>JAUPFR010000019.1:2768000-4152000 GCA_036925125.1 Oreortyx pictus | reverse complement strand
AAAGCCTTCTAGGAAATACAGCCTGCATACTAAGCATGGGCTAGCTGGTGTGACTGCAGTTGGGCTGGGGAAACACTGCCCTGTGCTTACCTGAAGGATATGAGCAGCACCCTATCTTGAGTACTTTCACCTAGTGACTCTAGAGGCAAGAACTTGTCCTGGCAGATGTCTAAATCACTCTGTTTGATCCAGTTTGCTACCCCCAAACACAGTGGTTGGAAGAGGATGAGCCTCTTGCACACATTGTAGGGCTCCCTTTTGAGCACATGGGCTTCATGCACATTACTCAGACATGATATGTGTACTGAGCAAGGCCTGGTCTCTACTGCAGCTTGGGGTCAAGCAGCCCTGGACCGCTCAATGCTCTCAAGGTCTAGAGGAAGCATATATAATGCAGGGAGGAAGGAAAGTCCTAGCAAACCTGGTGGTCTGGAAGTTAGCTGTGGGAATGCTGTGCCTCCAGGGAGTACCTGTGCTGTGTGGCTCTTTGGGTTTGTCTTGGAGACACGATTTCTGCGGTGGCCTCCATTTCTCAGATTTGTAAATGTGCAAATTTGATTGCTGGGTTGACAAAGCTGTGAGCTCACAGTCACTTCATAGCATAGGGCATCTTGAGCAATTCCCTTGCCTCTGACTTTTGGTATAGGTATCACGGGAAGTACACTATGAACACTGTCTGTAAGCTTGAAATACTTCCTAAACCTGTGATGAAACCCTGCAAGTATCACCTACAGTTCTAGAAAAACCTGGCCGCTTTCTAGTACAAATTCTAATCCTACAGGCTATCAGGATCACACAGCTGATGTCTATGCAAAGCAAGCTGACACCAAGTGCCTACTGTGAGCCATTATACTCTTTAATTCAAACCATCCCTAACTTTGAACATCTTCAGAGCTCAGACGCTTCCATCTTCTGAAACCCAGAGCATCAAATCAGTTTAGATTTCCCTAGGGGAGGCTTGAACTATTCTCAGCTTTATTGTTGGCTGGGAGAGCAGCGTTGCTCTGTCTGACTCTCCCAGGGATGCTACGGATCAGGCTGCTTGCTTGCACAGGATTACACTCAGACTTCCTCCTGTTTTGCTCCATGCTCCCAGCAGAGTGCTCTGCTTCCACGAGTCAAGCCATATCCATCCTTGTTCAGCCTGAGCCCAGCATTTATTTCTGTCAGACAAAACCTTGTTTCTCACAGCCCAGCAGGCTTCCCTGTTGGTCCCAGTCTAAGCAGCAATCTCATCACTATCCTGCATCTTTGGAGAAGAGGGAAAGCAGTGTTACCACTTCTGAGAGCAAAACAAACTCCGCCTCTGTGCATCCCTTTGGACCTCATATCTTCACAGAAGGACTAGTGGCCCCACACAGCACTGTGAGAGCTTCTGCTCATTTACCTCATAAATAATTCCTCTAGCCTGACTTCCCTGGAGATATAAGGGACATCATGTATATACATGACATCATATATATACATGATATATATATACATGTACACATATTATAGCATCAGAAAGTAGGGATGAGAAATGTGACCTCTTTTAGGGACTTATGCTAATGGGGAAATATGGAAAGATTATAGTTTTGGTCTGGATTTACAGAGAGGTGGCAGCAGAGAAGACATTGTATGAGCAGCAGGAGCGTTCACTTTTTTAACTTCAGCTTGGAGTTCATTTTAAAAGTAATTAACTCCCAGGAGTTAATTTTCTAGAAGCTTGGTCTGCATGGTGGGTGGAAAATCCTATGTTTGAATACATCAGCAATAGCCCTGGGGAAAGTATGTATACAAAACCACGGTGTAAGAAGCATGCCCTGCTTGGGGAAACATTTATCCTGCACAAGCAATCTGCTCTGCCACCCCCAGAAATGTGCACCACCACAGCACAGGTGACTTCTAAAGGGCTGACACTTTGATCACAGCACAGTTCTTTTGGGTAAAGAACATATCCCTAACCAAGGGCCTTACTGAAGAGGGTCTTCTCTACTAAAAGACACTGACACACATGGCCACCACTTACATCAGAGGTGGCCGAGGGTGATGGCCCATAGCTGTTCTTAATGGAAATGAAGAACAGGGCCATGAAATTGTCTGTTTTTCTCACTCTGTGACTGAAGGGAAAACTTCAGGTGTTCAGGAGACCTATGGAGTTGGCAGGAAGGCAATGATCAGCGCTCTGTGAGTGGGTTCTGCTGTGCCACCCTGCACGTAAGTGGGGAAAATCAGCCAAAGATGTCACCAGAGCAAACATCCATGGGCTCAATAAAGGCCTTGGACACCTTTCTTGACCTGTCTCCATACCTGTGACATGTGGGCATGCACACAGAAGCATCCCTGGCATCTCCTTTGATGGAGGGAGCCACTCTGCTTTGTCAGTGCCTGAGGTGCTCTCTCAGCTGTCATAAATTCTCCCTTCCTTAGCCAAAGAAGACTTCTGCATATTAAGTTGCACCCCTCCATTATTCAGTGGCTCCACCAAGGAGCCGTAGCCAGGGGTAAATTTTCCTGTGTACCCAAGCAGTGAAGCACCTAATTCCCTGTGGGGCCTTCTAAACTGGCTTCCTCCCATTACAGCTGCTACATGTCTGTGAGGAAGGCCATCCATCCTTTTCATATTCCCCATTACAGGAACAATCTCTGCTGCTAGCAGTGGACTTAGATGAGAAATGTAATTCTTGTTTTCCAGGTTGTATAAACTAACTTCCAGGGCATTATATAACTTTCCCTCTTTGGAGTGTGCACCTGTTTTAATAAAAATAAGTTACTAGTACAATATAAAGCTAATGTAATGATACCATCTGACTCTTTCCCTGTAGGGCTTGGTCTGTTTATTAGAAGGGGGAGGTGAGAGGCAAGCAGAGGGGAAAGCAACTCCTAAGTGCAGATGGAAAGAGAGTTTGGTGCTTGCAGAGGGGAGGACGCAGGTCCTGTGTATGCTGGTGTCTGCTCACCCACGTCCCTACCTCTCTGTAGAGTGTAAGGAATGTGAGGTGATAATCCAGAAACCCAGGCTGGGCACTGTGGCCAGCCCCCACAGAACACACTGCTTGACCAAAGGTTTTCAGTTTCTGCATTAGATCATTTCTCCCTTGAGCCTGTCGCTGTCTGCAAACAAACTGTACACTCTTTTAGCATGAGTTACCTACACCAAAGACTGCTTGAGGTCCCCCTTCTTCTTCTGGCAGTCATTCACCCATTGGTGTGGGATGCACGAACAAAACCGCCTGAGTTAAGTGACTAAACTCACACCCATTGTGGAAAGCAGCTAGTAACCAGCTGAACCCTTTGAGGCACCCTGAATCTCTGCATGACTCATGAGAACGAGTCAAAAGTGCTGTGGGGAAATGACCCAGTTGAGGAGATCAGAATCCGCTCACAAACCGTTTGCTAACCCAACAGTGAGTGCACAGAGCCCATTTCTCACAGCCTGACTCATCCTCAGCAGAGTACCCTTTTCTCAAAAATTGCATGAAATTGCCAGAGTATTTTAAAGATATTACTCACCAGCTCAGCATGATTAAGTGCAACCGATAATAAATATAAAGAGGGCAAAATTAAAAATAAAAAATAAAAATAAAAAATATATATATGTGTCAGATTGGCTCAAGAGCTAAATTTCCCAGGAGCCTTAAGTGTTGCAAATGCTTAGGACTGCAGCACATCATTTTCAGGCTCTGTGCCACCTAGGAGTGCTTCTCCTTAGGCTTCAAGGCTGACTAAGCAGTGTAGGGAGATTGGCTTATGCTGCCCAGATGTAACAGCACCTGTTCAAATGCAGGTAGCTCTTTCCAGCTGTGAGGAAGAGTCCATTTTAGCCTAGAACTCTCTTTTAAGGTGAAACCTTTAAATCTAGATGATTTCAGTAGGTAGACTCATCCTTTAGATATCTCACTTCGGAAGAGGAAGGTTGTTTAGGCATTTGATGTAGGAAGACTGTGCTGCCCCAGACAAAGTTCCTCCAAGGCAGTTTAAAGGCCAACGTTACGATCTCCTTCTGAATTCAGGGAGGGGTCAGAAATCCCATCCCAAGGAAGAGAAGGTGGTGAGGGAGGGCTGCACCACCATCACACTTCTAGGAGAGTCTCCTGGAGCTCAATGTCTTGCTGTATTTCAGTGTCTAGATCAAAGCCAACAAATCAGAACTCAGCATATGAGCAAGACGCAGCTCACTGAACTGCACATCACTGAGCACAGCCAGTTTAAGGCTTCCTGGTGGACTGTCAGCTTTGAATGTTTGCCTCTCTATGTGCCAGGAGAGATCATAAAGGGCACAAGTGTGGTGGAGGCAAGGAGAGCCCTGGGAAACCTGTTTGATCCTCTGGTTGTTATGAGGCTGGGGCTCTCTGGGGAGCACCCACCTGCCCCAGCCACAGCCCCCTCTGGGAGGAGAGCAAGCTCCACTGTTCTAAGTGAAGCAGTTTTTGGCCAGAGCATTTCTCCACCTGATTTGTGTCTGTTGCTGACTCTGTCTCCAAGAAATTTCTAAGCAACACGTTACCAACTGCAAAACACATCAAGGAAATACCCCGGGGTGGGAAATCATTCTTAATCCCCTTTTAGGCTCAGAAGACTTGAACAACAACCAGAGAAGTCTTGAGCAGGGCTTCGCCCTGCTTCTGCAAGCTGTGAGTGTTTGCAAAGAAGAGGTGAGTCAGCAGCACCCTTTCTGTGCAGCAATAGTAATCTTGGCTTTTAATAGCTCTGTTAGCTCAGAAAGAAGGAGCAGCTGACCATGAAGCAGCAGCAAGGACATCAGAGGAGGCCTAAATTTGTAACATGTGAATGATATGTTTTTAAGTTGAGCACAAAAAGGGAAAGAGAGAAGTTGAGATAAGTCCAAACCTGAAAACAACAGTTTTGGGGAGGAAACCAATGCAAGGTAAAGACCAAAATATCAATTAGGTTTTGAGTGAGGGGGGGGGGAAGATTGATCTTTATGACCCAGACCCTTTACTGGAGAAAGCAAATTAAACTTCCAAGCAGAGGATGCTGTGAGCAGGGAAGGCACGAGATGCCCTGTTCCCACTCAAGCTTCAGCTATAGGGATGTTATGGGCCCTCAGTTATCCAGCTAGATCAAATCCCAGATTTCAACAGAAGGATGCAAATGGTCTGTGAATAGCTGTAGAACTCAGCATTGGGCACCTTCATTCTGAAATGTTCCCTCAACTCTACTTAGACTCGTTAAGGTTGGAGAAGACCACTGAGATTATTGAGCCCAGCCATCAACCCACCCACACCATGCCTGCTTCCCAGTTTGTATTTTGTCACGCAAAGCTTCCCTAACAATAACTGCAAAACAAATTAAAAACATCCTTACAGAAATGGGCTTTAGGCCTAGTGCTTCTTACCATTCAGTAGGTCAGTTACTATGGCAAAGGGAGGACTGCATCTAGCCTGACATGATTTGTTCTTCAGAGATCCATACCTTATCCTTTGGGTGATCATAATCTCACTGTTTAATGTTGTTTTCCTGAAAATCTCCAGGCTCTGAAAGTGAACTGTAATTTGGAGCTGGTCTATAATTTCCACCCCCACCTCCCTCTTCTGAAAACAGATATTATACTTCTGCCTCAATCCCAGCTCTTACGACTGCCTGAAGGTACAGCAAACAGTTCAGAGACTGCTTCAGCTGAATCCTTCAGTACTCCGGGGGGGGGGATGTCACCAGGTGCTGTAGATCTGAGTACCTCTGTTCTGGTGCAGTCATCTTTAACTCATCCTTTCTCACACCTGGCCTGTCTAATCTCTTTGTGAAACACATTGCCTTACACAGCTTGTTGCAATTATTTCTTTATTCTGAGTGCTGAAGAATACGCCAAATGCTTCAGCTTCATCTGTGTCATCTGTTATTTGCTGTCACGATCCCATAGGGCTAGGCTTCCATTTGTCATCTTCTTACTTTGAAGGTATTTCTGGAGCCTTTTCTTGTGCCCTCTCTGCTCCTCGCTTGCCTGGTGCATGTAGGGACTGCTGCTTCTATTCGGGTGCAATTGAGCTGCCACTCTACATTCTCTGTGCTAGTTGTGTTCCCCACTGCCATTTACTGTGTGATTCTCCGTTATTACAAAGTAAAGTAGCCATAATGGCTCTTATTATTCTTCCTTTTTCCTCTGCATCAGTGTTGTTCGCTTTTGAAAGGGAAACATTTTCCACTGTAAGCCAGGGAGAGATATCTGGAGAGCTGCCAACCATGTGGGGATGTTCTGTGGGGTCTCTGGGTGCTGGGAGGCTCAGGAGGGAGATGGGGTGTGATTCTGTGGGAGGAAAGGAGGGGGGGGAGGGATTAAAGCTTGAGCTGAAGAGTGGGCTCCTGTTTGATCGGTGCTTCCTCCTAGCCCTTTTGTTTTGATTATCCCACCTCATGTCTGTGGCCACCTGATAACCGATTTCCAGCCAGGCTCATTAACTCTTATGGCACTATTTTCTATTTACTTTTTTTTTTCTCATCACTCTTGCTGTATTTCAGCTTAGTACCAGCATTTGTGAGAGGTACTTTTAAAGCAGGGTATACTGTGTGAATAGGGCACTGTGCCTCTGATAACAGCGATGAGAACTGATGGCCCGGTGGCTCTGTCTCTATGTCATCCTCGTCAAAGATCCAAAAGAGCTCTCAGTCACACGGTCTCATTTTTAGGTGGTGCTGTGTGAAGCTATGGGTTGGACTCAACGATCCTTTTGGGTCTCTTCCAACTGAGGATTTTCTGTGATTTACAGTCTCAAAGAAAACACAAGGAGAATTTAGCTTGGAGTGGAGCAGCATCTCCTTGTACTGTCCTTAGTGCAGGGTGGCACATCTTTCTTTTAAATTATCTGCTTGCCACGGGCACATCAGCACGAGGCAAAACTTCTTTGGAATACGCCAGGACCATATTCCTGAAAGTGATACAGAAAACCATAATAAAGGCAGATAGGAAGGTCATTTAAGACTGGCACATCCAAGAAAAGGGCTGAAGACATTGTGTGCCCACTTCAGAGAGACGCTGACACCAAGGAAGTGCTTGAAATTTTCACATCAAAATGCCTAATAACAGAGTAGGCAATAATAACAGGAAATGTGCATTGCAGTTACCTACCTCTCCTGTTGTGAGCAGTGCTCCAGTGCCACTGGGTGCTTTGTGTGGGTTACAGCTGATGTGGACAGGTCAGAGATGGATACAGGGATCCTCGTCCTTTAAGACAGGAATGCAAATACTTACAATCCTTTCCAACCTTTAAAAAGAACTTCTGGAGTCTTCAGCTGAGTTTTCTTGACTTGGACTCGGGTCAAGCTTGGCATGGGAACAGTGAAATAATTCAGCTACTTTGTGTCCTTGGACAAAAGTAGGCATTTTTCTTGGGCCAATTTTAAATCTAAAACCTGCTTGGCCAGGAACCTTTAATGACTGGTAATCTTTCAGCTTGTCTGTCATAATAGAGACATGGGAAATAGGTACAGTTTTTCAATAGCATAAAATACAGCAGAAGGTGGCTTGTCACTCACCTTGGTAAATCCAGTGAGAAGCTCTCCAGGTAAATTTCTGACTCACAGTATTGTAAATGTTGATAATCCAGCTCTCAGTGGGCTAATTCAAATTTTATTCTGGTTCCCAGACGTCATCCAGCTTGTGCTCAGAGAACCCAGTAATGCCTTTAGCATTCTCTTGGCTGGCTATTTTATGAAAACTGAAGAGACATTTATGGAGCAGCATCCTTAATTCCTTCACAGGAAGTTTCTGCATTTTGAAGTGGTCCAATAGACTGACTGTGAAGAATCTGGAGCATAATTTCAGGGTATTGAACTGTTTTACAGGGTGTAGATTAAGTTCTTTAAAGATGAAGTCCTGTTCTTGATGTAGAGATTGAAATTAGCATTATACTGATGGAATCCAAGAGGTGTTGGTCAGGAGGCACATTTGGATGCCTTTGGTCCAATGGTGTGCTCAGAGCAAGACCATCAGCAACACCAGGTCAAACCAGCTGTGGTTTTCTGCAGAGAAATGTGGAAAACCTTCAACAATGAAGCCCTCTGTGAACTCTTCCAAGGCTGTACCACCCTCCCAGTGCCATTTTTTTTTTCTTAATGTTAAATTTGAACTTAAATTTGATCATAGCTCCTTGTAATGTCTATCATTGCTGAGAAGTGCTTAGATCTGTGACCTTCATGCCTCCCTTTCCCATTGTTGTAGTCTTCTCCTCTTTCTCCACTGAGTCACATTTTCACTGGGATAGACAGTGCTACATTTCTACAGTGAGAGAGCTCACTGTTATCTTAGTATTCAACTGAGTGTCCACTGCAACCCCTAGGTCTTTTCCAGCATTGGTAGACTTGATCTTGATGGAAAATGAATGGATATGTTTGACCTGATATGAAATATTAAATCTCTATTCAAGATGACATTTCATAAATTACGTGGCTGTGAAATCATGGAGAACTCAAATCATTTTCAGTAAGGATATTTGTTCCTACCACAAAACCCAGTCGGGGTGCCATTCCTGGGGCAAAAGCCAGGAAAGACCTAGGGCCACAAGACCTCTTGTGGATATGATTTTGGTTCCATAAATCTGCAGGTGCGTGGACTGGAAGCTGCATTTATTGAGTGCACAGTGCAGATGCACGTAGAAATGATGCTTTTATCTGGCCCCACTATATGTAAAGGCTGAATGTGGCTCATCGTGTTCCTTATCATGACGCGTGTCAGAAGCTTGGCTGTGGATTCAAGATTAACTAATTAATGAAAACAAGGGCCATGTCCCCACGCTGTAGGGTGTTTCTGTACAGCTCCAAGCCTCCCAGTCATTTCCTGAGCTCTTGGCTATTCCAGATTTGTTTGCCTGGACATCTGCAGGCAGGCTGTCAGTCTGGATCCCATGCTGCCAGCTCACTGTGAGTCACACTGACCGAAGCATCCATTTGTCCGATTACTGTTTTTCTTTGCTACCATCAGATTGGCAGTTTCATTTCTGAAAAAGAACCTCCCAAACCACTTTGGAAAGCAGAAAACAAAACACGTGAACAATGCCCAGACTTGTTCTTCCCATTGCTGCTGTGCCGAAGACCACTCGTAATCTGGTGCCAAGGAGGGGAGGCAGACATCCCACACACTGCACCATGTGGCCTCAGCTCACATGCCTGGGACACAGATGATGGATGTTCAACTTTTTCGCTTGCCTGGGCCACACTGAGTGGAGAGGAATTGATTTGGGATGCATATATGGCAGTCACTCTCAAAGTAATGCCTCCTATTTATTTCCGTGGAAACTACAGCAGGTACAATAAGCTCAGTAACACTGTTATGCAGAGCAAATTCTCAGCTGCAAAACATTGTTTTTCCACAAAGTCGTCAGCATTAGGTATGTATTTTTATCAGTGATGAACAGGAGCCTGCACGCACCACTTATAAAAATCTATACAAGTGGAGATGACCCATGATTGCTGTCACCACAACTGAAATGCACCTCCCATTGCCTCACTGTGCTGACCTTTGCTGTTTGTTTTCCACCAGTGTTCAGTGAGCACCAATGAATATCAGTGGGTGCCATTTTTACTGCATGGAGGAATTCAGTGACACACCTTTGCTTTACATGCACTTCCATGTCAGACGCCATCTGTCAGACTGCCCCTCCGCTGCCATCTGTCACATGGAGACAAAATGTAATGGGATATTGGTGGGAAGGTTCAACTTCTACTGCTGTACCACCAACATCCACCTCTGATGTTGTGGGCTGACACTATAAAACATGAGGCATTACTTCTGGAGCAGTGTCATTCCACCTCTGGTTCAGAATTCTCTCAATTCCAAAACCCACATGGAAGGAAATAACAGAGATATTCGGTGCCCACCTGTTTTACCAGCAAAGTGAGCTATTCTATTTGTTTGGCACAACGAGAAGTCAGAGCACTACCAGCAATTGCTTTAAGCAATATTGAGTACTAGGACAACAGCCAACTACTCAAGCAAACAATGGGTTGATGTTGTACTAAGGGAGATGGTTTAATGGGGAAATACTGGTGATAGGTGGATGGTTGGACTGGATGATCTTGGAGGTCTTTTCCAACCTTGTCGATTCTATGATTTTATGATTATCCTGACTGAAAGCAACTTGATGTCTGGCTGGGTTGAGGCACTCATGAAATACAGCTTCTTCTTTTCTTTTGTGCCAGGCTTGCAGAATTCTGCAATCTCTGTCCATGTGCAAGGCCTAGGCAGAGCAGCGGGATCTGAGTGTAGATGAGAGCCATGCAGACTGCAACCAATGAAGGCAGATTAGACTGCTGTCAAGAATCTAATCTGAGTGGGGTGCAATAGCATCCTACAGAATGACGGTGAGAACTACTGGTGCTCTTGCGCCAATGCCAGAATGGTAAACAACAAGATAGTGAAAAATCAGATGTACGATATCAAAAAGCACCATGATATCAAAAAAGCACCATGATGTAGCTGACTTCCATGACCTGATACAAAGAGAAAAGTCAGTGGGTAGAGCATTGTCAATAGAGGAAGTTGAAAAAGAAAGCAGAGAAGGGAGTACAGATGGGGGTCGCACTGTATGCAAGAGATTGTTTAATGTGTAACAGCATAGAATATGGTGGAGAAAGGGACATTTTGGGAATCACTCTGGCTGGAAATCCCAAAATGGAAATGACTAAAAATGTAGCAGTAAATGATACTTGAAGTGCTGCTGACCCTGATCAACATTGTGGTAATGATCAGGAGATGTCCAGTGAGGTGAGAGGAGCTGCAGGTTTAGCACAGGTAGTAACGCAGTAATTTCCACTCCCCATAGAAACTGAGCCAAAGATGGGATGTACAGACAGATACTATGCACAACAAACGGTGCTTATAGCCCTCAGAGGATACTATTTTGGCCCTTAACTGTGCATGGAACCATTTCTACAAGTCATTAGTGTGAGAGATGCTCTGCAATATAACCACAGTGCAATTAGTTTTAATGCTCTGGCAGGCTGTATAAATCCAGCATGTGGCCATTCAATGTTACAAAAGAGAGGTATGTAAAAACAGGGGAAACTGTCAAAATAAACCTGGAAGTTTTAACAGAGAGGTCTGCCCATGATTGCTGTGCAAGAAAGCTACAAAGCAAATCAAGAGAAGGCCACAGATGAAGGTGGGACTTGTCCCTGTCCTTCTGACTTTGCAGCTCTGGGATATTGGTTTGTGTGCTGTTGGGGCTCCTGGCTTTTTCCTTTCCTGGTGATGAGAGGTCTGAATCTTTCGATCACGGTGTTTCGTCAAAGCAGGACTCAGAGCCTTATGCAGACTCTGCTCCAACAATGTGAATATTTATAGCGAGGACAGAAGAGCAGAGCAGGCAGTTGGCACCACCACCAGCACTTGCTCTTATTGCTGCCTGGGGTTGTGCTTGTCAGCAGCACCCCTGGTCTTTAGGGTGCCATACACAATGTGCAGTGCCTGAGACTGTAACGGCAGCTGTGGGACAATGTGAAAGGCTCCCGACACTGCTAAAGCAGCTTCTCTAGTCTAGATGAGTGAGGGTGAGGATGGCTCTTCCCACCTCTTCACATTGGAGAACAAGGGGAACAAGACCTGTATTTGGGTTTAGTTCGTTATTCCTCTGTGAGTGCCTCTCTCAAAGCTCTGGGACTGACAGCATACAGAAAATCTGCATCTGCCCCCTAAATTCACATGGAATCAAGGAAGGTGGGTTAAGATTTCAGGATTTTGCTTTTATCAAGTAGCCAAGGTGAGAGAAACAAGACATTTAACCCTGGTCACTTGCCATGTACCACTGTACAGAGTAGGAAAATAATGCCAATAAAATAAAGAGGATATAATCAGCGGTTAGGACTGGGAGGTAATGGGAGACTGTAGGTACAGCCCAACTCTAGAAATGGCTGAATCACCATGACAGGCTGAATTCCAGATCTAAGGCTCTCCTCTATGAAAGGTAGAGTAAAATACAGAAATAATCTCCAAACATGAACATCTGCAGCAGACAGTGAAGCTGAGTAGAGGTGTGGTGGAAACAACCTGTCTCTGGCATCTCCCATGGGCTGTGGATGTAGCTGAGATGTTGGACTGGATTTGTCTCTCCTGTTTCAGACTTGTGCAATGAAGGCACTTACAAAGGAGCCAGTGGCTCTGTTAGGATGTGCTTAACTTAGTCTCATTTAGAATGAGAAGAGGACGTTTATCTTCCTCTGTCAGCTACAAAGGAAGACCATGGTTCATATCAGACAGTTGCATCTGGTAGGAGAATTCATAAAGTGTGAGAAGAGTAGATAAACTATTTGCATAAGTGATGAACTTGCTTATGGAAGACTGACTGCTTTGATTTACTGCAGGACATCACTGAGACCCAGGACAATGTGAAAGAAATTCTCCAAAAGGATTTTGAGTCTCATACATTTTGTATCCATCTGTCACTACCCTGTGTCTAATGCCAAGGTTTAATGCAGCAGGATGGTGCTGTTTTCCATATTTTCAGAGAACAAGACACATTATAACGAAAACTAGACAGGCCCACATCTTCAGAGAGTTCCCTCTGGTACACAGAAGAAAACATCACCATCTGGAGAACTCACCTCAAGGTGAGGCGAGCCCCTTAGAAGCTACTGATGTTTCCTGTGGACAGGAGGTGGGGTTGGGATAGCAGGAAATCTCACTTCCAGCCCTTTCTTAGAGCAGCTGATTGAACTCGAGTCTGATGGATTTATCAGACAAAGTTCTATAAGGGGCTTAGGGGAAATCCAAAAGGCTTTTGAAGAAGGATTTGAGCATAGTGTGATGGGAGACGCATGCTATAACCAGAAAAGAGAGGGATGCTCATAATATGTTGGGCTCAATTACATTTGGTACGAGTCCAAGGATGCACCTGGGGCTGTGCCAAGCTTAGCAGACCATAACATGGGTTGAGAGCATGGTGAAAGGAAAAATAGATTGTCTGTGAGACCAGCAGGAAGTAATTAAAGCAGCTTTTTCCAGGTGAGGAGTGAACTATGTGTCTGTGAATCTTTTTGATTCATTACACAATTGCTATTATTACAGACCAGAACTCAACAACATGGCCTGGAATAACTTACCGGACTGTAGGGCAGAAAGAATGAGTAGAGGCAAGGCAGCTCTTGGAGGTTCCTGCCTATGCCAGTAAATAAAACAGACCAGGTACCATTCTTTTGGCCTGGAGAACAAATGGTTTGCATACAAATGACTTAACAGGCCTTCCTCCTGATGGGTGTACCCAACCCTTTGGGAACACCAATGGCCTCATTCTACTATCCTCTCCAGCTGCTCAGGATGAGAGATTATTAGCGGAAAATTTACACATATGTGTATAGTTAGTATGGATCCCTTCAATAGCTGGGCTTAGACACTCAGTCTGCCCAGTATCAACCCCTGGATCACAGTTCTCCCCAGTTATTGGCAGCCTTGCTCCTGCTCATGGTGATCAGACACAGATGCAGTTAGTAAGGGCTCACATGCACTGCCCTGCCTTTAGTTCCTCCCCCAGACATCTCATAGTAAGTAATGTGTAGTCCTGACATGCTATAACGTGTTCCATACCCCTTGGTAGTGATCACCTTCAGCCCCTGGGGTGATATCTGTACAGCTGCTCACCACTGGCTCACCCATCCATTGGGTGTCCCACCTAGGTTGTGAGGTGATGGTTTTGCTGGAACATCCCAGAGAGGAACCATGGTAGCATGCCTTGCTGAGTCTGACCAAGTTGTTCGGGTTTCCTTGCCCATTAATGTTCCCATGTTCCTTTGTGTTTGTGGAGATGAGCTAACAAGAGTCACAAAACTACAGTTCCTGGGAAAAAGTGCCTCGAAACAAAATGTTCCTAAGAGAATAGTAAGGATGAGGAAGATTTTGAAAAGTCAGTGTTTGGAAAGATACAACAAGGATAATAAGAACAGGTTAAAACCTATAAATAATCAGTACAGGTATTATAAACAAAGATATGTCAACATAACTGTACTTTCCATTGTATGAGAGACAAAGCGTCTGGGATGTTGGAGTACTTGGCAACAGCTTCTGTGAGGATGGGCTGAAAACATCTTATTGATGAGGACCAACAAAATGGATTTCTTCTCAGCGGAATATTTACAAGGAACTGAAATTCAGAGAAAAATCCTGACAGCAGAGTTCTGGCTGAGCATCATCTTCCAAAACCCAAGGTAATCCAGCTCTTGGAAACAATGTCAAAGGACCTCTCTGCTGTTTGAAGGGTTTTGGGAACTAAACAAGTGCACTGCACATTTTCTAGCAAGTTGATGAAGATGTTGCAGAGGAGTGACATGAGTGTTTATCGCCAGCGAGGACAGTTCTTTTCCTTTTTGACTGAAAATGCTTTGCAGGCAACATCCTTCTCTCTTAAATAATAAGTAGCCTTCTCCTGTGATTACTTTGTCAACAGAAGAAATAGATTTAGGAGTTTACCTGGAATAATATTTATATGTGTATCTTTTTTCCCACCATGTTTTCTCCCCCCACCTCTTCCCTTGAGGAGGGGCAGTAAGTAAGTGTGATGTATTTAGCTGGCCACTGGTATAAAACCATCGCAGTAGTCTGCATAGGACATCAAAGGATTTGAGAATCTTCCCTGGACAACATCAAGAAAAAGAATTTTTAAGCTTCTGGAGTCTCTCCCCTGTGCCAGAGCCCACTGCCAGTGTCCCATCAGATGCCCATTCTGCAGTGCCAGCAGCGCATGCCATGGAGCAGAATGTCTGCCCAGAGAGTGTTTGAATCCAGCACCTTGTGGCTGCTGTGATATTGGGTGGATAAGAACTCTGATGATTTCTGGTTTCAGTTTTATTTCCTTTTCTTTCTTTCTTTCTTTTTTTTTTTTAATTTCCAAATAGTGTCTGCAAAGAAATGGAATTCCAGGCTGTCATAAACTGTCATAAACTATCAGTACTTTCCATTCCAGCACCTTCCAGCTCCCTTTCATGTCTCCCTCCGTGTTTCCTTTCCTTCTTTGTTGTCTTTCCTTTCCTTGACAAAGTTCTACCTTCAGCCCTAGGTTGAGGATACCCCTTCCTTATAATCTTTCTGATGCATCAGCCAATCTTCCCTCCCTCCTGGCCTCCCATTCCTCTCTTCTTCCTCCTGATGAAGCTGATGATGCCATGGGGGGGTCAAAAAACCTGACATCTTTAATGCAGGCAAATTGGAAAAGTACAGTACAAAAAGTACCTCTTTTCATAGTAAGAATGATGCTCTCAGCTTTCAGCTACCTCCGGGTTTCGGAGATCTGTCTTCTAAAGTGAGACATTTCAAAATACTTGGATGCTTTAGATTAGACTCCCCAAGCTGTTAACCCCTCCAGCTCAGAGTGATCGCAGCAAAAGCCTTTGCTTTGTCTTTGTTGGGCACTAACTGCTGGCAGGTCCTTTGGAGGAGGACTTACGGTGTAGACAATATGTTGCTTTGGCAAGAATGCTTCAGTGCAGTGACACCTTGGCAGGTCTTCCCCTTCCAGCAGCATAATCCTTCCACTTCAACAGCTCTGAGGGCACCTCTGGGAGGGAATGCTGCATCTGCATATCCTTTGGTAAGTGCTAGCTCTGAATGAGGCCTCTTTGTGTGCGGAACACATCTTTCAGAGTAACAAACTGAGCACGCAAGTGAATGCTCTTCTCATAATACATTACCTACCTGTCCCCATCCAAGTTTTTTAATGGTCCTTTTCAAAGCCAGAGAAATACAGAAAACATTTATACACAGATGGGAAGACCTCATGTGTTGCTCCTTCTCTTTCCTCCTGCCCCTCAAAGCAATGCTTTGCATAGACACGCACACATATAAACCATGACTTTCCCCCCTTTTTTTTTCAAGCCCTAGACCATGATCAGCAGCTAGAAACCCAGCATCTATGCTCCTGGTAACAGAACAGCGTGACCATATGTGCACTTGGTACTTTTAAATACATGTACCTATCTGTGCTGTTATGTCCTATAAAACGTACACTGCTTTTTGCTGTGGTTTATGCTTCACTGTAAAGTTGGTATTGCTGCGTTCAATTAAGATTTTTATTATTTTCACTATTTGATGTTCATTAAGGATTTTATTGACAAAGGTTCCATAAAAGTTTATAAGTTACACAAATACATGGCACCAAATAAAATGAGCTTTCATAAAAGCGCTGCCCAAAGCAGAACAAATGTTCCTTCAGCTCTTGCTGGAACACCCACACCTCTGCTTGCAATTTGCTGCAGTTTGCTCTTGTATCACTGAAGGCCTCACAGGGGACAGGGACTGCTCCTACAAGCAGCAGCATCTTCACCATGCCCTTAAAAGTTCATGCCTTGGTGCTTGTCTGTAACTACCCAGGACATTCTTAAGGCCACTCTTCTCTCCTGCCTATGTTCCTGGGCAACACTTTCGGGCACAGAGTAATTCCTATTAAAGGCTGTTTATTTCCTGCCTTGAGGCAGGATTGTGGACTTAAGACTGGGGATGCTGTCTTACCCAACACTGTATCACAAGAGCACTGGGGACTCTCCAGCCATGGAGGAGCATATGTAACTGTTCCTTTCCATTGCTGAGTTTTGAGACTTGTGATGGGGAAAGAGGCTCCACCTACTTAAACAAAACTGTAGACTGTGTAGAAACAGACTCTGACAACAGTGGCTCTGACTTGTGCCACAGGGTCTGTGAGGTGAAAATGCAAGCCATGGCTGCATCATTTTACATCTCCCATCCTCACTAGATGGAGGTATCAGCTACAGCACTGAGCACACTGAGATACAAAAGTTGATAGAGGAAGTACAGCAGGCATTTAAATTAGAGCAGCCATGCATCAAGTGCTGCCTTAACCCTGTGTGATGGGGGCTGAATCTGATATCAGCACCCTGAAGAGCATCAGTTGGATCTACCCTGCCCCAGTCGTGTCAGTTATGAACTTTAACCTGTGGTTTTGCTTCTGGATCTCCTTCTCCATCACGAAAAAACCAAAACATTTCTGAGAATCTTTTCATTGCTGTGAAAGCATAGAGTTTGCTTCTTGCTAAGAGTGTATTATCAGTGATGCCACAATGTATGTTTCATCCCAGGAAAATTACTAAATCTGGGAACATAGGATGAGATTCTGAAGGATTCCAGAATAATCTGAGGGACGGGAGACAGACAGTTTCAGCCTGGTTGAAAGGTGGAGCAGCCATAGGTCAGATCTTCAGGAAGTCCTACTAAACTGTGATGTACAGAGTCAGAGAATCATAGTCATGGAACCATAAAGGTTGGAAATACCTCTAAGATCCCCAGGTCCCACCCCACCATGCCCACTGAACACATCTCTCAGTGCCACATCTCCACAGTTCTTGGACACCTCCATGGACAGTGACTCCATCACTTCCCTGGGTAGAGCATGCCAATGCATCACCATTCTTTTCAGTGAAGTTTTTCCCATAATATCCAACCTGAACATCCCCTCATACAGCTTAATCCCATCACCTCTTGTTCTGTTGCTGTTACCTGGGAGTAGAGGCCGACCCTCATCTCGCAAGAACCTTCCTTCAGGGCTTTGTAGAGAGCAATAAGACATCCCTTGAGCCTCTTCTTCTCCAGATGAAACCATCCCAGTTCCCTTCAATATCAATATATGAACAACCAGACAATGGTAGTCACTGACAGACTTTTTTTATCTCTGGCCGTTTCCTGCCATGTTTCCAGGAAGGGTCACCAAACCCATTTCAGGAGCCCCCCTACCAATAAACATGCAAGAATACATCTGTGGAGCTCCCAGAGTTTGTGTTAAATCAGCAGATACAAAGATATACCTCTCTTTCCTGAAGATTTAAATTCTGTGCATTTGCAGAAAGAAAGATTCCTCCAACACTTCATCTAAGATGTTATTCATGTTTACTGTACTGTTTGTCTTTTTTTTTTTTTTCAAGAAAACTGAAATTTATCATAAATGTTTCATGAGTAAACAATGGTGGTAATCTATTTGTTAAGCACTGCTGCTTTTTGCAGTGTTGCAGAGAATACAACACAAAGAAAGTCATCAGTGTGAGGCACATTTAAAATACACCCTCCAATCTGCATTAGGGACTTGGAAAAATCAGAGGCATAAGTTGATACTGAGAGTATAGGAAGGAAGAAATCGACTAAGTATGGATTCAGACACTGGGGAGAACAGTGTTATCCATCAGAGCTCAGGATGCCTTTCTTCCAGGAGAGAGCAGCTGCTTTTCAGTGGGTTGCACAGTTCTGTGGTCCATCTGAGATAGCAGGGGCCTGCTTCTCACTCTCCCAGATACTCAGGGGTTGGTCAACACCATCATAACCAGCTGTGCTGCCATCACCATGCTTCACGTTGCCTCTCTCCGTCAAAGTATCTGTGTCACGGTGGACCGTACACCCCAGCAGACATATTCACCCAAGGCTGAGACTATCCCTTATGGAAAGTTAGGCTGGGTGAGGGCCTTCCTAGTGCAGGCTTTGGCAGCAGGAGCACCTTGCGTTGGTGGTGGAACCCCATAGAGATTATCTAGGGCTCCTCCTCCCATGCAAATCCCATCCAGCCTCCAACAGTTAGAAATTGGCTTAGCCCAGCTGTAGGAGGTTTAGTAATATCCTTTCCAAAACATGTTAATGTTAACTCTGTTAATTGGATAGACTCATTATCCATATAAATTTCTGTCCCACTGGGGTTCTGCACCACGGATGTGTGAATTCAACTTTACAATCCGTTGCTCTGGCATTTCTGGGTTGTGCTCAGCATGATTTAAGTGAAGAACCGTGGTGGCTGATGACTGCAAAGGCATCTGGGTGTGCTGGGGATTTAAACCAAACTGCTCTGACACATCACTTTGAAAAGTGGCTTCTCTGGGAAGGAGCTTTACAGATAGAAATTCTTAGAGTGAATATTAAGTAAATTTGACTGTAAGCTCCCTGGGAGAGAGAATATCTGTTCCTGAAGTTTGTGCAGTTCACAACACCATTGTCTGAATCCAGCCAGCACAGTCATTTAATGGGTTCATGACTGCCACTGATTGAACATTGCCCTCCCAGCTCATTTCCTTGAAATTACTTAAATAGCCCAGTCATTTGCACTCCTTGGCCAGTGGAGGGCTGAAGGTACTCCTTCATATTTGCTCTTGGATGTGAATCAGTCTCTGGCGTGTCTTATTCTTGAATGGGAATGCGTTTGGAAATTTCATGTACTGTAAGACCAAGATAAAGGACAAGACAGGAACAGGAGGAGCCGGGAAGATTTGACATGGCTTGGTCATTATCACAGTGCTGGCAGATGGAAAGAAGGGGACAGCGATACCTCCAAACAGTATCAAAACAATCCAGATCTGCTTTTTAGTAAAAAGTGTTATTTTGGCATTTTTTTTCCTCCTAATAGATCTCCCTCAACAGAGAGGTCTGGAAAATACTGAAATATTACATTAGTGTGGTTGGATTTCTTTCAGAAGTACATATCTGGTTTTAATAAAAAACTATCATCAACTTTTGAAAAATTATGAAAAGAAAAAAAAGGAGAAAAGAGAAAAAAAAAACTCACAGGTTGTTGTTGTTTTTCTTTTTCCTGCCTAATTTTTGAATCAGCTCCAGCAAGTATGCCTTCGCTAAAACAAATTGATGCAGGATATGTTTGTGTGGTTATTTTGAAATACCTGTAATTTCCCTCCTCCTGTTTATAAAAGACTCAGAACATGATCAGGGAACAAAACCAATAAAGAGCAATTCTAGCCTGTTCCCTCATTTATGGGATGAGTCTCATACTGTGAATAATGAAGAGTGAATAGCTGAAGTAAATAGTTCGCAATCAATCTGCCTTGCCTGGTGTGGCAAATGCAATCAAACAAGATGCAGTGTAATACAGCTGGATGCAAGGTCGCTGTCTAGAAACAAAGAATGTAGGTTGCAATTGTGTGGCAGGGAATTGCATTTTGGAAAGTGTGGAAGAAGCTGGGGCCATGCTGGAAACCAACAGGAGTGCTAGAACTTGGGAAGGGTGATGGGGTGGCTGTTGGTCCTTTTGACTCACATTTTGACATCACATTTTGACTCACACATTGACTTGTTGGTGCTCTTTTGGGACCCTCTGCTGCTGATCCCTCAGAGGAGGCACCATGGAGATGCAGGATGTAGGACCTAGCAGTGGAAGTATCCTGCACCAAGGAAAAGCAGCAGCTGTAATCTTTCAGTTGGCTTTGTCCGGTAGTCTGGGAAAAACTGGACATATTGCATCTTGGTTGCTGATATCCAGAGTGAGCACTAGGATTAATCTCAACTTCCATCACGAAGCAGGACATTTGTAGGGAAAATGAACTCTGCCACATAGCCTCTGAACTGCCATGAGCCCCCAAAAAGTTCTTGACAACCCACCAAGTGGATATCTGTAGGGTCCCAGTGTTCTACCGTGGCAAAGTCTTTCTAATTCAGGCACAGTATCCTCCATCAAACCCATGTTCTTGCCAAGCACTCCTACCCAGCACTTTGCTGCCCTATCTCTGTGCTTGGAAAGCAGATGTCTGGCTGGGAGGGCAGAGTTGCAGATGTCAGGTTGGAAGAGTATGGAGCTGGAGAAAGATGGAAGTACAGAGAGAGTGGACAAAGACAGTAGAGGAATAGAGGAGCAGAGTATCTACTATGTTTAAGAATAAGAAAGGGAAGCAGGTTAGAGACACATGGAATGTACAGGGCAGGACAAAGCTCCTGGTAGACTTCATGGCCCAGCAGTTCTCTTGGAAAGGGAAAGGTCTGCAGAGTATGTGGCCTGGGCACTGTCTATCATTAGACACCATCTGTGGTCATGCCAGTGCTTCCATCCCCTCCTCTATGGAGTTGCAGCCCACCTGCACATCTGCATAATGCAAATTAGAGCTGAGGATTGCTCTCCAGGGAGATGACACAGGTATAATGTGCTGCTGGTGCTGCCCCAGAGCCAGCCCTGACTGAAACTGCTGCTCACACACACTGCAGAACATGAAGAGTTAAGTCCTACAGGTCTCAGCTCAAAACGAATCTGGCTGGCTTTGCCTTTCCTAGGAAAATTATGGATTCCTGGCAGCAAGCTAATAAACCAATCAGCAGTAATTAGCATCTTTCGAGGAATGAACTGTCTGGTGGCATTCAAGGAGTAGAACATCTTGCCGGAGCGAAATGAAGTGTGAAAGCACTCTGTTGAGAGGTGGGCTTATTGCTATGGTGTTATCCTCGGAGGCCCAGTATCTTCAAACCTGCTGCAGCAGAGGCTGGACTGATGGTCCAGAGTGCTCACACACCTTCCTGAACAGAATGTTTCCTCTGTCCATCTTTCTGAGCTGTGATTTTTCACTGCTGGCTGCAGCCTTGCTCTGAACAATGAAGGCCCTCTTTTGGGGCATGCTTAGGCATACAGCTGGCCCAAATTTTGACCTTCTGTTGCAATGGTTCCACTTCCTTTTGCTTTGTGGGGTGCTTGATCTTTTAACAGAAATACATAAAATAAAGATGCAACAGATTAAAATCACCAGTTCCTTAACTTCCTGCTGACCTCTTCATTTTCTAACGACAGACTGAATTTTCACTTTCTGTCCTCCCATGTTTGCTCTTCTCAGTTTACAGTAGGGAAATGGACACTGTTGTGTCATGGAGACTGCTCTTCTGTCCCTCAGCTGAGATGCTTTCTTCTTTCTCTGAATCTGGGATGGAAATACAACTACCCACCCCATGGCTTGTCTCCTTGTGGACATGCTGCTCCCACTGCAGCCTTTGTGCTGAGGGTTTCAGCAAAGCATGTTTGGTTAGGACTGTGAGAAGCGGGTGAGAGGAGACCCCTCAGAATGGCAATGTGCAGCATATGGCAGGCATGCTGTGGCATATTGCTAACAGACCTGCACTTACAGGCCCATTAGTCTCAATTAAACTGCATTGGAATATTTAGCACAGGTTCAAGTAGAAGTGACTGGAAGTGGTGCATTGGGGCTAATCAGTGTGGCTGGTGGGACACAGCAGAGGCCAAGTAGAAGCTGGGGCTGAGGGAATGAGGACCAAGAACAGGGGGTTCTTGGTGTTTTGCATGTCAGTATCGTTGCTTGCATCAACCTCTGGAGGCTCATCCTGAAGCAAAAGTTCCATTTGAGGTATACAAAAGAGCATATTTGTTGGGTTGGCCTCCAAGGGATGAGCCTGAGGGAGGAAGCCCACTGCTGAGCCCTGAGCCCAGCAAGCAGAAACATTGCTGGAGACAACCAGGTAAGGAGAGGCATCTTCCTCACTTCTGCATAATGTTTCTGCCCACTTTGATGTTGTAAGCTCCCCTTAGACTGAAGCCACAGTCCCATTCCGGGCAGTAACCCACCAATTTCCATTCAGCCCCTCTCCGTAACTCTGGTTTGTACATGGCCCCAGCTCTGAGGTTGTGAAAGCAGCTCTGGAAGAACACAACAGAATGGCAGTAGTTAGTGCAGATACCACTGACTGTGAGGACAGATCTGGGGGCTTCGTCTTGTCAAGGACATGTGGAGGATCTTACACAAAAGGAAGCAATGAGCCCAAACCCAGCAAAGACTTCAGCTAGGAAACCATCATTAAGAATGCCCTTGTGGAAATGCAGACATGCTGTGAGCTTAATTCCCCACCCCGTTTAATTGCCTCTGTGGGACGCTGTAAGAAAAAGAAAAGCAAACATTAAAATACGCAATGGGATGAGGATGAAAGTTGCTACCTCCTCAGCAATTATGCAGCAAGGGAGAGATCAGAGTCTGGCCATAGGCTGTGTGTCTCCCCATGCCAATGGGAAAGTGTGGCTACAGGCCTGGTCCTCTTCAAAACAAACTACAAAGTTCATTTCCTGAGCTTCATTTTCCTTCAATATTTATGTGTACAAACACAAACTTACATGGACCTGCAGAGAAATGCAGGAGCAAAGCAGCATTGTGCATAAAAGTATACACGAATCAGACCTCCTCTGGAAGATGGAAAGAGGAAGACAGTTACTGCACTGCTTGTTTCTAAACATTTCATGCAAAGGAGATGGAAGTCTCATGGTCTGTATGATAGGACAAGGGAAGTGGTTCATGGTAAAAGAGAGTTTTGGAGTGAATTCAAGGAGAAAGGTTTCGATGGTAAGGGTGGTGAGGCACTGGCACAGGTTGCCCAGGGAGGTGGTTGTGCTCCATCCCTGCAGACACCCAAAGTCAGGGGATGGGGCTTTGAGCTGTGGGTCTCCCTGTGCATTTCAGGGAGGTTGGACTAGTTGGCCTTTAGCGGTGCCTTCCAACTCAAGTGATTCTATGCTTCAAATCTTTGTGCGGAGACAATTTGTGTAAAGGTGTTTGGAAATGCCCACGGGAGTGGCTGCAGCTGTGGGTCAGTGTGAGCACGTGTGGGAATCCAACAGCTCCCACAGAACACAACGTGGCCTATCCTGAAGGTTAAGTGTCCGCTGAACAGATGTTTGCTAAAACCATTACTCGTGCTGCTGGGCTTCTGGGTGGTGGCTTATTTGATCTACGTGTGTTGCCACTTTGTTTAATAGCAAAATAAGTACGGAAATGATCATATTTGATGCAGTTAGAGCAGGAGGGTCTTGTTTTCAGTCATCAGGTGGCTGTTTATGGTGTGTGGAGTCTGCAGATAAACGACCATATTTAGATTAATGTGATGTTAATGATACATGAAGCTAACTGGCCAAAACATTGTTTCTAGAGCAGGTATTCAGAGACCAGCAAACAATATGTGGACGCCTGATTTGTCCCCTGAGACACATTTAATGAAGCAAGAGCGTCTGGAGCCACTTTAAATCCATGTAGATGCTTGTCTCTCTAGAATCCAAAGTGATTGTAATGCTTTCCAGCCTGTTGTCTGGCAGCTAAAGGAACGATTTGTATTGATGCATGTTATATCAATTACTGCATGTTCCCACAAATGGGCTCGCTCTGGTGTGACCTCTCTTCGTACAGCTGTGCACAGAGGGACACAGCACACTCTCACCACCTTCTGTAGGCTCAGAAACACAATAAGGACTGGACAACACAGTCAGATGTGTGACTGGGGCATCTTCTTTCTCTCAGATGACCAAAACGAAGTCACTGGCTTTGTACCCTTTTTCTGTTTATCTGACCAGCAAATGATGTTTGTTATCATTGGTGCTAAGTAGAGGGTAACTGAGTGTGTCATGTAGATATTTAAAGAATTATGGAATCCTTGAGGTTAGAAAAGACCTCTAAGACCAACCAGTGCCCACTGTCCACATCCCTCATAGAATCATAGAATGGTTTGGGTTGGAAGGGACCTTTCAGATCATCTGGTTACAACCCTTGTGCTATAGGCAGGGACACCTCCCAGTAGACCAGATTGTGCAAAGCCCCATCCAGCTTGGCTTTGAATGCTTCCAGGGAGGGGGCATCCACTGACTCACTGGTTACCAGGGTGGTCTTACCACCCTCACAGTAAAGAATTTCTTCCTAATATCTCGTCTAAACTTAGACTAGACTAAACTAGACTAGTCTAAACTTTAAACTTCCAGTTTAAAATAATTTCCCCTTGTCCTGTCACTATATACCCTTATAAAATGTCCCTCCCCAACTTTCCAAGGCAACAGTGCCACATCTCTGCAGTTCTAGAGCACCTCCAGGGATGGTGACTCCCATTTTATTTATTTTATGACTCTTTTATCTTCATAAAAATTGGACTAAATTGAGAAATGAAAACATAAGTCATCAGTGGTAACCACATACCATTCAAGAGCTTTGCCTTTGCTCTGTGCCTGAAGATACATATGGATACTGAAGAATAACCAGTCTAGAGAGAGAGAGCTGAGGGATCTCCAACCCTCTTAGATGTCTTGTTGAAGACAGCTTGTTGAGGACTTTTCAGTGCCCTTCCTTCTGATAGAGTGTGGAAAGCTGGGTACATAATGGGGAAAGGCTTGCCTGGATATTTATTCACTTTGAAAGGGAGCTTCTAATGAGCCCATCTTCATAAGTTCTTCACAGATGCTCTCTATAAGCAGTTAGGCATGCTGGATTTACATTTATTCCTGAATAAATGTATGAGACCAGGCCCTGGCTGTGGCTTGCTCCTGTTCACTGATCTTTGATTGTCTGCACAATAATTTGGATTTTCAAGCTTTTTTTTTTTTTGGTGAAAATGTCCCGATATATACAAAGCAGCTTAATTTGAGGTTATTCAACCACAAAGCCTTGGTTGCTCTCTGTGACAACACTGATTAAGAAGTGCGAGTTATGCAAGCAAAAAAATAAAAAGTGACTTCAACGAACCACCCAAGTCATGGTACAAGTAGTTAAATACTTTGGAGGTTAACAAGAAAAGCGTGCCTGAAGGGCTCCTGCAAATTTACCAACCATTCTCCAATGCACAGAAAAGTGAATTTTGTGAAATTATTGTTGCAATGGTTAAGTCAAGCAACGCTTTTTGCAAAACTACATTCCTAGTTCAGTTGCTGCAGTTTTCACTGGGATGACTTCGGACCTAATACAGTTCTCTAAGACTGCACTTGACATTGCAATCAAAAAATGTTAGGTTCTGTCAAAGATCTGCACAGGGAAGTTGGCGTGAAAAGTGCCAGACTATGAATTTATGGTGCATTAGTCGCAGCACATTAACTCTATGTGGCCTAAGATTAATCTCAGCGAACTTCAGCTCTCCAAAAAGGAGCTGTCTCATTCAAACGTCTCTATAGAAGGAGTAGGAGAAAGAGGTATGTCTTGGGGCAGTTCATTCTATCCAGGCAGATGTCATGGTGAAAAGAGTTTAAGATCAGCGTGAAGGTGATAATCAGCTTGAGTGATGCCAGGTAATCTGCTAGAAGGCATCAAGACACAAGAGAATACTTCTGCTGAAGATGGAAGGAAACTGTTCTGAGTTGGATATGTGAGACCATTATGTGTGTGGTCACAGACAAGATGCAGAGGACCAGGACTAGAGCCATAAGGAGCTACAGAAGAGCTGGGAAAGGAATGTAGAAGATCTTCCAAAGAGAAAGTCAATAGATTTGGCAGAAGACAATCCTGGAAGAAGGTTCTGCATATGGAAGAAGGTAAGAGATGGGAGAGGGAAGATTGTGCTGCAATTTTTTGCTGTTTCCTTGTAACAGAAGAGGGCTCTGTAAAGCTGATTCATCTAGTATTTGCTGCAGAGCACATGCCTGGACAGCTAAGTCAAAATAGAGCAGCTCATTGAAGGCATGTAATTTGAATGTATTGCTGAACCTGGATCACAATAAACAACAGGGGAGGGGATGGGGACTGAGCAATACTGGTGATGCTCACAGAACACCCTGAATCCAGGGTGTCAGGCTGCAAAACTGAATGGGAACCTGGTCAACCTGTGTCCAGGTCTTCTAGGCATACACGCAGGACATAGGACAGACCAAATCATCACAAGTCACACTGGTCTCCTGACAATGAGGGCCTGTGGGTGTCAGGATCTCCTTTGATTTCCAAGATGCAATCAAAGTAACAAGAAGTCAGCTTCCCAGGGATAAGTTCCTTGCACTCACTATGTCCTGCCTGCTTGGAGCTTGCTCATTTCAGGTAGTTTACAGCAGAGAAGATGTGATTCTCTGCTGAAGCATCTCCAAGGGGCTCTGTGTCGCTGACAGGTCTTATCTGCCAGAACTTAGAAGGCTGGACTGCTTGTGGATCTTCAAAGTGACAGGCAGATAAAGCTGTGTCTGGGATAATCCTCTCCAGTTTCAGAAACCACAGCTCTAACAACAGCACAAGGGACATGTGAAAACCGACCACATTGAGGGTATGGTTCTTGGAGTGCCTCATGGAAACAGCCTTTCCTGCACTGTTGGTCACAATTCCTTCCCTGTACAAGACTTATATCTCTTCTTTTATATATAGTTTCATCATCCACACAGGGGAGAGGTACTCGAGGACCCTTCAGCAATGTGAGTGCAGGCCCACACACATCTCCATTCAATGACACTGTGACATTTCATCCATCCAGCATGGTTATTCAATGAAACTCTTTGTTTCACCGTGATAAATGGGGCAGGCAGGGAATCGATTTCCTTCCTCTGCCTGCAAGGCGTCAGGGAGCTGCTTTCATCAGGAGGCCTTCTCTCTGCCTCAGTGCTCAGATTAACTTATTAGGAGTTAATTAATCAGGCCCATTGATTGGCTGTCACACTGCTGGATGGTTAGTCTGCACTCAGGTCAGGAGGTCAAAACAGATTAGTTTCTTCTGTCCCCTTTGCTGTGTGACACCCATCAACGCCAAGAGAGGACAAGCAACAAGGAAGGAAGAATTGGAGATGATTCATGGTCAGATGGAGCCTTGGATTTCAGTCCTCAGACTCCCACTGACTTCTGCCTGTGGGTGTTCATATTGTTTTTGGATAAAGATTGCTGCTCCACTGCCCGCAATGGGTATCTTGCAGGTATCTGTGAGGTTATCAGCAAGTATCCATGAGGCAATGAGCAGTGGTGTTTTGGAACATAAAGATTTCAGTGATTCAACACTGCATGATAGTGTCCACATACAAAATTCCAGAGAAAAACTCCTTTATCTTTAAAGTATGAACTTCAATGGAATTTGAATGAGATACTGAGGCCAGCATTCCTGGATCTTGTAGGATAACTGATGGGAGGTGGTAAAGTCACCATTCCCGGAGGTTTTCAAGAAAAGAGTAGACGTAGCACTGAGAGATACAGCTTAGTGGGCACGGATGGGGGGTTCATGGTTGGACTAGATGATCTTAGTGGTCTTCTCCAACCTTAACCATTCTATGAACATCTCAAATTTTGTTTGAGGAGTCACCAACAACAGGAGAGCATAGCCACTGGAAGCCATGCTACCTGAAAACCTGCATTAATGCAAAGCACTGAAGAGATTTGGTCAGTTTTGTCTATCCAGGAAGGCAGAAGGTAGTGAGTGACCTGGTAGAAGTCTCTAAGTACCTGCATTGGAGGGAGATTTCTGACAATAGAGGGCCCTTCAGTTGCACAGAAAAGGGTCTCCTTGTGTCCAGGCTTGAGAAGGAGTTATAAACAGTGAGGCTAAAAATACGAGGTGATTTTTTAAAAGTGAAAGATTAACTTCAAAACTTGCCTTGAGGTGTAGTCATTTCTCCTTTCTTTTGATCATGCCCTAGAAAGGAGGAGAGTATGGAACAGGAACTTCTTGAAGATCTTGCCCTGTGGTATGCTGTCTGAGCTTCCTGGATGAGACTGCAGGTCTGTAGACACCTGCTGAGTTGGGACCTCCGCTCAGAGAACCAAGTATTTAATGCCATTACTCTCATCATGTTTGGCATTTGTTTCACCCGCTGAGTAACTGAGAATCACCTGACTCTTGCATGGTCCTCCACAACCTCCAACCAGGGAGGTGGAAAAGTGATACACCCCCACTGGAAGTCGCCCATTCCTGGACATTTCATCTCAGACCTACAAGGCATTGGCTTCAGCAGGTCTCACTGGATCACACTCTTCTTCAGCTTTTGCTTAAGGTGCTGAGTGGAAACAAAGAGACAAGCATGGAAAGTTATGGTGAAACCTGGTTGGACAAAGGTCAGGAAAAGATTTTCTGCTGCAGAATGTGTGAAGTAGAGGAGCTTTAATCCCCAAATAAAGGTGTTTGTTCACTTCTTTATCAGGACAGACATCTACTACCATTTCTTCTCGTACTCTATAACCATGCATGCATCTGCAGGACCTATTGGGTAATCAACAGAAGAACCGAGGTAATTATTTCTTCCTTGCTCTTAACCCCTGTTCCAGCTTCAGCCTTTTTGGGAATCAGCAGCAGCCAGTGTTACAATTATTCCTGATGTACAGTGTTAGCTCAGTTTCTGCTTTTCTTTTTTCTCCCACAGTATCTGTCCCATCACTACTGACAACAGAGACATTGTCAGGGGATCCATGAGGTTGTGCTCCTATTGCTCTGTTCTGTGGGGATCCTATGCCTCATCTTAAAATAGAAGTGAAGAGGCATTCTCTGGGACTCTGATCACACAGTAAATTTAGATCCTCACTCATTTACACCATTATGGTCTTTGAGAAGTTTAGATGAATGAGATTCTGTTGGGTTGTTTCTTGCTCTTGGTCTCCTTCTATGCCCTGGTTGGATGCATCCATTGAGATGTAACTTATCCCCCCTCAGAGGAAGGAGAGACTTAGTGGATGAGGAAGAAACCAGCCACAGCTCTGAAGATGCAGTATGGAAAAAAAGTATCCTTGTAGAGATGCTCAGTTAGGGACATTCGGTGAAGGCTTGCGGCTGAGTTGCCCCGGAGCTCCTGCTCCATGCACCATTTGGTTTCTCTTGCTAGCATTAGAGAGAAGCCAGACCTCCTCAGCTCTGCAGAGCCTTCGTGAGAGGACATGGCAGAACTAGTGCTAATGTTGATTTAGTGCAAGTGTGCATGTTTGGCAAATCCTACTTGATAACTTGTTGACCAGTAAAGAGGCCAAGAATCCTCTCAATGTACGGTACTCAAATCAAGTTCCCAAATGTGTTTTCTGCAAAGGAAATGAAAATACTTCGATCATCAGTCAGATAGACCTGGCATACGACAAGAGCTTGAGAGCAGAAAGCAGAGTGAGCTTGGGAAGCCTTGGATTCCAGACAGCAAAGTCTGAGTTTCCCAGCCACGCTCCTGGAGTGCATGCAATCACATAACACATGACATATGGGAGCTCCCTGCTGGGTAATATAAAACCCGAGCCAGGCACATCTGCAGTGTGGGACATCCTCTTTGCCCAGCTTATCTCAGTGCTTGGTTCCTGGTTCCTGTGCTTCTCCATCACGTATGTCCAGGATGCTGGAGCTATCCAGGAGCAGTTGGAATTTAGGTCGCATACCATGTCTATTGTCTCTCAGTCTGTGGTTTGCTTACATGGCAGTGACTCAGTCTTTACCATGCTCAAAACTGGTCTGATTCCACACTATGCCTTTAGCAGTGTGGTGTTGCTGTCACCCTGTAGATCCCCTGAAACCTCACAATCAATTTTCTCTGGACATAGGTTGGTCTGCAGAACAGCAACTGAGCTGGGTTTGTACCTTTGGAAGAACCAGAACTTATGTTCATGCATGAATCACATATGTTTACTTGACATCTTGTCAGTGTACAGCAGAAAGAGCCATGGTCCTGGTAGTCCAACCCAGGGTGACATTGGCCTTTGCCAATGGTGGCACATCACTGAGGGAGAAGGAATGCAAAGGTTCTACGTCAGACTCAGCACAAATTCCACCGTATCAGAGAGCCTGTTGAGGGTCTTTCTTGGACTTGTACCTGCTGACAGGAGATGGTGACCGCCACTGTAAAAATGTTACCATCCAGTAGAGAGGTGGAATAGGTCACATTGTACTTTTCTGCAGAAAATTACATTTTGCAGTCTGTGCCACGTTACTTTGTTATTACCAACACATAAATCTGCAAGTGCACAGCTTATTGAGGCTCTCTGACAGCCAGGAGACGGGGAATTGTTACAATGACAGATGGACTGACAAGTATATTCCTATAGAAAAAACTTTGTTCAACTTGGAGTTAAGGCTGTAAATATATAAACCTTACATAAAGGGAATGTGATTACAACAGTGCAGCTTGAGAGGTCCAGGCATCCCATGGTAGCAATGGTGGCAGGAGGAGCATCATGGCTCCTGGCTGGAGGAAGGGCTTGGAGTAGGGCAAATGTAACTGTTCTCAGCTCTATGGTTCCTTTATGACACTAGTGAGCATCATCAGATTCAGATTCAGGTGTCTGATCATCCCATGATGCTTCAGACTTGACTGTGTAATAGCACAGTGTGGAGTCTGTGTGAAGCACACTCTATGCTCTGGATGACAGCCCTGTGTTGGCCAATGTGCGTGAAAACTGTATAGCTATAACAATATCAAGGCAGGGTATTGCCTTCAAAAGGCTTACAGCATGCTCCTTCCCCCTACTGCAAGACCAAAGATTGCGAAGTGAGAGGTCCGTCTTGATTCTTAGACCTGTTAAAGCAGCATTTCAACAGACATAAAGCTGATAACACAGAATATGGAGGTACTGTAGTTGGAGGTATCTGCTAGGCTGGAAAGCTTTGGACTTTCTGTGAGAGAAACAGAATCACAGAATCATTAATGTTGGAAAAGACCTCTAAGGTGATCAAGTCCAAGTCCTCAAAGATGGGGACCTGTGTCCCCCAGCACCTGTCCTACAGAGTGTGAGCTCCCCGCAGCTCTGTGAGCCTGGCCTCTTGCTAAACATCTTTGACATTTGATTTGAGGAATAAAGGTCAGGCTCCTCCAAGAATGGTGATGTGGGTTTAATGAACAGAAGCTGTCAGCATTTGTGTTGCTGCAGCCTTTGCTGAGCCTGGGAGTGCTGCAGCTCCAGCACTGGTGATGTTTGCGGCTGGCACCTTGCTCTTTGCACATCCCAATGCAATGAGCAACACAGAGACTGGTGGGGATGTGCCAGCCCAGCTCAGCTATTGCATTCAAATGCCTTGTTTAGCATGGGGGAGCTTAGCTCTGAAATGTTTCCTTTGGTAAAGTCAGAATAGAAAGGTAAGAAATACAAAAACAAACAAACAAACAAAAAAACCCACCCACATTCTGGCTTTTGGAAAACAAGAAACTGAATTGATTGTGGCCACTTTTTGCCAAATTAATTGTTTTCAGACTTTTTCCCCTGTTTGCTGGGAGTGTTTTGCCCTGTGCATCCCCTTCCCCTGCCTGACTAACTCCCTCTTCTCTTCCCAGGAGCTCTCTCGATGTCTCCGTCGCTGACTGACAGAAGCTTTGCCTTTGTGTCTAATAATGCGCATCCCAGTCCAATTTCATGCTCTTACACTCACAGTGTCCATACAGAATGCAACTCTTTGCACATACACAATTGCAAACACATGGCTAAACCATGACCAATTTCATATTTGCAATGAAATACCTCTCATTTATAGATGTGCACATTTTCTGACCACAAAATACTTAAACACACAGCATCACTTGAAGCTAAACAATCTCTCTCAAGCCTGTTTAGGAGCCATCAGCCTCACTCAGCTGTTCATAGCTGGAAATCACTACTGATATATTCTCTCTCCCTTACTTTGCCTTCTTGAGTAAGTGTAAATGCTGGATATTGTGTTTACCTCTGTAAGATAGCAGAGGTGCTCAGTCACAGGGAATCAGCCAGCTCCCTATGGCTTAAGCATTAAGATGCTTTTCCTCTATGCTTGTGGAATTATATTTAAAAATCTACACCCAAAGTACACAGATGCTCAATGTCAAGTGCTTCAAGTGATGGGAGTGCCAAAATTAAGGCTGCTCTCAGCTCCAGCCCCTTGAGAGGGATCATTATGGTGCAGTTTTTAATTACGTGATCATATACTAGTTTTTCCATAGAATCCCTAACTCATTCCATGCTTGAGTAGTCATTCAATATTTCCTTTAATCCTCCCCATTCGTTGTGTGCCACAGGCTTTATTTATTGTGCACCATCCAAACCCTTTGTTGACTACACGGTTATTCATTTCCTCTTGAGTGTTTCTCTGGTGATTTCATAGGGCCTGTGAATGCTTCTCAAGTGCTAACAGATTTATTTCTACAAAACACCTGTGTAATGACCTTGCATTTTCTCCCTAGAAAACTGATGCAGAAAGATGAGCACCAGGAAGAGTGAGAATCAGAGTTTGGATGCATCCATGCTTGCCCGTGCAGCGAGCCCTGTGCTTGATTTTCTGTGGACTTAGCATTTCTTTACATTTCATCTATTCAAAGAATAGCTCCCACTGGCTTCCATTTTGAGTGCTCAGCACTTCTGCAAACCTGACCCTAAGGATCTCCCACTGGGGGCCCTGGAAATGAGAAAGACTTAATTAAGCTCAGCACCAAATTCTGGAGGAAATGTAAGGGTAGGGTGAAATCCTCATGAGAATATGCTTTCTTCTCATGCAGTTCCTTAGTAAAGATTTTCTACTCTTCTCAGATAATGCCTTGTTACGCTGTCCCCAGAGCAAATCCAACCCAAGCACTGAATGAAAGCTGAATGAAAACAGAGCATGATGGTGTATTTAGAGCATACAAGGCCAGGTTGGGTAGGGCAGCCTGAATGAGTGGTTGGCAGCCCTGTTTGCAGCCAGGGGTTGGAATGGGATGATCTTGGAGATATTCCTTCCTACCCAAGTCATTCTCTGATTCTACGGTTCTCTGATCATCCAGACCCAACCCCTACCCTGGGTTGGATGCTTCCACCAGATCAGTCTGCCCCCAGCCCCATCCAGCCTGGCCTTAAGCATTAACAGAGATGGGGCACCCACAGCTTCTTAGGTCAACCTTTGCACAGACTCTGCTCTCTCCCAGCTGATGGGATGCTGCCTGTCCCTTCCTTTGTCCTCTCTGCCATCTGCTCTCTGCTCCTCTATTTGTCTAGCAAAGGTTTCATGTTCACCTTCCCAGACTCCCAGACAACTGCTCTGACATATTTTCCCTGTCAATGCAAAGACAACACAGTCTGGTAAAACAGCTGCCTGAACCTCCCGGGTTACTATGTTCTCAATATTAAAACAACGTTTTCTGAAAGACTGACAGGGCAGTTTTGAGTCCCACTGTAGCTTACTTCTGGAGGGACAAAACCAGCTCCCTCCATCCTCCACACCCCCTTTTCCTGGGATGCCTCTCTCCAAGCAACCTGTTGACCGTTCATAAAGTACTGCCCCATCTGCTGTTGAGTATCCAGGCACAAACACCATAGCCCATCTCTCAAGAAGTAAAATGCACTCTGTGCACAGTGTTTCTGTAGCTGGGGCACAACAGAAGGGTAAGGCTTGGTGGGAGCCTGTTGTATAGTGTGAGCACCTGGAAGGCAGTTGAGTGTACTCTCAGCTTTCAAGTTCATGGTTACAGAGGTTGGCCAACAGGCTTCTCAGATCTTGCACAGCACTGCATTTCAGTAAAAGCACCTCACTGGGATGGCCAGATGGCAACGCACTGCTCAGCCTGCCCATTGCTGCTTGCAATGGCTCTGCTCCCTACCCTCAGTGCTTCTTCCAGACCCCTGACAGCCAAGAAGACTACAGAGTGCTCTGTTCATCCCTCCTGAATGGCTCTAAACCAATGTGACAGCTTTGTTTTGAATCATGGTACCACAGAATCAAAGAATGGCTTTGGTTGGAAAGGACCTTAAAGGTCATTTAGTTCCAACCCCTCGCTGTAGGCAAGATTGCCCCCCACCAGTTCAGGCTGCCCAGTGCCCCATCCAGCCTGGTTTTGAATGTCTCCAGGGATGGAAAATCTTTTTCTAACATCTAATCTAAATTTCCCCTCTTTCAGTTTAAAGCTAGTCCCCCTACTCCTGTTAACATGTAAAAGTTGTTCTTCCTCCTATTTATAATCTCCTCTCAGGTACAGGAATGTTGCAGCGAGCTCTCCTCACAGCCTCCTCCAGGCTGAACAAGCCCAACTCCCTCAGCCTGTCATCATAGGAGAGGTACTCCAACCTCCGAGCATCTTCATGGCCCACCCTGGACCTGCTCCAGCAGTTGGGATTGAAAGGATTAAATTGCTTGGAGAATTTCCACTTGTTTGCTCATTCAGGGAGCAACTGGGCTGCTTGTACCACGGCACTTAGAACACTAAGCTGCAGAAAGCTAAAACTGTGACTGAGAGAAAAAAACACGGCATTTTTCAGAGAGTCCTAGGGAAATAGCATCTGAAGCCAGCTGTGCAGCCTCGTGGCTTGTGCTGAGCCTTCACACAAACCATTTGCTGAAATCCAAAGATTCCTTCTCCCTACCTGTGAAGGATTACAGTGGGTCCTGCTGTCAAAGATGACTTAGAGAGGGATGAAACAGTGAAATTAGAAAATCACTATGTTTTGGGAGAGAGTTTAAATGATTCATTAAAGGGTTTGGTGTTGCTGGGAACACAGAGCAAGACAAAGGAAGAGTTATTGATGGAGCTGGGCTGATTTCTGAGCATGCACATGAAATTGCTGTGTTGGTGACATACTACTATGGACGCTGGAGAGCTAAAACCACATTATGTGATCTGTGTTGCAAATTAAAGGAATGGTCAAGCAAAAAGGCACAGCATGGGAAGCACACAAAGACTCTTTGCTTCAGGTATGAAATAGCCCCATATTGCAAACATCTCTCATTTCAGGAAAAATCATGCAGACAGAGCAACAGATTGAGTCAGTGTGCTGATCAGAGGAAAAACAACATTTATGTTCACAACTGCAAAGTAAACTGAATCCCACCGAGAATGCAACAGCTCCTATGAAACTGTTTAATTATGTTAATGGAAACAAAAGGTGTTTTTTGTGCTTCTTCACAAGCAGCAAACAAAAGACTTCATACATGATCTGCAGGGCCTCTAATTTCACAGCTGGATTACTGGAATCTGAAACACTAGCAAGTCACGGCTGTAATAAAACGTATGCAAAAGAGATCCTTCCTCCTGTGTGCTTTAAGGTGACAGTAACACAGGTGCTCTGTCAAGGAATCTATTAGAGAAAGGGTCTGTGTTTATTGCAAAGGATGGATGGGAGAGTGTTTTTTGGAGGACCCTAGACCACAGGCCATTGAGGTGGGACGCTGGTGGTGGGATGGAGTTCATAAATGAAGTGTCTTTTTGGCAATGTTTTCACATGCACTGATTGCCCAAGTTCCCACTTACATCCATTTGGTGCCTGATGCAAATCTGGGGCACATGCACAGAACTGGCACATGAGGTCTGCAGATCTACGGGACACATGGATTCCAGCTGGAAGCCTGGTGGGACCCCTGAGCACAAAACAAGATGCTGGACACCTGTGATCGTCAGTTCAGCTGATGTTTAGAAATGGCAATGAAAACTCATGCGCATGGGCAGTGAGGTCTTGGTGATCACACCTCTGTTGAGTTCCATCTGGAAGTCATCAGAATGGTATCTTCAGAGCCTTTGACACACAAACAAATCATTGGGTGGATTTAGTTCAAATGTAACTCTGCCCACCTAGATGTCTCCAACCAAGTAGGCTTTTCAGGACCTAAGGAAAGCCAGCCTGCTACAACACAACTAGCTTCTTCTGGATGCAATGTTAAATCAGAATATCCTGAGTTGGAAGGGACCCATGAGGATCGACCCATAAGGATCATCGAGTCCAACCCTTGTCTCCAAACAGAGTCCCCCCAAAATCAGACCATATAACTGCGAGTATTGTCTAGATGCATCTCAAACTCCATTAAAAGAATTTCCACAGTCTGCCATGGGAGCTGAGGGGCTGCCTTAGCTCCTGACCTCAACAAAGAGATGCGTGAAGCATCAACTTTTGTTTTGTGCTTGAAAAAGGAATGGCCCCTTTGTTTTGTGTATTGCATGTAAGAGAGAGAGCTGGGATGTGGTAGGGCTGCAGCTATTTTTGGAGCCAGATACAAGTTGGCTTTAGTAGGGTACAGGGAAAAGAGACATGGCTTTCCCAGTCAGTGATGTTATCCAGAATGGAATTAAACGATAATAACAGATAATTGGCCAGGCTGCTTGCCTAGAAGGGAAGATATATTGACTTAGCTAGCTGACAGAATACCTTTGTAAAGCTGGAATTAGCTAAAAGCTGCTAATAGGTAGAGAATGAAGACAGATACAGAAGAGAATTCAGAATTAGTATGCCATGCTCATTCCAGGATCACAGTGTTTGAAAGAGCATCCTCCCAAGCTGCCAGGCAATGGGTCACAGGTGTACCATTGCAGCTGCTGGTGCTACATAGAGGATGAAGTGATGGGAGACCCAAACAGACACTGCCCGAGGCTGCATCTGCCCTTGAGCTGGGATGCAGCCACATGGGGCAGCTCTCAAAGCACACTAACAAAAGGATGTTCAGCACTGCTGCTGCCTGCTTCCCACTCACCACCTTGGATATCAGTGGAGGATTGCTTTAGACCAATCTGATAGCATCAAAGTGCACTGCAGTGTTTTGGGAGATAAGAATCCAGGACCCATTAGAGGAGAACTGGTAGCTGTGTGTTGCTCTCCACTGCCACAGGCATTGTGGGAACATAGCTGAGAACAAACGTAGTGAAAATATGGGATGTTATCTTCAAAAGTCCTTGTCTTGCTCATGGACTGGGAGGGAGATGGGTATCTCCTTTGTCTGTCCGTAGTGCCTCATACCTTGTGTAGGGGAGCAGCACCTTCGTGTCCCATTCCTGCTAGTGCTCTTCATGCAGGTGTTGTCAAGTCAGGATGAAGGTGGGCTGGGAAGTGAGAGGGATCCCTATCTCCAGAGGTAAACACTGATCCTTACCACAGGATAAGAACTTGGAATAAGAATTGACTTCCCAAGCTTTCCATCTTACCCTGAACTACCAGGCTCCTGTGTTGGAAGCAGCCAGCTGCAGCTGTCAGATGCCTTCTGCAGGTGGGGAGCATGAAAACATGCAAACCACCTCCACAATGGTGAGAAGTTGTTTGGCTTTAACTGCTTGCTGCAGAGAGTCCCCCAGACCCATGTGGGCATCCCTGGACCATGAACGATTCACATGCCCCAAGCACAGTGACACTTCCCCAGGCTGTGAGCTTCTCCACACCCATCCCCATGCACACCTTGGCTCAGACTTGCATTTCCTTGTGGGTTGGTGAAGAGTTCCTGTGGTTCCTTTCTTCATTACAGTGATACACCATATCTGCAAGTGGGCTTGCAGATTTAGTACCGAGGCTTCTCAAGCTTGTGCACACTCCTTTGTGATATCGAGAAGCTGTTCCCTGCTTTAATGGAACTGCAACCTCTGGCTACTTTCAAAGGTTACTGAATTTGGGAATAACATTTGTGTGTGTGCGTGTGTATGTGATTGTATTGCTTTGCTTTTATGATCTGTGACTGTTTGTTTCTTTTAAAACATTGTGTAACTGAAGTGCTGATGATTCCGAGTGGTGCTGGTGGGTGACAGAGACAGCAGGAATTTAGCTAGGCAATGAGGTGGCACCAGGAGGTGAAATTCACCCACTGCAGAGCCTCCCACGTAAAGCAGAGCCATGAGGTGACACACGTGCCCACTGTAACAGCCCACTCCTCAACTAACTGTGTTCATCTGAGCGTTTCTCCATGACCCATACCTGCCACCAGGGCTGGACCCCTCCTGGGGATAACCTACTGCACTCAGATGGGTTTGCCTCAAAATTCAGAGATCTCAAAATTACAATAACAAAGCGTGATGCTTTGTTGGGAGGGCCCTTGTGCGACAATCTCTCATGTGCATTGTGGGCCCCCTGCCCACCCCCGTGATTTTCATGGGGAGAATGAAATCAGTGCCAGACCATGAACGGCAGCAGAGGAGGGCTGGGTGAATCAGTGCAGCTCTGTGGGTGTCTGCTCGGGCCCCCGTGCATATGGCAGCAGGTTTGAGTCCCACTCCATGCTGCGGGCCCATGGCCAACACAGAGCATGAGCTGAGGTTGCTCTCCCGTATCACAGAATTAGAGGATCGTGAAGGTTGGAAAAGACCTCTATAATCCCCAAGCCCAATCCTCCTCACCGTGTCCAATGATCACGTCCCTCAGTGCCACATCCCCACAGTTCTGGAACATCTACAGGGACAGTGACCCCACCACTTCCCTGTGCAGCTTCTGCCAGGGTGCCATGGATGCTGCAGACCACTCCCAAGGACTTTGCTGTTGGCTCGGGACATCGACAGGGAGCACTGTGAGGCCAGTGCAGGCTTGGGAACCTTTGGAGTGTGCTTCTGCAGACAATGACTTTGAGAGCACTTAAAGAAGCGAGTGGGATTTAGGAAAAAATCAATTACTGGATTAAAATAATCAAGGAAAGCATTTAAAATGAGCTTTAGAAAACTGAAGTGTTGGTAAATTCATTGCAGAGAGCAGCAGGGCAGCGATGCAGCTCTCCCTGCTTTGCCTCCGGGCACAAAGTACAGGATGGGCAGAGACTTTGCTGTACATGCTGCTTGCACACCTCTCCTGCTGACCATCTCATTGCTGCACGGTGTGAGGTGTTCACCTCCTCTCTTGCCATGTTGGTTGAGTCTGCAGCAAACCAGAAGAACATGAGCTTAAAGGAAAGCCTGGATCTCCAACAGCTCTGTCAGAGTGGGTTTTGGTAACACTGAGTAAATAGTGGACCTGATGACGGGACTCCTGAAGTATTTGGTATCTCCTCAAAGCTTTCCTGAGTCCTGGAGAGAAAAGGGAAGGAGGGGGAGAGGATTTGGGTCAACAGCAGTAGCTGATGAGGGACAAGGAGCAAGTCAGAAGGAGACCAGATGCTATGCTGGGGAGGAAGGGATGAGAATGGAGTGGTGAGGAGATGAGTCAAAAGATGTGAGAGGGGAAAGGGTTGAACCAAATATGTTTGTGACACACCTGGCTGGTGGAATGGGGCATAGATTCCTAGATGTTCTCACCAAAATCTTAAATCGCACCAACTGAAGTCCCCGCTTGGAAAGACAGGGAAATAAATCTTCCTACCTTAGCTCTTGAGACTGAGCAAACACTCCCGTGATGGATAGTGCCTGTTTCCTCTGCCTGTTTGCCTTTTTCTGCACCTGCATGTCATATTCCTTCCAAAAGATATGACTGGGGAGCTGGCAAGAAAGGACTTTTTGCCTTGAAAGAGCTTACAGCTCCACAAAGCCTTCAGGGCCACTGGGAAGAGCAAGGGAAAGAAATGAGGGATGCTGTAGAGCTGGCTGCCCACAAGAGCACCATGCTGGGCTGAGAGCGCCTTGGTGGAGGATAGAGAGAGCACGCAGCAAGGACATGGTGGACATGGAGAGGTCTCACTTCATTCCCTTTCTACATAGGCATGCAGAATTTTCTCTCTTTGCAACCAAGTCTTATTATTCCCTTGTGACAGTTAGCAGTGCAGGAATTGTCCTCTCTGCTCCTATGCACAGCGGGCATCTAGTAGAAGCTGTGAAAATTAAGGATCCCCTTGAATGCACATGTTCATTTAAATGTCTTTCTTAGTGGCTGGGATTCCCAAGGCGCATGAGCCAGTCAAGAACTTCCTGCCAAAATGGTTTTCATTACAAAAATGCAGGATTGTAACCAGCATGTGTCATAATGGTTTCAACAGATTGATAATGATTAGGAAAAATATCAGTATGATGCAGCTTGGGCCCAGGGTGGAACTCATCATGAAGGCTCACCAGGAGGGCCATACTGGAAGGAAACACCTTAAAATATGTATGAGTCTCAGATCTAAATCCTTCCCACAGCTTCAGAGGCAGCTTTTTGAAGAATACCCTCTGGAATTTCTATTTGGGAGCTGGATTTCTTCCCCATCCCCACCCCCTTTTTTTTTTTTTCCACTCAGAAATTTTCCATGGGTTGCCCCAGTTTTTTCAAGTTACTACCAAACCACTGTGTCTTTTGGTCAGCCCTTTCCATGGGGACATCCGTGTGCGCTGGTGCTGATCTGGGGGTGACAGTGATGCCACCTGATGTTCCCAGGTTACTGTCCTGGGCTGGATAAGAATGGAGGACAGACTGTTGTTTCCATTTTGTGTTCAGTGTGAAAGGGTCAGAGAACATGAGAGCTGGATTTGGAGGCATAGAAAGTAAACGTTGATACTTGTCTGCTGGGGTGGGGTTGTGTTTCCAGCATGGACCATCTCGACCTTTCCCTTCAGCCTGCCCATAGCCCTGACTTTTGGGCTTGTCTTAGGGAATGGGCTACTCCTATTGCTACTGAGCTGTAGTATGAGACACCCCTTAATTGGAACCTGGGAACTGGAGAAGTGAAGACTCAGCATTGCCAGCCCTTCAATGCATTTTGCTGATGAATACTGCAGCTTGTGGCTGGGCAGGACACATCCCACATCACCCCCGTACATCTCTGATTCCTTCTGCTCATGGCCAAGCCAGGAGTGTGCAGAGGGCTGTCCATCTCTCTGTTAGGACAGCACAGTGGAGGGCAGCCCAAGTTCTGGATGCCTGCAAAATCCCCCTGGTCCAACATCTGGACTTGATGACCTTAGTGATCTTTTCCAACCTTAATGATTCAGTGATCTTTCTGTATCTTTGCAAGAACTCATTGCACTGGATAAAGGTCCTGGCAACATGCTCTGGCTGCCTTCCAAGGGCAAGGAGCTCAGGCTCTGGTTCAGCAATCCACCCAACTTCCATCTTCAAGACAGAGCTGCAGAGTAATCCTTGAGCAGTTGGAGGGCTGGCCCTGCAGGCTGAAGTACACATTTGTCCCTGAGGTTTTAAAAGTGCTCAAAGGCTCCCATTAAACTTGTATCCCTGTAGGATAGAGCTTTAGGAGGAAATTCTGCACTGAGTTCTAAGCTCTCCCCTGTCTGGCTCAGTCTCAGGAGACTAATCTCTGCAGTGCTTTACTCCTGCAAGGGTTCAAATTCCCAGGTACTTACCCTTGTCCTCCCGCTCTCCTCTTGGGTGCCTGTTTTCCTGTTTCTCTGCTGAGATTTACAGTCCCACTCCATCCCAGCAATCACTCGGTGCTTGCAGCTCCTCTCTGCCTGGCTGCCTCACCCCGCATCTCCCGTGTGCAGCTCACGTCCCTGGTTTAAATCTCCCTTTAAGCACACACCTGTTTTCTATTGCTGTTGCAGCATGATTTTAACTGTGTATGTATTACATGTCTTTAAAATTTATGCAATTCATTTTTTTATGTGCAGAGCTTTGCGATAAGCTATGAAAGGTATGCTATAAAAATGTGTAATTGCACCGTATTTTTTTCTCGACACATGGCAAAAATGTATTTTCTTTTTCTTTCTTTTTTTTTTTTTTTTTTTCCAAGGGAAATATGCACTGGGGGAGGGAAGAAGAATAAAAGGGAAAAGCAGCAACAATCATTTCGGCAGACCTGTCCTGCTCTGAATTCATCCTGGGTCTAGCAGAAGGTTTTGAAGTGGTGCAGGAGGATGGTTTGCTCTGCAGAGCATCTCCGGTGCTTTGAGCTGTGAGCTGGCACTCTGGCTGACCAACACTCTGCTTTGCTTCTTGATAAAGCCCTGCTTGCTGCCCCGTAAATCACTCCACTACGTGCTTCCCCATTCTAGCAGGTGAAGATAAGAGCTTAGTGCAGAGGTTAATTGGGCTACAAAGCAGCAGCTTCACACGCTATTTCTCTACCTGACCAGCAAGAGGTTGGTAACTGCTGAGCTGATCTAGGGGCTAGTTGTGCAAACACATTCCAGCTTGGTGTGGAGAACGGGAGAGGTGATGGTGGAAAAGATGTCTCGCCAAGAGGGGAAAATGGGGAGCTCCCATTCATCTCTCCTGACCTGCCCATCAAGTGAGCAGCTCCAGGAACAGGAGCAGTGCTGCTGTAAAAGGCCCTGAGACCCATTTCTGCAGAGGATGGCAGATACATGGATATCTTCCAACGCAGGGAGGGGGAGGAAAAGATCAATCATTAGTAGTGAGTTTTGCTGACTGCTACCAGCAGATGGTACCAACAATTTTCACTTCTCTGCCTGCTTAAACATATTGAATTACCAGCCAAACAAAACAAAACATAACCCCCTCTAAACAAACAAACACCAACAGCCAAGCCACCTCCAAAGAAAGGGTGAAATGTCTTTGCAATGGGCATCTGCTGTGGCTTCTCACAGTGAGATATCCTTGCTCCCACTCCCTCTCCATGCCGCAAATGTACAATGCTTTGTCCAGTTTGGGTTCTCAGCTCGATGAAAACTCAGCATATTTCTAGGCTGTTGCAGATTTCAGGAGAGGGACCATGACTCACAAACACTGCTGTCATGGTAGCTTGTAGTAGAATGTGCCACCTTCTCCACTCATCTGTGCTGTTCTTCGCATCTAGGGAGCATTGTTATTGGGATGGTTCCTGCATGGTCCCTACCCATTGCTGTTTCTCTTCAAACAGGTCACAGAAGAGCAAGAGATACACTGCCCCAGGTATCAGCTGAGAGTACCACAAAGAGCAGAAATGTTCCTGCATGGGGATGAGGTAGAAAAGATGAGTGGAGAGGTGGAGTAAAGGACTGAGAGCCTGGTGGCCAGGTGGTGATGGGCACATGTCCTTGCTTTGTGCTCTTGGTCTTCACATTGCTTTACTTTTAACAACAGCCTCGTTAAGGAGCATCTGTGAGTGTGATAGAGTGGTCAATGGGATGTCCAACCCCATAAATCCCCTCCATTTACATATGGCCCTCCTCCTTCACTTAGGCTTAATTTGGCTTCTGAAGGTGAAAGACCAGCCTGGGGACAGGAATGTTTTATTTTCTCTCTGCTGTATTCCATGGGAGGACTTCACTTGTGCTTTATCCTGTTAGATCTTGCTGAAAAACTTCAGCCACCAAGATACAGCTTGATTAATTGTTCATTGGGATGGTCCTTGTATGGTTTGTGTCTAAAATATATGAGCTGCACCTTCTCTATGGATGCAACCCAGCAACAACTTACAGAAGCGAAAATTTTCCCAAGTAATAGCTGCAATATGGTGAGCAATAACATGCATTAAAAAAAAAAAAAAGCTATTAGTCAATTTTAGTGGCAAAAATTTTTGGTCATATAGCTCTTCACTTCTGGTAATATCCTCTCCTAAGTGCAATAGAACTGTGATTGCCTTCAACAGTCTCCGTGAGCAGAAGATTGCTTCTTCAGGAAGAGATGTAATGGGTATTTTAATACCTATTGTGTTGCATAGGCAAATAACTTGTGAAGGTTTGAACTGTCCTGACAGCTACAATCAACAACAAAAGGGAAGGATCCACTCTGACCAAAGATGTGCACTGCTGCTTGTAACAGCTCCATCGTATTAGTATTTCTCCACAAATTTATCTTCTGATCCAACCTGGATCCCAGCACCTACAGGTCACATGCCAACAGACAGCTCTCATTTTTTCCCTCCCTGGATCCTTTAATCCCTAAATAAAATGCAAAGAAAAGTCCTCAAGAAGCTGCCAAAGCTGTCACTGATGAAAGTGGATGGGAGGGAGAGATAAACCACTGTATGGTTCTCCTCTTGGCCTCCAGGCATGGCTGTGGGACTCTGCTCTCTTGTGTGCTTCATGCTCCAGTGCTGCTGTGCTGCACATGCAGCTGTGTTCCCCATGAGAATCTCATCAGCCTTCTCCGCATCGTATGCAATGGGAACCTGAGTCACAGTTCATCCCTGTGTCATCCTGCTGCAAAAGAAACCCAGTTCGATGTTGAGAGAACCATCACCTCCTATCCACCTCCTACCAGCTGGTTTCTTGCAACGTTTTGGTGGAAGCACAGTTTCCTCAACTCTTTTCATGTGCTTGGATGAACCAGCCCTGTGTAACAGAGAGAAAAAATTCTTCTCAGCAAGAGAGGCACTGGGAAGTGGTGCAGTCACTGCCCATGTAGAAGTTCAAGAGCTGTGGGGATGTGGCACTGAGGGACGTAGTCAGTGGAAATGGATTGGGTTTGGACTTGGGGATCTTAGAGGTCTTTTCCAGCCATAATGACTCTGTGATATGAGACTGACATGGTGGTTGCCTGATAAATCTCATTGGAGTTTGTCCTTGTGGCTGAAGGAGATTAAGGAAAATGATAATCAAGTGCATCCAGCAAAATACATGGTTGGGCATTTGGTTACAAAACTGGATTCACAAAAATGCAAGGCCAGTGAACCCCAGATCGCCTTTGCTGGTAAATTGTGCCCTGTACTGATTACAAGGCAATGTCCCCTGCTCCAAACACCATCCCTCCATCTAAGAATCATAGAATAACCTGAGCTGGATCATTGACCCCAATCAAGACTTGGGGTTCAGCCTGCGAGTTACTGACTTCTGTGCAGTAAGAACACAGAGTCTGCTCTTTGGAATCCCTCATTTTTCTTGTTTCAGACTTTAAGAAAACATGGTAGCAGTTGTTTTGTTCTCTGCTTGGAAAATGGACTATTTCACTAGACATCTGTCCTCAGAAATGCCCTAAACACTTTAATTCAGACCTTTCCAAGACAGTATGCATCATATATCATTGGAAGTTTTTGTTATATAAGGTTACCAGAGACCTGATGACGGTGTCAGTGCACTAGTTTTTCATGGCTACCACCTGGGACAGACCATTTACGCAGACAACTGACGTTGTAACACAGGGTTTATGCAATAAACACTCTCCTCCTGCCATGTAAATGGTGCTCATTTGGGAAATGTCACCTCTGCTATTTAAAGCATTTTTTTGGATCACTGCATTACTCTTAAGCTTGTCACCATACTTTATAAATCACATAAGAGGAGTTTATGATACAAACATCTCTCTCTCTCTCTTTTTTTAAACTTTACAGTTTCCAGATCATCCCTGGCTTTATGTACAAATTAAACATAACACATCTCCAGGGATAAGACAGATAAGGGAATGGGGGTGTTGTGCTCCCTGTAACCACCCTCCCCTCTCCCAAACAAGCTGTCACTCGGGGTCCCTCTCTCTGTTTAACACCGCCTCCTCATCTCCAGTAATGCGGAGTCAGATCCTTTTCTGTTTCCATGCCAGTGGCACTGCCCTGTGTTGTATAGAGTGGTGAGGAGGGCTGGGCAGAGGGGTGCTGGGGTTGCCCAGATGTTGAGGAAGAACTTTGTGTAAGTGGCAGAAATCTCACTGGAAGCCTTTGGGTGAGGAGAGCTGAAATAGAGAGGGTTGGATGACAAGCAGCCATTGCAGTAGCACTGATGCTGACTTCTCAGGTTGTGATGGAGCTCAGCTCCTGTGCTTCAACCTGCTCCTCCATGGCTGTGGTGGATTCCTCTTCCTGCGTGTTACAGAACAGGAGTTACATTTGGATGTTAGCACTTGTTATGGAATCCTATTGATAAGAATTATTTTGAAACATTTGTCTCCAAGGACCCCGAATTCAATCCCAGCTGAAGAAAATATGCATACTACACTGTGCTTTGTGCAATAACATGAAATAAAAAGCCCACAGAAGTTAACATGGAAATGAAGAAATGGTGAATTACTAGGTAATTTCAGAACTGTGGAAAAAAAATCACATGTTGCCAGAAATGAGTGTTAATTTTGACATACTTCCCACTGAAATCTGTTTTATTAATAAAGTTCCCATGAAAATAGTAGTTTTACTCAAAGATATAAAGAGATAAATCCTTTTTCATCTCTAAATCATACTCTTCTTTCCAAATGGTCAGTCACTGTGAAGTGATCCAATTGGAGGCCTGGAGATGCCATATGACAGAGTCCATGAAGTACTTGGGAACCCATGGTTCTTTCTGATCTGTTGAATATTTTTGTTCATTTGCAAAGCTCATGATAGGATGCTCTGTCTCCTACTCCATTTTAGTTCAAAGGACATCCATCTTCTGACACAGGGCATGACCAACTCCACTTGGGTCATTCCTAAAAGTTGTCTTTTGATTGTGACCATAGCATTCACTAATGATAAGGATTCCCTGACCTCAGACAACTGGGTTTTTCTAAGCTCTGATCTGAAAAACCTGACGTGCAGTCCCATGGCAACTGATCCCGTCCATTGTGCAGGACAGATTTTGCTTTCCTTTCTTTCACAGCGGTTTATACCTCTCCTGTGCTGTCCTGTCTCACCATTTCAATCCTGCCTAATGGTCCAATTTTCCTTCATCGCTGTCCATGCTTGCTACTTTCCTTTGAACACCCTTCAACAGATCCTCTGTTTTTTTCAAAGCACTGTTCCGGTAATTAGAAAAACATTATTCCCGTTGTTACCTTAGCAGGATTTTTAAGACTTTTTACCCCTGTGCATGCCTGCAGAATGAAACGTGCCTTTTTATTTTTTTTTCAGAATGAAACATGGCCTTTTAATTACTTATTTATTTATTAATTTTCTGTGCTGCTTTATCTTAGTTCATTTTCTCTTTGGACGTTTCCGTGTCCCTTCACACCTTCAGCTGAGACCTTGCAGTTCTCCTCACTGAAACACATCCTGCTATTTTTTTCTGCCCGTTTTTCTAATTCATGAAGACATTAGGAATTCTAATCCTGTCCTTCTGCGTACATGCGTTCTCTCAAAACTTGGTATTATCTTGGAAATGAAATAAGCCAGCTATTTCTTCCATCATCTGGGTCATTAATGAAAACACTGAATCGTGCTGGAGTCAAGGGAGACCCCTAAGGAACTCTACACAGCACTGAGATTAATGAAAGTTTTTAATTAGAAACACTGGGAAGAGCTGTAAGTATCAAACTTTCCAGCCCATTTTTAGGCTGTTTTCAGCCCTCAGGAGTTCACCTGCATGCAACTGCCAGGAGTACAATAGCCACGGGTCAAGGGCCAAGAGGAAAAGCTAGGGGCATTTTGCATGGATGATGCCTATCAAACAGCAAGGGAACACTCCCACCTGGGCCTGGTCTGCCATTCTTGAATCACAGGTACAGGATACCTCTCCAGAATTATTCTGTTTATCGCTTTTGTTGGAATACATTGGTTGTAGCCATCTTCATTTGGTCATTCTATGGGCTCCCCACATTCCATGGTGTGCAGTTTTGTCCCCTCTCTCCAGTAAAGACACAGGTACCTGAGAGCCTGTTCAGCGTGAACCTCTGTCTCATAGGAGCAAGTTAATTTTCTTCCAATTTTCCTAAGATAAGGCTTCAGGGTTCATTGTAATTAAGTGGCTGCTCACCAATAGCTCCTGCAGAAGGATGCCTCAGTACATGGTGAAATACTCTGAGCCTGGAGAAACATGGTGCACTCACTGTGCTGCAGGAAATGGTCCAAAAGTTGCTGCTAATGAGGCATCACGTGAGCTGGGCAGCACTGGCAGGACATGGCTTTCATGGGCCGTGTCAAGTTCTAATTGTTCGAGTTAATTACTGGTGCACTCTTACTTAGGTTGTCAGGAACAATAGACAGTGAGTAACAATGGGGCTTCATGTAAGGACGTGGCTCTGATATCCTCTCCCAGATGTTTCTGTGAGTGCACGATAATTTGTCAATTCAAGTTATACAGCACTGCAATAGGAAACTAAATTTCTGAGTCACTAATGGGATTATCCATGACAATAATGCTGTTAGTGCAAGGCAAGTCCCCAGGCCTCCTTAGTAAAACAATTTAAAGGGCTGAAAAGTTGAATTTGCAGTTAGTCTGCCTTGGTGTGTATTTCCAACCACGGGTTCATAATAACGCTGTGTTGATGTGACCTCTGGGACTCATCGGGGATTAGGGAGGCTGTGGTTTCTGGCTCAGAAGGACTCAGTACATGCTCACGTAAGCATCCTGAGTTGAATCAGTCCCATCAGGTTGGCACCTTTCAGTGATATCCGCCTGAAGCATCTTGAGATGCTGCAGCAGCCAGCCAGCCCCAAGTGAAGGAACACCCTTCCTCCAGCCCTGTTGTCAGGAATCCCTGGGGCAGTAGTTGGGATCTTGTCCTTGCAAGATTTGTGAGGACGCCCTCCCAGGACACATTCATCAGTAGAGCCCAGTCTGATCTAGGAGGATGGATGCCTATTTCAAACAGCTTTATGGCAAACATCAGCTCTGCTTTCAAGCAGCAGATAAAACAGGAAAACAAGGAAGGGACTTTTTTGGATCACGCCCATCCCTTGTCGCTGTGAAGCCGTTCCCCAGCACAGTCAATATCACACTGGGCTTGATCTGCAGCAGTCTCCAGGCACCGGCCTGCCCTTGGAACATCGCTGCTGGTTGCTCCATCACTTCTCTGCTACCTTTGTTAATTGGCTTTATCCAACCCTCTCCAGCCCTTTTCTTCGCTGTGATCGGCAGAGAATGGAAAGGCAAAGCTGACTGAAGCTGACAAGATTTCTTCTAAAAAAAAAAAAAAAAAAAAGAGAGAGAGAGAAAGCTTGCATTGGCTCCATCAAAGACTTTTATTAAAGCCACACGGGGAAAGAGCTGCCCTGTCAGACAGCTTTCTGTATTGAGAAAACATGAAAGAAGCCAACAGCTATAATCAGCTCAAGAAATTTATTGCATTTTTGACCCTGATGTGGTGGTGTGCTGCTTGAGATTTCTTTGAAGGTGTTGCAGGTTTATTGATCGTGGAAAATGTCAATGTGTCACATGCCCAATTAACTTGGCACTTCTTGCAATCAATATCCTAATTGCCTTCTCTTTAGAGAGGCCTTTAATTTAATTAACCCCCCTCCCCACCTTGTTTTCCCAGATAACATGTTTTAATAAACAGTTAATCTGGGGTGTGTGCTCTCCTAATGGAGGAGATGAAGGAGTGTGACTTTCTCATGGATACAACGCTCATTTCTAAGAGACTCTACAACTCATCTTGAACCCCAAGCCCAGCGGAGCAGGTGCTAAAAGTGCTGTTTTTATTGTTCATTGCTTGCCTTGACCCTGAGTCTTCTTGGGCACCAAGAGATGAATCTTCCTTATCAGGAAAGAGACCCAACAGTGAGACCTGACCCTAACATGCTGCCTTCCACGACTGTTGGAAGTTAAAGACTTGGTATTGCTCTTTGTTTCAGACAACACAAGGAGGATTCATAGAGCTGCTGGTGGGCTGCTGCTGCCAGGAGTTAATGTGAGCATCTTTGACCTGGCTTTGTTTTGATTAGTACTTAACAAATGGATGTGGCATGATTAGCCTGTGTTTAAAAACTGGTTAACTGCTAGATCTCACAGTATAATTGTTAGTGCTACATCAGCCTTCAGTGCAGTCATTTCTAATTGGGTCCCACAGGTATCTCCCCTGGATTCAGCACTACTCTGTACCTCTAGCAATGATCTGGAAGAAAACAGAAAATCATTACTGATAAAGTTTGAAGATGGCACTGAGAGACTGCTGAAGCAGTAAATCATGACAAGAGTGGGGTAATCAGGTGGTGGTGTTTCTATCACTTAGTAAATTGGATGTGATAGAACAGCCCCTGGTTTAATGCAGCTAAATGCCAGATCATAAATGAGGGAACCAGAAATACATGTCACAGTTGTAGGGTGGGAGAGAGGATGTGGTGAAAGACTGTAAATTTGTGGTGGAAGGCCATCACAGTTACAAGCTTCTTGTTTGCTGCTGTGATGAAGACTGGAGGTGCAACACGTAGACATAGGCCAGATTGAAATTCAGTTTTAAGTAACATTAAAAAAAAAAAAACAAAACAAAAAGAAATATTGAAAAATACCCTGAAAATAATCATTCTCAAGGATTTTTACTCCTCCTCTACTCCCTTTTATTTTTGATTAGTCAAGGGAAAGGTCAATCTTCCAAAATCTGATATGTTGATAGTATTGGGAATGGAAATCAAATCTCTTCTGGGAAACTTTCTCTCTTCCTTTATGGCCAGCTGTATTTAAATACAAGATCAAAGAATCACAGTGGATATCAGGCCGAAGGCAGCACAGCCATTGAAGCGGGGGCTGCTGCCCTTGGGGAGCAGAGGCGTAGGCAGAAGCAGCCACACTCACCCCTTGATCTCCAACTGTGAAAGGGAAACCCTTAGAAAGGGGATTAGGAGGGAACAGCCCTCTACCCCCTCTGCCAGCCCCAGGCCCCCAGAGATAGAAACTGCAGGGAAAGCAGTGTCTTCCCTCTGGCCCAGCACATGTTTTATTAGTTAATAGAGTGAATGCAAGCCAGCAGCAGGCACTGGATTTTGGTTGCTGCTGGAGAATCTCATCCAGAGCAGCTTTCACACCTTTGCAGTCATTCTGGATCAGGCCAAAGACAACCTCCGGTGTGTTCTTGCCTAAGCTCAGGCTCTCGCCCTCCAGGTAATGCCTTATTTGTGACCCTGCTAAACCTCTGCTGGGCATCCACCTCTCCCTTCCCACATTAGTGTCCCACATCAGGGAACACGTTTCTGCCTTGGGCTCTTGAGGACACCCATGCCTGGGAGCCAGGAGCCCCTTCATCCGCCCTCGGAAGCACTCAGCCTGGGAAGCATTTTCTCAGCAAGCACCCACGTATGCTGCTGACACCTACACCACAGCTGCTGGCAGGGGAGGTGCAGTCAGGCTTTCTGCAGGCACCAAGTGATCAGCGTGAGTCTCAGGAACAAGGGAGGCTTCGTGTGAAGCTCTTTGCAGCTTGTCGGGACCCACAGAGCCAACAGGAACTGGAGCAGTACAGTCCATGGTGTAGGGCAGGCCGATGTGATCTGGCAAATTATTTTGGCTGATTGTCCTTTGTTTCTGGAGTCCATTGCCCACATACCCACCCCAGGAGCTTTGGGAAATGTGCCTCTCCAGCTCTTTGGGACTGTGTTGTTGCACATATACAAAGCAATTAGTATTTGGGGTCACAGGCTGGAGGTATTCAAGAAATGTGGGCATTTGGCACCGAAGGGCACGGTCAGTGAGCATGGTGGGGATGGGTTGAGGTTGGACTTGGTGATCATAGGGGTCTTTCCCAACATTAATTATTCCTTGACTCTTTGATCCTATTCTGAGTTCAGCTCAGTCTCAGTATGCCTGGTGTTTTGTGTGTCATGCTGCTGGGGTGCCAGGGGGATGAGAAGCCCCAGTAAATAATGAGGGGATGAGACTGGAGAAGGGAAGCAATCAAAGGCACAGTCTATGTCCAGCAAGGAGTAACTAGTTTTCCATGATGCAGGGACTTGATGCAGCTGTTTGATGTGGATGATAGCATCCTGAATAAAGTCACAGACCACTAAGGTCCCCAAGCCCAACCCACCCCATCATGCCCACTGACTGTGTCCCCAGTGCCACATCTCCACTGTTCCTCAGCACCTCAAGGGACAGTGACAACTCCCTGGGCAGCCTGTGACAATGCATTACCACTCTGTCTGCAAAGAAAATTTTCCTAATCTTCAACCTGAACCTCCCCTGGCACAACTTGAGGCCCCTACTTCTCATTCCACCACTAGTAACCAGGGAAAGGAGGCCAACCCCTACCACATTAATGAGCTGTAAGAAACCTCTGTGGAACTTCATGCACGTTTGGGCATAGCACATCAGCAAGAGACACAGGAACTCTGCACCACTTCTATGGCAATGAGAATTACACCTCAGGCTTCTCTATCCCTTCTTTCCTCGTGAGCTGGGCTTTCTCAGAAGGCAGGATTACAAGTGCCAGAGAGCTTGCACGCATCACATGCGGCTCGAAGGCAGCTCCACAGCAGTGACTCACCGGCCCCTGCCCACCTGGGGTGGTGTAGCATCTCTGCAGGAAGAGTGCGGGCTGCCTTGCAGGAGCCCAAGTTAGCTCCATGTGTGTGTGCATGTGGAGAATGTTTCTCTGCCCATATGGTGGAATAGATCTCCTGAATGGACATACCCACTCCATTTCTCTCTGCTTCCTGGTAGCAGAGAAAGCAGATGATTTCGGAGCTAAATGCATTCACTGCATGGTTCCTGTCACTGACTCCTGGAGCATCCACAGAGGTTTCTTCCCCCTGTGTAAGAATGAAATAAATGTAAAAATGTCCCTTTAACAGTTCAGCATCCCAGAGAGAGGACAACTCAGCTTGCATTGTGGGTTGGCCAGGAGGAGCTGTCCATTGCTTTTGGTTTAAAGATGTCACTGTCACTTCCAGACCTCTGACTCGGGGTATTCCTATTAATCATAGAATGGTTTGAGTTGGAAGGGACTTTTATAGGCCATCTGGTCCAGCTCCCTTGCAATGCACAGGGATACCTACAACTGATCAGGTGCCCAGGGCCCCATTCCCTCACCTTGGATGTCTGCAGGGATGGGGTGCTCACCACCTCTCTGAGTAACCTGTACCACTGCCTCACTGCCCTAATCATAAAAACTTTTTCCTTATCTGTAATCTAAATCTCCCCTCTTTTAGTTTGAAACCACTTCCACTTGCCCTATCACAACAGACTCCACTATTCCTTGCAGGGAATAACCATGGCTATTAGAAAGCTATGCTGGGGATGAAGAGAGCATTTTAACCTTTCGAATAGGTCCTGCATAGCCAGGGAGAACACTCAGGTGTGAGAAACTCTGTGGGTTAACCAGCCAGGGTGGAGGTGGACACCTCTGTCTTAGCAGGATGCAGACCGTGCACAGTAACCATCATAGATAAGCTCTCCAGTCCTATTTACAGGAAAAAAAAAAAAAAAAAAAAACAACAAACCCACAGCCTGTGGTTATCCCTGAGCAGGTTCTTGCTTCGAGCAAGTATCTCTTAGGCAGAACGCTTTAATTTAGAATTTGTAGTGGTGGTGAATCCCACACAATCCTTGGTAAATTAGCTCAAAATCTCTGTTTTAAGACTTCCGTGCCCTACTGCTAGTTTCAGCGTGGCATCGCTTTGTATCTTGTTAGATCTTTGCTGGTTTGAAGAGCTCTGGGCTATCGGATTTTCACTCCCTGAGCAGGCAATTGCAGATAATGATCAAGCCACTCTTGACCTTCTCTGCGATAAATGAAGCAGAGGGAACGTCCATGACCTACTCTCATGTCTCCCTCCTGCACCTTCTCCAGTTTATCACTGCTCTTGCGGCACGGGTCACGCTATTCCAGCAGTGGTACCACAGCTTTAAACTCAGAAGCATGGCTTTTGGGCCCATATTTGATCATTCAGTGTTGTCATTCACCTCTTCAGCATCATTTTTGGAAATAGCTCCCAACTAATTGCCCTGCCATACCCCCAACTCTTCTCTAAATGTTTGTTCCCCAGAGGTGGCACCTCCCCATATCCAACCTGACTGACTCATTCCTGGGTGGGTGGTTTCAGATCTGGGCATTTTCTCAGGCTTGTTGCTAAATTTTCTGGAGAGTTTTGGGGTTTAACCCACCCTCTGCTGTGCTAATCGGCCCTTGAGTCCTCCTGATGGCTGCACCCTTTGGCAGTGATGATGTTACTCTCTCTTCCAGGTTGCTGTTAAAAATATTAACTGATGTATAGCCAAGAGCCAGTTTCCTCATCAGCCCTTGAGAAACATCCCTGCTGTGTGACACTTTTCATGTGCATTTACATTTTGAAGCCTCGCTTGGGAGGTGGCTTCTCCATTCAGCATCCGCCACATCCACTTTCCTGAGGCTCCTTTCAGAAATGTGGAGCAACTGTGGCTCCCAGGCACCTCCTGGTAATGCTGTGGGATATGAAAGAATAATGTGAACCCCCTGCTGCTCTGGCATGCCTCTTCTGCTCCATGTTTGGACTGTCATGCTCTTGTGTGTCCATCAAGGGAGGAGAGCCATTTGGGAGCACACAGGGCTGGGAAGCAGGGCTGTTTGATCATCCAGTGACAAGTCTCCATCTGAACATGTGGTTCTGACTCCAAACAAGCTAGTGGGAGAAAATCTCTTAATGAAAGATTCAAATACCTTCTGGGCTAAGAGTGGGGAGGGCTTCTGCCCCAGTTCTCTGCTCCTCTGAGGAGCTTGCCATCAAAAGCAGAGTAGGCTTAGACGTCATCAGGCAACTACGAAGGTCACAAGTGCAATCTCTCCCCCTCTGAGTGACGAACTCTACTGATTTTGCTCTGATTGAACGCATGCTATTGGGAATTGTGTAGGATTTGCCTTTGGCATCAGTCCCACTGGCCAATTTTACAAGAAGATTAAGGACTCGTTACGAAGAAGATCCGAATGCCCCTGCCACTCCCAAGGGCAGCATCCCTTCTGACAGCAGCAGGAAAGCCCTGCTCCTTTGTTCCACTGCCACGTTCACTGTGTGGGACAAAGTGAATGCTGCCATGGCTGGTGGCAATACCCAGTGAGCTTCGTCAGCCTTCGCCTCGGCAGGGAAAGAGCACGACCGTCCCCATGTGTGTTTCCCACAGCTCTCTTGCAGAAGGACAGCTTTACCTTTGAGCTGTAGGGAAGGTTATGCCCAGTGATGCAGTGACAAGTGCTATGACCAAGAGAGCTGCCTGCCACTGCGAGGTGACAGAGCCCAGCAGTGTCACTTTGGTAGCAGGGCAGCTCAGGCTGGACAGCTTCTTTCTGTCATCCCAGCAGGTCCCCAAGGCTCCTATACACCATCATAGGGCAGGTATATGTTACAGGAAGAGCAGTTCATCCATCTGCTGCAGAAGAAGACAGGAAACCAAAGGACACAAAGTCTCTCTTGCTGTGGCAGCAGAGCAGGAGCTGTCAGGAGCTTCAGAGCACTGTGCTGCAAGAAGACATGTGCTTTGCCAGGCTGAGTACTGCTTCAAATAGTGAAAACTGTCATGCTCAGTGTTCGAGCATCCCTGGACCTCAGGATTATGGTGGAGGTAGTGCTGTATCATGTTTCTCACAGCATGGTATCCCAGGACACAGATGCATCTCAAGGCCACTTCCGTTGAAAGAACCAGTATCCAGGAGACAGCTGAAGGCACAACACTCTTCTCCTTATTTGCTCACTAACATCTTCCTATGGCTGATCCACATGCCTGTATGCAGGTGATGACGTTGCAAGGATCCATCACCTTTTCCATTGCTTGGCTCAGCTCCACAGACATCTGGACTGCCTCTCACCAGGATTTACTCCACTAGGCCCCTGCTCACTGCTCATGGAAAGAAACCTATTACATATGGAGAGCATTAAAACCCTAATGCACAGAACACAAATCTCAGATAATCCCAGGCTTTATCTGCTGCGCCCTGCCTGTTACCTGCCTCCAAGCTGTCCCCCACTCATCCCATTAAGAACCCCCTGCTTTGCTGCTCCTCAGCAGCTTTCGGAGGGCAGGGCAGAGCCTTGCTATGATTTCCTTTCCTCCAGATCCTATCTGTGTCCCTGGTGAGGTGAAGCAGCTCATCAAACTCCCTAAATTTCTGGCACTTTTGCAGAGGGGTCATGTGGTGGTGGAACCACTCAGAAGATCCTGAGGTTGGGGGGGTGCACTGGGACCAGCCCCTGGCCATGAGGGAGCAGGAACTGTGACTGCAGAATGAAGCACAAAGCATCTTCACTGAGTGTCAGGTTGGTCTCATGTCATCTGCTAGAGAAGTCAGCCCTCCAGTTCCAGGGTTTCCCGTGAAGTGCTGGTGCTTATGTACCTCCAAAGCTCGGAGCTGCATCATGTCTGTACCAGGGATGCCCAGAACTGCCCTGTTACCCATCAGCTTTCTAAGTAGGTGCTAGTCCACGCTTCTGCTTCTCACACACCCAAAGTTCTGAAATGTTTTGCCATTTTCCCCAGACATCAGCTGCTCTGGGCTGAGAAGTGGAAGGGATGTAACATGCTGTCAGTCCACAGCAACAGTTAGCTTTGTTCCATTCCTGCACCTATCCTGCATCCTCTCAGGCAGTTTTGTCTGATGATCCTGGGCTCAAGCAACTTCCCATGCAGTGCTTCAGGGCTGCTGGAACTCCCCCACACTTTTGCATAACTGTGTGGTGTACTCTTGCTTTGCTTTGCTGGGATTTGATGTAGTGTTGTCTTCTTTTATGCCAAATGTGAGTTAGCCCTCATATGGTTGCTGTGCGCAAACTGCTGGTCCTGCAGCTCTTGCTGGGGTGCTTGGCATGCTGCCTGGGGCCCACAGCTCTACGTGAGGCTGTCAGGAGGTAACTGCCTCAGGTTTACACTTTGCTGTCTCTGTACCTGCTTCTGAATTTCATATGGTTCCCTGCAACGTGTTTCAATCTCAAGACTGTTTGGATCTCTCTTCCTTTGTGAAAGGCAGGAGGACAGCATCCCTGATGAACACGACTCAGAGCTCTGACCTTGATGTTTCCAAACTTGTGTAGATTTGCTTGAAAGAGTCAGAGAGCACTTCCAGAGAGGCATTGAAGTTAGGTTTCCTTGGCCAGCCAGGTAACTGCCAAAACCCCCTCAGCAAGCATCAAAAGATGAACTACTGTCCAGAGGCTGAACACGCAGACCAGGGTCAGCCTGGAAGCAGTGGGGCTGACCACGGTGCAGGTGGGAGCAGGATGGGGAGACAACGCTGTCAGAGCTCAGCCTTCACCTTGAGAAGTTCTTGCAAAGTTCGAAGCTCATATTTTTATTTTTACTTTTTTTTTTTTTCTTTTCAGGAGGCGGAGGGTTTCAGGAAAGTGTCAAGAGAACATGAGCTCATATCGTTGCGTTTATTTATATACCAAACCCAGCATCTGCTGCGCCCAAGCTCACTGCAGTCCTCAGCATTAAACATTTCATTAGCCCACAGCCCCTCTGGCAGTGCTCACACCCGCACACAGGCTGTTTAGCAGCCAATCCATCCATTTAATTTCTCATTAAACTTTAGATGTAATGAATTTTTTAGTGGTCAAATGAATAAAGCAGTTAAAGTAAAAAATGGCTGGATCGCTAAGGCTTGGCCTTCGCTATTTTCAGCCTTTAACGATGTGGTGGTGAAGCCAAGAAGTGCCTGTGCTTGTTTGTTGGGTGAGCAGGTCTCTTCTGGGGGAGGTTCTTTGAAAATACCATCTTTCAGCATGAGCCGAAGGCTTTGATCTAAGGAGGGGAAGCCAGGGAATAGTCAGCCCCATCAACAAACATTTTGTAGAAGAAAGCGTTGGGAATCTTTAAAGGGCCAGCTTTCCTTTTTTTTTTTTTTTTTCTTTTCTTTTCTTTTTTCAGGTGAAAATTTGCAGGGTTTTTTTCTGACAATGATAAGGAAAATAAATAGCCACCACCTACCTGTAGCAGCACTGACAGATCTTCAGATGATTAACATCTGCTATCATTTTAATTGGCTGGAAAACAATATCGACGAGTCCTAGACAGACGACTGGTTTACATCTGTGCACAAAATGTAATAGGTACTCACCAGCATTCTTGGCGTCACTCTGTGCAGTCATCATGGGGGCATCATGCACCTGAACGGGGGCATTGGAGCGTGTCCATAGATAGGCAGTGGAGTTCTGAAGGGTCTGGAGCACACGTCTTATGGAGAAAATCTGAGGGAGCTGGGATGGCTCCGTCTGGAGAAGAAGGGGTTCAGGGCAGATGTTGTTGCTCTCTAAAACTCCTGAAAGGAGGCTGTGGCAAAATGGGAGTTGGCCTCAGCTCTCTGGTAGCAGTGAAATGATGAGAGGTGATGGCCTTAAGTTGTGCCAAGGGAGGTTCAGGTTGGAGATTAGGAAACACTTCTCAAGGAGAGGCGGCACAGCTGCCCAGGGAGTGGTGTGGTAACCATCCCTGGAGGTGTTTCAGAACTGTGGAGATGTGGCACTGAGGGACATGGGCAGTGGGCACGATGTGGGTGGGCTGGGGTTGGACTTGGTTGGACTAAGTGATAGACTAGAGGAAGAGGTGTTAGAAAGAGTGAAAACCACCACTCCTTTAGGAAAGACCCACACATTGCTACACTGATAGGATGCAACCTCATAGGGAAGGCAAGAAATTCTGGGAGGTGTGGAGAGAACGCTGAGAGGATGAGAATATAGGAGTGCATGTGGAGGCAGGAAGATGAGACCCGTGTGGTGGGAGTCAGGATGAATAGGGAACCACCTGCAAAAGTGGGGCAGGAGGAGTGGTGTTTATGAAAGTGAAGACCTCTAAGTCTCTCTCCTTGCTGTAGTCTGTCAGCTTCTCTTCATATTTTCCTTTGATAACCTTTATTTTATTTTATTTTATTTTATTTTATTTTATTTTATTTTATTTTATTTTATTTTATTATAATATTTTAATGAATTTTATTTTATTTATTTATTTATTTTTATGAGTAAGAACTGGGCCCAACATTGTACTAGCAAGGAAGAAAAAAATAATTACGTTAACAAGTGCCTGGCTTCAGAGTAGAGGATCACGCCTAGTCAGCTGGGAGAGGAAGAAATCAATCTGTTCTGATGATACAGATTTGCACGGTACAATGTATAGTGGGATTCAGGTCTTCCTGCATAGTATCCAACATGACTCACTACCAGGAGCAAGATCTGTTGGATTGTTGGCTTCTTAGAAATCCGTGAGTTGTAGTATTTCATAGAGTCAGAGAATGGTTTGAGTTGGAAGGGACTCTTAAAGGCCATCTGGTCCAACTCCAATGCAATGAATGGGGACACCTACAGCTGATCAGGAGCTCAGAGCCTCATCCAGCCTGACCCTGGGTGTGTCCAGGGATGGGACATCCATCACCTCTCTGGGCAACCCATGTCAGTGCTTCCCCAAATTTATTATCTTGTTCTTATTTTTAATTATATGCTTAGTCTTCAAGAGCCAGGATGTATTCAGGCACAAGCAGCAGTGCCACCCAGCCAACGAGGCTGTCCTCGTGTGAGTGAGCTGCACACCCAGACCGTGTCCGCCTTCCAGCACCGCCTCCTGGATAACTACAGAAGTGTGGATCTTCATTCCTGCAAGAGAAGAGCCTAATAAATTAATCAATAGAGATATGCAAAGCATGACTTACCCGAGGCTCCAGGCAAGCTGTGGTTGATTGAGTGGAGGCCGTCACCAGCGTGGGCTCAGCCAGCCCAGGGTGGGACTCCCCAGCACCAAAGGACTCTCCTGCATCAATCACAAAGCTGAAGCCCGTGAAGCCTCAGCATGTAGAAGAGAGAAAACATCAAAAGGATGCTTTGACACATACTTAACATTTCATATATTTTGTGTAAAATAGCAAAAAGGAAGATCTTAAAATATTCATCTCCTGGGAAAGCAGACAGGGGAATAAAAAGCTCTCAATCTGCAGGGAAGCAGGGAGGAGATGGGGGCTGATGTGCAGCTCCTTTGACTAGTGCAGGAGACAGCAGGTGATTCCCAGAGCTCGCAGGGTGCCCAGCTGAGGGCTGGGGGAGCTGGGGGAGAGTTCTCCCTACCAGAGAGCCACATATGGCATCTCCTGCCCGAGGGGTGGCACTGCCAACTCCCGGGATGGATTCACGAGTCACACTGTGGGTGATGCTCTCATTAAGGCACCCAACAGCTGGAGTCCTGCTAGGAAGTGTGGTTCTCTGGTTTTATTTTGCAGGGGAGTGTTATAAGCCTCTGGCCACGGAGAAATATGAAACTGCTATTGCAGCACAGCTCAAAGGTTTGGAAGCAGGGGGATAAACTATCAGTATTGATTATTATTAATTTATTTATTTATTTTCGCTGTTATCCTCTCCTTAAGCCAACCCCAAGACTGAGGGCCAAGGAGAGGGTGTGGGTGTCTGGCTTTTCATGTTTGGTCGATGTTGCAGGTATGCAGAGGCTGTAAGGACTGCATCACAGCTTTCAAAGAGCAGAATTGAGATTGAATGCATCCAACCTAAATAGCTGTATCAGCTCTCCCTTCCTATGTAGCAACACTAGGCACTTGTGAGAAAATGATGAACCCAAATCCATCCTGTAATTGGATGGATTACCCTTTGATTCCATAGGGCATGTTCCCAGGAGCACATCCCCACACCAGTCTGCAGAGACCTGCTGTCTCCTTCCTTGGCTTTGTGGACAAAGAACTCTGTGTTGCTGGCTCACTTCACCAGTTCTCCATCTGTCATGGTTAGACATCTCCTGCCTGTCCTTCTCTAGCTGCTGGAGTCAGGAGGAGAGCATCCACCCCAAAATACAGGTGGGAGAAAAGGGTCCTCAGGGACAGGCTACAGGAGGATACTGATGCAGAGGGAAGTGTGTTGTGGGGTGCTCTGCACAAGGAATGCTTTCAGGATTTAACTTAATCCACTCTCTCGATTAAGCTACTGCAAAGTGAAGTCAGTCTACTCTGCAACTGCCCATTTAAAGCACAGTGTGCTTTGCCTAATCCCTTCCCTTCAAAGCTTTTCTTAATTTGTCCTTCATTTTGCAGAATGCATTTGCATGAGGCAGCTGCCAGGAGGGCTCCATGCTATGCACACTGTAGGGCCATCCCACCTTCCATGAGCGTGTTGCAGGAGTCAGTGAAGCCTCCTTAGAGCCAGGAGAGACAGGAGCCTCCTGCTCCTTTACCATAGCACTGGAAAATGTTGTTTCTGGGCAAAAATTGCTGAGAAAAAGGGAAAATTATCAATCAATCAATCAATCAATCAATCAATCTATCTGTCTGTCTGTCTGTCTGTCTGTCTGTCTGTCTATCCATCCACCCATCCATTGGTGGAGTTCTTTACATATGTGAGATGCTGCAACAAACATTGCAAACTCAGCCATGGGCAAAAATGGCCATGAAAAGAGAGGAAAAATATCCATTCACCCACCCACCCACCCATCCATCCATTTGTCCATCCATGCATCCATCCGCCTATTGATCTACCTATTTGTAGAGTTCTTGCAAGGTTTTGTAATGGGAGATCTCCCAGGCGCCATCTGTTGCTCAGATGTGTTCTACTTCATGACATACACTCCTTGAGTTGGAGATCAGGGTAGAGAGAAATCTGTGGCATTCCCTCTTCTGAGGGAATCTGTAGGCTTGATTGGCTTGGTCCTGAAGTGTTTTGTTTCTCTGCAAGAAGAGTGAAGTGGTCAGAGTAGAGAACCCCCAGGAGGGAGGGAATTGCTCCTGTCCTGAGAGCAGCCAAGCCTGCCGGGGGACAGACGCAAGTGAAGGGCGAGGCATGAGGAAGAGCATAAAGAAATCACAGCAGGGAGCTGAGCTGGTGAAATAAACAGTCAGGGCCTCCAGAGAGACAGAAGCAGAAGTACCTGGGGATAAAACTTGCCAGTGCTGTGCATAGTACCTGCTTGCAACTCAAAAAGCCAACAAATGGGCTGAAAGGCAGCCTGGAAGCTGGGACCTGCTTGCAAGGGCTCTGTAGGCGGGGGAGAGCTGTTAATGAGCCTTTTCATGTCTATTCTATCTGATCTAATTCTATTCTGTCACTTTCATTTTTCTTTCATTGTAGAAGTTAATTCGTGTTATAAATAATACCTGTCCCTTGAACTGACTGATCTTCTCTGGGGAGCTCATTTTGGGGAGAAAAGACACCTCAAAGCTGCGCCTAAACTGGGGTCCCATCACAGCTGTACACGCTGCATCACACAGGGAACAGAACAGTTTTCCAGGCTGCAAAGAATAAAGGGTTGGGAAGAGGTTTATCAAGGTATGGGAGGGTAAAGGCCACTTTGCCTCTTTGTTCAATAAAATGGAAATGTGAAGGAGCCCACATTGGTCAGAGGTGGAAAGACACCTTCTTCCAACTGGAGCTGGTGCCTACATGAATGGGTGCTCCTTCACTTGTGCCCTTCTTCACCAAACAGTTCTGCAACAGCCTGTAAAAGCTGGTACCCATGAACCCACCACTCAGAGGCAAACAGCTTCACTTAAATTAAGGATGGAGCAATCAGAGCTCTATTGGAAGTTGTGAAGTTCTTGCCTGAATAATCTCCATTATTGAATATTGTCTTGTTTTTATACATCCAGTCTTGATCCCAATTAAGTCTTTCACTAAGCAGAGACTGAATCATAGGTTATGGCTCAACCCCAGCCAAGTATATGGTGCACATTTAGCCTGGGTGATCAAAACAGTACTTCCTACCCTAGAATGAATGCCTAAACCTGAAATGTGGTGCCCACTGCTTCCATTGGTCTTTATCTTTGGGGTGGTGGCCTCATACCATAGCAGTGGGTGATGGTGGCTCATGCTCTCAGGAACCTGATGTAGCCAAGATAGATGCTGTAGCAGTCTGGTAGTGTCTGAGCATGGTCACTATTCTGGGATGTTGACTGCAGGTTAATGGAGCTTCCTTCATTTCTGAGGACTCTTCCTGAGACAACTCTGAAGACAAGCCAATGGATGAGGGAAACTTGCCTTCTGCTCTTACTGTGTGGCTCTTCATCTTGTTTCTGTGGGGGAAACCTGTCCTGTCACTGTCTACTTGTTATCTACTTTTCTGCTTCCAGCAATCAACCAGCCCAGATTTCTCTGTTCTCTGCTCTTCTCATCTGCCATACGAGGGTTTTGCTAATCAGCCAGTTGCTGCAAAGTCAGAGAAGGAGAGAGCTGCTCTGCGTATTTGGCTTGATACAAGCAATGCTGACACTGAAAAGGAGTGCTTTCAGATGGAGGGGGCAGTTGATTGACACCTTTGGAGCTCTGTATCTGATGGTGTGCGTGCATCAGCAGATGGGGATGGGGTTAGTGTCAGTTTAAGCCACTAATCAGTTTCTTGGGGAAAAGCTGGTTCCCTGTAGCTGTTCTTATCCCTCTGCCTATAGCAAACTGCTGGGTACTAGAGTCACCTGGACAAGCTTTGAGAGAGCAGGAGCCCTTGGACCAGAAGCTTAAACAGACATTGAGCCATCTGCAGGGAGAGCAATACACTGCTGAGCTGCAAATGGGTTGGTTGAGGGCTACATCTGAAAAAGGGACCCTGGGCCCATGCTGATGACAAGGTCCAGAACCATCCAGAGACCAGCTTTAATTGGGTCCTGAATGGCTGAGCTGCTATGGGGAGGAATCTCTCAAAGTGAAGGAACATTTTGCTCATCAACCTGGTTCTGAAAATCAGAGGTCTGAATGTCTGGACATGCTGAAAAGGCTGGGTTATGGGGCTTAAACACAAGCTAGAAACACACTGACTCTTTGCCATTGAATATTTTGCTAAATTAGCCTGTGCTGTAGGGGCATGGACCTAGTTGCACTGTTGACAAGAAATAGAGGAGTGTGTGAGCTTTTGGCAGGGGTTTTGAGTGCTTGACTGGATGGAGGTGACCTCTTGACAGCTCTTCCCATACCAATGGGTTCTGGGTGCAGGTAAGCTACCCCTGAACAAGCTCCTTGTTTAGATCCGTGCTTCAAACAACTCAAACTAGGAGTCCAGGTTTAACACCACTGCTTGGCAGAGAATAGTGAACCACTAGGACCTCCAGGTCTTGGAAGAATCCCTTCACTGTCCTCTCTTTGTTCTGATTCAGCTCTGAGCAGGTGAAGGATCTGGAAATCATCCCCACATACTCAGCTGCATTCTACCCTGTCCCTCCCTGTAGCTTGCTGTAGTTATTAGAGGGTTCATGCGCTCATAGTTTGGCAGCACTGTATAAGTATGGCCCTTCATCTCCCCATTGGCTTGGCACGCCTGAGTTTTGGCTTAGGACCCATGCTCTTTTTCTGCAGTCAGATCAGGCTGTGAAACTTTAATTTGTTGCCCTGCAGTTCTTGCAGCCTCTCGGCTTCCCTGCTTGGCTGCCTTTCCCTTCTCTTGACTGTCTGCTGTTTTGGATGATTTTTTTTTTTTTGCCCGAACTGTCCTAGCCTGTATTTACTAGGGCAATTTGCATTTTATTATTTTCTGCCTGTATTCCAGAGGTTTCCTTTCCATTTCTCTTTCCTCTCTGTGGCTCGCTGCTTCCTTTTATTTAGCATTACCCATAGGGCTTTATCCTGTAAACCCCAGTATCAGTTCATTTCCAAACATCAGAAGTTTAGCTGACCTGGATGCAATCCCAGCAAGAAAGACAATAAGTTGTTAGGACACAAATATTGCCTCCTGGGATTAGAGGGACATCTGTCATCTTTTGGGTCTTGGAGATGACCAGCAAACGCTTGGGACGCACAGACACTCTCGATGTCCTGCAGTTGTGCTGCTTTGTTAAGACTAGAGTTTAATTCAGATCAGAAATGAGCTTTTAAAACAAATCTCCCATCATCTGCATTCACTTTGATTGGACAGTCGTTGTGGAGTGCTCCATGAACACATGAACTTGATTCCGTATGGATGGCATCGAACCACCAAAAGCATTTTGGGAGCACATCTGACGTTCTTTGGGTATAGTGGAGATTCAGCCCAAAGGACTGCATTGTGCATGACATGAACGTTGGGTTTCCAGCACCGCTGGCTTCACTCCATGGAGCCACACTAATTAGGCTGTACTGCTTGCTAATGAGATTTGCCTGCGCCAATGCTCAGCTCACTGCACGTGTGGGAGCAGGGCTCGAACTCTTCCAAACACTCATCAGAGCTGCGATCAGGTAAGGCTTGCTTAAGTACATTGGTGGTTTTTCATTATCCCTGCTGAGATTGAAGTGATCCAGGTCCACAGTAATCCATGTTCTGCACCTTAAACAAACAGGTTGCATTTTTCTAGCTATAAACAATTTCTTTTGGATAACTGATTTTCCTTAGTGTCACTTTTTTTTCAGCAGTTTCCTGCTTTTCATTATACTAGTTCATGAGTGTCCAATCTTTTAGCTTGCCTGGCCTGCACTGAGTGAAGAGGAATTGTCTTGGGCCACACATACGTAGGTTGCTCCAAAAGTAATACCTACTGTTTATATCCATGGAAGTTACAACAATAACAGTGAGTAACGCTGTTTGGTAGTGCAAAATCTCAACTACAAAACACCCTTTTTCAGCATAGTCACCACCTTTAGCTATGCTAATGAACAGAAGCCTGCACAACACACTTGTAAAACTTGCTCCAAGAGAGGTGACCCATTGCTTCTGTCACCACAACTGCAATGCACCACCCAGCCCTCGCTGTGCCAACATCCACTGTTTGCTATCCATCAACGTCTGGCAAACATCAATGAATGTCAGTGGGTGTCATTGTTTCCTCATGGAGGAATTCTGTGACACACCTTTGTTTCGTACGCACTTCCATGTCAGACGCCATCTGTCACATGGCAACAACATGTAATGGGATACAGGTAGGAAGGCTCAGCCTCTACTGCCATACCACCATCTACCTCTGGTATCTTGGAGTGAGATCATAAGGTATATATACAAGTAACAAAATGCTTTATATTTTTATTTTGTTTTATTTTATTTTATTTTATTTTATTTTATTTTATTTTATTTTATTTTATTTTATTTTATTTTATTTTATTTTCTATTAAAGCATAAGAAGGAGAGCATCAAAAGCATAAACTCAATAGGATATGTGACCTTGCTGCTGGGACACTAACGCATCATGCAGGTTCAGTGGCAGTAGCTGCCACTCTCAGTGAGCAATCAAGGTGTTCAACAGGGACTCTGGATGAAATCTTATTTTTCATAGAATCACAGAATCACTGAGGTTGGAAAAGACCTCTAAGATCATCCAGTCCAACCATCCACCTACCACCAATATTTCCCACTAAACCACGTTCAACATCTAAATGTTTCTTCAGCACCTCCAGGGACTGTGACTCCATCACCTCCCTGGGCAGACCATTTCAGTTCCTGTGCTTCCTCCTCAAGCGTAGTTGTTCACAACATTTTTCCTGTGCTTCATCCTTGAGAGTAGTTGCTCACAACTGTACGTAGCACCAAAATGCAATGAGATGAATACAGTGTGGCTGTTAAGTGAGGGGTATGTCTCCAGTCAGAGAGGGCTTCTAGAAACCTAGCAAAGAGGGGTTGGTAGCACACATGGGGTGGCATTAGGGAATTCTCCACGTCTGGGGAAGGCTCACATTTATGCAGGGACTCAGAAGTACAGCAAAGGTGATAGTGAGGACATGAGGAAGATCCAATGATACACAATGAAGGACGGATTAGAAGCTCTCCATAGAAAATAGATTTTCATTCTGATGCCTATTGAACGACTTTCTTTTTACCTTCTGCCCTTTTATTTGCATTGAAAAGGGAAGGGACGGCTCAGTGTGCAATACTGGAAGAACTTTTCTTTTTCTCCTACTTGAAAGGACATGAAATCAGTCCTGTAAAAAACAGGCTAGAAAAAGGCTTACATTTTCAGCCTTCCAGTGAAAGCCATTTGATCAGATTACTTCTGCATCTACCGATTTCTCAGTGCTGTTGATGCAAATATGTGTTATTTTTAAAATTGAAACAATGTAGAGCAGATAAAAAAGCATGGATCTAACACTTGTACTAAATTAAATCTAGGCTTTAAACAAATCTGCACAATAGCCTTAAAATTAGCAGTACAATTACAAATATTAGCAATCCATTGGTTCATTGACATCACAAACAGCATTTGCATTATGCCCTTTTTCCTTATGCCTTCCATTTTCCATACACACAAGTAACTATCTCTTACAACCAAAATATTATCATCACATAATATATATTCATATTTTTTTTTCAGTAAAGAGGCAAAAGGCTTCTGAGCCAAAATTGGTAATTTCCAAAATGGCAATAGAAATGAAGTCACAGCCAAAACTCCAAGCTGGCTTGATTTCCACAGCAGAAATGTTTCTGTCTCTCGGTCCTAGCAGCCTCTCTATAGAAAGAGGAATAGACAGAGCTGGAGGGACTTTGTTATAATTTACCCTTTAAATCCAGGATGATTTTAAATAAAGATCTATCCATGACCACACATATTTTTATTTAAATTCCTTCCCATCCAGATGTCTGTAAATATTTTTGCTTCTGCCATGCTTAGAGGATGTTTTTTTTCTCCACAAGCTGGACGTTTTTGGCCAGCTCGATCTTTTAAAGTATTGGAAAATAGAGTAAATTGAACCAGATAGAGTTTAAAAATTAAAGCTGTTCCTCCAGCCACCTGCTTGGAAGCTGATGTGCATTCTGTATTCATCAGAGGAGAGCCTGAGATCTTCAGTTGAGATGCATTGTAGCAGGGTTAGAAGAGAGCACACACACCCTCCAGGTGAAGGTAGGTGAGACAAAGTTAGGGAAGCTAAACGTTTTCCTCTGTGACTGTTCTATGTGAAAAAAAACCAAACATCTGGGCATAGATTTTAGTCCTTGGCTGTCCCTAGGGCAGTGCATTGAACTGGCTCAAACACATACCAGAGACACAGCACTACTACTTCAAACCTTCTTGAGGCTCTGATAAAGCCAAGGACTTAACTGAGGGATAAAGTAATATAATGTGCTTTTGTGCCTTCTGCTGCCCAAATTCGAGTTGAGGGTGGCTGCAGGGGAAGCTGTTGCCAGGGGGTGAAGTGCAACAGAGCCCAGAGAGGCTGCAAGGCTCCAGTGCACTGCAAGCAGCAGTAGTTGGCATCCCTGCCTGGAACTTGGGCTGCTTCTGCAGGTAACAGCTATTTTCTTCTTGCACATCCATGGTGTCCTTCTGTGCTTCTGTGAGAAGGAATTTCCTTCTCACAACCCATCAATCTTATCAGACTCTCAAGTCCCGCTTCTTTCTCTTTGAGTCATCCTAAAGCATCACTACCACCCCGAATTGCCTCCCTGCCAGTTTTTGACCTGCTGCCATGAGCAATGACAAATCTGGATCTGTGCTGGTGGGCCTGTTAGCCAGTTTGAGAAGACAGGGGTTGAACTGTCCCAGCCTTTCCACAGTGAAGACACCAACAACACTGATTTCCTCTCCTCAGCTGCAGGTTCTCATAACTCTTCCCATCTCTAAGACCTCTCTATGTGACTGAAGTTCACTTATACAAAAGGGCTGGCAGATGGTTGGGCAGACTAGACAGTGTGATCCCATCAGTCTTTGTTCTTTATGAAACTAGGCTAAAGATGAGTTTTCCTCAGTGCAAGCAAGTCCACATTCTTTCTAAGAGCTCTTTGATGATCAAATGTTTCTTTATTTTATGATGTTTTATACTCCCATTCCCAAAATAACAAATTTCCTAATGGAATCAGTTAGGCTATAATTTCTAACATCCTCTGCCACAATCTGTCAGTGTTTCCTCTAAGTCCAGGTTTGCAGATTTTACCAGTCTTTTTCCTGTACAAGGCAGAAGGAGTTTAGGATGCAAATCTACCACAGGTTCAGGAAGCCCAAAGGAATCAGTGTATCTTTTATGTTGGAAGGAACCTCTTGAGATCCTTTTGTCCAAGCCTTCCATTTAAGCAGTTTCACCTAGAGAAAGTTGTCCAGGACTATCCCCATGTGGATTTTGAACATCTCCAAGGATATCTCACTGCCTCTCCTGGCAACCTGTGCTTGACTTCCTCCACAGTGAAGTTTCCTGATGTTCAGATAGAACCTTCTGTGCTTAATTTTGTCCTCATGGCTTCTATTTCAGTCAGTGGGCACTGCTGAAAACTCCCATTGGGTATTTATACACATTGATAGGGTTTCCCTGAGCCATATCTTCTGTAGTCCCTTCTCTCTCAGTCTTTTCTCATATGTTGGATGCTCCAGTCCTCTATGCATCTTCACGGCCCTTTTCCAGATATGATATAGATGTAAGTCTATGTACTTACTGTACTGGGGAGCCCAGAATTAGACACATAATTACAGAAGGAAATGATCACGTTTCTTCACCAGACAGCAATATTTCTCCTAATCCAGCTCATAAGTCTGTTGGCCTTCTTTGGTGCAAGAGTACATTGCCATCTTATGATCAGCTTGAGTTCCACCAGGACCCCAGGGTCCTTCCCCATTGACAGACTTTTCTGCTGGCTAAACTCCACAGTGTACTTGTGCATGGGGTTACACCTCCCCAGGTGCAGGATTTTGCATTTCCCTTTGAGATTCTTTTGTGATCTTCCTCTCTTTCTTTTTTTCAAGGCCATCTGGTCCCACTCCCCTGCAATGAACACCCACAGTTCAGTCATGTGCTCTGAGCCCTGTCCATCCTGACCTTGGGTGTCCCCAAGGATGGGGCATCCTGAAAGGGGACTTTGGCTGCTTGTGACAACCCTCTGTGTCACTCCTCTCAGGTTAATGAAACACAATCAAAAATTTCATGTTGTTGAGTGGTTATTTTATTCACTTTCCATTCACATTTCAAATAGTGGAGTTCCAGACTAATGGTGTCTTTTTACACCTAAAAGATGGCAAACAAAGGAAAGTTTGCAGGTACTTTCTGGATCATCTTTATTTGTTCTCAGCAACCACGATCTATGTAAGACAATAAAACATGTAATGAGTTCCAGTACTGCTCCTCTGTACATGCATAGCTGATGGAAAGCACCACTGGGCTCTGCCATTCAGCAGCTCCTGCCAAGAGCTATCAAAGCTGGCAGCTGTTCTACAGTCTGGATATTTTTCAGTTGTGCATAGATAACTGGTGCAAAGTTGCAGCAGCAGTCTTTAGAATAATTTCTTGGAACTTCTCTGATTGCAGTACGTAGCCTGGCATAAAAACCTTCCAGAAGAACAAGGTTAGCCAACAGTAACTTCTCCATGAGCAAATCAATGAAAGATTCAAGGTCTGTCCAGAGAGACTAATTATAAAATGAAAGCCAAGGAGGCAAACAAACATTCAGGGTGGATAAAAATGGAATTAGTTGGGAAAAATAACACAAAATGCCTCAACGCATGGGTTTCCTAATGTTGGCTTGATAGATCTGACATTTGTTTGTTGGAGAACAAGGAAGGACGTCTCTCCTGTGGGTCTGACCTTCTTCTTGCTCTCTTTTTAAGAGGTTTCAAATACTCAAAGTTAATGTTTCTTGGAGGAACATGACATCTAATCAAAACCCAGAGATTTTTAGCCACTGTATTCTTCTACAGGACATGGAGATGTGTAACTTAGTCAGCCCTGTCTTATGTGCCTTTTTGTAGCAGGGCTTCGGTTAAAAGTCTTCTTTGGAAAAATCTCTCCTTGAGTTTCTCATAATCCTGCTTCATCCATGCTCAAACTATTTACCCTTTTGGTTTGTCTTACATGTTTTTTGCATTGAGCAATGAAGCTTAAATTTGGACATTTGATTTTAGGCTAGATAATGGGTGGAATCTGACAATATTTAACTGAATAGCCTTGTTGTTTGTTTTATTGTAACGTGGAACAGATTGTTTACCTGTCTGAGCATTCCTACCTTATTTTGCTTTTCTATCTAGATACATGAACTGTTGAGATATCCATAGCTGTCACACTCAAGGTTTCTTTAACAGCCCTAAATTGCAGGTCTTAAGCTCTTCCTCCTCTCTCATAACCCTGAATTACAGACACTTTATCCAGAAATCAAATTTCAAATGGTAAAGAAGCAGCATTGCTTTTATCCAATGTAACACATGCATGCCATTTGTGATATGTCTCCATCTGAAGCGTTTACAAAATCACATCTTATTTTCAATTTGACAGCTACAACTATTGTCACTCTGGGCAGGGAAAGCCCTTCAACCCTACAGCTGGGCACCCTGGGTTCCTGCTCTGGAGGAATCAAGCTAGCCAGGGTTCCACCCCCCCATTGCCATTTGCTGTGACTCTCTCCCACCTTCCCTCTGGAAGCTCCATGCTTCATCAGGCCTTTCTTGATTCAGCTAAAGATGAGAAAAGAAGGAGATTACACCCAGCTGTCCTGTGTCAGTGAGGTTGCCATCCATTATCAACTTATTCCAGGCTTGCATTGAATTTGTTATCCCCAGGTCATTTCTTATGTGTCAAAATGGAGTTTTCCCCTGTGCCTCATGCTTTAATAAACCCTAAGGGCTCCACCCTACTCCCACCTCCATGTGTGAGATGAAAGTCACATGGATGTAGCTGGTTTTACATGCTGCACCTGAGAAAAGGAGCATAGCCCACTTACTTTTCAGCTTAACCATACAGCTTTTGCTTTTTTTTTCTGTTCTGCTCATAGGTGCACAGCCATCTGCCCCTCTACTACAGTGCTGTCTGCCATCTGTCCTAGGAAAATAAAATAACTGTAAACTCCAAATGCTCACAGGCTGCAGAGTTAACAGCTGAGATGGTACTGAGCATGCTGAACAGGAGGCAGCAGATTATTAATTTTGGCTGATGGCTAACCTGAGTTATTTGGGCACATTTTACCAAGGGAAAGTTTAAATGATGGAACAAGCAGAGATGCTGATTAGGGCTGCACAGTACCTGCCTGAAGACATCCCTGTTGCCCTCAAGAGTGTGGCATGGAGGACTCAATGGAAGGAACCTCTGCCTCCAGGTGCCGCTAATATTGGAGGGTGGTGCTCAGATATCTAGGATAGTTCCAGGGTAGCTGGCTGCTTACTAGGCAGTGTCTCCATAGTGCTGGCCTGGCTAGCATCCTGCATCCTGCTAGGACATGAGGGGAAAGCAGCTGCGGCCATCTACAAAACTGCTCCCTCTGCAGGGATGAAGTCCTCATCAAGGAGCTGCCCTTCTTCCTGGGGTTCTCCTCCTCTTTGGGTCCTGACTTGCTCTAATACGTACCCCAGATACATCATAGAAGCTTGTCAGTTGGAAAGGACCTTTAGAGGTCATCTAGTCCACCCCTCCTGCAATGAACAGGGACACCTACAGCTTGATAGAGTGCTTAGAGCTCTATTTAGCATAACCTTGGGTGCCTCCAGGAATGGGGCTCTCTGGGCAACCTGTGCCAGTGCCTCACTGCCCTTACTGAGTATAAGAAGGAAGTATTTTACGATCTGAATCTCCCCTCTTTTAGTTTGAAACCTTTTTTCCTGTCCTATCCAAACAGACCCTACTAAAGCGTCTGTCCCCTTCCTTCTTAGATTCCCCCTTTTAGACACTGATCATCCCAGCAAAGGCAGTGCCTGGCGTGCCAAACTATGCTCACTAATCGCTGCATTTTTAACAGAGGTGAAATACAGTGGGGTCTGATATTACTCAGGCATCTGCTCTCTGCAAGTCACCAGCCAGCACACAGGCAGGGGGCCTGCTATGAATGTTCAGATAGTACTATGCTTATTTTCAGTCTTTCTTCCTTTCCTGCTTGTGGTAAGGAGTCAGACAGTAACAGGCATGTCCTGCCCTGTTCCCCCACACCACTTCAGGGCAGCAGGGGGTCTGCACGTACTGCAGCATTTTCAGAGAAAAAAGGCAACTATCCCTAAAAGCCCTTGATTACCTGCTGGGAGTGTAGCAGAAGGCTGGTGCTGAATACAGATGATAGCTTTGTGGGCCTAAAACACTGAGGACAGAGCTCCTTCTCGATGGTTTTACTCCACCAAGAGCTCTTTTTTTGCCTAGTTTAACTCCAAAGGATTTAAATAGCTCTGGCCTTGATCTCTTTACCAGCACATGAATGACAGCTGCAGGAAGAACTATAACATTTTAATTGACATTTGTGTTTAGAAGCTAAACTATAATTAGAGGCAAGTGAATCATCTGCAAGAAATAATTAATTCAAGCAGTGCTGCCTTTCTTCCTCTTCGTGAATTTTCTATGAACAGGTTTGTACATTCTCAAGACCACTCTTCATTCTGACTTACTCACACATTTTCTCTTGGTCTGATGATGGCTTGCAGCAACCAGTGGCAGGGTCTGGGATTTCCCACTGTGCTGGTCAGCAACACAAGTTACATGCTGGTGTTCCCAGTCCTCAGTTAAATGGCGTTGGCTGTGTGGACGTGAATTTTATATCCAAGTATAGAAACACTGTTTGAAACAGTTGTGATGTGTTGGAGAGCTGAGATCTGTGCAGTGCTCAGTGCCAACTTCTCCAAGTGTTTGGCTTCAGACACTGTGGAATCATTTTTGGGGGTTGGAACTTGATGATCCTGGGGGTCCCTTCCAACCCAAGCCATTCTGTGATGTAGGACTCCCTCAAGAAAACCCCAGATAATGCTTTACCATCAACCTCACCACTCCCAGTCTGTGACAGATGAAACGCTGGGCCAACAGCCAGTTCTCAAGTCATCCATCTAGCAGAGTGGAGGCAGGAGTCTTAGTGCATTTGTTTTCCTGTTGCTTTGGTCTTGCACAAGACACCAGACACCCCGATTTCCAAGCCTCCAGCTTTTGGTTTTCATTAGAAGTTGGAGACCTGCTCTCTGAACAGGAAGGTTGGCCAGAGTCTGTATAAAAATCAAGGGCCTGTGTTCATAGGGTGCTGGTGAAGTGGGGAGAAAGCAAAGTAGATGTGGCACTTAGTAGACATGGCTTAGTGGGAATGGTGGTGATGGGTTGGTGCTTGGACTAGATGATCTTAGAGGTCTTTGTCAGCCTTAGTGTTTCTAGGATTCTGTGAAGATGGTTTGTTCTCTTGCTTTGGGTTCAGGTGATCTGGGTCCTCCATTCTGAGGAACCCTCAGTTTTCCAGAGGTGTCTGCTGTTTCCTGACCATGCAGAAATAAGAGGACAAAGGATCACCAGTAACAGCGTTTCATTTCCTTCCAGTCTCTGTAGTTTCATTCCATCTGCCAGGAGCAAGTGTCACTGGAAGCTTTACAATAAGAATCTCTGCAATCCAAAATCTGGAGGAAATGTTCAGGATGGAGGGTTTAAGGATGCCTGAATTATCTGAATGGGAAGGAAGTGACCCAGGAAATCAGTGTGAAAACAAGAACATCAGTACAAACTGATAGCTGATCAACCTCAGGTTACTTAAAAGAACTACACCCACAAATGGGTTTTGTCTTTGGAGTCTGAGTGCCATTGAGACAGTCTCTGTGACAGCAGTGACACACTATGTGCATTTACAAGGGACTGGCAACCTTCCCTCCACCAAGAAAAGCAATCCATGTCTGGAGACTTAGCCCAAAGGCTTGGAAACCCAGGGTGTGTGGTTGGGAATTGTGGCAGAAACCAGATCATTTCCTGCCCTGGCTCATCAGCTCATCCTGGCTCAGCCTCCTTCCCTCAGATCAGCTGTGATTCTCTTTCTTATATCGATTTCATTTTTTCAGCATTTTATTCATACCTTTGACTGTTTTCCAACAGTTCTTTTTTAAGTTCTAGTTTGCTATTTTGCATTTAAGCTTATTTCTCCCTAAGAGCTTGATGCAAAGCCCAGTGAAGCCATATTTGCCCTGAGTAATTGTTATGTCTTTAACGGTCTTAATACGTCTTCTTAAGCAAGTTGTGCGTTTTTCATCTGGGAGTATCAATAAGCAAGTGCTGACAATACTTTTAGTTTTTATTAACTTGTTATTAGTGGCCTAGACAAAGAACTTGCAGTTTGTACATAGCTGAAGAGTCTAATCTAATCTGATCTATCTATCTGATATACTTGCCTGGGCAATCAGCCACAGCTTGGTAGCTGTGGAGTATGAAGTTCATCTGCCAAATAGCTGAAATGACAAAAAGGACAGAAGCTGAAAAGCAATTATTAATTGATGTGTTTTTGATTGAAGTTAGCTGCTATTGATCATCTCGCTGCTTAAATGAATGAGGCTCATAATGTAATCTTTATGCTGAACACTGATGCACCATGCACCGTGCACCTTCCTCATTGATCTGTTGCACATTGGCAAAGTTATTTAGCATCTCATTACATAAAAATCAATGATGAGCTCGTATTACACAATTTGAGGCCCAACTGTGGCACTTCTATTCAAATAAGTAGCACAGTCACCACAACAGAGGAATTCATTTGAGGGGCTCTCAGTCGCCATCAATCTGTGGGATGCGTATGCATATGTGTGTGTATAAAATTAAAAGAAGTAACAGCTACTTGGAAATCATTATACCAGCTGATAAGCAGTTTTATAAGATATTTTATATTAAAATCTGCTGAAACGTTTTTCTAAATTCTTCTGCATCTTCTGTGTGAAGTTGCCGTAATTCACTCTATAGAGATTTTTATACTGCACCATATGCTTTCAAACCATAGCTGTTTTACATCATTAACATAACCACGGGATAAAATTAGAGCAAGGTCTTGATATGCTGTCCCACTGTGGCACTTCGCCAGCTCATAGCCGAGCTTGGAACTAGCTGTGGGTGGACTGGTGCACGCACCATCAGATTTCATAGCGGGGCCTTGGATGAGCAGTAGGACTGCTCTGCTGCAGATCCCGGGGTGGAACCAACCAGGAGCACGTCCTGAATCAAGCTCATGACCTAGCAGCAATGGGGAACAGAGCATCTAGCTGGAGTCAGGGACCATGATGCACACAGTGCCTTTCCTCTGTTGTGATTGATTAGGAACAGACTGCCCAAGGAGGCGGTGGGGTCACCATCCCTGGAGGTGGTCCAGAGCTGTGGAGGTGTGGCACTGAGGGATGTGGTTATGGGCATGGTGGGGTGAGTTAGGATTGGGCTTGGGGATCTTAGAGGTCTTTTCCAACTTTCATGATTCCATGATCCACTGTGCTGATCTCACATATTTTTTAACTCCTTCACCACCTGAATACCTCTGGGTTTCGTTTTCATCCCATCATCTGCAGGACATCCTTTTGCAATGGTGTGGAAGCAGTTTTTCACCTTTCCTCTTTTCTGCCTCCCTATCTATCTTCACAAAATCTTCTCAACTCAAACTCAGTAGTTTGTTTCAATTAAATCTGCTTGGAAAAGGTCAACCACACACTGTAGCAGCTCCTATCCAAGCATCATGTTTATGTAGATTTTTTTTTTCTAAGGTTTCTAAAACACTCACTTATTTTGTGGGTATTTTCTCAAATTCTGACAAAGTATCTCCACTCCATATGTTCCCGATTCATATATGTCACAGGCTGATAATCAGCTTCAGGGCTTCGAGAGTTGCATGTTGGCTTTACACAACTCTCCTTTATTTGCTGAGCAGCTTGATGTTGCTCAAATAGAGGTCTGTTTTTTCACATTGACAACAGTGGGAAAGTTGTCCACCCATTTTCTGGCTGGGGACAGCATCAATTTTTTATGCTGAATTGAGCATTTTGAGTTCTTCATGGAAATTTTTAATTTGAAAGAAAGCTGTGTTTGTATCTTTTTCAAATGCCTCATTTCCCTAACAGCAGCTCACTCCTGGGCAACTATCCACGATTTCATTTGTGGTTAGTCTGTTTAGCTACTAATTCTGTTGAATGCATCTTGGTACCTTTATTTCTAAGAAACCCAAATGTTATATTGGTCACTCATCTGTCCATTTGTCCATCCACCAGTAGGTCCATCATCCATCCATTTATCCATTTATCCATCCATCCATCCATCCATCCACCCATCCATCCATCCATCCATCCATCCATCCATCCATCCATCCATCCATCCATCCATCCATCCATCCATCCATCCATCCATCCATCCACCCACTCACCCATCCACCCATCCATTCATCTGCCTGTATATTTCCCATCCTTTGGTGTAACTGAACACTTCCCAGGTATATCAGTTCTCCATCAGTATGGAGAATCACTCATTCACAACAGCTGAGCCCACTAAAAGCAGTTTCTTGCCATAAAAATCATTTGATGCTGTCGGTGAATTACCAGTCCTTGTAAACTCTGTGCTTCTAGATGTAATTTATCCTAATTTAGCTCTTGTATTGTCTCGTGTATTGTCTCTGAATAAGGCAATCTTGAAAATGCAGCCTCAGATACAGTAATGCATACTGAAAGCCTGCTTTGGAGTTATCCTGCAGCTTTTCTTCTATACCTGGAGATGCTATTCAATAATGTTTTTTTTTCTTTTTTTTTTTTTTTGATCTGGCAGGTCCTTGCAAAATATTTTCTTAATGGCTTTTGTCCAAAATGCATATTTTGCTAAGAAAAAATTAACAGTGATTTTTGTCTGGCATTGTACAGTTCTTATTTTTGGGGCAATTTTTAACAGCCACACATAGACTGCGCTGAGACTGACTTCCCTGTCCCATCTGCACTTAGCATCTCTACCTCTCCTCTTTGTGGACCTGGGACCTTGAGGAGCAGCACCTGTCTTTGCCATGGAGCATCTCCCACAGTAGATGCTGCAATTCCATGTTAGCATCTTGGTACCCTTAGTCAATTAGCTAGCACACATGTTGCACTTCTTTCTCCCAGAAAGTGAGAAGCACATATAATGTCTCATTAGCAATGTCGTGCATCCCCTTTTTAAATCAGAGCTTCCCACAGCATGGCCCTTCTTGGGATACAGATGCTGGGCAATAGGAACACATCAAGGAGCCTGCCTGGGAATGGGAGCCCACCACCACGGCTGGACAAACAAGCACTAACTGGGTCGTGGGCGATCTCTTTCACTGGCTTGCAGTCCATCACTCTAGATCAGATTTTTCCTCTTGCTGACATGCCATGGACCTCACTTGTCCCAGAGACACAGAAGGATGGAGGAACCAGCATATGCTGAAGTTTGGGACCTCCTGCCTGGAGACCACCTCCGTTATTTCAGGTGCTGTAATTCCATTATGGCACCAAATGCCAGTGCATGTGAGTGCCTATGTGCTTGCCTGCACATTCAGGGTAGCAGCAGTGCCCCAGGAAGATGCTCTGACTGCTGCTGCACATCCTGTACCTGCAGCAATCCCATATGTCATTGGCACATTGGGAATGGATTTCTGTACCCATCACCTTCCTTTGCTTTGTGATCTGTCACTGGATGGAAATGCATGCTCAGCTCTTTGCATAGGGATGCTGCTGAGCCGCTGGGTACTCGGCAGCATTGCCCTACAGATCGAGGGCAGAGCTTCCCCCTCAGAGTTCCCTGGGGTTTTCCCTCTGCTCTGGCTCCTGTCTGGAAATCTATTTTAGCTTTCTCACAATTGACCCCACTTATGTGGCACTTAACCACGAATTACAGCCAGCAATTTGGAGCTTCTGTCACTGGTTATTTACATGTGTTTATTCTTGGGTATCACCCTACTGCTCCAGCCTCAGAAGCTGGTAAAAAGGCAGCAATTAGCAAAGAAATATGCACATGCAATTTACTCCTGGTGTAATAGCTCAGGGCCATGGGGGTATGACTCCAGCTGAGAAATTTGCTCTCTCCTCCCTCCCTTCCTCCGACCTGGCTGTGAGCTGTGGATGTGGCTGTGCTGAAGGGATGCCAGCAGGTCCCTGCACTTCCACGCCACTCCTGTTGCTAAGGCAACTCCATCTTTTGGCTGCCAGCACTGTGATCTGGAGCCGTGCTGTGAAACAGTGAGCGGGCAGAGGCAATAAGGAGGCAGCAAGCTGCAGCCTGCATGGCCTTGTTGGCCTTGGCTGGCTGTGACGGGGTGACATCTCCATGGGGAAGCTAGCCCAGAGCCTGCTGTGTCCATGGGCATTGCTTTCCATCTGACAGCTCATGAGCGATGTCTGTGTTGTGGACCATTCCCCTGGGTGACAAGGAGTGGCATGGTGGAGAGGATGGCCAGTAGAAGAGAGCATTGCTCAGCTGTTCTGTGGGTTTGATGGGCTGCTGCGGTGGGCACAGAGCTGTGGGCATGACTCTGAGGGTACAGGGCTTTGGGGTCTGCCTGGTGTCTGTGAGCCTGCAGGTTGTATGGCCTGTTTTGGAAAGTTAGTTTGAAACCATTTCCCCTTCTCCTACTGCTGCAGAACTTGCTAAAGAGTCGGTCCTCTTCTTTCTAACAGTACAGATTCTCCAGTGACACTGCTTTTGGGAAAATGTATTGGAATAACAGAGTCCTGGAGGGAGCTGTTTTAGATTGTCTTTTCCCTTCAGCTTTGAGTTGTGTGAACCAGGACTTGCTCTGGTTTGGATGGAGCAGACAAGGCTCCAGTGGTAGGTGCCTTCTCTAGGGAAGTTCTAAATCTGCACTAACTCTTTATATCAAATATAATTTTATCAGAACTTTTTCTTATCTGCTCCTAGCACGGAATCCCACACACATCATTTCATAGCTCCGGTTGCTCTAAAATACTCAGAAAAGAAAACAGAAGGCAATAAATCAGCTCTAGTATTTGACGAAACAGTCTATATTATTTATTTACATCTGGCTGAAGCTTTTTTCTCACTGATTCATTTTCACAGTAAAATATGATAGAAAATATTCATTTTGATGCCACATTTTATTTATAAAAGGGGATTCTAAAGAAAGTACTTCATTTCAGCTCAGAAGTTTGCTGTAAATGTAAAATACCAACTTCAGAAATCAGAACAGACCCTGAAAAGGAGAACAGTGCAATTTTATAAGCTTTCTCATTCCTGCTAAGGAGAAAGACTGGTGACAGCCCTATTTAGACCTGCTCTACCACCCAGCTTGTGCAGCAGTCCCCTCTGGGATTCACGTTTGTGCACTTATGAGAACAGTTCACAATGATTAATTTTTGTTGTGCTACCTAGTTCTTCTTGGTGTTGGTTTCATTCATGAGCTGATGCTCACTCCTGCAAATGGATTCATTATTCATATGAGTGCTATAAGGGCAAGTAAATAATTTTTGTTCTCCAGAGTTGCAGAGATTCTTTGTTGTGACAATTGACTGCTAATTAGTATTTGTTGCATGCAATGGGTCTGTTGGGACAATTTCTACCCCTCCACTGGGCTATTGAGTCTTTCTTACCCAGAGTGCAACAATTAAAAGTGAGTGAAAAACAGACAAGACTGCCTTCAGCATCCAAAAATAATGATCTACATGCAGAGACAGCGCTGGGAGAGAACTGACAAACACAGCAAAACCAACAAAAAATAATTAACAGTTGCCCATTACTTGTGTGGAGGGTTTATTCAATATTTCATGCTTTTTCAGTGAACAGGAAGGGTAGAAATTTACTTTTGATGTTCTGATAGTAATGACATATATTCAGCAGCTGGAGCTGAAAGAAAAAAGCACCGGGTATGATACGACTCGTTAGGAAAGTCATGAGAATCATAGACAGTAAGGATTCCCAAGCAAGCATGCAAACACACCAGCTGCTGAAGTTTGTGCTACTTCCAGGAAGCAGCCTCCTCTCCCCAAACACTGGATGGAGATGGAGAACCAAGCAACCTCACCAAGCAATCAATTCTTGGAGCGTACTTCATTGGTACACCACGGCTAAGGTGGAGATACTCCTGCCTGACAAAGTAAAAGCTGAGCAGGGCCCATGTTTTACACAAAGCAAGGTTCATTTATATAGAAATGAGCTGCCGTGCAAGAGATAATGGTTTATTATTGCACTTTGCAGATCTCCATTCATTCTCAGCTCATGTGACTCTGGCTACAGCCAAGTCAGTTTGAATTAATTTCTCACGTATGGCTCCATGAGACAATACATCAGATGTTTTAATAAAATTCAGACAGGCTGCAGCTATCAGGGTCCTTTCAGACACTAATTAGGGGTTTCTATTAAAAAGACTACAATCCGCCCCCCAAAAAGGAAAAAAAAAAATAACAACAAAGAAAAACAACCCAAAAAACAACAGCAATCAATTTTCCTGCTGTGGTCTTTTTGCAATTCTGATACTTGCCGTTTCATCCTCCTGGATGTTTATAAATTCCTGCCTTTAATATTTAACATGAAGTACATTGGTTTATGAAGGATTAGGCAGATATTACAGTCAACCCAGTGCCAAAAGCACTCTGTTTTGCTTTGTTCAAGATGGCTCTCACATCTGCTTTGTTTCACCCGCTCTTGCCTTTGTTTTGCTCTCTAGCTGTACAGAAATATATGTCATTATATTCATTCAATCCTTAAATAAACCCTATGGTCCTCTGCCTGTGAATTAGTCACTTCCTGTGATTTGCTGATGCTTTACTTTGGTATTACATACATGTTCACTAACATTTTAAGAGCTTTAGTGTTTCCCCAGCAGATAAGCATGCCATTTTGCTGGGACATAGGGACCAATTGAAGTTGCTGGGTTACAAGCACCCAGGCATTTCAACTCACTTTCTTCTCACTATTGGTTTCAGAAACCAGTTGACCAGGTCAGAGACCTCGTGAGCACTATGATGTCAGTGCCCGGCAGTCATGATTATCAGCTTTCACCGTTCTCCTGTTTGGTCAGGCTGGGAGCAGTAGATGAAGCTTTGATTTGTAGTTTGTCTTAGGACAAACCATCATGATCTGAAGCCTGCTGGCATCCCATAACTCTCTCCTAAGGCACTGCTGAGCAGTCAGGGGGAGATTCAGGCTCAAGACAGTGCTCAATCATAGCTAAGGTGGATGGTCATGATGGGGACTGTTGCATTGTTCCATATTTGCAATGACCCATACAAGACTTGCAGCAAGCCCTGGATTTGCTTTTGTTGTGAACACGGATGTGTCACCTGGGTGATGCTCTCTGCCATCTGGGGCAACGTGTCAGTGTGGAGCAAAGTGAAGAGTCTGGGAAGGCCAACAAAGGCAGGGAGACAACAGTGTATGCTTCAGGTCCAGCAGGGTACCTTCTCCATACAGGCTTAATCCCATCACAGATTGGATAGAGACCTAACCACTCAAACAAGCTGTACTGCTCTGAGAGATGCCAACTGGGTATGCAGCACAGCTTGAGGTAACATCTGCCATGGCCAAGGTGATGTGTGAGGTGAGTACCTATCCAAGGACAGACTGGTGTTCAGGCAAAAATAGACTAGCTGCCACACAGAGAACCCTTGGTCCAAACAGATGGACCAACCTGGACTTGCAGTCCATCCTAGCTGTACCCAAGCTAAGTCCAGAAGGTTTCTGTGTGCTCCTGAACAGCCTGATACATTCACTGGGCTGCCTACCAACTTTCTATGTATACTTCTTAAGAGCCAAAAAACTCCTGGAATTCTTTCTGAAGATGGATGGGTCAGTTCCAACTAGGCTGCAAGCTGCGGATTTGATGGGCTGCAGTATCACAGTGCTGACAAGCTTCAGTGGATAGTGAGGAGCACAGACAACACTCACCATATTCCAGCACTCCCAAACTCACAGACACATCAGTCTGACTGCAGACCACACCGACATTCTGCACTTGGTAACTCTGAAATCATATGTGGGATGTTTTTGGTAGATGGCACCATGGAAGTCAATGCATGGATGGCTTCAAAAGAGCATTTATTTCCCTTCCATACACACATGCACACACTCCAGATCAGAGAGAGACAGTCTTTGTTCCACAATGTCTTACAGGTGGCAAAGAGTGAGCCTGGCAGGTTCAAACACAAAGAAATCTGTATTCGCGGATGGAGCTGCCTGAAAGTTCCAGTCTTTGAAAGATTCAACTAGTAGGTCAAGACCACCAATGCTTTAACTCCTGCATTTTAAATTGTACCCACTACATTTGGAATAAAATGTCAGTCCAAGAGGTCTATTCCAGCCACTTCATTAGTTGTGCCAATGGCACACTGAGCTGTGCTCGCTGCTGTGTGCAGTGGCACTCATACTCATCCTCCCATGGCCTGGAGTTTTGCATCCGGGCTGTAATAGACTTTATACCCACTGCTGGAACAATGCACTCACATTTATTCAGGGGAGCATGTGATTCTAAGATCCACAAACAAACAAAAAATATGCTAAAGAGGGTGGAGCCTTTATTTGAGCTGATCCATTCTGAGTAAGACTTTTTTGGATTCCTCACTGAGAAATCTTGTTGTGTGACAGAGATGTGTGCGAAGGCTTTGCTTCTTTCTGCAGATGTTTGCGTGTTGAACCCCACTCCTGGATTATTTCTGAAGGGCTCTTCTTCCACAGCGATCCTGGCTTTCCTCTGCTGCTGGTAGCTCTCCCTCTTTGTGGTCCCACAACACCATCCTGACAGCCCCAAACCTCTCAGAGTTTCTTCTGCTCCTGCACATCAGGGTAGTTCCATATTGTGCGTGTGAGTCTGTGTGTCCACCAGGACACATGGAATGGCTGTGGGCTGGAAAGGAGTTCTTCCCCCTGCAATACCTCCTGGGCATGCAGCTCTACACCCAGTAGAGTTCTTTTGGACTTGGCCAACTCAACTCCGTGCAAATCGGAGCTCCCAGACCTGCAACTCCAGGCTCCTGCCCCAGCTGCATGGTGTCAAACTACACAGCCCCACTCTGCACTGCTTTGTGTCCCTAGCTGTGCGATGGCTGTGATGGTGACCACCACCTTTCCCAGCATGGTGCTGTCCCACACATCATGGTAGCTGATGCTCAGGTGATCTGATTTCACCATGCCAATGGGGCGCAAAGCAGACGTGTGGGCTCTCTGCATTCCCTCTGGGTCCCTGTAGAAATGAGCAGAACCAGAGCTGGAGGTGACACGGGGGACACCCAGGCACCTGAGAGACCTCCAGTGGCAGATGCTGTGAGTGCATAGACACACAGGGAGCAGCTGCTCCCACCACACATGACTCAGCTGGTGTTCTGTGGAAGTTAAAGCCTAAGCAAATTAATTACTCAGCATTATTTTCAGTTAGCCACTGAATAGCTTACTCTCTAATAGAAACAACGGAATAAATCAATTAACAAATGCAACCCCCAGTAGCGCACTTGCAGGTATTTCAATGAATCACTCCATGTAACTGCTAACTCGTTAGAGAAGAGGCAATTATCTTTACTGCACCTCAGTAATTACTAACTGTAGCACACACCACAAAATTTCGGCGTAAGTCGGAGGACAGTACTGCCAAACCACCTGGCAATCAATGTGGGCAGCAGAACTCGTGGAAGCAGATCAGCACAGAGCAGAAGCATCCAGTGTGAAACCCACTGTGCTGCCCATGCATGCATGACACACAGTCTTACTCTGGAAGGATTTTAAATTAGGAATTTGATCCCATTACACAGGATTTTGCCAGCAAATGCAGCTCCTGCACGTTTCTAAATTCTTGTAGTAGAATTTTCATTCACTTTCTCTCTCTTTCCCTTTGGGTAAATGAGATCACTGAATCACAGAACTATTAAGGTTGGAAAAGACATCCAAGATTGCCAAGTCCAACCCCAACCCACCATACCCATTGATCATCTATTCCAACCATGATGGAGATACAAGTGTGGAGCTCTCCCTGAAAGAGAAGAGGGTACTTGCTGCTCAGCTCAGCTGAAGCAGAGTTTGTTCCCCAGCTGTTTTGTGATAGCATGTTTAGAAGGATTTTTTTACAGATCTACTAGTTTTTCTATGGTTCTTCTGAATTCTTCACTGGGGAGTTGGGGCTTCTTCCTCTAGCACCATGTCGGTGCAATCCAGCTGCTGGAAGGTTCTTGGTAAGGCTGAATTAAAGGCACGTGGGTCTTGATGGTGCTGCAGACTCCTCTGGACAGTCAAAACCATGTCAGGGACCTGCTGTATTCATTAGCTTTGCTCTCTCTTCAGTTTCTCTCTGGAGAATGGGTTTGGGTACAGGGCAGGTAAGGCAGAGGGAGATCCTGCTTGCATCTTGTCCTCATACTGCCAGAATCATTCTCAGGGCTAAGGAGGGCTCTGCTCAGGCTTGACCTTGCTGTTTGAGCCCTCAGCTGATTGGTATGCTGCAAGCTGAGCAGATAAATGAGTGGCTTAAATGCAGAACCATGCGAGGAATATATGAAAGAGTCACCACAAAACAATCCCCCCATAACTGGGCAGGACAAAGTGCACAGACATCACCCCTGGCTGCTATGCAGAGTCTCCCAGTAACCTTCCTGAATCTGGAGAGAGCTCTGCAGATCCCTTGGACTTCAAAGGACAAAGCCGTGGAATCTCTGCCAGATTGAGAAATGCTTTGTACCACACCTAGGCCACCGGGACCATGGTAGATGTTGGCTCCAGTGCTCTGGAAAGCCATCACCTGCTGAGTGAGTGCCCTGAGTGGGATCCCTTTGACTGAGTGCAGCGTTCCAGTGAGCTGGGCAACTTTCACATGCATTTTGGGGTACTGTAGGTGGGACTGGGTGGCCAAAGGTGCCCCCGAAAGGATCAGGGAGGTGTTTCTGGGGTCCTGCCCACAGATGCTGTTGGTGCCAGGAGCATGCTCCTGGCCAAGCAGTGCTCACCACAGGAGGTACAGGGCTGGGGTGGTGTTAAACCCATGACACTTGCCTGGAGGTGTCTTAGGAGGAAAGTGCAAAGCTGAGTTGAGTGAGACCCTGCAGAGGAAATGTGACAGGTTCCCCCTTTGCAACAGCTGTTCCGGTCCTGCTCTGCCTCTTCCACTTCAAGCTTTGCTGATGAAGCTGAGAAAGGTCTCAGGCATTCAGACCATTGACATTGAGACCCTTGCAGACCAGGGCATGAATATGCCAGCGCAGGTTCATTGTCTCCTTGCTATTCTCTCCCCAGCCTCCTCCTGGTCCCCATCCGCCGCTCTCCCTTCTCTCCCAGTTCTGCAGAGCAACTTTGTGTTCCCTCTTGCGGGGGAGAGGATTTGTGGAGCTGATTGGCATGACAAGCCGCTACCAACCCACAGTGGCAGGTTACCCCGCTGTGCTGCGAGTGGCTGTAACGAGACGAAATAATGAGCCCACCCCGGCCTGCGTGGCAGCACGGTGACAGATCGCTGCTCAGATCGTGTGCTGTGTCCCGTGGGTACCACCACACAGTGAAACGAAGCTGTGATGCGATGGAGGAACCCACCCCCCAGGAATGGTATTCGGGGAGGGGGAAGGAGAGGACGTGGGGGTCTGCGCTTTGAATTGCGGGAGTGCTTATTACAGCATCCACCTCTCGTCTCCACAGACACTGCACCGGCACGTGGGGGGGAGGAATTACAACAAAAAATCCACCAGAATCGAAATAAATCCCGGACTCTGCCAGCAGCACAGGTAGTTTCTAATTAGCACGGTGCCAGCACCAGCTTGTGATTTCGTCTGGGGAAAATGAACACTCCCACTGCAGCTCCGCTTGGCTGCTAGCACGCACTGGGAGGTGCATCTCTCTGGAACCTCTGCTGCCTCCAGACATCTCTGAAGCCCTCCTCTGTGCTGCTGCAAGGCTTTGCCATCAATGCCAAGGCTTCCTAGTCTTTGCTGACAAAAATAGGCTGGGATCATGAACCTGGCAAAAGTTTCCAGGCGAGTTTTATTCCAGTTTGAGAGCAGATCTGGGGTGGTTCCTCTCCCTCTCGGTGGGGATTTAAACTGATTGCATCAAGTCCTCCCATTAACCGCCGATGTGATTAATGTCTCCTGTATTGTTATAAAGTGATTCTGTGTTGTAGATCTTTCTGAATGCCTCCTGAATTTATTATTTCCTTGTCCCAGTTGCTATTGGTGACGGCCTTGGTAAAATCCCTAGCAACATATAGAATGCAACATACATGGAAATTAGTTGAATACTTATCAGTATTATAGTCATAAAAGGCCCTATTTATTAAATATATGGCTAAAGTGACACCTTAACAGCCAGGGGTACTAAATGACATGGGTAACATTCATTTGTATGTTGGTACATTGGTACGATAGTGCTCCGGCGATGGTGAACTTTATTGCCAACATCAAATTAAGATATATTGTGGGTAACATCATTAGGGCTGGTTGGACTGAACGGAATTTAAATAATGTCTTTAAGATGCAGATTTTTCTGCTGCTTCAAAACACTCCCCAGCTAATCTCCCGTGGCCCAGAATAGCTAGCCAGTGAGTACAAGTCTTCACTCAGAGAAGTGCCCTGATTTAATGATGTCCTTCTGAGATTAGCTACAGCTCCAGACCAAGACCTGGAAGAGGCTGCTGTGTTGAATAGAAGTTCCTGGTGGGGAAGATCAGTGCCTTTGCTGAGATGAATGGAGAGCTCACTATTTAACTCATCACAGGGAAGGCAACGAGATCACGGTAAGAACACTTCTGATTTGGGGAGTTCTTTAATGTGACAGACAGAGTGATACCATTCAGAATGGAGATAGGACATGTGCTTCTTCTAACAGGGAGAGGAGAGAGATGCTGAAAGCCACAGAAGGTTTTTTCACCACCCAGGGACTTAAGGAACTATCAGGTGATTTCTTCTACAAGAACAGCTTTAGATGAGACATGAGTTATAGAAGTTCGAGGTACAGGGTGATATTCTCCAGCCTGAATCATGCAGGATGTCAGAGAAAATCCTCTGAAGTTGAAAATTCTAGATAGCTCATAGCAGAGGTGGTTGTCAGCCCATGGTGGCACTGTGTGAGGTGTGCCTTGTCTCTTCTGCTCCTTTGGAGGAGACAGTCAGTACTTCTTGACTAGAGAGGTGGTGGATAATCCCATCCCTGAAGACAGCCAAATTCAGGCTGGATGGGGCTCTGAGCACCTGATCAGCTGTAGGTGTCGCTGTTCATTACAGGGGGGTTGAACCTGATGAACTTTGATGGTCCCTTCCAACTCAAGTGACTAATGGTTCTGTGATTCTTGTAGGAAAGAATGGGCATGTTCTGAGGAAAATCTGGTGTCCTGACATCCTTGATGCCACTCCAGAAAGATTATTGCACCATCTGGCATACCAGAAAAGTATGGAAGTATGCAAAGACCACAAGGAAAAGAGGTGGTAGGGTCATCACACAAACATTTCTGTCAATGTGTGTGCAGAAATGGCTGAAGACTCAAGCGGGTCTGTCAAGCCCTGAGGCTTCATTGGTTGATGAAAAGTAGCATAATAAATCATACAGTTTGCAGACAGAGGCTTCAAACACGGTTCTTCAGAACAAATAGGATACATTACCTCCCAGTGAATACAGTGGAATTTGTCACCATGGGAAGACAGACAAATACCTGGCAAGAGTTGGAGTGGAGTCTTTTGTGTAGAAACAAGGCCCCATCAGGGAGCCTGTGAGGATGCAAGGGAAGTACTGAAGAGGGACAGACATTTCTGCTCCTGAAGTTGTGCAGCTCTCTTGTCATTAAGAAAAGACTCCAGTTTGGAAAGAAAGTGGTTTCGTTTCTTCCTGCAGCTTCTTACGTATTGGAAGCCTCCAAATGTTTGCATGGCCATTGCTGGGTGCATCCATCCTCACCACTTCACGTAGGGGACCAAACTTCATAGTGCCAAGGAAGGGTCAACAGAACTGTTCTTTCTACATAGAAATGGGGAAATACAGTGTTTGAAAATGCTTCCCTAAATCAAGGCTGCAAAAAGAATCTGTGATTCCCACAACCCCAGACAGGGCTGCAGAATCTCTGTTTCCCAGCAAGAAAGCACTGGTCCTGGGTGAACACCGTATCCATGGATCCCAGAACAAAATTGCAGGTTGCATTTTCACAGATGTACACATCCCCATGCTAGCCACCTCCTGGCAAGCATCAATTTCTGCATGACTAGTAGTATGAAGAGCAAAACAGACAGAAAAATGTAGTCAGTTTGGGACTTAATTAGCTTGGACAGGTAGATGTGCAGGTTGCATGAGCACTTTTTTTTCACTTTTAGTTACATACAGAACTCCAGAAACATTGCAGAAATACCTTGAAGATCTGCAGATGGAGAGTGGGTCCAGCTGGTCCTACAACTATTGAAAAAGAACCCAGAGACACGGACACCAATTAAAACAAGTAGAGAACAGCTTTGCAAAAATTTTCTCTTCTAGAGAAGCTGCCTTTACCCTCTGGTTTTATACAAACCCCTCTTTCACACGCAGCCTGCACCATTGCATGGTTCTTAGGTCACTGAAATGGCACATTTCAGCCCTCTGCAGGGGAAGTTGGGTGTGAAGACAACTCCTCACCTATTTTGTAGTCTACAACATTAGGCACCACTCAGACGTGTGCTGTGGGGCCCACCACAGGTTCTGTGGCTCAGCCTTTCTCTGTGCTTTGCCCCATATTGACAGGAGAAGCGATGCCACATGTTTGGGCCCTGCACTGCTAAGAAATTGTTCAACTGAAGCAGGTTCACCTTCTTCTCTTGTGATGTAGACGAGCTGGCAGTAAGGTTGTGTTACCCACATGAGTAGAAAAGAATTCAGAGAGAAAACAAAGTGGTTTTTAATCCTCCTAAAAACAAGTCTCACCCTTAGGGGCTGGTTCCAGGATTTCTAAAGGGCTCCTGTCTCTTTCAAGGTAGATGATTTTGCATTCTGCAGTTTGGGTGTTTGATGGCATCTCTCATGCTTTTTGTTGACCTCCTGCTCCCAATCATTTTCTGCAGACATGAGGGCACCAACCTCTCCAGCTCTGTTCCTTGATGCTAGAGGGAGCTCTGTGAACTGTGTTGGATAGGTAATAGGACTCCTGAGGGCTTTCTCCAGAAATACGTGAGCCTGTTTAATCCGAGGTTTACCAGGAAATTTTTTTGAAAGGAGCTGTCATTTCCTATCTGTGTCTTACCACAATGCAGCAAGGTCAGAGCAGGGACCCCAGGTGGCCCCACTGGTGGACACAGCGCGTGGTTAGCGATTGCACTTTCTGCCCTAGGGTGATTATTTATGTTCCTTATGCCATATCTCATTGCATCTGCATGGTGATCTCCTTTTATTTATTAGATTACTGTTTGCACATTCTGCTAATGCACATTTATGATGCGAAAAGCTTCTCAGCCCAAATCGCAGTCTTCTGCTGTTGCATTCATCAGCTGGCACATGGCAGCAGGAAGGTACCTGCAGATATGTGCATTGGTTCATTGGCCTGTAGATTTACACTAATTTGCAACAGCCTCAAAGCACACCAAGAGGCATTGAGCACAGTTCTAGCAAGACTAACCCACAGGAAATGGGACGTGAAACAGATGCAAACATCTGGTACAGATATACATGGAGTAAATCTGCGAGCCTGTTGGCTCTCCCTGTCACTTAGGGATGGAAAACCAGACCGTTGTGATACAGGAGGACTAAGGGAGGCTTGGTTTAGGTGGGACTGCACCCCCTGTTTTAATATCTGCTTTTTCTTCCTGTCTCTTCCAAAATCCTTATACAGGGTATAGATTTGGATGATGCAAGCTTAGCTTGATAATCCTGTGCTTTTAAGACAGGCCAAAAATATAAACTCTTTTGGAAAATATGGTACAGTGCTTTTGCCACCAACTTTGACTTGTGAGATCAGGTCTTCTACTCTGGATAAGCAATATTCCCTAAAAGCGTTGCCTGCTTCCCCCTATTTCTTCCATGTATTTAATTCACATCTCAGGACTTTTGCTTGAGTTAAACAAACCTGAATACGGAGGGGGACATATTACTGATTTAGGTTTTCAGTCTCATAAAAGGGAGGAGGGCTTTACCCAGCAATACATAGTCAGGCTGCTACAGAGAACTCATCCATGAAAATCCCACACAACAGCTCTGGTGAGAGAACTAGTGGAATTGAGGTAATGTATTACGTATGTCTGGGAAGCATAGGTACTGGTATAACCACCTGTAGACACACCCAAGGTCATCCTATCCCAGGCACGATGTGGGCTGTGAGAACTGGAGCTATTGGAGGCCACAGGCAAAATAATTGGCTGTGCTGGGCATAGGGAAGTACTGAATCAGCCCCTGGCTGTTCCAGACCCTTGAAATTGTTCAACCACAAATCTCCTGATGGCTTTCCGATTATGCGAATGTAAACGACGTCCACAAACTCACACTCATTAATGAACAAGATCTTAGAAAGGGGCCATTCAATGCACAGAGCAATTAACTCAGCAGTTGATTAAGGCAGTTTGAGGATAAGTCTCATGAAGAATTAAATATTGCTGCATTGCTTCAGATAGGTGCTTGGCAGAGGCTAAAATCACAACAAATGCTTGCTGCTAGCAGCAGGCATGCAGGTTGCCCAGTGGGGTGAGCACTGCTCCACCTCTGTGACCCCCAGCGCCTGATGGCATTCAGTTGTTTTATTTTAAAAAGGTGCAAATACAGAATCATAGAAAATCATTGACAGCTCAACAAGAACAAGAGTGCCCTCGTCATAGCTGTTGACTACAGCTATGGTACAGTATTGGACCTTGCTGGACAAGGCAGATGCAGCAGGTTCACCAGCTTTATTTTCCCCTTCCACAGGATGGAGGTGGCATTGAGTTTCCTGCCCTTTACTGAGTGCCTTGGGTCGTGCAGTGCAGAGGCGAAGTTCTCTCACCAGCCCTAAGCATTAGTACTACTACAATTGCTAGCAAGTAGGAGAGGTGACTCATTCTCCTAGGAAAATACTGCTTTCATTCACAGCCTGGAGCATTTCCCAAAAGTAATTAACCAGGAGAAACTGCTCATTAAAAGACCTTGTATCTGCAGGAGTACTTGGCAGAAGTGGGTGTCATCTTGCCAGCTTCGAGGTGCTAAGAGATGATGCTTGAGTGCAAAGCCCAGTAGGTGCTGCTGCCTGCTCTGTGCCAACAGAGTCCCTGCTGCATGGGTGCTGGCTGTTCCCAGCAGTGAGATGTGAAGACAGAAGCTGTGGTGTTTGGCTTTCCCCTGAGCTCTCAGTGATGAGGCTGAAGTCTGACTGTCAAATCCAATGCACCCCTGCAATGGGGTCTTGGCTCAGAGTTGCTGGCACTCAACTTGAGGCTCTCTGGCACCACTCCTGGTGACCTGATCCCCCATCCCCAGCCTTATCTGGGTGTTGTTTTTGTGCAGAACCACAAAGAACGTAGTCATGCAAGAAAGAAAAAAATAAAACACAAAACCACACAACACCAACACCCCCCTCCTCTTCCGCAAAAGAAAAATCAAAAAACCATCCTCCTGGACCTGATCTGCTCAAACAGCACTTCAGGATGATGGGAAACATGGACCCCCACCTTATGCCCTGGGCAAGGGATGGTATGATAGTCAGAGCCCAGGCCAACTCCATTTACTAGAGAGCTTCTCCATACAGAGAAGGTGCATGCTACTTCCCAAGGTTTCAGAGCCTTTTCTAGTTCTACTACAACACTTTCAAATGGGACATAATGCAGAATCATGGAATCAGTAAAGTTGGAAAAGACCTTTAAGATCTCCAAGTCCAATCCCAACCCTCAGCCATGCCCACTGACCATGTCCCTCAGTGCCACATCTCCATCATTATTTCCAGGAATGGTGACCCCACCAGTTTCCTGAGCAGCCTGTTCCATTTCCTTGAATGGGAGGGTTGTAAGTCATTTCTTCAGTATGAACACACATACGTTTAATATTTATAGTCTTAGCCAGTCCTATCTTCTGCTCCGTGCATGTTTGGTACCAATGTACTCATCCAGCTTTGGGCACTGCACTTCTGTACAAGGCAGTGGTTTCCCAGTCTCTGCAGGAGCAAAGTGGAAGGCTCTGTCACTAAGCCTGAACGAAGATGTGTTTTCTCTTTGAAATGGCTTTACAACCTCAGGTACTCTCCAAGAAAGCAGAGATGTTGTGTAGCAAAACCTGGGTTTTGCAGATATCTCACCCATGCAGTTCCAGTTCCAGTGATTATACCACTAAGAGCAAGGGAGAACCCAAACCAAGGAATGAGGGTCTTTGGGGTCACATAGCATTATACTGTGAACTATAGGAGTTGTCTTTAACAGTTGAAGTATCTATTTGCGTAGTGTTGAGTATGGTTATGGATGACCTGATTTTCAACAATAACAGTCAAAAGCAAAACCTAGGGCCCTGAGGGGGAAGCTATTCCCTTCTTTTCTTTTCTTTTCTTTTCTTTTCTTTTCTTTTCTTTTCTTTTCTTTTCTTTTCTCTTCTCTCCTCTCCTCTCCTCTCCTCTCCTCTCCTCTCCTCTCCTCTCCTCTCCTCTCCTCTCCTCTCCTCTCCTCTCCTCTCCTCTCCTCTCCTCTCCTCTCCTCTCCTCTCCTCTCCTCTCCTCTCCTCTCCTCTCCTCTCCTCTCCTCTCCTCTCCTCTCCTCTCCTCTCCTCTCCTCTCCTCTCCTCTCCTCTCCTCTCCTCTCCTCTCCTCTCCTCTCCTCTCCTCTCCTCTCCTCTCCTCTCCTCTCCTCTCCTCTCCTCTCCTCTCCTCTCCTCTCCTCTCCTCTCCTCTCCTCTCCTCTCCTCTCCTCTCCTCTCCTCTCCTCTCCTCTCCTCTCCTCTCCTCTCCTCTCCTCTCCTCTCCTCTCCTCTCCTCTCCTCTCCTCTCCTCTCCTCTCCTCTCCTCTCCTCTCCTCTCCTCTCCTCTCCTCTCCTCTCCTCTCCTCTCCCCTCCCCTCCCCTCCCCTCCCCTCCCCTCCCCTCCCCTCCCCTCCCCTCCCCTCCCCTCCCCTCCCCTCCCCTCCCCTCCCCTCCCCTCCCCTCCCCTCCCCTCCCCTCCTCTCCTCTCCTCTCCTCTCCTCTCCTCTCCTCTCCTCTCCTCTCCTCTCCTCTCCTCTCCTCTCCTCTCCTCTCCCCTCCCCTCCCCTCCCCTCCCCTCCCCTCCCCTCCCCTCCCCTCCCCTCCCCTCCCCTCCCCTCCCCTCCCCTCCCCTCCCCTCCCCTCCCCTCCCCTCCCTCTTTTTTTCTTTTTTTCTTTTCACCCCTCCCTCCCTTCCTCCCTTCCTCCTTTTCTTTATTGTCTTTTTTTCCACTCAGTGCATTATACCACCAGCACCTCGTGTGCATTACCTGTCCATCTCTGGAATCAGTTGCAGTCTCTCAACAGGAGGGGGTGTCACTGGTGAGCAGCTGGGTTGTGCTGGTGGCAGCTGGTGGCAGGTGGTAGGTGTAGGGCTGTGATTCACACACGTGTGGTATAGCACAGGAAGAACTATCAGTTTGCCATATGATGCCAGTTCTGATCCGTAGGTGTGCCCCAAAGCTGGTAAATGGCTGTTCTAGGAGTGCTTTCTGCCTGGCTTGCTGCCCAGAGGGACAATGTGGGATGAGATGAGCCAGAGGTTATGCTCTCCAGGGCACCTCCCTGCTCCCACAGCAGTGGCTGGGCTGAGCTCCAGGCACGGCATCAGTGGGAGATGAGAATTAGTTACTTCTTTAGTGCTGTTCCAGCCATCTACCTTCGGCATTAATGACTTGCAAATGTGCTCAGGTCATTAAGGTAATAACTTATCACTCTGGGATACAGAGACTGTCAATGTCAGAGGAGCTCTTTAGGACTCAGCAACCACTGTAGCAGCACTCTTCCAGCTGCTTTGATTTACACTTTTTATGGCTTGCAGCATGAGTACCTTTAGGTAAGACATAAGTCCTTGCCATATCTACCTCCAGACCATACTGGGGTTGTGACAGTGCCTAATGGCAAATAGCACCAGCTAGGAAGTGCAAGCATCCCCTCCCTGCAAGGGGAGGAGGGAGAAAGTCAGGCTGTGGGCTGTGGTTTTTGATGCAGCTGTGTACCTTTAATAGAAGGCACAGGTAATCAGACCTTGGAACAAATAATTTAAGTCCAGGTTTCCTCTTATTCTCCCTGTGTACCACTGCAGATTTCACTAAAGTGACTCCAATTTACACCCCCATCAGGAAAGAAAGAGTTAGCTGTTGCATTTTCAGCTGTAGTAAATTATTTTTAGGAACCATAGCATTCATCACGAAAGCTTCTCTGTCTCCTCCTGCAAGGAAGGACTGAATAATGAATGAATACAGTGCTGGACTATTATCTACTGCTCAGCCATCCATGAGAGCAGGCTGAGCAGACTGCATGCGTGCTGCTAGTGGACAAGGTTGCATGATTCTATATCTTGGGATCACCAGCATGTCCAGGAGCCCTGTCTGCTTCTTGCAGCATGGCACAACCACAGGCCCTCATTGCTCCTGCATCCTGCAGGGCTCTGGGGCAGAACATAGCCCCATAAGGCTGTGACATCCCCTGCAACCACGAGGACCCCTGAACCCTTCAGTGAGGGTTAGGGGTTCAGTTCTCAGGTGTTGCTGCTCTTTGCTGCCTACACCATACTTTGATATTAATCAGTTAAAGTTATCTATTTCCTCAAGCAGTGGATAGATGCTATGTGGTTGGATGCCCTGCTGAGCCTGCTCTGGGCAATTAGATCCTGTTGATTGTACCTGGAGCCAAAAATACGCTTGTTTGAAAGACTGGTAGCACTTGATTTGGGGAGAAAACTTTGAAAACCACTTTCCCATGCCCTAATTTCTTGTTGCAAGTGGGTTGAAGGTGATTGGTACACAGACCTTGCAGAAGTGCTGCTTGTAAACCTCAGCCCTGGCTGGTATTTAGCACTGGCCACACAAGGACTGTGTCTTACTCTCTCAGATGTTGCCCTTCAGTCAGGTTGAACTGTTTAATTCTTCAGGCCTATAACCATTTCAGGTCATGTACTAATGGGCTTGAAATCAGTTATTGTGCAGGGAATGATAAATGACTGTACACTGCGGCTAATGAAGGGGATAGATTATTGGGTTATAAATCAATTAAGTGGTTCTGAGGAAGTTGCAAACCGCAAGAAAAAACCACGAAGGAAGAGAACAACATCCGACATCTGGGGATGGGTGGGAGGCACCAGGTGCCATCAGCCATTATATTATCCCTCAAGGGGAGCAAGCACAGCTCTGCTATGCATGGCATCCTTGGTTTGATGGTGGGAACTGTGCTGTGCTCTGTGGTTATCAAGAGGTTGCTTGCAGCAGGCTGCCTCTTCCAGGAAATACCTGGGACATTTGCCCTGCCTGTACAGCATTAAAGTGACTATATGTCCTGTGCTTCCTCAGGTGTTCAAGATTTCTTTGGTGTGTGTCCAGAACTGGCTGTGTTGACCATCTATTACTGCTGCTTGGACCAGATATGTCCAGAAAAGGAAACACCTACTCCAAACCACAGTCCCAGCAATTCAGTTTGCATGAGGGAAGTCCCTTCAGTTTGAGGACTGTTCTTTCAGACCCTCAGTGGAATATTAAAAGGACTAGAGAGCATCCTGAAAACCCTCAGCACTCTACCTGGGACACTGATGTTCAGCGGTGGTGTATTTGTAATGGCAGCTTAGGGATGGTTAGCACACATACATTTCTGTGTCAGAAGAGCAGAGCTTGCCTGAAGGACACCCATCAAATAGAAGAGGAGCTAGCTGGGAGCATATCTCTTGAGTGCATGGGATATCCCATCACAGAGAGTATGGCAGGAGCCAGAACAGAACTCTTGAACAAATACAGTTCTCAGTTAAGTATAGATGGGGTGATGGGGCTCAGCCTCACACCTGGATCTGGTGACTGTGGGGACCAAATGGAGCAACAGCATGCACATAGCTTTGTGAAGCAGCTGCAGGATTAATTCTGCTTGATCCTGAACACTTGCATGATCTTATGGACACTTTGAACAGGTTGGATGTTGGGAAAAACCTCTTCTCCAAAAGATTGGTCAGGCACTAGAATGGGCTGCCCAGGGAGGTGGTGGAGTCCCCGTTTCTGGAGGTGTTCAAGAAACGCGTAGATGTGACATTTAGGGATGTGGTTTAGTGGGCAACGTTGCTGGCAGGTGGATGGTTGGATTGGATGATCTTAGAGGTCTTTTCCAACCTTAATGGTTCAATGATTATGATTCTATGAACAGATGCCCCTGCACGACTTTCCATCATGGAAAAGATTCTCCCTACAGGACCTAGAGATTCCAAGGCTCTCAAGCAGACATACAGCGCATGAAATGCAAGCCCCTCCATTTAATTTTTTTCACCTCAAAGTTCTTCAGGGCAGGGTTGGAAAAGTTTGCTGTTTGAGAAAAGTGAATTATGAGAAAAAACTACTGTTATCTGGGGAGCTGCATGGTTTACGTGCTTCTCATTGTATTCTGACTTCTTGTTTTGTTCCGTATCAGTAAGCCTTTAGAAAACCAGCAATGCAGCATTTTCAAAATTCTAATGAGCTTTTTTCTAATAGTTATCTAATGAGCTGTGGCAAGCGGCAAAGAAACCTGTTGTATGCTTTAATCTCTTTAACTACAGTATATCTTGGAGGCAAAGTGTCTCAAGGGAGAAATGAAACTAAACAGTTGCCGTAGAGAGTGGGGCTTGTCCTCTATGCCACTGGTGACATATCTACTGCAGGTCTGGCAGATGTCAGTGCAGGCATTAAACTATGTGTATTCTTGAGCGTGTACCTTCCTCTGGTTCAGTAGGAACCAATTTACAAGACTCTACATACTCCTCACCAAGAATACTGTGACCTGAGCATGATTTGGCTGCTCTCAAACTATTCCCTTTTGCTGAGAACAGAGCATCTTCTGGGAATGGAGGGGAACTGAGGAGCAGAGACACATCCGTTCATAGTGAAGATACTCATCTAGGCAGGACGTGTCTGCAGTGGCCCTGCCACTGACCATCATGCCTGGACATCTTGGATCTTGCTCAGACTTGATGGCTTTCCAGCCCATGTCTCCAGCACGCAGGTAGGATGCAGATCTTCACAGTAAGACATATTTCTCTTTCGTGTAGGTGCTCAGGCCTCTGGGCAGATCCAAGCAGGTTAGGAAACTTCCCAAAGTAGCTTATGTGCCTTGTTTTACACCTGAAGGAAGGTTGGCAATGGTTTTGCTGTGCTGCCTGAGGGCCTCCCTTCACATAGAGCTACTAGTTTCTGGGTAGAGGGTAGATCTGCCAGACCAAACATCCACCTTTTGGCTTCAGAGCATCTGAAAGGCCCATCTAGCAGGAGCCAGTGGTGTTCATGAAATCATTTTGTTATGTTGCACAGAAAGTTATCACAGGATCGATCTCTTTAATACACTGGGATATTATTAAGAGGCCTGCAGAAGGGATGAGCTGGCTGTCTCTTTGCCAGTATTTAAAGAGCTCCACCTAATCAGCCTACGTCTCCTCCAGCAGGCAATTATTCTTTTAGTGATACCTCTGCTAAGGCTGTAAGAAGTAAGTCGCTCAGTTTTCACACATTTGTATGGAGAGGCATAGGAAAGGAATCTCCACCTACAAAATCATGCAGGGAAACCTTTAGAAATGCCTGCATCTTCAGTATTCAGGTGCTGAACTTCCACCAGGGTGAGTGCTCAGGTGATAACTCTCTGCTTTTGATCTATTGGATTTTGCAGTGACTTTGGTATGGTGATGAGACTGCAATATCCCATAATATATAGCTGTTTCTAGCAAGAGCTCTGCTATAATTGTATTTATGAGTAGAATACTTATAGAGGCCTTCAGGGAGCTTCAAGTGTAAAAACATTCCTATAACAACATATAGACAGCCAACAGCCAAACAATTAATTTCTTGACTGCAAGTGGTGATTGGGGGCTCTGTCCTGGGATATAACATCCATTAATGCTGAAGGGAATGAGGCAGTTTTTGCTGGACGCTTACTCTTTCCTATGTGTTTTGTATGCAGTGCCTCAGGATGCTGTTGCTTTGGTTGAAATTAACTTAAAAATGGCATACCTCCCCCAGTCCAGGCACCCCATAGAGTGATGTTAGTCTTTCTTGTATGTATAGTATAGTAGATGAAGTCACATTGCACTTAAGGATAAATAAGTAGGGTGAGAGAAAAGGAGATTGTTTTCATCATTCTATGAAACAGAACAACAAGGTATTCCATTAATTAAATAATTTCAAATTCCTAATCACCTGAGAAGTTTTCCACTTGATAAACTAGCATAAAAAACTGCTGAGGCCAATGACTTCGAGAACATGAAAGGACTTCAACATTTATATAGGCTTACAAGTAATGCCTGTGGTTGTCATGACTAGTTCCAGTATTATAAAGAAAAAAAATATGTTAAGAATTGAGTTGTATCCTTCAAACACATTGTAAGCTTCTTTGTAAGTCGAAGCTCCAGCCTGAGTGCTGCGAAGCTGTTCCCACAGCAGTAATGTCAGGGCAGCTGTGCCTGCATTGCTCAGTTTGGATATTAAAAAGCAGTCACTGGGACTTCGTTGCGCCCTTCTGGTTTCTCATATACCCCTAGCTGCATTCAAACAGGCTCTGCAACAGCTGGTGAAGGAAAGCCAAGAAGTAGAAAGTGCTGTCTTAAGGCTTGGGACTGGGATGTTCATGCATAGACAGAGAATTAAAGGTATCTGTCTCCCAGGTAAAAGCTTCTGCTGTACAAGCGGCTTTGCTCAGAACAGCTCTACATTGAGAAAATCTCTTCCATAATGACATGCTGCTGGGCTTCAGCTGGCCACCTGCAGCAGCCAGGAAGAATTTCCCCCAAGAAACCTTGTTTTCCTATTTTAGGGGGAGTTCCTTAATCTCCTCTAATACATAAGGATAGCTGCAGCTGGAGATACAATACCTACCAGAGGGATTCTCTTCAATGAGGCAGTGCTGGTTTGAAGCTCTTAAAGCTCTGCTGGAGAGGTTTGTGTGTGTTTGTGTTTATAACCAAGCCTGCCTTGAAGTGTGCTGCTGGAAAGCTTGTTATGTTTATACAGAACTTAGTTTGTAAACCCACATTGTGTTTTGTGTGCGTGTGTGTGTGCTAAGGGGAAGACGTTAAACATCTTCAGGGATTCTGGGATAATTAGCAAGAACAAGAAGAAAGAACAATTGCTGCTGATGCTCACGCCTCTCTTGGACTTCTGGTTCCTCCTGTGGGGTGGGATGAGCCATGATCCTCTTCAGCAGATGCCATCCAGTGCTGGATAATTTCCCATTTTTTAACTACAGACCCCTGAGACTTGAGAGCACTGATTAATCGCAGCCAACATGATATGGTGGAAGCCCTGTTCCTGGAGACTTTCAAGGCCAGGCTCTGAGCAATGTGATGGAGCTGTGGTGTCCCTGTTCATTGCAGGGAGTTGGACTAGATGACCTCTAAATGTCCCTTCTAACACTATGGATTCTATGATTCTATGAAGCTGGCCACAAAACAAATGGGGAAAAAAATGTCTTGCCATGAAGGGATGGCACTAAGAAAGCCAAAACTCAACTGGGAAATGAACTTGCAGTTGCACTGCTGAATGAGGAGGATGTGATTCAAAGGCAGTGGATACAGAGAGGATACCAGAGAGGTCCATACCAGCACTTGTGCCTTTCTCTGTATTCCCCACTAACAAGTTCTCCCAGGTCTCCGTGCTTAGAAAAAAGGTTCAAGGAGAGGATCTCTTACCATTAGTGAGGGGAGGACTGAGTCAGGGATCTCCAACACACATGAATTCATGGGACAAAAGAGGATACATCTGAGGTGGTGTCATCCAGGTTAAGAGATATGTTGATTAAATTAGAGCAGGTCGGTCATGAAATAAGCGCATGTGGCACACAAAGAGAGGCTGGGAAAACTTATTCAGGCTGGTGAAGGGAAGATGGAACCTAAACAGCATCTTCTAGAGTGTGTCAGAAAGGCAGTACCGGGCTTTTCAGTGTGGAAAATAAGAAACAGTGGTTGAAGTCTGAAATAAGGAAGATTCTGACTAAATGGAAGTGTAAAGACAGTTGAGTGTTGGAACAGGACCCCAAGCAGTTTACAGGACCTCCTTTGGAGGTTTCCAAGACCCAGCTGGACAAAGAACTGAGCAGTTTGGTCTGATCCAAGATCTGAGTCTGGGGTTGGATTAAAGGACTCCTGATGTCTCTTCTAGACTGAGTGATGATGTGATGCAGCTCACAGTAATCAGTGCAGTAGGAGGCTTAGCTGAAGGTCTCTAGTAAAGGCTTTAAATGTTCTGATGAAGGACTCCTTGTGTTTCTTCAAAGCAGCTGGCACTAGCCTGTCTCAGAGATACCTGGGATTCACACACTGAGGATGAGGTCCTGCACGATGCTCTGTCCCTGCTTTGCTTCTGTGTCATCTGTTGATACAGCTGAAGGAAGTGTAGGTTGTAGAGGTCACTGGATCTGCATTTTCACCTTCCTCTCTTGCCAAAGAAACCTTCCCAGCACTGACAGTGCATCACAAATACTTTAGAAAAGCTTTCCCTGGTTGGGACTTTCTGAGATGGCTCCTAGCAAACAGTGGTTTCCTCATCGCCCTTCTCTTCTCTTGATTGCTGGCTCAGCAGTTGGCTTTAAACACAACTTTGTCCGGGGTAAAATGACCACCACCAGCTTTCGAAGTTGGCAATTTGTGTCACACTTCTGTCCGTGCTTTTGTGCTAGGCTGTCTGCAGACGGACAAGTGCTCACACCCAGATGACTCATCACTGAGGGCTTTTGCCCAACCCTACTGTTGTGCTCCTAGCACAGCCCAGAAGCTGTGACATTGACTACACCAAGCTCTTGAGATGCTGGTTTGGGGCAGTATGGCCAGATGCTGATCAGGACACAGCTGTACATCCCTGGACATTTCTCCCTGAACCAGGCTCTTACCCAACCCCCATCCTCACAGGTGCCCTATGTTACACGCATGAGCACTTGTGTACATAAACAGGGTGCACCAGAGGGACCTTAATGAAGGAGCCTCTCCAGCTGCTCCCACCTCTTCCTTGGGAGGATGCTGGGAAGGTGCAGAGCTGCTTGCCACTCGAAACTGCCACTAATTGGACCTTATTAAAAATTTACTTCTGTTTGACAATAAAGCTGGAGCATTTATCTTTCCCCAGCAAAGCCATTAATTAACAACACAAATGGGCTATGCTGCCAGAACAGCAAAGCTCTGCCTGTCAATACGGTGACCTCACTGCAGCCCTTCCTGCCAGCTCTGCAGAGAAAAGCAGCCACCCACACTGCCCTGTACAGGTCCACATGCAGATAAATAGCCTCTGCTGCTTGCTCTCATTGAGTTCAAGCTGTGGGATTTCCTACTTCCTTCACGAAGAAGCTAGGGTGCAAGAAAATGTCCTGGAAAACCCTCAGCTTGTTTAAAAAATTAGAGCTAATGACCTGATTGAAGCAAGCTGCCCAAGAACCAGAAGAATTCTAGGCATCCCTGAATCCTGGGGGATGTGGCCAGAGTTTGTCTTGATAGCTGTGCTGCAGCATCCGTGTTTTCAGTGCTGGATGTTGCAGAGCAGGTTCTGGTTGGTGTTGTCAGTGGCATTTTTTTTCACAGGGCACTGTTAGGGTTAAAACCTCATAACACCAGTGTACTGGCTTGGGAGTCAGAAATCATTAGAGTTGGAAAAGACCTAAGATCACCTAGCAGAGCATGGGCACCAGGGAGAGAGGTGAGTACCAGTCCCCTTCTTGCACTCTGCTCAGGTGGGGAGAGAGACAAATTCCTCCAGTTCCTTTTGTACAGCAGCAGTGGTGGGAGGGATGCTGCAGACTGCAATTCCAATTAGGTGCAGCTCTGTGGCACCTGTCTGGATGTGACATGATAATGCACCTGCTAAACATTATAAGAAGCTTCAGAGATTCAATGTGACACATGTGAGGCAATAGCTGGAGTTTAGTCAACACTCCATCAGTTAGAAGTCTATATTTCCAATTATCTGTGGACAGTTTGCCTTCAAGGATAATTGGCTTCCTGAAGCTCTCTAGAACAGATGTCAGGGAGCTCTTTCCCTTCCACAGAGGAAAATCTGGAATGGTTTACAGCACACGATAGTGTAGAGATGTCAGTGTCAGAGGATTTGGGGAACAGCAAGGTGCCATCGTGCTGCAGAAGTTTGCAGAGGAACCAGTCTCCAGAAATGTGAGGGGCATTGGGTGCTGCATCCTGCTGATGGACTGCTGGGCTTCACACTTACACAGTGAGATCAACCTGTGGCACTGCCCTTGTCCCATGAGATGGGCAAAGAAGAGTTTGATCACTGAGGTTTGCAGTGGCCCCCTTGGCATGAGGTGGACTGAAGCAACATCCTGGAATGATGAGGACTCTGTTACCCTCTTGTTATTATCACCAGAAGCCAGGAATATGAAGAAAATACTTCATTTGAAAATTGGTATTTGAAGAACTGCGTGTAACAGGCATCCTGTGAACAAGCCAGGGGCAGACCTCGAGCCACAGCCAAATGCAGGCTGAAAGCTTCTGCCCACCAGCTCCAGGACGCCTGTGCTGACATCCAGCACAGTCCACGCAAAAGAACTGATGGAGAAAGCAGGGAGTCACAAGTAACTGTGACTACAGAGAACTTTCCTTCCAAAACTGAAACATCTGAGCAGAAAGTTGGGTTTTTATCACAAAATATTGCTGGTGTAGCTCATGCAAGTTGCCATTTCACCCCTTTGCCATTTTGCTCTTCTGCTGCGCAAACCACAGCTTCTTGAAGTCAGACAGAGCCTGAAACTTCAACGGCCTCTGTGAGTGTTGGGAGATGTAACCCTGTTCCAAAGTGAGTTCCCAAAGGAGAAGGAAGGCTGTTGCTAACCCGGTAAAACTCCTGCACAATGCTTCAGCTTCGTTTCTGAATAAAAATCTTTGGGATTCAGTTCCTCAACTCTGTTTTAAAGGGACGTTTGGACTGTTGTTCTGGAGGACCACTAATTCCAGAGATGAAGACTTCCTCATGTGATATTGGGAAGGATGTAGTGCAACTGGATAGGGGAAGATTCTGCAGCACACAAGGGGAACCTGTGCAGGATCCTGGTATGGAATGGAAGGACCTGGCTGCTCTTGCCATGGGAAGAGGTGAGAAGAAATGCAAGGGATAGGAGCCCCAGGCTGCACACACCCACAGGGTGCTGGAACAGGTCTGCTTAAACATCAGTGTGTCTTCCTAGGAATTACAAACTCACTTGCAAGCCATCTCTCTGTACATCCCACCCTTGAGACACCAGATTTTGGCCATTACATCCCTGTGGAGCTTGGAGCTGCTGCTCCTCTGCATTGCTTGGAGAACCAGAGAACACGGTGCCTCAGGGCATGAAGACATCTGCTAAACACACTGACTCTTAGCAACCTGTCCCATCAGAGGAGATGTGATATAATTACCTAATCTATGGTGAGCAGCATCATACCTAAGAAAGCAAAGGAAGTCCCCCAGCATTAGCTGGCCCCCAGCTGCTATGTCTGAGGCTTCCAGTGCAGGGAGATGGTGGGCCATGTAACACCTTTGTGGTCTCCCTTTGCAGTCTGAGCAGGATCTGCTGCTTCCTGCCAGCCTTTGTCAGCCCTGTCCCTTGTTCAGATTACTGCTGGACTGCTAATGAGGCAGTAATTGGCTCCATGTCAGCAGGATGGCCATAACCAGGAAAAGTGTGCTGCACATTCCCTGGAACAAGAGCAGCAGGAGAGCAGTGCTCTGGTCTCTGGACATAGTCCTGAGCAAACCAGGGCTTTATTTACTCAAATAGCCAAAGAGAACATCCTTCCCCAGCACCCATCTGTGCTGGGTGTGGAGCTTTGACCCTGAATTTTACCCTGTTTGGGTGTTTCTGCTCTCCTGTGAAGGTACCACCTGTGTGGTGCTTGTGCCCTGACTGCCAGGAGCAAGCAACCCATAGGATCTGTTTGCAGATTATTCACAACTGGTTTTTCTCTTCCATCTGCCTAACTTGACCATCTGTTACATTCTTCATTCCTGCAGGATGGCAGCAAGGCTTCTGGGCCTGGCTTTCACTCCAATTCATCAATAGCAATAACACAGTCATAGCATAGCAGCTCTCTGACTCAGGCGTTTTGGCTTACCGGCTTGGTGATACCACACATTATTGCCCAATAAACCTTTCTGGGTAGAAGTGCGGTGAATGGATTAAGTGTCCCCAGCCTGCTTCCCATTTGCTCTGCCTACAGCAATCCCATCCTGTGCATTCTGGGGTAACTCAAGGCTTTTCTCTTTGGTGTTCGAGTAGTGGCATTGAATTGAAAGTCTTTTCTCTCTCAGCACAGGGGCTTGTGCAGAAACTGATTTTGTCTCCATTCATTTTCTTCTGCTGCACCAGCTAGAGTAACATAGAGGCAAGTGATGTGCCTTTGGTGTGTAATCAAACTGCCACTTATATATGGGCATGCTTTTAGACAAATCTAGGTGTTTTCATCAGAAACCTTTCAGCTATTCTTGATGCGTTATGCAGTGCAACTCAGCTCATGAAACAGTAAGCCCATCACTAAGAAACAAGGGGAAAACCTTTGAGGCTGTTTTTTTGTTTGGGTTATGAGAGACTGAATTGAGCTTTCCCTATCAAAAATGGGGAATCTTTGTTTCTGACACCAGGGCAAAGCTGAGAAACTCACCTGTGAATAAAGTTTTCTGTGGGCAGAAGTTAGTGACATAACTGATAATTGCCAGAGCTATGGCTTCTCATCAAGGAAAAGAGGAACTGTGCTGGAATACACTTCAGTTCAATATATGACACTTTTTCTATCAATTTCCTTGACATTCCTGTACTCCAGGTGCTGTTTATGTGGTTCTTGAACTCATCACATTTTCTAGGCCGTATCACTGTCATTATGGAGAAGAAATAATTTCCACTAGTAATCAGGAAATGAACAATTTCAGGATGACTTCTTTGGATGCACCAGGCCTGTCCCGGTGAAGGTGCTTCTATGGGTAATACCCCAGACTCCGTGGGAAATGCTCATCATGATGGATGCCTTGGTAAATCCCTGATGGTGAGATTCTCTGGAAGGGGAAAATTGCTTTTTCTGCTGCTGGCTCGCTGGGGGTATGCTATGCATAATGTGAAATTCCAGAGAAGGGCAACAAAGGTGGTGAGGGGTCTGGAGTGCAGGTTTTCTGAGGAGAGCCTGAGGGAGACGTTTGGTCTGGAGAAGAACAGTCTCAGGGGAGGCCCTATTGCTCTCTATAACTACCTGAAGGGAGGTTGAAGTGAGCTCGGGGTAGGTCTTGTGTAGCTGGTGATAGGACAAGAGGGAATGGCTTTAAGTTGTGCCAGATGAAAATCAGACTGGATGTTAGGAAATAATTATTCTCCTAAAGAGTGGTCAGGTGCTGGAATGGGCTGCCCAGGGAAAGGGTGGAGTCACTGACCCTGGAGGGGTTCAAGTTAGACACTGTGTTAAGGGACATGGTTTAGAGAGAACTATTGGTGATAGGTGGATGGTTGGATGATCTTGTTGGTCTTTTCCAACCTTGGTGATTCTATGATTCTATGGCAGACATTCTACCAGCACTTACAGCACACTGAGAATTCATGATGGATAACAGAAAGGAAGCAAGAAAGTGTTACCAGTGTAGAGCTGGAAGAGATTTTGTTTGAGGAGCCATCTCCTCTCCTTGGGAGTCTCACGCTACTCAGAAACTATGAGAGCAGATAGACAAAGGTTTTCTTCATTCTTCTGCTAAAACCATCTCTGGAGGTGGTTTGCTGTGCATTCTAGAGCAATGATGAGATCTGCAAAACATACAGTGGAATGGTCATGGAGCCATCAAGATGAATCAGCAGGGTACACAACACAGTGATGCTCTAGAGTTCACGGGGTGGCGATAACATAACCAGAAGACTGCTTCTGGAGTGTGCAAAGCCCATATAGGACTAAAAAGTATTATTCATAAGTGAAAAAAAAATAGGCTCAGCTAATATTTGCTAATTGCTAATATTTGTACTGACCTACAGATGAAAGCAGCACCATTCCCCAAGTTTAATTATGCTTGGAAAGGGCCAGGTTTTATGATTTTTCACAAATCTGATGGATATTGACTTAAATGTTTCTACTGGCAGGATATAAAATAAAAACAACTCAGATGCTAATTGCTACTTAGTCAATCAAAATGCCGTGATTTTAGAAAAAATAAAATTTGGAAATGAACTCAGGGCACTTCATAATATTTTGGAGTGAAAAAGAGAGCTGGTGGTAAATGTGGAGAAAAATAATCTGAAGTCTTAGTGTGGATGGACTTGAAAATACTGCTATGATACAAGCGCTAATGGAGGTCTCTCTCTTTGCTGGGTTGGTAGTGGAAGAAGCAGCTCATTAGACATTTACAGATCAGCTGCAGTCATCACTATTGCTAGAATATAATGTCAGCACCTGAGGGCTGTTGGTGTCCTCTGGAAAATATATGTGTTTTTTCTTACCAGTGTAATAAGTAGTACTGCTAACCTCAGATTACTTTTGACTACTTGTATTGATAGCCTCCAATGCCTAAACACACACAGCCAGCTAAAGTCCAATAAAAATACTCTTCAGGGCAAGGATCCATTTGCAATGTACAAAGCAGTCCTGTTTACAGCTGTGCAAACAATTAGGTTTTGCATTTCTTGGGCCAACAGTTTTGGATTGAACAGAATATTTTACTAGAACATGTCAAGGATTGCTTCGTTCATGTGGTGTTGGGTGTTTTGTAATATTTTCTTTAGGAAGAAAAAAACAACTTAAAAATGAAAGGATGGAGCTCTGGGAAAAAGCCTACTGTGCAGAAAAACAATAAAATTTCAGATCTTGAGGGCATTTTTGAAACTCATCTTTTGACTGCAACAACTTGACAGCTTTGCAAACTGTTTACGTTGACTGTTTACATGTATATTTTCTGAGGGAAAATATTGTTTTCAGCCAAAAGAACTCACCGATCTGTAGCTACGTTACAGATGGATCTGGTACTGCTAATGTTGTATGATTCTCCTCTTTTCAGCGTGTGCTTTTATCACACTTTGATAGGTTGGGCTGATGTTTCCCATGCCAGCTGTCTTCCCCCAGAAAAGCTTTTCTATTCTCATTCTGGAAATGTCATTAAAAAAAGAAAAAGAACTAAAAACAATGTGCAGTTAATTGGCTCTTGAGAATGGACTCCCACCAAAAAATATCCTTTGTACACTGTTAGTTCTTTGAGAAAGCTCTGTGGAACCTGAGTACTAGGGATAATCCAACTTCCAACAACCCTGTTGAAATGAATGATTTAAAAACTCCATTCTAAGAAAATTCAGTAGAAGTTGTATGTTGCTGAACTCCCTGCAAGTCTGATTTGCACAAAGCATGGCCTGTGTCTTTGTGCTTTTTGTAAGGACAGCATGTATCCTCAGGCTGTCCTTGGTCAGCATGAGATTTGGAGGGCTCATTGTGGTGGAGTCTGATGAGTCTCCCCTGTCACTGTCTTGAAATGATGCTACTGCTTGGCCTGAGGTGTCCTCTCGGTTGCATATGTGTAATGCTACAACTACAATTCTGCTGGACTTAAACCAACACTGAACCAATTTCCTGCTGCAATTGTGGTTGTCCCTTCCTGATCCATCTGCCTTCTCCAGATGCCTGCTGCTACAAATGCCTGCGTTCCCCCTGTGAAATGAAAGGTCACTACAAGCCAGCAGCTAGGCTTGGGTGACCTGTCCAGTATCTGGTGTTGAATACTCCTCAAGCATAACATGCTGGGGAACTGTTTGGGATGACCTACAGGGCTGGTGGTTCTTCATACTCTGCAGAAAACCCCAAAGCAGATGACTCACCTTTGTTACCCCATGGTCCTAGCACCATGGGTGAGACTGTCAGCCCATCAGAGAGGTTTGGTGCCTGGCCATCTGGGTATGTAGCTGCTGGTCCCCCTGCAACCTTACCTCAGCAGCACCCACAAAGCTTGCCTGTTCCCACCCTCAAGTACTCTTGGGGCTCTATGTCAGGGAGAATGTTTGGAATCTGGATAGCAGAAAAACAAAGGGAGGGAAGGCAGCTCTCTGGGCACTGCTTGGGCTTTGACATCAGATCTCAGGTGGGACTGGTGCCCCTGCTCATCCAAGCTGCAGCTTGTTTCTGGAAGCCAAGAACTGACAGACTGATCCCACGTGGCATTGGCTGTGGGAACTGAGGTGTCCTCCTGCCCTGGAATGGGCTCTTGAGGAGCTTTGTCCTGACAACGAAATGAAGCATGAAGCTGGTCCTGCTTCTGTCTGCCTCCTGTAGTCCCAGTGAGAGCAAAGTCAGAAACCGGCACAAAGGGAACGTTGGGGTAGGGGCACAGTTGAGGAGAAGCAACCTCTTATCCTGAGGAGCTGAGACTGAGAACGTTGCCAAAGAACTCACTTTCATATGGTTTTAACTTAGAGGGAAATATGGAGAATCTGTGCTAATCTACATATTTCAGAGAACAAAATGGCCTGAAACAATCTCATCTTAAAATTAATACAGAATGTAATGAACCACTGTGGCTGTGTATTCTTTGAAAGTGCTATCTTTAAAGCCTCCTTCCTACAGAACAAAGTGTTTGAATCCTGGATTTAACCACAAAACCCAGCCTGACCGTTAGCTATGTAAGTGCAGTGACACATCCATAACATATATATATATATATTCTGTTTGTGAGCATTAATATTGAGTTCATAAATCTATAAAAGATAAGCAATAACATGAAAATGTTTTCTCTGGCACTGTGGAGTGTTTCAGCTTCAAGAAACTGTGGTCAACTTATTTATCTTAGATATAAGGACAGCGACAGCACTGTGCTATGTGGGGAGCTCCAACAGATTTTCTCCATCAGCTGCCTTAAACCATAGTCTTTGCCAGGTTCTGGAGTGACCAGTGGGACCATGAGCAGATTTGTTGTTTGTCAGGTGCCATATCAGGGAAAAGTTTATTTAATGCAGAGAAGATGAAACTTTGCCTTATCCATCACTACTGTTCAGAGCAAAATAAAGGCTCCAATTGATTTTGTGTTAGGAGGTAATTAATTGTTGTGCAAAGCCTGGTTTAGAGTTTAAAGGCCAGATTACTACAGCTAGGACCTCTGGCTGTGTCAGCAGCATCTGGCAGCTGAGAAATGTGAAGAGAGGTACAGAGTTTGCCCTGAGCAGCCAGGCTGTGCACTCTGAAAATAGGCAGAATTCACAATCAAAAGATGAAGGATGGAGTGAGAACTGAGCAGATATTAGAGCATGTAAAAAGTGGACTTGTAGGCCTACTTCTTTCCCATGCCACCACTTGGTGCTAGGTTACTCCTGATACACAACAACAAAGGGTAACCATGCAGGGCCAAGAGCTGGACTCTCTCTAGACAACACCTGCTGATCCCCAGGGACCCCAAAGCTATAGTACTGGTATCACTGGGGTGTTTACACACCAGGGCAAACAGTCAGATCAGCACAGAGGTCGATGGAACTGTTGTGATGAAATGCATGACCAGAACGTGTGTCCGATTATTGGGCAGCCAGAGAGCCAGGGCCATGGCAGCAGGCTTGCTGTGACCCAATCTTGTGGCAGAGGCTCCTCTCATGCTGGTTGCGCTCCTTATCAGAGTGGAACTTTGTGCTGTGTGTTCATCTGTTAGAGGATGACATCCTTCCAAGTCTGGCCTTCACCAAATGTGGGGTTTACAAATTTACTGGGAAAGGGTCTTGTCACCCCAAGTGTGGCTTTATACCCTTTAGGTCCCGAATCCTGTGGCTGCAGTGATCCTTGAATTGTCAAAAATCAAGTCAAAAATCAAACACTTTTGCTTGCAGTGACATGTGGGAATACATAAGTCTATTAACGATGGATAAGTAATCAATAGGACATTACATTGCTACAAGTACCAGGGCCATTAGCACAAGAGGGGAGATTTGCTGAGATAGCTTTCCAAAGCAGACCCCAGGGCACATGTAGGGTAAATTGCCTGTGACGTGTTGCTGCTTTGACCATTCCTAGTGCAAAATATACTGCCTTCACAGAAAAAGAGGATGTGGCTTAGTGTGCATCTTGTCTGAGGAATCCATGGGTCTCTGCACCCAGCCCAGACAAAGACCAACCCAACAAAGGTTGTCTGAGGAATGTCCTAGTGAGGACTGAATAGAGTTGACATCCATAGGCACCAAGCAGCTTGTGGACAATTCCAGAGCAAGGACAGCCTCTGGTTCTCACACATCACATCCCTCTGAGTGAATTAGGATGGATGTCCTAAAATGGGTGTCAAGAGCAGAAAGGTCTTGAAGAGAAACAAGACTCTTGAAAGGCCCTCACTGAGCTATGGTCAGCAGGGAGGACTGCTTATCAGGGTCAGCAGAATTCTGTATCTTGAAACTGGGGCTGAACACAGCCAGCTGCTACATCAGGAAAGCAAGCAGAGATGATGAGTTGGCATTTCACCAGTGGCCTTTGATTCAGGGACTGTTCAGGTTTGTACATCCCGCAACATGACCCAACAGTGCAGGAAGGAACAACACAAAATCTGTTCAGCATCACTGTCCCACGGGTGCAGTGGCACACACCAGGCACTCAAGTCGCAAGCTCACCTTATTTCTTTAGGTAAGAATCACAGAGGATCAAGTCCTTCAGAAGTAATTCTGTCAAAACATTTTGTTTATTAGGCATGCAAGTCACTTTGGCGTCAGTGCAAATGCAAGAACTTGGCTCTTCTGCTAATCACAGTATGATGCTGGTCGGCCAGGAAATGGGAGGGATGTGTGATTTGTGACCACTTGGTAGCATCCTGCTTTAAGTCACTTGGCAAGAATGTGAAGTGGTCCCATAGGAAAAACAGGAGCAGGCTGGATTTTTTTTCAAATGAATGTTCAATATCACAGCCTCAAGAATTTGCAGATTCCTTTGGCAGAACCCAGACTTATTCCCAGGCAAGTCCAGCCTGCTTACTGAATAACTTAAGTGGATTTTTCTTTTTTGGTAAAAGACCAATGAATAATCATATGATTAAAATCAGCTTCTTAAGAATTATTCACAAGAGACCCTAATGGTGATTATAGAAGCAATCTCATTTTTAAATACTGATTGGCTTTGCAGTCTTGAATGTGGGGTTGTGCACATGTGCCTGCATGTGTGTGTGTGCGTGCCTGCAGGATCTAGCACATCCCTGTGTGTCTGTGTACATTTGTGCTCATTTCTATGTACATGTATGAACGTTTCCAGAGTTTTTAAGTATGGGAGGCAATCCCTAGACATCGCTCAGTATTTCCAGAATGGGCAGAACTTAAGTATATACCACTGTGAGAACAGTGGGGAGAGCAAAGGACAGCTCCTTTGGGGCAGCAGGGAAGGGGTGTCCCCACAAGCTCTTCACTTTGGTGGTTCCTTTCAGATATTATGAAGCAGGAGGACCTGCCTGCCATGGTCTAGCTGTGGCTCTGCTGCTTTCCAGCACTGCAGGACAGAACAAGGGTGTTTCTCAAGGAGGTGAAAGGGAGCTGCATAAAAGGAAGATGCACTTATACATGTCTTTAAAGGATGAAGTAGAGTTGCAGAAAGGATGAAGTAGAGTTGCAGGCTCTTATCTTGCCTGCCTCTTGATGTCACATTAAGACTCAGCTCACTATGAACAATATCTGAGCCTTTTGAGTCTTTCTCACAGTTGAAAGAACTGCAAACACATGTTTGAGTTGCTAATTAGAGCCTGAGCCAAGGGCTGTTGTAGAAATCCTGATCACTTTCCTGTCGCTAGCAACAAAAAACAAAGCTATCCTTTCCTGTACATGCAACATTTTCCCTGAAGAGCGGCTCCAGGATCCTTTTCCGATCTCTGGGGTGATGTTCGTTCAGCTGTGACTGGAGAAACATTTCCCCACTGTTGCAGTGGATGGGAATGCAAAATGCGATTAGCTGGCAGCTCAGGCAGGGAGCCAGTTGTTGGCATCCCATCCAGCTTCCCGCAGCCAGCCAGTCAGGAGCTGACTTTTCCCAGAAGCTTCTCTACCTGAGCAAAGACCGTGAGAATCCAGGTTCAACTGTGAACAAGAAGTAATGACCTCCACACACCAAACACTAATCGCTATGGTTATGTAGGCCTCTACTGGAGTGGCTTATTTACTGTGGGGCATCCTTTCTTCTTTCCTCACCTGTCAAGAAGGTGTCAGGACTCACTTCTACAAGGACATAGCAGGTAGACCAGGTTGCCCAGAGAGGTGGTGGATGCCCCATCCCTGCAGGCACCCAAGGTCAGGCTGGATGGGGCTCTGAACACCTGATCAGCTGTAGGTTTCCACATTCATTGCAGCAGAGTTGGACCAGATGTACTTTAATGGTCCCTTCCAACTCAAATGATTCAATTATTCTAAGAGTTCTGAGGACTAGGAGGCTGTGTCTCGTGTGTATTCCCCTCAGTGAATGTGATAGAAATAAGTTAACAAAGCTTCATCAGTCTTTCATGTAATGTTTGGTGGTGCCAAATTGCGCATGATTTCAGGCTTTTAAGGAGTCAGATGCCAGGGACAAGTATATTTTCATGGCATTCCTGGCTGCCGAGGAAGCCTGTGATGTCCATGAGACAACCCAGCAACACAGCAACAGTGTGCTTGCAGTGAGGGCTGATACTGCACCATCCACAAATCAGCACTCTCTGCTACCAGAGCTCTATCTGCTTAGAAAACCTCTTTTTATTGAGTTCTATAAATACTTCCAGTGTCATTTTAACATAAGCACCTTTTTAGGTCAAGTTTTCCATGGGACACCACTTATGAAATCAGGACATTTGACAGCCCTACAAAATCTGCAGATTCACTCCTTCATTAAGAAGCAAAGTGCGCAGACAAAGGGCATTGATTATCTGCAGATACACCCAATTCTGTTTTCTAGCACAGGTTGGGTTTTGAGGGCAAACCAGAAAACAAAGCAGGTTTATGAGCTTTCTGTTTAACCTTCGCATTGAATTGCTATTTCTCAGGTCCTTTGTGCCTGATGTATTTTTCACCCTTGCAGTATTTGTTGCAGGATGGGCATGTATTTACATTGATACATCTGGGAGTGTGGACTCTGCTGCTATAACAGTGGAATGGGGTGGAATTCATTAAATATATGAAGAACAGTTGATCAAAGTAATTTTAGGGAAATTTTTCTTGGGCTGGTATAAAATAAATGGTTGTAAAAAAGGAATCACCAATGGAAATCCACATCTTATCTCACTAGTAAGTGCCCAGTTCTGAAAAGACTTTGCAAATACAGAATACGTAGGAGTATTTGTCCTGTCTTCTTTGGATGGGAGAGCACATGCTACCAGGCAGTTGGAGTGAGTTTTTTGGGAGCTTCTGGGCTTCATTCTCCCTTGGGAAGATAGCAGTGCGTTCTTGGCCTTGAACATCCGTGGAAACCAAACCAATCTTGCACTGACTTAGTGGAGTCCCATATTGGAGCTGGACTGGAAGACCTTTAAAAGTCTCTTCCAACTCAAATTTAAAGATTCCTTCCAATGCAACTGATTGCATGATTCTGCAATTGCCTTCAATTTGTGGAGACTGTTTTGGAGTTACCAGTAAAGTTATGCCCGTGTATCTGTACAGTTGCCAACTAGGGTCACTCAAAGCTCCTGTGTGATCTCCAACATGTAGAGGCAGTGTCTAGCAAAATCTCATGGTTCTCAGAAGGCTTTTGTGTATTATTCATTCTGTCGATTACATTGCTCTTTACCCATTCAGGCCATTAATTTAAGGACTTCATTATTCACATGAAGGTTCTGTCATTCAGACAGGTCACGAATAGAAGCCCATGCCTTTCAACATTGGTTTTTCCTTTAGACTGTATGATTTATGTCATTTCAAGAGTGCAAATACAATTTGGAAAACAAACGAAAACAATTTGAAACAAACCTTTCTAATTCCTGTAAATGTAACGATCAATTTACACATGTTTGTATTATGTATTTTGGAACTGTGAGGGCTTAGAGTTGAGGCAGAAGCATTACTCACCCAAGGCTTATCTTGTTCACAAAGCAGATAAATATAACTTCTGATTTCAGGTGAAGGGCAAACTGCAGAGCCAGATCATTCTATCTGCTTGATTCATGAGCCAAGGAAATAAATATTGGGTTAAACTCATTGGGATGTTTGAGGAGAATCACAGAAATTTGCTTCAAATAGTGTACCAAGCAAGTCCTCATCATTTATAGTGCAGAAGCATTACCTCCCGTCCCTCAGACTAGATTCACCCCGGTGTTAAATGGGGTACCTGCTCCAGGAAAATGGGGCATCTTTTTGCCCACAGATCAGAAGTGAAAGCGCATTTGGAACTCTCATGTGCCACAACCCACTGCGGTCCTATAGTTGTGTCTCAGCTAGGAGATAGAAAATAAAAGGAGATAGAAGAAGTTTCCCCCCAGGCTGAAGCAAGAGGTTGCTTTATGGAGCTGGGCACTCCTGCTAGCTAACCCAAGAGAATGCTCCACAGCAGGAGGCTCTGGTGGGCAGATATGGAAGGGCTTTATTCTGTCCCATTTTTACAGCTCAGAAATACTGGGGCTTCACCTTTCCTCTTTTGCTGCACTTGTTGCAGAGAACTGAGAAAGGAGAAACCTATGCCAGAGCAGATGGGGTACAGTTTGTCCCGCATGGTCGTGTTCTCAAGAGCCAGCAAGAATTTGCAGCTAAAAGATATATACAAGCACTTAAAATACACTCAAAATCATACTCCAAACCCAGAGGGCTTTCATCAGCCCTCGGTGGAAGGTCTGGCTAGGAGTGCTTTGCTCCTTTTGATATTTGCTTTGTCATGAATTCAAGGTGCTGTGAACTTGGAGGGGACAATTTACAGTTCTGTTGCTGAAAAAACACTTCATCAAGAGTGTCTGGAGGTGATGAAGCCAGGCTTTGCACAGCTTGTTTTCTATCTGGCTCTATCCTCCAACTCGGATATTAATGCTAATAGATTAGGAAGAGATTGAGTTGGATCAGATAAATATATTAACGCATCATCTGCATACAACATTAATGCAAAGCTCTCTGAGCCCTTATAATGCTGGGGATATTTTCATTTTGGCATGTATTAGATGCCAAATATCCAGTTGAAAAATCAACTGACAGGAGAGCAAGATGTTATTTTATCACTTTTTTGCCCAGGGAAGCACCTGGATATGAAGCTTTTTGTCACTAATTGGGGAAAAAGAGGGTAAAAAGAAGCCAGTATCATAGCTACCAAGGAGATACCCAGCAGCTGTGAAGTCAGGAGTCAATGTGTGTCAACTTGCCAGGACACTGATGGCATCAAATTAGCATGGTTTGTTTTCCTGATGATATTCTGGGCTGTTTCTATCTCTGAAGCAAGGGAAGAGAAACAGAATTTTCTGGTCTGGCATAGTGTGCAGAGCAAAGACTTGCAGTGTGCTCCTAGTCACATCTTCCAGCAAAGCTCTGAGGGGTGGACATCTCACCACTTCAGGGCTATGGAATTTCACTCATACCTGCATGCAGCCTTACCAGTGCCCGTCCCCATTGCCCACATTCATTGCATGATTTCATAGAATTAAAGAATCATAGAATCATTTGAATGTGATGGGACCCTTGAAGAATATCTGGTCCCACTCCCTGCAGTGCACAGGGACACCCACAGCTCCATCAGGGCTGCTCACAGCCCCATCTCCTGATCTTCAGTGCCTCCAAGAACAGGGCATCCACCACCTCTCTGGGCAACCTATGCCAGTGCTTCATTATCTTCAGAGTAAAAAAGTGTTTACTTACATTCAGATTATATTTCCCCTAAAGATCCCCTGGAGATTCATCTGGCCCTTCTAGCCTAGCAGGACCTTCCTTACAGGGGGGTTTCCAGGTAATTTCCTTCAGGGATAAAATGGTATTTAACCAATGGATACTTTGCTTGCCTAGTGCTATATTAGGTGATAACCTCCCAGCTGATGTTTGCTGCCCAAAAAGGGATTAGCTTGCCCTTACTGGACATCTTGAGAACAGCATTTCTTGGAAGGAGTTTAAAACCACAGCTCTGGAAAAGGAGACTTAGAAAAAAATCACATTTCCTCGACAGGGAAAGGACTTCTGGTCAACTGCAGACCATTGAGAGACCTGGCAGGATGGAAGGATGGTTGGTGGTGGCTTAAGTGCCCCAAGTAAATGAACAATATTCCAGTTTATGTCATTAATACCATTAATCTAAGTAGCATTGGTGTAAAGCTGAAAGGTGGATAAATAACGTGACACATAAATGAGTCAAATGTCTCTTTTCCATTTGCAATATCAGATGCCAGCACTGCTGTGACTGGGCAGAAAGGCCACACACCATGAAACGTGTCTCTAGAAGGAGGCAGGTCAGCCTTCCCTCACATATGGCAGAGCCACATTGCACGCTATGAATGCAGATGAGGAGTGTGATATAAAGAGCTATGGCTTTTCACTGAAAAAAAAAGTGAAAAGTGAAAAAAGGAAAGGATTTATTATCACTTCCCCCTTCTACTGGGCATGCTTCCAGTAAGTACACTTCCCTAGTGTGTACATCTCTTTGAACATCTATGGACATTTCATTTCGTCACTTCCAGATCATGGAACAAGTAAAAATACCACACGGTAAGAAACCTCCGCTATATGCAGCTAAAACCAGGGTCATCTCAATGCATGGACACATACAATACCTGAGGTATTAAAGGAAGGGAAGCCAATCTGGGAATGCAGGACTGGAGACTTGCAGACATAGGGACCCATTGAATACCTGAGGAAGGCACCCACTGAAGATCTTGATGGAGGGCAGCTATGCCAGGGCTCAGCCCCACTCACTATGCTCTTTCTGCCCCTGGAAAGTCAGAGCATGCGGTGATGTAAGAGCCAGAGGCATCTGTGGGTTTAAACCAGTCAGATTTGCTCCGGGCAGAGGCATAAGACTCAATAGTCTTTCAGTAAGTGGGAGTTAATGATTTCTTCTCCTTTTCTTGGATTCAACTGACTTTCTCTGTCTGGAAGCATAAATGCTGCTATCTTTCCAAACTGAGTTAATTTGTTTTGAACTCCACTGACAGAAGTCAATTATCATCCTTGCAATGGAAATTGGGGCCAACTTGGTTCCAAAGAAAGAAGGAAGGAATCAGCAGCCCATCCTTGAGCCCTGAGAGCAGATGCTGCCCTTGGGTGAACAGGGGTGATCCCAGAGGAGAGCTGCCTGGCCACCACTGCAGCTCACTGCATGCCTGGGTGCTCTTCCTGGCCAATGAAGGTATCATTCAAACTTTGCCTTGATTTTTACAGTACCACTCAACTCACCTTTTGCAGCCCCTCTTACATCTTCTGTAGCTGCCTTCCACCATGGTAATCCTATGTCCTGGTCAATGTTGCCTGTGGAAGCTGCTGCTTTCTGCTTACCCACATCAGCACTAACTCTGATCCGGGAAACGGCGGACACGCTGCCTGCACAGTGCAACTCTTGCCCTGTCACTTTTGCTGCTGAAGATGTCATTTAAAATGTGTTTGATGCAACACTTCCCGTTAACCTGACAGTGCCGAGAGCTGGAGAGTCACAGCAAAGCAAATGCAGAGGTTGGAAGTGTGAGCAGGATGATGTGTGGCTTCATGCAAATTTGGATGGCTGTTCCTGAAAACTCTCCTCGAGTTCTCTCCAGGGGCCTATGAGAGCTACAGTGACCATTTTTGCCTTCTCTGATGCTCAAACCTCAAAGTCAGACACATGCCTCCCTCTTCCACACACATAATCACACCTCTGCATGTTACCTGGGCTCACGTTTTATTTCTGGTTCAAGAAGAAGATCTCTCTGAGGTCTGCGTCAGCTGGGAAAGCAGCTGCAGGGGTGATTTGCTGAGTTTCTGCTGGAGGCTTAGAGGCTGGACAGACAGACTTCTGTTGATTCACACTGTGAGTTTATAAGGTGTTTCAGGCCAAAGCAGACGCAAACTCACCCATGAGGCTGGTGTATTTGCTGTTCCCAGATAGCTCCCCTCCTTCCAAGGGGAGTAGTTTGGGAGTTAAAGCTTGTAGTCCCTGTCCAAAGGCTCTCAGCTCAGCCATGAGCAGTGCTGGACTACAGGGAGCAGAAATCCTTTTAATGGAGCTTCTCTTTGGGAGGGAGAGAGGAGAGCAGTTCAGATAGTTCAGTGGCCCGGCAGCCTGCATCCTCATTTAGCTATCAAGGTTAATTGGCTGCAGGTCCTCTAGTCTCTCCTGGAGCCTTAGCACCCTGCTGATGTGCTCTGACTTTTAAACACCGTGTCCCTGCATTACGACCTGCCATAGCACCGGCTAAGGATTAAGACAGTCTCCTTGTCTGCTTTTTTCATAGAATCATAGAGTCATTAAATTTGGAAAAAAACACTGAGTTCATCTAGTCTGACCATCAACCCATCACCACCATGTCTTCTAAACTGTGTCTAAGAGTCTCCTGGGCAGGAGATGCTCTCAGAGCCCTCAGAGTACCCTGTCCTTCCCATGGGACTTGGCCGTGCACTGAAAACTGCCGGGACCCCACAACCTGGCAAATCCTAAGGTCTTCTACTCATGTCCCAGTGGACATGGTGAGTGAGGAAGATCAAGGGCAGAAGCATGGCTGCGTGGGGAGAGGCTGGAGGAGCTGCTGCTGTTCAAGGGGATAGGAAGAGTTGCCTACAGCAGTGCAGAGCAGCACTTATGTGCTCTGGACAATGCCTTACCCTGCTCTGAAAATTAGCATCTATTTAGTAATGGAGTTTGATCACTCATAAAGCAATCTGTCGCATGGGTCACCAAGATGATACTTCCCTTGAAAGCAATAAGAGTGCACCACAGAGGAGTAGATTTTGAAGAGGGCTTTGGCATGCCTGCCTCATTCCCCTAGGGGCAGGCAGCTCTCAGCTTTGCTGTGAAGCAGATCAGCAGTGTCAGACCAGGAGTGCTCAGTCATGCTTGGAGCGATGAGGCAGCGGTAGCACAGAGAGTGGAGGAATACTCCAGGGAAAGCGTTCAGATAGGTGGGAGCTCCTGGTTAGGATGCTTTGAGGGGAGGTCATGGGGAAAACAGCTATCTCATGCCTACATGAGCAATTAGAGCAGAGGCTGCACACACTTCACAGAACACTGTAGTTATGGCTAATCACATCGAGCTGCATTGACTCTCGCTGGAATAATTGCCCATGGGAATTCAGAGCATGTCCAAGTGTTCAGCTCATTAAGCTTGCAGGCTGTGGACTGCTCACACACCTGCTTGGTTTCACAGAGACTCCCCCCTGCTCAGCCAGCTTTCGCCTTATGGGGTGTCAGTGACACTTGCTGGCTGCTGGGGTCCTAGAGTCTGCCCCCCAGTATCCTTTCAATCAAAGTATTGGCCACAGAGGGAAGCACGTGGTTGTGTGTTCCTGGATTCATGCCACCATGCAACAGTGAGACCACATTTGTCACAGCTGTGTCACTGGTCACTTAGCAGTGAGCACATTGACTGGAGGGAAACCTGGTGTGGAGAAGGGCAGTTAAGCAGCTGAGTGCACTGATTTATCTGTGAAACTGAGCAGTGAAGGCACTGACACAGCTAGGCAGACCAATTGGCTGAATTGATCGGGAATAGGGAACAGTAAAGCTAAGAGATTTGTGCTACTACACCGTCCAATTTCCATCCATGGTGAGAACAGCTGTGTGAGCGATGGAGTACGTTTAGAGCACATCAGTTGTGTGAACCTGTGAAGTCAACTCAGCGATACAACTGAATGCAGTGGGATTAAGCTGTGCACCAGGAGCCGGAACTCTCAGCCCTTGGCTTCTTAACCACAGGTCAGCTGGGCCCATGGGGTTGTACTTTGAGCAGCAGCAGCACCTGGTAATTCAGTAACAGGGCTGAGCTTGCAGGTAATGATGTCAAAGCCTCTGTCTCGTGGGAGGCACAGAGCTCACAGGACGGAAAAACCCGTCCCAGTATTTCAGGAGCAGAAATCAATATTGCCTTCCTCCTGTCACTGCAGGGATCCAACTGATTATCTGCGGCATGTCCTGCATAATCTTTTTTGAGTATGGATTGTGCCTTCTGAAACAGGGCCCAGAGTACAGAAGTGTTGCTGGAGAACTGCCTCATCTCCTGATCCAAGGATGGTTTTTTGCCTTCTCTTTCATCAGGCTCTGAAGCAGCTCAATGACTGCTCATGGCCCCATTTTATGTAAGTTTGTTTTGACTTAGCTGGCAGTTGTTAAATACAAGGGGCTCTGTATGTCTGCACAGTCTTAAATCTTTCTGTAAAGACAAATCCAAAACTACATTTGCACTGAAGACATTAATCGAGGGTAAATGGGAGTGCCCGCACTAACAAGAGGTGAATCACAGAACTGTAGGATCATGAAAATTGGAAAAGACCTCCAAGATGATCCAGTCCAACTGTTCATATTTCCCTACTGAACCATGTCTCTTAGTTCAGCATTTAAATGTTTCTTGAACATCCCCAGGGATGGTAACTCCACCCTTTCCCTGGGCAGCCCATTCCAGCACCTGATCACTCTTTTAAAGAAGAAATTTTTCCTAATATCTAACCTGAAAAATGTTGAATTTCTTAGCTGCATGTTCCATCTGGAAAAGACCACTAAGTAGGGACAGAGCTCCCCACAGTGAGGGCAGCAGTGTGAAAACAGGAGGTCTGATTTTGCCATAGGATCCCATAAATAATCCTCCAATTCTGCTGGCTGTGTGCACCCTGAGAGCGGGCTCCTTCCTCAAGTCCATATGTAAAATTCCAGTTGTGACTGGGCGCAGAGGAAGAAAGTGCAGAGTGAGAATGGCTGTGGGGTCACATCCTGTGGGAATGCATACACACACCCAACAGCTTTACTGGGACACCAACAGCTCTCCATCCCCCGTCCCAGCTCCACAGGGACTTGCCTTATTTCTGCACAAAGGCCAGGCCCACCCTTGGTGGATATCCTGCTGTGCTGCAGTCAGAGAAGGGAATGTAGTCAAGCCAGGCTGGAGATCTTGTCTGTAGGTGACTGCTGTCACAGCCCTTACTGAAAGATGTTTTACGCTGGTGGAAACACATGGCATGTATTGGGGGTGATTATCTCCAGAAACTCTCATAGACAGTGGCCATTCTCCTCCTAGAGGATATGTTTTAGATAGAGGAGAGTCTTTCATCTCAGGGTGGATTTTCTGGATGGAGTTATCTTCCTTGTGCATAGATGACACTAGTAACATGGTAAAAGAATAGGTCCAAGCAACTTCCAAAATACACTGTTTTATCAAAGAAGATAAAGAAAATTTTGAATTAAGAGGTGATTCAAACCCTGAGAATTGTGTGAGCAAGCAGCTTACCACACTCTCCCATTTGCAGGGAGCACTGTGGTACAGCTTCTGTGCGAAAGCCATGTTCTCCAGAGCACTGCATCAGTCTCCTTCATCTTGTTCATTCAATTTAGCAATCAGTCCCTGAATCACACTGTGGCTCAGAGATTCATCCGGTGGCTGACCGCAATTCACAGGTCTTAGTGCTCACATCTGCTGCTACCTGCTAGGATCACAGCATCAGCTGAATGATCCCAACCAATCCCTATGCTTGATCCTCCAGTTGTCATTATAATTCATGCTACTGAAATAGTCCCAATACCACATATATATAACTAAAAATGGACAGGAGCTGTGCATCCCATGTGCCTTCCCAGCAGTAACCAACGTCCTGATAAAAAAATTAGAAGTTTGAAAAAGTTTTGCCTGTGGACTTCCCCATTTCTTCTAGGCATCAGTTCTCTCTGATGGAAGGGTTGAAAGAACTGGTGAGCGCTTATCTTCATCCTTTGGCTTTTTGAGAATACAGAGAACACGGAGATCTAACTTTAAATTTAATGACTGCTTGCACGAGCTTGCTTCTAGTGGGAAGCCCTGAAAAATGGTTGCCCATAGGTTTCTTTCTGGTGATCCGTATTGTGCCGTACCTTGTGCTCCCAGTGACATTGAGCAGGAGCCTGTGGGTCCCTGCAGCAGGCAGAACTTTGGCTGGGTATCTGATATGACAATATAGTCACAGGCATGGGTTGACGGTTGGACTTGACGATCTTAGTGGTCTTTACAATGTTTATGATTCTGTGATTCTAAGAATCTATGATTCTATAAGGCTCTATGTCATCCCATCTCTCCAAAACACCACAACTAACCCTTCAGAGTGCCAATTGCACCCCACTGGGCCAACAGCACCTTGAGGCAATGTTATTGCCTTCCTGCCAGACAGCTTTGCCTCTCTGCTTGCCATTTCTCTGCTCTCTGAGCACTGCTCCCCAAGGATATGTAACTGAGTTTTATAATGAAGCACCTCTCACCCAGCACATATTAAATAAATTTCAGTTGCCCTTTATTACACAATAATGATAGTAAGATTTAATTACCTCTGCACCCAACGGGGATATGAATTTTAACCAATATGACTAAATCTTCCCAGTAGGATAATTGGTGTTGTCTGCAGCTGAGGGTCACTTCCAGTGCATTGGTGGGCAGTGATGGAATAATCCTTCCTAAGGAATGTGGTTCCCAAGCTGAGATTGTGGGTGGATTCCGAGGTCAAGGCTGGTAGTGAGCAGCTGATTCAAGAAACACAATTAAACAATGATACGTAGTGGAGTTTTGGGCTCATGTCAGAGGCTGAAGGTACAGGACGTTGTGTGAAAATCCATGAAATGGTAGGGAACAGCAAAACCAGAACCTCTGCACTCTGCCCTAGGAGTGCTGCCAGGACTGTCCTTTTCACATTTTCCATAATTTAAAATACATATTTTTCAGGGTAAAAAAAAAATATCGTAAAATGTTCGTTCTGTGCCATGTCTGCTTTGATCTGTGCTGAAAACTGTGTCACCTAGATACATCCCAGGCACCAACAGCTCACACTGTGCTTTCATAGTGGCGAGAAATGAGGTCTCCAGGAGCAGGGATAGCTGGAGAGATAGAGTCCCCCCTTCAGGTTGCCCACCAGCTCCTGCTGTGGTCATGGCCTTCTGGTGTTGCTTGACAGAAAGGAGCATTCAGGACTCTGTACTGCATGACAGAAGGCCAAAAGTTGCCTCCATGCCTTTGAGGAGCTCAATTTAAGCATTTTCTGCCCCAGAACACTCCATAGCGTACACTCCATAGCCAGTACTGAGGAGGTGAAGAACCAATGTCAGACTTGTCCTGTATCTTTCAAATACAGCAGTTTTGTCCTGCTCACTGCACTACGACACAAACAGGCTGAGCTCAGCCCTGCCTGCACCCATTCTCTTCATTTGCCCTCTTTCAGAGTCCTCTTTCCACCTCTACCCTCCTTGTCCATCCTGCCTTGATCTCCTTTGTCCACATTTGTCCTGGGCTGTTGTTTCTAGCGGTTCATATTCCCTTTGTTTGCCTCCAGTTATCCCAAAAACGATGAGCTGAGACTCTTGAGGACCCAAAACACTGTGCACCCTCGGGACACCTGTCCCAGCTTTCAGCCTTTGATGTGTTTGTGTGCCAGCGCTTGCAGGTCATGCTTGGCTGCTGTTCTCCACCAGACTCCCCCTCTGGATCCTCAAAGGATTTCTGAGAAAGATAAAATCAGCTCATTGCTTCAGTAAACAAAAAGACAAGGCCAAGAGGAGGGGTTGGCAGGCGAGGGATGTCTTTTCACTTGTCTGCTTGTTGGGGTGTTCTGCAGGCAGGACACCTCCCAGGCTTGTGGGTCTCCCACCAAGAAGTAAATCTTAGGAACACAGTATCACAGCATGTCCCAAGTTGGAAAAGACCTGCAAGGATCACTGAGTCCAGCTCCTGGCTCCACACAGGACCACCCCAAAATCAGACTAAATAGTTCTTGCCTGGGCTGATCTGATCATGCACCCAAGCCAGTGTTGGGAAGAATCAGTGAGTCCATTTAAATGCCAGCACAAACATTCACAACTGGTAATGCATGGGACAAAAAAGGGTGTGAAGTCCTGGCAAAGATACCTTACAAGTCATGTGCTACCTTTTGTTTTCCCCTTTCAGGATTTTGGGAGGCAGAACATATTCTGGGTGCCAAACAGGGACTATAGAATCACAGAATCATAGAATGCCTTGGGTTAAAAGGGACCTCAAAGATCATTTAGTCCCAACCTCCATACCATGGGCAGGGCTGCCTCCCAGCAGCTCAGGCTGTCCAGGGCCCCATCCAAAGTGATCTTGAGCATTGTTGGGAATGAAGCACCCACTCCTCTCCAGGCAGTGGTGCCAGGGCCTTCCTTGTCCTTTTAGGATGCATTGATTTAAATGGATGCTGATGGAGTTCAGCACTGGGGCATGCATGGAATACCTGCAGAAGGAGATACTGATTCAGTGCATGGCTTTTTAGAGCTATTCTGCTTAGGAAGCAGCTTCAAATATTCATGATTTGCAGGAAAAGTTGGCCTGCAAAGCCCAGATGCAACATCAGATGTTCTCAGTTCATGTTTACCAGACATGAACCAGATCCACTGATCACACATTAACTGGTACTCCTCCTCCTGAATGCATCAGCTGCTGCTTCTCTAGTGACTACATCTTCCTCTGTGTGTTCCATCCTCACTGTTTGACCTTTCTGCCACCACAACCACTGCACAGCACCAAGAGTTGTCAAAAGCCCCAAATATATTAAAACAAAGGCAATGCTCCAAAATTTCCTGTCCCTGCTACTGCCAGATAATTACATCAAAGCTAATGAGATAACAGCCGCTCCACAGATTATAACAAACCATTAGGCTGAGAAAGAGGCACTTACTGTAGGACTGACGAGATGGAAACTTGTGGGGTGAGCTCTGCCTCAGTACTGCTTGTAACCAGGCAGCATTTCTCTGTCTGCTCCACGTCCCCTTGTCTGTCCCACCCTCTTTGCTCCTTCTTTGGGAGTAAAAGCAAACAGAAATCTGACCATGGGAGAAGGGAGACACTTGTGGAGTCCAACAGTTTTTTCCAAGCAAGCATGGCTCAGTTGCTAATGTTCCTAGTTGATTCTTCAGACCTTTCCTCTGTGAGATGATTTCTAGCTGAAATGACATCCATTTTCACTCCTGGGCTTGGCCTAAACAACTTGTTGGGTGTATTTCTAAAAAGGAATGTGAAAGTCCTGACTGTACTGTGCTGTCCTACTTCCACACTGTTTGCATACACACATAATGAGGGCACTGGGTCTCCTCTGAGCTCCATCCTTTTGACCCTGTTCATGTGAAGGCATTTTTAGGACAGTTGTCCCTTTTCAGCTCAGTGCGCAGTGGCACATTTGGCCCATATCTGCAGCATTTATAGAGCTGTGAAGCTGTTGTGTTAGGAGGAAATGGGGATGTGCTAGATCTGAGCATAGAAACTTTCTTCAGCATCCCATCTCACTGCAACGATCCTATTTCTCCACGAAGGGGATTTAGTTGGCCCCAGCCATTGCAAATCCAGTTGTGCACACTTCTTTCTTCTCCTGCCCACCCATGAGGGTGCACTGAGTGTAGCAGCCAATCAAAAGCTATTTCTGCTTTAAGTTGTTTGCCACTGTTTTTGGGGCTGGTCTTATGGAAATGCAGATCAGGGTAATTTCCAAGTAAATATTCAGTAAATTCAGTAAATACTCAGAAAATGTATGGTGAGCTGTGTGTTACCATCAGCTACAGTTAGCTATTGGTTGGAGCTCGATGATCTTTAAGGTCCCTTCCAACTCAAGCTATTCTTTGACTCTACCTCTGCAGACCGATGGAATTAAAAAACCCACAGCAAAGTCAGTATTTCATGACTTAATTTTCTCCATCTCTTTTTGGCCGCTGCCAGAGATGAAAGCCGAAGGGCAAGTAGTTGCAGGAGGCTGTTTATTGGGCTGTCTGGCACAGCTGACTTCTTGTTATTGCTTGTGCAGAACTTCGAGCTGGAAGGAGATGCAGGAGAGGTGGGTCAGGGTCCCAGGTGCCCCAGTGGGCTGTCACCTCGCTGTCCTGCCTGCAGCCATCTCTCTGCAGCCCCTTCCACATCCTCAGCCCTCTGCCCCAGGGGTTTAGCTGCCACCCATCACCACGCTGCTCTCTCTGTATGTCAGGCACATGATGTCCCTGAGGAATCCATGCACTGAAACCCCGAGTCGAGTGCAGACAATTTCAACCAGGAGCAGCTGAAGGCAGTTCCTAGGACTGCGGTGTGAGATAACTGTGTCAGGCTGGGGTTTTGTGCTTGGCATTAGGGCACAAGTGTGCATCTTGGGGTTGGTTTTTCCCAGATGAAGGAGATTTCATAAGCTTCACAGAGTGCTGTTGGGCATGTTACCATTGTGCTGGAGATGCCCAGCCTCCAGAAGTCATGCTGAAGTTTAGGAAAAAACTGTCATGCACATGTGTACAAAGTGCAGGACACCAAAGGGGCTGAGGTCACATCCTCCTGTGGGAGGGCACTGCCAGGACATGGTAGAGTGGGTAGACTGCCTTGGAGTGCCCTTGGGTACATCTCTTTCCACGTTCTCTTTGTGCAGTCCCTTCTAAGCTGGCTGCATCAGGGACTGCAGCCCACCACAGAGAGGGTGGCACTTTCTGGTGGCCAATCCCAGAAAGCAAAAGAAGCGCAACAGGAAGTTTGAACTGAACTCTTCCCATGCAGTAACAAAGCCCTCACCTGAGTTTGTCAGTAGGTGTTTTCCTCTGAGAAAAGCAAAACATCTCCTTAGCATTTCCAAAGTGTGTGTCCCCTGCTGTGGCACAGTCCCACCTGTAGGATCAGCTTCCAGAACAGGGGAGGCTGAATGCAATTTCCTGCAGCTGTCAGAGCCATTGCAAAGTCTCGTGTCACCAGCAAGCAGAGATGCCACTTTCCTCGGTGTCTGCTCTCTGCCTTGAATGGCGTGAGTGGAAAATCTGTGTGTGCCCATTTATTCTTAGTGATCCGTAGCCTCTCTCAGCAGGAGAGTAACTGTCAGCTGCTAATTAAATATCAGACCTGAGACACAGAGTGTGCACAGCGTTAAGCTCTGCATCTTATTCATTTGGGTGGCATTGTAGTTGAGGAGTGTTTCATTCTGACACAAAATTAAGCCCTGTGGAATGAAAGCTTCCTTTAATAGCTTCCTGCTGGGCTGGTGGCGTCGACACTTTGTCCTTGCGTCCGTCCAACATGTCTTTGTGTGGGGGGAGGAGAATTTCCGTCTCTCTGTGGATTGTGGTACAATTGGTGCGGCCAGTCTCCCAGGAAAGGGAGCAAAATCTGGCAGAATAGCAAAATCAGACAGAAAACTCTTCTCCAGGCTCAGCACCCAGCTCCTTCAGCCTTTCCTCATAGCACAGGTGCTCCAGCCTCTGGTCATCCTTCTCTGGACCTGCTCCTACAGCTCCATATCATTCCTGCACTGAGGATCCCCAAGCCTGGGATTTGTACATGACCATCTACTGGAGATTCAGTGGTAGAGCCCACAGATCTTCCCATTCCTTGGGTCCAGGAATCTCCATGAGTCAAGAAGTAACCTCTCCTTGGGCAGGTTTGGCAGCAGTGGTCAATGCTGCAGATACTCAGCTCTGTCAGCCCAAGACCTTGCTGCTGAAGGGCTGCAAGGAGAAGCTCCCCAGCTCTGCTGGAGGCAGCAGAGTCATGAGAAGAGGCTGAGGGAACTGGGACTATCTGGAGAAAAGGAGACTGCAGCAAGGAGAATGGCTGTCTACTTTTTTCAGGTGACAAGTGATAGGTTGTGCCAGGGGAGGTTTAGACTAGATATCAGTTAAAAATTCTTCATGGAAGAGGTGGTTAGACATTGGTCTCTGTTGCCCAGGGAGGTGCTAGAGTCCCAATCCCTGGAGGTATTTCAGAGACGTGTGGATGTGGCACTAAAAGATATGGCTTTGTGGTGGGACTTGGGTTGTCAGGCTGATGGTTGGACTTGGTCATCTTGAAGGTTTTTACCTACCTAGATGAATCTATGGTTCTGTGAGTCTGTGTTGCCCCTCATCTCGCATCCCCCTCTGGTCTCACCAGTGGTCTCAGTGATCTTGTTCATAAATGCTTCTTCCCAGTTTCCCAGCCCAAATCAGCAACTCCTGACAGCTTCTCACAGTGTTCGTGCTCCAGCTCTCATTACAGGAGCAGTGCTTGCAGCATGCTGTGACTACATGGAAATGGCCCACGCTTTGCTGAGTATTTGCATGGTTGTATCCCGCTTAGCTTTTCTCATGGGGATGAGCTGCTGCTTCTCTGATTCACCAGGGCCCTCTGGACTTTCCCTGGTACAATGGGAAGCTGTGTTTTGCCTGAAGCCTTATTTTCACTGTATCAGCTTAATAAAAGGCAGAAACCACTTCTTTTATGTGAAGGCCTGAAATTTTTGATTGATCCTTTGCTGCATGGCTCTCAGGGTAAGGCTGTCTGATTGTCTGCCTTTTCATTATGTTATCTCTCTGGATTTTATTTCTCATTCCAGCAAGTATCTCTAAATTATACTCTTTGGACAATAAATGCCAGCGGAAACGTCCTTTTTTCACAAATTCTGTGCTCCTCCTGAGCGTAGACAGAGCTCGTTTTGGAAAAAATTTAAGGGGACATTGTCCCTGTTGTTTTAAGTTCCTTCTTTTCCCTGTCTTTTTCAGGGTGATCCTTGCAAGGCAGTATTTCAAAAGCTTAGTTGAAATCCTTGACACGTGCTTTACCCTCCTAGCTCCACCACTGGCAACACCATTGCCTTTCCCAGGTCTCACAATAGATGTGTTGTACCGTTGCCTCTCAAGGTAAGACCAGTTTCCATGCACTCACCAAATTGCAATGAGGTCCTCCTCTCATTCGTACACTGGCAGCTGAAATAGACAGGAGAGACTGCACGCAAGGAGAGCCTACTGAAAGGCAGACCTGAAGAAGGTGCCAGAATTACAGAGTAGGATCCAGGTGGTGATATACGTTTCCTCAAGACACACAAAGCTTTTGGCAGGAGATGAGTTTTACTCTTACTCCACAGCTTTAGTCCAGGGATGCTTCAAATCCTCTGAGTGCCACCCCCAATGCTGCCAAGTCTCACTGGTGCCAGAGAGCACTCGGACTGCAAGAACCTGAGGATGGACCTTACCAATAGCCCACCCCTGAGCCTGGAGGAACTCAAGCCTGTGGAAAGTGATGGACACTCTCAACCTTCAGCAATCATCTCCCACATGGCACATCAGGATGCTGTCCTTCATCTATGTATGGAATAGAGTGTGTCAGGAATAGTAAGTAAGGGATATGTATGTAAGGAACAGAGGAGCAATGAGGCTGTACTCTCCCAAGGAAGAAAGCTGACATCCTGTTGGGCTGCAGCTGCAATTTTAATCCAGTTCTTGCTCTTCCACTCTAGAAAAACACCTTTGATTTGTGTTCCCCATCTCCACTTTAATCACATGCTGCAGGCATGGACCCTGAGCAATGTACTGATGCTCTATCACGCTGCCATCCTGCACAGCAGAGAGCCATTCTGTCCTGTGGGAGCACGTGCTGAGCCATGGAATTATTAGCCTGCTCATTCCATCCAGGAAGAGAAAGCCAGCAGTAATGCATGATCCTGGTCATTTGTATAGAGAGTAACTATCCCTGTATCCCCCAAAGCTCAGAGGCTCCATGCCACCCATTGAGATAAAGGGCTTCTCACTGCTGGGTTAGTTTTCCTCCAGATCCATTCCCTGCTCAGGTTCCTGTCCCAGCCAAATGAACATGTGTGCTGCAGGGAGGGTGAAGGTAGGATCTACCCCACATGGGAGAATGACAAACATCCAATAGTGCATGACTATGTCAGATTAAAGTGCATGTGGACCCATGCCTAGGAAGCACTATTTGACCTCGACAAGCAGAAGAGTACCAAGTCTGCTCAGCCCTGACTACCCACCTTCATGCTTGTGGAGGAATTTCTGTGCTAAAGATTCAGAATTAGGAGTGGACATTATAGCCATCAGCCTGAGCCCCTGCTGAACACGGGCCAGAGAAGCTCACTCACTGATGCTGCACCCAGCTCTCACCTAGCAGCCTTTTCTGAGATGTGCAACCTTGATTTATGAATGCCAATCAATGGGAAATTCAGTGTGCCTGTTTGCAACCAGTACCAAACGGTCAACTCTCTTCACTGTTACAAATTTGCTCCTTGTGTTCAACTCGTTCCTTCAAGCTCGATGCTACAGCCAGTGAATCTTGCTCTGACTTTTCCTCCTGATTTAAAGCAGGAAATCTCCTCCCCAGGAACATACTGAAGATCATCTCTCTTTTTTACTTTCTCTTAGAGCATCTCAGTTAAAAGACACAGTGGAATGAGTCAGTGGCTTCCTCTGAGCCCAGCACGCTTTGAAACAGCTATTAAAGAATTGGTATCCTGTTGTGCAGCAGCACAGCCCTCCCCACCCAGCCTGGTGCACATTGCATGGGTTGCAAACCCTTTGCCTTGCTTGCTGGATCCCCTGTGCAGCTCTGCTTTCTGCCCCTCATACTCTGAGCAATGCATGGTGACAGCCTGGCTTGTCAGGTGCAGGATGCAGGATCAGCCACATGCTGCTGAGAGCCCTTATTTGCACATGTGATCATCAGGACTGCCAAACTGAGAATTCCCAGTCCAGTGAGGCACTGGCATAGGTTGCCTGCAGGAGTGGTGGATGCCCCATCCTTGCAGACACCCAAGGTCAGGCTGGTCAGAGCACCTGATCAGCTGTGTGTGTGTCCCTGTGCACTGCAGGGGGTTTGGACCAGATGGGATCTGGGGGCCCTTCCAGCTCAAACCATTCTATGATTCTATGATTCAATATTCTTGCTGGATAGAGCATAGCACTGACCAGGCACATCTCTCTTTCTTGGTGCAAAGAAAACTTCAGGGGCTCAACAAATTGGGGTACTATTTCCTATGCTTCTTCTTGGATGTTCAGACCTGAATTTGCACTAGCAAGCACTTCAGCCCCACAGCTCTGCCTCTCATACAGTAAGCACATAACCATGGATGAGGGCATGCGGTTTAACAAGTGTGCACATTTCGTACTGGGAGAAGAGCAGCACGCTCATCATCTTAAGTGTTGCTTAGTGTCTATGAGATGCTCTGACTTGCTAAGAGGAGATGTCTACTATGTGGGGATAATGTGGACAAATCCCCGTGGCATATGCATCATCTCTGGATGTAATCCAGCAATCCCAGTGAGCACAAGAAGCAAATCAGAGGCAGGGCCTCCTAGTTAAATTCTCAAACACAAAATCAGCTATGCCCTCTGTTTGAGAGAGGGAAGAAAAGCAAGAACTCTTTTCCCCCAACTGAGGGCTGTAAGATATATCACCCTGCAGTCATGGTGGGACTTGTCATTTCCAAGTAATTTTCCTGATCCAGTACTGTTATGTCTTCCATGTGGTGAGATGATGCTTTCCCAGCTGGAATACGTGTTTTGGTGAGGTGACAGAAAGCAAAAGATGTCCTGGGGACTCAGTGAGAGTTAGTTGCAACTCAGAAAGCCACTGAGCTAGATATAACCAAGTCAGAAGTAAAGATCCATCCACAGGGACACACTGGGAAGGGAAAGAGTTGTTTACGAGCTATTTTATTTCTATTCCATCTGGCCCAGCAACTCAGAGTTCCTCCTCTTTCAGGAACACAGTTACTCAAGTTTATATTCTCGTAAAACCTGGATTTGGAGTTTAAAAGTCCTCTTGCTCTTTGGAGAGAGTTCACTGCAAGGGAAATCTGTGGGCAGATCTACATCCCCATGCTGACTGTCTTGGGATCCCCATTTCTTCCTCTGCAGACACAGGGGAGCACAATGCTGCTCGGGTTCCTGTAGGGCTCAAGGGAAGGTTTGATCAGGGGTGTGGGGTGGGAGCGATATGTGGATGTCTGGCACAGACCAGGGAGGAGAGGAAGGGCGAGGAAACTGTGCTGGGAGTACGATGCTCTGGGTTATGTGGGGTCTGTGAGGCTGCTCTGGCTCAGATTAGCTTCTTGATTACTGCACTGTGTTCTCATCAGAAGAGAAGAGGGTTTGATCAAAGGAAGATTACCTCCAAACGGGAAGAGGAGGTTTCATTAGAGAGGCTTAGATGATACGAAGTAACTTAACTCATCTTCTGAACAGCTCAGCTTAACCCTTCAGGAAGGGCTGCTCTTGCTCCTGCCTATTGCAGCAGGCAGATCCTTTCTCCAAAAGAGGTCCTGAAATTCAGAGATGCTTCAGGGATGATGCTTGGCCCCAGAAGACCTCACCTTGAAACACACAAAACCTCTGTTTCTTCCTGCAGTGATTAACCTGGGCAAGGAACCTCTTTCAAACCCACCTGCAAAATTTAGAGGTAGAATGGGAAATGGATTCTTATGGGAAAGATGGAGACAGACTGTTTTACCAGGGCTTGTAACAGGAGGGAATGGTTTTAAACTTAAAGAGAGGAGATTTATGTTAGATATAATAAATTCTTGCTGCTCAGAGGGATCTGAGCTTGTATCCTTACACTGCAAGCCATGGAAGCACCTGCTGTGAACACGGTCTGTTAAGCAAGCAGGCTTTAATTTGACTATAGTGAGTGTCCTTCATGGTACAGTCAGCACTGGGCAGGTTTGATAAGAAAAAGCTTTGTCCAGGTCACCTCTGGCTTTAAGGGTGCTGGACATTTCATCCCCTACTTTGGAGGAGAACTCCAAGGCTAGCTAAGTCCTCATGCATCATCACACAGATAAGGGGAGGAAAGAGCTTATGATATCCAGAATTATAGCGTTCCTTAATATTTGGGATCTTCACTCGGCAGGGTGAATGTATTGTCCTGCACGCTGCATTTCTTGGCTCCATATAGGTTTGGCCTACTTCCATCCCTTTGCAGATGCATAGTAACCACTCAAGACAAGACCAGAATTTTCCTGGGAAAGGCAGAAAGTATGAAGATCTGAGCTGCCAAAAGTCTAACAGAGCTCTCCTTTGAGATCACATTGGGAAAACGGAGAAAATCAGAACTGAAAACCAATGACAGAGTGTAGCATACCATAGGGAAAGGTGAATTGCTGGAAAAAACCTTGGCATCCTGGAATCTACCCCTCCCTCAAACAGCTCCCTGAGTAACCTTCCCAGAAATACTGAATTTGATGTTACTACATATATTCAATTAATGAGGCTGTTGAAAGGGTTAAGCAACTTCTTTGGTGGTGTAAGTTTGGCAGGTCTCAGAAGAATGGGTTGTTGTAGGTACTGAGGCTCTATTCCCCTCCAACAATGACTTGCAATATGAATTCTCACCAGAGACATATTTTCTGTTTTGCTGCTCTTTTTGGCCATGTTAATGTATTTTGAGCCTTGTTTTTCTTTACAGAAAGAATCAAATTCCAGCAATGACAGCACCTTAACCTACTATTATTCAATTGATTTATTCCCCCACCTCAGAAAACAGTTATTACTTTCCTTAATAATGTCAAAGAGGCTCTCAGACAAGGGACCTTTCTCTATTAAGGTTTCCTATTGCTAAAGAAAAGTAGGTAAGAGATGCTGTTGAAATGGAAGACATAGTTAATACATCGTGAGTGCTTTAACTGCTCTTCCTTTTTCTCCACCAGAATTCTACCTTAAAGTTTACATAAGTTCCTAATGGCTCTCACTGCCTTGGGAAAAGCATGCCAAGATTTTTTGTGCAGAGACCTAAACAAAGCCCAACTGTTCCCTCTGGTCTATGGCACAGTCTTCCTTGTAGTCACTGTGCTCACATTCCATCAGAAGTGTGTCAAAAGGAAAGACCCCAAATGGGAACAATGGGAACAGTTACAATAGCCAAGGGAATTCAGCAAGTGTGGAGGCATCATATGTGGGATGAACCAGCTGACAAAGGACCAACACTGATAGGGAAAGCTGGATGGAAGGCCACCAGATGATTTCCCACCACTGAGCTCTCAGTTGCATCCAGAGGACATATGTACCAAGCCTTCATATTTTTGTTCAGAGCAGCCCTAGCATTGCCTTCTGTCTTCATCGTGCTAGCTAGCAGGTCTGTTTCATTGCTCTCACACCTGGTGCTCAGCCAGCCCTGCCAATATGTCCCCTGGAAAATGTAATGTATGAGCATCCCTGCCAGAGATCAGACATTGTGTTCACACTGGTAATCTCACAGAGCGAACACGGGGCTGATGCCTTTTGTGTACGAATCTCCTTGGAAGATGAAAAACCAGAGGAAGGGGATTTATTAAATGAGCAACAGATAAGGGCTTCAGATTGATCTGTCACAGGCTGGACTGAAATTGATAGAAGTGGGCACTCCACACCAGGGAGTAGATTGCAGTACCACTGCTGCCTCAGCTCCTTCCTCGTGTCCCCAGTCTCCCTGCCTGTCCCTCACAGGCAGCTCATTCAGCAATGCAGCAGCCAGCGTTCATGTGTTAAGGATGAAGCCTCTGGGTGTGCTCACTGCATAGACCTGCACTTTATCAGGGGAAAATTACTTAGAGATCCTGATCCTGCTTTAAGTCCCAACTGCAAAGTGAATTTTTGTGCTCTCCTCTGTGCTTTGTTCATGGCAAAGGAGCCATATGATAAACAGCTTGACTTGCCCCTCACCGCCAGAGAGATTTAACTGTGATGTGAATTGTTCATGTCTCTTGACTTGGGGCGAATGTGATGTTCACAGGTCAGATAAGAACACCCTGGTATTGTCATGTGCCCATTAATGGACTCTCCAATTCCTTCATTGTCCACATGGCTTTTCTGAAGCACTTGGGAATGAAAGTGGAACATCTTTTGGGACATGGGTCTTCTACTCTGCCACTGCTAGAACTGCGCCTTCAGTTTCTCTAAAGACAATATTACAACTCCCATTGGCTTGTTGTATGACCAGATACATACAGTGAACACCAGCAGCCACTTTTCATGGAATCATAGGATCATTAAGGTTGGAAAAGACCTCTAAGATCCCAAAGTCAAATCCCAAGCCACCCCCACCATGCCCACTGACCACATTCCTCAGTGCCACATGCCCACCATTCTGGAACACCAGCAGGGACAGTGACTCCCTCACTTCCCTAGGCAGCCTGTGCCAATGCCTTTTTTTTTTTTTTTTCTGAGGAGTTGCCCATTTTTCCCTGGGAAGTGATGTTGACACACATTTCCCAAATGGTATTGGTACCTACCTGACCTTGCAGGTCTCTGGTGTTGCTTAGCTGGTCCTGCCCCAGCAGCAGCTCTCCTACTGGTGAAACTCCTCAACAGTTCCACTATTAAGCATGCTGCAGACAGGGTATCATCCCTATTGTGGCTATCAGTCACAAAAAAATACATACCAGAGCCTTGAAAAATCCAGGCAAAGCTCTGGGAAGAGTCAGATGGGATCTCACCTTGACATAGTTCACATTCTGAAGGGACATGGAACTCCTCTGCAGTCCCTAAGGAATGCCTCTTGGGACCATGCCCAGGAAAAGTCTTTGCCTTGTCCACCTCTTTGTACTTAATATCCCCCATAGTGGAGGACTGGTTGGGATCTTCCACAAGCCTTTCAGGCATGAGGATGAGCAGATACATCCTCATCACTTCATGAGGCACATAAAGACAAATCCCAGTGCTGTACATGCATATGCCAGGGACCTGGGGCAGCCAGGAGTCAAACATCATTAGCGTTATTGCACATTAGAGACAGTAATTTTCTAACAGGGAAGGTATTGCCCCCAACATGAAGTAATTTATTTTGGATCTCGTTATGATGGATAAAGGTGAATTAATCACCACACTGGAAGTTAGTGGTTGCCCAGGGACTCATGATCATGACCTGATTATCTTTAATATAGGAAAAGAGAGAATAGTCCCACGTAATTCCATATATCTATAGACACACACGCACATACATTTGGTGCTTTAGAAAGACTTATTTCCCAAAGCTGGGGGAAAATTATGAGTAGAATTAATTTGGAGGGAAATTTTAATCAGAAAAATGTGAATGAAGATGGGAAGTTCTTTAATGAGAGCTTATTAGGTCATAATTTCACTTTAAAGAAGGAAGACAATTTTGGCTAGAAGTCCACACTGATTTAGTGGCAAAATGGAAGCTCCTGTTAGAAAAAATAGAAAGCAACATGGAAGGAAGGGAGAAAGGAAAAGAAGACACAGTTAAATGCTTGAATTGCAGCAAGGAAAAGCAAGAGGTTGATAAGGAAAAACTGAAGGCAATAAAAAAAAGTCATGGGTGGCAAGTCAGAAGAAAATAAAGAGTTTTGATGCAGTTTAGAAACAAAATGATACAAGCAAAAGCACAAAAAAAATCAACCTATAATAGCTAATGTGGAAAACAGAGATCAACAAAGAGGTTCCTTGTTCCCAGGAGTCCCACACAAGCTGCCTGGTGAGGTCTTGGCCTCACAGTGGGACCTCTTCACGGGTCCTAGCATAAGAGAGCACCCTGGAGATGAGTTGAGTGCTCACACTGGACAGCTATGAATCATGGAACCACTGAATCGTGAAGGTTGGAAAGACCACTAAGACCGAGTCCAACCATCAATCCACCCCCACGATGCCACTAAACCATGTCCTTCAATGCAACACATACCCTTTTTCGTAACACCCCAAGGGACAGTGACTCCACCTGGCAGCTCCTGGGTAGCCTGTGCCAGTGCATCACTGCTCTTCCTGAAAAGACATCTTTCCTAATATCCAACCCAAACCTTCCCTGGCACAACTCAAAGCCATTACCTTAAAGCCACTTTGCTTAGGCAAAGAAACAAACGGCACTCCACAAAGGAAACAATGGAGACAGCTGTACGGGATCTGAGTGCTAAAGGAATGTAGCTAAAACAACATCCCCAACTTGGTGAAGATGGAATCACTCTTCCTAAGTAGTCCTTTGCTTGAACATGCCTTGATTGCTGCTAAAGGAGGCAGTCCTGTGCCAGCCTGCATGTCCCAGCCTTCTGGCTTCCCTTCCCTGCTGACACCGAGATTTAAAGCAAACTGGGCCAGTGAACTGATAGCGAAGTTGACCTGGGAGTTTGTTTTAAGCCCCGTTCAATCCCTCAGCTCAATGAATTGCTTTTTTTTTCTTTCTTTCTTTCTCTTTTTTTTTTTTTTTTCCGACAGGAACTTCACTTAGTGAAGCTTACATGGGCTTAATCTGTTTCTCAAACAGAAAGACTTTAATATTTTCTCGGATGTTTGATTTACTGTCACAGAGTACTCTGTTTTAAAAAGTAGCTCCACAGGCAGCAGAAATGCTGAGGCTTAGTTTCCTGTGGCTGTCTCCTGCATGTTTCCTTGTGTGTCTGGCAAGTTGGTTGATCTCAGAAGGAAGCCTTTCTCAGCAAATCTCTAATTTGAGGCTGCTTCCTGGAGCCCGGTTATACACTTTCATTATATTTGTAAGAACACCGTATCTCTGAGATCTCTGCCTTTCAGCTCAACTTGACTGAGGTGGCAACGGCAGGACTGGCAGGCAGTAATGTCACACAATTCCTGCTTCCTTAGGAAACCTGGCTAAAATTAACACCGAAGCCCATCAGTCATGCACTTGGTAAATTGATTAAGGGTTGGATAAGAAATCTCAGGAAGAGAAAAGCCTGGAAAATCAGGCTCTCTGCAGATGAGGATATGGGTCAGTGCTTATTTGACAGTTTTTTCTCCTCAGTATATGGAGGCAAATTAGCAATGCTTCCAAGTAAGAAGTTGACAAAGTTTGGCCAAACAAGAGGCCATCAAGGATCAGTCTTCTGAGCAAGGGGTGTGCCCCACTTCCCACTAAGTCCAGCTTGGCCTGGGGGGAAGAATGGGCAGATTTAATGGAGCTGCAGCAGGCAGCCTCCTTCTCTGCTGCCATTCTGGGATCTGGCTGTCCCAAACACTGGAGTGCATCCCCTAGCCAGGATGCTCTCCCATGTTCTGAATGGGAGAAGTTGTGTGCCTGAATGCATTGGCAAAGTGTCAGTGGGTGGCAATAGCGGGCTCTGAGGACAGTTACAAAGATGTGGGGGGAAAGCAAAAGAGAAAGGCATACACCGTTGGAATCAGGATGGGAACCAGCAGCTAATACAACCTGAATGATAGTCCTGCCAGCCTTTGTGCACCAACCAGCAGCCACAGCAGTGTGCTTCCTGCCCCAAAGGACCACGCAAGGAGGTGGTGTGGGGCAGTGATCCCCAGAGAGGGAATGTTCTTTTCCCTCTACTTTTCAGCAGAGCTATTTTTCTTGATGAAATATTAGCAAGCACTTGCTGTGGGAAACTCACAGAGCTCGTGGACACAACCAATTCCAGGTGAGGCCCAGAGGGACCAGTGTTTCCTTGCTCTGTAAGCAGCAACCCTGGGATGTTTCATTGCAAACAGTGTTTCATTCATGACCTTGGTGACTTGAGCCAACAACTTCCCCCCTCCACCAGCTGCAGCATGAGCACTGCTGCCAGCTCTGGACCCAGCTCGTCACTCAGAGCCAAGTTACTCGAGAAATGGCAAAAGGAGAAATGACAGAAGGAGATAGGCTGGAGCATGGTGAGCTGCAAAATTCCTGAGCCAAAACTGATGCCAGCTGTGGGCTGAGCAGAGGAGGGGCAAGGGCTGTGCCCAGGGAGATTTCCCAAGCATGCTGACAAATTGTTCCAATGAAGTTGCAACCTGTAATATCCAGGGTGAGATGTGAGAGAGATGGGAGCCCTGAGTGAGATTTTTTTTTGAATGATGCATTCAAACACACAGCTGGATGCTCAGAGACTGCACACCCAGGGCTCTTTTGTCCAGCCTAGACCAGGTCCCTTTTAAATGTGGGAGACTGGAATGACCCAAAGAAGCTAAATCCCAGAACTGGTTGAGACTAATGGTGAAGATCTGCAAGCTGCCAGGTTCATTCAGCAGATGGTATTCATAGCTGCTGCCTAAGCAGGAGCAGAAGAGCTGGTCAGGATGGGGTTGTCCCTGGCAGCTCTGCACTATTATCTTAGTCAATAGCTGACAAGTGCTGGGGGCTATGTATTGCCAATACAACATTAATGAGTATGTAAAAAAAAAAAACAAACCAAAACAAAAAAAAAAGGCAACAGAAACACAGGGCTGAATTATTCGAAGTGTGCTGCTGGAGAGACAACACTGAGGACATGGGGACACCCACCTTCACCAGCACAGCTCAGGAGACAGCGCCCAGACTCCCACAGGGCTCAGATTGCCTTCCATAGGTTACACTGAAGGAGTAGAGGAAAAGGGAATGCATGACATATGTGAAATCAAGCCTGGCTAATGTTTTGGTTGGTCTAGTAGTCCAAATCATCTAATTCATACAGAAAACACAGTTTAGTAAAGCAATCAAAGCTGTTACACAAAAATCTTCCTTATGTCTGTCCTTTTTGCTGCTGCTGTGCTCATCCCTTCAATGTCTATCTGGGTCTAGGCACCCAAGTTCCTGATTTCCACAGCAGAGCAATGGCAGGGAGTCACAAAGAGCCAGCAATATCCTCAGTCCTCTGCTGAGAGATGTCTGATGTATATAGTGGGGTTTCTTCTTTTTGAACTTGGGAGTTATGGGGTTATTCTGTTATGCTCCCCCCTCACTGACTCTCAGTCTAAGTGTAAAAGCTGTGCAAGAGCCTTCCAGAGCCCTGCTTAACATAAAGGGCTCTTCTTCAGAGAGCACAATTGTTTTTGTTATGCCTTTTGTATGCCTGGTGCGCACAGTGTAACAGTACCAGTTCCTTAACTGCTCGTCAGACAGAAGCTGAAAGCAGCTCAGGACAAGGCAAGCCCAGACCAGTCCTATGGTTCCACAGGTAGCTCAGTGTGAAGCCTTTGATTTTCTACTAGAATGCCAAAACTTTTATTTGCTGGGCTAAGCAACCATCATGATTAGACCAGCTTAAATTGGCTCTGACCACTAAATTTAACACCACAAATAAAGTAATGCCTGTGAAATAGATAGACTCCCCCTACAGCAGCCTGGGCAGAGCTCTCTGTATGGCCTTTTTTTCAGTCACTGGGGGACAGGCAGAGGACAGGGCTCAGGATGAGGACGATCACCAGATCAGGACAGGGCTGAGCCCATTTCCCTGAGCAACACATGGTGGCGGGCAGGGGACCTCATTGCACCAGATACTGGCAGATTCACTCCGTGAACAACCCAGCACCACTCTCCACTTTCCTTTCATTTCACTAACTCCCTATACATCAGTTTTGGCTCCCTGCTCTAGCAGTTCATGTTTTTAGAAGCATACAGTGCTCCACACCTCTTACATGGTAACCTCCTATTCATCTTCACCCACCACTGAAGACCGTTTCCCCCTCCCTTCCACGTGTTGGAAGGACTATCCACAGAAACACGTGCTCTGTTTCCAGAGCAATCATCTCCAGCAAACCACCCTGAGCTGTCTGCCAGCTCTGGGCTCCAGCATGGCACAGGAGAGCTCAGTCAGCACCAGCCTCGTGGTAACTCCTGTTGAAGAGTCCCTTCATTCACCTGCTTCCCCAGATATAATTTTCAGGAGACAGAGGTTGCGGAATAAGCTCATTTCATGTCAGCATGAAGATCTCTGAGTCATCCTGCTCATTGCTGTCACTTGAGGACATTTGATATAAGATAGATCTGAGCCAATTCTCTTGGAAGTAAGGTCAGAACCGGGTGGTAACAGACATGTGTCTGTCAGCACATTAAGTGAAGACTTACAGGTATCTTTTGATGCGTATCTTCAGATATATGTATTGCCTGTAATTCAGGAATTATCTTGAGCTGGATTATTACATACAGCATTGTTAGAACACGAGACCTTTCTGTTGATTGTCTCAAGAAGACTTGGCTTTTGCTCAAGCATCTAAACTGAAGAAGTCCTGTTCCAACCCTGCTCCTTGATGATGGAGGGGCAAAGGGGGCTTTGCAACATGCCTGCTAAGCAAGCCTGGCTGAGAGTCAGAAGATTAGTTTTCTCCAGAATTTTTTTCAGCTTTTTGGAAGGTGAGCGTGTGGATGTGCTGCGCTTCTTGATTCAACTCCTTCAATAACATGTTTTTGGAGATCAAGCACAGTATCACACCAAAAATTAATATGCACTGGCAACACACCAGAAACTCTGTCAGGGAACAGACACCGTGGATGGTGGCTTTGAGACAAGCCTGTCTATAGCTCATTATCTGATTACAATGAATGTGGGCAGCAGAGCACTGAGACACTTCTCATCTCCCTCCCCAACTCCTGGCATTCAAAACACTTGACTTCGGTCGCAGAAAACATTATGCTGTCCAAAAATAATGAGATTTTAAAAATTAATAAACCTCAGCTCTGTTTATTTGCCTTTTTTTTTTTTTTTGGAGCTGTTAGGAATCATGTTTCCAGCTTTTCTCTGCAGTCACAAGTTTGACTCTGACATGATTTTCATTCAAGACCAAGCATCTCATGTAATCCCCTGACTCTTGCAGCTGGGGCTGTAAGAAAAATAACGTCTCTCTGAGGACTGAATCATCAGAGCTGTCAACCCTGGTCAACCTTTTCAGGTTGGTGAAAAAGGGATAAGGATGCACTTAAGAGCACTACTGAACTGGAGTTGGAAACCAGTGAGTTACTTTCCCTGTGAGTGCTTCACCTTGGGGATTCACGTCCCTTGACAGAGGGGTCTCGTGCTCCTCAGCAAAATCCCCATGCCAGAAGTCAGGGGTTTCCTGAGCAATCTCAACTTACCTGAGTCTACAGGATAAAACAGGATATAGCCAGGTTGCTCAGGGAATTGGCTAATGGCAGCATCACATTCCTCGCTACATTCTTTAAAGGATCACAGAAATCAGATGAGGTTCACAACAACTGCAGAAAGCCTAACATCAGACCCAGATACAGAAGAGAGCAGGAACAAGGGCATGAGCACTGCAGGCTGGTCAGACTCACTTCAGTCCCTGGGGGAAACAAAGAAGAACAGGTAGAAGGTGTCAGGGCATGGGGAATGATGCACAGCTGCTTTTGTTGCTGAGTTGGGCAATATCTTCCAGAGCTCATAGAAGTATGGCAGGACCAAAGAGGAGCAATGCAGAGGAGCAGTGAGAGGGGGATAAATGGCATCACCAGCTCAGACTAGCTTTGATATCAGAAAGAAGAAAGCACAAAGCATTCAGTTTATAAGTGCATGATATCTCTAGGTGATGAAAAAGAACCATCTGGGATTTGTCAGAAACAAATCATTCCAAATCAGACCAATTTTTTTGACAGTAACTAGCCTAGTGGATAAAGGGAAGAAACAGATGTGAAATACATTGACTTGAAGGCTTCTAACACAGTGCAACAGGATGTCCTCTGAGCAAACCAGAGAAGTAAGCCCTAGATTTCCTAAGATGACAGGGGTGCCAGTAAGTGAAGGACTATTCTCAGTGAGCTCCTAACAAGTCTGATGTCAAGCCAGGAGTGCTGTTCAGATGGATCTGTTGCAAGGCTGACCTTCTTTGGGTTTTGATTCCTATTTTACAGAATTAAGGGGATGTTTCTACAGCCAGTTGGAAGAAAGTGAAGAATCGAAACCTGTGTGGCCTCAGATAAAATGCAGAAGTGGCTTGAAAACAGGAGGGTAAAGTTCACTAAGAAAGATACAACAACTGCTATTGTCCTGGTAAGAGGTACTTGAATCTGGGGAAGTTGGAAGAAACTGAGTTATATTAACCTAGAACAGAAGTGCTTCACCAACCTGAAAAGTTGTTTTAAGATAGACCTAGAAATGTGACAACTATACTCTACCAGGGCCTTAACTTGAAAGAAGGGAAGTTAAATAATACAGTTGGAAATCTAATGTAAACTCTTAAGCACAGGCATGTGCTCCCAATGGAGGGAATTGAATCCCCTTCACTGGGGTCAGAGGGATCCTGTCAGATAAGATGGTTACATTTCTGGCATAGAATAGGGAGTTCAGCTTTCTGTTGCTTTTCCTTCCCCATAGTGCCCTGAATTCTGTAGGAGGTGCAAGCAGAACAGGATGCACAACCTGGAGAACAATGAAAGGCAATGGTGCTGTCATCAGAGACCTAAAGAGAGATTTACGGAGAGAATAGAGTCAAACTTCCTGTAAGCGTATAACTAGGACTAACAGACAACAAGTATGAATTGCAGCTAAGTAAATTCCCACTTACATAAGGAAAATATCCCTTGCTGTTAGGACCAGGGTGGTGGAGAGGGTTTCCATTCTTGGAGACTTTCAAACCAAATCTGTGTGAGGAACTGAGAAATCTGGTCCAAGCTTGGAGTTAGCCCTGCTTGGGTCAGAATGAGGTAGGGGCCTCCAGAGGCCCCTTTTTATGAGTCTATGAGTCTTTTTAAGCTTTTTTATGATTGTAATCTATGTCTATGATCTTAGATGTCTGTGATAATGGCTTAGCTGGTTCCTTGCCAGTATCAGCCATTCTGAACCAAAATAATGACTTAATCTACAAGAAGCACATGGGAGAGAGAGAAGGTGGGATATGTAGAAGCTGTAAATTCCTCTGGGAAGATAAGAGGAAACACCACTGCACCTGAAAGAGAGCAATCCTTCAGTTCAAGCAGTCTGACTGTAGGTTTTAATTTTCCTTCCAAAGGTAATGATCCTAATCACTGCTCTTTAACCAACCTTATACAACATGACTAATGGCACTCCTTGCTTGAAAAGCAGTGAGTCAATGTAAATGAATCTGTTAACCCAAGCTGAGATATTTTCTAGGGTACAGTTCTTGGCTTTCACTCTTGTGACTTTCCAGCTCTTTTCTGTTTGCATGATGAATATCACAGAGTTTGTTGATGAGTCCCATCTGTATCTCTAGATCACCCTTTCCAGGCTGTGAATGGCTGGATAGCAAATGTTCTTCCCCCAGTCCTGCTTCTCCCTGGGAGGAAATAAAGACATTATCAGTAATGGAAGGTATTGTTCAGGAATCTTATTTTTCCCCCTTAATGTCCAGGTTCATCCACAGGGACGGGATTTAAGAGGAGACAGGTTTCCTCAATGATCCGGCTGCAGCCAAAGTAACAAAAGACTCTTCAAGTTCCTTCGGGCACAGGACACCCTGAGGCTACTAGCTCAGTAGGCAGGCTGGAGAAACACAGGTTCAACCATCTTCACTTTACTTTGGGATGTGGAGAATGAGAAAGGCCCTAGAGATGGGTTAAGTGAATGACTGGAGGTGGAGGATGAGTCTCAGACTCATGCATCAGATGTGGGAGATCCACCTATATCCTATCTTTTAGTGGGGTACTCTATCTATCTCTTAGCATCAGGATTAGACAATGCCTGAACCCATGAAACCTATAACGTCACTGTGTTAATATCAGCGTGATGTAATTGATCTCTCATGCAGAAGTCTGATACAAACTTCCTCTCAGAAGGTAAATACCCTTGATTCCTTCCTGAATCCATCCTTTTTTCTCTGATGTTGAAGACCTCTTGGCCTATCAAAAAAAAAAAAAAAAAAAAAAAAGCCCAAGTTCTTTTTTGTTTGCTTTATTCATCTTCTCTCTTCCATTTGACTAAAAGAAGAGAAGTTCCAAGGCTTCAAGTCAAATTTTAGCTAATGCTTATTCTCATTTCCCCCACTAATCACTGGGGGTTCAATCTCCCATATTCTCCAGGAGCAGCAGAGATTTAGCACTGCTCCATCACCATGCCTGGTCCAAGGGGAGTTTGGGTGACATGTCCCTCATTAAGACTCTCAAAGAGAGCTCAGCCATGCCCAAGTACACCAGAAAACTGGAGATAAAGAAGTTTTGGGAAGGTTTTGCTAAGGGAGCTTTTCTGAAGTTTCTGTATTCTGTTCAAACGGCACTTTTAGCAAAGGATGCTTCCCCCCCCCCAAAAAAAAAAAAAAAAAGAAAATTAGAAAAAAATAGAGAAAAGAAAGGTCAGGCCACACTTCTGCATGGATGAAACTGCTGGAAGAACCATTTTCACTGTGCAGTTCACATGCTGCATTTGCCTGACTAAGCCACAGCCTCTCCTGACTGCTTTTTGCACTGGTCCCCGGAGATTACAGTGGGTTGCTACTAACGGTATGTGATGTGACAGAGCCTGAAGTCCTTGAAGGGAGCATTTTGTTCGGGCTGCAGACCAGAGGACACCTCCTTTGCCTTAATTGCTTAATTAATACTCTGTGCAGGCAACCAGCAGCATGAAAGCAAGCAGGTGTGAGGTTGTGAGCCGCCCTGCAGTGTGCCTTCCCATTAACATTCACTTGGCTTTCTGCAGCGGGAAGTGAAAGAGCAGGGCAGATAAAGCATAATTAAAGGGCCATTCATTCAAATGTTACATTTCCATCTCCTCGAGTGCTATCAGGAAGGCTCTGTCCAGACGCAGGGTGCCAGTGATTTGATTAAACGCTCAGCCATGCCTGTGTGGGTGCGTGACATGTCTCTGTGTGTGGGGCTGTGGCTTTGCCCCTCATAGAGATGTGGGTCTGGGAATGATGCTGACCTGGATGTTCAGGTCTAGCATTGCCCCAGACAGCAAAGGGACAATGTGAGAGCAGTCCCCTCCCAAACCATCCATAGAGCATACCCAACAGAGGGTCACAACCCTGCCATCCCCCATAAGACAGAAATGGGGCTGGCTGTGCTATCATCTCCCTGCAGTACTTTCCTGCTGCTGCTTGCCCAATTCCACCTCTCATGAGCAAGATCCAAAAGCAACTAGGTAAACTGCAGGCAGGGCAGTAACCTGATGGCCTCAAGCTCCAGGATACTAGAGATTAAGTCTGAATTTCCCCTGAGCTGATCTGCTGGAAGATATTTGCACTGATTGTGTCCTATGTTTTCTTTTTTTTTCCAGGTGTGATGGCTCTGCCTGCTCAGATCATGGCCTAGAAAGTATCATTGTGGATGCAACTGGCAACTGCCAGCAAATCTCCACAGCTATCAAAAGAGAAAGAGGTCCAAAAACAAGCAAGCACCTGTCCAGCTGTGTCAGGACCTGGAGTTGTTGTTTTCTCCTGAATAAAAGACACTGTGGGAATTTTCCTACCTACAAGACGTGTTTTCCCACCTTCAGGCTGTAGAGATGTAAGTAAAACACAAAAGAAAACACAACAGTGACAGCAGAGGAGCAAGACCCCAGGCTGCAGTGAGCAAGGGACCACTCAAACACAACAGCAGCAGGTACAAAAAAATAAAATTAAAATTGGAAAGAACCTACTAACCTTCAGAAAGTGCAGCAAACTCTCAGGTAGGCAGGGATCTCCAAATAAGATGTTCTTTCCCATTGCCAGCCGTTACATAAGGTCTGGAAAGGGGTGGATCCTGGCTCCGCCCCTTCTGGTCACTCAGGTGCATTGCTTGCTCCTGAGCTCCCCTGGATCGACTCTGCCTTCACACCAGGTGCTCAGTCATTGATTCAAGACATAAATCAGCATTTTCTCTATGGTAGGTAATGACATGTTGCTCTCTTAAGTTTTTGCTGCTCCAAGTGGAGCAGCCCCGTGCAGAGCTGGATTAGCAGAAATCACCTATTGGTTCCCACCTCACTGTCACCTCTAAGAGAATTCACAGCTTCTGCTCAGAAGTGGCAGCTAGGTTTTGGGTGTCTTCCCCGGAGACATCTGCCTTAAGCAAATGCTGCCTACCATAGAATCATAAAATCATGATAGCATTTAAAGTTGGAAAAGACCTCTAAGATCATCTAGTCCAACTGCCAACCAATCCCCATGACCATTAAACCTTTCCTTTCCTCACTTCCTGGGTACCAGAGTGCCCCAGAACTGCCAGTGAAGCATTGCCGAATACTGAACCATTGCCTCCAGCAGGACAGAGCAGACCTCTGGAGGTCACTGCTCATAAAACAGAACCCCAACTGAAAGTGATGGGACTGGGTCTCCGTTGCCAGCACCAAGGAAGGTTAATCTCTTCCTCTGAAGAGGCCAAGACACTGTAGTGTGTGCTCTAACAGTCTCAAAAGAGGTTGAGAGTGGGGCAGACTTTGAGGAGCACATGATAAAAAATAAAGATGTTACTGTATCGCATAGAAAAACATTGGGTAGCGGAAACCAGGAGACCTTTCACTGGAAGGAGTGCAATGCTCCAGGACAGGGAACAAAACAAACGGCTCCTGCAGCTGGGATCCAGCTGCCTGCCTGCTGCAGTGAGAGGTTCACACCTCTGTTGGTAGATTCCTTGGTTCTATCTTCTTGCATGCATGCAGAATTGCACACAGAGATCAAGCACCCCCCAAAGACCATCAGGAAGCATTGCAGACACTTTAATCACCACCTGGTACATCAGCCTGGGAATCCCAGCTGATATAAAATGAGAAGAAAAAATATAAAACCTTTGAAAGAAAAGGGGAAAGGATGGGAGTAAGATGGAGAGCATCATCCCACACCAACAACATCTCAGAACTCCCAACATTTTTTGCCTATTGAGATGGTCTCTTGTAGCAAAGCAGAGGTTGTGTTTTGCTTTTGAAGGTGCTAGGGAATGGGCATCTGTAGGACTAGACTGGGTGAACTGGCTTATTCCTCAAGCTCCCGTTGTTGACTGCTTTTTGGTGATGTCCATAATGGAGTTTGGACCACTGCTGCATCATGTCAGCTCTAGCTCTCACTGCAGGGGAACACAACCACATCCCCCACCATGTATCTCTGCCCAGGTCATGGAAGAGCCTGATGCAGTAAGTAATGGGGACATTTTAAAAAGCAACTAGATCTCAGTGCTTTAAGTGAAATTCTTTACTGACAGTACCACATCTAGCAGGTCATTGACCCACAGGACACTTGGGGCACAGCAAAATGAGGTGGCAGTAGATCTGGATGGTGGAGAATTTGGCTGTCATTTCCAGAGCTAGTGAATTTCTTCCATACTTCACTGGATCTCCCATGTCCAGGTCACATTCAGTGAGGTGATGGCTTCTCTCCAGGTCTTTTTTCTCTAGTAGTTTGCATCTCTGTAAGCAATCCAGAGGCAAACACAAATGTGGTGGCTTGAAGCACAGAGGTCAGTTTGAGGGGTGGCAGAGGACACCAGGAGTTTACCAGAGACCTCATACATTGCAACAGACAGAAGAGGAACTGTTCGACAAGTTCTGGAAGCATCACGACCATGTCAGCATGATAAGTTTCCCTATGGAGGAGCAGGTTTGTAAGAAGGGGGAGCACTGTTCTGGCTTTACTTTGTAGCTTCCAGACCCCCAGAGAGCTCTGAGAGAAGCATTAGCCAGTAGATCGTGGAGCAAACAAGTACCATATCTTTACAGATGTCCTGTTTTCAGGAAGGAAAAAGACCTGAGATGTCTCTTCCTCCTATTTCATAAGTTCAGATGCAGCACATTGATTGAAGTCACGACCCTCCCACCCTAAATACCGCTTATAATAAATGCAGAAGTGCTTTAAGTGTAAGCATATTCCCTCTAAGATGAAAGCTCTCAGCCTGCTCAAGTGATCCCCAAATAAAAAGCAGGGCAATAATAGGCTGGATGAGTTCGCATCAGGCACAGTCAGCTTTGTAATGAATACCTAGGGAAGCATGAGCATGTTAAACAGGGCTCGCTTATGCTATATGAGGTCACTATTACATGCCCTTCATTATCTGAAACTTGTAAAAGGCATATGCCTCTGCCTAATGTGAATTAAGGGAAAAAAAAAAAAAAAAGAAATGACATTTATGCTTCTCATGGAGCTATCTTTCGCTACCTAAAGAAGCATTCTTTCAGCAAGAACTTACAAAAATAATGAGCAGGTGACTCTCCTTGCAATTTCTTGACATTTATTCTGAATGTCCTTAACTGCCTCATTTCCCCGCACTGACAGTAGCTCTCAACTGCTCCAAATGGGCTTATTTCCAAAGCTTTTCTTCCCAGGATCCGACATCCCACAGAAACCCTGCAAGAAGGAGTCTGAATGGGACAAAGATTTCTGTTTCGCGTGCGAGCAGCTGGAAATGTGTGGTGGCTCTGAGCTGCTCTGCAGGGCCACTGCTAGGCAATGTGTGCAGCCAAGGCAGAGCTCTGCAAAGAGAACCTCAGCCCCCAGCTCTGTGAGGTGCCTGGGTATCTTCAAGCTCAGCACTGCAAAACATCTACGTGCACCCAGTGTGTGCAACCTCTGTAGCAGAGAAAAAGCTAGTACCAGAAACAGGTAACAGATTTAATGCTGAAAAATGATTTGGTTTCATGGTCTAGTCATTTTGGCAATTATTCAGTATGGTTTTACAGAACATCGTATTTTAAATTGCCAAACTAGAGAACCTCCAGCTTCATCCTTCTCTTTATATGCCTTCTATTGATGTTCGATGCAACCTGCACACTGTGAGGCTTCCACACCTGTGTATTTTCTCTTGTATTTTGATAGGAGTGCTTACTCATCAGCAATGTGCTATTGTTTTGCTCGCAGTGCCCCTAGGTACCTCCCATCTGTAGATGGATCCGGGTCTTATCCAGTTTGTTCAACTGACTGCACGTGCAGCTCTCAGCCTACATGGTTCTCCTTGACCCTACTGCCCTGCTCAGCAGGGGTTTGTTCAGCTCCCTCCCCACAGTGATGCACCTGGACCTTGGTGGATAGCATGTCAGACCGTCTCTCCAGACCTACAAAAATTGCCTCCCCAGCAGTGATGATAAATGACTCCTGATGCCTGATTTGTTTTGTGAAGACTCTTCCTGGTGGTGGAATCTGCCTAGATCTTTGCTGAGACCTTTAAGTCTGTTATACACAGAGGAGTCACCTTAAATATACCCACACGGTAGTCACCTCTGCTCAAGTAGGAGCAAACTCTATTTTCCAGCCTGCAGGACCCCTGAGGCTCCCTGCCATTGAAACTGCAATCCAGGCAGTCACCTGATGTCTTCATCCAGAAAGACCAGTAGTTTCTACCCTAAAACACCTTCCTGTGAAAGTATGGGCCATCCTCATCACAGAATGGTGTAGACCAGCATGAACCTCTAGGTCCATCTGTTCCAATCTCCCTTCTCACACAGGGATACCCATAATAGGTTACTTAGGACTATGTCCTTCAAGCTTTCTAAAACTCACTCCATTACAATGGCTTGCCCTAATCCTTACTGCTCCCCAAACTCAGTCCCCAAAGCTTTCCCATCCTTTGGCATTCACCCAGGAAAGCTCAGATCTAAACTGTCTGTGGACAGTGGACTGCTGCATGCTCTGTGCTAAGTACAAAGTCATGTCCCACACTGCCCCTAAATGCTCATGGTCTGCTGTGCTCCAAATGACAGGATAGATAGCCATAATCTATCCCTTCCTGAACTCAGCAAGCCCATTAAACTGACCCTGAACACTCAGGGCAGGCTGTTCCCCAGAGCCTATTTCTTTTTTTTTTTTTCATTAAAGAAACAAAATAATAATAAAATACATTTTAAACAAAGCCCTCCCTACCCCGTCAAGTTCATTTGAATCCCTATCAGTAAGAAGAGCCACAGTAGCCTCCGCACAGACCTGTCCTAAGGAGAGAGAAAACCAGAAGGAATGAATGAAATGTGATGAGAAATAGAAAGAAAAGGAAGAAAGGAGGAGGGGATGAACTTGTCTGCCTAAAAGTTGAATTAGCAAGAACACAGCAGAGGAACGGTAGATAAGGAAATAGGTTTTAAAAGAAGGGAAAACCAAGAAGAAAGATGAAAGGGAACAAATACTTCTGTGAAACATTTGTAAAAAGGATCAGAAGATACCCATGGAAATTTAGAAAATAATAAAGCAAGAAATACAAATAATGTGATGTGAATTGATTCATTGCACTTGATAGTCATGAGATTTTCTGACTTACTGTCTGAAATGAGTTTTCTGGAGGCCAGGATTCATCTTTTCAAGCTCATCTGTTCCTGTTTCTTGATGCTGCTGAAGTGGCTTCTATTCTCAAAACTTTTCATCCCCACTTCAGCCATTCAAAGACGAGAGATCCCCATCTCCATTCTTCTGTCCTTATCCCATGTGAGGTATGAATTACAACTGGCTGCAGACTTGGGAGACTTTTGCTCCAGCATGTCAGTTGACTAAGGACAACAATAGTGAGAATGCTCCAGATTGGTTCTGTCTTGGGCCTCCCTGGATGCAGCAGAATAACTTCAGCCATTTGGTTTTAGAAATGATTAGGACTTCAGTTTCTCTCCTCATCACCAGAGAAATAGTGCGGGGTGGACAGAGTGTTCTGTACATGCCTGGACCTGGATGTAGAGGTGGGTGTTCAGGTCCTTCCAAACTCTAAATGGGCAATGGTGACTGTTTTCCCATGACAAGGATTCAGATATTGACCCAAACCTTGTGCTCTGTGCTCATGAACCTTTCAATTGCTCAAATCAGAGCGGACCACCCAAAAAATGTTTGCTCTGATGTCTCTGGGGGATGGATGCCAAGCTCTGCTGCTCCTCAATCCAATTCTCTTGGATCAAATCTCTTTGCTGTACACTGTTGCTGATAGTCCAGCAAACCAACATGCAGTTCCTTTGGTCATGCTGCTCTGTAACAAAGAAGTGTTTATGCTCAGCACACACAGCACAGCACAGGGGTGTTGGCCTGAGCCATTGGTGTCATTTGTTTTACTTTGTCCACCATCAGACTTGGTCATGCAGGCAGGTCCTTCTGCAGAAAGGAGCTGGAGGAATTGCTGCTGGAGAGCATGGACTGTGGTTTGCATCCAAATTTCCCACCATCCTATTTGCTTGTAACAACGAAATGCCCTCTGGTACTTACACAACTGTTTTCTGACAAACTGAACAATGTCCTAAATACTTGGCTCTTAGTTGGGTTAGCATTAGCAGGATCAATTTGCTGTTGGCCATGGAAGCTACCAGTAGGTGCTTGCACAGAGAAGGAAGACGCATGGATTTTGAGAGAGAAATCCCATCTTTCTTTGCTACTTACCCAGACTACCAGGTGTTTTTCTGTTTCCCTTGTGAGAGCCTGGACAACGTGAGAGTTCTTTCTCTTCTGTCCTTTTTTCCTCTTTCTTTTCCAGTTACTGCCTTGAGACAAGAAAAAGCAACTCCCCAGGAGCCACAGACATTAACAAATTTAACTCCAAGCTGTTTGGACTATTTGCAGCCCTTGAGTTGACCCTCCTGATGGCAGCATCCAGAGTCCCTGAAACAGCAAATGAGCAGCGTGTCTACACCACGCACCAGCTGGGGATTCACTTCTGTGTAAGCCAGCGGAGGTCCTGAGTCCATCTGGATGATGAGGCCAGAAAGTGAAAGCTTCCTAACAGAGACCATCCTGGATGCTGCTCAGGTCCCCTCTTACCAGACTGCTCCTTGCTTCTTACATCTAAAAAGTCCTGAGAGATGGATTAATTGGCTTGCCAATTAATTTCAATTAATATTTTTCAATTGGCTCTAAACACAAAGGATGGGTGGTTTGGTTTCTTTTCTGCTCTTGTTTGTTTATTTTCCCATCATTTTCTGAATTCTCAGTGATGCTTCCAGTGGTATCATTTGCTCCCAACTCTGTTAAACTACTGGAAGGCATCTGGGGCAACAACATCAGTGAATCTGTCTCCCGAATTGCACAGTAAAAAGCCCTCTAGAGTCATAGTTTACACCAGTGCAAGGGAAACATGCAGTGATGCTTTCACTGTCAGGCTTAGGTGCTCCTATCCCTCATCCATACAGTCTTATGAGCCAGAGGGGCAGGTGCTGTCTGCACCTGACAAACAGCAGTGATACCACCAGCTTTTCTTTGCTTTGACTCTTCCTACAGCTCTCTACTCCTAGCACCAATCTCTCAGGGGCCAGCCACCCATGGGACTTCAAAATTACATGCTCAGGTGGAGGCCATGCTTTGTTTTCACTCATCCAGGGCTCTGTCTTTGCCTTCAGCCATTAGGACTTCTGGGTTTTAATCCCTGCACTGCAGATTAATCCATAGAAGTTTAAAAAAGCAGTGAGATACAGCAGGCATTCTTTATCTCCAGTATCTTGAGCTGCCCCAACCCCATTGTTGTTCCTGCTGTTCCATGAACTTTTTTTTTGGCAGTATCTGGGATCTTCTATGTGATTAGGGGTGGCATGTAGAGTCATGTGGAGACCTACAAGGAAGACAACACATCCCTTTGGAGGCAGGAATTGCCTGTTCAGCTCTCTGCTGCTTTGCATATCACAAGAAACAGCTCAGTCTTGGAGGAGCTGGAAATTCATAAAACGTTTTGGGACAGAGGAGCAAAGTGGCCAGGCTGAGACCAGATCACACCAGATTAAAGCAGTGGCCAAAAAGAAAGAAGAACCCAAGAAGAAAGGCTGTCCATAGTGCTGGAGGTGATTCTCCTGCTGGGTACCCATGCACCACTCCCTGTGCCTGGAAAATAACCAAGGCAGCCTTTACCACAGCAACTTTCTGTTGTAGATACCTAGAGAGGTGCTGACGGAGTGGACATGTGGATAATCCCAGAAAGCAGAAGGATGGGATCTTCCTCTTATTATAAACAGAGATGTCTCCAGTTGAGGCTTTCTAAGGGTCTGTGGCTACTCTGGGGCTACCTGTAGACTGAGAAATATTGCCACAGATGCCTCCATTCTCCTCCCTCGTGCTCTGAGCTGCAAAGACACCAGGCAGGTGAATGAATGCCTAGGAGAGAGCTGAACTTAGGCACAGCTTAGGATTCAGAGATACAGACTGCTGGGAAGGAATGAGTGACCCTGGGGCTGTGCATCAGATTTGCAGCTGAACAGGAGTTGCTCAGTGTCCAAGGATAGGGTGAAACCTTTTCTGTCAGGACAAGAGGTGGAGAGGGATAATGCACTGCTCTGCAAACCACGACACCTGGACAAGCTTCCACTGCAGACAAATCCTGATCACTGCTTCCCTTCTGCTCCAGCAGCACAGCCCCCTGCCCAGTGCTGTGGCACTGGAAAATGCACAAGCCTGCATGCAAGGATTGCATGGCCCTGTGACACACCACACATCGTTGCACATGGTGTGATTGTGGTTAAATGTAGACAGTAGCAACAGATTAGTTTAAGATTATTTGCAAAGACTTTTTTTTTTACATATGTTTTCCCTTGTGCTGGACAGCTGTGGGCAAAAGCCTCGCTAAGTCTGCTTATCCTCTGCACAGCTGTTTTGTTGATGTGCTGTTTCTGCTGCTCGGTGTATCTGTGGCTGTTCCTTCTCCCTGTTCCAGCTGCTCAGAGCATCCTCCTTCAGTTCACCTCTGGCTGAAGTGAGCAGAGCTGTCCCTTGAGCCCATGGTGTACTCCCATGGGCTTGACCTCCCAGTATATTCTGGGAGCACAGTGTCTTGGGTGTAAGGAACCAGGTGAAAGGAGACAAAAGGACTTATGCTAGAGCAAAAACGAAAGACTGTTTTCCCTATCCTGATTTCTGCACTTGCTTCTCTTTTCTGAAGCAGCTGAGAGCAATGCAGAGCAATGACAAGCTCTTGTGAAACCAAAAAGGTGACCTTGCCCAACCACCTTAAGTGGCCTGAGCCCGGAGCCCTTCTCAGATAGTTCAGTCTTGCAGGAAAGGTGCTTTCTGCCTCACAGTTTCTTAGCACAGACAGTCTCTGGGGATCTAAAGAGCTGCAAAAAATGCAGATAATGCTTCCCTGATGGGAATGTGATTCTCCTGGGAGCCTGGGTGTGTTGCCATCAAACACCAGGAAGGCTTCTGGCAGAGATGGACAGGACTGAGCAGCCTCCTTGATTCCTTTCTCCCAGCCTGCTCTTATTTTTTTGTTGTTGTTTTGGTAGACTGATGCACAGGAAATAGATCTTTTAATAGCTGAGAAGCCCTGTTGACTCTCTGCCCAAAACTTCAGTGAGAGAGGCTCTATCTTTCCTCTGCACCATCCTGGACAAATCAATACTGTCTGGACATTGGAGATCCCAGGTAAATGAAGCTGTAATTATTAATTTAATAGTCAGAATGAAAATCTCTCAGGTCATAAAGAAAAAGGCCACTCCTTCTCATAGGTGAATGCAGCAGTAAGCAGAAAGATTGGTTGATGAAGGTAATTTATCATCCAAGAGCTGCAGCATCTTAACAGAGCTTTCTGAAGAGCTCGATGGCACCTCTCTATCCTTCTGTTCTTTGGGTACCATCTGCATTTGGTTTCTGAGATTCAGCAGCTTTCTTGCAAAGGAAAAAATCATTGTGCAGGAGTATGTTAATAGCAAAAGTTCAAGTGTGACATTCAAAATCTGTTTCCTCTCTTCTTGGAAAAAAAAAAAAATAAAAAATGAATCCACGTGTAGAAACAAAGCTAAGAAATACATCACTGGGAGCCAGGAAATGAAAGCTAAAAGCTGTGGTAGCTCTGTGTCTTAATCCAGATGCCCTGGATAAAGTTTCCTTTTCCATTAGTGCATTATTTATCAGCTAAATTGTAACGGAGGATGTAAGCTGCAGTGCCTAATAGAGACTCAGAAAGGCCTGTCCTGGCAGCAGTGACAGCACTGTGTGTACAGACCTGTCACGTGGTGAGCTCCCTCCAGATTTACTGAATCCCTAAGAAATAAGGGCACGCCTGAGCACGTGGTTGGAGGTTTTGAGCATGTGAATGGGTTGGGAAGAGAGACACCAAATACTTAGGCAGTGTGATGTCTTGACGATGGGTGGCACCAAGAGCCCCATTGGAATCTCAGCAGCATTGTCTGTCTGTCTGTCCCTCCTGCATCTGATATTCTGTTTGTAGAAGGAACTCCTGGTGTCACTGGGGGTCCTTCTTTCCACTCTCCAACATCCTCCATTCCCAACCACCACTGCTGGCAACGGCTGTGTAGCCATGGCAGGATCTAGAGGAAATCCAGAGCTCCTATATTGTGTTTTTGGTGCTTCATAGCTTCCTTCCATCCCCAGACAATTGCTGAGGGGACATCGGTGTCACTGCAGATTCACAGTGTGCTGGTAAAGTGAGTCACCAGTGCTGGAGCGTGGCTGCACCCCAGTGTAGAAATAACATGGAGCTCCACACCTAGGTAGGTAAACTGCAGCAGGAGATGCTCCTTCGTGCATTCACCCTCTAAAATCTCTGTCCCCTGTTCCCTGGTCTCCCTCTGGGCCTCACTGTTGCCTGAGCTCTCCCTGCACTGTCAGGCAAATGTCACAGCAGTGGCTGCCATTGTAGTTATTGATGTGTGCCTATATTCATAGCTTCATAAAGCTATTTTATGGTGATATAATAACCCTAAATATGGGATGTATTGGCAACAGAGAGTTAGCAATTCTAAGTGGTCTATCCATAGTGAAAGGAATGCCTCCCAGATATCAATAGAGGAGTTGATGGAGTCAGGTAAACAGCCACTTTTCAATATCTTTCTCTGCTACAGATTCACAAGGTATCAATATATCTATTGGAGCCTTTTGTGAGCAAGACATAAATCTGGACGCTTGTTTCCTGGGAACAAATGCTTTATTATTAGCAAATTGTAAAGCAGGGTCTAGGCAGTTTGCTAACAAGTGCACGATCTGCAATTCTAATGGCAGTTCATCTCCCTCCTCACACACACACAGGCACACACATACACCCCTCCGGTAAACACCTCTGTGGGAGTGATTAGTATCTGCTGATGACGGATAGCCAAGCCTTCTCCTCATGCTTACGCTGCCAGTTCTGCTGCTGAAAATAAGAGCTGCAATAGCTGCAGGCATGGCAAGGGAGCATGCAAAGAGCTGGGCAGCACGCTCCTCACAGAGTGGCAGTGCAGTGTTCTGACATCTTGCCAGGTCTTCTGCAAAAGGAAAGAAAAAAAAAATCCATTTCCATCGGTCCTGTTCTGCTCATTGTTATTAAAGGTGAATGGGGAGCTCTGTTTGACAGAAGCAAGGGAGGCTGCGAGCCAAAGAGGCTGCTCGTCACCTGTGTCACACACAGAACAGACGATGCCTGGCTGGGAGATGGCTCTGGTTTTCCCCCAGGGATGTCCAAGTGTCCAGGTTATCAGCTCACCTGCTCTTGTGTTACCTGTCTGCCATCTGGACACCCGGATTGGTCTGTCTGGAGAAGCCCATGGGATGCTGTATCACACCGTAAGTTGTCAGCAGGTTCAGAGACCTTCCCCAGTCCCACTCTGCCTCTGTGGATGATCTCGGCTCTGCCTGAGCTTGGTTTCAAAAGGGAATGAATGAAGACAGCGGGAAAACACTCCTGGTCTTTCCAGACTCCCTATAAACAAGGAGCCGGCCCAGGAGGATGTCTGAATAACGTCCCAACCTCCTGGGTGAGACATTGTTTGTTCTGACTTAGAAGTACTTTCCTTTCTCCTGGAGCTCATCTTCCCTCTTCAGAGACATACAGGGTGTCATTTCAGGGACACTTTAGAAATGTTGTTTGCAGAGCTCTGGTGTTCACAGCAGCTCTGTGGAAGCACTGGAGAAAGGCACCAAACCACCCACAACTCTCAGAAAACAGCAAATGCACGTGGATATCTGCAAGCTATATTTGCAATGCTTTGAAACAGTTTTTAAAGCAAATTTCAGTGAACTTACTGGTGATCTTCCCAACTTTGAGATTATTTTATATACATTGGAACACTTCTCACACAGGCAGGTGCTCTTTGGAGATCATTTCTCTGTTGCCTTAGTATGACATCAAGTTGTCTGTGCAATTCTCAGTGGCATAAAAAAGAGAGCAGCACTAAGGTCTGTCTGGAGATGGAAGGTCCTTCCACCCCCAAACAGTAGTGCAAAAATTCCTCAGGCAGCTGATGTCCAGTGCCCATGACTAATGGCCCTTCTCTGCAAACCATGTTGGATCAGATCATAGAGTTGGAAAGGCCCCTAAAGGCCATCTGATCCAACTCTCCTGCAAGGCACAGGGATACCCGCAGCTCCATCAGGATCCCAGAGCCCCGTTCCCTGAGCTTGGGTGTCTGCAGGGAGCAAGCACCCACCTCCTCTCTAAGCAACCTGTGCCAGTGCCACCCTTACTGTAAAAAACTTCTTCTTTATATCCAGTTTAAATCTCCTCTCTAAAGAGGCTTGCCGTGATAACAGTGGTAGAAGATAGAGGGGTGTTTCCATGACGCCTTATCACGCTGCTTTAATGGGAACTGAGCCAGGATTAGCACAGGCAAGCCAACCAACAGGCAGAGACCAACTGCTGGGCAACCTGGCTAGTCCGAAGGAGCTGCCTTTTTTTCCAGCTTTGAAGTGATTTATTGCAGAAGAAGAGCTAAGACTGGGTGAGACACATCCCCATGAAGGATCCTTTACGGATGCAATTGCTGTCCTTGGGACTGCTGAGGAGTTGAAAACGCACCCAAACGCCACCAGAGGGAGAGGAGGGAGCGCTGGGAAAAGAGTTAAAGCAGATGCATTAGGAAAAGAGGCAAGATGGGCTGCAGGATTTGCAAAACCATGAGAAGGTGGCATGAAAAGCTGGCAGCAAGCCCTGCTCTGCTTCCAGAGCAGTGAGCAGTAACATAAGGCAATATCCACCACCACAGACCCCGTGTTTCCAGCACAGAGACTCGTGCTCCCAAACATGATGTGCAGGAGCAGGAGTTCAGTGCAGCTTCACTTCGAGGGAGCAAAGGCAAACCGTGGAGAAGGAAGCAACATTCCCCTGCCCTATCTGCATCTCTGGGAAGACCTGATGCAATTCCTGTTTTCACCACTTAGATGGCGTTCAGCTTTGCTCTGCTCTTGGCTGCGCATCAGAGTGTTTAGCAGCACGTCCGTGCATGCACGGATTTGTGAGGCCGAACAAAAAGATTCGTGCATTTGAAAATGTTAAGTTTTGGAAACGATTGGCTGTCGGTGACTTGAGTGATTTGTCTCTGCTTCAAGCTCAGCTCTCTTGTGCTTTATGATCCACTTCACCACTGTTAACTTGTGCTGCTGCTTCACATCTCTACTTTGCAGCCCATAATAATGGGACCGCCACTTGCACCTCCGTACTGTGCCTGGGATAAGAGCAGTGATGCACCTCACCCTTGTGCAGCTCACACAAGGTGCCCATCCCGATGCTCTCTTGCTCCCTGCAAGGCAGTATGGTCAGGCCAACAACACCCTGTCAGGCTTTGTTTGCTCCGCTAGCTCCCCCCAGGTCTGCCCTGCTGTTTCCTTGAAACTTGTCCTGTACTTAACTTTGAATGCAGCAGGGAGTCAGAATTACGCCCACTGTTCCCTTCTATTCTTGGCCCTCCGCTTCCTTCACCTCCCAACCAAAATCTGTTCTTCTGAAAATGGCTTGTATTTTCTGCCTGCGAGAAAGCCTCTCTCCCACGGGGGTTGCGGTGCATTGGCTCTCACACCTCGGAGCAAAGCAGGATGGAGCAGGGCTCTGCCCTCTGCCCCTCACTGCCCCTCTCTCCAGCCCTACCAAAGTGGCAAGTGGATGAGCTGCCTTTTGGCAGCGGGTTCTGTGGCTCCTCCAATCACTATTTCTTTCGTTTATTGCTTGCTTTATGCCAGAGATGCTAAATTTATGGGAGTTGTCGCTAGGAATTATCGACGAGTCCGTATTTCTCTACTTTAATGCCTGTGATTGCTGGGCGAGGGAAGCACATGCTATTTGTCCCCCTTCCAAACAACGTCTCTGTCGAATCAACAAGAACAGATTATTCATCTGCTGCAGAAGCCTAATTGCAAACAATTGTGAAACAAAATATTATTTCATTGCAGAGTAATGGACAGCACTGTCTCTGCACCATATGGCACTCTGATTCAAATACAGCCTGGTCTGGCCACCTGAATACAGCCCCTGGGTAAATGCTCTTCCATTTGCTTAAGGGTTATCTATCTAATGGAATGCTTTCCTCAGTAAGGCAGCAGTAGGATGCTGTCGTTCACTGCCCAAGGGGAGCACACACAATGGATCCAAGGAGATGGGATGAGCCACAAGCTCAGGCTGAAGCTTGGATGATGTACTGTGACACTTACCCTCACTGAAGTGGTCAGCATGGAGTGAGCATCCCTGCACATCTTCACCTGGTCAGCGTGAGCTCGAGGGATCCTGATTTTAAAGGATATTTGAACAAGAGATATTGGGTTGACACCTCTTACTGATGCTGGTAGGTCACCAAATCAAGCAGCTGGTTCTCAGGAAGTCAAAATTTCAATGAGGAGAACTGATTTCCACGGGACATGGAATCTTCCCTCAGAGAAGCGTTATGTTTACCTCCAGCCTTCTGTCTTATCCTGAAAACCACTTTCTTTAGGAAACTACGTGGGCATTTAGTTTTTGGTTTTTTTTGGGGGGGGGGATGTGCTGTGCAAGAATGGGCTTTTAGTCATCTCTCAGACTCTTTAGTGTGATATAAAAAGATCGATGGCCAATGTAGCCACCAGTGGGGCCCATGAGGTGGTCCAACACAAGCTCAGGCCACCACCAAGACTACTGTCTCCCTCTCACTGAATGTGGAAGTTGCTTTTTTTGTAAAAATTCTGAATTCTTTGAGTTCTACTCACAATACCCCAATTTACCTCTGCGAATCACACACTCAGACGTTCACATACCTTTTGTCAACAAAGCAAAGCCACTGCTTCGAACTCAGTGCTTGGTTAAGAGCTGGCAGAGCAACTTGGCCAACCTTTTCTTGGTGTTAGTTATGTTCTTTAGGAAGCCTTGCTATTTTCAGTTCACATCTTCCAGAAAAAGCATTGAGGTTCAGAGAAGTGATAGCTTCCCAACTTACACTCCAGTCCAGTCTGCTGTTCTGCAGGCAAAGTGTTGGTTTGTTAAAACTGTGAGTGCAGTGCAGCTTCTAGAAAACCAAAAGCCACACTGTGGCATTTGGAGAGATGTGGACATGAGCGGTCAAAATAATAACTGGAACTTGGTCTTGTCCCAGTTGGAGGGAGCACACAGGAGAACCCATAAGCAGCTCAAACCACTTTGGAGAAAGCAATCTTTGCAGATGACTGAGCAAATCATCACTGCACAGTCCCAGCTTCCTATCTTGCACCTCTCCAGCTCCATATGTTTCTCTTTACCATGTATAGTTTTCCTGCTCTTCAGCCAGTTTTTCATGCATCAAGCCACGCCAACTCCTAAACTCATCAAAAAGAGTACATTGGCATGGGACACTGAATCTTACAGATTGTTCAAACACAGCCTGCTTGCAGACCCCATCTCCTGCAGTATCAGCCTGAGGTCAGTGGGTTTGGCCTTCAGGAAGCCTCAGGTTACTCTTGAGGAATTCAATCTTCTTGAGGGCCAATTTCTTCTCCTAAGGCTTTTTGGAAACTTTCCTAAAGGGAGACTGAGTACAGTTCCTGCTTCATCACACAGGTGGGCTCCAGCACCCAGCACAAATGTCCTTATCCAGGGCTGCTGTCCCATTGTGCAGCACATCTCTATGCCCCATTTGGTTCCATCCTTCCCTCCCCTTTCCCCATCTCATCTGTTTTGATTCATGTTCCAGGGTCATTGCCTCTATCTCTGCCTGAAGACAGCAACTGGGATAGGCAAAGAATCTGATTTCTGTCCTTCAAAAGCCTTCTGGATCTCTTTTACAATTCTTGGAGCTGGTCCATGCTTGACTGCAAAGTCACATCACTTGGGAGGGATGACTTCTGGCCAAAGAGTGGCATGACACCCCTGTGTGCTTCACCATCGCTGTGCCTGCCCCTTACATTGCACTGCTTGTAGGAGCATCTCTGGAAATAACTGCCAGTTCTAGAGGGTTTCAAGTTAAGGCATGAGCTAAGAGAATAATCTGAAATGAATAATTTATTTTGGTGAATTTTCCTTCCCTCTGTTTACAGATTGTCTAGGAGCAGATTGCAGCTTTCGCACCTCAATTCATTATTGGAAACTATTTGCAGATAGTTCCCGGTCTGCAACTCATTTGCTAACTCTGTTGGGAGTACTGCAGATCTGAAATCAGAGATGTTTTGAATGGTCATGTGGTATTGCCATGCTCTCATTCCTCCATGAAATATATGTGACGTTCAGAATCAGCCTTAAGGGCAGATGCTCCTAATCATGAACTAGGTATTCTTTTTCTGTCAGTGCTCTCCAGTAGTCCTCCTGCATGTTCTTACAATTGCCCCTGCTAGGACATACAGCAACACCAAGGGCGTGGGAATCAAAAAGCTTAAACTTAAACTGGAAACAAAACAAAATAAAACGAACAATAAGAAATGTTATCTCTCTATCTCAAAGCAGAGACAACGCTCAGCTAGCTTGGGGGAAAAACAAAAGGCTGACCAACTTACTGAACATATCAGCTACAGCCCACACCATCCATGTGGTGGAGCTGGAAATAGCAAAGCTCCTGAATTTCTTACTTGTGAGCAGTGATAGGGCCTGGGGGGTGACCCCAGCTGAATCATACTGGTGTGGCTGTGATGGTGCTGTCATGTTTCATCTGTTGCTCTGAGGAGTGTTTCCACTCCTTGATCACTGCAATCTTGAATACTATCCAGTCCAGTATTCAGTGGGAAAGAAACCTACACCCTGATCAGAAATCCAGTGACAACCCTTGGGTAGATAAGGCCAGGCACTGGGGATGTAGAATGTTTCTCAGCAGAGCCCATCAATACCTAGGCCCATGAAAGAATCCCTGTTCTGAATCAAGAGTTTGACATGGAAGTCACTGGAAGACACCTCTTAGGGCATTGCATTTTCACTTCTTTAGAGTTTTCCAGTGCTTCCAGTTGCTTCACAGTCAGGGCAGAGTAACCTTAGGGCAGCTCTGAGCCACGTGCAAGCTCTCATCCAGCTAAGTCTCCCTAAGACCTGAATCCAAGCAGCTGTCTGTGAGAGATGCCTGGATGAGCCCTACAGAGGCACTGAAGGATTCCTGGCATGTCCCAGTCTCGGCAGCACTGCCAGGACCAGGTGGGAACTTTTTACTGCATGACGAGAAGGGATTGATGTGTCAGGCTGAAGCGAGCGCTGAGATGATTTACAGGAGCGACTCGTCCAAGCCGACCCTATTGCTGAGGCAGAAGTCGTCTGAAATCCGAGAGAAATCACAAAGCAGAAGCAATGAGGCTCATAATTCACCTTCCTGAGAGAAGCAGCATCCATGGGGAATCACTGCCTATGGCAGGGGCTGGATGCACTGAGAGAATGGAAGCTGTTCACACTCTGCCTTGTCCATCCAGGCACTGCAAAGCTCTGGTATATTTTTTTCATGGCAGTAGGAGCAAACAATATAGATATTCAGTGCCTTTTCTTGAGTTAAAATGATATGGTGAGGTGGGGTGGAGGGTGGATGGGTCAAGGTAGGCAAAGCTCATACAGTGAAGCTGCTCCTAGGCCAAGTCTGGATGCCTGGGGAGCGACAGAAGTAAGAATCGTGGAATCCTTAAGGTTGGAAAAGACCACTAAGGTTATCTAGTCCAAGTGTCAAAGGACAATAGGATGGGTGACCACCCACGGACATGGTACATGCCAAGGAACCTAAGGGTACTGTCCGAAGGTCAGAGACCACTTTGCTTCACTGGTCCTCCTGCCACACAAGTGGACGCAGCGATCTGTGCTCACTACAAAGGCCAAAGTGAAAACTGGAGAGCTTCTCACCCACATGAGAACAGGGCTCAGCCCTAGGGAGCTCTTGAGGTGTAGAGGGCTTCAGTACCTAGACAAGTGATGTGTACAATACACTGTGAAGGTCCTGCATTCCCTTAGTGCATGTGTTTAACTGTGATGTTCCCCTTCTGGCTCTCCTCCACTTTCTTCTCAGCACCCTCAAACCCAGAAACGTGCCCCAAACATGCTAGAGTCACTGCGTCCACATGACAGAGCAAGTGACCAGTTGAAGCCTTGCAAACAATACTCACGACTGAAAGAAGAGAACTGATCTAAGTGTGATTAAGCACTAGGTAGAGACGATCATGTAATTATCCAGTCAAAGCAAGGTGTCTCTTGATCTGAGTGAATACTGGCTCCTTTCCAAGCTGCAAATGAGCTGCACAGAACTCCTCACGCTGTAATTGCAAGCCACCTCACATCTCCCAGGAGATCGCCTGCTTGGGAGGCTCTTTCTCTTTGCTAGACAGTGCTTAGCCATGCTGGGAAATGGAAAGCACAAATGCCCAATGTGCAGGCATAGAGAGGAGAGCCTCCCATATCTCGTAACATGAACTTGGAAAGCCAGCTGGCACTAGGATAAGCGACTTTGCATGCCAGGGTCACAGCCACCGTGTTACTTCACAGTGTCCTGTGTGCTACAGACTGTTGGGTCTTAAACGAGCCCTAAGTGGGGCAGGAATCTGCTAGAAAAGTCAGGCCCAGCACTCTGCGGATGTGCTCTCTCCACATCAAGATTAACCTTTCAGAAATGTCAGCCAAACAGCCGCATACAGCCTGCTGCCTTGGTGTTAGAACCTGTAATTTTTGGCCTTGTGACTATAGCTTCAGTTAACTCCTTCGTTGCTTGGGTTCACCTTCCTGCTCTCCCCCAGACAATTTCAGCTCCAAGGTCCTTTTATCTACAGTGATCTTTATACTCTGCATGTAGGTGAACTCTCTTTCCCAATGTATTACTTGGGATGGCAATGTCAGAGGGCACTATTTAAACACAAGTGCTTGGGGGTGTGTTTACAGGGGAGGAGAAGCATACTGCTGACCTGCAGGAGCTGGTCTGTCACTGTAGAAAGAGTAGGGCAGAGTGGGATCATCCTCTTTCACCTTCCCAGATGTCCAAAAATCAACAAATCATGCTACCAGCAGATAGCATGGGGACTCCTTGTCTACTCCCAGAACTTATCTTTCCTTTATACCTGAAACTCTCTCCACCTCCTTCTTCAGAGCAGACCTGCTACCTTCTACAGGAGCTAAAGGAGATGGCAAACTGCAAAATGGGTCACAGGCCCATCTGAGCTGGGAGGGTTAGAAACTGTGAGAGCACAGCACTCCCTACATAGAGTCCTTAAAGAGTCTGGGACAGTTTGGGCAGGGCTGGCAGAGAAGAGAGAGGCTGTATGGTGCAGGGTGCGGCTGGGCGGTGCACGCTGGGTTGGGTGCAGGGTGGGATTCAAGATGGGCAGAAGTACAGCTGGACACTGCCCTAATGCAGGATGGGTAGAGGAAATGGGGCATGCAAAGCAAAATGAGTAGAGAAGAATGGAATGGAATGGAATGGAATGGAATGGAATGGAATGGAATGGAATGGAATGGAATGGAATGGAATGGAGGCAATGCCCTGCCTCTGAGCCAAGCTGGAAGGGAGCTGCCCCCAGGCTCCCCATGCATCTAGTCCTGGCACAGAGTCAAGGTGAGGGCATCCCTGAAAGCACATGCTGCTTCCAGCTGTTTCCCAGCTAGTCCCCAAAACATAAGCCTCCAACAGTGAGTATTACTGCACAGGAGTGAGGCTACTTTTACATTTGGGAGGCTCTGTCCTGTCCTGAGAAAAGCCAGATTCATCTCTGTCCATTGGTGCCCTGAAAGCCCTGCACGCGGGGTAGGATCTGGAGTAGAGCTGTCCTGCAGGCTCCCTGGTGCTCAGGGTCTTACCTTGGCCTCTGAATCTCTGTTCTTGAACTGCAGCAGAGCATGACAGCTTCTTCAGAACCTCTCCAGCTTTTTGCAGTTTTATGACTTGGTGATGACACAGTGTCAAATAGAAAAAAAAAAATCAAAAAAGCTCTACTCCCACAGCTTGGCCAAGACACATTGACCCTAAGACAATCTCTGGGATCCCTCCAGAGCTCTGCCAGCTGCAGCCGTCCTGGTCCTGTCCCACTTCTGATGATCTGACATTATTCCCAAAGGGAGCCTTTTCCCAGCTCCACATTTACACTTTGGTTGCGGACGGTGGATAAAATGGCAGCAAAAGGTTTCTAGAAGACATCTGTAAGACACGCAACCCAGGTGCCTGTGGGCAGCAGAGACTGTTCGCATGATTAGAGGCTGCTCTTAATAAATGCCCTCCAGCTGGCTCAGATGCCCAGCTGACCCTTCCTTTGTGCATAGGTGACTGCAGGCACTGAAGATCTTTGTTTGAGAGGAGACACTGTACCAGTTTGCTGTCTCATCTTTTACCATCCCTACAGAGCCAGCTGGGTAGGCCTTCAATGATGTGGTTACAGCACAAGCAGTGGGTGCAAGCAGCTTTGGAGGTGGACAAGATAAAGGTGACAAGTCGTAAGAGAGAGATGGATATTCAATAGCCTACATACCTATATATTTTATATATATACATACACAGATAGCAATTCGAAATATCTCACTAGCAAAGCCAGAGCCACCATGTCTTCCTGCTCAAAACTTTCTGCTTTTTCTGGCACCATCCTTCCTTCCTCCTTTGCCCACTGAGCAAATGAGACCAGTTTAATGAGATCTGGCTTCCTGCTTCTCAGGACAGCTGCAGATGGGAGCTGCCTGTGCACTAAGCACTGTCTGCTCCAGGACAGGGAAACTAGTGAGAGGGATGAGGATGGAAAACCACCATCACTCTGTTTCATTTTCAACCAGTGTAAATATTATGCTTTTAGATAAACTGAGGCGAGCTCTCGCCCTTGCAGCAGGAGAAGGATCCCAAAAGCACACGGGTGGAGGGATGAGATCGGGTAGAGCTGGGGGGGAGATGCAGACTGCCTTCGCTCGGCCTCCCCGAGGAAAGCAGTGACCCCACAGCAGCAGAAGGGAACCCCGGCTCTGCGGCAGGGCAGAGCTGAGCCAGGTGCCTCCGCAGCCTGCCCGGAGAGGATCCGGCTCGGGAGCGCCAGGATCCTTCTGTGATGCCTGTGCCGAGCGCTGCGGGCGGCTCCAGGAGCCGCTGCCGGTTGGAGGCGGGGGAGCGGCCGGCCCGATGCCCGCATCCTCCCGGCCGGCCCTATCCGCAGCATCCTTTAGGTGGCACTTCTCCTCCAGGAATGAACCTCCCAGCCCCACGCCGCCCTACCCGGGCACCGCGGGGACCCGCCGCCGTCGGAACGGCTCCGGCTGCCCCCGGAGCGGCCCCTCCCTCCCTTCCTTCCTCCCTTCCATCCCGTGCCCGTCTCCCCCGTCCTCCCTCTCACTCCTCCAGCCAGTAAATCCGAGCTAGGCTGATTCCTCTCACGTCAAACCACATGATCCCATAAAACATTCATCGCCTCTCCGAGCCCCGCGCCCCGGCGCTCGCTCGCTCCCGGGATCCGCCGCTGCGGGCTCCGCTCTCCCCTCCGCCGCCTCCGGCTCTGCCTCCGCGGGATCCGCCGCAGCCCCGGCCCCGGCCCCGGCCCCGTGCGTGCGGCGGGCGGGAGGGAGGACGGAGGGAGGAGGCAGGCAGGGAGGGAGGGGGAGCCTCGCCTGGATGCTGACTCCAGCTCGGGGGCTGCTCATTCCCCCGATGAGCGAGGGCACCGGCACAGGGAGAGCCCCCTCCCCGCGCTCCGCTCCGCGCTCGGGCTGAAGTTTTTTGCACCAAGGACCTGCTCCGCTTTCTCAAGGATTGTACCTCCGCCGCTCGACTTTGCGCCTCCAGACGTGCCTTCCCCGACCCCTAAGATGAAGAGGGCGATAGCTGAAGGTAGGTGCGTCCCCCTCCCCCCCACCCCCCACCAGCACCATCATCACCGCCGAGGCTCCCCAGGGCAGAGTGAGGCGGCCGCATCCCACGGTGCGGTGCGAAGCGAACTTGGAACTTCCCTGCCTGCAACTTTCTTCGGCGGAGCGGCTGGGTCCCACCGTTGGGGGAGCGCGGCCGGCACCCGTGGGTTGGGGGTCCGCATGTCTCTGGGCCCGGAGGTGGGGGGGGGGGGGGGTTGGAGGGGAGCGGAGCTGAGGCCGGGCTGGATGAGGGTAGCACGGCTACGAGATGCGGCCCCTCCTGCTCCTTCTTACCCCAGCCTCGGTGCGGCCGGGCTCCCCCCGAAGTTGGGGCAGGCAAAGTGTTAAGGAGGTTGGGCCGGGGGAAAAAAAGCGGCATCCTCCGCTCTCAAGGCTGCCTCCCACCGGGGCAAAGCCCGTGCTGCTGGGGGAGGTGGCCGGAACGGCGGAGCCTGAGATGAGGGCGGAGGCAGCCAGCCCGGCTTTCCTCCGCTCCCCTCCCGGCTGCCGCGGAGCGATGCTCCGCTCCCGACTGAGCTGCGGAGGAGCCGCGGGTTCCTCCGGCCGGGGAAGTTCGTGGAGGTTGGGGGATCCCCGAGATCGGGGTTCTGCGGGGATGTGCGCGGGGTCGACCCCTCCCTAAGGGACCCCCGCCCGCTTCGGTGCCCGCCGGCCAGAGGAGCTCGTGGAGAAGCCCGGCAGAGCAGCCTCCTCCCGCTGCAGATCGCCCTTTTCCATCTGCTCAGGCAGACCTTCTGCTTTCCAGTTCCCGGTGCGGACGGATCGGGCCGCGACCCCTGGTTAGGGGGTGCCCCGCTGTAAGCTCGCGGCTTTGCCCATCCCATTTGCAGCTGTCTCCGGGTGAAACCCGACATGAAGACCTGAGCTCGGAGGAGCACATGCTCCCGGGTTCGGGCTGCTTGGAGAAGCGTGCCCAGGTGTGCTGCTGGAAACCCAGCCCGAGGGCTGCAATACTGAACTCCAGCCGTCAGCCCCTCGTTGCAGCCCAGGCTGCTGGGTAAGGGAGCGTTTGGCACACGGAGCTGCACGGAGTCCCTTCCCATGTGTGCCACCTCCTGCTCGCTTTAAAGATACAATCTTTATTTTTGTTGTTATTATTATTATTATTATTTTTCATTTCCTTTTTATTTATTTTCATTTTGTTTCTGTTTGGAAGACACTCCAGCTCATCCATTCATGCAGGCAAAGGGACGCGCCCCAGCCGTGCTCCGAGCACGCCGCCTCTTTCCTCGAATCCTTTTCAGCTGTGAAACGGCCAATGGCTTTCTATTTGGCAAACACCTTGAGGGGAGCAAGGGGATGAGGAACGGGGGGTGGAGCAGGTTGCGGTGCTGGGCCTGCAGGGCCCTTGGGTGGTGCTGAGGTGTCAGCATCCCTCTGCTATGTGCCATGGTGTAGGCATTTGGGTGCCCCATTGGTCTGACCCCCACGGTGGTGCTGGCAGTGGTACCCAGGTGATGGGTGTGGTGCAGCACCCGGGCACTCGGCGATGCTGCAGCACAGCACTGTCTCTGCACCGTGACTTTCCCGCGTTTCCAGCTGCTACCGAAGATAATGAAACACAAAACCCGCGTTACGACAGCTTTATTTATAGAACAAAGCTTTGAGGGGGTTGACTTTTTTTTCATTTTTGATTCGTTTATTTATTTATTATTTCCCCCGCCGCTCATGAGAGGCTGCTGCTTGCTGGTAGGTGTGACTGTGAAGTCCTTGTGAACCTTGGGAGACGATGTTTAGATGAGTGACCATCCTCTTGCATCTGGACTACGTTTCCCAACCGGGTGCTGCCAGAATGCTCTGAGTGCTTTGTAAGCCAGAAATAGCCACCAGGGGCAGTTAGAGGCAGAGCTTTCACCTGGTGTTCTCAGCACTTACTGCTTTATTAACACAGTTTATTTATATTAAAAGAGGTTTTTCCAAGCTTTTTCTTCTTATTTTTTTTTAATAGAATTTCTTATGAAAAACAAAATCCTGCAGGTTAAGAACCCACACCAAGCTTGGAGAATATTTATTTGGTGATGTAACAGCAGCTCTTTCTTTTTCTTGAGGAAAAACACCATCAGTGCATTATTTTATATTTCCTTTCTTTACTCTTTTCCATTCATTTCAAGGAGCCTCAGCATTTCCCAAGCTTTGCTCCTTATTCCCCACCAGGCAGCACAGTGCTTCGGTCTGACATTCTGTGTGTCCATCCATGGATGTGTTCTGAGAGGTGTTTTGAAGTGGAATGTTAGAGCAAAAATATCAAGGTGCCGTTGTGCTGTTCCGTGCTGTGAGGTTGTGTCAGTGCAGATGTGGTTGTGTCTCTGCTGGTTTTGTGATATTCCCCCCTGTAAGAGAAAGCTGGCCCAGAAAATGAGTGAATTAGAAGCAGTGAGAGCTGCCACTGCCCTCTGCACTGCTGTGGTTTGTGGGCAGCGGGTGTTCATGCTGCTGACCAGAACGTGGGGAATGTGGGAGCCCTGTCCTTGCAAGCCCTGCTCTTTGCTAATTACCTGCATCCCATGATTGGATGCTCTGGGCTTTGCATAGTGACAGCTCATAAAGTGCAGAAGTGGCAGCAGTGGGGAGGAAGGGAAGCAAAATCCGCAAATCCAGCAGTACTTCTGTGGATTTTGGCTTGGAAGCAGTGAGAGAGACTGACATGGGGACAGAGAAGGATGCTCCGGATCCCAGCTCCTGGGCACGCTGCCATGGGCCCTGTGTGCCCAACAGTGCTGCTGCAAGGAGCTGCTGCCTGCCCCAAAAGCACAGCATCCTCCTTCTCTCCCCACTCTGAGCCCCGAAGGAGGGTAGGAGGAGGAGGGAGAGGGGAGAGATCGGTTGAGCCAGAGCCTCAGCACAAAGCAGGACAAGGAAGATTGCAAGGAGCTGAGCTCTAATCCCTGTGCTGAGCCTGCCCGTGGCTGCTGTGCCCACTGCGTGTGGCTCGGACCTGCTGCAGGATGTGCCCTGGCAGGGAGGCTGAGGCCACGGTCCGGGTGTAGGATTTGCCCTGTGCAACCCATGGGAGGGCAGAACCGAAGGAAGAAGAAAAGAAGTCGGTCTAATTAGGCGTGCTCTCTCTTCCCTTGGATTTGCAATGCTCCACGCTGCCGTCACCTTCATTAAGACGTTTCTCGGAATGCCAAGTGCTTCTTTTGATGTTCCTAAAGGGGTTTGTTTATCCAGGAGACGTGCGTGCAAGGATACGGGAGCATCCTATACCACTGCAAAGAGCAAGGCACCACTGCATTGTGCTGCCTGCAAGGGCTGAGAATTGCACCAGGGTTTCTCCCTCCCGTCCTTCTGCTGTGTCCTGGAGCCAATTGGGTCTATGTACAGTGTGTGTGGGAGGGAGGTGGGAGCTTTTGATCCACAGAGCCCAACCTCTCCTCTCCCTTTTTGCCATGGTTGCAACTCCTGGAGGTTTCCAGAGGCTGAAGGAAAAGGGAGAAAATGACGCTGAAAAGTCAATCAGCAAAAAGAAGCAAAGGGTGGAACCTCCCATGCCTGCACAGAAATGCCAAAGGAATTGCTACAGACTTTGATAAAATGTGCAAACTCACCTCTTACAGCTACAGCAGCGCGCAGCAGCACGAGGTTTGGGTGACTGCCGCTATGGAGGTGTTCAGTGATGACTCAGGGCAGGGTGGCTTCAAAGTGGTTATTTCCTGTGGTGTGTATGTGCAGCACACATGGAAATCCTACCTGGATTTGAGGCAGAAAACGTCTGCATGTGGCATGCATGGGCATTGCCCCCATTTCCTTTGCCTCACTGAGGTCTGGGTTTCTGCACCCTGTTCTTGGCTCTGCTTTTGACTTCCCTGTACCCTTGAGCAGATCGCTGGGCTTATCCAGCTCTGATGATGGGAGAGTGATGCTGAGCTATCTCCCAGGGGGCCCAGAATGTGCACAGAGGTCGGACCTGAGCTGAAGCATGCAGGTCCAGGCAGCAGTGACACACGACATCAGGTGACAAGACGGATGGTGTTCTCCTTAGGGCTGGTGCTGCACCAGCAGCAGGTTTGTCTCTCTGGCCTGCCTCCCTCGCTGCCTTTGTATTGCAGTTTGGAGCTGAACATCAGTGCTGGCACATTTTGCAGTATTTTACTGTCTCTCTCAGGTCTCCCTGCTCCTGGAATCAGGGGATTAGAAAAGGGCTTCATTTTATTTTACAGCCTTCCTTCCTGGAGCTGCCAATGGAAGTCCAAAGCGTTGTACAAACATGTGCCAAAGCACGTGAAATTTTCTGGAAGATAGTAACTTCTTGCATATTGTGATTTTTTTTTAAGTGCTGTTTCTTGAAGGCTTTACAGGGTGAGGCTGACATCAGCCTTTCCCCTGGGATACACCTGCCTTATTCACAATATGAGCCACCATTTGCTCATGTGCACCTTGGGGTCCATAGGTGCCTCCCTGCACATCATTCCTTTCCATGCTGCGTTAAAGTGTTATTTAGCTGTGGGTTGGAAACCCTTTAGGAAATCCAGGATTACCCTCCAAACACCTTGCTATTCTCTTCTGTTGAGTTCCCCTTCTCCTCGAATTCCAGCTAAGGAGAAACCAGCCTTCGACATGTGATACCTATGTCCCTTCTGCTGCCCTTAGGGGATCAAAGTCCTTTTGCTAAATGATGCTCATTTTCCTGTTTGCTTTCTTACTCAGAAAAAGATAAGAAAAAAACAAGAAAAAGCACTGAGAAAATGAAGGTGTCCCATGGGCAGAGTGAGGGTGGAGTGTTCCCAGGCAGTCACAGCTTTGTTCCATCTCGAAGGAACTGGGCTCATCCCTCAGATGGCTCCTTGCATTTCATGATGGTGGTTTCCATCATCTCTTAGTGTTGCACCTTCCATTGGAAACAAAGGAATGTTTGCATTCAAATTCAGTGCTTTCTTTTCCACACTGAAAAAAACTGGACCATTATGGTGCCCTGCGTGGATGTGCATGAACTGATCCGTTATTAGCCATAATTATAATTTACATGATGGTCTAGGAAGAAGGGGTCATTAATACAACAGAAGCAACAACAACTGTGAAAGCAGTTCAGCTTTGCTTACTGATGTGTCAGATCCTCTCCCGTGAGCTGCTCACTGGGGAAACTGGTTGAATTTTATTTCATTTTTTCCCAAAGAATGAATCTTTTGCTCGAACCATCTGGCTGCTAAATTCTTCTCCTGAAGCTGTGCAGTTTGTTGGGAGTTCATTTGCGTCTTTAGCTACTAAGGAGGAAGTAAAAGTGACTGATTAGTCTGAGGCTGGGACCGTTCACATCAAAGTGACAGGTTTTGTGAGCTGGATTTGGGAAAGTGTTTAAAATTGGTGTGTTTTCATTAAATTTTGAAGACTGTGGGCAGAACTGAGCTCTCGGCGTTCCGGCGCAGCTCTCGACTCTGCACCCCGCGTCGTTATGTCAGAGTGAATTGTGTGGCTGTTAAAATTTGTGTGCACTTGTTTGATGACTTTAAATATTGATTTTAATTGGGTGCCTTTCTTAAGGCCGTGAGTGATGAGCGGGGCCGTGCGCGATGCGCCGCGTGTAGCACAGGGATGTGTGTGGGAAGGGGATGCCAACCCAGCTTGACTCTGAAATACGCAGGAGGAGGAGGGGGACAGGGAAAGCCTTTGGAGGACCAGGATTTGGCTTTCCTTGCTTTCAGTCAAGCCTGGCCAAGAGCCCTTCCAAGCGCTTGCAACTAGCGCGGGGCTGGCATGATTGATGCTCCCCGTGGCCGTGCAGACGTGGTTAGTGTTGGCTTTACACTAGAGGGCTGTCTGTCCCTTTCCCTTCGGAGGAAAGGCATTAGCGTGCGTGCTGGGAACACTCCTGTCGTTCACAGCCTCGCAGCAATTTGACAGCGGCCCGTTTTGTTGGCTGGGTAACGCGATGCGGGTTTATTTACTGCTCCCCGCCTCCCTTCGTGCTGCGTAAGTGCATTCGCCTCCTGGTGTGGAGGCTGCTTGGGAGCCGTTTGTCTGGAGTGACATGGAAGCTCTCTGGTTTCATTGCAAGGCACTCTGTCCTCTTCCAGCGAGTGCAGCCACAGGTCAGCAGCCTTTTTGCAGACCCAACAGCCTTCAAACCCGTGGGATTTTTCCCCTCTTGTTCATCTAGGCATCCCTTGTGCCTGTGGGGAGCTGCAGCCCTGGGTGTCAGCAGCACAGCTCTGTGAGCCATAGGGTATACCGGGTTTAAGATGCTCTGGAAATGGTGGTCTGCGGGCTGGGGAGGGTCTTCAGTGCCACAGTCTGAAAGATTTGGTGGTTTCTTTTCCACAGACTTGGGTGGGACAGTTTCCTCTGAACCATAGAATCACAGAATCATCATGATTAGAAAAGGCCTCTCAGATCCACAGGGCCAACCCGAGCCCACTCCCACCGCGCCCACATCCCTCAGTGCCATATCTCTATGATTCTGGAACACCTCCAGGGATGGTGACCCCCTCACTCCCTTTGCAGCTGTGCCAGTGCATCACCTCTCTTTCTGAGAAGTGTTTCCTAACATCCAACCTGAACCTCTCCAGATGCAACTTAAGACCATCACCTCTTGCACTATCACCGTTACGTGAGAGAAGACTGACTGCTGACAGCAGGGCTGGGCCTCTGTGGGACCACTAGCCCTTGGCTACTGTGATGGGATTTGGTTACACGTGGGCACTCGTATCTCTGGTTTGCTTTGTTATGTTCCTGGTCACTTGGGGCTGCACCTGGTGTGCACCGAGGTGCAGCATCTCTCCTCCGCCAGCAGCTGATTTATCAACTTCAGGGACTTCTCTCCCTCCCTCTTTTCTCAATTTGCAGCTAATATGTCGTGAAGGGAGGGGGGGGTTGGGGGGAATTAATAATGGTAATTACAGCAGCTCACGGTCCTGAGTGCTGACGCTAACCACGTGCGTGGTGATGGATGGTGGGAGAGCGCGGTGCTGCAGAGATGCCATGCGTGGTGGTGGCTGCGTGGAGCTGAACCCAGCAGCACTAGCAGGGCAGGAGGGAGGTGTGCATCAGGCTGTTGAAATGGCATTCCCAGCTCAGCAATCACTATTTCAGTTTTCCCGAGGCTGGGGCTGCCTGGGCTCTGCTCTGTTGCTCAGAGATTGGTGCTGAGTGAGAAAAAGGGGCCCTTGTTCTCCCAGGTTGGAAGGCAGCACCGAGGGAGCTGCACAGCCAAAGAGAGACATTTATATGAGTGGCAGAATAAATGAATCTGAGCTGCCTCCTGGGAGCCAGCCCAGAAGAGACTGACTTTACTTGGCCATGGCTTTCCAGTGGGAAATGTTTTTCTTTTGCTGTATTTATTTTTGGCTTTCCTAGTGTTTTGCTAGGCTTACAATTAATCCTACACTTCTGGGTGGCCAGCTGGGCTGTGGGGACAAAGTCTTCTTGAAAGCAGTTTGCTTGGTCATTTCCTGAGGACCTTGGATTTACGGGAAGCCGAGGACTGCTTGACCTGATGTACTGATGGAAAAGAGCTCGCGTGCGGGGGCTGGGCTCTCCTCTCCCCCAGGTGCAGCTCTCCTGGTTTGGTTGCACTGAGCATCCCCCACAGTGCTTGTAGGGAGGGCTCCCAGCGCTGATCTCCTTTGTTCATCTCTCTGACATGTTCAGTGCCTTCTGTGTGTGTTTATGGCTGACACCCCACAGATGCCAGTGAAGGCATCTCTCCGCACACCATGGGCCCATTTCCCCACCTGCAGCCTCCTCCCTCCTCTTGCTGCAGCTGAGATGGATCTGTAGGGCTGTGCCAGCCTCAGTTTCTGAGCATTTCTATTTTGTTCCCGTATTCCTGAAGCGAAGGCTTTGTTGCTTGTCTGAATGTGACCCCTTGCCCAAACTCCTAAAAAAGCACAGGGGTGAGAGTGGGGCACCCGCTGCCATCTGCTGCAATGCAAGCAGAGCATGAGGCCGGGGCACGAGGTGCAGCTCTGCTGTCAGATGGATTGCTGAGCACCTGACGTGCTGCCTGGGTGTGTGACTGCAAGACACAGCCCCTGGGGAGGAGATGGGACAAGCTATGGTCCTGCTGCTCTGAGCCTGAGGAGCACAATGCTGGGCTGCTTAAATATATGAGCTCTCTGAGCATGCAGGGCTGAAGCAGCACAGGCTCTCTGCAATGCTAAGAGATGCTGTGAGTGAAAGGGACGAGCTTGCCACTTGGCAAGAGAAGAGGTGGGAAGTGATAATTGGAGACAATGATGGCACAGGAATCTCTCAATGTGATAGGAGCTAAATGACACGGTGAGGAATATTGCGCCTTGTTGAGAGTGTCAAAACCAGCACAGAAGCAAGGGAGAGGAGCAGGGGCTTTGTGCAATCTAGCAGCTCCTGCAGAAGGGCCTTGGTCAAGCTTTGGCTCCAGCTGCAGCCTGCCTACCCAAGCAGCTCCCTCTACTCAGTTCCCCAAAGCCCTCATGCTTGGGGATGAAGATGATGAATAGGATTGGTCGTTAATGCCGAGTGCCCTCTGGGTCTTTCTGGATTATTACAAAGGGCGCGTGGTTGTAAGACCAAAACGCCCATCACAGGGTGTGCATGAGCCTGAGTGCATGACGCATTGGGGCAACTGTCTGTTGCAGGGGAAGTGGGGTGGGCTGAGCTGGGCTGTGTGGGGAAAGAGGATCCAGCATCCAGGAGAAAGCACGGTGACAAATGGCATGGGGACAATAGCTTGGCTGCTCCTTCTGGCGTGACTGCCAGATGGCATCACACAGAGTAGAGTAGGAGGAGAGCGTTTTGGTAGTGGGAGAAGGCTCTGGAGCAGCCTCCCACAGGGTCCTGCTGAAAGTCCACATATTTATATTATCAGGAGAGCATCCAATGATGCCAGCCTGCAGGCCCTCTCTCCTAGTTAGTACAGAAGTGTCCCCATTGCTTCTTCCCAGGGCACATGCAGCCCTGATTGTTCCTGGCAGGTAATGCTGCCTTCCTCCTTGCTGGCCTTCTTCAGATTCATTGCCAAATCTTCATCCACTGCTGTGGTCCTACACTTTTGTCCCACTCAGAACTAGGGTCTGCTGTGCAAAGGGTCCCGTGGGCAGCCCCACTGGATGCAAGGTGAGTGCACCCTGCATGGCAGGCTGGCAGCAGCCCGTCTCAGAACTTGTGGCTGGCTCTTCCCAGCAGCCCTGGGAAATATGCAAATTTAACCTTTGAATTTACTGTGCTGTTCTTTTCCTGGGAAATGTCATTCGGGGCATCAAGCTGGGACTGTTGGGAGGGGAGCGGGCATCGGTGGCATATGCTCTGTGGGGGTGAAGCTGAGGTCCCCCATGAAGCCTTCAGGTGCTCCCCACAAGCAGGAGCTCACCATGCTCTCTGCCTTCACTGCCAGTGGAAGCTGCCCCTGTGGGTGGAACAAGTCTGGGGGTCTCGAGCTGGCTCCTGAATGAAGTAAGGAGGTTTCTGACCCAGTTGTGGGTGCTGAGAGGAGCTGGCAGCAGTGGCACGGCGGTGCTGGGATGCTCCTCTGCCTCAAGAGATGGGGCTTATGGAACTCTTATGGGATCTGACCCAGACTACACTGCAGGAGGGAGCTCCCAGCCCTGCTGGATGTGCAGAGCTGAAGGGAATTCCGGGTGTTGTGGCTGGCAGTGACTGATGGGACCATCCTAGCTTGGGCTGACACTAAGCTGAAGGGCTAAGTTTCCAGGCTGCCCCTGGGAGGTGTCTATGGAGCAAAACAAAGATGTGATTACAGTGCGGGCAGGAGTGACAGTGCAAAGAAGATGGATTTCAGCATGGCTGAATAACCAAAGACCATCTCCGCGTCCCAGGAGGGCTCTGCTCTGCTTGCTGGACCAGCCGTGCTGAAGTCGTCCCTGTCACATCAGCTCTGTTACTGCTCCTGGCTTTTGTCAGCATGGATGTGCCTCTCTGCGGTGTTCCCATTGCACCTGTGTGGGCTGTGCCAGCTGAAGAGCTCAATGGTGTTTTGGGGGTGGTGGAATGAACCTGAAGAGCACTGTGCGCAGCTCTGGTTGTGTGGCCGTGGTGCAGGTGTCCCCTACAGCTTTTTGCAGTTATTACACTCCCAAGTGCTGTCTCTGTGGAGAAGTGCTGTAGGATCAGTAGTGTAGGAGCTCCCAGAGATCAAGGCATGCAGCTGAGCTCTCCTGCAGCACCCTCCAGAGCAGCCATCGTGGGCAACTCTGGGCCAGCTGCACCCTGAGCTAACAGAGCAGAGTGCCTTCACGGGCATACCTGGAAACAGCAAAGCAGAATGTCCATGTGATGGGTTTCAATAGGAAAATAGATTCATTTCCCAGCTCCCACAGGGGTTTTTGAAACAGCAGAGAGTAAATAAGGGTTTGGAAAGCGATGACAAATACGTTGGAGGTCCCCTTCCAAGCAGCCTCAGCTGTTTGAAATTACATTCACATCTCAGAGCAGTGGCTCTGAGTTGAGGAGCGTGAGGCCCCAAAGATCTCCAGATCTAGCACGCTCTTATTTGCTTGGGTGCTAATTAAGAGAACGTCAAAGCTCTGATATGTATTCTGTAACTCCCTGTAAATTCAGATAAGAGACATTACAAATCCATCACAGGTGTATTAAAATCCCCTTAATTAATAAACTATAAACACAGCTGTTCCCTGGAGAATGACTGTGAACAATGGATGGGGGCAGACACCAGAGCGTATGAGGCGAGGTTGGGAGGATGCTGCCCATACAGTCCTCATTCCACAGGAGAGAGTAAAGCAAAGATTTTTTGTAGAGGAAAACTGCTGGTGGTTAAGCATTCAAGATATTGCCAGAGCCTTTGGTTTGGCCAGCTGAGCTGCTTTGGGACCAAAAAGGCATCGTGCTTGTCTAGTTGAAGTGGTTGGAAAGATGAGAGCAGCACGGGGATGGGTTTCCCCATCCTGTGCAACCTGGGAGTAGGTGGCCGCAAGGGACATCGGTTGAAACCCCTGTGCCAGACATACCTACAAAAGTCAGCTTGCTCCAAAGCTATGCAAAAATTCTGCACTGAGAAATGCTAAATTAAGTGCACGAAGCAGATCCAAATGGAGACAGGATTTAGAGTGTCATCCTCTCGCAGCAATGGTTTGCTTGGAGCATGCTTTGAAGCCAGTGGAAAACTGGGATCTGTTGGTCTAAAGGCTGGGGGACTGCCATTACCATTAGGTTATCTCTGGACTTTGCGTGCTCCTTGACCAAAGATACCATTCTGGACAAGAGAGAACCCCTTCCTGATCAAGCTTTCTTAAAAGCAGTGTTATTTTATGGAGATTTCACCATATTCTTGTTTTCTGGTTAAGAATGGAATTATAGAATCATTCAGGTTGGAAAAGACTGCTAAGATCGTCAAGTCCAACCATCAAATGCTGGGGTGTGAGCTGCTGGTGTTGTTAATGCAGAGATTTAAGAAGGAGGGTGGATTCCTGGATAGAGATCTCCAGTCCAGAGCTGTGATGAGCTTATGTCCCTTGAAAGCTATGGAGAGAATTGCCCTACTTCCAAATGGAACAGTGCAGGGAAATCCCACGAGTTGTCCTTCAAAGGGCAAGAGCTACTTGTCTTCTGGAAGGTGGTTTTCTGAGTGACATGGGTGTGAGTGAGGCCAGTGAAAGGAGGTAGATTTCTTTTCTAAAGCTGTCATATTACATGTTTTGACACTGATGGTACAGTTTCTTCAGCAGCAAGAAAGCAGTTGTGTTCCCTGCTTGGTGGATTCAGGGGTTGCAACGTCCCTGACAAGGCTCGTTGATCAGCCCTCTCTGATAACACAGTGTTTGAGCCCACTGAGAAGTGTGCCGTGTCCAAACTGCCTTGCACTCCTCGTGGTCCCCCCCATGTTGTGTCAGCTGGGGGTGATGAGCTGTGTGACAGCTGGCTGGATGCTGCACCCACAAATCAGCATGGCTAAAGGGCAACTCACCATGCAAAGATGCAAGGTCTACATATTCCTGATAGCACTTTCAAGCCCTGAGAATATCCAGATGTGATTTCTACAACAGACTCTATTCCTTACATAGCCTGTGGCAGAAATACTGATCTGTGCCTTTCTGGCTGCACCAGCAGTCTGTTCAGCCCCTTATGAGCCCCTAATGTCCTTCAGTGTCCATTCCTGGCATCTGCATCCTCTCCTGGCTATTCCCTCTCTTGGGTGAGGACGTGCAGGGCTGCCAGCAGTCCTGGCCCTGAAGTGCCTGCAAGGCAGCTCCAGCCAGCCACGAGATTGTCCCTCAAGGGCACAGGTTGGGACCTCAGAGCCTGGCCTGAGAATAGCAGGATTGTTGTGTCTCTGTGAGGAAGTCTGCCTGGTTTCAGGCTTCACTGTCTAGACAAAGAGCAGGGAAAGAGCAAGGGGGGGACATGCAGTGATGGCACTCAGAGATCCAACGTGAGGTTTGGAGGCCACCCAGCTCACCTCCTTGACTACCCACCACAGTGGTTTTCAGGCACCACACCACTTCCACAGATGGGTGGCAAGTCCAGTTTGTGTGATGTCCAGGCTCTTGGGAGCCTGAACAGTGTTGCTGCAGTTCACACATGTTTCTGGAGCTCCCTTCCGTTGGAAGGACTCTGAAGGTGCTTACCAGTGCCCGTGGGAGCTGGCAGGGCAGAGTGCTGTGGTGCAGGCTTTGTGTTCCTTCTGGGCATCTCAGCTTGGGATGCACTGGGAGTCCCTGTCCCTGTGTTTCTTGGTGCCCTGCTGGAGAGCTGTGCTGTGGCTTTGGTACACCAGGGGCAGTTCTGAAGTTCTAGGAAGGGGGAACCAACAAACTTTGCATGACTTGATGGCTCTATCATAGGTTGAGCAGATTGAAGCACCTGGTGTCTACCTGGCACACTGTAACCATTCTTCACTGTCTTCTCTGCTGTCTAAGAAATGATTTGATGAGGGTATGGCCAGTCAGGCATGTGGGAACAGCTGCTGCTCCAGTCCCTGCTGGAGGGTTCTGCCTCCTAGGTGCAGCTCAGGCTGGTGAGGCTGGATGTCCTCCAGAGTGTGGGTTGGGACCCATGCAAGCCTGGGGCTCCCCATGCCACATTCCACCTAAGAGACCACGTGCTCTGCTCTCCAGACTGGCTGTAAAGGATGTCTAGAAAGTGGTTGGACCTCTGGGTGCCCTCAGAGGTTAACCCACCATTGAGATATTTTCCCTGAAGTGTATCTTGCCTCCATAGCTGTGGGCTACAAGGACAAAGAGATGTCTGTCCCCTTTACCATATTCCTCATGCTGCTTTGCTTGGCTCTGGAAACTGTCTGCTGCATGCTATCTGATCTGTGTGCAATGTCTGCGGGTCCCCTGCTATCTGAGGAAAAATGGGGCTGCTTGGTTAAAACCGTAGTAGCTAATTACTTATCCTTATTGCTCTGCTAAGATCACATTCATCTGAATCACCACCAGAGATAAGGGATATCAGTGGTGACTGAGCTATGCATGAGACAGCATGGTTCCATTAACCCATGCACAGCCCTCCTGGCATTCACCTGAGGAGGAGACAGAAATGATACTGGAGCCAACCCCTGGCTCACTTGCACAGAGGATCCCCTGCGCAGACTTTGGCTGGGAAGGTCTTGTGCACGTTGGGTCCTGCAAGGCACACTTGTGGTTTCCTTGTCCTATCTGTGCTCAACGAGACTCAAACATCTTATATAAAAACCAGAGCAGGAAGGCATTTTGAGGGAGGAAGAGCTGCAAGTCCGGCAGAGCTGTTTGTGTTCTGGGGTACAGGGCTTTCTTCCCAAATGCCTTCAGGAGCTGCTTGTCCATGTGCAGCTGTAAGGGAAAGCAACAGAGCTTTCAGGTGGCACTGCCTGTTTTACTCTTTCAGGAGGAGGAGTGTCTTATTATAATTGCCTTGCGTATTTGGAAGAAAAAGACCACTGTTACTAGAAATTCAATATAGAAATTACTGGTTACTACCCTCTGTAGACTAATTCTGAGGGTAGCAGAAGAATGAGGAATTTAATGCACACTATAATGAATGTCAGTCTTCTCCCTTAATGAATAGGAATCACAGTTTGCTGCACATTGTAGGGAAATGAAAAGCATCCAAAGTTCAATCCATTTTTTCCTTTTCTTTTTCCTTTTTTTCCTTTCCCCCCCCCCCTTTTTTTTTTATTTTTTTTTGTAGATACATAATGCATACCATTATTATATGCACAGCAGATGGGTACATCCATTTGTCAGTTCTAAGGATTTTTATCTCTTACTGTTCAAGTCAGGGTTTTCCTTCAACTGAACTTTGTAAAATTTCCTATACAAGCCGAATTCACAGAGCTGGATCCTTGTAAGAAAGTGGATTTTTTCCCTCCCTCCTGTAATAAACCATCCAGGCAACTGGAAGCAGAGATGACCCATTCTTTGTTTGACTTGGACCAGCTATTCCCAGTGCCAGCACTGATTGCTTGTAGCACAGGAGTGTTTGTGTGCGTGTGTGACAGTTGTGCAATGGGATCCCTTGCAGGGATGCATGACCATGAGCTGAAGGCCACATTTGCAGTGAGAGCTTTACATCTGGAAAGGTCTATGGGGTGAGCACGGACAGCATTGCTCCTGGCTGAGGAGGCTGTGCAGGAACTGATGTTTAACAGCAGGGAGAGGCTAGGCTCCTCAGCACAGCATGGGCCATGTGGGCCATTGTGGCTTTGTTGGTGTGATGCAGGCTTGTGAAGTGTTATTCCTTAAGCCTGGATGTCCTTTAGGATCGTAGAATCATAAAGGCTGGGTAAAAACTCTAAGATCTCCAAGTCCAACCCCAGCCCTCCCCCACTCATGCTCACTGACCACCTCCTTCAGTGCCACATTCCCACAGTTCTGGAACACCCCCAGGGATGGTGACCTCACCATTTCCCAGGACAGCCTGCCCCAGTTCATCACCACTCTTCTGGAAAATAAATTTTGGTTGGATTTTTTGTCTTTCTCCTTGCATCTCTCAGGCTTTTAAAGTCACAGAACGTGGGAGACCCAAGCTCACCTGAGTGCTAAGCCAAGCCCCATCACAGTGGAGGGACACCAGTGGCCCAGAGTCACGCTGCAGCTAATGTGATGCAGGGACTGAGAGCTGCAGAAAGAACCTGCCTCTTCTGTGAGCTAATCCTCCAGTTCCCTGAACTGAAGTGTCTCAGTACTCTCAGGAAGGAGCTTTTAGGCAGTTCCATTGCTGTGAGGAATAGCACTTTACCATGACCTATGCAGCCATCTGCCAGCCTTGCAGACTTTGGGGTGTATATGAGAGTTCAGGGGTCCCACATACCACCTGACCCCCGGGGCATAGGATGGGATGTATGGGATGCAATAAGGTGGCCCCTTTGGGGGTGGGAGGGAGGGGAGGGAATGTCTCCCACAGGCAGAGTGGTGCCAGTGTGGGGCTGGAGAGCTTTCTTGCTGCTGTGGTCCTGGGGATCCGGAAGGCGTTTCTCCATCTGTTCTTTCTTATGTGCAAATGCAGGCTCCAGCTGAGCAGATGCCGGCTCTGTGCCAGAGGAGTTTAGAGTTCCACTGTTTTAAAATATTTATTAATGTGAAGATGTAGTTATCACTTAAGCTGAAGCAATACAGTGGAAGTCTTTTTGTTGGAATGGAAGTTAGTGATGCTGAAAAGCCATTAAGCTGTAAATATAAACTATATTAAGTGCTCAGTAGCAACCTTAAAAATCCCTTTGTTGGTTGCTTTTCTTCTTCAAGGCTGAGTGTCTGTTGAGGGGATTACTTTATGTTATCGCTCCACGGCATGCCCAGTTCTGCCCGATAGGTTGAAGAGGGACATGAATGGCTTTGCAGCAACGTTTCCCCAGCAGCTCAGCTCAGTGCTGTGCCTTTCAGCAGCTGAAGGCTCCACAGCCATGTGAGTGCTCAGTGGAGGTGTGTTGAGATGGCTGATCATCTCTGCTTCTCCTCCACCTGGAGAGATGGTGCTGGGATGGGGGCTAGTGTCCCCTTTCTCTTGCCTTGTCATAGAATCATTAAAGTTGGAAAAGACTGCAGAATTTTGTAGTATTTTGCTGAAGCTGTTTGCTTGTGCCCTCTTCTAAGGTCAGGATTGCATTCCCTTCTTGTCCTGAGCAGAGTGAGTGCAGCGCAGAAGGGATGGATCCGAGTGAGATGTAGAGTGAATGAGTGCTGCCCATGGCCATGGCTCACAGCCTTCTGCATTCAGCACTGCTGAGGAGCTCTCTCCCAGCCAAATAGGCTCCTTGCCCAGTACGGCATCAGGCTTGATCCTCTCGTCTTTGCAGATCAGCCAGAAGAGATGGGCTTTTCTCAGAAAATGCTGCCAGAGCTCAAAGCAGGTGTCATTGGGTCTCTTCTAATCACACTGCCCCTGAGCTCTTCCCTAAAAAAGAAACAAAGAAAAAAGAAGAGAGGAAAGAAGGAAAGGAAGAAAGGGAGAAAGGGAGAAAGAGAGTGAAAGAAAGGAAGAAAGAGTGAAAGAGTGAAAGAAAGGGAAGGAAGGAAGGAAGGAAGGAAGGAAGGAAGGAAGGAAGGAAGGAAGGAAGGAAGGAAGGAAGGAAGGAAGGAAGGAAGGAAGGAAGGAAGGAAGGAAGGAAGGAAGGAAGGAAGGAAGGAAGGAAGGAAGGAAGGAAGGAAGGAAGGAAGGAAGGAAGGAAGGAAGGAAGGAAGGAAGGAAGGAAGGAAGGAAGGAAGGAAGGAAGGAAGGAAGGAAGGAAGGAAGGAAGGAAGGAAGGAAGGAAGGAAGGAAGGAAGGAAGGAAGGAAGGAAGGAAGGAAGGAAGGAAGGAAGGAAGGAAGGAAGGAAGGAAGGAAGGAAGGAAGGAAGGAAGGAAGGAAGGAAGGAAGGAAGGAAGGAAGGGAGGGAGGGAGGGAGGGAGGGAGGGAGGGAGGGAGGGAGGGAGGGAGGGAGGGAGGGAGGGAGGGAGGGAGGGAGGGAGGGAGGGAGGGAGGGAGGGAGGAAAGGAGGAAAGGAGGGAGGAAAGGAGGGAGGAAAGGAGGGAGGAAATAAAAAGAAAGAATCCCCTGCTTTGGTTACTGTGAGCATGAAGCTGTATGGGTTTCTTGGGCAATTTAATTTTACATAATAGTGTAACTAAACTGTACAAATTTAAAGAGCACCTGGAATATGTAGGCATATTCTAAAATATCTTATCTCACATTTCAGCCCTAGCTCATGAATATGTCGTGTTTCTTGCTTCTGTTTCTTTCCTATCCACTCTCCTTCGTGGCTGGGATATCACTGGGAATTGCACCTCTTCTGTGTTTGCCTGTAGATCCTGTTCTGTTTGTGCTCTCCTCCCATACACCACGGACATGAGCACCTTTTGTTCTTCAGACCCTGTGCTTGGCACGATGATTTTTTGGAGAATAGAGCATCGCCTCTTCTGCCTTCCTCTGCCTTGCTGCCAGCACAGACAAGCTGGGGTGATGCTGCAGAGCCCTGCTGTCCCAGCCTCTGCCCAGCCTGCCCTTCCCCCTCCTGCCAGCCCTGGCTGCCGCTTTGCCCCCAGGACATGCCAAAGCATGTAATCCCCTTTCCTCAGGGCGGCTAATTCTGGCACACTGGCTCCTTCCCTGCCGCTGTCATCTGCACACTTCCCCCTAAGCTGCTTTTCCAGGTCAGGTGGACGGCAGTGATATTTCTGCTGCTCTTTTTGAGCAGGAGGATGCTCTCTGCCAGTGAGCTGATTTCAGGAACCCCAAGCTGCTGGTGGTGCCCTTGAGGCACCTTCGATGTTATTGGGCTGTGTGGGTATTCTCCACACTGCTAGCTGGGTCACTGAGTTACGGGGGACATTTTCCCTTTACTCACCACTAGAGCATCCCCAGCTCTCCAGTTGAGCCCTCTCAGTCTTGCTTGGGGTTGCAGATGTCAGAAAGAGCAGCCAGTGAAGTTTTTATGCATTGCTTGCAGGAAATCACTGCTCTCCGTTCAGTAAATCACCTTTGACTCCACTTTATGCACTCCAGATGAAAACAGCAGACTTTATTCCAGCAAAGCAAAGAGCTGGAATCTTGGCTATTGCGCTGGAGACTTTGCCAGCAGAGGGTAAAACAAACATGAATTGCAGGTCTTATCGATTGCTAAGCTTCATCCCTTGCTGCTCCCATGTCTTTGGTAGCTGGATAAGTCAGGAAGTACGCGCCACTGCCCCCCAGCACAGCAGCTGCCCTCAAAGGTTTTGCTATCACAGCTCTGTGTTGCAGCTCTGCCCTCTCTTCATGGGATAAATCCAGCTCTTTTCAGCAGGAATTGTGTCTTCAGAAGCATTGAACACGGTGGGGGGGGTCTGACTTAGATCTGGATTTTGTTGCTTGCACAGCACTTAGTGGCTTATAAACAAGGAACACCAGTTAATGACACGGGTTGTTCAGACCTTGCTCAGGTCCACCAAAACCAGGGTGTGGGTTGAAATGGTTGTGCCAAAGCCCCACCAGGTGTCACTGGGAAAAGCCTTGAGGGGTACCTCCATCCCAAGGATCTCCAAAACAAAAGCGATGTGACCTTTTCCTTCTCAGCTGGGAATGGAGGAAGGTGTCAGCCCAGCCCCTGGGCTTCAGCTTTTGGGGGCTGGAGATCAAAAAGGACATATGAGGAGCATCCAGGGGGCTGTATTGGCTTTTCTGTCCTTCCACGATGCAGCTTGGTTCAGTCTCAGCCACCTCTGGGATCTTCACTGAAATCCATCCGGAGGGAAAAAGGGAGAAAAATATATGTTGAACTGCTTCTGTTTGCATGCATGAACAATCCAGGTTCTTTGTCTGCTTCAAGCTCCTGGCCTAGGTTACTACAAGATGGATTATTTTTGCATGGAATTGTCCATAAATGGGGGTCTGGGATGTTGTTAATTTGCTATTTGTTGAGAGAAGCAAAGGGTTTGGGAACCTAGTGGCCCCATAGGCATGGCAGCTGGTTTCTTTGTGAGACAAAGTGGGAGGGATTTATTTTGCAGAGCAAAGTGAGCAAGAAAGGAAGAAATAGGTGCAAACATCATCTCTGGAGAGCCTTCAAAGTCTGAGTACCTCCGAGAGGCTTCAGAAATACAGAGCTGACCCCACTCTCTTTGTTTTAAAAAATAAAAAATAAATAAAATGCTTCCCCCTCCCCCCCACTCTGCATCCCTGGCATTCTTGGTGAGGGTTTCAGAAAGACTCCAAAATGTGCTGGCTGCTGAATTAATTACGAGCAGGTTTCCTCTGGCAGAGTGCTTGTTGCAGGCTGTACATCTGATGGAAAATTAAATGCGTTTTGGTGTAATTGGAGCTCTTTGGTTCATTTGGAGGACTTTGAGTATTCAAGTTATTCCTCTTTTTCTTGTGCTGCGTGGGAAGGGGATGAGAGTGTGCAGGGTTGGGGTGGGAAATGGTCTGTGCTGCTCCTGCTCTGTGCAGTGTGCTTGCAGAGGGCTCAGGAGGCAGTGTTTAAATCATGCTGCTTCTTCCAGCAAACAGAAGCCAGGAAAGCCCATCCCATGCGTGGGCTGTGGGAGGTCTCCCCAGCACTTGCTTTGTAAGCAGGGCTGGAGCCAGCGCTTCTCCTTTGGTTTTATGAGCACTTGCTCAGCAGAGCATCAGGCAGGGCTCAGCAGAGCAGCTTACGAGCAGCGTCACTACAAAGATGGTTCATAGCCCTGAAGTTATGAGGTGTCCTTAAAAACAGGGTGGTAAAGTGATGCTGTCCCTCTGCTGCCCAGGGTCCCACAGCTCCCAGAGGCGCTGCCCCAGCTAGGCCAGTTTGCTTTCACCCGTTCAGAAACATGAAATCCATGCTTGGGAGGTGGCAAGTGTAGCTATCAGTCATAGATCTACTTCCAAATATTAAATAAAGCTCATCTGTTGTATCTGGCAAAATCTAGAGCTCTACCCTAAACTCAAACTCTCTCCAAAAGACACCAAAAACCTTAAATCAGTGCTTGCAAGAAGGTTAGGTAGAATCATAGAATTGGCTTAGGTCAGAGAGGACCTTAAAAGTCATCCATTTCCAACCCCCCTGCCATGGGCTGGTTGACCTCCACTAGATCAGGCTGACCAGGGCCCTGTCTAGATTAGCCCTGAATATGTTCCAGGGATGGGGCACCCACAGCTTCTCTGGGCAGCCTATTCTAGTGCTTCATCACCCTTTGAGTAAAAAATTCCTTCCTAAGATCTAACCTAAATTTCCCTCGTTAGCTACCAGGCAAAGCTGTACTTCCAAAAATGACAACAATTTTCAGCTACCAAGTCTGGCAAAATGTGGAGCTGCAGTCCTAAGCTCAAACTCTCTACGCATGCCAACAAAAACCTGAAATCAATGCCTGCAAGAAGGCAAGGCTAGCTAGCCAGGCACGGGTCTACAGAATATCTTGGCCACACAATACAGGTCTCAGTCCTAATTCAGCAGAACCTCCACCTCTGAACCATCACATGAGCTCTCTGCTGAGCCCAGCAGCATGACTTGCAAGGAGAAAAGTGGGTCCAGGGCTGCTCTAACTGCTCTAATTGTGCACAGGCAATGGGAAAGGCAATGGCTGAATACTCATACATTAAGTTACGTAAGAATATAGTAGCACATGATGTTGTACAGCTATCTAAACTGTGCTTCATCCCCCCTTCTGCTGGCTTCCTGCCCGTGAGCTGGACATGTGATGTGTCAGGTCCAGCCAGCATCAGTCCCCAGTGTGAGTTATCAGCTCGATTTCAGGCAGGGCTTTAAGTATATTTGAAACACAAAGGGGAACAGAATCCCCCTCCATCTCCTCCTTGAGCAGAGCCCAATCAGAAATATTACAGATTGATCAGTATTTTATCTGGGAAGGAGGACAGCTCCTTAACATCATTAAGTAGTGACCTTTAAAACTCATATTCTCCTGCCAGCCAGATTTGGCAATGGATAGAGCGGAGACGGATGGCGGCAATGGGGAATAAAATCAATTGTTTGCTGAGATCAGTGCGTGTGTGTTTTCAGTGGCATGGAGGTCCCTGGGCCACTGTTCACAGTCTCTTTCAGCACATTTCTTTTTTACAGCAGAATAAATTCTGTTTGGGGCCCGAGATGAATTTTCAGAGTCATATGTCATGTTTTACAAGGGGCTGACAGCACAAATTGGGGGAGAATAATGGTGCCCAGCCCTAACTCACTTCAATGACTTTATTAGATTTCTCATCCAGAAGCAGATGAGCAGGCTGGGTTCTCGGGGATGTTTTCCGTTGGGAAGCCTGTCTGCCTATTTTCAGGTTCAAATTTTGGTGTGTGTTAATGCTCTGCCTGGGTTAGGCTGTAAACGTGCTGGGTGGCAGCAGCAGAGCCAGAGATGAAACTGCTCGTTGGGTGCACGATGCCTCACATTGGGATTGGCCCTGTATCTGGGTCCTGACTTCTGCAGCCTCTGGTATTACCTGCCTGTCACTTGGGAATGAGGCTGTCTCACGAAATGTCAACCCTAAAAGGATCTGGGCAGGTTTGTGTTGAACCACTCTGCTTATGGCAGCCTGTGGCTATGAAGTGATGGGAATCCAGGCTGTGGTGCTCTACATGTAGTCACATGTGCTTTAAGATCGTGCTGGTGCTGTGAAAACAAAATGGGGCACAAAGCTGGATCATAGAATCACAGAACCATTTAGAAGTCATCTGATCCAACTCCCCTGTGATGAGCAGGGACACCCACAGCTCCATCAGATGCTCAGAGTCACTCCAGCCCGACCTTGGGTGTCTGCAGGGATGGGGCACCACCACCTCTCTGGGACGTGTGTATTCCATTGCTTCACATCATCGTGCCCCCATGGCAGCACTTCAGTGCCCTTGGTTGTCACTGCCTGAACCCTTTTATCCTCCTCAACTTCAGAGTGCTGGCATGGCTGTCTGTGCCAGCAGTGCACTCTTGCCACAGGACAACCATGTGCCACTGTCACCCTCTGGTCCTGCAGGTATTTGTCAACTGTGCACTCGTGGATGGCTGGGGCTCAAGCTGACAGCAGGTGGATGGGTTGGTGCCCAGGATGGGGTTTCTGTCTCCTGCAGCTCTGGGGCTCTCAGCACAGCCTGAAGCATCTGTATGGGCAGCTGTGGGAGTGAGACAGGGCTTGGTGAGCTTGGAGGGCCAACTGTGGGGCAAGATGCTGAGCATGGACGTGTGAGGTAAGACTACAGTGACCCACTTATGTCTGAGGGGACAAAGGGGGAACAAGGGACCGACCTCAGTGCTGGCCTGGAGGTGTTTCAGCTCCTTCCAATGTACCCTGCATAGTCATCAAAGGGCAGCGAGCTTTCAGAGATGAACAGAGAAGTGCTGCATCTGTATTACAGCCTTCCTCTCTGACATCTGAGAAGTGACGGTGAGGACTCACTGCTCGTTCCCATGTATTTGTTGTAGGACAGTGAGATGGTCTCTTATCCACAGCAGAGCTGTGAGGATGGTGGCAGAGAGCAGCTGTGTATCCTGGTCCTGGTGGTAGCAGGAGTGGGCACACCACTACAAAATCACGGAGTGACATTGACCATCTTTGGTCTCCCATCACCTCTAAGGATGGAAATGTGTTTTTTATCCTCAAATCCCTGAACAAATACAGCAGTTGGCATGGCTTGTCTGTGCCCCTGAGCTGTGTGAACTTGATTTTCAACCCAGGGCAATTGCAGACAAAGCGACAGTGTCTCTGTTGAGGATCTCCCTGACTTTGGGATGCCTTTGCAGAGCTCAGACAGCCCTTAAAACAGAAGGTTACCCTAATTTATAGTCCCTGGATTTATGGGTGATGTATATCAAAGGAGAATGTAATAGCTTTCCTGTAGCCCATTGGCAGAGGGGGGACTGTCCTCAGGACTGGGAGCAGGGACAGCTGTGGGCTCATCCACTGAGGTAACTGCCTTAACTCTTTCACTTCAGAGCTGGTACTGTGCTCACTGGGCTCTCTGCACTTTGGCCCAGCACTGAGGACTTAAAGTCGTCCCTTCCTTCAGCCTCCTTTCTTGGTGCTCCCACCTGTAAAAATGGCTTTGGTGTCCTCTGATCTGTCTGACTTTGGTCTAAAGGTGGAAAGGTCAGATTAGTTCCTGTGTTGCTCTTTGTGGCTCTCATTATCACCTGGAGAGCTGGGATAGAGCTGTGGGGTGTCATCTCTGTCTATTGGTGTGATGCCCCATCACATCCTCCTTTCCTGCCTGATAGGACAGACCTGGAGCGAGGTGCTGGGACCTGCAATCTGCCCTTCCAGTGTCTCAGTATCTGCAGTGAGCCCCAAGTGATTCCCTGGCTTCAAAAGTGCCATACCCAGGAGAGAGCTGGTGGTGGGTGGAATGGCTTTGGCTCTTTTTGCTTCACCCAGAGGGAACGAAGAGCCGTGGGTGCCAGTCCCATCTAGCACACAACAGCTTTTTGTGGCTGGAGGTTTGCCCGGGGGCTGGGGAAATTAGAGGACAACTGTAGGATGGTAGTTGAAAAGCTGGTGCTCTTGTGGCCCAAGCTCTTTCATCTTTCCTCATCCTCTGCAATCACCTGTGTGCAAATGGCTGTTGCCCTCTTCAAAATCTGGCATTGCTGCTAGAATATGTTCTGCTTCTTTAGCAGTTCAAGAACTTCAGCAGTTACAAAAACTTCTCTTTAAAAATTCATGCTGTTCTGTATCATGTTAAATATTTATTCTTAAGGAACAATGCGTTCCCCTTCCCCCATTCTGCTATGATACCTATTTTGCATATGAACTGATTAATAATTAAGAGTCTTACATTTTATTTTCACTAACAGAAGATGTGCTCCAGCCAATTGCATGCCTGCTGCGTTCTGCTGAGCTGTGAATTCACCTTTCCTCTCCAGACTGAGGGTTCCTCTCTAGTTCTCTTGTAGGTCTCCTGCATTGGGAGCCCATTTGGCCAGGGTCAGTCTGGGACCTCCTTCAGATCTGTAATACTACAGGGTTGTGTCTGTTCTTGCCATGGGGAAGACTGAGTACCAGGTCTGTGACCAACATCAGAGTGGGGGCACTTCTGATGCAGCTGTGAGTTCCCCAGGGCAACTCCTGGCTACAGCACTGTCACTGCAGAGCTCATGAACGGGAGCTGGATAAAGAGCTGACATAAGGGCAAGCTGCACCCTGGGATTAGAAGGAATTTGTCCTGCTAAAAAGGCAGGATTACCATTCAGAAGAAATGCTGAGAAAACTGCATTTTCTAATTCTCTGGGGGATTTCAGCATTATCCTCCTCTTCCTCCTTGGTGGGAAAACAAAACTCCTCACGTTTCCCTGTAGATAGGAAATACAATCCCAGCTGGTTTGCAAACATGGGAGCACCTTGCTCTCTGTAATTCACAGGCACCATGAGTAATGTTATTTTTTTTTTTTCCACCAATGAAAATGAAACGACAGGATCCATTTTAGAAGAGGTGTTTGAGGGTTCAGGAAACAAGGAAATTAAAGAGGATTGTGTTGAGGAGTTTGTTTGGGGAACTCTGTCAAAGCAGATGTGATTCCTCAGAGCATCTCAGCTGGCTCTGCCCTTTAGGCTGGAATTACAAAATGAAGAGGCTGTGCAACACCCAGGTTTACAAATGCATTTGGGTGCATTTGTCTCAGGCTGAGATTTAGCAGCCTTAGTTGTAAGCACTGTCATAAAGGGTAAAGATTGCCTGGAGGGCTGTAAGCAGAGGGGAAGGATGGCTGATGGGAAGGATGGGGTGTGCTGTGGCTGTGTGTGGGGTGCAAGGGGTGCATTGCAATTAGGGATTCTTATTTCACAGCTCCATTAGTGAGCTGGAGGCAGCGAGGGGCAGCATTGCTGGTGGTGCTCAGCCAGGAGGTGCTCCAAATAGGAAATACTTGGAAAGGCGGACCCAGGGCTTTGCATGCTTCTAGGCAGGCAGTGTGCCATAGCAAGGGCTCACTAAGAAGACAGGATCTTGTTTTTGAGAACAGCTATGTAAGAGATGCGTTGAATCCTGGTAGAGCTCTCTGGCCCTGTTACAATAGCTAGGCTGTGTGTAGGAATGCAGTTTGCATTTTGGACAGGCTGGCTTTGAAGGCACCAGAAGATGGAGATGCTGCCGTTTCTCTTTGTTGTTCATGGCTATGGCTAATCACTGTGACTCATTCCTGATTTAAGTTCTAACCTTAAACTGGTAGGTCTTGCTTTCACATCCTCTGCTGAATTAAAGAGCCTTTGAGTACCCTCTTGTTTTCTTCCCTGAAAATGCTTAGATGCTGTTACCAGGTCACCTATTTTAGCTTCTCTTTAGAGGAGAGGCAAATCACGTGCCTTCCATCCCACACCGTTTTTCCTGTCTGCTGGTACCATTTCAGGCTCTTCTTTGCAACTGCTCCTGCTCTTCAACAGGGTTCCAGGACTCGCCCTGACTTGTGACTATAGAATCACAGAATCACAGCATATTGTGGGAAGAGACACATAAGGATCACAGAAGCATAGGACGGCTTGATTTTGGAAGGAGCCTTAAAGCTCATCCAATTCCAACCCCCTGCCCTGGGCTGGTTACCTCCATCAGCTTAGGCTGCCCAAGGCCCATCCATGGCATGGAGCACTGCCAGGGATGGGGTATCCACAGCTCTCTGGGCAGCCTGGGCCAGAGCCTCACTGTCTTCTCAGTAAACAATTTCCCCCTAACATCTCACCTAAATCTCCCCTCTTTTAGTTTGAAACCATTCTCCTTGTCCTGTCAGTATCTGCCCATATAAAAAGTTGCTCTCCCTCCTGTTAATAAACTCCCTTCAGGTACTGAAAGTCCACTCAGGTGTTCCTGGACCCTTCTCCAGACAGAATGAACCCAGCTCCCTCAGCCTTGCTTCATAGGAGAGGTTCTCCAACCTCTGATCCTCCTCCTAGTCTTCTTCTAGACCTGCTCCAGCATCTCTGCTTCCTTCCTGTGCTGGGTCCTCCAGCACAGATCTTTGTACCTTACCTCAGCTGCTTCTCAGGCATTTTGCCCTGCAGACCCTTCCCCATCTTTGTAGCCCTTCTTTGAATTCTCTCTAATAGTTTTATATCTTTCTGATACTGCGGTCCCCAAAACTGCACATAAGTGCTTGAGGCAGTGCCGGGCCTGATGCAACCCAGGGTCCTGTTGTCCTTTTTGGCTGGCAGGGCACACTGCTGACTCACATTCAGCTTTCTGTCAAGGTGTGCCTTGCTCTACACTCACTTGGGATGGCCTTGGACTGGAGCAATACTTTCCTTGTGCTTTCCATGTGCTGCAGTTCCCTTCTGGACTTGCAGGAGGCCACCACTGCGTGCTCACAGTTGTTGCTGGCATTCGGTCTGAGCACCGTGACTTGAGCTATGACACTGGCTGAGTGCTGAATTTTCAGTGAGCAGTTATTGCTTTCAGACATGCCCTGGCAGATTCACAGACTTGGGAAGCAGTCAGGGTCAGATCTGATGCGTTTGGGCACGGGCAATGAAGTTTCACTTTATTTTATTCCTCTCTGTGCGAAGCTGGCTGGCCTTGTGCCATCCCTCTCTCCTCATCGTGGAAAGCAACAGCCTCTCTCCTTCCTTCCTCTGCCTTTACCTCTCTTTCACCAGAGTTTTCATGTTGTTACTAATGCCTGGGCTCAGATTAAAATGGAAGTGAGATGGATTTGCTCTCAGTGGCCTCTCCACGGGTGCGCAGTCTTGGCTCAGGGATTACTGGAGGATTTCTTCTCCCTGGTGGCAGAGACAGGACTAGGACTCAATCCCAGTTCTCTGTCCCAAAGTCTGAATCCTAGATCCTCTGAGATGCAAACACCGTGACTGTGCCATGACTCCCAAAGATGGTCCAATACTCAGATTGTTGCTGAGATTCTGTTTTCAGAAGCTTCCTAGGGCAAAGGCATGAAAATTTCATTCTCCAGTAGGGGCAGAGATCCAGATGAGGAATTCCAGGGTTCTAGCCCTCCAAAGAGGACTGAAGACAACAGTCAAACCAGGGTATGCCTTGTGAAGCCCAAGACAGATGAGGCAGTGATCCCACAAGTCCTGGTGGGCTGCATCCAAACCCAACATCCTAGCTTGTATTTCCTCCTGGCAAGGTAAAGATAGTTGAAGCTAGGAAAATGAGAATAACCTGCCAAATGCCAAGGGAGAACAGAACCAAGGTTGACCTCATACATGTCAACTTGAAGACACTGACTAGGTGACACACTTGACCACCTGTTCTTCTCCCCAATAGTCATCTCATCTCACTTCTCAGATTTGCTCTCAGAGCATGCCTGCTCTTTTTCTGGCCTCCACACTGTGGCCAGGATCAGATCTACAGGTTAGCAGGTCCAAAGGAGTTTTCAGCATCCTGGTGGACATGGTTCTCCTCTGATACTGAGCAAGAGCCAATGGAGTCCTTCAGTGGTCCTGGGGGTGGACCAGGATCCTTGCTAACAGAGCTTGGCACCTCTTCCTCATCTCAGGACCTTTTTCTGAGATTGGAGGTGTTTCCCATGGCAGAGTCAGTGTTTTGAGCGGCTTTTCCAGTATGGGACAACTTTTCAAGCAGGAACAAGAATGGACAGCTGGGCCCTGTTTGTTCCTTTGTCTGCTGCCATTGTCCTTGCTGGCCCTAAAGATACAGCAGAGGGTGAGCAGAGGCTCGAGCGTGCAGTGGTGATGGCTCTGCAGTTGTCTGAGCAGAGACAAAATTTGGGAAGATGGATGGATATGTTTCCAGCTAGGAACTCATTTCAGGCATTTACATGGGTTTCAGGTGAAGCCAGGCCAGGGTTATGCTGGCAGCAAGGCTTTCCTAGGTAGTAAGGCTAAAACTCCTTCCTTTCCTACTCTCTATGCCAAGCTTGTCTCTTGGGAAAGTCCCCTCTTTAAATAGCAGGCTGAGTGTTTTTAGTTTGCAGAGTGGTTTTGCAAAGAATTTCATCAAGGACTCTCACTGCTTGACCTTCCCCATCTTGCTGCAATTTCTGGGTGCGCAGCTTAGGCTGTGAAGTGCCACCAACCTCACACAGTCTGATCTCCTTGTCAGAGTCTGAAGCTTATGAAGACCAGGGCCAGCTTTTGAATAGATGACGTTGGTCAGTAGTGCCATGCTCCTGGGAGTGCTGTCAGGTCACAGTCTTCACACGTGGTTCTTGTTCCTACTCTGGGATGACAGGGTGTGATAGTGCCATAGAATCATTAGAAACATTAAAGTTGGAAAGGACCCCTAAGACCATCAAGTCCAACTGTCCACCTACCACCAATACTGCCAACTAAATCACGTCCCTCAGTGCCACATCTCCGTGGTTCTTGAACAATTCTAGGAATGGTGACCCCACCACTTCCCTGGGCAGTCTGTTCCAAAGCCCTTTTGGAGAAGAAGTTTTCATAATGTCCAATCTTAATCTCCCCTGATGCAAACTAAGGCTATTATCTCTCATCCTATCACTGTTACTGGGAGCAGAGGCTGACCCCTACCTCACCACAACCTCCTTTCAGGGCACTGTAGAGAGGACTAAGGTCACCCCCAAGCCTCCTCTTCTCCAGACTGAACCATTCCAGTCCCCTCAGCTGCTCCACATAAGTCCCATGCTCCAGACCTTTCGTAGCTCTTTGAATGCTCTTTGGTAGTTTTATGTCTGGAGCTGCTCAAGCTGGTCTCCTGCTGGATGGGCTCTCAGCCACTACAACCCTGCTAAGAAAACATGTGAGTAAAAAGGTCTCTCCAGACCGATGTCCTAAGGTGGAATGAGGGTTGGTGCCAGGAGCTGGAGAGGAACACACATGCTCTAACAGGAGCAGGAGCAGGTGGCAGCTTTGGTGTCACTGGCATGTTCAGGTGACTTGGTTGTCTCTGAGGCTTTATTAACAAATGACTATGAACCAGGCAGGGATGCTGTCTTAGGGACAGATTTCTTCTCTTTACAGATCCCTAACCCATCTCCTTTGTGGTCAGGCCCACTTCTTGCCCCATGGCATACTGCTGCTGGAGATTGTCATAGAATCATAGAATCATAGGGGTTGGAAGGGACCTCAAGAGATCACTGAGTCCAACCCCCCTGCCAAAGCAGGTTCCCTACACCAGGTCGCACAGGTAGGCGTCCAGGCGGATCTTAAATATCTCCAGAGAAGGAGATTCCACAACCCCCTGGGCAGCCTGTGCCAGTGCTCTGTCACCCTCACCATAAAGAAGATCTTGCGCATATTCGTGCAGAACCTCCTGTGCTGCGGTTTCTGCCCATTTCCCCTTGTCCTGTCTCCACACACTGCTGAAAAGAGCCTGGCCTCGCCACTTTGCCCCCCACACCTCAGATATTTATAAACCTGGATCAGGTCCCCTCTCAGTCTTCTTTTCTAAAGGCTGAACAGATCCAGTCCACTCCGCCTTTCTTCATAGGGGAGATCCTCCAGGCCCTTCACCATCTTTGTGGCCCTGCGCTGCACTCTTTCCAAGAGATCCCTGTCTTGTTTATACTGGGGAGCCCAGAACTGGACACAGTACTCCAGATGAGGCCTCACCAGGGCAGAGTAGAGGGGGAGGATCCCCTCCCTTGACCTGCTGGCCACGCTGAGTATCAAATGCCTTGCTGAAATCAAGCTGAGCTGTTCTGTGCAGGGAAATCAGGGCAAGAACAAAACAACAACAAGATGTGATTAAAACTTAAATTAGTTTTACTTCTTTTCATGTTGTGAGTCTGAATTTTCTTCTCATCTTCCAGGCTTGGGTTGTTAAGGTGGTGATTTTGCGCTTGTTTCTTTAATTAGTTTCTTAGCATTTTCCCAGTTTTTCCATAGAGACATTTTTTTTCTGAAGAAATCTGTTCCTTAAGGTTAGTTCTTAAAATGCTCATCCGTACTGAAAAATGATGCCAAAGCCCAAGGAAAATCTTTCCATTGCCAAAGATACAGACATTTGCTGAGAAGCAAACTTTCTGGTACACTGAAGAGTCTCCCAGTAAAGAAGTCAAGGGGTTTTGGCTTAACAATATGCATCATCAGGGTTTGTGGGTTGAATTTACAGGGACTTTGGCTTTCCAGGAAGTCAAACGCTTTAGAAAAGCCCTCCTAATTCCCTGCAGATAGAGTGTGAGGCTAATTTTAGACTGCCCTCGTTTGGAGGTGTCAACTTGTGTGTACAAGAATTTTACAGCAACTTTGTTTGAGCGATGAAAACAGAAATCCTTTTCTAATGTTAACAAGGAATCAATGTGTTTTGAATGTGCAAAGATTTTATGCCACTAGGAGGGAAGATTTTTTATTTGTATATAATAAGTCCATGGCGTGCCCATGTTTTGAATAATCCATATTTTTTCTTGTTGCCCTGCTTCAGGAAAGATGCTGTAGTAATGGAAAAACTTGTGAGAAGGGCAGACAGGGTGATCAGAGACATGAAATCTCAGATAGGGGAGGACCCACAGGGGTGTTTTGACATCTGTGGAAGGCAAACAGCTCCAAAGCATTGCATGGGGCAGAGCAGATGAGCAGGGAGATAATTCTAAACACTGGTAATGCTAAGTGGAGTGGTGAGGATGGGGCATTGCTGTGCCTCCACCAGTTCTGGAACTCTTTGCCCCAGGATTCTGTGAGTTGAGTTAAAAGAGAGCTAAATTGTCTTTTCTGTTGGATCCCTCTCTTTTAAAAAGCAAAATCCCAATTTTGGAAATGTCCAAACTGCTTACTGTTACCTCCGACAATGTGTCAGGAGAAAGGCTTTCACGTTCTTGCCCCATTTCTCCTGCTCTTACCTAAGCAGAGGATGCTGTCTGTGCCAGAGGAAGGATGAAAGCTGTAATGATCTTTGTTCTGGTTCAATATGCCAGTTCTTACATATATATATATATATATATAAAGAATTTAAAAAGGTTTTGCAGGAGCAGCTAAGACCCAGATTCAGAGCTGCTTAAGTGTTGCAGAAACAGGGATTTAACTTTTAGAAGCTTGAGATTTCTTTCTCTATATCTGTCTTTTTTTTTTTAATCAGTTTTCTAAAATTACAGTAAAGCATCTCACAGATGCTTATTTTCTGGCTCAGTCCTGTGTGTGTGTGTGTGTGTGTGTGTGTGTATTAAACCCTATGGTAACTAACTGCTTCATTTTCAAAGACAGAGACAAAAGCTTGGTCAAACCTATGGACATCACACAGTGAACATAAGTAGCGTATAACAATGCAGATGTTCTGAAACAGTGTGAGTTATTTTTAAACAAAAGCTCACGAATAATAATTGTGTTGGCTTTCCTTGTCCATCCCTGTCTGATTTAATCAGATTGAGGCTTTGCTGTGAGACTGATGGACCAAAGATAACTTAACTCCCAAGATATCCCCCAGCTGGAAAGGATGTTTCTCTTTGTAGTCAGGACATGTGACATTACCAGTTCACAACTAGCCATGTAGGATGGTGACAGCTTTTCATGTTCTCATGGAACATGCTGGTGGAGGACTGACTCTGGCTGGACCACCAGTTGCCTTCAGCAAGATGTTGCCACCATGGGACTGCTGTTCCATGTGTTGCAGCTTGACCTACGTCTTCATTGGGTTAAAATAATAAAAGTAAGTTTTGCCTATTTCACCAAAGTGAAATATCCTCCATCCTCCTAAGAGCAGCCTATTACAAAAAGTGAACAACACGTAGCACATAGGCAAAGCTGACCAGCAAACCCAGCTCAACTCCCAGCTCTCAGTCTGGATGATTCCCTTTGGCCTCTGCTTAGCCACCACCATCCCTCCTTGCATGGATGAGAAGAGAATGGGAACAGCAGGTGGCTCTTTGGGGTATGTTTGACTGCTTGGATGTGTCCTTGGCAGGGGTAACCACAGAGTTCAGAAGCAGGTTAGAACGATGTCCTGGGGACTCTTGAAAATTTTCATCCACATCACAGAATAGCAGAGCTCAGAGGGGACCTCTGGAGATCCTTCATCTCAAGGATCTTTTTATTCTTCTACTGCTGGAGCTTCCTTATATCGTGATCTTGCCGCCAGCCTTTGAGCATCTGCAAGACTGCTAACGAAATGCTCTTAAGCTGATTCGAGAAGAAATCTCTTTGATGAACAAAAAGGGACCCTCAAGTGCTGATTTTCTACCCGTTTACTTTTTTTTTTTTTTTTTTTTTGAACTGCGGTCATAGGAACATATTGTAGCAGTTTGCAAATGACATGCTATAGGAGGTCCTTGGTGTCCTCTTGCAGTTTGGACTGTGTTTTCCCTCTCCTTACCAGCATGCCTTGCAACAGGACCCTTACACAGCTCCACAAAAAGAACTGGAAATCAGAAATAATTGTTCATGCAATGTTTATAACAGAATTCAAATTAAGTTGAATCAAACTAGCACTCAGGTGATTACCGTGTTGCTGCACAACATCTAAATTACCTTTATGGAACTTTTTTTTTCCCATGGCTTTGTGGTCACCTTGTTTCAAAGCTCTGATGTTGCCTAACAGCTCCGTGCCCCAGCGCTCACCCCGACTTTACCTCCAAACCTTTCTCTAATCCAACAGGAATACAAATTGTCCCCCTGACCTTGACTTGAAGGATGACACTGTTGATGCAATGCTCCCCCAGTTTTCTCACCCAGGTTAGTGAACAGCTTGATGTCTCCAACATCTTGAATTTTCCCAGGATTAAGTAACTGTTCTACAACAGCCTGTGAAGTCTCTAGTTTTTATCCTAAGTGCCATGAGCCTTAGTACATGTGTATGGCTTTCTCTATGAGTAATCTTGGTGACTTCTTGCTCATCTGCTTAACCCCCAGTCCAGCAAAGTTTGACATAGATCTTGTCCCATCCTCTCACCCATTCTTCAGTGTTGCTTTGTGAGCAGCTATCATTTTGCTTCAAGATCCATGGAATTCTATTTCTGCTCTCCTTGCCTCCAGGTTGGACATGAACCTTTTCTTCAGGGCTTCCTAATGTGCCTCTTACCAATGGTTGGGCTGGGTGATCTTGGAGGTCCAACCTTGGTGATTCTGCGATCCTATGATAACAGAGTGATTCCCCCATGATGACAGTATTCTCATTCACAAATCCAGCTCTATCTTTCATTGTGATGCTCAAGCTTCATGCTCTCCTGAGATATGTATTAACAGAGTGCTCACCTCCTGTCTGCCTGCAGGAAGAGTGACCTACACATGCTGGTCACTTAGAATCGTAGAATCATGAGGTTGGAAAAGACATCTAAGATCCCCAAGTCCAACTCCAACCCACCCCTGCCATGCTCACTATGTCCCTCAGTGCCACATCTCCATGGTTCTCGAAAAACTTGGTGACCCTACTGACTTGTAGAGGTCTTGCCTATAATTCTCCAGACCAAAATGCAAAACAGCAGCTGTTATATTTAGCACAAAACCAAAAGCTGTGTTTGTTGCACCAAAAACTTTGCTACTTCTTCCAGGTTTCTATTCTCTGCCAGCTGGAATAGTACACAAAGCAGATCATTAAAATTTAATTCAACACATCGCTTAGGGCATGATCTTTGTAGCTTCTCCTGCAGCCCTTCCCCATCTCCAGGCAGGCCCTAGGAGCCAGTGGCTCATCTACCCCAAGCCATCTGCCACCCCTTTTAGCCCTCAGCATGGTCTGTATCCTAGCTTTATGTGGTTGAGCTGCTGCCCAGGCAGGGACCAGGTCCTGGTTGGTTTTTAATGGCTGAACATGCATTTGTTGTATCAAGTGGTGTGGAGAGGGAACTGCTGTAACATCCCCCTGTCCCCAGTGCACTTTGTACCCTGCTGACCCTATGAATGATCCTGTCCATCTGTGAGTTTTTTTTCTGGCTGATAGGTGCTCTCCTGGAGTTTCAACATGGGTGGAAGTTTCCCAGTAAAGAGCTCTAACCATTTCCCTCTAACTCAAGTTGGGATGATGTTTTTGCCGTCTCCCATGTTTGCTCTTAAATGATTTACGGGAGATCACTGACCTGTTTGTATGTCCTATGTCACCACTGTAGCACTGCTTGCGTTCAGCCTTGCTGGAGCATAACAAAGCACACACCTCAGCATATGTGCTGGGTGTGTTACCCTGGGTCTGCTCTCAGGGGCTGTGTGATGTCACAGCATTACCCCTTTGAGAAAAACCCTCTGGGGATGCCTGGAGGCTCATTGCCAGGCAGCTTCATGTCCCACCTCGGAGACCTTCCTTTGTAGAGTTAGCACTGGGCTTGCAGGGCTGTAGACCCTGGGAGTCATGGGACAGCAGGCAAGGGGATGCCTTCCCCTTCCTGCTGGCATATTTTATCATGGAGGAGCCATCCTCCTGCCACCGGACCTTGTCCTTGGGTGTGAATGGCTGAGCACGACTCGCTAGCATCGCAGCACCCAGCTCGCTGTGTTGACACAGTCTCCAGGGATAACAGCATCAATACTAGGAGAATATTAATACTAGCAGAAGGCAGAACCATTGTTTACCTTGCTTTTGTTAATCAGTTTGTTTCCATTCGTGATCCCAAAATGAAATTAAAATGCTCTGTTTACATTGCTGAATTATCATCTGCTCCAGCAGGTAAAGCATTTTGGCAGAGAATTAATGGAGCCATGGACAGATTTGTGTCAAAAATATGTGCATATTTTCTCACTGAAGGATTTGTTTGAAATGAGCTGGAATCCCATGCCTTTGTGTTTAAATAAAACATCATCCACCATCCACCCACACATGCTGCTGTGATGCAGTGGCCTTGAAACAGGTTCACCTTTAAAACGTCTTAGTGAAAGGCACTTCCCGTGCTGGATTCAGAGGTGATGCTTTGAGACAGAAGATGGCCTTGGAATGTAGCTTAGGGATTCAGAATATGCTTGAAGGAAAAGAAGGAAAAGTGCAGTCTTGATGCCAGAGAAAGAAAGATTGGCTTCAGGTTGTCCTCAAGAGCTTGTGCTGAATAGTGCTGGGGGGGGAGGGGGGAACAATTGGAACGAGGGGTGTGTATATTTCTGCCTCAACAAAAAGAACCAAATTATCTTCTCTGGTGCTGCAGTGCAACCTAGCACCTGCCTCAGAAAGCTGAAAAAAATCCAGTTCTGATCATTTCTGCTCCAGCAGCACTAAATTTATAACCCAGCACAAGGAAGACAAGATCTAAAAACTAATTTAGCAAAAAATAGCCTTTGCAACTAAAAATTAATGCTTCGAGTGGCCTAAATGAAGCTTGAAAATAGATTTTTTTTTTTTTTGCTCCATCTGATGATCCACGTGCCTATTTGCAAACAATTCAAATGCAGTAAATTGAGAGGAAATATAAATCAGGTTCCTAAGTGAAGCCGCATAAATCCAATAAATGATTGATGAGAGAATCCTGTTTTAAGACATTGCTGTCTGTCTCCAGTGCTGAGGCAGAAAATAACGGGGCCGTCGCCTCTTCGGGCTATGCTGGATGCAGCAAGTTTGCATCGACCTCTGATCCCAGCTCAAGGTCAGAGGTGACCTTCTTTCTCCACCCAGCCAAGCTGCCCAAAAAGAGAGCTGCAAAATTAGGCTGTGCTCACCAAAGATCTGGCACTGATCTTCGTGATCTCTTCTCCATGAAGATGGTCAGCTGTGAGTCTGACCTTGAAGCACTATGCAAAGGGTTTGGTGGTTCCATCAGCATGGACCTGGTGCTGCCATACATCTCCTTACAGGGTGATGGACCTGTTGCAAATATCAGCCATGCTTCTCTGTGGGAACAAAGCTGGCTCTGCATGTGCTAGCAGGCTCAGGGCAGGCACTAATGACTTTGTGGGTCTCTGTTCTCAACCCACCTATCTCAATCTCTCTTCATAGGAGAGGTGCTCCAGTGCTATGAGCATCCTTGTGATCTCCTCTGGACAGATCTGTGCCCTTCTTATGCTGGGGGCCCCAGAGCTCGATGCAGTCCTCCAGGTATGTTCTCCCACAAACAGAACAGAGGGAGATGATTCCCGTCTGGTCATGCCTTTTTTTTATGCACCCCAGGATATAACTTATCTTCAAGGCTGGAAGCACACACTGCTGGCTCATACTGAGTTTTTTAACTACTAACACCCCAGGTCCTTCTCTTGTCCTGCTCTTTTCCTGGCACAGTCTCCCATGGAATGGCTCTGGAACCCTCCAAGACAGCAGCTTGTAACCCAGGAACCATTGTGAGCAGTTGTTAGCAATGCCTTAATGGAAGACTGTGTGAAACAGGGAAGGGACCTGGCCACTTCATCTAGCTGCCAGCATCCTGCCCTGCAGCACAAAGCTGATGTCAGAATATTTCGAGTTCCCTGAAGGGCCATTTACCCATCCTGCTCAGATTGAACATCTCTGTAGGCTTTTACAAACTGGGATATGACACATGCTGCTGATGCAGCCCTGAGGGCTGGCAATGACCAGCAGATTTTTCCATCCACAGAGTGAAGGGTGTTTCAGGACAGAGGCAGACCTCATACAAATTGTTCTGCAGCCCTAGAGCAGAGTAAAATGTTTTGAGGGTACAACCTTCCCTGTCTTTTCTGGGGATAGAGACCCTGAAGAATCAGGGGCTAATAGGGACCATGTGGTGCTGAGCTGTGCCTCACCACCTCTGCTTAAAGTCATGTCAGCTTGGGAGTGCATCACCCTGAACAAAGCTTTCTTTTCACCTCAACCTATTGCTCATGTCTTTCTTCACCATTAGGTTACCCACAAGTGAAGGGAGAGGATAGTTTGCTTAGGGTATCAGCAGGACAGGCTGCAATATTTTGCTTTTGGCAGCCTGGGGTGAGCCTGCTTCAAACCCAGAGCTACACTGCTCCCTGCTTTGTGTTGGGATTGGAGAATCAACCACTTTTTCCTGTACCTGACAGGTCAAGACAGCTGCCATCAGCTCCTGCTTCCAGACAGCTTGGCATAAATCATTGCGAATGGGAGGAGGTGCTGTGTCTCTGCTCCAGGTTGTCCCTGTTTGGATTCAGCTCTGACACAGTTTTCATGAAAAATTTATTTTGTAAGAAAATGGATTTTCGATCAAACCAGGCATTTCTGCATAAAATACTGTTTGGTCTGACATTTCCCACCCCCCATCCTTTTTTTTCCCTCCCTTTCTTCTCTCACCCTCTTCCAAAGATATGAGCATAAAAATAATTCTGAAACAGTGTTAATTTTTCAGTGAAAGCATCTGGGTTTGGCTAACAGAGAGGGTTGCATATTTTTAGAGAAAAACAAACATCAAAACTAAAGAAAATTTGGTTTTCAGAAATAATACCAACAACCGTTAAGGTAGAAATGCCTTCTCTCTGGTAAATACTTTGTAGGAGAGAAAATGTGGTTTGTACCTGTTGGTCTGAAGCACAGCCCATCCTCTGGCAAGCCTGAGCTGTTCCCATGAGGATGTGGAAGTGCTTGGCTATTGAGTCCCAAGGCCAGTAGCCAAAACCCAGCCATCCAGCAGCCTCAGACCTGCTCCCCACTGAGCTCCTTGTCTCATCCTTCCTCCCACTCCCTTTCTTCCCTTCCATCTCTCCCAGTTTCCCAAATTCTGTTGCTTTTCTTTCCCATCTCCAAGACTGTGCTCACTCTTGAGTCGTGAGTGACGTGGTTTAGTGGCATGGTGGTGATGGGCTGATGGTTGGGCCAGATGATCTTAGTGGCCTTTCCCAACCTTAGTGGGTCTATGATTCAGTGATTCTTTGAGGAGAGAAGCCATTGACAAAGCTCAGAGGCCTGCAGAGGAGAACACTGTGTCCCACTTGACCCTCAGCTCTGCAGTCCTGGCCATGCAGAATCGTGAGCAGAGTGGGGACAGCAGTGTTGAAGGCCTTGTCTCCCTCCTCTTACTTATGGCCAAAAGCCCAAGATGCCATTCTCACTGATGGCATTCAATGTGTAAGCCCTCATCCTAAAATCAGTCCTGCTTTGGACCCAGTGACAAACAGCGCAGGAAGGAGGAAGCAGTGCCTGTGATCCTGAGGATGCCTTCTTTGCTGTGAAGCCAATTTCCATGAACCTCATCAGGGCTGGCTTCTGCTGGAGACATGCTGGCCCTCAGTGCTCTGGAATCAATTTCCCTCCACCCTGTTTCTAAATTGGCCATTGGCAGGCCTGGAGCAGCTTGGCTTTCCAAAAGCTCCATGAGACAAAAGTCTCTTACGAAAGCAAAAGCTTTATGTCATCAAGCAGGGGATTGGTTTCCCCTGTTCTCATCCTTCAGGAAGTGAATCCACAGCAGAAAGCATCCCATGTGTTTTGGGGTGCAGAAATCTCCCTGCACAACCCTTTGCCTTCATCCTATGATATCCTGAGCTAATCAGGGCAGGTCACTGAGGGTTCCCCCACTGTCCTTTCTGAGATTCTGACTACAGAATCTGACTGTTTGATTGCAGTCTGTGATGCCACTCCAGCCACAGACAATCCACAAACTGTGGGAGCTCACAGTCCCAGTGTTCCCACTCCCTGCAAGAGCAGGGCTGGGGCTAGGAGTCTGTAGATCAGTGGAAGCTCTCAAGGCACAGCATGGGGGATCCTGCTGGCTGCTTTTCAGAGGAGCAGAGCTGGCTCCAGAGAGACCCTGGCCAGATTCCCCGTGCCAGATGTGGCTGGCAGCTGGTGAAGTGCGCGGCCCTGAGAAATTCTTGCCATTTTCCAGCTCTTGCTCTTTTGCAGGACTAGCAGAATTTCTCAGTGTAGAGACATTTGTCAATTTACATAATTAAAGCACTGCAAACTCATCCAGATTCACAGATCCCTGTGCTGGCTCCCCAGAGACTCACCACTTCTCTCCCATGAATTATTTATTGGCAGTGCTGTTTCAAATGGGCCCCTTTGTCTGCTGTGTTTGCTCCAGATTTCATTTCTCCAAGGCGAAGATGATGTTGTGGTCCTCTGAGGCAGAGCACGGGGAAAGGAACAACTCCATTTGCTGCAGCCCTTGGTTGTAACTCTGCCCATCAGGTGCTGACCCCAGTGCAGCACAGAGCCTGGATCCAGGAGCTCCAGGACCTCAGTGTGGGATGCTCACCCTGTACGGTCACCTTGATGCTCTCAAGGCTGTATTGTTTCACATGTAGGGAGAGTTACCCATTAAACAGGTTCACGTGCCAGAAGAACCCATCCCTTGTTTGGACACATCAAAAGTAATGGATAATATGAGAGAGAGACTGAGGAAGGCAGCAGCAAGGAGTAGATATATAGAAACATTGCTCTTACTTGCAGGCTGTCCCTGCCGAAATCGAGTGTGTACTTCCAAGTCCCACATCAGAGGAATACAAATATTTGTGCTGCAGAAACTCTTCTAATGAAGTCTTGGACTCAATTCACTTCAGCCTTTTGAGGCCTGTTTGTTTTCCAGTCCTGCAGCTGTGACGGCTGTAGCATCAGGAGCTCAGCATCACACAGCCACGTTCCCACTGCTTCCCCCATATCTCCCATGTGGCTGCAGTGCAGAATGGGGCCACAGGAGCCAGGCCAGGAGGCAAGCAAGAAATCAGAATGCAATGACCCCAGTGCTGAGTTAATCAGAGTGAGTCTGGCTGTCAGGTGCTGCATGCAGTTTTGCTAGCAGTGGCATGAAATGCTGAGAACAGAGCACAGGAGCATGGGATGGTCCTGGGATGGTCCATGGGATGATGGGGCAAGGAGTGGTCCGGCAAGATCAGGGATGCTCATTCCTCTATTACACAGAGCTAATGATTCATCCTGGACCAGGAGATGAGGAGGGAGGTTGCAGCTGTAAATTCAGCCTGATCAAGTGGTAAGCTGCCACAGTGAGAGATGAATGTGCAGCACTCCTTCTCTCCCCACCCATGTGACGTGGCCATAGAGCAAGAGGACCAGGAGTCTTCCGCAGTGGGGACAGCGGGCTTGGCTGGTTGTACAGCAGAGGGTGGGAATCAGGAGCCTGCAGGGTTTATTCCCCAGTGCCCCGGATCTCACCGCTCTCATCAGAAGGTGCGATCACACCTGCAGTGCACCCACAGATGTAATTTTCAGCTCCTATCCCCTCCGTTAAACCAGACAGGGGCGAGAAATGGTACAATGCAGTTGGGAGCTATTGTGGAAAAATAAAACAAACACACACACACACACAAAACAACCCTCTGCAAAGGATTTTCACAGCGTGATGGAAGCTAAGAGAATTCATCTGGGCCTCTTGGTTTTTATTTTTATTTATATATTTCTTTCTTTTTTTTTTTTTTTTTTTCCTGGAGACTGCTGTTGCTGATGTATTATTTATACAGCGGGAAATTAGACTCCGAGGACTCAAGTATTCTTCAAATAAGCTTCCTAATTCTGTCAATTAAGAATGCACAGGCTGCTGGGTCTCTGGCTTGGGAAGAGGAGTGAAAGCTGCCCCTGGTCATTGCTCTGATGTGCTGCATCGCCGGCGTGCTGCAGACATTTCAGCTGGAGGAAACAAAGATCTCTGTCCCAAAATCAAACGCTTCCTAGGAGCTCTGTGTACAGAAGCTCTTGCAGATTTCAATGGGACAAATAACTTTCTTGTGCTCTGGAGGGGGAGTATTGAAGCCCTGAATGAGCGGTCTCGCTTTGATGTGCTCTGAAATGAAATCTGGTGCTGTTAACGGACGGCTGCCAGAGCTGGAAGACCACTGTTGTGAGTTAGGAGGTGTTTGCTCTCTAATTAATGCTTTTAATTTTTTTTCTGTGTTCCCAGTGTATTTTTAGAGCAAATGAGTTGTCATGGAATTAATACATAAAAGAGCATCCTTGCTTCTTTACAGCCTTCTCTTAACCAAGTGGCACTTTTAGATGGGTTTGGAAGTCCGTTCCTGCACCAGGACATGGGGAGGTGTCCTTGGCCATGGAAGAGGGCTTGGGCAGTGAGCTGCAGGACAGCAGCCTCTGCAGCTCAGGCTGCATCCCAAGGTGGAGAAAAGAAGGAAGCTGGCTGTTCTTGAAACAGTAAAATACTCAGCCCTGATCTGTGACTGAAGATGACACACTTAAGGTCAGGCTGGAAAGGGCTCTGAGCACCTAATTTCAGGCTGTGGGTTTCCCCACTCGTTGTAGGGGAGCTGGAACAGACAGCCTTTAGTGGTTCCTTCCAACTCAAACAATTCAATGATTTGATGAGTCTGTGTTTGCTTCATAGCGAGAGAAAAGCAACAGGGGGTAAAGCAGCGCTTGCCAGCACATTTACAAGTGCTTTGGTGCTCAGTGATCTTAGGCATGGGAAGATGCTAAATGCTTGTCCTCTCCTTAGTGTTGTTATGAGAAAGGTGAAACCTCTCACAGGACAAGTCCTTTTATCCCTTCTCATGAGTTGGACAACTTCCCTTCTACCCCACCAGAAGCACTCTGTGCTGAGGGAACGATGCTTATGGCTGCAGCAAGGCATTTACTTTCTTTCCTTGGTCTGGATTTAGTGTTCACTGCAACTGCAGATCTCTCCAACTGGAGGAGGAATAAATGTCTGCCCTAACACTGCCACTAAGAGACTACAGGTGACGTTGGCATCACCACTGATGCCACTGTTGGCCCCAGCTGGCTGCACACTGGGGATGAGACTCACAGAGAAGGTGGAAGATATGCTCACAGATAGATTTCAGTGCTCCTCTTTGTCCACAATAAATTTCTTTCTCAGCAAAAAGAAATCAGAAATAGCAGTGCTTGGAATCACTCTTCAAAGTGCATGCCAAGGACTGGTCCAGCGCGGGATTGCTTCCTACGTGGCCATGGGAGCATGGGTCCTTATACAAACAGTGCTGCCCCCACCACGCTCCAGCTCATCCCAGTCCCCATCTTGCAGGTGACACTGCAATGACCGGTTGCATGCTTCTGTGACAGCTGGTCCACAGTCTGTGTGAGATGAGCTGTGGATCCCCAGTCAATGCCATGTCCATCTGCTACTGCAGATGTAACCCTATATTCATGAGCTGGTGCTAAACCTTCCTGTCGAGGGAAGACTCTGAAGCAAAAGGAGCATGGGATGGGATGGGCTGCCTGAGGCATCAGCCCCGCTCAGAAATCTTGATAGATGGGGAGAAAAGGGACAGCAAATTGCAGTCTTGTCTGGTGAATTGTGCTGAGTTAACTGTTCCAGCAAGTCCTTGATTTCATCACACTGACTTCTCCCAGCTTGTCCTTGAAACTGGGAGAGATGGAGATCCCACAGGCATCCCCAGAGATCTGCCCCACTGTTCTGATGGCTCAGTTCCTTCCCCAGGAATGGTCTTAATCTTTAGTCCTGCATTTGAGGATCATTATTTCCTGGGATGACCACAAGCAGGGAGAAATAGTTTCTCTTGCTTTCTGCAATCTTTTATAGCCTTAGCTATGTGTCTCTCTCACTCTCCATTGTAGGCTGAACAAGCTTTCCCTCCCAGCCTGCTGTAATACCATCCTTCATTGAAAACCCTAGCTTCTGGGAACATTGATGTCATTTTAAAGGTGGTTTATAATCATGATGGCTGTGGAAAAAGCTGAAATAACTCACTCACCAGGATTCACACAGCAGAACCCCAAATCAATGGATCTGCAAGACTGATTAGCTGGAAGAAATGCTGGGTTCTGCTTTAGGCATCACTAATAGTGCTTGTGTATCACAGAGGGTTGTGCACGGGACTGCTCTCTGTCTTCCACAGTTCATAGAATCAAAGAATTGCAGAATATCCTGAGTTGGAAGAGACCCGTAAAGATCATCAAGTCCAACTGGTTTCTAGTTCTGGTTTCTAGCTCTGCTTCTCAATCACACACACGTGCCAAAAGCAGCACACCCTCCCTCTTGGCACAGTGTGGCCCACAACTGACCCTGGAATCCTGCGAGAAGCCAACAAGCTGATAAATAGGGAGCAAGACTCTGCTCTGAATTGCAAAGGTTCAGCTTGTATTGAGCTAGAGAGGGAAAGTCTGCCAGCAGGCACTCACTGGAAGGCTATTTCTGCTTTGAAGAAGCTCATGAAATATAAACCACACGTGGCATTAGACTTCTCCCTGTCCTTCGTGCTTATGGGGAATAAATGCTTTCCTTCTCAGCTATAGCAAGTGCAGGGTCAAACCTCTCCATCTGAAAATGTTGGGTTTGCTATGGAAACCTGTCCCTGTTCCAACAGCTCTCCAGTCCTCATCCTGGGAGGAATCGCACATAACGCTTCTGAAGGGCCAACAGTGACTCAGAGGGGGGCACCAATCCTCTCCTGCACCTCGCTGGGGCAAGTGTGGGGTAATACCCTGCTTTGCTGGCTGTGCTCTCCATCTCGGAGGGAAGGGATGGAACTGGGAACTCAGTGCAGAGGCAGAAGCACAACAGGAAGATTCCCATCCTGCTCATTTCTAAACTGGTCCTTTTCTTCCTTGCCGTTCTTATCCTTTTACTTTTTCAGTCCTTCCAGATGGGAGCATAGGGAGATATGAGCCTCAGTGTTTTAAAGAGACAGTACCCTTAGAAAACAAATACATACATGGTTAAAACTTTTGTTTTTACTTTTCCACTCAGTGTCTTGGTGCTGTTTGGACTCTGCAGTGCCAAGTCCATCATTCTTCCCTTTGCAACCAGGTACAGGTCAATGAGGCCAAGAGCTCTCTCTGCCACCAGAGATGGGCTGTGTTGTCATCTGGATCTTAGAAGCTTATCCCAACAGCAGTGATATGTGATTGCCTTCAGTGAGCTGTAAGCTAAAGAACTCGTGGCTAGCAAAGTTTGACAGAGGAAATTCTCCAGGTCTGCAGAGTGTGTTGACGAAGACTGCGTGTGGGAGGACTCCTGAGCTGCTGTTGAGCTCCTGTCCTCCTGTCACCACCAGCACTGTAATCAGTTTGTCAGTGCAACAACCTCGGGAATAGATCTGTTTACATTGTGTTCTTCTGTGGAAAGAAAACGGATTGAACTGGGCTTTTGAGGCAAAATTTTTGTAGCAGGGGGTTGCCATCTGCTAGCAGCCCACCACATAGACAAACCAGAAACCAAACAGAACCCACTCAGTGGGCAGGATGCCTGTTGTGTCTCAGGACAATGTGGCAAGGAGGTGATGACATGGGATGGTACTCACTGAACTACAAAACCAACTTGGTGTCAGCTTGTTTGTGTTTAGTTTTCCCACACTCCCAGCTGCTGGGTGTGCCAAGGTGTGGCTGCGACAGAGAGCCAGAAACTGCAGGTTCTGGGTTCAGAACTGAAATTAGGAGAACTGAGAAATGTAAATGACAGGCACTGCAAGGTGAAGTTGGGAAACCAGGGAGCAGCAGGGCTTTCTGATATGTCCAGATAGGTAACACACATTTCCTTGAGTGCTGCACATCCAAGGACTACATAGTATCACAGGTTCATAGAATTATTAAAATTGGAGAAGACCACTAAGATCATCGTGTCCAACCCCAACCATGTCCACTGGCCATGTCTCTCAGTCTCTACTCTTTTCTTGTACACTTCCAAGGATGACACCTCTGCTTCCTTGCACCCTATTCCAGTTCACTGCCACACTTTTTGAGCAGAAATTTCTCCTGATACCCAACCTGATATTTCAATACTTGGCAGTGCCATGGACCAGGAGCCCTGTGGACTGGGAAGGGCTTTATTCACACTGTGACGCTGGGAACCAGAGAAAATGGCCTCTAGCTGATTTTTTCTTAAGTTTTCACCAGCTGCATCTGGAAAAGAAAAGCCATGACCCAAACTTCCAGCTTCTTCTGCTGGCACCATGCCCATGGCAACATCTCCCACAGGGATTTTCTATGCTGTCATTCAGCCTGGTCTGTTTGAAGCCTATACCTCTAACATGGCCATCAGTGATGCTCCCTCATTGCTTCTTTCTAAAGTTTACTCTAAATCTGTAGACAGTAGGATGACAAGTCTTCAATGAGTACAAGTCCATAGAAGACAAGGCCACATCTCAAGCAGTGTTCAAGGCTCCCAGACCTGGCATTCCCTGCTTGAGCAGCTGCACTTCAGGGACTGATGCTGTGGAGAAGCCCATCCCTGTGGTCTCTTCTTTCCTTCTGCTGTCTGTTCTGTAGCATTTACACTCTGTTGGTTTATTCCTGCTTTCATACTCCTTGTCAGCTTTGCAGGGACCTGTAAGGGGAATCCTGCTCTCATCAGCTGAGTATGGGTGACAGTGAAGAGCAGGACTGTTCTGTAAGGCAGCTGCCTCTCATCCTCATACATCTCTGCTGTAGGCATGATGTTCAGCATGGATGCTGAGCAATGAGCAGGAGTGGAGGAAGCCATCAGCGACTTGTTCGCTGTGGTCATGACTCAGCCTCTGAGGCTATCTGTACCTTAGAAACTATTTACAGGGCCAGGAGACATCAAAGAAAAGGACCTGCAAAGCAGCACCATGTACAGTGTGGCAAAAAATACTGTGTCCTGTATCCACACAAGTTCTCACTGAAGGAGGTATCACGTCAAGAAAGATGGATCAGACAAGAGCTGAAAGGTCCAAACACACACAAATCAGTTGCTCTGATAAAAGTCAGGCTGGACATTAGGAAGAGATTCTTCTCAGAAAGAGTGGTGAATGCACTGACACAGGCTGCCCTGGAGGTGCTTGAGGAACATTGAGATATAACACTGAGGGATGTGGTTAGAGGGCATGGTGGCTGGACCTGGGGATCTGAGTGGTCTTTCTAACCTTAACAATTCAATGATTCCATAAGGAAGAGAAAACAGGACCTTGTAAGATATATAATTGCGATAAATAATCTCCAGGTTCATTCTGGGGATCTCTGTCCCTCACTCTCCCTAGGAATGTATTGTCAGCCCCAGCACTTCTGCTGTAGATGGGAGAGCCTCTGCTGCTCCCTGCCTGGCACTGGGTCTGTAAATCTCAGCTCCCCCTCCTGCTGGCCTGGCCTCCCCAGCAGTACTTAAATCAACCCTAAATTAGTTCTTTTAAGAAAATGTAGGCAATCAGTGGTGAATTATCATGAGGCACAAGAGCTTTCTTGAAAGCGATGAGCACTTATTGGTCATCTGGACCGCAGAAGGCACAGTTCTTTAAATCAAAGCTCACAGGTCAGCTGGAGCAATGCCTCTTTCTGTGTGTGCTTCCTTAAGCAGAATCTGCTCTGGTGGTTGTCAGCTTCTTCCTCCCTCCCTCCCTCCCCTCTGTTCCTTCAAACCATCCTCTTCAACACGCTTCCTGGTGTGTTCCCCTTCCTTTTATCAAACTTGCTTTTATTAGCTGATTTTTTTTAAAAAACAAAATTCTCAGAAAACAGATTGTTTGGGACCTTTTCATTCACCTCCTTCTGCCTGAGGTTTTGGAAGATAGACAGGTAGATGAATTAATGCTTTCATCTCCTTTGCTGGAACAAAGAGGAAAAAATAACATTCAAAAAGAAGGCTGTGCTGAGCTCCCGTGTCCAGAATTGTGACTTAAAAAAAATTGCTATGTATCTTACGATCAGTGACAAAATCCTGAAAGTAATCACGACCTGCAGAGCTCCCAGAGCTTTCCCTGCCCTAATGGCTTGGTTGAGTCTCAGGGGAATGCCTTCCCTTCCCTCTCCTTTCCTTTCCTTTCCTGTACAAGTGAGGGGGACCAGAGGGATCAGAGCAGGCTATGTGTAGCAAGGAGGCAGCGCATTCATCATCAGCCTGATCTGCTAATTTCTGTGTTGTGCCATAGCAGTGACAGCACTGTAATCTCACTCAGGAAAATCATCACTGTGGATCGTATTTTGTCAAGGAAACCACAAGTTATGTTGTGACTTCCTTGTTTGATTTTCCCAGGTTTAAAAGCATGTCAGAGTTCCCCCTTATTTTGTATGCGATGTTAATGTCAAGGGAGTTGTGATGAAATGTCATTCCTCCTCAAAATATTTTTCCTGCAAGTGAGAGAGCTGCTTTGGTTTAAGGTGAATAAAGTGGAGCAAAGGCTGGAGTTCATCATGAGGGAAGAAGCTGCAACAGCAGTGGCAGCATGCAGTGATACAGTAGCTGCTTGGGAGAAAAGGATGGCAGGATTCTCCTCCACAGTCCTCAGGCACCTCTCTCTCTTGATATCTGTTCAATGAAGTGCTTCTCAGCCTGAAGCCTGTTGCATTTGATGACTGATTTTGTTGCTTCTCCAGCCCTAGTCACCTCAAAAACACCAAGTCCCTCACCTGCAATGCGCTAAGCTGTGTGACCTTACTGTATAGTAACCAGAATAGAGAAGCTGTCCCTGCTGGTCAGGGGATGCAGCGTCCAAGTGCTGTGATCTTAGTGAATGTGAAAAGTCTCAAAGCCGGAGAATCTCATAACTTCCCTCAGTTTGGAGTATATATCTGGCTTTCATTGGCCACCCCTAAATGGTGTATTAATTATGGAAGGGATGGGGGTACTCTGCAGTTCCTCTTTCTAAACCTAGTATAACCTCAGAGCAAGGACTGAAATAGGCCTCTGTCCTTTTTGCTTTGTGTCCTGCCCCACTCTGCAAGCTTTTGTTGTATGTTTCACATATGTTTCATCTTTCAGCCCTTCAGAGTGTTCACAGGTTCTTCTTGGGCCTACTTGGATGTGGTTCTGATCTTGAGCGTTCAGGTTCTTGAAGCTGCCCTCCTTCCTCTGGAGTCATCCCCAGACCACTGAGTTGCCACTTAGTGATGCACAAGTGCAGCTTTAAGCTTGTGCATTTGCCAGAAAAGTGCAGTTAGACATATTCAAGTTACATACAGCACTAGGTCTACAAGAAGTTGTGCCACAATGCTAAAACATCATCATCATCAGTATGAATTGATACCACTGACTTCTTTTGAAAGAAGCAGGTGATTTTTAACCTGCATGCAGGATTTGGTGGCTCTGCACAGAGAATATACATATATGCCTCAGACCAGCCCTGAGGAATTACTGAGAAATCCTCTCTCTTGGATGATGTGTGGGACCACCACTTTGTTCTGGGATTTCGCCAGTTTTCAGAGCATGGTCAGGCAAGACCATTTGAAAAATAACATGTGATGCCACGATGAGAGCTTCAGCTGGAAATCCTAAGAGGAATGTTCTTGGCTGTTAAAAGATCACATTTTATGTACAAGAGCTTTGCTTTCCACCTTTTAAAACAGACTTTCTCTTCCTAGGATCTTTCTCATGCTCTGTCCTCTATTTGTGTTGAAATTGACTAAAATATTTTGCACTACTTACATACAAGATTACTTCAGTACACTTCTTTATTTCTGCATTGACATCCATAGAATCACCAAGGGGGGAAAAGACCTCCAAGGTCATCCAGTCCAACCGTCCATGTACTACCAATATTTCCACACTAAACCTTGTCCTCAATACAACACATAAGCATTTCTTGAACACATTCAGGGATGGTGACTCCACCTCCCTGGGCAGCCCATTCCAGTGCCTGACCACTCTTTCAGACTACAGATTTTTCTTAATATCCAACCTGACATCTACTTTTGCTCATAAAATGGCCACCCTCTGTAACTCAGTCCTTTCAGAGTCCAGTCTGGCACACCAGTGCTGTAAGAGCAACTAGCATGACACTGTTAGTGTTGACTTGGTTATTTCCAGTTAGCCTGGGTTTCCAGACATGGTGTAAATTGTTCTCATAGTCTGAAGTTGTTTTCTCATTCTAATGTCAGAGTCACTGGAAAGGCCATGTTCTAAAATGTCAGAATATTTGTTCTTTCTTTTGGGGATAACAGGTCAGTGACTTCGTCAGGTGTTCAGCTCAGACTATTTCACTTAAAGGTTGGTCCTTCTCAGTGTCACATTGGTGTACTCATTAATTCATATTTCATGCAAATATGGTTTGAAATGTTCGTGATGATCTTAGACAAAGCTATGATATCGTTCTCTTACTTTGCATATTATTTCAGACAGTCCACAGACAAAAGGAGATTGATGGTAGTTTTACATCAGGGTACAGCTGGCAGATCATGAGAAGCGTGGGTGAGCAAATGCAGGAGAGGCAGAGGTGACGATGTGCCTCTTTAGAGGATATGTCACTGATGGGACCTGCTGTTCCATCAAAGCCAATTCAGTATGTGCTTTGAAGTACCAATCGTTACCTATGTCCTCCAACGCAGAACCAAATCAGAGACTTCTGGTCTATTCTTAATATTCTGTGGGTTTCTTCTCTTGGGTTAGGTAGTTTATGTTCATAAACTACCCAACTAATTCATAAGTTAAAATCACATAATCACAGAATTGTAGGGGTTGCTGATTTTGTGCATCTTGTATTTCATTCGTTTCCTTCATTGAACTTTTTGTTCCTATATGTGATCTGATCAGTGGTTATAGAAGACATAAACACAGGAGGGGTATGTATTTATCTATTTATTTATATATGTGGTTATTTTTTTAAATAAGTGCCATATGTCACCCATCTATTGATTTCTATGGATGGCCTGCAAGGCAACAAAGCTTACAAATATCTTAATAGAGACCTTAATTGAAAGTGTTTTTTTGATTCTCTGTTTCTCTTTCTCATTTGGATTTTCTCCTACATTTTTTGTCAGCGTCTTTCAGCCATATTTATCCCTTTTATTGTTATGACTATCAGGAATGCTTGATCTTACCTCTAAGCATGTGGGACTCCTGGGCTTCTGGAAGCTATAGGTCTGATCCTCCCAACACTACCAAAATTATTTTGCCAACATTTGAGAAACTGCTTTGGTTGTGTGAATTCATTCCTATATCAAACCGACGTTTCTTTTACTTTGGAGACTGTAATGTTGTCTTGCCTGTTATCAGTTGCTCTTTTAAATAGTCACACTTCCACATTTGCCTTGAATTCTTGTTTTTGGAAGATGTTCTCTTTACAAATGATTTTAAGTGCACTTAGTTTCTCTCAAAGGGTTTTGTCTCACATTTGCTTCTCCTCTAGAGAGAAATTTCCTGCATATCATGGGATGTGATTTTCACTGCTGTTATTTCACAGAATTCTTGGACCGCAGCTGGGTTTGCACTGGCAAATTTCAGTGAAGATCTGCCTTGTGCAGAGCAGAGCTGGGGGGACCATTATTACAATCTGTCATGGAATTAGATTATTTTTACCTTGAAAAGGTGATATTTTGATGTCTCTTTTTTTTTTTCCCAAACACTTCTTTGGACTTTGGAAAATCTCTTTTTGTGGAACACTAAGTATCCTTTCCTTCCCTTGCATAAGGACAACAAAAAGGAGGCCCAAGAAAATTGGCCTCTGGCACTGTGTTGTCCTGAGTGATGGTTTTAAATCCAGATGCTCTATTCCAACTGGGGCCAGAAATAAAGCAGTGGCTATTTTGTCTGAAAGTTTCTCGTTTTCTTTTGTCCAATTCTTTGCAAACAAATCTGCCTAAGGTTGAACTGGCATGTGTTTGGTTCACGGCGGCGCTGCAGCTCTGAGGGTGCCAATCTGAACACACTGGGTAGCCTGCTGTCATTCCATAACTCATTTCTGAGGCTCAAATTTTAAATAGAGAGGGGGAACAATATGATTCCTTCTGTGGTTTTCCCATGTCTTGTTTTTCTGTGCCTTATCGATGAGCCTGCTTTGGCAGGGGGGTTGGACTGGATGATCCCCAGAGGCCCCTTCCAACCCCTACAATTCTGTGATTCTGTGAACCTTGCTCTAGGGCCTGGTAGTTCTTTGTTCTACCCAGTTAACTTACCATACTACACTGCTTCCTACTGTATTTTCCAGGATTCTGTAGCCCTAAGGACATACAATTGCCTGTGCACAGAGCTGGTTCTCCAGGGTCACATGTGAATAGGGATTCTCCTTTTCTTGCCAATTCCGTAACTTTACTGGTGTTTTAGTTAAGCAAAAACATCAGATTCTAAGAGCTGTAGGAACTGAGATCAATAATAACAATTGTGTTCTTTCTGATAGTCTCTGGGAGCCCCGGGCAGGAACTAACATTAGAGCACAAATTCAGTCCCAAGTAAACCATTTTCCCTTCTCTCATTATCAGCCATCATCTTGCAACTCCCCGGCAGTTCTTCAGATATGCCTCTTTTATCTACAGCCTTTCCCCCTTCACACAGATTACTTGGAAGGTAGATCATTTTCCCCAGAATTAGCTGTATCTTACTATCTTCTATCAATATGCTGTTTCTTCCATGAATCTTCTATTATTTGTCTGTCCCACTAATACTGAAAGCCTCTCCAGCTCAGCAGGGGCAAATTTAATTAACCTGCTATCTTCTCCCTCCTTCATCTAGATCATTCATGAAAGTGCCTAATGAGTCTGGGTCTGATGGTGCTCCCAATGGCCTAGCACAGCACACATCCGCCTCTCAATACATCATGGAGTTAATGTGAAGCTTCAGTGAGGATCATGCAGAGAGTTGTAGTCATTTTTCCAATCCAGCACTAACTCCTGTTTCATGTACTACATCAGTAGTGAGTCAGCTGATGCTATTTTACATCATTCCTCTTCTTGCTTTGTTCAGCTAATGGAAGATGAAGGTACAGGTCTCTGCCTTAGGTTAGGCCCTGTGGGGATGTGACAACCAGCTCCCTCAGCACACTGGGGTTGTGGATCAAACAGATGTCCACTAATGGGTACCCCTCCAAGCATCTCCCTGCTCCTTTGGCCAGACTGTGCTGAAGTCCATTAACACCTGGAGACAGATGCATGCAACCTCACGCTGGTAAGAGTGTATGTGCCATCAGCTTTGCAGGTGAGGGATGAGTTCTGGGAACTAATTTTGCAATTACATTTTGGGGAGGTCTTCCACTCCACCAACTGCCCTTCTTTCAGTGACCAGTTGTTTTTGCTGTTTCACACACCTTGCTGTTCTCCAGCCAGATGGAGAAGAGGGGATGACATGCTATGGAAACAGGCCAGGGTGCCAGGGGGGTGGTGAAGAGGATACTGAACATGCTTGATTTCACTTTGTGCAGCAGTTTTAAACAAACCAAGACATCAGGCTCTCCCCAACCCCCAACCCCATCACAGGAAAGCCCCGAGGGACCTTCCAAATCTAGGATTAGCCTGTTCCCTGATAATAGCCTCTGGGCACCAGCAGCTAACATGAGGGCTAAGAGCCATGCGTCACCTTCAGCAGGATTTAAACACGTAAGAGGAGAGAAGAAAGAAATAGTTGCTGGATTTTAACATTATCAAATGTCAAGCCACACATTTGGGAATGGAAAAAACTTAAGGTGACCTCCAGACTGCTGGAAAAGGAGCTGGAGTATTTTGATAATGAATGGATTTAGGGATTTGAAACACATTATCTTGAGGATGGCAGTTTCACTAAAGGATGCCAGCAAGACCCCAGGCACTATTTATCCTAGGAAGAATTGGCATCCTGAAGAAACTTTACCAATGTAGAAGCCCAGTGAAGCCAGTTGCAGAACCCATTTTGGACTGTTTTCTCAGTTGAAGGTGGAGGAGAGAGGGATGTCACACCAGAAACAAGAAAAATACCAAATCAGATGCCAAGTGTGGTGAGGGAGAAATGGCAGCATCTGTACTGTGGGTGGAAAGATGTTTCCCAGAGGATGTGTGTAGCACTGGAAGAGACTTTCTGACTCTTTCTAATTGAGCAGAGGTTGTCCCAGTTTGCTTAATTCTACCCCTCTGACACAAACTCCAGGAGAAAGCAGAGTGTGCCATAGTTTCCTGTACAATGTTGCAATGGATTTGCTGAGCTGAGCATCTTCAAGTTTTGCTTTTGGGAGGTGGTGGTGCTGGAAAGGTTTACATCCTGAAGCTGTTTTGAAGCATGCTGTCTGGACAGTGCCTGGTGGAACCAGCAGGGATTGCTCCTCTTGTCCTTGCTGCTGTCAGAAGCTGTACAAACTGTTTCCCCAAAGGAAGAAGGGCTTGCTTCCAGTTTGTCGTGGATAAGAGAGCTGGGGGAATGAGGAGGCATGTTTTTCTGTCTTCAGATCTGCTAATCTCAAGCTCTGCTGCTGTGATCACGTCCATATGTACAAGCATGAGAGCCCGAAAGTGGTGGTTGAGAACTTACTAGTTTATTTTGTTTAATTATGAGCCCAAGAAGGACTCTGAAGAGGTTTTTCCAGGTTGTGAGATTTGATGTATTCTGGCCGTAAATGTACGTATTCCCTATCAGGTACCATTCTGATGCCTGATGTCATTGCTCTGACACTAGTCCTATCCTGCAGGATTGAGTTTCCCAGTTATTTTGATTCTCTTTTCCCCTAAAATAGCAGTTGGTCCTTGGTCTCCCTCCCAGTGCTGAGGAACGTGAATTAAACAAATAAAGACGGCAAATGAAGTGGAAAGATAAAAGTTCTCAATATCATGAAATATTAATAGCCACTTAATATTAGGAGAAATTAGTCCTGCAGTGCTAAAACTGCTCTGCGTGGAGCGACTGAACTGCAGGGTGTAAAGTCTGTGTCCCCATGGAGATGTGCATGTCCTGGCTGTAGGTTGGAGATTGTCTTCAATAATCTTCATGGTTTGGATCTTTTAATTAAGTAATTTGCTTCAGGGTTTCAGGGGCTAAAGCACAAAGTATTTCTACCACCTCTTTCTCAGACGAGGAAGGCCATGGGAAACCAGTGCCTTTTGTGCCCGCAGTGGGAGGCAAAGGCCATCGATTTGGCTGAAGTCAGTGCTAAGGAAATGCTTTGTTTTCTCTGAAATGATGCTAGGTGTTTAAACAATGTGCCTGCAGGTGCTCAGGAGTAGCACCTCTGGAGAGGGATGTCCTGCTGATGTGAGGCACCATCTGTCAGGAGTGGTTTATGGAAAGTAACAATGATCCAGCTGCAGGCTGACCTGCAAGCCTCCCCCTGAGCACTGAGTGGGAGAGTGCTGTCAAAATTAGCAGACGAGGTCCTGTTTCCAATTTCTTAGGAATATCAGAACATTGGAGAACTCCCAGAGATCAAAGACATAGAATTACTATCACTTTCAGCCAACAGATTTCCCAGACTTAAACTTCACTGAGTTATTTTAATTTTTCTTATTTTTTTTCTCTTCCCCCACCCCCCTTCCAAGGGGATTGTTTTCAAACATATTGCTGTTGCTGTTATGTATTAATTATATTGCAACAATGCCAATAAGCCCCAGGCATGAACTAATGTCCTGATATACTTACACGTGGCCAAGAAAAACAGTCTCTCCTCATGTATCTGGATTTTCATCATACATTTAGTCTTAATGTCAGGCACTTGCTTTACTTGCTCAAAAATACGTTATTGAATCAATGGACAGTTATTAAATGGATTAAGAAATGGGCAGCTAAAAGCTCTCAAAATGCAATTGTTCTAGGAGAATCATTGACAAACAGGCAGCTTGCACGGTAGCTTTGTAGGCTTCCGCTTTCACCCCCGGTGTATTTCACTATTTTCATGAATGATCTAGAAAATAGATATAAATTAGTTGCCTGTAAAGTTTGCAGCTGACTCAAATTTCGCTGTGATAAATAATGATGAAGGCAAGCCTCTAATGCAGAGCGATTGCAGTTGCTTGGTAGACCGGCAACGGTGGAACACCATGAATTTTAATATGGTGAAATGCTTGGTCATCCATCTCTGAGCACAGAATGTAGGGCACTCTGTCAGGCTGGGAGACTGCCTGCTTCAGGGCAGAGGCTCCACAATTGATTTAAGGGCCATACTGGAAAACAGGTGATTATGAACATTTAATGCCCTGTAGTGGCAAAATGGATGAACGTGATCTCTGGGCGAAGAGGGGAAGCTGAAGACAGGATAGGGAGTTTTTATCCACCTTGATTAAAAAGCCTGAGTGTCTGTCACCTACTGTAGCTGCAATGAAAGCTAATGGTTGTATCGAGAGCTTTTGACATGGAAATCTGGTGCAAATCCCTAACGTTCTAGTACGGGGTCTTTGAACTCTGGGTGGATGGCTGCTGTAGGAAATGTGGGCAGCTCAGCTAGGGGCTGGTAGGAGCTGCTGCCTCCTGTGAGGCTCAAGGCTGTGGGCTGGGATCCTTCTTTGACTGTTTGCTCTCTGATTTCCATGCCATCAGGAAGGTGTATCATTAGCATCCCACTGTACTCCCGTTTAGCTCGGCTTCACAGAGTCTGCACATCTCGGGGAAATATGTTTATAGAGTTGTGGGTGTCGCGTTTCTTATCTGGTGAGAGTGGATGAGAGAGCTGCAGAAAAGCAGGCAAGCATGTCTAATACTAAAACTGCAAAAGAGACAAAGCCAACACCTGATAAAGACAGTGGCGGTTGAATTTGCACACTTATTAAAAATCAATCCTAGCTTTTATTTGGGAATGAAAAAATGAGCCATGTGAATATGATGCATGCCAGGAAACAGGAGGGAGGGATGCAAACAGAGACAAAGGAAAGGAGGAAGGCAACAGCTGGCCTGTCCTGGTGTCCCTGTGCGTGGATGGAGGGCCAGGTGACCAAGGGACACCAAGGAATGGCCTCTGTTTCCATTATGGAATTTTCTCTAACACAGACTTTCAATGTGATTGCCTGGCTTTGGTGCACGACCATCCAAAGGGATGACCTGAAAATGCATTGGCACAGGCAGCACAGGGAGATGGTGGAATCACTGCTCCTGGAGATGTCTTTCAAGAAAAGGGCAGATGTCTCTCTGAGTGACATGGTCTAGAGTGGTTGCAGGTATAGACTGGTGGTTGGGCTGGGTGATTTTAGTGGCCTTTCTAACCTTAATGATACTGTGACTGCTGGTGTGCAGCGCTCTGGTCCTCCAGGCTCAGAGAGGAACACATCGAGTTGCGGGTGGGGTAGAGAATAATGACCCTCACCACCCACAAGTTGCCACTCTCATGTTTTCATTTCTAGCTGCTCTTTGAAAAAGTTTTGATGTTAAAGTTGAAATTAAAATGCCCTTCTTCTCTCCATCCCACATTTGCTCCTGAGTTGCAAAGGCTGTCTGCCTCCATGCTGACAACAAGACTGAGATCATGGGCTATTTTCATATTATATGCAGCAACATTTCCTCCCTGTCTTTCCTAGACTTCCTTCCCTCATTCCACATTATCTGCAGATGCTAGGTCTTCAGCAAAAGCTGACATAAGTGTTAGTTTAGAAGAAAACCGAGAAAAATACTGCCTAGTGCAATGGGGCACTTCCAGTGCTGAAGGTGTGGGGGTGGGATGCGCAGCTGCCAGGTGGGGTACAGTCCCAGATGGCTGGGGGAGAGCAGGTGTAAATGCCATCTGGAGCTTTACCTCCCCTGTACTGAGTCACCACACAGTGCCGTGTTTGGATGTGCAGGAAGTTCTGCTTCAGAGTGACAATATTTTGAGGCATTTCTGATATACTTTGGGTTCCATGGGAGATTCAAGTCATCTCAGAAAACAGAGTTTTTTTCTTTTGAGCACCTGTTTGTCCCTGTCTTTTGACAAATATAAGATAGGTAATACTAAATCTTGTAGTTCATGATTCACAGTGCACGTTTTCATCATGCATAAGGATTGTATGATGGTAATGCTGTAGATGATCCTGTTCACACAGCATGCTGGATGTGTCCTTTCCATACTTTTTCCCTTTTCCTCTTTCCTTCTTCCCCTTTCTCATTTCCCCTTTCTCCTCTCCCATTTCCCCTTTCTTCTTTCCCATTTCCCCTTTCTCCTTTTTTCTTTCCCTTCCCTCTTTCCATTTCCCTTTTCCCTTTCCCCTTTTTCCTTTTCCCTTCCCCTTTTCCCTTTTCCCTTTTTCCTTTTTCCTTTTCCCTTTTCCCTTCCCCTTTTCCCTTTCTTCTTTCTTCTTTTTCTTTTTCCTTACCTTTCCTCCTTTCCTTCTTTCCCTTTTCCCTTCCTTCTTTTCCTTTTTCCTTACCTTTCCTCCTTTCCCTTTTCCCTTTCCCCTTCTCATTCCCATCACCTTTCCTCTTCCCCTTCCCTCTTCCCCTTCCCGTTTATTTTTCCCATAGGCATTCTGTCTGCTCCAAATGCTCTTTGCAGTCTGTGTGCCTTCATCTAAGAGATAAACCCCATATTAAAGTTATCAGGGAAGTTAATTCTTCTTGCATAAACCATTTTGAGGAGGAACAATGTCAGTGCTTAAAACCAAAATGCATTTTCAGGTTTGGGCACAACTGCGAGCTATGATAATATTTCTGCTTGAGGGAAAGTGGATATTTGGGCACAGGATTTGTTGCAGCAAGGGTTTTCATGGTAAAATACACAGCCACAGAGTAGATGGCAGATGCAATTCAGCATTTATAAATACAAAGTAATGTATGCTGGCAAACAGCCCATACCCTCGCCTAAACAAACCCAGTGATGGGCTCTGAATGAGCTATTGCCACTCAGCAAAGTGATCTTGGGGATTTTGTGGAGGGCTTTCTGAAAACCTCAGCTTGATGGTGAACAATAGCTTAAATGGCTGTCAGGGTTCAGGAGCTGCAAGGGACAGAGTGAGACATCTAAACCTCTGTAGAAGTCCATGGTGAGATTGCACCCTGAGTCCTCCTCCCACATGCACTGGTGAAGAGGACCTGGAAGAAATGCAGAGGAATGGAGCAAAAATGTCTGGAGTGGCATTCATATGATGAAAGAAGGTTTCCTAGGCTGTCAAAGGGAAATAGAAACCTGGTTCAGGCAGAACCTGGGTCACTGTTTCCAAGAGTTTTCCACACCGTATTGTATCGCTGTTCCTTCTGCTTCAGCTCCTGACCAGTGCCTCAGTGCAGCCCAAATGGGGTACAGCTCTTGTCATGTTCCTGTGCTGTAACAAACAGTGCTTTTGTCTTTCTTATTTCCTGGCCTCACAGGGAATTACTAGGCTATAATAATCGGTACAAGTGTTATTGTTCTATGGGGACCTAATGACTCCTGCATTTAAATCCCCTGATGTTTTCCCCTATAAAGGATTCTCGTGACCTTTACTTTGTGAATCTTTCACACCTCCATGGCTTGCAGCAAATCTTTGAAATTCAGCAGGAGGAAAACCCTCCGGCTAGAGGAGAAGCTTCATGAAATTCGTATTCAGATTGGCTGAAGTATGACCCGTTAAGTATCACCTTTTCCTTCCTCTCCCTGATGTTGCTGAGAGAAATGCTGGCAAAGCACCAAAACAATGAAGAACCCTACCCAAACGTTGCTAGCCTGAGCTGCTGCTGCTGCCAAAGTGCTGGGAGCACTGGATAGCCACTGGCAAGGGATGTGGAGCACTGGAGGCACCAGGAGCTTCTTTGGCACCTGCCCTGTGAGTGCATGGAGCTACCCCAGTTAAGGTTTGAGCTGCACGCAGCTCACGTAACAAGTCTTGCAGTTCAACCCTAAGCAGTGCGGAAGAATCAGCATTCAGAAGCCCCTGGAGATTGGTGAGGAAGGAGTCGAAGAATTGCAGATGATATATCTTGCTTTAAGTTCAAAAATCACATTAAGGGAGCATGATTTAGGTGGAAAAGATGAACACCTGGAAGTCAGGAAATGACACATCTATTGCCTGGATGCATTATGGAATTGACCTTTCATTTCTGACCGCATATTGCGTATTCTTTCTGCTGAAATCATTCAGGTTGGATATACTAACGAGGAGAACTGAAGTTGAACAGACAAAGGGAATGAAGAGCAGCATAGTCCCAAAAGTTCATGGATCTGCATGCAGTCCCAGAGCATGCAGGAGCAGAAACTGTAGTAGTTAGGGATGGGATGCTGATGCCTATACATTGCTGCCGTGTGCCATTGACAACACACTCCAGCTGCTGAGCTCTGGTTTCCCAGAGGAGCACTCACGTTGGCACCTTGTACCTTCAAGAGTGTCTACGAGGGAATTAGCCACCTATTTTTAGACAGCTGTGATTCAGCACCGGAAAAAAGATAATGTCTTTGCTGTGAGCTGGGATGCTGAACTCCAGTTACAGCCTGTGAAAATTGAGTTCACCTGGTCAGCAGAGCCTGCAGAGGAACGGAGCCCTTTGTGACAGACATGGAGCTCGAGTGACCCCATGGAGGGTTTGCTTCCACAGGGCCTGACAACCTGACGTCCCCATGGAGCTGCAGATGTGCCACAGGGTGTGCACCAGCCCCAAAATGTCCTGCTGCAGCTGTCTGTCAGGAGTCTGCCTGAGGGTGCTTGCCAGATGGGAGCTGCTCAGCCAGTAATGCTCCAAGCCTTTGCTTTTCCAGAGCTGTAACTCACCCAGGTGCTTAAGTGCTGACAATTGTCTCCCCTTCTTCTCACCCTAAAGCCACTCAGCTGCACCACTGCAAAGGTTATGAACCAGCCACCCTCTGCAGCAGAGGGATGAGGCAGCAGAAGAGAGGGAACTGCAGCCTGGGATGCTGTGATGCTCGTCCAAGCCAGTTTTCCTTCCTCATTCGATTCTTAATTGACTTCCAGCTTGAGATGCATATAAGTGCTGCCCTCTTCCTTTTGGTGTGCCTGTTTATCATAGGCTCAATTGCTGGGTCCTGCACTTTGGCCACAACAACCCCAGGCAACACTACAGGCTTGGGGCAGAGTGGCTAGAAGACTGTGTGGAAGAAATGGGTCTGGGGGTATTGGTCTACATTGCCTAAACATGAGTCAGTGCTGTGTGTCCAGGTGCCCAATGGCATCCTGGCTTCTATCAGAAATAGTGAGGTCAGCAGGAGCAGGGTTTTTCCCTGTACTCAGCCCTGATGAGGCCAAATCTTGAGTGCTGTGTTCAGAGTTGAGCCTCTCAGTACAAGAGAGACATTGAGACCCTGGAGCATGTCCAGAGAAGGGTAACAGAGTTCTGAGGGGTGTGGAGCATACATCTTATGGGGAACAGCATGGTTCAGTCTGGAGAGAGGAGGTTCAGGGAAGACTTTACAGCTCTCTACAGCTCCTGAAAGGATGTTGTGATCTGTTGGAGTTTGATCTCTGCTACCATATAACTAGTGATAGGATGAGAGGGAATGGCCTTAAGTTGCACAAGGAGAGCTTCAGGTTGGATATTAGGAAAAAATTATTCTCTGAAAGAGTGGTCAAGCACTGGAACAGACTGGCCAGGGATGAGATGGAGTCATTGTCCTTGGAGGTGTTAAAGAAATGTGTAGATGTTGTACTAAGGGACATGGTTTAGTGCGGAAATGTTGATAGACAGTTGGACTGGATGGTTTTGAAGGTCTTTTCCAACCTTGATGGAGGAGCCGAGGTTGGAAAAAACCGCCATACTGTGGTTCTATGCACTCACAGTCACACGTATGCACACAGACCCACCTTTGGCCACAGGACAAAGCAGAAGACACTGAAGCTGCTTTGCAGAGTATCTTTCAGAGATGTGCTGAATTTCAAACAATAGCAGTTCAGAATAGGGAATTAAGCAGCTATGGTATTTCTGTGCTATAAACAAAGGAAAAATGCTGTGTGCATCAGCAAAAGGCTTTGTATTGTAAAGCACTCCCTTTATGCCCAACCAGGAGAGAATTCAAATGATTATTGACCCTCCACTGTAGGAAAGCCGCATTATAATATCTTCAAATCAATAGAGACAAGAGCAGAGCGGCAGAGAAAGGCCACGGCTCTGCAAACTGCAGAAAATTGCATTCTGCTTTGGCCTCTTAAAAAGTTTGCAAAGCATCTATTAGAGGCCCCCAGAGCCTTTTCTTTCTAATTGCTGTGTTTGACAATGCAATCGCACAGGGGACTAGCGGAAAGACAGATAATGGACCCACTTTAATTGCTTCCCAGTTCCATGAGTCATAACACTTCTGAGATGGCAAAGGGGAAATGTGGCAGTTTGACTGAAGGAGGATCCTGGCTTTTAAGAAAGCTCTGGAGGAACAAATGCTAAACTCAAAGCCAAACTCTTGGAGAGACTGAAGGTTCCAGGTGCTGGATTTTCTTTCATCTTCTGCTTTTGACTGGGACTATTCAATTAAGTTTTAATCATGTTTGGGCGGTGTAGGTAGGAATGGCTGTTCATCTAAGGGGCGAGGGAAGGGACTGAGGTCAAGGCAGGTTGGGCTAGGATTAGCATTAGGAGGTCCTTGGTTTGTTCAGCCAACAGCAAGAGGTAGTGGAGGATCAGCACTGAGGTCTGCTTTCTGGTGACAGTGACGGCCAGGGGGAATTGTATGGAACTGTGTCAGGTGAGGCTAGGGAAAGGTGCTGCCCTAGAGTCCAGTGGGCATAGCACAGCTCCCCGTGGCTGTGGGCATGGCCCTGAGCTGCCAGAGTTCAGATGGCACTGGAGCACCACTCTCAGTCATAGGAATTTGGTTTGGGTCATGCTATATGGGACCAGGGATTGGACTCCATGATTCTTGTGGGTCATTTTCCAACTTGGGATATTCTGTGATTCCATGACTTGTGTTATGACATTGGGCCCCAAAACAGGGATATGTTTCCAGCATATGGACTCAGGCCCCAGCAGTGTTACAGCTGGTTTATTTCGGTCTTATTCTATGTAGTTGCTTTAACGTGCACCAATGTCAAATGTTAGAAACCTTCCTGTGCTGCGAACCCTGGCTTCTGCTCATCCCTAAAGTTGTCACTTGGCACCTGGGCTGACAGAGCTAGGTGATGTTACACAGGCAAAGCTATCGTGGTGCAAGGTCTGGGTGCCCCATCACACTTGGTGGGTTCTACAGCTGGGATACATCGAGCACAAGCTGGTTCAGCTCTGAACTGCAGAGAACCTCCTCAGAGGAGCAGAGGCAGGTCAAGGCACAATCTGTGTCACAGGACTGGGAAAAAGGGGGATGCAACATCACTGCGACTCCCCAAGGCTGTCTGTGGACTGCACCCACCCCTATGCTTTCTCTAAGCACTGTGCTGGCCGGACACTGGTGCCTGCTGGCTGCTGAGCTGTGGTACAGCTCATCCAGGACTGAGTTGCTTAGTGGAAGGAAGAAATGAGAAAAGCATTGGGGGAAGATTGACAGCAACAGTCTCTGATGGAAGGAGCTAATCTGAGCAGCTCATGAACACCAGGTCCCTAATTAAAGCACACAGGGTAGCCCTGCCTGTAATTAATTTCCCTATGCCACTCCACTGGCGGCTGACTATTGGTGCCACTGATTCAAAGCTCCTGGCAGCTGCAGCAGCAGCAGCAATGGGAGAGGAAAGGAGTGGAGCAGGATTTGCTCCAACCTTCTGCTCCTTTGTGCTGAGAGAAGCTGTAGCATGTCTTAAGTGAATGGAGGAAGAGGAGAGCCCAGCTGTCCGGAGGGGTTAGCACAGGGCAGGATGGTATTCATATGCATGGCTTGTTTTCTGCTGGCTGCTTCACGTTCTCTCTTTCTCTCTCCATGTATACATATATTTATGATGTGCTTGCCTCCCCTGTCTGAGGCTGGAACAGAAGCGTTGTCATTGTGATTCCTCTCCCACAGGACCGATGCTTTGCATTCATTCTACTGTGGACACGGCACACACCTATAAGTTGTGGGGGATGCATTTGAGTCAGGGTTGGACATTCCCTGCTGCAGACCCGGTGCTGTTACAGGATGGGAATCACTGGGGAGTCTGCACGAGTGCCTGCAGTCCAAAACTGGTTCTGCTAGAGCGTGTGGTGTGGCTGCCATACCTGCTGCCTGTCACACCAGTCTTGGATCATGGAATAGGCTCCAGAAATGCTTATTCCTCTGCTACAACATTTCATTATCAGCTGGAGAAGAATTGGGCTGGTCGGAGGGATGCTGGCATTGTTTTAATTTCCCAGGAGGCTGTTCTTGGTGTGACACGTCTACAGCAGGGGATTTCAGTTGTCTCGTGTTACTTTGCTCCCTACAATGGGACGTGATATGTCAAAACATGACAAGCCAGCCAGAATGTGTCATAATACCGCACTCAACACACTGCCTTCCAGGGATGCTCAGCAGCTAATAATATCAGGCTCAAATTATCTCTGCATGCTGAGCTGTTATTTTTCTCCCATGTTAACTGTGATGTATAGGATTCTCCTGTCTATATTGGACTGTTGAATCACTTCAGATTGATTAGCTGCACGTGGTGAATTATTTTGGCTAGACGAAAACTCAATCCTTGGATCCCAGACTTTCATGACAAAAGAAGTGACTACCGTCCTGGCTTCTCCCGTAGCTCTTTTTGTCTCTTTTTCCTGACTTTTTGAACTCTGGTATTCTACCTGAAGCGTAATGAGGCATCAGAATGCCTGAACAACATGCATAGCCTTTCAAGGAAGAGAAAGCCTCCCATAGCTGTGGTGTGTGCCTGGACTGGGATTCCCCAGCGAGGGTGAGGAGTGCATCCCTTTGCCAGAGGTGCTGTGATGAGCTAGGAAGGAGGCACATGTGTCCCTGCTTGCACGTGGTATTGCACAAATGGAGCTTCCCTCTGCTATGGTTGCTGCTTGTTCATTTTAGCTTCAGCATGTGTTTTAGAGAAAGCAATATAACTACGTGCATTTAATTGCTGGTAAAGTATTGTTGAAACTGCCCCTGTTCACAATGACTCTTTCCCAGGTCCCCTTTCAGAAACTGTTAGCTGCATGGCTTCTCTGCCCATCTCTGCCATTCTTCCATGCCCCTGCCAAGCATGATGAATCAAAAATCAAAATATTTCATTGTGATTCGAGGGCCCATGCAGCCTGGCTCCTGGGATTACAGGGGGTCATCGCCATGAAAATATGTTCTTCTCTTCAACCCCAGTGGGCTGCCTGCATTCCTGGAATGCAGAAACCTGCTTCTGTCTTGCAAGCTCTGAGGAATCTCTGAAGCAAGGCTTGCATAGGAATTCCTCCAGTAAGAGCACTGCCCTCTGGAAAACACACTCTTTTCACCTCTTCATCGATGCCAAGGTTTCAGAAGGGAGGCAGGAGAGAGGAAGAGAAGCATGGGTGTGTGGTTTAAAGGTCTGACCAGTGTTGAAGGAGAAGGAAAGGGCACTCTTGGCTCTGAGGCTTCTACAGGCAGTTCTGACCTGTAAGTTATTCTGAGAATCCCCTGCAGTTATGTCTTGCAGAAAGACTGGATCAATCAGAAATTGTTCATGGAGAGTCAAAAAGTCTTACAGTTTGAGTGCAGGAAAGCAAGGAAATAGCAGCACTGGATGGGACACAGAGTGGTGTAGTGTAACCCTGAAGCTGCAGGCATCTGCCATGAGCTGGGCAGGTGCCTTCCCACTGGTTGAGTTGTCCTAAATGTTCCTGCAATAGACAAATAGCCCCAAGGAGACAGCTGTTTTCCTCAGAGGTAAGCACCCTGGCACCAAGTTTATGTTAGCTGTGTTTCCAGGACCAAAGGTGCAAATACATTGCAAAGATAGCTAATTTCTCTGACCTAAGCCAGGTGCCTCCCAGATGTGAAAGGCTGAGGAGGTGCTCAAGATTTCTCAGTATGAGTGCATATTGCTTTTAACTGTTTCGTTGAGGGTAAAACATTTTTAATTCTTCGTTTTCATTGTTTGGCTCCCCTGGCGTGTGTTGTTTGCGGTTAATGGCAACACACTGAGAAGGGTGATTTTCAGGCTTGTCTGTTAGTTACAGAGAAAAGCACTCTCTTGTGATGCTGGCTAATTTTCATACTATTTCTGTTGTCCTTCAGGAAGCAAACTGCTGATTTTGGTGCTTTGCTTGAACATCCAGTCAGAAGTGGAGTCCTGCCCTGGAGCGTGTGTGTGCTACAGCGAACCGAAGATCACAATAAGTTGTCAGCAGCAAGGACTGACAGCAATCCCCACAGAGATACCCATCCAGAGCCAGCGCATCTTCTTGCACAACAACAAGATAACCCTTGTGAGGTCCACCAGCTTCACGTCCTGTCGCAACATGACGATTCTTTGGATCCACTCCAACAACATTAGCCTCATTGAGCCTGGAGCCTTCTATGGACTCAACAAACTGGAGGAGCTGGATCTCAGTGACAACACGAACCTGAAGTCTATCAATCCTGTCACTTTCCGTGGTCTTGTTCACCTTCACACCTTACATCTGGATCGTTGTGGGCTCATGGAGCTCTCCACGGGGCTTTTTCGAGGGTTGTTTTCCTTGCAATATCTCTACCTTCAGGATAATAATCTGCAGAACCTGCTGGATGACACCTTCATAGATCTTGCGAACCTTACCTACCTGTTTTTGCATGGTAACAAAATCAAGAGCTTGTCAGAGAATGTCTTTCGTGGATTAATCAACCTGGACCGGCTGCTTCTGCACCAGAACAGAGTCAGCCTGGTTCACCGCCGGTCTTTTCACGACCTTGGGAAAGTGATGACCCTGTATCTGTTTAACAACAACCTGACCGTGCTCACAGGGGAAACCATGGCACCCCTGGTGTCCCTCCAGTATCTGCGCTTAAATGGCAACCAGTGGATCTGTGACTGCCAGGCTCGGTCTCTCTGGAATTGGTTTAAGCAGTTTAAAGGATCGTCTTCAGAGCTGGAGTGCCACCTTCCCCCCCACCTGGCAGGGAGAGACCTAAAAAGGCTGCAGAGTGCTGACTTGGAAGGATGCATCGACTCTTTCAATCAGATTCGAACGAGTGTTTTTAGCACTAAGACCAGATCTGGTAAACTGGCCACTGGGAGTCCCCCACTCATCTCCCATGACGGTTCCATGAAGTGCTGCCAGCCAGAAATGGATAAATCTTTTATATATGAAGCTAAAGGCAAGTCAGGTCCTTCTTCACACAGCAGCCGGCCGTCCTCCAACAACCCTCTCAAGGATAAGGAGAACATGTCCAAAACCAAGTACGTTGAGACGGACCCTTCCAAAAATGGCAGCAACAAGCAGATAAATGATTCCCCTTTTGGGACCTTCCCCAGCATTGTAGACCCTCCATTGACCAAGTTGAGACCAGAGTTTCTAGAGCCTATTGAACCTTCCACAGTCCCAACCAAAAAGAGGCAGGGCTGCTCTAAAAAGAACAAATCAAAGGCCCAGTGCCGCCTCACCCAGCAAGGAAACAGCTCCACATTACAGCTCAGCCTAAGCCTTTTGATCCCCCCCTTAGTGTGGAGCTTACTGTTACTCTGCTAAAATTAACTCTTTTCCTGGGTTGATGACACTTTAATACTAGACTTTTGCTGACCTCCATAAATGTTGCAAACAAAAGCAAACTATCATCCACCCTGAGAAAGCTTTGTTACACAAAAGTTAACTGGATGCCTTTATATAAAAACAAAACAAAACAATAAAACACAAAACAAAAGCAAACAAACAAAAAGACAAACACCAAGATGTACATAATTTATTTGTCCTGAATCCTGTGAATTATACCTTTGGTCTTCGGAACTGCACTTGCTCACAAAGCAGGTTTTGCTACAGCAGATGAGAAAGAAATATGGTTTATTTACAGGAAAAAAAAAAAAAGTGTAAGAAATGGTCTGAAAAGAATGTCTGAAATCTGTTTGTAACTTGACATCACACTGAACAATATTGCAGGTTCCCATTTGCAGAGGTAATGAATTTGATGCTGTTTTAATCCTATGTTTATGACTATTGCAGTTTTTTCCGTATTCATTCCATCACACCATGTTTACGGGCAGCATTTGTTAAAGAATGCTGCCTTCTCCTTCACAAGATTGCAGTATATATAGATATGCATTTTATTTTACTTGTGTACAAGTATAAAAAAAATATAAAATAAAGATTTCTTTTTCCAAAGTGGTTGTCATCTGCAAGGGACAAAGCACGCTAACTGACTGAAAAGCTGAAATATTAAAAGGGTGTTGAATAATACCCAACCTGAAGGCTAGCTCAGCATTTAACATGACAGTAATAAATAAGACATACTCGGCACAGTTATGCAAGCTTTAATTGGTGCCAACAAAGGGTTTGTTTGCACAAAACACTCTCTTCTGGTGCTCCTGCTTCCCTTCGAGATGTCCCATATGCTCCCCCAACACCATTCATATTTCAGGATGCTCAGAATAGCCGGACATCTTAGCTGGAGCTGAGGACTTCAGGTTTCAGGTAGAGATAAATAACTTCAAGAAGTCAGATAGGAACCTGGAAGTATTGATGTCTATGTATGCAAAACCAGTCTGTCAAAGGCAGGTGGCATGCAGTCCTAAATAGGAGGACCTCATGCTCAGGCACTGACCAGAGAAGAGAAAAAGCGTTGTTCCAGGTGTACCTAAGGTCCTGGGAACATGTGCTAGAGGAATATTTGTGCAAGTGAGGCTGAGGGTGTCAAGGCTTACTGGGCACCAGTGAGGTTTGCAGCACTGGGGTCAGTGCTCAGCTTCTCAGAAGAGCTATGCATGGAGTAGGGAAGGAGAGACAGACAACAGCAGGGCCACAGCTTAGTACGAGCCTGACTCTAGACATGATGGCTCATGAGGAGGGGAAGGCACTCATGGGAAGGAGCAAGGCAGGGTGGCTATGTGGCAGCATGAACTTGGGATCCCAGTAGAGGTGCCTGCTGCCCTCCCAGCTCCATGACCAACACAAGCACTGATTTCTGCAGCTGAGTCAGGTGGGTTTCTGTTCAAATGCACTGTTCAGCCTAAAGGGTGAGGCAAGAATTCAGTGTCCTGTGCTGGGATTCACAAATTCGCTCTTGATACGGCCCTGACAATCCCTGTGCCTGCATGCATGTCCAGTGTGTGTGCACACAGGTGAGTAATCAGCACTTTGCCGGCTGCTTTCTGCCGTGCTTGCCTGGATTTGTCCCCTTCATGCCAGTGCTGAAGGTTTTTCTGAGATATTACACTCCTGGGGCAAGACCTGTCCTAACGTACCTGAGAGCATTTTTATGAGTCATGAGGGGTTCAACTGTACAGCTGAAGTTGAAGTGCAGTAGCAGAGAGCAGCTCAGCCTGGCTTGGCTGCAGGATCAGCACCACTTCAAAGCTTGTAGAAAAGTCAGAAGACTTCCTGGATGCTGTAGAAAATCCCATGTTTGGACATAGCCTTGGGGTCTACCACGTATCTCCTCAAAATGCTTGGATGGATGCCTACAGCTCTACATGCATGAGTAGATGAGAGAAAGTGGCAAAAGACAGAATGAACGTGAGCTGATAAAAACAGCTGTGTATTGTAACACTTCCCCATGACAACTAAACTGGCCCTGAACAGAACTGAAATCTGGGCTTGTCTGTCTCCAAATTAGCATCACAGGTACTTTGGCTTTAACGCTTCCTGTGGTTAGCACAGAGCAGACAAGTGCATTACTGTCACTTACCCTGCATGGATTCCGAATCGCTTTATGCCAACCCAGTGACACTCTTCTTGCTTTCTAGAGCTTGACTCTGCTGTGCTTTCAGTGGCTCATAGGACTATACATTGGCCATAAGCCCAGAAGAATCCCTTGTGCTCATTTCCTAGATTTCCTGCTGTCCAGATGCCAATTTCTCTGTTTACAGGCATTAGAAAGCCATTTGAAAGACATGCTATTGAAGGAGGGGCATGCGGAGGACAGCAGGAATAGCTGTGGGAAGTTGGAAGAGGCAGGCAGTGAGCTCTGACACAGGTGAGGGTAGGGAGGGCTCAAAGAGGGCAGTTTTCCTTTTGCTTTGTGCTTTGCTGATTCAAGACTTCCAGATGTGCCTCGATCTGTTTTACACTCAGATGTCATTCAGTTCAGTGGGATTTACACAGCTGAGCTCAGGGCTTTGTTGACTCTTCCCCCTGTCATGATGCTTGCTCTCTCTTTTCTTGCTGTGCAAGTCACACTCAATTTCCTGCTCAAGTGCTTGATGCCATGAGTGAAATCAAGTTAACAAAACCACCTTTGAGGTGCAAGGAGCCAGACAGGCTCTGACAGTGTCAGAAATGAAGTGTAGGCTATCCTGGGAAGAGTAGGCTCTACATCACAGGGTGCAGAGCTGCACACCTTCGCACATAGTCATCTCCCTGCAGACCCCTGGCAGTGCAGAGCCTACTCTTGAAGACGCAGTAAAGATGTGAAGATGAAGATGTCCACCACCTTCAGCAGTGGTGGACAGGCATCGTGTTTAGTCTCACTTCTCTGACTGCGTTCACCTGCATAGATCCACACTTACCCTTTGCCAACAGCTCCACATTTGTACCAAAAGAAGAACCTTTTTTTTTCCAGGTTTTCAGGTCCATCTGTAAGCAGTGCTGAGCTCCAAGCTAGCCAGAGAGCTCATTCTTCTTCCCCTTCTCATGGTACCAAGAGAAGTGCATTTATCTTCCATCCCTCCTCTCTTCCCTTCCTCCCATCCTCATGCAGAGGGCAGAAAGATAGAATTGTTTCTCTGCCTGCAGATGGGGTCCAAAAGCACACGTCCTCAGGTGGTCATTTGTCCCATTCTAAATGAGTGTGCTGAGCCACGCTCCAAAGTTTCCTATCTCTCTTATCATGGTGCCAAGCTGCAACATCTGACACAGGCACATTTTATGCAGAAGTGATTTCATCCAAATGATTTTGAAAGTGTTCTTTTTTTCTTTTCTTCTGCATAACTGTGATTCACCAAGATCAAAACTTTATACAGGGATGCTGGAGCTTTGACATCGTTTCCATCAGCAAAGTTTTTTCAATCAAAGCTATGGAGGAAGAGAGAGGTAATGTGACATGAAAGAAAGCCACTAAAGGTCTGCTTCCTAAGAAACCACAGATGTGGGTTGGAAAAGATCTAGATACTCTGAGTTACGGAGCTCAGGTGGTTCTAGTGTCAGCTGGAGTGCCCTGAGAATATGCAAACTATCTGTGCATTGAGAGTACATTGTAGGGATATTCATGAGCCTTATTGCTGCAGCTGCTGCTTCCTGATTGCTGGAAACACCATCAGATGACAGGAGAAGTTGGGAGCAGGACAAGCCAAGTAACTGCTGACCATGGCCAAGCATTGGGCTTTGGAAGCTCTGCTCTTGGCCTGCTGTGCACAGCAGATTGCACTCACAGCAGCATTTCAGGAACAGTAATTTCTCTGCATGCAGGTATCTAGAACTGCAATGCCCTGAGGTAGACAAGCTCAAGCCAAGCTTGTGGACTGTCTTGGATTCAGACATTTTGAGTCTACTGCTGCTACCTTGCATGGGTTTGTGGTAGCTGCTTTCCTCCTCTCTTGCCCAGGACATCAGTAGATGTGTGAGGACATAAAAATTGCCTCTCTTGCCCTTCAGTTGAACCACAGAGCTCCAGTGTTCAAGACAGAACTCCAGACAGCATCAGTTAAAAACATTGCTCAGATGCCCAGATTGAAATCTACTTTAATAACTGGTGTTACTTAATGAAGCTCCTCTGGATTCAGCTTCATCACATGGAGACTGAGTTTCCAAGCTTTTCTCAGCTGAGGCCGAAGTCCTCGAACAGTGGCTTTAACTCTGCTCTGATTCAGAGAAACACCAAATCTCTCAATAGTCTGGACAGTGCTGGGAGAGCTGGCAAACTGAATCAGACCCTGGGTCCTCCAGTAGCTCGTAGGAGATCGTGGGGCCAAATGCTCAGCTGTTCATCCTACACAGGATCTCCTAAACCACTTGAGTCATTAGGGTTTCCTTGTTCCTCTGCTCTGAATTTAGGGATTTCCCTAGATGCAAACGTGATGCATAGAAATAACAAAGGATGGGAGGTTTTCTAAGTCCAAGCTGTGTTTCTGGTTTAGTTCTCTATTATTAGATCATGCAGGAGAAGAGCTATTATATTCAGCCTCCGTCTCAAAATCAGAAGAGGATACAAATAAACAGAGTCCTTTCAAGATGGAGGTGGGCAGGAGAATGGAGAGGAGAGACAAGAGAGAAGTGTATTTCTTAGGGTTGATAGTGTGATTGCAGATGGAAAGCTCCAGAAACAGAACAGACTGGGTACAGCCATAGCCAGGATAAGGAATGTGTGAAATTACACAGAGATCTTCTTTCTAAAGCCAGGCCCAAAAAATTTGAGTCTGAGTAGAGACAGAAATACTAATTAGAGAGCCCCCAATTTGTGCCATAACTAGGGCACTGCATGGGGAGATGCTGATGCAGGTGAGGCTTAATGGAATTGCTTCCTGGGACATCTATAAATTGTGAAAATGGGGACTCAGCAACGCAGAAGCATGATGAAAATAAAGGGACATGCTGCCCACTCACTGAATGATGAGCCACTTCAAATGAGCCACCTTCAGCACAGACCGAGAGACTTGTTCTAGGTCAGCAGGTACCACAAAGGCCCAGCTGTCATCAAGAACAAAAACAGCACATCTTTCGGGATGAAATCATAGACGTGATAGGCTGCTGCTCTCCGCATGGCAGCGGCACAGGCGTGCTAGCTGGGATGAGTCACAGGCCGGGCTCCATTGCAGCATTTCTCTTGTGGGTGGTTCCATCTGCAGCGGTTTGATTGTGTCAGGGTCCATCTGCAGTGGTGTATTGGTGGGTCTGCTGGCAGCTTGCTCGTGGCTCAGCTCCTTTGTGGTGGTGAGGTTGAGGCTGAATTCTGGTTGCATTTGTTGTTCAGTGGCTGGCTTTGAATATTTCTTTTGTGTGTGGGTTTAAAGCAGAAAAGAAAAGGTTGGAAAATATGGTTTGGGAAGGGACAGTGAAGCTGCCCCTATTGGTTGGTTGTAGCCAGAGGGATTTAAATTGGTTGCCCTGCAACTCAGTGCATGTGTATTGGATGCTGCATGATCTGCGCTGCTTTCTGTCCAAACTTGTCTGGTGCAACTCCTCTAGAATAAAACCATTTCTGCAGACACACAAGGTCAGGGAACAGAGCTCTGAGCACCTGATGGAGTTGTGGGTATCCTTGTGCATTACAGGGGAGCCTGACCGGATGGTCTTTAAGGGTTCCTTCTGCTTCACATGATTCTCTGATTCTATGACCAAGAGATCCATGGCATGCACAGAGGATGTGGCACACCATGTCTGCTCTGTGCCTCCTACCATCACCACAATGGGATGCTAGCAAGCAGAGAGTTGCCTTATGCACCAGCATGTCCACATCTGGGAGTAATGACATGACATCTTTCACAGCACCCTTGGGGACTGTTCCCATATATACAGGGAGCTGCCCCCCTACCTCCCAGACATCAGTCTCCCCATCACTACCTTGCATGGCTTGAGCAACCCTGTATTTAACCTCTGAGGCTAAATATACAGCTCCTTCACCTGTGCCACATGAGTGACTGTTATTTAGTGAGTACAGCTCCTCGGGTAAGACACTTCACCACCCTCCCAGTGCCCATCTGGGTGTAGGTGCTCTGGTTATGGGAGGCGGCGCTGGATCCTCACTCACATCCAAACTTCTCCATCAGCAGAAGGGCAGAATGCTCAGCTGTGCTTTGTTTTCACTTGAAGCAAAGCCCTGGAGTGGGTTGGTTGAGGACTCTAATTTAGCTGCACGCTTGCTAACTAAGGGCAGAGCTCTTCTTTTCTCCCCTGGTATTTCCAATCAAACCACAACAACAGTGGCTGCATGAGCAGCCACTCCCATGGAATATTTATAAGTTGTTTGCAGAAACGTCAGGAAGAGCCAGTGGTTGTATTAACTCACTCTCAGAGCAGCAGTGTTGGAAAGTTATCTTATGTGATACTTAGCCAAAACACTTTATGTAATGGTTACAAGCGCTGACAAGTCCCAGTGGCATTTTCTTGTTTCTTGACAAACAACCATGCACTGCCCTGACACTGAGACACAAATCAATCACTTTCATTAGTTCATTAGCTGTCTCCATCCTCCCCCCTGCTCTGCAGTGCAATTAACACTGGGTTACCTGCGAGGTGCAATCCCTTTCTGCGTGACAATTAGAGGCCAAGCTGCAGTGCAGTGCAGCAGCACTGGATGACAGGCATGCTCATCACCTGCCAGTGTCAGACATTCAGGTTGGCTTCAGGACTCTGGGACTGAATGTTCCAGTTTGCTCTCGGCAGTAGAAGTTGAAATTTGAACGTTTCCAAGCAAGACAGTGAAGTTCTGCATTTTGTTAAATGCTGGTTTTGCTCCTCGCTCCCTCTCCTGTCCAAGTGACCTCGTTGGAGCTACAGGGTATGAATTGGGTACTGAAGGGAAAGCAACTTCAGTCCTCCTAAATGGGGAGGAATGCACTCATGTGCATGCCTAACTTCTAGGGGAAAGGAAGCTTCACTGAGGTATGACATTTTACCTTGTGCATTTTGAGCTTGTTTTTAGGAGTGTTTCCAGCAGCTCAGTATAGGGGTTGAAGCACTAGGACCTCTGGGCTCTGAGTGGGTGAGTTCTTACAGCATGCTCACTGTGGTCAGATCTGGGAAAAAAATTTGGTCTTTACCATCTTGTGTTTAACCTGGAGATGTCAGGAACATTTAGGTGCAGTCAGAGGAGAATTTGGCATCGGATTTGCTTCTGCACTTGGAGCGTATTACTTATTTCCATGAGAACTGTGGGCTTTAAACAACCTGAAAAGATCATTTCCAAACCACCGAGTGAAACAGAGGCTGCCCCAGAAGGAGTGGGGGGAAAGAAGATATTTCCCTGACAGAATGGTTCAGTAGTTCTGGAAAGAACTTAGCAAATGGGCATCTCAATTTTCATTGTATACTTTTAAACATTGGTTGCTCTGAAAGTAATGCCTCCTATTTGTTTCCATGGAAACAACAACAGCTACAATGAGCACAATAATGCTGTTTAATACTGAAAATTCTCAAGTACAAAGCACTATTTTTTCAACATAGTAATGACCATTAGATATACATTAGCTGTGCTTGCCTGTGGAGCCCTACTGCTCTGGTCACCAGCTGTAATCTGATTTCCTGGCTTGGCCTTGGACCTGCCTCATCCTTATGGACCTACACGGTGATCACTAGAGCTGGTCCTGATGTGTGGAATGTCCTCCTGACTTCACCATGGAGTTGCCTCGTCCACAAGGTATTGCCTTACAATGTGGACTCTTGACTGGACTTGACACCATCTAATGGTCTTTGCTTCCTCATTTAAGTGCTGTGGTACAAGCTGTAATTGTTGGGATGCCTGGCAGCAATGTGATCTTACTCATCTCCTGGCTTGCCTTTCTGAGAGAGCAGTCTTTCTCTTGCTGCTCCCTGACACATATCACCAAACCAGACACCTAACAGACACCATAAGGGCCAGCAAGGCAAAAAGGATCCCAGGTGGTCTGAAGCTTTTCAAAGGTATGACCCCAGCCTCCTCCAGAGTCACTGCTTGTAAAGCCCTTTGCAGGGTGGAAAAATGCATATTTGTATAAAGGGTGTCTATCAAAGCTTTATACTTTTAAGGTCCTTTATGGTTTGCTTAAAAAAAAAAAAAAAAAATAAGAGGGAGGGTGGGCCCCAAACTGCGTATCAAAGACTGGAAAGAAAGCATCTGGTGTACCCAGGGGTTGTCATAGTGAAGCTGAGTGACACATAATAATGATGAATTCAGAAACTTTCACCTTGATTTCCCTGCCTATTTGAGCTTTGAAGTGAGCTTCTAATATTATGTTAGCAGTTTATTGTGTGTGCTTCATTAAAAATACATCACAGACTTTTTGGAGCTAGAAGGGACGCAAATTAGGTCATCTAGTCCAACCTCCTGCTGTTCTGCCAGGACTCTGATCTCGCTAATGACTCCAGCCCAGCCCTGACAGGTGCTCGTCTGGTTGCCAATTGACGCTCTCAGCTGACAGGGGGGAACCAGATTCAATCCGAGCCCATTTCGCTTTTTATAAAGTTTCAGGCTTCTTGTTAAATGGGGTTTTGTTTCATGTTTCAGTCCACCTGCCTGGCTGGTGCTTGGGCTGTGAAGAGAGCTGTTTTATTTCTCCCAATGGGGTGCAGTTCCCCTCTGTTCTTTGTGCTGGACAAGTTCAGCAATGCAGGCATAGTGGTGTGGCACAGCTCCCCCTTGGTCCAACTCTTTCTATGGAGTGGTGCAACCCTTGAGTTTTGGTGGGGCCCACAGCAATTCATGGCTTTCTTCATCATCGAATGACTTGGGATGGTTGGATGGGCGCTCATCTAGTTCCAACTGTTTGCTGGTATTGAACCCTACACACCTGTGTCTTCCTGCCTAGAGAAGACTCAGCAAAGCTGAGCTGGACATTCAGCGTTGTTAGCTTCCATGAAGAAACACAAGACTGGCTCCATATGAACTCAAGAGCTAGCTTGCATGAAAGGGCAGTAGGATCCATCAGACAAGTTACCTACCAGCAGCATGGGAGCTGTGTGCATATTCCTGTGCAGCTGACACAAGTCAGAGCTGCCAGGTCCTCCTTGGAGAGGCTCTGTGCCAGATCTTAGCATCCTGGGATCTGCATCTGAGACGTGTCCTAGTGAGGAAAGAGCAGTGTGTCACCTGTCATTTGCTGCTCCTGGAGCAAAGGGGTTTGGCAAGGTTCAGCATGATGCTGGCAGATCCAGCAAGGAGAAAACAGGGATTTGGGGGCCTGAAAGAGCATCATAACAGTGTTGTGGTGTTCAGGGCTGAGGTCTACAAGCTTGGTTCCATCCCATGGGTAGATCTGAGCATGTGCATCCCTCGGGAGCCCTTCACCTGCGCACCAGGAGCTGGAAACTCTAAGCAGCCTGACCTGCTAGATTTTGAGGCAGAAGAGACTGAAGATGTTCCTGCATTTTTCTCAGGCTCTGTGCCTCCTCCAGAGGAAGGAGAGCACAGCCCTTCATTAGCTGTAATGACTGTCTGCATTGAGATGAGACCATGGGCCCTGGCTCTGCATTGCTTGGCACAGCACTGTACTGAGCAGCCTGGATGACCTAGAAAAACCTCTTAATGTGTTGTTCATTTTGAAAGGGGCAGTGGTCTTATCTAATCACAAACCACATCCTTCAGCACCAGAGACTCTGCAGCCAAGTTAACTCAATCAGTAAATCACCATGTCGAGCTATTTAGAGACAGTTTTTAATAGCTGTAGCAACAGGGGGATAGATAGATAATAATAATATAGAAACAAAGTGCACTAAGAGGTTGTGATGGGATAACTGGTGTCCCTCCCCGCCCCCACAGGGCCTTTGCACACCAGTGCTGCTATATAGGGCTTTGGCCTTTCCATGAGTTCCTCTTTTTTTTTTTTTTTTCCTCTTCCCTGTTTGTCATCTCTGCAGCCTCACAGAAAGTCACACATTTCAAAAGCATGTGAATTTGAGAGGGTGTATGTCTTTTTTTTTTTTTCTTCCTTGCTTTCTGTAACAATCTTATTTTGAGTCTGTCCTCCCCCAGGTTAATTTCACCTTGTGTTAGCCCACTTGGGAGCTGGGCATCTGCACTTGGAGTTGCTGCCTCGTGGCTGGGGGGCTGCAGGGACATGCAGGTTACATGGTGGTCCCTGGGTCAGGACCAGCTGCTCCATCCCTGAGGACAGGTGCCCTCCAAAGCAGAGATACAGCAGTATCAACCATAGAAGATTCATCAGCAAAGAGGAACCAGACCCGGGAAGGGTTATTGCATCCCAAGACCCAGGCCCATGACAATGGGTTGTCAGACTGCGACTAAAGTAAAGGACTACTAAAGGACTTCTGGGACCTATGTGTTTCCTGACCTGCATTATCAAAGTCAAGCAAAGCAGAGGGGATAGAAGAGTCACTAGAAAGGCAAAGGCCCTGCACAGTACTCATCTTCCACAGACTCCAAACTCTCTAGGAAGGGCTCAGCCCAGTGCTGTGATTACTCATGGGATAAATGGAGGCTCTGAGTGTCCCAGCTGGCATTAAAGAACGATGGCAGCAGCAGAATAAGGACACCCAGGAGTTGCAGAATAAATAAGCAGAGAATTTAAACTCATAACTAAGCAACAATCAGCATCACCCTAGAACAAAGCTGAAGTCTGATTTTCACTTTTTACTCATGAAAATAAATGTGAACTGTTCGTAACAGTGAAATTTGGCAGGTTGGGGTCAGCTCTTCCCTCACACCATACAGTTAGCTGTAGCTGGAATGTTTGGCTTTAAAGAGTAACCTGGAGGTGGCAAAGCAATGCACACTCCCATGCAGAATGAGGAGCACCGGAGTTGCCTTCCCTTGCAGGCTGGCTGCGAAGCACACCTTGGATGATGAATGAAATGATCTCATAGTTTGCTCACAAGGTCTCACCTCACTTAGCCCAGAGAGCAGCTGGAGTAGAACAACAGCTCTCTTCCCTTTCTTGCAGGCATTGTTAATTGCATGGCCTGTTTTGCCCAGCCTGGTGTTCATTGCTATGTTACCTGCATGCTTCCTAGCCCTCCTTGAATGTTTTCAAGCCCTTAGTAAAACAGCAAAGCTGTTGTAACACTGTTGCAGGCAGTGATCTCCAGGTGCTTGCAGAGCAGAATGTAGTGCTGCTGCCTTCTCATCAGCTGAAAGCACACCTGGGATTTGGCTTATCAGCATGGCATGCTGCTTGAAAGTTGCTCCCCTTTAACAAGCAGAATTCCTTTGACTTGGCTATTTTGAGGATACCACGAAGGTTGAAAAATATATTAAGTGCTGCTTTTCTTCCCTGTTTAGCTAGCAGGTACAATTGCCCAGCCACTTCTACTGAGAATGGTATAAATACTAATCCATGAGGAATTCAGTGGTCAAAAGAGGGAAAAGAAGAGCATGGACCCAAGAAAAAAATGTCAGTGTTCTTCTTTTCAGTCTGACTGAAGGTGTTTTTTTTTCTTTTAAAGGAAGAAAACTGTGTGTTCAACAGAAAGTCTGATACGCTGATTCTATTTCAGGCTTCTACCCTGAAAGCAAAAGCTCAAAAATAGCAACCTGATCCCTGAGCAAGTCAGGAACAGGCCATCACCTCCCACCCAAGCAGTCCCAGAGTTGTGTTGTGGCTGAGGGACACATTCTGACCCCACGCTGACTCCCTGATTTATTTCCCTATGTATGGACCCCAGTTTTTACCTTCAGCATCTTGATAGCTGCCAGTTCAGGATGCAATTCTGCTCCTTGAAGCTCAGCAAGCATTTTTCTCCACTGTGGTTCTTCTCAGGGCAACTTGGAATGCTCAGCACTCTGATATGTGTCTTGAGAAGCAGAGTCAAAAGCAGGCTAAAGGCAACAATGACCAAAACATCTCCCCTCCAAAAATGGCCTTTCACCCCAAAAATGTCCATCTGTATGGGATGTAAAAGCAAAGAAACCAGTGTAAACAAAGCAAACATTACAAAAAGTAGGAAAGTGAATGCTCACCCATCTCTGAAAATCCAGGCTCACAGAGAAAGAACTCTAAAAAGGAGGGGAACTCCAACAAGAGACCCTTCCTTAGTGGCAGTCAGCCTTTAAATGATGTCTAAGAGGGGTTGAGTCTGGCTCCACCTCTCCTGGTCACACAGGTGAATTGCCCTCACCTGTGCTCCCAGGGCTGACCAGATCATTCCTTCAGGTGCTCATTCAGTGGCTCAGGCTGTGACTTGGTGGTTCCCATACACCAATATGTGTGTCCTTCCAAGGAAATGGCAGATGCTGTAGTGAGTGTTGTAGCTTAGTGTTATTCTGGTGAGTGGCTGATGGTCAGACTTATTTTGTGATCTTCCCAATCTTAATGATTCTACGATTTGATATCTGCAGATATCAGTTTGCTTCCCTTTTCCCCAAGCTTTCACCCAAAACACGAAAACAGGAAAATGCTGCATTTCACACACACACACACACACACACACACACACATATGCACCATAAAGAAAAAACAACCACCAACCCAACAGTTTCTGAAAACGGTAAATTTTAGTGGAAAAGTGCAAATCCTGAGCGGTTTCCTTTTCCAATGCTTAGGGAAAATTTTGCAAAAAGTTGACTTTTCCTGCAAAGAAGTGTGAGCTGTGCTATTTTTCAAGCAGCTGTAGCATGAGCTCATATAGGCAAAATAGAAATGTAGCCTGTGCACCGGGGGCGAGAGGCGTCTGGTGAACAAGAGCAGATTGTTACATCAGTGAAAGGCATTAAGATTCAACAAGTGAAAACTGACAGTCTTGAGAAAGGAGCGTGGAGGGAGAGGATCAGGTTAATTAGCCTCCCAGGAGAATCGGAGGCCACAAGCTCAGCAGAACTTTGTAGAGGAATTAATTAAAGGTTTGCTTGTAGCTGAGCTTGGTGATAAAAGAAAAAAAAATAAACAAAAAAATCCTCACTGCAAGTTACCTTTTGCATCCTGACACATTGAGCTGCTGCCAAGCATTCACATAGCTTGGTGTTTACACCTTTAAAGAGTCAGTGGACGAGAGGAAGAATTAATTATGAATCCAACCCGCAGAGCTGCTGCTCCTGTCCAGCCGGTTGGGTGGGCAATGTGACAAGAGCTGTTGGGCTGCCTGTAAGGAAAGCAGTGAAGGAGGATGGGGCCAGAGCACTACAACATAGCTGAAGGGAAGTAGGGGTGAGTCAGACATTCCTTGGTGCTGTAATGTTCTTGGGAGTCAGAGCCAGGATGACATGGGATGGAGGACTGCAATGGTGTTCCTGAACATGGTCCTTGCAAAGCATTTTTCCCACCTCATTGTGGGCTGCCCAGTCACTGTGCCTGGGACACTGCTGGGGTGAAGCAGGGTCAGGCCAGCGTCTTGCAGATAGGTCGTGCCATTGCTGGAGTTCCATGAGACTTCCAGCAGAGGAATAGTTGCAGGGAATATGGGAGCTATGCTGCAGCAGGGTCACTCCTCAGAGCAGAGCTAATCCCTCTTTGGACTGAGTTCCTGGGACCTTGAAGTCTGAATATTGGTTCTGCACAGACATGTCACCAGGCTCAAGGACCATTGTGTATAGCATGAATAAAGCAGGACAAACTGACATAATAGCTTGGTTTTGTGACACTGAAGTCTCCCTCAGCACGGAGCTGACAGATATAGCCCATAAAAGGCTTAAGGGATCTGACATCATATTCTGTTTTTAACGTTAGTATTGGGCATTACCTAATCTATGTTAAATGGGTTGGGAAGTGACAACAAGCTACAAAACACAAATCAACACAAAACTGTCATCGAATGAGAACATTTCTGTCAGGATCTCAAGCAAACAGTGAAGCTTTGGTGCTTCTCAATGTTTCTATCAATTATCTAAAAATAAACCTGAAATTTGCAGATGGCATCGGCTGGCAGAGTTGCATATAGAGATGAGAGCAGGCAGCTTTACAGACTTAGCTAAAATCCTGGGTGAGCAGGACCACTCAATTAAAACTTGTTTTCACACAGGCAGATGAGCTTTAGCTGGTTTGGTACAGGGCAGACACAAACTGTCAAAGGCACTAGCTCTGACAGGGACATGTTGAAAGCAAGAGGGCTGGCTGTCATTCCCAGGGCAACAAATTGGACTTAAGATTTAAGAGGATCAAGAAGAAGATGAAGAAGGTAATTTTAAGTCTGTGTAGAGTACAAGTCCATCAGACTGGTAGAAGGATGCTTTCCTTTGATCCTCTGTGCTTAGTGGGTCCCAAGGAATCACTGAATCATGGAATTAATAAGGTTGAAAAGACCGCTAAGATCACCTAGTCCAACCATCAACCCATGCCTGTGACTGCTGTGGGATTACTGTTGTCTCTCTGGGCACTATACCTGGTGCTACTTGTGGGCAGAAAAAGGCCAGGTGTTGTAAGCCCATAGACCCTAACACTCTCCTTGCTGGGGCATTACAGTCTCATGGCCACCTCCCTTCTTTGGACAACCTTGGCTTCCCCTTGCTGTTTGGGTAATGCAATCCTCCTTAGGTGGGGATCATAGAGTGGCTTTAATATTCCCAAGTTCTGACAGATGGAGAGGGAGGAGTTGCTTGGTGATGGGCTGTACACTAGTAGATGCTCTGGGCCATTTGTAGAATCATAGAATTGTTGAATCATTTGAATTGGAAGTGATCCTTAAAGGACATTTGCTTCAACTCCCCTGCAATGAATGGGGATGCCTACAGCTGCAGGTGCTCAGAGTCTCTCCAGCATTACCTTGAATATGTCCAAGGAGAACATTCTAGACGTCAGTCCCCAAGGTATCTCCTACTATTTTCCCAATGGGGATCACTGGAGAGTGCTTCTGTCAGTCTTGGATGTATCAGGACAGGCTCCCACAAACACTGCATTCAGCCTTATACCATGGGCACTAGATTTGTCTCTGGCATTGGTGCCCAGAGTGATAGTGTGGATGCATCTGCCCTGGTGAGGCTTCACCTGGAGTATTGTGTCCAGTTTGGGCTGCAAAGATGATAAAGGGCCCGGAACACCTCTCTTAGGAGGAAAGGCTGAAAGACCTGGGTCTGTTCAGCCTTGAAAAAAGAGGACTCAGAGGTGATCTGATCCACATCTATAAATATCTAAGGAGCAGGAAGCAAAGGGACGAGGCCAGACTCTTCTCAGCAGTTTGTGGTAATAGGACGAGGGGAAATGGTCACAAACTGAAGCATGGGAAATTCTGCACAAACGTGCATGGGAACTTCTTCACAGTGTAGTGACAGAGCGCTGGCACAGACTGCACAGAGAGGTGGTGGAGTCTCCTGCTCTGCAGACATTCAAGACCCACCTGGACACCTACCCGTGCAACCTGGGCTGGGAGCTGCTTTAGCAGGGGGGTTGGACTCTATGATCTCTAGATATCCCTTCCAACTCCTACAGTTCTGTGATTCTGTGATTCTGACTTTAGAAATGTTTCTTGTGTGTCACGTAACTTCATGGTGAATTGAAATCCCAGTTCTTGATCCTAGAATGCTCTCCAACTTCACCTGCCACAAGCAGTGCTGAGTGAACAGAAAAATCAGGCCTCGAAGTCTTCCAAATGCAAAAGGGAATGTCTCTACCATGTATAGCTTCACTGAGACAATAAAAGTATGACTTTGTATCCAAACCCCTAAAACAACATCTTTTTTCCATGGTAGGAAATAACAGCACAATGCCCTGCAATGGAGGCTGCTTAGAAAATAAGTGCATGAGAGCTCTTGCAGGCTATAGAGACAAAGAAAAAGGAGGTGAAGCCAGAGGAGAGGAAGGTGGGAATGTTCCCACCAGGGTATTGGTGTTGGGATGGCTTCAGTGGCAAAGCTTAGCAAGGAGGCTTTTCTCAGAGATCAGTGCAGAACTAACGACACAGCTAAAGAAGGAGATAAAATGATACACAACTACTGAGATCTGAAGGAAGATAAACAGATGTAAACATCTCAAATGCCTACAATAGCAGGATTTTGTTTCTGAAGGTGATGAAGAGAAAAAAATCTTACCAGCAGCACTGAAGCTGATTGAAGGTGAAACAGCAGCCCCAAGCCTCCTGAGATAGGGGGGATTTATTTAGAAGACAACCACAGGCAAATACGCTTTTTTTTTCTCCTTGCTTTTTGATGAAGAATATTGCTGGAGTCAGCTGAAGGAAGGAGGGAGGGAGGGAGAGAAGGAGGCTTTGATCATGCTTTCGTGGAGCAAGAAAATCTGCTTTGAATTCTGGCACAAGCCAAATCCCAAGAGGGACTGTGTGCGTGACGTTCACACTGGTGCAGAGGCTCCTGTTCATAAAATGGAAACTCTTCTCCATTCCCCCTCCTCACGTCCCATGGCTAAAATAGTGATGCGCGGGCAATGGAACACTGCTGACCTAGCAGCTATCCTGTTGACAATCAGAACAGTAAAATGTAGCTGCCCAATCTGAGTTGACCCCAGCAGAGGAGCCCAGACCACCTGAGGACAACCTGTATGGATTACTGTAGTACCTATTCTCTTTGAATCAGAGAATCATAGAATGGCTTGGGTTGGAAGGGAACTCAAGGATCACCAAGTTCCAGCCTAGGTAGGACTGCCATCCACTGGATCAGGTATTAGATCAGATTGCCCAAGATCCCATCCAACCTAGTCTTAAACAACTCCAGGGACAGGGCGGCTTCTCTGGGAAACCTGTTCCAGCCCCTCACCACTCTCTCAGTGAAAATCTTCCCTCTGATATCTAATCTAAATCTCACTTCCTTTAGCTTAAGACCGCTCACCCTTGTCCTATCACTATCTACCTCTGAAAAAAGTTGATTTCCATCATTTTGTATTATTCTTATTATCACACGTTTTTTGATAAAAAGAGCTGCTTCCAGGCTGTGTGACAAAGTTGTCGTAGAGGAACCCCAATTCAAACTGCAAACATCATCTGGCATTGGAAGAATTGTGATTTCCTTCAGCTCTGCTTCTTAGGCTCTGCAGTAAAGCCACCATCCTCTCTGTGGCATGGGGCAGATCCATGGCAGGAGCTCTTAAACCTACTGACTATGTCAAGAATAGCAGTGGGATCAGGAAGTGTCTAAAAAGAATACAGGTATGGGTCAGAAATACGTTTCACTCAGGAAAATTGTCACTGAGTTCTTTGATTCATGTCATTAGATCTGTCAGAGTACAGAAAAGATCAATATTCGGAGCCATAACAATGTGGTAAGAGCAATATGTGATGATTTTGCTGCTTTTGGCCTATACTAGGAAACAAGAGTGTTTGTTTGGATGATGATAATTGGAATAGCATGAAAAAAATCCAAAAATAGCTATCTTTTCTTTTTTTTTTTCAGGAAACTGTTTCTATGAAGGAAATTGCTCTTCAAGGAGTGGCACTAATTTTCAATTACTTTTTCATTCCCTGCTTCTTTTTTAAGCACAGGGGTTGAGAAGCAGAACTTCTTTTCAAGACTTTTATGTGCACAATGTTGTGTGCAGATTTTTCCTCTCTCGTCACCGGAAAGTCTTCTTACATGAAGGCACTGACTTCCCACTAAAATTGATTTTTTTCCAAGGACAGCTTTCTCTCAAAAAACATTAAGAACCATAATAAACTCAAAGAAAAGCTTTGCCTTTGGAAAATAAGTTCTCCTCCACCTGCCCAAGGTTTTCTTGCTCTTTCTGAAGTGGATGAAGATGTAATGAGAAGAAAAATCATGAACTCTGTGTGGGAAACCAGAATCTTCCCATGAAAGTAATTCTAAAGAGACATCTTTTGATTTTTTTTCCTGAAAATACAGCAATTTCAAAAAAAAAAAAAAAAAAAAAAAAAAACAGGCCTCCTTAGTTTTTAGCACTATTATTACCCTGAGCCATCTTGGAAGATTTTCTCAGACAAGATGGAGATAAACCAAGTTAAATTTATTCCCAGCACCTGTACAGTGTGGCACAGAGCCGTACGTTCCTTGATAGGCGGTGGAGATAATTGCTGTGACATCCTTATTTTCAGCACAACCTGCCCTAGCATGGCAGCTTTCATCATAAAAATACATTCCACTCCCTCTGTGCTGCTCCATGCATGCACTGCAAGGGTCCTCCAGCATCCAGGCCAGCTGGGCTGAAGCTTCTAGCTCCATATCTTTCCCCAACACCCATTTGTTTTTCTATTCCATGCAATTGAATGGAGACTGTGGTTTGGTGGTGTGAGAAGAGAATGTATGTGATTAGGAGCCCAAGGAGCCCATGATTGTTCTGCACTCAACCCAAGCTGACACTACCCCCCTCTCCATATCAAACTCTTCCATATGCAAGCTGATGTGTTACCAAATTCTGCTGAAACTGGCTATTCTGCCAGGGACCTGCTGTTCCCCCAGACTGCCCATCTCCATGTTCTTGCACCCCAAAGCACCTGGCTTTGCATTCAGCTGCAGCTTTGTTCTCCTTTCATCTTGCCATCATCATTTACAGTTCTCATTTGTAGCCAGCCAGCACTTCCAACCTGACAATTAACGGCTGCAATTAAGAGTTGCAAAGGTAGGTGTTTCTCCTCCAAAGGGACCTGATGTTTTCCATGCTGAACATGAGATAGATTCCCACTGAGGGAGCTGATTTGTGCTGCTAAATTAATGCATCTGAATCTTGTCCTTGTAATCTGGCTAGCTAAATTTGGGATGCGAGTCTAAAAAGTTGCACAGTATTTAAAATCCTGCATTTTCACCTCCATACTGACATCTCGGATTCCTGCCAGAAGTGAAAGAACACATAAATTTTAGATAGGAGCACTGTCCCTGCTCTTAATCAGTTCAGAGAATCAGGTAAAGAGTGAGGAAAACCAGTAAACACCCAGTAAAAGATTATTTAAGGGAAGGATTGTTAGATGAAAGGTAAGGATACTGGTGTTCTCTACAGAACACAGCCACAGAAGTGTCAGTACTAAGTAGATGGTGCATTAAAATGTTTCTATTGAGCTGTGTTAGGTAACGATGGAATAGTAGAAGCTGGGAAACAATGGAAAAAGATGATCTGGACCTGTATGGAAAAGAATATCATCAAAAAAATCAGAACAAATTGTCAATTACACAGTGCATTCCCACTGATTTTTAACTCCTGAATTCAGAAACGCTACTAGTGTTCAGTAATGGCATTTTATTCCTTGTGCAGTGAGTGCCAGTATGAAATTAAGAGTGGAAATATTTATTTTACAAATACGACTGTGTCACAGCATCTACAGTGAAAAATATGTTTAGATACTGCTCTGCTTGTTGCTAAAAGTGATCTAATGTCATAAGTGAAGCAGGAAAAGCCTCCAACAATGTCTGTCTGGTGATGAGAAATGATTAATATAATACCTGCTGGAACAACTTCGAAGGCATCCCCAGGACAGCTGGATGGATTGTACACTACACAGGGATGTAGCAGCGTGCAAATAAAACAATGAAGAATAAGGAAGTGTTATTGATAGAGATTATTTCTCCCCTTACTTGATCATAACAGTTTTATATCTTTGTAAAAATGAATCCTCGACTGTAATGTGGTCTCTGGGAGTTGTATTTATTCTGTTTATTGGTGTGAGGAACTTACTGTTTTGCATAAATTATTCATGTGAATTAGACATGCTTGTGATACTCACATTATTTATGTCTGGAGGGATGGATGGTACTTCTATTTATTTATTTGTCTTGTCAAAAGAGACTGGGAGTCGTGGGGCATGGGAAAATCCCAACGTTAATGTCACCCCGTTGTGCGCTCCATGAAATGCTCCTGGCCACATAACAGTGATGGTACTGGGGCATCTCCACCACACGTGTCACAGTGCAGCACAGAGCCTCCCTATGCCAGTACTGATGGAGCTCCATGGTTCTGCATGGTGGCACAGCAAGGGCCCTCCAAGTTTCACAGACATACGGGAAGAATGGCTTTCCAGTTGGTTTTTCATCTCTCAGAGCAGTTTACCTGACTGGGTTGGGGTATGTTTGGCAATGGCAAAACTCTTGTGCAAGTCAAAAATACGACACGTGTCACTCCTTTCCCAGCCATGACTGCTTTTACCTTGCAATGAGTGGAAAATGCTTTGGATTCACCAGCTTCATTCATAAAAACAGTATTAGCTACTCTTCACCTTTTTGTATTTCAGGTGATTTTCTTGATTTAACATTGCTGACCTCTGCTGCCCTGGATCTAATATTTATTTCACACTTAAAAGCACTAACTTCAACATTGCCCTCTCTACCAGTATTCCACCCATCCTCCTCAGAATTTCAGAGGATCATTGCTGACTGTGAGAGGCTCCACCTGGTTCTTGTAGGCTAAAATTCATCACTGTCAACAGACTGCATATTACCTGCCCATCTCACTACTCGCCAGCCATCATTTCCATGCTCCAAACAGAGGCTGAGGCTTTTCTCAGGGGAACAAACCACCCAGGAATGATAGCACTTTCCAGTGAAAACTCACATTTTAACTTCAGAACCATGGACAGTTGGCCTTGCCTTCCTTTTATGCTCATCTTCAATGAAAAGGTTTAGAAACTGATGTCTGGCCAGAGTGTAGATGTTCTGTGCGAGGTGGGTGCCATCCTTTTTCCAGGCCCTAAGACCTTCATTCCTGGGTAAAGAGGACATTTCTCCTCTCCCTTAGCAAAGTACAAAGTTCATCTCACAGCATTTAAACATGGAGGGTTCATTGCAGATACAGCGTTTAGGTGAAGATTTAACGTCTTGCTGGAGTATCTGTTCTTCTTTAGCCATAAAACAAAAGCTAGAAGGCAAATGCTCTGTGATCAGTGGGAGATGGGAACAGACAACATAACATCCCCTCCGGTTATAAGTTTGTAACTGGGAAGTACAGCTGCTTCATTCAGTGCTCTCCACTGGCAAACCCCAGGCAGGGACATCCTATAAGATGGGTCTTTGGGACTAATTCATGGTCAGGCATCACTCATTGGGGGTACACGTCCTCAGCTTTGTAGTTTGCTGCAAATTAATTTGCCTCTGTTTCCCTCTGCAGCAGTCATTTTCCTAAAAAGCCTATTTCTTTCCTATTAGGACTGAGTTTTGAATAAAATAATATTGGAATGCTGATCAGTAGGGATGGATTTGGCAGTGGTGCAGTGGGGATGGATCCCATGCAGATATTGCCTGAGGTGCTTTTTCTTTCCCAGGACTGTTGTTTCTGCACAAGCTGTCCTCGAATCCGTTGCCGTATTGTTGCTTTTCTGCAAGAGGTAATTCAAAAGACCTGCCTGACATGCTCTTTTTCAGAGAGTTCTTGGAATTTCTAGGGTGTTTTTCGGTCCACCTGAGCCATGTTCTTGTCCCATTGCAGCTGGACCCTCATTAATCATTCCCCAACAGAGATGAACTCAGCAAGCTACAAAATGCAGTCACCGGGCAGTCACTCTTGCTATTTCACTCAGAGCAAAGCTAGAAATTCCTCTAGTGCTTTTTCCTCCAGCTGGTGGATGTGTTTTCTGTACTGCATTCAAACCTCACACCTGCCCAGCAGTGTGGTAAACACAACAGCTATGTCCGCCCCGATTTGGGTGAAGAGTAGAGAGAGCCTACAGTAAGGCTCTGATCGCTTTATTATGGAAAGAAAGGAGTGCCCTGTGAGTACATCAGGCACCAGATTGCAGCACAGGGGCTAGGTGTAAAGTTTTAGCTGTCAATAACAGTGTGGCTCTGTTCTCTTGCAGAAGCCTAGGTAGCAGAGAACATACTGGCCATGTGCTTTGTGTCTTGATGAGGAAGGAATCCAATGCCCAGGCAAAACCCATGCAACACTGATAACAGAAAGCGAAAGGGTAGGAATAAGGTAGGCTCAAGTGAGCAATATGTATCTTAACTCAACTAACACATGGATGTGCAGCTAGACACAGATTGCACAGATTACACCTGTCACTTAGGAAATGTTAAAGCCATGACGCCACAAAATGACTTGGGGATCATTTCAGATAGTTACCTAATGGAAGCTCACTCTAAGATAAGGAAATTAAGAAAGTGAATTTGAGTCATAATTTCCTTCATAAGAAAATACTAACTGGATAGATAGAGCTGGTGTGATTTATGCATTAGCAAGAACGAGATAAACTACAGGATCTATATCTGATAACCACATTGTTAAAATATGTTGTCAACAGGAAAAGATGAACAAAGACTTGCAAGGATGAGTCAAGGTCTGGAAAACCTACCTATGTGTGACAAACAGAAGGGGTTCCATCTTTCAGTTTATTAAATTGAGGTTTGTGACTAATATAAAAATCCATCCATAGAGTGAATATTACTGATAGTAAAACGGTGTTCAATTTGGGCAGATCAGAATCCAGTGGTAGGAAACTGAAGCACGGAATACTGAGCATGAAAATGATGCACAATTCATAGTAGTGTTAGCAATATAAGAAGTGCTGGACTTTTGGCTAGAACCAATAAGGAATTAGGCATGTTGTAGCCCTATGATGTGCACAATGGAAGCGTTGGATATCAAATAGAAATCCTGAGCCCCGAGGACCAAGATTTGGGTGACTCCAGAGTCTGGAGTTGCTAGAAGCCTGAGATGGCAGTTTAGGACTGAAATTTAGGATATGTGCTCCTGTATTACATCCAGAGGCATGGCACCCATCCTTCCTCATCTGTTGCCTTGGTGGATCCTAATTCTTTGTTTGGCTTCAGGAAGGAGAAAATGTTAACATCTCAGGATTTAAGGAGAAAAAGTTCACATCTCAGGAAGAAATACCGAGATCAGGAGACCTTGTGGTGTGAAAGGTCAGGCTGGCCCACTCAAAATCCCAATAATTTGGATTGTACCCTTCTCACAGAGTACAGCTACTGAGTACCATCCCACCATGCATCACAAAGAATTAGCTCCAGATCTCTGATATAGAAGTTAAGGACAAATGGAAGTCAGAAGTGCTCTGTCTTGCAGTTCCACCATGGATGGCAATACAATTCTCCCCATTTCGAGAAGTAATTTGCTTCCACAGATTGTCTCTGTCTCTGAAGAAGGAAACTGCACCAAAGGGATGTAATGGAAATTTTGGTGGAAATGTATTTCCTTCCTGTTTTCTGCATGCCTCTGATTTGCATGCACTCATTGAAAGAAATGTCAGCAGGAATAGAGCTGTTCTCTAGTGCATGTACTGAGAACAGCCCACCAGGACATCTCTAAGAAAAAAATCACTGTTCTATCACCAGTAGCTTTGGGCCAGAATAGGAAATGATGAGATCACTTCTGTCATAAATCTAATTGGTAACAGCACTTGAAAGAGGTACTGGACCCTCATTCAACTCATGCCTTCTCAAGGTGTTACAAATGCTTTCCCGGAAACATGAGAGACAGCACTGATGTGTGATAGGGATGCAGTTTGTTCTCCTTTACTAACCACTGCCCATGCTTTCATGAATCTCCAAGCCACGTACATCCTCTGAATCAGAGCCCCATCCCTCTTTCACTGCTCCAGGAAAAAAAGCTGAAGAAATAATTAACTTTACCACTTCCTGTAAAATCAAATCTGGGCCCTGGAAGGCAGGAGCTGGTAACAGTGTCTGTGTGTTAGTGACAGCTCAGATCTTTTGCCTCCTTCTGCTGTTGTTGCAAATGGAGGGCAAGATTGCCTTGTCTGGTTGTCACAAGCAGAGATATGCAAGTAATTGTTTTCTTGGTTTGGTCAGTGATCCATAAAAAAATAATTGTTTGAGGTTGACCTGAAACCAGAACTTTACAGAATTTTTGGTAAAGTGAAACAGATTGTCCTGGGTTAAAGTGACAGATAAAACACTTCATCTGATAAGAGGTGAATTCTTTTATTTTTGGGGAGTTTTTTTTTTTTAATCTGACTCAAGAGGGACAGAGAGGGGAATTTTACTCCATGGCTTCTCACCTTACCCACATTGGAAACCCGAAGCTACAGGCTGGATGGACTCAAAACATACTGGACTATGAGGTGGGAAGGACAGAGCCTTGTTCTGCCAAGCTTATCTAATATGTTGAGCTCTTAATCACAGTAATGGTGGAGAGCCCCTTCTGGTGCACAGGCATGTGTCGAAGTGATGGGGACCCTAGCAGGTTTCATCTGCCTGAATAAAAACACAGAGTAGAGAGGTCTCTATTTGAGTAATCATCTAAAGTCCCATTATGGTCAACAGTGAGAAATCATCTCTGCCAGAAAACCATCAGTCTTGCTTTCAGGGAGATAACTAAGTACGCAAAAGCAATGACTTGCATGCTGAAACCTGTATTTTTTCTCTAACGTGCATACATCTAGACTATAGAAGACCAAATATAGGTTGACAAATCTCTCTTTCTCTCTTTCCCTTGTTCCTTCCCTAGTTTCCAGCTTGACTCCTGCAACACCACTGAAGCACAGGGCAGATGCCTGGAACTGCACCGGGTACAGATGTGAGGGATGCATTCCCCCACAAACATGCCTGGGTGCAGTGTACTCACATTTCTCTACCTGCACACTGCTTGCAGTGATCTTCATCACTGCACTCAGCGCAGCGTTTTTGGCTCGCAGTGAGTCCATGCCATTCTACGTCCTTCAACACTAAAGGAATTTGGCTTCATCCTTACAGCCATCTGATTTCTTCCATCTGCTACTGAAACGTTGCATTTCAAATCACAGAGTCTTAAGGGTTGGAAAAGTTGTCTTAGATCCCTGAGTCCAATACCAACCCACCCCCACCGTGACTACTGACCACCTCCCTCAGAGCCACATCCCCATGGTTCTGGAACACCTCCAGGGGCAATGACCCCACCACTTTCCTGGGCAGCCCGTGCCTCTGTACCACCACTCTTTGTATAATAAACATTTCCTATTATCCAACCTGAACCTCCCCTGGAGCAGCTTAAGGCCATCGCCTCTTATCCTATACCTGAAGAGCTCAGGAGAAGGACTTCATCAAAGACATCGCATTGGTGTTCCAGTCCATCACAGCGATCCCATGTACATGAAGACGATGAGTACATATGGGGAGGAAGAGCAACAACATGACCATGAAAGCAAGCACTGGTACTGGGAACATAACAAGGGAAATGTAAATGTACAAACACTCAGTCCATCAATAGCACATAATACAATAATTAAGAAACAAACAAACAAAAAAAAAAACAACAGTTTTTCAGTGAGGAAGAGGCTTTCACAGGACAAAACAGTCCTATATGGAGAATGTCCCTATGTGTGTCCTTTAGTTCCCAGCATCAGCTACTGCAGATTTCATCATGAAAGGGCTTTACACTTGAAAAGAAGAAGAAAGGAAGAAAAAAGAATTCAGATTAATTTGCTGACTAAATATTTACTAAAATAGAAAGCAGCAATAAAAGTTAAAAGCTGCCTGAAATTAAGATGCAAATTGGAGAAATAGAAGATGCAAAGGGGGAGGCTGTGGTGGAAGCTTTGAGTGCCCTAGCTTATGAACGGACCCAGATTTTTCATGGAATCAGAGATCTTTCTTCAAGGCTAAAGCAGAAACGAAAATGAAAATTCGGGGAAATTAGAACCTCAGAGCTAAATTTGTTTTGGGTACAGTCAAAATGTGTTTGACAGCCCCCAAACATTTCAATTTATAATTGGAACCGTCTGGTTTTTTGTTGTTGTTGTTGTTGTTGTTGTTTTTTCTTTCCCTCAATTAACCCAGAACTATAAAAAGCACAATTATTGGAAACCGAAGAATGTGACATTGCCCAAGTGTCTTAATAAATGCACAAGCTGCGAAACAAATGTGGTTTTGAAAAACATCTTTGTGTTGAAGCTGAATTTTGACTGAATAAAAGTATTCCTACAAAATTTCAGTCAATTTTCTCTCTCATATTCTGACTCCTCAGTGCAACCATTTAATACTGATTTAAAGTCTGCAAATGAAGAGGATGAAGAGCCGATATTTCTCCGTAACCCTTTTTTTTTTTTTTTTCTGTTCTGATTTCAGTCCATTTGATCCACAGCATCCAGATTTCAGTAGCATAAGGATTTTTTTTACATTTATTTTCATAATTTAATGTTTGTTTTAGAAAAAGGAGGGGAGGGAGAGCTGCCAGGGCTTAATCATGCAGCAATCTCGAATCTTTCCATGACTGGGGGAGGAAAAGAAGGTTTGGCATCTTTGCTGCAGTGCTAATTTACATTGAGGAGGATTTTTACCCTTCGCAGCTAAAAAAGATGAAGTGCTAACTTCCAAAGTGACATTTTGGAATTTGTGTGGAGGTTCTCACGCTGCCAAGGCTGCAGTTAACACTCTGCCTGTTTCTTTTATTAAGCTGAGGATGGCAAATTTGTCCAGAGGGACAAATGCTGGGGGTTTAACTCAGGGAGGGGAGCTTATCCCTGCATATAAATTGATATCATAGCAGAAGTCTCCACCCTGGACACCTGGGAAGCAAAGGATGCTGACCACCAGTGCAGACGTTCCTCTGCTCTGCTCTGCAAATGGGTACCTCTGTCCCCACCAAAGGGCATTTCTCTCCCTTCTGAGCCAAAACCAGCAAAGAGAAACAGCTGTGCCCTACCTGCAGGGTGGCAAATGCTCTAACCTGTGCAGATGGGGCTGTTTCACATCTCTGCGTCCCGTGTTAGGACTTGCTCTGCTGCAGGATACCTGTGTGGATGGCTAAGTGATATCTGGGGTGTGTGCACTGTGAAACACGTCCTTATTCTGCTGTTCTGCCTGGGAAAAGGTTAGATACAGCTTTTACGGCCAGTCTTCAGGCTGTGACTTCCACCATGGTGGTGCTGCCTTCATCCCTCTTCCATGAGCACTCAGCTTTTCTTAGCAAGCATGTCCAGGAGTATGTATTTGTGTGTGTGTGTGTGTGTTTGTGTGTGTGTGTGTGTGTGTGTGTGTGTGTGTGTGTACCTGTGTGTGACAGCGAGGGGAACATTCTCCTGTCTCTGCTGCTGCTCCCCACTTTCCCTGTCAGTCACCTTGAAAACGGGGAAGGCAGAAAGCTCAGGACAGCAACATTAATAGTCCAGGTGGTTTCTTTCCAGTTACAATTCAGGAAGCATTACTTCTCATTACATGTTAATGAGGAGTCTGAGCAATGCGCCATGCCAGGGTGGTGCAGCTCTTGCTCCTGCCAGCCCAAACTCTATGTCATGAGTTTGTGCACTGCACTCAGCTCTTGGGTTGGGGAGGCTCATATGGAACTGAGCATGAAATCCCCCGCTGAAGCAAGAAGTGAGAGTGGTCATTCATCCCTCATTTCCACAAGTAAGTGCAGAAAGCCCCTCCAGTATTAAGTATTGATGGGTTACAGGCTTTGGTACAGCAGAAAGGCATGGTCCTGGGCAGAAAAGGAGCTCAGAACCGTGTTTCATATTCCCTGATAGAGGGTAGAGGTTTTCCCAACCTTTGGATAAGGGCTTTAGAGCTTTTTAGAAGTAATGACAGGAAAGGGAAGAAGGACAAGCATGTTGTGGCATCAGGCAGATTAGGTTGCATATACAGTGCTTAGACAGTGTACCATCATTCCACTCCCTCCCTCTGTGTCCCTCAGCTGAGCTGGATCTGAATGTGACGCGTTATTTTGAGACCAGGAACATGTCTGGTTTGGATAGACATTTTCCTTCCCTCTGCTGGAAGGGACTGCACGTATGAGGGACATCATAGGGAAAAGGTCACACAAAAGGAGGAGTGATATTTTCCCTCCAAGACTAGTTTGAATTTATGAAGAAAAAACAGAAAGACAACTGCACAGGACTCCTTAAACTCTTATAAAAGCTCCTGTCTTCCACACGTCTCATTTCCAAGCCCAGCCACTGGGGACTGGTGGGAAGTCTAGGCAGATGATGTAACTTGCTTGTTTCATGCATGGCTGATTGAGGTGTCCCAGCTGACTGAAGGACACCTTGAAGAAATTGTTTCTGTATTTTCCTCATCAGGACACCGAATTATTTAAGGGTGGTCATTTGGCCTTGCATGGGAAAATAAGACAGAATAAGGCAAAGCTTTCTTGGGTTCCCTCTCAGTTCTGCTCAGTCCTTCAGTGCTAAGGAGATATCACTGGTAAACCTGCTGGAGACCTGGGGGAACCAAAAGGTGACCTAGGTGTGGAGAATGCTCAGGAAGGCAAGGAGATAACAGAAAATCTGTTACTTCTTTGCACTAGAGTATGGAGATATTCCTTCACTGGGACATTTGGATAGTGGGAGAGACAAGTCAGAGCAACAACCTCACATTGAAGTGTCAGCAAAGGGGATTTTGGGATGAATTGATTAAGTGAATAATGACAGGACCAGATGGTATTCACACAAGCATTGTAAAGGATCTCAGATATGAAATTGCTGAGCTGCTCACCGTGGCTTGTAACCTATCACTTAAATTAGCCTCAGCACCAAAGGAATAGGAGGTGGCAAATGAGATGCCAAGTTTGAAATCCAACACCAGGGGAATGTGAGGAAGCACAGAGCAGAAAGTCTGCCTTCTGCACTGGGAAATGAGGTAAAGGTGATAGTGATCGTGGATGTAGAGTGGGAAGAAATCCTTCAGACATTAATTGAAGCTCTTTGAAGGAACTAACAAGCATGTAGCGAAGGGTGATCCAGCTCAATGTACTGCACGTGGATTTCCCAAATGCATCTTTCATGCTCTCTCATTAGGAGATCCTCAAGAGCTGGCTGCCTTAGTATAAGTGGGAGCACGTCATAGGTTAAAGGAGAGGGATAAAGAGCACGGGTAAGTGAAACTGGCTTGCCAGTAGAGTTCCCCAAAGGTCTGTGCTGAGATTTTAATTGTATGATGTTCCTAAACTGTCTGAAAAGCAAGCAAATTGAAAGGAGACAGCATTTGCATATGATATTCTCTTCCTCAGAACATTCAAATCTGAAACAGTGAAGAAATGAAGCAATATTTGGCCATACAGAACGGCTGTGAGCTACAAGGCATGTAACAATGTTGATAAAGGCAAAATAAAGCACATGGGGAAATCAGTCCTTCCTACATTACTACCATGGCAGGCTGTAAATGGACTCTTGCTGATCAAGAAGAACTTGACATCACTCTAAAGGCATTAGCACACTGATCAGCAGGAGGTGAGGATTCAGGATGGTTTAGGAAAGGGCAGCAAGGATAAAGAGAGATACAGGTCAGCTCTCATGGGGGAAGAGATTTCTCCAGGTTTGCAAAGAAGGGATTTGATGGCAGTGTGTGGTGTGGGGGTGAAGCCGAATGGAGAATGTTCGTTGTCACCAGTTCTCGAGGCAGAGTTAGCTCAAATTGCCTTTGATAACACCAGTGTGGTTTTGTTTTGATTTTAACAAAGGTGCTGGGAATTGTTATGGTGTAAAGCATGGCAAATCCAAGCTTCCAGGATGACACATGTATTGATGATGGGATCCAGCTCACCACCTGAAGATGGAACCACAAAAGTTACACGTACCAGGGCTGACCAGGACCATACTTCATAGTCCAGGGAAAGAAGTGGGTTTGGGACACAGTTCACCAGTTCTTCCTTCAAGTAGGATCAGCTCAATAGAATATAGCCGTATGACAGCCCATGGAGTCTGGAAAGTCTGTCTGTGATTTGACTGCATGGCTTTGAGCGTGTTGTTTAAAAGCAGAGCAAGCAAAATCCGATTCACCTGATTCACCTGATATGAGGCACATTCTCACTTTGGCTCCACCACCACAGAGCAGAGATGACAACATTTCCTACAGGCGCATCCACCTTGTAGTCCCACTGTATTGTAACTGGGGTGGGGGACATGGTCAGATGGAAATGGCAGTTTCCCAAAGGCCAGAGCCAATCCCAAGCTCAGGGGAGCAGTTTTCATAGGATCATAGAATTGTGGAGTCATTAAGGTTGGAAAAGACCTCTAAGATCCTCAGGTCCAACCTATCCCACCCCCACCATGGCTACAGACTGTGTCCCTCAGTGCCATTTCTCCACAGCTCTGCAACACCTCCAGGGATGGTTTCTGAACACAAGTGACTTTTTTTCTTTCTATGCCCACAAGTGAACATGGCAGTTAGTGCTACCAAACCCAGAGGGCATGGAGAAACCCCATTGCTGAGATGCTGAGGTGTTCAAACTGCTGTTAGAACTGCACACCATACAGCACCTCAGTCCAGGTGCTTGGCTGCTTCTACTTGTCATAGTAGTCAGAGACTTGCAGGGGCTGACGTTCAGTGCAAATTGCACTTGTGCTGAATGGACTCCTGGTAAATATCCTGATACAGAATCTCATTAGCAAGCACAGCACATTACCCGAGCAGCAGCAGCAGTAGCAAACACAGCAGCCGCTTCTTGGGGATGTCAGATTAGCTGCTTAGCTTTGTAACAAATATACCATGGTTCATTATCTTTTATATGAATCCACCTCTCCAGTGCTTCTAAGATCTTGTGAAACGAGCGTTTATTTGCTTTTTGCTCACGCGGCACCTAATTCTCCAATTACAAGTTTGTTTCAGAGACCCCATACACAAAGCCTGAGGCCAGAGCCTTCTGCAGAGGACAAGGGGCTCCCAGCTGGACAGGAGTTTGCTTTGACAAGGCTCTTTTGTAAAGCCTTTCGTGACAGCATGAAAGCATCAGCATTTTCCTCAGCCTCCCCCATCTTCCCTCTCACAACAAAGTGGGAATGGGAAGGATTCTGCTGATGGAAGAAGTCGAATTAAGAAATTAAGAAATGAGAAAACAGCCCCTTTGATGATAAGGAAGGCTGAAGTGTTGCATTTGGAGCACCCATGGGGATCCTTCCTTGCCTGGTAAGGATATCTTTGTACACTGCTTTGGTGCTCTGGGAACTCATCTTGGATATGATGAAAATTGGGATAGATGCAGGGAACAAGGAAACCTCTGAGAAGCGTAAAACTGAGTTCTGTATTTATTGTGATGGTGTCCACAGGAAACAGGACTGTATAAAGCAGTCTGATGTTTAACAGGGATTTTCCTGGTACAAACAGGATAGCTCATTCATTTTGATGCACCAATGCGATGTCATGCCAATCAAACACTTACAACATGCTATCAATTATTCTTTATGCAGAACAGTGGTTAAGGGTTTATAGCAAAGAACAGCTTCTCCAGACCTGTTGCATTAATATGCAGCTAATTTGATAACGATTAATATTTGAGTGAGACCACGATTCTAGCTGCAATCCCAGTGTGTGCAGGAAGTCTATGCACCTATCTGCAGTCTGACCAGGTAACGCTTTCATCATGCTCAAAAGGGGAGAAAAAAAGTAAAAAAAAAAAAAAATAAATAAAATAAAATAAAATAAAGGGAAAAAAAAATAAAAAAAGGAAAGGGAAGAGGGAGGGGGAAAAAAAAAGAAAGAAAACAGCTAGGAGGGGATAAAGACCAAGAACTGCTTAATGACCTCTTCAGGGACTATGAGTGTTTCAGAACAAATTCAACAGCAATGTCTGTGATGTTCGAAAGAGGGATCTTGGGGGAGGAGAAGAGGGTGGCATTTGAAGTGGGGAGAGAAAGGCAAGTACTTTATGCCCAACCTGCTTCTGGATGGAAAGCTGGATTCTTGACTAAACGAAATTGATTTCAGAAAGTACCTGATTCCTGTGAGGATACAAAATCATATTTTCAATTGAAATTTTTAGGCAGGAAAACTTGAGAGTTTTGATGAAAAGTCAGCTCTAAGAAATAAGATTCTGTCTGCAGCTATTTCCCTCCTGATCCGATATTGTTATAGCTGGTTAATATTTCCCCATTTAAGCCATATTTTGATGGAGAATTGAACATTTTTAGTGAATAGTTTTTTATTTTTGAGAAGTTTCTTCTTCAGCAGGCTGGGATGAACACTTAAACATTTCAGATAAACCCTCCTTTTTAATTTTTTAATGAAGAACAGAAAACACATGGGGAAACATTAAAATCACTTTCCACCGACATTTTCATTCGAAGGATATTCATCACTCAGTCAGCCCTGAAAGCAAGATTCTCCCAGCTTTATTTTTCTCTCTAGGCTGCAATTTCTTTAAAGTTGATACTGCCTGAGAACCAAGAAGTCCCCAAGTCCCCTTGCACCAGGCAAATCTTTGAGGAATTGTAGAATATTCCAAGCTGGAAGGAAGCAATAAAGATTGAGTTCAACCTCTGGCCCCACATAGCACCACCTAAACCCAACCACTGTGGTTGGGAGTGGTGTTCCAGTGCTCCCTGATCACCCACAGCTTGAGGATATTCCCACTGGGGCAGCACCTTTTCCTAGCCTCCATCCTGATTCTTATACAGCTCCATGCCATTCCCTCAGGCCCTCTCTCTGATGAGCAAGGGAAGTGAATGAGGCATGTGAAAGTGGTACAACTGCAGTGTAAGCTCCGTTGATTATGATTTTTTTTCATGAGTTATCTGAAAAGGACTCGTTTTATTGCCTTTTCTGGATTATGCGGTCTTTCACTTGATGATAAGGTCAGGCTCTGCTCTGGTGGGCAGTGCTGCAAAGATGGTTTGAAGGTTCTGTCTGACAGCTCAGAGTGGTGTGGAAAGCTGACAAAAACAGGAAAGGAAGGGCTAAGACATTTCTTTCCAGATAAAATGAGAGCTGCAATGCAGTGGTGTCACTTCAGGTGTATCAACAGTTTACCGGGCTGGTGGCCAAGAGAAAAGGGTGGAGAAGGTGTGGCACTGAACGTTGGTACTCATGGAAAAAGCAAAGGACAAGAGACCAGCTGGTGAGAAAAACAGAGACTGGGAAGCATGAGATGTTCTGGGGTATGCTCAGAAATGAGGACAAAATGCAGTGGTCCTACACACTGTGCAAAAGGAAAGGCACTGAGAGAGCCTCATGGCAAAATCCATTAATACTTGAGCGAGTTGGCTGCTATTGAATGAGATTCGAATTTCACACCATGACTGGAAACCTCAAAATAGACCTTTCCACTTCCTGCGTCAGAGATCCTGTCTTAAAAGGCAATATTGCCTGCTGGATGTTGTGGGGGTAGAAAAGGGAGAGAAAATAAACCTGGGAGCTCCTCTCCCATGCATCTCTCCAGCCCTTTGTCTTGCCCTTGTTCCTGGGTTGCAGCAGAGATGGAAAAGCTTTCTTCACCCTCCCCCCCCGCCAGTGTTGGGTGAGAGAGAATTCCCACAGGATGAGGAGCCACAAAATTACAATTTCTGATTCACTGCCTGCAGTCAACTTAGCATCCTGCTGCTTGTTAGAGAAAAATTGAGGAAAAAATATATAAAATAAGGTATCATCTGGCTAGGTGTGCTCTCCTGGGAGATCCTGCCCTGCCTTGCTGGCAAGATGCGGAGGCAGGGGAGTTCAGTTCCACTGATGGTTTGGGCAGGCTGAATTTCAATCTAAATCAGCTGCTAAGCAGAGCAGGGGGATGTTTATAATGGGACTTAATGAAGCAGAGAATCGGTGTTGTCCTCTGCATCAAAGGGGCTTCCAGTTACCGAGGAATGCAAAGCTTTTCATTACCAAATGAGCACAGCAGTACCCACCTGACAATCTTTGGCACTTACTGAGCACTTCCTCACTTCAAACAGCTTTGTCAGCCCCAGGGAAAAGCCTGGCAGTCCTGCCTGGAGTGCTTGCCGTTGCATAGGTGTCTCAGTGAGGGTACCAAGGCCACGGGTAGCAGCTATGGGACACGCAGGCTTATCCACTATTGCTAATCAGCCTCCTGAGTATTTGAGCCCTGCTTACTGCTCCACCTCTATTTCTGTATATCCAATTACTTTTCATGCACAGGGAGTGGGCACAGTATTGCAGAGCTTGAAGGCTTTGAAGTGGATGCCTTCAACTCGTGCATCCATCACCTGTTGTATGACCTCCCAAATTTCTACTACACTGATATGCTTTTACCAGGGACTCTTTCAAGGGATAGGCCATGAAGATGGCTTTTGGAAACAGCTTGTACCACAGAAACATAGAGTCGTTAAAGTTGGAAAAGACTCCTAAGATCCTCAAGTCCACCCCCAACCCACCCCACCATGCTCACTGACCACATCCTTCAGTGCCACATCTTCACAGTTCTGGAACACCTCTGGGGACAGTGACCACACCACTCCCTGGGTGGCTGTGCCACTGCATCACCACTCTTTCAGAGGACATTTTCCTAATATTCAACCTGAACTTCCCCTGGTGCACCTTGAGGCCATTCCCTCTCATCTTATCTGTCCCAGACCTCCTCCCACACACCTGGATTCAATACCTGCTTAGAAAGCCCTATCTCCATGGGCAAATTTTCCTGCTGCTATACAGTTCTCTTGTCACTTGCTGGTTCTTCTGTCCCATGTGTATAAACAACGTAGTTTTCACCTGTATCTAAGAAACTTAAATATTTATGATCTTGGGGAACATCTTAATGGATCTATGGAGCTGAGAGAAATAATTACTTCTGTGGTAGATTATACTTAGCATATTTACTAAGGGATAAAAGGATGAATTTATTCGCTCTGATAAGGTTAGTCGGATGAAGGGCCTCAGCTGCCCTGTTCCTCACCACATCCCTCTCCATGCCTTACCCTGCATCCAGACAGCCCTGTGGGATGTCTGTCATCCTTTTTTTTTTTTTTAAAGGTAAAGGGCCACAGAGCTCTTCTTCTGCCAGGCACCACATGGGGAAAATCTACTGTCTTCTAACAGGTTTTTTCCACTGTATTAGGAAGCAACTCCACCAATATTAGATTTATTTCTCCTGCCTCAGTTCACACTCATGGGACACCAATTCTCTATCTCTTGGTCTTGCCATAGCTATTAACAACTGTTAATGGGTCTCACTGATCCTGTCTGGTACTGTGCATGGACAACATCTCCCTGCCTGCTTGCCATTGTGAGTGGATGAAGAGAAGGAAGGGAAGGAAGGGAAGGAACGTGCATAGCTGACAACAACCGTCACCTGTGCTCGTGGTGCCAAACTCCAATTTGAACATTGCTATCTCTGCTTCCAGAGGAGACTGACTAGGTGCCCAGCAGCACTAACTGTTGTAGCAGTTCCAACCAAATCATTTCCTGAGCATCATGACACAGAAGTAACGAAATGGAAATGATCCAGCAGTTTCCAACAACCTGCCCTCGGACTGGCTGCCTGGGAAGCACAGAGACAACCTGCTGCCCTTGATGCCAGCATCCATCCTTTCCCTGCAGAAGGATCCCTCCTAGCAAGGGCTGGCAACCTGCAGAGAGAATGAGTTAACACAAACCTGGTTTCTTGCGTGTCAGCTGTTCACTTTTGGCCAATCCATCCTTCCCTTAATGGTGATTTATTTCACAACATCTCAGCAGAGGTAATTTCCATATGGCACAGACTGCCAGAGTGGGCATTTTTCATGATATTTAGAAGCCAAGTCACTTCGATTTGCATAATATTCAAATGATTTCTAAATGTTGAAAACAGTTCACAGGAGAAAAACAAAAAGGTTACTCATAAATTCCACATCTTTTCTCCTGCCTCTGGGTGCAGGGAAACTGGGCATGGCACATAGGGGTGCATGCTCGGTTCCTGCTGGGATGGTATACTTGATTCTGTTTTGATGATCAGGGAAACCTGGTGTAGAGGGAAATGCGCAAACTCACCTATACTCGAGCAGCAAGGGGGTGTGCATCAAGTTACTGCTGCCAGCCAAAAAGACATTTTGGTCTGGAAATACAACCATGTTTCCTCCCGCCTGACCTTGATGGTCTCAAGGGCTTAATCACCCCACGTCTTGCTGTATACCATCACAGCCTAATACTTCCTTTTTCTTCTTTTATTATTATTAACTTATTTGTGCACCACCATGAACTGCGGAGCTGTAAAGAAGGAGCCAATAAACCTAGCATCTCACCTTACATCTTCTGCCCAGGTGGACAAGACCCCTTGTGCATGGGGGGAGTACTCCCCTGGTCAAGAGCTGCCAGAAAAACAGATCGTCCCATCCAGGACATGTGGTTGATGGGATCTCAGAAACCAGCTCCAGGGAGCAAGGCTGCAGCAGGCTCCGAAGTTCCCTCTTCCTTAAGTTCGTTCCAGGATGGCACAGCACTGTGCATTATTTCAACTTCAGTAACCCTTTTCTCTTTGTTTACCTTTGGCAAATATTTGTAGATTTCACATCCCTGGGAGGGATTATACAGAAATCACTGTAGCCCTCTGCCTCCCATGCAATGTTCATAGCTGAGATCTAATAAGCTCAAACCCTTCCCATGTAAAGCTTTTGGCTTTGCTTTACCTTAAGTACCCCACATGCTCCCAGGTGCCTGTGATTACCCGAGAAGTCTCTGTAACGCTGGGAGATACTGGGCAGAACTTATCCCTTGATTTAGCTGAAATGCTATAAATAGGAAGGCAGGGAAAAAGACCGAGTCTATTTATACTGCAAATTCTTTTCATCCCATTGGCTTTGAAATAGATCCAGAGTTTGTTTGCTTTTTCATTTAATATTTTTCATTAAAAATACATAAGATTCAAGTGGTTGGTGTTTTTTTTTTGTTTTTTTTTTTCCTTGCTTTCCCTCTCCCCAACCTGCCCATGGTCTTTCGACGTTTTCACAGCTGGTGGAAGAGGGCTCTCAGCTGGGGGCTGGAGGCAGGACAAGGCACTGATTCATTGCTGCTCAAATGGGAAGCACCTTTTAATATCATCTCAAGCATCGTCTCTGTTCTTCTGTAGCATAACTGTTTCATCCTTAATGACTCTGTTCTTGTTAAGAGGAAGCTTCATTTGGGAGCTGTGTGCAACCACTTAACATGCGCTGTGCTTCTTGCTGACTGTGAGTTAGTGTCTCTGTGATCCCACAATCCCACAGATAGTACAGAGCAGAGACCCTGAACACATTTCCCTCCTGTAGGGTCTCACCCTGCTCTTGTCTTCTGAAATGCACCAATGTCTTGGTGGTGGGCAATGGGAGATGCTCTGGCAGCACTTAGGTGCCAGTGTCCTGAGGATGCTGCAGTACCTCCTTCACCATCTTCTTCCTGCACGAAGGAAAAATGGAGTGGTGAGCCCACAGATCAGAACTTGTCTTCTAGAGGACGATCACTTTGAGGATCCATTTATGCTTTGCACATCCCCTGCATGAGGGCACGATGCCCTTGGCATCACACTGGCATGCAGTCTGACTGTGATTTCTCAGAATGCATTCAGTTTGCAGACCCATCCTGGCCAGAATGGCCTCCTGTACTCTCCAGCTTGCTGGCTACAGAGTTCTCATCTTTTTTTCCCATACATGATGCTCGCCTGGGAAGGAGATTCTATTTCATATATTTAGACCCCTAGTATAGAGGTATATTGGACCGTGATTGGAACACTCACGTGTTCTGTGAATATGAACGTAATTAATTAATGAAAATAACCAGTGGGAAGACAGAGCTCATTGCTAGAGGGGCTGATTCAGTGCAACATTATTTCTTTTATTCATTCCAAGCTCTTCTGGGCAGGAAGCTGCTCTGTAGCTGGCATGGATGTCCTAAAGTACTTTCATCTAGTCTCAGCATTAACCTCTTCAGTGCTGGGTGTACAAACCAAGTGGAATCCCAACTGCCTGCCTAGTTTGTGGGTCTTGGGCAGTGATCCTCAACACCTCTGGAAAGGGCCACGTGGCTCCTCATCAATCAGCCATCATGCAGGGAGAATCTAGCAGGCTTTTTCTGCCATATTAGGAAGCAGTTGCCTTTTAATTAGGGGATAGTTAAGTGCTACCTGGTGATCCATGAGGTGATGCATATTTAATAACACCAGCTCCCATCTGCTGTTGCCTAGTGCTGTCCTTTAGGAAGTACAGATTGGAAAGCTCTCTTTGATGTTTCTTCACACTAGCTGCTCTTTGAAACAGGGAAAGCAGCAACTCAGTGGCCAAGGGTGCTTCAGCCATTCCAAGAACTGGGGAAAGTCATTTCATCAAGGGAGGGCCCTCACCTGGTTGTGCAATGCATTGGTCTGTCTGCTTTGATGGAGGGGAGTGGATGGCATCTCTGAGTTGGGCGCACTGCAAGTGAACCCAAAAGTATCTGTAGTTGTGCTCCTGTTCCAGCCCTTTGTAATAATGCTGGAGGTATTCTTCTCACAGAGTTTACTACTTGCTCTTCTACCCTGTGTTCTCCATGTAGTTCACTAGATATTTCCATATCTATCTTCTCCATTTCACAACCCTCCCTGAGGGATTTTGCAATTTTAAATTACAGTGCTTTGGCACTTCCTCCCTTTCCAACTCAGTGCATTTAGGTGTCACTGAATTGCTGTTGGTATCTTCATTTTTCCCCCTGGGATGTCAAGAAAGGGCTCCGCAATGTTCAGGTAAAATCCCAGTGTGAGCAGCTGTCCACAGAGAAGCAAACCTTCCCACTTATGGGAAGTATGAAAACATACTTTAGAGCAAACAGGGATTGAAGGAGAAAGTAGTTCTCAGCAAGAGCAAAGCTGACTGCATTGGATTTCACTGCCTGATGTGAGAAAAATGAAAGAAAAGATCATAAATAGCTGGAAAGGAAAGGAGGAGGCATCAGACTCAGCATTTCTACAATGTAGTGTTCGTAATCTGGGCAAAGCAAACAGCTCCACGTCCTAGTGATGCCACACCAGTGTTTTTCTCCTGCAGAAACAGGTGGTTCTGGAGCTGCTCTCAGTGGGACACTGGGATTATCCCAGGTGACACAAAGACAGCTGGCACAGGCACTTGCTCTGGGAGCCTCTTCATCAGGCAGGGATGAGGAGCAGGTGCTGACATGACCTGGAGCAGCCCTCCAGATGTGTTGGTGGCACTGGGGAGCACCTGTGGCTACCCATAACACTGCAGCTGTGCTGCCAGTGTCAACCCTGTCCTCTGCTGCCACAGCCCTTCAAACCAGGAGAGCAGCATCTGCAGGACACTGATTACTCACAGAGAGGTAAGCACAGGTGTTCTGTTTGCTGCTGGGATGTTCTCCAAGCAAGGAACTGTTCCATTATCCCCAAGTTGTTGCTCCCTGTTGCAAGTGGACTCTGTAGCCCAGGACTATGCTCACACCATTCCTCTGGGCATCCCTACCCCCAGGAGCCCAGAGGTACCAGCAGCTAAGAAGAACCAGATGCCTAATTGCTCTGGATCTATCCATTTGGAAGTACAGGCACAAACAGCTCTGTAGCTAGCCAACAAAGGATGCCTGCAGGCTTCATTTGGAGGAACAGAAGCAGATTTTGGATGAGATGGAGGCAGCCAAGAAGCTGACCGGGGAATTCACTAAAAAAAATATTTTCACCTGCCTTGTTTGTTTATTTTTGTCACAAGTGAAATCCCTTGCTGGAAATTCTCCATCAAACCTGAACTGGGAAGACTGTCAATGTCTGCAATGGGATCTCCATTCAAAACCAGTGTGCTGGGAAGTCAGTCTAAAAAGCAAGTGTCTTATACGGAGGATTTGCCATGTAGAGGGAGCTCAGTGCTCCAGTCCCTTCTGGAGGATTACAAGTTGAGTTTCTTCAGTCTTATGTCATTGCCCCAAGCACTGGGCAAAAATTTATTGTGTATCTGTCACTCATTCGTTGAAAGTTTGCTCCTGGACCAAAGAAACTGCTTTCCCATGAATATTTTATCGTAACTGATCAGCTCTTGTGGAAGATTTTGTTATTCTCTATAAAACCAGTATACACTGTGTCAAAAACTAATTCAGTGCAGAATTCCTGCCTATCCCCACTCCTGTTACAACACTGTTGCACTGGGTCCCACTAGGCTCTTGGAGCTAATCCCAAGCAATGGGAGCCGACTTTTGTTTAGATTTATGCCCTGACCTATTCTTCCTTTCCAAATTAGATGAAGGGCCCTTTCACCCTTCATAGAATCTTAGAATCATGGGATGGCTTGAGTTGGAAGGGATCCTGAGGATCATCAGGTTCCAACCTCCCTGACACAGTCATGGCCACCAACCTCCAGATCTGGTACTAGAACAGGTTGGGTTTTGAAAGACCCTTAATTAAGCCTATCTCTCACTTGTAAAAACAGACTGGATAAGAGGAAAAGGACTATTTCCTTGCATTTCATGCCCACCTGGCCATGAATGCTGGTGATTGCATTAGGGCTGGGTGGGAAGAGGTGTTCTGGGGGTGCTACCAGCATCAGACTCCACATCATGGCTGCACACTTTGCTCCAGCTCAACCCACTCTGGGAGGGAACTCTGTTAATATTTCAGTAACAAATCTCCTAAACTTGGGCTCCTCATGAGACTGGCATTGATCACTGATCCTTGGAGCTTCACTCTTTCTTCCTTCAAATCTTCCCTAGGCTGGAGAAGCGGCTGCTTATTGATATTCAGAGGCAAACATTGCAGTCTTTCAAATGCTGCCAGGCTTTATGAGGAGCTGTTAATAAAATGGGTTTATCCTGCAGCCGAAGCAAACCAAAGTTCAAAAAAATGTCTGGGAGGAGACAGAAGCAGCATTTCCTGGCAGCCATGGTCTTTTCCCTACCCTGTCCCCAAGATCTTGTCCTGGGATTGCTCAGCAGGCAGAATTTCAAGGGCAGGTTGTAGGATTTCGCATGTGAGCTAAGAGATTTTGAAGGATTTGAATTGAGCCATCACCAAACATTCAAGATCCCTACTCCCTTGGGCACCTTCTACTTAACAGTTGATCTCCAGGGAGCAAGTTTGCAGATATCCTTCAAACAGTTCTCCATCACACGGACACAGCTCCTAAAGAAATACAGAGGCAGTGTTCGAAGCTGACATACTGCAGCTGGAGCAGAAGATCAGGCAACTTCACCATGTGCTCAGCTCAGAGCACTGCAGTTGGTGACACAGTAGAACCAGTGTGTGCTCTATTTTCTGCACATACTTCTGCAGAAAGAGCATCACATCTATGGGTGCACCTCAGGGCCTCCAGAGAAACTTTCAGGGCAGCTTGGTCAGCAGCATACAATCTTTTCCAAAACTGCTAACTTCTGTCTTCAGTATTAGGGAAAATCTCTATCTTTTAAGAAGCCTTAGGAAATTTGTATTGTACCCCATAGAATTAAGCACACATTTATGCTTAAATATGGAAAAATTTAATGAGTAATGCATTGGACAGCATTCTGCAAGCATGACCCTCTGGCATATCTGTTCCCACCTTAACCTGTTCTGCACCCATATTGACTCACCCTCTGCTCAGATTATTCATTGGTCGTGAATTACCATTGCTGAACAGTTACAGTTTGAATCTCCCTTTCACAGCTATCAACTTGGAAGAAAGTGTCAAAGATAAAACAGGCATTCCAGTAATGACTTAAATCAAGGCACTTCCTAGGTGTTGACAGCAAGGAGGAGGAAGGAGGTATACTTGGATACTTGGCTCTCAGCAGCTGGAAGAGCTATCCAAATGCAGTATCTTTCTGCACTGCAAGAAGTTCTGCAGCTTCCCCCTCACTGATTTCTCTGGTCACAGTGTTGCTTAGTGTCTGCATGAGGACTGCAGGGCTGTAGTGATCAGACTGATGGGCTGAGGGGCAGTTTCCAGAAAGGCCATGTGATGCTCACACCTCTGCAGATCTGACGTGGGTCCCATCTGTTCCTCCTAAATCCTAGGGTGGACGGGTTAGGTGGGTGAAACATGCCTTCATCAGAAGAATCGTAGAATATCCCAAATTGGAAGGGAACCATAAGGATCACAGTGTTCTACTTTTGGCTCCACGAAGGACCACATGCGAAGAAAATACAAGAACTGGCCTTCTATTCCATACAACACCATGAGAGATGCCATCCTGTAAGAGACTGCATTTTTATGGGAGGCTGAAAAACAGTGTCCTACAAACAGGAGAGGCTGGGGATTTGTGGAGGGGCTGTGTATGTCAGCAGAGTCCCATATTACATTTGGATCCTTTCACCATCACAGTCCTTGCTCTCCTTGGCACTGACATCATGGTGCAGTCATTACAGGGCTCCTGCATGTTAGCTGATATGTCTGGGGAGCAAGTTACTTGATTTCTCAATTTGGAAGATCTTTGGGGGTTTGGTGGTGAATAGCTATTGTTTACTGCAGGTCTACCAAGGACATCAGGAAATATGCCCACGGTGCTGGGCTGGGATATTTATGGACACATGGCACAACTACATAAAGAGTTTGGGATGCCACAAAACACAGAGTGACTCATCTTGCTTCATAAATGACTTTCAGCATTCTCAAAGGTCTCTGCTGTTTGCCTTCACTTCTGGAAGAGCTGACATTGTTTACCTCAGTGGAAAACCCTCAAAAAGAATCATGAGGAAGATGAGGCATTTTCATCCATCCACAAGACAAGCCCCCATGGACAGCCCCCATTTTCTTGTGTCCCACAATAACATGGGGGTGCCTTGACACCCTAGCCATTCTGTTTTGAGAGGGCTAAGAGGCATTAGCTACTACAGAAGAGGGAAAAAAGCCGTCATGATGGCAGTGAAGATCCTGGTCTTGCATCTGTTTTGTGGCCCTTGCTTTGTGGCACTATGCCACCCAACAACTCAGCACGGCTCCAGACAACATTGGTTGGGGGCTGAGGGAGGGGTAGAGCGGAGTGGAGATGACTTATTTAGTCCAGGATCAGCTCATTAGCAAAGAACACTTTCTTTTTTAATGTCTTAAAGCTCGGGCCACAGGAAAGGTCACTGATGTCTGGCAGAAACTCCCTCCTGAGCCTACCATTCAGCCAAAGCACACGAATAGCTCGAGGACATGAGAGGTCACATACATAGTAATCAAATGAGCATTGCATATAGAAGCCCTCAGGGAGGAAGGCTGGGGTGTGCTGGGGACTCTGCTGCTGTGAGAGGAAGGGGTATGCAGAGGACAGGGGCAGAGGGAGTGGGGAAGCAGACGGGGAGGAGGAGGGCAATGACTTGACAGGAATTATGCAATGCATCTCATGCTGTGGAGCGGTGCCTTTGACCCGGCTCCTCTCAGAAACTTGGTTCAATTTGCGCATTCCCTTTGAAAGGGCATTTTCATTAAAGCTTTGCTGTGGCTGAGATGTTGGGATAGGCAGCTGAACACGCTGACGTCCCACACCGGTCTCCTGCAGCAGACAGCAATGTAGCATCACCCAACAAGATGTCAAGAAACAGATAGATTGCTGCTTAATTATTTATATCTCTTGCTTTATTATTAAAACTTGGTCTTCCACCCTCTTTCTCAGCATCTCAGAGAATGTTTGTAATATGACAGTTTTTTTCCATCTTTTTTTCTTTTTTTTTTTTTTTTTTAGTATATATCTGCATGTCATATTCATTTCAAGAACAGTAGCTGGGAAACTGACAAGAAGGAGCTGGGTGCTGTGTGCCGTCTGATGGACAAAGATGTGGCCTTTGGGAAAAGAGTGCCCATTCCCTGGTAGATATGGGGCAGAGACATTTCCAGCATATGCACAGAGGGAAGAGAAGAAGAAAGCAGAACATGAGCACCCAATGGATTATGTGTTTGTGGCAGCACATGGGGCTAGAGCACATGGTAGAGAACAAAAAAGGTATCAGTTGTTGTTCTCTATCAGGATGCTATGCAAAGCAAACACAGCTGGAAATGTTTCCTAATTCAGGCAGCCAAGCTACCAGGGCACTGGAGGGGCAGCCACTGATGTAAGGCATTAATACCCAGGGTTAGGAATAGAGATGAGCTGTGCATCACACTTATGAGGATATTTTGTCTCCTGAGTACCACCTTTCCCAACACAAAACCTCTTATCCTTCAGAACTTGATTGAGATTGCATCACTCTAGGAGTTTGCACTGGAAGGAATGTCTAGATGTCATGGGAGGACTGCCAACCCTTTTGTATCTAGCCTATGAGTCTAGGACAACCGGTTGTTCATGAGTAGTTCCTCACCTATCTAAAGCACTTTAGAGTCTCTCTATCTCAACACTGCTTCAAACAGAGGCACAGGAAAGTGTTAGAGCCATTGCAAGAATTTGTTTCCCCTCCCTGGAATCACTTTTTTGTTGACTCACAGTGGGGTGCTTCCATTCTGGACCACAGTGTCCCTACCACTGCTGCATGCATAATCTTCTTCTGCCTTGTTTCCTCTGTGGCCTGACTGAATTTGCCTCCTTCTAATCACATCCCTGCTGCCTATGATGAGGTGAAAGCCTGTTTGCTTGTGTCAGCAATCTGCAGCAAACAGCCCTCCTTCAGAAAGGTGCAAAGACATTTCAGGCAGAGGATGCACTAGGAGACCTTCTCAGGGCAACAAGACACCCTCTGTAATCTGGCTTTCCTGTAAAGCAGCTAAAAATCACCTCCTTACTTGAAGCATCTCTAGGATATGTTCTCTTGCCTGCTGCTGCTGCTGCATCCGTCGCAGAGCTGCACTTCCATCCACCTGCTCCATCCTCTCCAGCTTCCTGCAGCCTCCTCCTGCTGCTCACACCTGCCCTCAGACCACTGCAGCAGTTCTACCAACAGCCACCAGGCTGCTGTATTTCCCTGGAAATACAAAAAGAGGTCTTAATATGCAAGAGCCTGCCTGGTTTCTTGGAGGAAGGGCGCTGATGAATAAATGTGAAGCCAAATATTCCCATCTGCCCGGTGCACTGAGCAGCACTTTGCTGTCTCAGCCTGCATGGACCCAAGGAAGGCTCAGATTAGAAAACACCCATCAGGAAGACCCTTTTTGCGGTTATCTTTCCCTTTTTTGCTTCTCAATAGCTTATTTCTTGGATAATTTGATCTTTAGACTTAGGGTCCATTCATAACGAGCCCCACGTTCTGGTCATTATTATTGAGAATATCACATCTCCAGCATGATGTCTGGATGTGCACAACGTTCCCCTACTTCATGCCATGTTATTATTGTCCTATCAGTAGCTTTTAACCTAAAATTTGACTTTGGAAAACCCTTCTGAGCAGAAGTGCTACGTTTCAGTCCATTTGGTCTAAACTCAATGCATAACAAACAGCACGGTACACATGAAAACCTTTAGAGAAATTTGTTGAGCAATAATAATGCATTTTGTTGGAAACAAACATTGAGCAACTTTGTGATTAAACTTTTATATGTTAAGCATTTAAAAAAACAACAGCTCGAGTGAGCAGCATGTGTGAATGTTGCTCAAAGATAAGCCAAGAATTCGCTATGAATATGTATCGAAGAGGCTTCGTGGTACAGCTCCATCATAAAATCTGTGTGTGTGAGGTTGTTTGACAAACTAGCCACAGGAAGAGGAAAAAAATACCTAAAAAAAAAGATTACAACCATTCACTTTGTTGAGTTTATCCATTTGAAAGGTATTGGGTGATATCCTTCCACAAGAAGGGCATTGTCTGGGAGGTTTGGTGGTAAACAGGCACAGTGTGTGTAACATTTGGGGGCACATAAGATCGATGTAGCTGCTGTTGGAAGCAATTTTATCTTTCCTTGTAAACACTGTGATTTGAATAAACTTGCTATGGAAACTACAAGCTCTGGCCCAGATCCTGACAAATGTTCTGCATGCAGACAGCAGGAGCAAGAATTCCCTTCTGAGGGCATCTTCATGGAGATTTGGAGTGCTGTAGGAGCAAAGGGAAGAGCTCAAGTGTGCATGGATGCTCTTCCCAGGTACCACTGTCTTGGCGCTGAGGGCTGAGGCAGTCCTTTCTTGAGACACTGGTACAGGCTGCCCAGGGAGTTGATGGGGTCACCATCCCTGGAAGTATTCAAGGAATATGGAGATGTGGCACTAAGGGACACTGTCAGTGGGCATGGGGGATGGACTGAGGTTGGGCTTGGCAATCTTAGTGGTCTTTTCCAACCTTTAAGATTTTATGATTCTGTCAGCACCCATCCAGGAGCCAGTCCTTCTTTTCATGCTACCCCACCTCTGTCCTGCTTACCACCACACATGCATATGTGAAATCCTCTGTGGTTTGCAGCAGGTTTAATTTTTGCTCTGATATTCACACCTAAACTAGGACAGTTGCTTTATCCCTGCAGTGAGCAGTTCCTTCCTATGTAGGTTAATAAGGTTTTCCTTCGTTATTTCAACAGGGTTTTGTTTGTTTGTTTGTTTACATTTCCCCAAGAATATTTAACAGTGTAAAATGCTACGTGGAGCAAAGAAAACAAAAAAAAAAATTATAAATCTTAACTTTCTTAGGAAAAGAAATCTACACAGGAAAATGATATCTCCAAATAAAATGTCATCTAAGGCAGAATTAAGTCCTCAGAGAAGCCCTTGGTCACTCAGAACAGCATAAAGTAAAGTTCGGCATTATCTCAAAATACTCTCTGACCTTTGAAAGTCAGAAAAATAGAGAACTTCAGCCACCACCCCTCATTTAATGTGCACTGTGAGTCATGGGATAAAGCCCTGTGTACCAGCCTGAACATTGCAAAACCCTTGAGAAAAGCTGGGGGATAAAAAGCAAAATGTAATGCTGATATGTGATATTACTGCTATTACTAATGCTCCACTATCAAATAGAAAGAATGGAGCTGAGGTTAACAATGATGAATAAATACTGGGACTTTGCCATAGCTAAGGAAAGCTAAAGATAGTTCTAATACAGCTGTAGCTACTAGGCTAACAAAAAAACACGAAAGATTAAAAAATGCACCCGGATCAAAAGTAGGTCTGGCAGTCCACCAAATCATTTAGTAGAGAGCAGTGATGGAATCTGCGATGATGGAGTAAAACAAGCAAAAGTATTAAATAGCTGCTGTGTTTGGAGAGATGATGGAAGAGGCTGCCACACTGCATAGAGTCTGAGTTTCTCTATCCCATAGCAGTTAGGGATGGTGTTAAACTGCAGCAGATGAAGGTGATGCATTTAAATCTGAAGGTACCTACACTGTGAGCTTGTAAGACATGACCATGAAGGCCTTTACAAAACTGATGTTAGATTTAATGAGCTTCTGGCATATTGAGGATGGAAAGAGCTTTGCTTCTCCACTAGGGGTTGTGAAAGCAGGACAGGATGGTACGAGGAGGATCAGACATGGCTAGCCCTGGTTGTGAGGAAAACAGTGGGACCATCATTAAACAAATCAGCTGCCTGCCAGTCACAAAGGGATAAAATAAGGAAATCCCAGTTCAAGATAAATTCATAGTACTCTTACATGCCCAGCTTAAAGGAATTGTATGGGCAGCCAGGGTCAAACTTTGCACCTCTTTGCTGTCAATAGGGTAGGGGATAGGAAATCCTGCATCATTCGTGTTCCCCCTTTCAGCAGGATAAGGACTTCAGCCTCATGCATGCAGCCTCAGATCTCTCCTAATACCCAACAATGATATCAATGGGATTTGAAGGGAATTAACAGAGACAGAAGATGGGCAGACTGAGACCCTTTGGTGAAGAAAAGGAAGATGTAACTGAGATGGAACGAGTCACTGTAATTCTGAACAATTATTTAAAACTATCGCTGTGAATAAAAGGAAACCCATTTCCATAGATGACTGTCATGTCAAACAATGATTTGTTCTGGCTGAAAAGCAAGCAGCGCAGAAATGAAACCAACTGATCAGGGAATCCGCTATTTAGTAAGGTAAATAACAATAGGCAAACCAAAACAATGATGGATGTTGTTTTCTCTTGCCCTTCCTTTGTCCTCTCTTCCTGTGTTTCCATGGACCTCATCATGGCACAGACAACACATAATTATGGTATTCCTGTCTCCACTTTGCCACCTTCAACGTCCTCTGGTTCCATCTTCAGACAAGCATGGACATGCTCTCTCAGGTGGGTAAAGATTGCTAGAAACCCTCCAGACATCCTTGCTGTCTGATGAAGAGTTATTCAATAAGAGAGAGATGGACAGAATTAAACCAACATGTTGTTCTTTACAAATAATTTGACCTGCTCCAATTACTAACTGTGAAAAAGCTGTAGAGAAATTGGCATACTTATTTGTGCAGAAGTTCAAATATGCTTCTCCTTGTTAAGACTCAGTGTAACTACCTTCATACCTGAAATAAGAGACGATGAGGTCAATCATTTCCACTAAATTTTAATGAGGATTTTTGTTGAGAATTGTTAAGGGTGTTTGCAAGCGATGCTCCATGTCGCACAGGATTTATTTCAGTGTGACCATGATGCCAACTGGTACAGCTATGTCAAAAGTTTCAACCAGTGGAAGATGGCTGCAGCCTTCATAACTTTTTAGTAACTTGAAAGAGTATTTTCACATTCTTTGCTGCAGTCATTCATGTTTACCATGGCTGAATATGCTGACATTTCCCACATGGAGACGTTGGACAATAGCCGATATTTTGCTCATTTCTTCCTGTTGCAAGTGGGATTATTCACACAGCTTTTGTCTTTACCTATGGGTACACCCTTTCCTCTGGAGATAAGGTGTTTTCGTGAACATAAAGTGAAAATCCATCCATTCGGGATCTGTGCTTAGAGGGAGCATCACAAAGGTGAAGATGGGAGTAAGTGATTGGCTCTTCTCTCACATCAAAGATAATTATGTGGGAGGTGACAAGGTGTTTGTCTGACTATCCTCATGTTGTTGGCAGGCTAAGGCAAAAAGAGAGGATGAGCTAACTGTTCCTAAAGTACCAGCACTGCAGAGGCAAGTGACAGAGAGAAGAGAGGGTTTTTTACTATGGTGTAAGTACATGGAATTTTGCCAGTTGCTTGAGCGAACACTTCACTTTCAAAATCAACTCCCACTGTAGGTGAGGTCCTGTTTGGAATTCTTTTTCTGTAGGAAACACAGCTTTTCCAGCACCTGCACTTTCCTGTGACCTCTTTTGAAGGCTGATCCCTGTGCCATGCTGGCTTGCCATAGGTAGTCATGACATCCCCTGCTACACCAGGGGACAGGTAGAGGAAGTGCTGCAGCTCCCTTGTGTTTTGAGCTTCTTCCTATGTGGGAAACAGGAAGATCTGAAGCATTTCAGCACTCTCAGACATATGGTTTACATTTTAAGTAGTCTCATATAAAGCAAGGAGTTGGGCTCAATGATTCTTGCATGTTCCTTCCAAGTGAAGTTACTCTATGATGCTGTGATTTCTTGTTGGCAAGCACCACAGTTGGACTAGACGATCTTAGTGTTCTTTTCCAATCTTAATGATTCTATGACTTTCCCCGTGGTCCAGTCCTTTCAAAGGGTCATTCATCAAGGACCTTTTCCCACAGTCTTTCAACACAGTAGTATCATACTCAGTTTTCCAGGGAAAGACTTAGGGCTCCCAGCCCTGCCAGGAGGCCAGACCCTTTCTTTGGGTGAATCTCCAGTTCCCACTTTTCAAGTGATTCCCAGCTCTTTAGTGCATCACACTTCTCTGCACTGGGATGAGAAAGGTGAGAGGTGTGAGACTTTGCCCTGCTTACTCTCTTCCAACTCTCCTCCTCACTTCTTTCCTTCTTCCTCAGCAGACTGAGCACAGCAGTCCCCAGCTCTATTCCATCCTGAGCAAGCCACTGGGGACCATGGACAGTGAAAGATTAAAGGCAGTGTGTGTCCTGTTGAACATCAGGGTTGTGTAAGCCAAATTTTGTGCAGACCTACTTCACTACCATCAACACTACCACGGTGAGGTGTCACCATGTGTCATGGTTTTATGATTTTTTGTTGTATTGTTGATATTCCACATCATAACATCACATGGTGTATTAGGAGTTAGAGAGTTAATGCTACATCTCTGTGGATCATCAATAGTTATGGATATGCCTGTTTCAGAAGAGAGGGAGAACTACATTCCCCAGAGGACTTTGCGATGCTTTGTATTTTTACGTGTTTCCGCTCTAAGGGAAAAAAGATAAAAACGGTCTGCGGTCATGGGACACTCTCTTTTTCCTCTGGGATCGACTCAGCAGTGGGTGCTCGCTGCCGTATCGCCTTCTACGCTAGCGTAAGGCCTTCGGTTTATCGGACACTCTCTCTCTCTCTTGCTCATTTTGTTTGATTCATTGGGCTCAGTTCCAATTGTATTGTAATATATTGTGTTATTTTACTTCCTAATATCTTATTTAGTAAATTAGCTTTTCCTCCTCAGATCGTTGCCGCCGTTTTGTTTCTTTTTCGGGGCTCATCTCCCTTTTCCCTTTCCCCCTTCCCCTTGTCCGGGGTGTGGGCCTGTGGGCCTCCCTCCTTAGTTGTCGCAGAACCGGGCCGAACCAGCCCACAAACCTTCTACACCATGCCTGCAGTTGCATGGACTGTAAACAAGTTTTTCCCAGTAAAGAAACTGGCTGTTGAGCTCCACTGGAAGACAGTAGTTGAGCCCTACCTCCAACCTCAGTTTAAGGACTTACAGGCAGGGGATGTGAAGGTGGCCAATGGGTCAGAGCACCAGAGCACCACAGTGGGAGGTTGTCCCTGGCTAGCAGTCACATGGCTGCTGGGTGCCCAGTCCCACAGAGCTTCCCTGGTCAGCTAAACCACATTTACTGCGGTTAGTGTCTGTGAAAAGGGAAGCAAGATGTTGTCTCACTGAAAACAAATCATGAGCACTGGAATTCTCTTGATCTTTGGTCTGTACACCTTCCCTTGCTTTCTGATTAACCAGAGGGAGTGTGCTGTAGATCCTTGAGCGTGTGTGAGCCAGGATGTGCAGCACGTAACCATCGAGTTCACAACTTCACAGCCAGCTTCTACTACTTTAAACTCTTCAAAGCAATCAGCTGGAAAGCACATTAGAGGCTTTTCCCTTTCATTCAACCATGTTGTAGCCAAGAAGCAGTGAACAGTGGGGACAGCTCTGGTGTATCAGGAAGAATGGGACAGCAGATACCATAGCTATATGAAAGCATAAAAGGCATTCACAGTTGAGTTAGATTCATGTATAAGCACAAAGGCGGACTAGGACTTGCATGTCACTCCAATTTTGAGGAAAAGGTGAGGGGTGAGCAGAAGAGCAGGGAAGAATGCAGAAAACAGAAGATGAACCACAGTAAATCTGAGAAGATATGTGCAGGGGAGTGATTAGCCGTGTGGAAGTAAGTTATGAATCCAAAAATCATCCATAGCACCACAGTTTCTTCCCTAGTTTGCAAAGCTGCACTGCAAGAACCCATGGAGAATCCAATGCTCTATCGATAAAAGCAATGCATTTTCTGCATGATAAATGTGTTTGTGTAGGTGATTAGTATACAGTAGTTGGCATCTTTCTGCCAACTCTTCCCTTTGGGTGATGAAGTACCATTTTTAGCTCTCACCTATCATTCTTCTACTTTTAGTGGCAACGTACTGAATTTTGGACATGTAATATGGCCTGGACTTACACTATGCAGCCTGAAGAGTTGGTAGGTGCTGATGTGCTGTGAACTCACATGTCAGCTTGTGGCTGTTGGTGATGACAAGTTCACAAATAACACAGGCACTGGGGAAAATAAGCACCAGAAACTTGGTCAGACAGAGATGCTCAAGCCAGCTTCAAATGAGCAAAGTCTTGTAATTGAACTGATCTTCAAGATATCAGTGCTATTTAGAATTGGCTGGGTGGGATGCTCCAGTTTGATATTTGCATCTTTTTCTTGAGGCATTCGTCTCTTTGTCTGGTCTATAATGATATCACCAGTCTGTAGATCTGTTGGATAACCTATGGAGAAAAAGTGTTTCTCGGGGCACGTACAACACTACCCAAAGCATTGCTTACCTGGTGCCAAGTGCTCCTCTGTCCCAGATTACTCTAGTAACAGCACATAGCAGCAGAGGTGTTGCAGTTTGATTCTTGTACAGAGCCATTGGCTCTTCGGCTGAAAGTCTGGAGAGCTGGATATCCTTGATGCCCATCTCCTCCAGAATGACCTACTATAAATAATCATAAGGAACCCGAAGACTTGAGGGCATGAGTGTTTTTCCATCTGCCTTCTGATAATGAGATGACATTTGTCAAGTGCTGTTAAATAGGAGGGCAGGGAAGGGAAACTGTTTCTAATCAAAGAAATCAGAAGACTGAAAAGGAAAAAAATGCTGAAATACTGTTTTGGGCTCACCCAAACAGTTTCATTCCATCAAAAAGAGAATCTTTTGTTGTTCTTTCTTTTTCCAGAGTCCTTAAAATAAAAGGTTTGACTAACAGGGAAAATGTTGGTCAATTTTAAACAACAAAGAACCTGTCATTTGGAAAGAAAGAAGTCTGAACACTGTCACACAGGGAATATCAAATTGAAGCATTTTCTCATTTCTAAACCAAAACATTTCCATCTAGAAAACGTGAAAATGAGGTGTTTTGACATGTTCAAAAAATTCTCTTTTACTGCCTTCTTGGCTGAAAGCATTTGGCACACTCAGTCAGCATCAGTGCATTAAAGTTTCAGTTCCTGAAACATCCAGCTTATAGATAACTGAACTCATTACAGAACATGACTCAGCTTGGTCAGCTCTGAAACTGAAAGAGCCCGGAGCAGCAGAGAGATGCCCATCAATTGAAACATCTATGTCTGCAGCTGGTCAGTCAACCTCATTCTGACCCTCATGCAGAAGTGCTGTGAGTCTTTGGGTCTTAACCCGGGGAGAGGTTGGATGGAGTGCCCTGTTGGCAGCAGAGATACCCTACACACAGCGAGCTCTCTCTGCACAGTTAAGGGGACAGACAGCCCTGCCCTCATATTGGAACCAGTCCACTTATTAGTAATATATTAAATCCCAATTGTTCCTTAATTCTTTTGAAATGGGATAACAGGGCAGTTAATTAGCACACAGAGAAACATGCAATTCTGATGAGGAAGTGCTGGTTAACACACCAACCACCAAATGTCAAGATGCGTTTTTAGCACTGAATGGAATTAATTTGCCAGTGTTCCCTTGTTAAATGTCAGGTCCTTATGACTTGTATACATTAAACAATTCAGGAATTGGAAAGCACTTGTGTAATCAAGTCAAACGTGAGGCGGGCAGAATTCTTTCACCTAAACAAACCTGAAATTTTCCTTCTCCAATTAATATTTCATTTTATAACAGCCGCTACATTAATTCTTAATTAAATGCTTATTTGAGACACTCTACTGATTAGTGTGAACTAATGAGGAACAATATGAATTGTTTATCCAGCTTCTAGTTATTTTCCTTCATAAAAGGAATGGTGTTTGGAGGACTTCTGTCATGTCTTGCTGTGCCCTAAAATGACTTCCTTGCAGAATAACTTTCACAGAAACAACACCAGCTTCAACCACAAGAGCATCATAAATATGTGGAGAGGTGACCAGGAGAACCTGTTGTGCTTGCCCTCTCTGCTCTGCTTTGCTTCAGGCAAGCTCATGGTAGTGTTTCCCTCAGCACATCCTCCAGCTTTCTGTAAACCACAGCCTGGAGAATTTGTGAATGAAGGGTGATATATACATCTTTGCAGCCAGCTCCCAGCAGGAAGTCTCCTGCAGGAATTGTCTGTATGCTGGCTTTGGCACTGCTGAGAACATGAGCAGGTACTTTCTCCACTACCAAGATCTATTTCATTCACACCCTGTGATTATGTGTGTATAGTCAGGGCTGTTTTCATCTCTGTTTATGACTCAGCGTTTATTGACCATGAACCTCTTCTGCTATTTTATCACCGAATCATTCAGAATTGTGAGGTCTTCTCTCAGCTTTTCATAGGCACATTCAGATTTGACTGTTGTAAAGGCTTCATTCTTGTTGTAAAGGCTCCATCCTCAGCAAATTTTGTGAGCTTGATGACCAGCGTTGACAAGAAATAAAAGATTTCCTAATGAAAAAAGTCAAAAGGCGCAGGAACCAAGGTTCCAGTATCCTTGGGAAACCCTATTGGCATTTTATCTTCATTGTAAAAACTCATTATTTATTTTTACCTTCTGTTTCTGCCACCTACTAATTATGAAGAGGCCTCTCTTTTCCTCAGGACAGCTTTCTTTCCACAAAAGCTGCCACTGAAGGGGCCTCACTAAAAGTTTTTTGGAAATACAAATCAGTCGGATTTCTTGACTATGTACCTATTAACTCATTCAAAGAACTCCCATACTTTCAAAGAGAGACTACACTTTGCTTCTATTTAACTGCTCTTTTTGACTGGTTTTTACCAGTCCATGATCACTCCTGTATTCCTTCAGACGCTTCAGAGCTTTATTTAAAAGCTTGTTCCTCACATGTTGTCTTACATTGCTGTAATATGGGGATTGATTTAAGTGATACTTTGCTCAACACAACAAGTAGATCAGCAATTTCATACTGAATTCCTTTAAACCTCTTGGGTGAATGCCATCTGTTCCTACTGTTTGCTGTATTGTTTCTTTAAAAGTCTGTCCCTTAAGTTCTGATGGCTGGTCAGACACCCACTGTAAAGAAAGACTTCCTTGAGCTCACAATAATAAACAGCAAAGTGAAGAAATAACTTTTCCCCTTTTCAAAGATCCTTAACTTCCTGTACTTTTAAACCTCCACCATCTAGCAATTCTCTAGTAGGCCTTCTTCTGATGTATTAAAAAAAAATAAAAAGAGAGGGATTTTATTTCAAGTTTTATTTCTTCAGCAGGTAGATTCTTACAAGATAATTCAACTTACAATATTACTGTTTCATATTTAGGGTACAAGAGCTACTCTGTCCATATTCATTCTGTTCTAAAAAGTGACTTACGCTTTTTAAACAATTTCTGTCTGACTTAAACAGATTCCCTTACCCCATTGTTCCACTGGCATTCCCTATTTTAGGGCTGCTATTTCTATTTCAGTGGATGGTATGCCCTTGCTACACACTTCTCATACTGTATCTCTAAATGATTTTATGCTGTCCAAAGATATTTCACCCTTTCTGCTGCTCCTTTAGCTTTATTTTTAGTGAGATTTCTCATTTTTGTGTCATCTCTTCTTCATGCCCTTTTAAAGGGATTCTTTATTAAAGGGAATTCTCACCTGTGACTTTCTCGCTTCCACAAAATTGTACAAATACAAGTATATAATGATCATCATTACAGAGTTACTCTTTGGTAAGTGTACACCTGGAACAACACCTTTTCAATACTGAGGATTAAATAAAGGATTTATTACTTTCTGATGGGGTCTCTGAGCATTTGCTTCAAGAAGTCCTCATTCAGTGCATTTAAAAATTTGTTTCTATACCTTAACTCATTGTAACATTTAACCTCACCAAACGGATGATGAAAGGTTCCCATTAAATTGTGGGTTTTCCTCCCACATTGCCATTACTTTAACTGCATTCAAGTGAACTTCAGTCTATGCAAGGATTTGCAAATTGTTAGGTTATGTGTAGCCTACCTGGCAATTCACTGGGATGTGCAGCATTTCTGTATCCTCTCTGCTACTTATGACTCCATTTCTATGGAGTTTCTGCGCCCTATGCAAGCTTCACATACAGTGATTCATTATTTTCTTTCTGGACATAAACAAAGACATAAAGTATTGTCAGATCAAAATTAACCACCTGTGGATGTCCACAGGAGTTTCCCCTCAGTGGAGCTCTTCTTGAACACTGTTACAAATGCATATGACATGGTACCAAATATAAAGAAATCATTCATAAATAAATAAATAAATAAAGTGACCAAACCAGAAATTATCTCTCCAAAACAGCGTTCCTGATTTATTTCTCACTCCTCTTTCCCAGCTGTGAAACCAGAGACTGTCTCTTCAGAAATTTCTGTCAGCAATTCTACCACGTCCCTCCTGATGGGACCTGACCTCAGCAGTGTAGGCATGTGAATATGCTGTACTTTAATTCAGCAGTACTACAAACTCTGCTGCCAAGATTCCTTTTAGACTTCTGATAAAACCCTGACCACACAGAATTTCATGTTCAAGTCCCTTTTTCTCCAGTGAAGCTACAATTTCTCCCCTGACTCCCTCTTGTTCTGTGTGGGCAGGTCTAGCTCTGGCCCTGCATAGCCAGTATGCATACATTGGGATAGGCAATACTGTGTTTGGAGCTTGTCAGGCTTGTTGGATTATTATTTTTCCATCTTTCTACAGATTTCTCAACTCTCCTGCCTGTGCATGGTATGTCCTGCCACCCACTCCATTTCTATAATCAGGGCAGAAGAAGTAGTCAGAGAAAAAAGCTCAAATTGGGTAAATCTCCTTCTCCGAGAGATTAAGAAACTAGCTGTAGCTCTGCCCTAATTATTGTTTTTACATAATTAGCTCTGGTCTGGAGGTTGCAGACAAGGTTTCATGAGGGTATGAAAAAACTCCTCCTTCAACCTTCCCAGCGGAGACAGCAGGTTCCCCACTCCAACAGGCAGAATCAACTGGGAGCGTCCTAAATGAACCAAATATCAGCATCATAGAGTGGTTTCAGCTGGCATATAGGAACTGTGATGCATCTTGTCTACAGAAGCAGAGAACAAAAAATAATGATGAGGTTAGAAAACCATGGCAAATGGGGGTTTCATGCCATGAGGACTGTCAGCCATTCCCATCAGCATGAAAGACACCTCAGATGGAAATCTTTATGGCCTTTGACCTGATGGAAGATCCTTCAGAACCACTCCTGGAAAACAAACTCAGCAGCTGAGGCAGAAACTTTCCTTCAGGGTGGTTATTGAATGAAAATTTTCACAGAAAGAGAAAATTTTCCACCCAATTCTCTAGTTTGTGAATCCCCTCTTTCCCCCTTTTATATTCTCGTTATTTCTGCTCAAATCCTAGGATGCTTAATTTGGGAGTTTGGGGGATTTCACTTTTTGAAGAAAGACCCAAAAGCTTTGGAAAAATCTATTTGGTAAATCTAAAACCTCCTATTATTTTAATCAGAAGTTTTCATGGAGAGGAGCAGTTCTCAAGCATCTCTCTCCAGGCACTGTAACAATGCTGTACAGATACACGTTAAAAAAAGAACACATTGTCCTTTGCAGCTGATCCTAATTGCCTTCGAAGGTCTACGAGTCCCTCTCCAACTCAGTAATAGATTCAGGCTCAGAACATTATTTATGATAATGCCAACAGTGAAAAAAGACATAACTTTATTCTGCTTCCAGGGGTATCAGGCAGCTCGTTTTTGAAAACCTCAGAAACAGCCTGCTTATTCCTTTCTCCTGAGTGTAAGATGCAAGCAGATGCAATTATGCAGGCTGAACTTGTGTCACGTACAATTTCCTAACACCCAGAATTATAATTAATATGTTTTTTGGGACCTGTGCATCAGCAGTTCTGCAGAAGGTCCCCATCTTTTATCATCATCCAGGGCCACACAGGGCAACTTCCAAAGCGAAGTGTGAAATGGCCTTGCTCCCTGCTACACTGCAGCAGACCCTTTCTTGAAGGGCAGGAAAAAAACATTTGCCCTCTGCTCATGTAAATCAATACTAATGCCAGCAAAATATATATATATATATGGCTAGGCAGAAAAGAAACAAAGACGTAGATGCGATGGCAGTTCTCAGCTGGTGTTTCACTCTCCTAAAGATGCTTTTTCCTGGGTATGAGTTAGCAATTTCTATATTCCCTTTAAGTTCTGTTTATCTTAAACAATTATTAAATGAGAAATGGGATTCAGGAGAGTTGGATCGATTCTTGCTGTCCTTGCAGAGATACAGGGATTTTGAAAGTAGCAGACCCCAACTCCACCTCTCCCTGCATGGACAGGATTGCACAGATGGGGGCACTCTGGCTAAATTCATTCTAGTACTCTTCTGAGGCATAAAGTGAAGGATATTTCTCCAGTATGCATATTGTAACTGACCGTTTCTGCCTGAGTCAGAAAGAGAGACACACAGGCCGGTCAGACTGTTATATTAGTGGAGCAGTGGAAAAATAACAACCCAGTTAGTCTAGTGAATATTGATTTGTTCCTAATCAAGCCCAGGATGTGTCACATGGTAGTTTCAGTGCAGTGCATGTGATCCCATAACACATGCAGCTGATAATCGCCCACTAAATCATGTGATCTGTGTCCTGAGAGCATCAGGGCAGTGTGGAAGTGATGCTGATGGCAAGATGGGATTTGCAGTGAATTCTTGGCCCTGAGGAAAGGGTTAGCTGTCACCCAGCTGAGGCAAAGTTTTGTATCAGAATGCTGGGGCAGAGGATTTTATCCAGGCTGGTTTGAACTCATCACATACCCTGACCTTGCATGTTTTCACTGTCACCTCCAGGAATGACCTCCAAGGTGCACCTGCCATGCACATCTGCAAAAGCTCATATGGTTAGTGAGCCAAGCTGCCCCACATTTGACACCATCCTGGTGCTTCCAGCCACTTCTGCTGCAGTGAAACACAAGCTCAGGCTCCAAGCAATGGGAGCTGTCCATTGTATGAGAAGAACAGCTCTGTTTTATTCACAGCAGTAGGTTTTCAGTCAATTTTGTATCTGAAGGAACATGTTTTATCTTTCTCCTCTTCTGGGTCATGCATCTTTCATCCTCACTCTTTTCCAATTGATGCCCAAAGGCTGGCGCTACTCCATTTCACTCTGAAATGCTACTGGGACTTTTTTCCTAACTCTTCTTGTGGGAAGATGGAAGAGTACATTGGGGTTCCTCTGCGCACATCACTGCTGACCACAATGGGACCGTGGCCAGCTGGGCTCTGACCCCTTCACCAAGAACTGGTAATCTCAACTTTTCGCATCTGTCTCTAAGATGAATTCATCTCATAGCAAAATGCAGGGCAGAACCTCTAAGTTCTGAAACTAGGCCTGGAAATAAAAAAAAAAAAATCAGGTTCATGATGTACTAATTTTCTGCTATTGATTTAAATAGTTAATTTATGGTAACTATGGTTTCTAGTGTTATTATATAATCCTACTTACAGGATGAACTGCCCAGCTGGTACTTAGTGTGTCTGAAACTGTGAATTATCTTGCTGGAAAAACAGGCCATGTGGAACAGGGGCAGGGACTAACTTATCAAAGTTTAAAGCTCACATGGGGATCTCAGAGGAGAAACTTGGACGCTGCTGGACCACCAGAAAAAGGGGGAATTTAGGAAAAGGAGTTCAAGTGTTGCAGAGGGGGATGTAATATCCATGAGAAAAAGACAAAAGTGGTTCTAAAGCTACCTAAAACAGTCATGTCTTTGTCTACCACCCAACATTTAGTCTTGGGACCATTCCCAGGTATTGAGTGCTTACGTGCTCCCTGCACTGGACTAACCCCTTTTCTTCCTCTTTAGAACATCAAGTGAAGCTTGCTCCTGACTGCCTGTTCTGGTCAGCCTTTCTGACCTCAGATCTCCTTTTCTTCTTTCAGCCTGAAGTGCCCCTCATTTCTCAGAGTCTCTGAGACAGATCTGAATTCAAGTCATGCACAGGGACACAGCCCCAGAATTAATATTCCCAGAACCAGTGGGAAGTTCAGAGCATTTTCCTCCTTCCTCCCTCCTCAACCTGTGCTGCAAATGATTATTTTTCCAACCAAAAAAACAATCACAAGAAAAGTAGATGATCCCTCCAAGCTCAAAGGACAAATGAACACCAGAATGAAAGGGGAAAACTCATGTATTTGACCTACGTGTGAACCACTGCAGCATTTGTAGTTTTTAGCATGTATTTTTTTCCCCACAACTTGTCTCCATCTTTGAAGATTCACCTCGGAACCCCTCTGTTGCCCATGAGACACTGGCATCCCTGGCTGGTGGACTGCAATTTTGCCTTTGCCAAGAGAAGATGGATTGATGCAGTGGGATGGATTAGTTCTGCAAGATGTTAAATGATTTAGCTGAGAGGGAGAAAACACAAAGATGAGACAGATCAGCTGGCTTAACCGAGGGCTGGCGACAATGAGGGTCACATTTGTTTGGTCTGTTCTGATAGGTATTATTTCTGGGTAATAGCAGCACGTCCTTCCAGAACTTGCAGGCTCAGCCTTCACCTGAACCTTTTAAACTATCTCAAAGCACAAGGAAGAAATAAAGATGACTGAAATGAAAATTTCAATTCAGTTGTGCAGCAATTGCAGAAAAAAATGTTTCAAACTGGCCCCACTTTGTCTGCACTGCTGACCTTACCTCAGGAGAGCAGAGGAAAAAACTTCATATCGTTATGCTACACACCAGATTTGCAATGAAGCAAACTACTCATGGTAGTGCTCTGGGGAGGATCCACTTATATTGTCTGCTCTGATCTCTCCAGGTAGTACATATTTAATCCAGGCTAGGCTGTTCTCTGGTTATAAACTAGAGCAGTCCAGCATAGACACATCTAGACTATCTCACCTGTTGGATCAAGTTTTCAAGCACTGCTCTGGGAATGTTCAAGTTAAAACTGTTTATGAGTTACTTCACAGTATTAGATGGACACATCTAGGGGATGAGCAACAGACTTTCTTACAGAAGGATTTCAAGGCAGAGATGAATTCCTCCTGCCCAGAGAGTCCCAGGCTAGATGATGGTAAATCCATGAATCCAGGAGATGTCCTGGATTCATAAACATCAAGGGATCATGGTGATCATGGAGGGTGAGTTTGGCTCAGTCACCAAATCCACCTCACAGTTCTTGAATTTAACCCCATGTGTGATAGAGTACCCAAATTTCCCAAAGGCTCTGAATCATGGTTCAGAGACTCCAGGCAATCAAGAAACTACTTCTCACTTCAAAATCTGATCTCCCTTACAGTTCCCAGTAGCACCTTATTTCTGTCTTGAATCCATCTGCTTCCAAGCCTTTACTGACTGCATCTTACACTGTCTTTGTTAGCTAGACTGAAAGCCCCCGGCTATCAGAAATCTTTTCCATCTGTTGGGACTTATACTCTATGATCAGTTTTCCTTTTAGGTTTTCTAAATAGATTCAAGTTTTTCTGCAAGTTTTCCTGAGTGCAGCATTCTAGCATAGCTCCTTCCTGAACAGGGGTTGAGAGTAGGGGGTTGCTCTATTTTTCCCATAGCTGATTAGCAGGCAGATTTCACTGCTTTCTGAAAGAGATCATCTGTGGAAGACCATATAATTCCAGTAGTAAGCATATTATTGTACAGACTATTGCATTTGTGCAATCTAGGCAAGGTTATTTAAAATAAATCAATAAATAAGATGAAATCTAAAAGTTCCTATTTTTCCTTCTGTAATATTCCATAACACAAGCTGAGGAACTGCTTCTAAATATTCATGGAGAAGCACAGATTAACTACTCCTTCTCCTCTACCAATAGCTTCCCTCTTTTCCCTTTTACCAGATCTTCACATGCTGCTCCTCACCTTGGACTAACAGTCCCATAATAAAAGGCTATCTAGCATGCATACATGCTGAAAGCTTGGTTCAAGCACCTGAGGAATGGTAGGAGGGTCAAAGGGTAGAACTGTTTCCTGAAGATGGACTGCAAGGTGCTAAATGATGGTTTCATTCTCAGCAAGACACACATGACATACATAAGTAGACTTAAAGTAGAGGCAGAGTGTTCAGGGATATCAAACAGATATTTAACTGTTCTGATGTGTTTCTCAGCACTAGGTGTCTGTATCCAGGTAGGATGTAAACTTGACCCCTCCCAGGATGGAGAATTCTTTATCCAGTGAATAGTCAAGTTCGTCTCTCTCCAATCTAGTAATAAGGGTGTGGGACAATGTCAAAGGCTTTTCACAAGTCCAGGTAGACAACATCAATTTCCCTTCCTTTGTCCACCAATGCCCTCACTCCAACATAGAAGGCCATCAGATGGGTCAGACACAATATGCCCTCAGAGAAGCCATGTAGGTTGTCTCAGATCACCTTGCATGTGCCTTAACTTCTCTTCCAGGAGAATCTGCTCTGTGATCTTCCCAGGCATAAACGTGAAGCTCACTGACCTGTAGCTCCTCAGGTCTTCCTTTTTCCTTTCTTGCATATTGGAGTTGTTTTCCTTTGTCCAGTCACCAGGGACTTTGCCAGAATTTTTCAAGTATAATGGAGAGCGACTTGGCAAACACATCAGTCAGCTCCTTCAGAACCCTGGGATACCCTGGGAATTCTTTTGCCTCCATGGTCAAGGTGGACCCCATCAGGCCAAGTGCCATGTAAACTGTCCCGTGATCAAAAAAGACAAAGTTCCTGCAGTGGCACCAGTCTCATAGCCATGTATTTATCATTATATTATGGAGCTATATTATATTACTGGGTTCTCTGATCCTCTCAGTATCTCATGCAGCCACTGGAGGGATAGAGGAAAACACCATCTGTACTCCCACTACATCTACTAACCAAACCAAACCCTTGAAGTCCCTTTTGATAGCCCTCAGGCTTCTCAGTAATTTCATTGCTGCCAGCCTGAACTATCAGTTAGGGATAATAGTCAGAGAGGCAAACCAGACTAGGGAGTCTCCTAGTGATGTCCCTGACCTGGGCCCCAGGGAGTCAGTACGCTTTCCTACTGGTAGGAATTTATGACCAATTTATGGGGCCCTCAGTTTCTCTCAGAAGTGAAAATCTCCCTTGAAAGTGTTCTTCATGGGAAGGGCCTCTTGCACTGGAGTGAAGTTTTTCATTGCTGATGAAGATGGTGCTAACTCACCTAGGATTGTTCAGAAAACAACTCGATTTCTACAGCATCTGCAAACAGAGATTGCTGTACTTCATTACTAGGACTGTTAGGTTATTTTGATTAACTACTGAGTTTCAAACTTATGAGAAATCCCAAAGGATATATGGATCCATTCGTGCTCAGTGGGATACCTGAATCTGCAGCTACAACATGCTGAGCTTTGCCCCAGGTAAAAACTTCTAATGGAGGAGAAAATTCCCAGGGAGAATGGTTTGTCTCAAGAGTCAGTCTCCAACCTCTCTCAAGCTGTGAAAATTAACGTGTTCCTGAATAAAACAGAACACTTAAATTAAAATTCACTACCTTTGTCAAGCAGTGACTGAGGTGTATTACAGTGCTTATTTCTTTATGTCTCTCTACAAATCTGGAAGCTTGATTCTTGGTTGTGCATTGTAGTGGAATCAGCTTTGTGTTCTCCTTAATAATCTCTGATATGAAAAATCATTTCAATTTTTTATTTTTTTGACAGATAGCAATCATCCCATCTTCCAGGCAACAGCAAACTTATTTTGCACAGGGAGATTATGGAGTCATCATCCCTGGAGGTGTTCCAGAACAGGGGAGTTGTGGCACTGAGGGGCATGGTTTGTGGGTATGGTGGAGGTGGGTTGCACTTGAGCTTGGGGATCTGAGAGATCTTTTCCAACCTTAATGATTCCATGATTCTGTGATTCTATTTCAGGCCTTCTGAGTACCTTGAGGCCTCTCACAATGCTGCGACACCCATGAACCACCCCACCAGGACCAGGATGTGGGCAGGTAACACTGGGTGCTCAACTGGTGCCTTTTTGGAAAGAGCCTCTTTGGAAATAGTAGTGAGCACCTTCTCTAAGGAGGTAAGAAGGCATGATGAGTTTGGCTAGATGTTACCAGTGAGAAGGATACATCCAGAACAAAGGGCACATATTACATATATGTCCAAATAGAAAAAGGCTTCTAAACTTCCAAGTTCAGATCCTTGCTGCCCCAGTCAAGTTCATTTACTATGGAGAAACCCATCCTGGGGACCTTGGAGTCCCAGACTGCATGTTCCCTTTGCACAACACACCCATTTGCATTCACAAACTTGAACTGTACCATACTGAGCACTGATCTTGACACAGATTTGCTTTTGCAGGACTGAGTTTTTTCCTGGGAAATTTGTGTGGGAATCATATCATGGTGTTCTGCAGCAGAGAGAAGTTGCACGAGGGACCCTGCGAGGAGCTGAGTGCAGTACTTAGTGAGCCATGCTATGCAAACAGCTGGGGCACAGGCACCAAGTTTAGAGATTCCTATTGCTCCGCTGAACTAACACATTAAGAAAATGTCCATACAGTCAAGAAAGAGCAATTAAATATTGAATGCTTTGCTAGTGTGTAGAACTGTTTGAAGAGCTCTCAAACTCTCCCAGAGACACGAGCCTGTCTATCATGGGCAAACTTTTCCTAGCAAGCATAAGAAGTAGTGTTTGAGGATGCAGAACACCAAGCCTTTTGAGCGGGTGTCAATTATCTTTAAGCTGAATGGATAGTCCTAGAAACATCAGAAGCAGGATTGAATATGCTTAAAGTAGATAGCTGTTTATATGCCTTACAGAGCCAGATTTTTAAAGAGGAAGTGTCAAATTAATGGTTAGTGAGCAGTAGCTAGGTAGTATTGTTGACCTGCTCTCTACCTTCTTCAAGCAGTCTTTCCAGTCTAGGTTCTAAAAACATTCCCCTGCTGAGCACTGCAGGACCAAAGCGCACATTCTTCAGGATGTTCAAATGTCCAGCTTTAAATGAAATGTCGATCAGAGTGATCTGACTGAGCAGGAGATGTTGGATCTATAAGTCAGTGTCTGAGAGATACTCATTTGGTCCCTAAGTAACTTTCAGGACCATCTCTGCAGGGATATATTGCTCAAACCTAGAGTTTTGCTGACGTGCCTCTAGTCCATCAAATTCTGGAACTGACAAAATTTCCCTGTGTTGTCATACAGTTGAGTCAATCGTTCAAGAGGGCACCAGAGCCCTAGATTATTTGCAGAGCTGCAAACCCTGTCACATGATAAAATAGCATCCAAATTCTGGGGACCAGCCCAGGGATCCGATAGTAGCGTCTCATCCAGAGTCCCTGCAGATGGGAGATGTAATGGTATAGTAGTGGCAGAAGGCCATCTTTGAATGCATTGCATTGCTGGACAAAACTTCTTTGCCACACCAAACATAGCACTTCCAATCCTTGTGGGATTGCCAAAGGAGGAAATTAATCCCTCTCCTCTATGTGTACACCTCTAGAGGCGTATCCTATGTCTCTAGATCCACGTATGGGAGATTCAGAGCAGTATCTGGGAGACTCATGAAGCCAACAGGAAAGCAGGCAAGAAGAGACAAATTCTCCATCTTGTTGTGTTGCTGTTATTCATACCTCATGATGACTGAATGCAAAACATATGCTGTAAGATTGCAATGTAAACCTGCAAGCCATAGCATGTTCACATCAACTCCCACTACAGTCAGTGAAAGGATTCACAATGTATCAGATCTTATCTGGGTACTGTTTTTAATATGACATAATAAATCATACTGCGTGTTAAACTACAAACTTCTCCCACCCCCTGTGCTGAATGCAAGTAGCCCATGTGTCTCAGGAACAGACATATGGGGACATTGACTACTCTCTGCCGTTAAAGTGCTGTTTCAGAGAAATATCTACCAGTAGCAAAAGGGTACCTTACAGTCCCAGTTCAGCAGTACAAATGACAATAATTACCCAGCTGACTGTCAGAGTCTCTGCCAGGGGAACACTAATTTGTCCCCATTAGTCTGCAATCAAAACCTAAGTGAGAAGTCAATGCAACAAAATGAAGACCGGGCTGACGAAGAGCATGGGACCTGATGGGTCATGTCAAGTGAAGAGATGACATGTAAAGGTTTGGGAAGGTGGTTGGTCACAGATACTCTGCCCTTTGGGACTTGGAAAGAGGAACATGACAGAAGACCACTTCTTTCTTAGCACTCTGGACTGCACTGCTTGCTCCTGTGGAAAAGATAGAAATGCCATGACCTTCCAGAAGTCCTTTGCCCAAACCAAACGATACTGGAAAGAAGCCATTAGTTTTCATCTCAAGTCCCAATGAGCAATTTATTAGACACTGCTCAAAACTGTCTCGATAAATTATATTGCCAAAAAAGACAATTTATAGAAACAGGAGTTATGGGGTAGGTTCTCAATGCATGGTGGATTTCTGGACTGCTATTAGGGACTGAACTGAGATAAGATTTTAAAAATTAAAATTTGGAGTAATTTTAAGCTGTCATTTTCTCAGACTGAAACATTTTCTCTGGATCAATGATTTCTTCCGCAATTTATTATTATTATTTTTATTTCAGTAGAATGACATTTCTCATAGCAATACAGTAAAGCCTTTTTTGTTGGAAGATTTTCAACCAGTTCCACCTACTGCTCATAGTTCTGATCCAACCCTTGTGACTCATGGCTGCTTTCCTTCCTTTACAACAGCAATCTAACAATGAGTCCATCCTTATCCAAACCAGGACTGTGACGGTGGTCTGTAAAAGTTGAAGGACCAGGCTTGTCTTCTTTTGCTTTGTGGACAAGAACTGAGGACTGGTCAGCCTGCTGGAACTGTTTCTGTCTTGGAGATCAACAGCAACAGTTAGGTTGCTGCTGCCACCACTTCCCAAATCACTTCACTCCTTTGTTATGATCAACTTCTTCACCCAATCAGCAGCAGACACCAATGTTCCTTTCACTTTTCACAGAACAGATCACAGAGGAGTAAAGGACAGCATGGCCACAGTTGTCCATTTCACCACTTTAGTGCAATGCAGTATAGTTCCTGTCTTAGAACAGGTTCTAGCTGTTCACCAATCCCACAGATGCCTGCTACCCACAGTTTAAATCTTAAGCTGTCCTGTTGAATTAGTTCCAACTGTTGTTTGCTCCAGAAGCTGAGGACCACTTTATCTTTCCAGACTATCTCACACAGAAGTATGCAAAAGCAGTTTCTGCTCTGCTGAATATTACAGATTTGTTCTCCAGCCAGCACCTCCAGTGTCTATGTCTTCCTGTGCAGCCTAAGTCCTGCCACCAGCAGAGAGTGAGGAACCACTTTGGCGCAGTCTTTACACCACAGCCATGAGCAAAACACAAGAACATAACCACCATGCAAGCCCTGGAGTATCTAAAGTTGAACAAATGTCCAGATGTTTGGGGGTTTGGTGGCTCTGGTTGTGTCAGGCTTGGAACTTGATGATCCTTGGCGTCCCTTCCAACCCAAGCCTTTCTATGGTTCTACGACTCTATAAGGTATTTGGCTGTGTCTGATCCGTTCTATCGTCCAAACTGTTAATAAAAAGATTGATACAAATTGCTGTTTTCCAATCTCTGTAAAGACATCACACTGCAAAACGTGGTGAATCATACAGTTGGAACAATTCTGTGAGGTAAAAAATATGGAAAAAAACCCACAAACTAAAACACTGAATAGCACCAGGGAATACTGAGTCTGTTCCTTAAGAACAGACGTTTACCAGAAGATAAACTCATGTCCTCATTCTTGCAATATTGATGAGTAATTTAATTATTCATTAAAATTAAATTTGTGCCTTATTTATATATAAATATCAATATATATCTGAATGAGACAGAGAACACAATTCTTTCTTGATATGTACTTTTGTGTATTTTCTATCTGTAATGCAGTCTTGGCATCAATTCCATAAAATTCTTGTATATTCTCTGACTTTCTGTTTTAACTTGCCTGAATTATCAGAAAGTTTTGGAGTGGAGTGGGTCCAGGACAGGTGCTTGAGAGACTTAAATCACTTTTCCTCTCTCAGAACAGATTCCTGATGTTAAATTCAAAGTCATTATTTTGAAAATGGCCCCTTCTGCAATTTGCTTTCAGTCCTATTTCCCTACTTGTAGAAAACTCGTGTCAGACTATGTCAAAAGCCTTATGAAAGTCAAGGTCTATCATATCTATCACTTCTTTTTTCTGTCCATAGGCCAATGACCCCATTAAAGAATGAGATTAGATTAGTTTGACATGATTTGTTCTTGACAAGTCTATGTTGGCTGTTTCTTACTTCCTTTTATCCTCTAAGTGCTTATAAAGTGATTGTTTAATGTTTTCTTCCGGTATTTTTTAGGATATTGAAGTCAAGCTGAGTAGTCTGTAGTTTCCCAGCTCTTCCTTTTGCCAGATCTGACAGAGGAGATTTGTAGGTTATGGGAAACTCCCCTGTGATTTGGGAAAAGTAGTGCCCATTTCTGTTTCAGGAAGTATGAAAGGCAGAAACATTATAACCCACTTCTGTTGCAGGAGAAAAGATGATTCCGGCTCTGGGCAGACACAGGGTGCTGCTAATAACAAGAGAGCACAAAGACCAAGGTTTTCAAGCACTGCTGAGCAAAATAAATAAGTAAATAAATGAATAATAGAAAAGAAAAAATTATATAAAATAATTAAATTTGAAAAAAAAGTCCCTAGCTCACCTAAATGCTCACTGGTCCTAGAGTCACCATAATGCAAAACTGCTTTCTGGGTATATGGGAACAGTTGCATCTGGGTTCACAGCTGGTGGGATAATCAAGGCAGAAGGGAACAGTAGGAGAAGGCTCCGACTGGAAAAACCTTGCTCTCATCTGGGCCTTGAGCTGTGATGATCTAGACTGCCTCCATGTCAGTTGAGTCAGAACATGGAAAATGTGTCAGTTTCTCACACATCTACGTGATGCTTAAATAGCTGGGTGACCTTGCTTTCTGCTAACTCCCAAAAGAAGAAAGACAGAACCTATTTGTCTATGCCAGCTGGCTGCAGGACCCCTCATCTGGTAATAGGGACAGTTGAGATTGAAGGTTCTCCAGTTCTACTGTAGAGATGGCCCAGCAGCACTGTGGCTGTAAAAAGCAGCTGAACAGCCTCCCAGTCTACAAGCATCTCCCATCTATGTGGCAAGTTGAATATGTGCACTGGCAATCCTGAAGTCTCCTGGATGTTGCAAATGGGAAGGTGGTGCCAAGCAAACAGCATCTGCCATCAGCATTGACAGTTCAGCTAACTTTACGCCAAAAGAACTGTGGCTTCACAGCTTACCTCAGCACTATCAGCCCCTGGCCAATGGGGAACCGAAGCAGCAGCACTGCAGGAAGAAACGTGTGAAACACTGCAGCAGTGCCCTTCACTTGGGAGGAAGTGAGCCACGTTTTGGGAGGGTGTTGATGAGACTGAGTGCTTTCCTCCTCCACACATACGCTCAGGGATGTTTTCTGGCCAGATTTCCTTTCAACGCTGTTTAATAGAGAAAAATAGCACTTAGATCTTCTGCACTTGCTGGCAGAGGTGGCAACTGATGAACAGATAATGAAGGCTTTATTCTCCATTTGTTCAGCTGTTTAGGAAGGGAAAAATGTCTGAGAGCTTGAAGAGAGTCAGCAACGTGCTCACAGTTGTATGATAAAATAGATGCTATCCAATTGCTCCTCAGAAGTTGATTTGCTGCAGCAGCCAATGGAAGCAGCAAAGCTTGGAGCACCCTTGTGTAAGTTCCTCAGTCTCCAGGAAACACCGTGTGAGCTGTACACAAAACAATCCCTTTTAATTGGGCACACAATAAGCCTATGAGCTACAAAGACATTTGACTGGTTTATGCTGTAATCAAGTTTAGTCATCATTATGCAAAACTAATTAGCAAGTCAGAATCCCTTTTTGTCATCTCTAAGCTATTGCTGCTTTTAGACTTGAGATCCCAAGACCTTCCCTTTCCCTGCCCTTTCCTGCTGCTATTCTGGAACTAAACCTCCTCGCTCCATCACGACAAAGGATGTGGGGAATATAAAAAAGTCTTCAGCTCTTTCCTAAAATGTCAAGAACCAAAGAGTGCTTGGATTTCTTTCCCAATTATTCTGTTCTTAGAATTCATTATTTCAGGGGAGAAAACAAAAAAGATGTTTTGAGTTGTTTGTATGATTTCTGATAAAACACTCATTTCTGCAATCTTTGGCAAGCAGAACTTCTCATTTGTCAGAATTTTTTGCTTAATATTTCTGTTTCCAAAATGGACTTAAGCAATGCTGCTTGATTGTTTGTTTTCTTTTTCCATTCTCATGAGTCAGAAGTATAGAGAAAATATTTTGTAAAAACAAAAATAAATAAATCCCTTACAAAATAAGATATACCTTCAGTGCCTGCTCTGTGAGCACATCTTCTGTGCATGCTGGTGCAAGTTGACAGCTGAGGTGTTCCCTGTTCCATGATGCTGCTGAGTGCTGGCATCCTGAGTTTTATATTGTGAATTTCCTCCAGAGTCTGTTTTAGTGACTAAGTGCAAGACTTTCCTGGGTCCTTAGTTCTGGGATAATCTGACTCGCAGCCTAGAATTATGGAATGCTCAGCCCCTCTGTGTCACCTGATTGAGCCATCAGTGTGCCCAGGCAACCAAGAGGGCCAAATGGCATCCTGGTTTGTAATAAGAAATAGTGCAGCCAGCAGGAGCAGGAGGTGATCATCCCCCTATACTCTGCTCTGGTGTGGCTGCAACGCAAGTACTGTGTTCAGTGTTGGGCCTCTCACTATGAGATATTGAGGCCCTGGAGCATGTCCAGAGAGAGGCAACAGTGATGTGAGGACAACGAAGTCTTGGGGGGAGCAGCTGAGGGAGCTGAGATGACTCAGTCTGGAGAAGAGAAGTCTCGGGGGAGAATTCATCGCTCCCTACAACTCCTGAAAGGAGGTTGTGGTGAGGTGGGCATTGGCAGGTAACAGTGATGGGATGAGAGGTTGTGCCAGGAGAGGTTTAGGTTGGATATTGCAAAATTCTTCACAGAAAGAGTGGTTGAGCATTGGCACAGGCTGCCCAGGGAGGTGGTGAAGTCACTGTCCCTGGAGGTGTTTCAGAACCATGGAGATGTGGCACTGAAGGACATGGTAAGTGGGCATGGTGGGGGTGGGTTTGGCTTGCACTTGGTGATCTTAGTGTTCTTTTCAGCCTTAATGGTTCTATGACTGTCATGGTTTTTAACACTAATGGGCACCTCAGCACCACCACACCACACCGTCACCGCCCGTACTCAACAGAACAGGGCAAGAAACTGCAATGAATACTATTTATGAGTTGAGAAAAGAACAGGGAGCAATGTGGCAACCTTCTTCTATGCTCAGCCATCCTCATTGTGTGGTTTCATTTTGTCTGTCTTTAAATGCTACCAGAAACTTCCCACACACTTTAGGATGTAAGCCTTAGCTCTTGCCTCACACAGGGAAGAACCAAAATCAGTTTTGAGGTTAAAGGCAGAATTTTGGAGGGCTCTGAGAAATCAGAGCTATGATCTGTAAAACACTGCACACAACTCAATGGAGGCAGATGAGGAGCATGCATTTAGATGTGCAACTGCACCAAGACAGAACAGGGAATGAGTGGCTACTCACAGTGCTGCAAAGAAGCAACTGCATGTCATGAGCTGAGCATGCTAATGTAAAATGAGGTGAACACTGTTCTGCGTGTGTTGGCAGGAGTGCCTCCAGAGTCATATGGCATCTGGTCTGGAGTGCTGTAGCTCAAGAGAGATGAATGAAGAAGATGAGCAGTGAGAACGGAAATTATTAGATGCAACCTGCAAAGAAAGGCTGAAATAATTGAAGTTATTTAGTCTAGAGAAGACTTAGGGGAAACATAATAGTCTGCAGTTACATAAAAGGTTTCTGCGAAGAGGAAGAGAATAATTCGTTCCACATGTTCATTCTGGTTAGGAGATGGGGTAATTAAATCACAGTTAGGAAAATTCAGGTTAGTTATTAAGAAAAATCTTCTAACATAAGGAGAGTTAAGCACTGCTATTTATTTTTTTCCTGGGTTTGTTGTGTACTTTTTATTACTAGAAGCTTCTAGGAACAGGATCATCTCTTCAGACAGCCTTCCTGACCACAGGGCTTTCCGTGGTTCGGGGAAATAGAAGAGGGAATCTCCTCAAATCTATTCTACTGTTCTTTTCTATGTTTCTGTGACACAGGGAGGTGCTCTGACCCTCACACTCACTGCTCCAGTCTATTCAGTCCCTAAATGTCCTCTCCTGGGGTGTAACACCCTATACAGTCATAATTTGGAAGACTCCTGCTGACTGACTCCCTGATGTGGCAAAAAATGGGGTTTGAGGATGTCAAATCTCATCAGAGCCACAACCAGCATAACCCATCTGACAACCCTGTGTACTCTGCAGAAGAGAAGTGGAAGGGGAAATATTTGTTCTCGTACAGAATACGTCTCATCACTTTTCAATAAATCTCTTTGTACTCATTGCAATGTTTATCCTGACACTGGTTGGGCGGTTGATCACCATTTCCTTACTATGAAACAATTATTTTAGTATCACTCCGAGTGCCAAGGACATAGATGGACAAGGAAAGATATCTATAACCATAAAAGAGAAGAAAAGTAACCAAGGCAACTCACACAACTCTACAAAATAACAAGGACTTTCAGTACCCATTGCCTTTGCATTGCAGTGGCAATAATCATGTGTTCTGGATTTGTTTTGATGTCATCCAAGATTTGATCCAATTCCTCTTTCTCAGCAAGTGCCTCTCAAAAAAAATAACAGGTGTAGGCCTGCACCAAATCCCCCTCTCTCAGTCAGGATCCAGACTCAGACCTCTTACATCTTTAATCAGCTGAAAATAGACCTGACAAATGGAGCAGCAAATGTGTTTCTCGTATCTTCCTTTGGCTGTAAAATAAATGACCTGAGCCAGGGCTCATCTCTCTTCTCTACAATTCCACGCAAGCAACACAACCTTATTACTGTGACAGTCTATGACACAGCGCGTGATGTGGCCAAGTTTTCACTGAAAATGGTGGGGTTTTGTGTGTTTGGAGAGAGATTGATGTGTTCTTTGTAACTAGAGTCCCATGTATGAAAAATGATGAAGATTGGCCTAGATCTCACAGCATCACAGAGACAGAGCATTGTTGGAGTCATCTAGCCCAGCTCCCCTGAAATTAACACCTAAAGCTGATTAGATGCTCAGAACCCCATCCCCCTGACCTTGGCTGTCTCCAGGGATGTGGCACCACCACCTCTCTGGGTAACATGTGCCAGAGCCTCACCACTCTTTGTGTAAAAAATTTCTTCATTATATCCAGCCTAAATCTGACAATTTTAGTCTGAAACCATTTCCCTTTGTCCTATCACAACAGATCCTGCTAACAGCCTGTGCTGTTCTTACTGCCCATTTAGATATCAAAAGGTCTCATCAAATATCCTCTTCAGTAGCACCTGTCTGCACTGATGCTGGAAGACAAGCTTCCACCGCCATCCCCATGACCGAGCAGGAGGGAGGTGCACAGTCACAGTGTCTGTTCTCTGTGTTATAAAAAGGAACCTCATGATTCAGTGTGAAAAGACTCTGAATACTGATTTATCTCTAAATCTGCCCTTATCACTGCAGTATCCACCAGCCCACAAACACCGTAAGAACTGCAGCCTGGCCACTTGTTTTAAACACTGAGTTTCACAGGTTGCCTGTTTCCCAGCATGCATCGATGTCAAACTTCTGATGTGAGATATCTAACAGGGAGAAGAATGGCATGTGCAAGATTTGCTTATGGTGCATTTTTCTGACTGCCATTAAACTGATCTATTGCTGGAACAAACAATAAAAAACTGATTAAAACTCAGCCCTTCATAAATTAAATATTGTTGTCTCTAGCTGGCAAGCCCGCTGCTTGGCAGGGAGCTGGAACAACAGAACTTGGTGCAATGTGTATCTACAGAGTGACAGGTAGAGGGGATTTATTCCTCTTCCACACCACATTACCAAATAAAAGGTACATTGGCTATATCAGAAAGCTCCTGAACCCTGCTCAGCTAATGGCGTTTGCAAAACACCTGTCCCAGGTGAGCTACTTTTCAAGCTGGAAAGCTATCAAGCTGCCTTCTTGAAAGTTTGGGGAGGGGGAGGGGGAGGGGGAGGGGGGGGGGGGATTACGAATATGGATATTTTACTGAGGGTGATTTTTATTAACAGCAAGTGTTCTGTTGGGTGAATACTATGATGAACACTTGTGCTTGCTAGATTGTGTTCTCAGAGAAATCCAGAGCAGAGTCTCTGGGCTAAGCAATGCAAGCACAGGATTGTAGCAGAGCTCCTTTTGAACACAGTTTTATTGTAAGAAAAGGAAGAACAGGGGTAGGAAAGGGCTGAGAGACAGCACACAGGTTTTACTCCTGTCCTGATAGGAACAGCACACTGCATCCCCAACCAGGAACATCACCACTTCTGCTCCACAAATGGATGTACATTGAGCCTTAGGTAGAATGCAAGGATTGATGTAAGCACTGCTCTTTCCCTCACGTTGCTCTTCTCTTACTCCCACTCCAGCTCCTACTCTGGAAAGCACCAAGAGCAGAAGGAGGCATTTTTCAAGAGCTAACTTCTGTGCTTTGTCAGGCACCCAATGACAGGCGCTGTGGTCACCACAACACTGCAGTGAAATCCAGATTTTCTTCTGAGGGCAGTTCATGAGGTACTCTGGGATTCAGTGTTACCTTCCAAATGCCTGGGGGCTGATTCTCATCTCAGCCTCTGCTTGAGTTCCTCTATAATGCCTCTTCTGAATCGCTAAGCCCTCTTTGTAAGTCCTGCCATCAGGATTGCCTGTTATCCCACACTGCCCAGGAGCTGCCACTTGTTCCACCCTGAGGATGCTTGTGCATTCATTCAGAACTAGTTTATCATCATTTTTTCGGAAGCAGTTTGGGCTTGGACATGAAAACACGAAGGTATTAGAATTATCTGACAGGTGCTGCTTATGTGATCAGCCATGAGGATGTGAATAACTTCACCTAGAATCAATGAGGTTGGAAAAGACCGTTAAGATCATCTAGTTCAAGAGTCAACCCATCACCACCACGCCCACTAAACCAACTTGGGTCTGTCCCTTGGCCTCATGTATGGAAAGAGTGGAATATGATTTCAGATGTTCCTTTCCTGAACTAGCCAGAGCATGGATTGTCCATAACCACCATTTGGGGAAGGACAGTGCAAACACACACTTTAATGTGGGCTTAGTTTCTCTATTCATCCCTTTTTCAACTTGCTTGACCAATGGATTGCAGTGCCACCCTCTGTCAGCCGCTGGACATCCTCAGTACCACATTTCTTTCCATTCTCAGAGTACGAAAAACTCTGCTTGCTCTGTGACTGTGGTAGAACAGAGATTTGGAGTGATTCTGCAGACTGCAGATCTGACAGTGGCATGCAAGAGGGATCTTCTGTGTAGTTTCCAGAATGCTCTACTTTTGGATTGGTGAGATCTTTTCTGACCAATAAGGATGGTTTTCTTTGGAGGTTTGTGAGGATATCTGGAATCAAATCCACCTGTGACACTGAAGACTGGAAGCGTAACTCTCAGTGGGAGGAGACCTAGCATCACTGAGGGATGAATGTAAGATTGCTGTGTTTGCTCTATTGGCAGTTTCACAGACTTAAAACCTGTTCATTATCAGTATCTCAAATTGTTAATTCAAGCTAAAGCACAGTAAGAAACAACTGCTGCATTTATTTTTCCACTTGTAGTGTAATATCTTTAGCCATGCAGATTCTATTCAGTAAAGCCCTGGTGCCATTCCCCCCCACACCCCAAATGGAAGCTGAAGCCAGAGAAGTTCAGTTACGAGTTGGATGCACTTTTAGGGGAAACAATCACAGATATCAAAGTCATCCTTTCAAACAAACTGCCATCTCCTAGGTAAGTCCATGATAAATATTGCTGTTTTACTTTTTACATCTGAATCTTATTAGTGTTTGCAGTGTGTTTTGTGTTGCTTTGCAGTCACAGGACCTTAGAGGTTATTTTTCCTCCCAAAGACAGTTCTTTAGAGGGAGGCTAAGGACATCCTTCATGTTTCAGTTCTACCTATGCACAGCCAACTTCTGTTGAAGTTACCTACTTCTTCTCATGTTGGAGGTATGGAGGCCAAGGTCTTTGTTGCCTAATCTACATGACTCCCTGTGTACATCAGAAGGGAACAGTGGTGGAATCCATTGTCATCATCCTCTCCAGCATCACTCTCTACAGCTCTCACCTTGGAACCAGCACTGATACCTCTCCTAAACCTTTCTCTTCCTAAACTGTGACCTCCTTGTCTGCTGTTTCTCCAGACAAAATGTGAGTAGCTGTAGAAGTGTGTTGGACATAGAAGCAGACTTTCTCCTTCATCCAGACATTACATGGGAAAGTACACAGTGCTAGATCCAGCTGAGCAGAACCACTCTAAAGGGAACTGTGGGAGAAGCCAGAAAGTAGGAAACTACAAGAAGCAGCATCCTCTCCGGCCACTATTCAAGGAGAAAAATCATACCAAATTTAAAACATTTATTTACTCCTGCCATGCTTGCCAGAAAAGAGAGCCTCAAATGCTAAAGAATATCCTGGCACCTCTTCCTCTGTCCCTGGACTCCTCTGCAGCACTAAGCTGGGTTGCAAATGCATCTATCAGCTTGAAATTAAACCAGAGGATTCTCGGACAGGGCTTGATAAAGGACTTAGTGAAACAGTTCTGCATGGTGTGATGAACAGCAGAGCCGAGGTGCCTAAGTGCAAAGAGCTAAGACCTTCTTACGATCTATAGCTAAAACTGATCCTGACCATGTGGACATGCTGAAGCTGTGACATTGCTTAGACAGAGATTCAGCGTGGGGGTCGTTTGAGCAGCCACTGTCTAGCCATGATATAAACTTACATTCGTGATAATAAAGAGACCTTAAAATTCATGTCCTTGTGTCTTTCCTCTGCTTCTGAGCAATTTCTTTTTCAACCTTGATGCTATCTGGCTGCAGTTAAATAGCTCCAGTCTAAAGGACACCTCCTCAATATTGATTCTGACTACTTAAACTTCGTTATTTCACTCAATCTTTTACTCAGTACTGTACCACACATGGACACCCTGGGCTGCATATTTAGTCTTCAGCTATTATTGGTCTGGTATTAAATGGTCTGTTTCAATATAAAACATACACAGTATTCATCTTCATTTTCAGAAGCTAAAAACGTATATAAGTAGATGACATTTCTGATCAATTAGCTGGCTCCTTTTTCTTCCCCAAATTAGCTTTCCACGAAGGGTTTCTGAAGCATACTTCAAGGCAATTATTCCTTTAGGAAGAGAGGGGAGGAGCTCAGAATAGAACCATGCTGTCAGTTGGAGAAAATCAGGAAACTGGAGTGGATGGGAGTTGCTCCAGTCTTATCCCAAGCACTGAACTTCACCAGGGATGGGAAGGCAGGCTGAAAACGTGGGAGGACATATGATGGTCATGATTCTGCTGATGTGTGTCCTGGCTTTTCAGCATCCAGTCTGTGACAGAAGAACAGAAGTTTTGACTTTAGCACTAAAGGGGAAGCTAGACACAAGTCTCAGAAAAGCTGTCATGTGCTGTCATTGAAGCACTGCTGTTACAAGAGGGACTGAATCCTGAAGCTTGAAATAGATACAAAGAAGGAATTATGAATTTGGCATTGCAGGCCATGCATTCATCTGCAAAAAAGGTTTGTTATTTTGCTTGGATGGTGACAAAAAAGACTCCAAGTTAAATCTTAAATATCCAGAGTTAGCAATTTCTGAGCTAACATTTTAGTCATGTTTTAATGCTGTGATCTGTGCCTAGAGTCTTCTGTAACATAAGCTCAAAATGTCAGGCATCAGGATAGACCATGTGCGGATCTAAACTGTATGTGTCTAAGCATTAATCAAAGTTAACTGAAGTAATATATCATCTGCATAGGTCCCTTGAGGGCATTTTCCTTGATCAGTTCCAGTAGAGAATGGCTGCTCAGTTTCTCTAAACAAAAGATACTGGGGCTATCAATGAAAGTGCGGAAGTAGGCTAAACAAAACAAAACAAAACAAAACAAACAAAAAAAAATAACAACAAAGAAAGTGCTGTTTTATCACATGTGTACAGTTTATCCATTGACTTTGCTGCCACAGAGCATCCATGCGAACATCTACACTGATCTAGAAGAGATTCAGAAAACAGTTGGAAGTAAATCCAATCAAAACTTTCAACACTGTGGTGTTGGAACTTCCATGAGCCACCAAGCCCACGACACACAGTGAACAGTCGTTATGTGATTCTATGGATCATAGAGGAGCTGAGGTTGGAGGGACCTAAAAGATCACCCAGCCCCAACCGTTGCCCTGGGCTGGTTTCCCCCCACCAGATCAGGTTGCCCAGAGCCCCATCCATGACCACGAGCACCTCCAGGAACAGGGCACCCACAGCTCTCTGGGAGTCCGTTTTTTCTGTAGTCTTCAGTTGTACATGTCAGCCCATAGGGAGAAAGCAGCCATGTTGCTCATCTCACTGTAAGAAAGAAGCAATTTCAATACGATGCCTGGAACTCTGCCTGTGGCTAAAATGCACAGATATAAATTTGAGTTAACTCCCGTGGCTACCTTGAATTTACACTAAAATGAGGTGTTAAGGTGAGAGACTGCTCTTGCTCGCTTAAGCCAGTTTCCCATATTTCAGGTAGATATGAACAAGAAGTGTAAAGTGCGCTTAATAGCTACTAGACATACTGACTACTTACCCTGCATATTTATTTTGCCTGTGTGAATTCATTACACCAAAATTAAATATCATTTCTAAATTATTAATATTCCTAAATGTTTATGAAAATACAGAGCAAATAAACATAACAAACACTGTGATTCAGATGAGAGAGAAGATAACGATAATCCTCACATATTTGCATATGCAAAATGAAGTATTTTGAGTTAATAAGATTTATCCTTCTCTCTGTACATTTTAGTGGAATATTTTTTAAAAATCTATTAAACTTGAGATTTCTGCATAAAACAATACAAAATACTCCAAGAAAAAGACATTAGAGTCAATCTATTCTTCATGCTGGTCACAAAATCAATTGCATTTATTGTTCAGAAAAATTAAAATCCTTTCTACGTTTTATTAAAGTGCACATCTCAACCATAGAGGGAGATAAATAATTGATATACCTCAAATACATCACCTACCAAATATTTATTGGAAAAAAATAACTCTTTTATCACCCATTTCCTTCAATAGCAGTGCAGGGCTGTTATGTTGTTTACAACTTTAATGTGTTTTTCCTTACAAGAAAACACACCAGCTGCTTATTATTTCATTGTGCTTAACATTATTTTATAACAAACCATTAAATTTGCTGAAGATAAAACCCATTATCTGAGGAAAACAGTTGCACACTAACAGGTACGGCAATTTGGTCCACTTAGCTTGATAGTACCTTAGCATCTTCACACTGAGTCGTACATTTTTGCTGCACCAAAGAGCATATTGGTTTTTAAATCAGCACTGCATGTCTGTGTAGGGGGTTGTTTTTTTACTGAGCCATGGATTCAACAGCAATTTCTCTCTCCTAGGTTCAATAGCAGCACTACCTGGACTTTATATCCCAGTGCAGAGAACCCAACGAGATTGTTCTGTGGTCTTCACTCAGACTCCCTCCTCCTCCCACTGCTTTCTCTGTGATTGAAGGAAACCAGTGTGACAGACTTAACAGCTTTTTGAGTTGACATACTTTTCTTAGCACATCTACACCACTACAATTCACTGCATTACGCATATTTAGCCCTTCACAATCTCTTGGCCTGAGGCAGTGCCATTGCCTACAGCTGGAGGTGGGAAGCCACAGAGAAATCATGGCATCCAGACTTCTTCTATTTGACCAGAACACTGCTCATTTAAAGTCTCTGTAGTTCCTTGGGGATGCGGTAATATTTCCTTGGTAATATTCTTCACATAATTCTGATAATATTTAGTTTTTCATAAGTGAGGTAATGTCCTCGTGTTGTGCCAGGGGAACTTCAGGTTGGGTATTAGGAAACATTTCTTCCCTAAAAGAGCAGTGAGTCACTGTCACAGGCTGCCCAAGGAGTGGTGGGGTCACCATCCCTGGAGGTGTTCCAGAACTGTGAGGATGTGGCACTGGGGGACACTGTCAGTGGGCATGGTAGGGGTGGGCTGGGGTTGCACTTGGGGATCTTAGAGGGCTTTTCCAACCTTTATGATTCCATGATTCTATGATAAAAGGGTTTGGAAGAGACCCAGATCCTGAGCCCAGCCTCTGACTTATGAAAGGTTGCCATTGTTCTTCTGATTGGGAACATTTTGTTTGCTAAACTACCTATATTAATGACTAATTTGTTCACTATTGCCTTTATGTTTGTTCTGTTTAAAATCTCAAACACTAAAGAATCTGTTGGAGAAAGCAATGCTGAACTTATAATTTGCCATGTCTCTGAAGGCTTTAATGATAGCAGACTTCAGGCTCTAGCATGTGCTTATTAAATAACTAAATCATGGATCATGAGAAGCTGTGGCATGTTTATTGAATGTTACAGCCAATTAATAAGTAATTAATAGTTCAGCTAAGTTTACTCTGTTGAAGTGGGTTTTGAGGAACAGAGAATAATTTCCTGGCAAAGGGAAACGCAGGAATGCAAATATCAGGCAGGGCTGGACCTTAGAAAGGGTACAAAGGACAAGGAGGCAAAGTTTCTTCTGTCTTTCAAACAAAATGAGAATGAGGAAAGATCTGTAGCTGTGATAATGGAGAGATAGAGATGAGATTAAGGGACAGGTCGAGGCAGCATGCGAAATGAAGCAAGTGCTTGTTGTTCAAATGATGTAGAAACTACTCACTGTGGATTTGCCAAGGGGAACAATGTCATGGGTGTGAGAAGAGGTCACAATTGCACTGAGCAAATACCAGAGTAACTGAGATAATAAACTCCAGGGAAAGGGACTCAGTAATCTCCATTTTGGAATGACTTAGCATGCTCAACTGCACTTCTTGTAGCAAAGGCATTCAGCAGATTTAGTAGGTTTAGGGTGACTGGGTATGACTGCAGTGTAACAAGTGTTGTACCATAGCTGAAACAGAAAGAAAAAAAAGTGCCTCCGGCTTGTTATTATGACCTGAGTGTTAATAAAAGCTATCTGATAAAGGTTGAATGAATAATATCAAAACCAGAGAAGTGAATGGTAAATGAAACGCATAGATCATGGTATACCACAGGTAAATTGTTCCAGAATAACTTGATGTAATTCTCTGATAAGGAAACTGCTTCTCCAGATGGAAGAATTAAGGGTACCACTCCAGAGGTATTGTTGGGAGTGGAAGTGAACCTTCTTCTGCAGCAGCAAGATGTGGCACATTCATCCTCCTGACTCAAAGCAGAATGCTTGTATTTCACACACTCATACCTCCAAATAACAGCAGGCTGAGCCCAAATTAAGTGCTTTCAGATTCCAAACAGCCACATGGGTTCATTGCTTTCATTACAGCAAGAACATTTTTTCTCTTAATCCCAGAAAAAAAAGCAGAGAATTAAAATGGAACCTTTTCTTCAGATATTGCTTGATACACAAAAGGCTTTTGCTTTCCTAAATGGTACAAATCCCTACAAAGAGTGAGCAGCCCCCACTGATTTCTGCAGTGATGTCAAAAAATTTTGTCACTAACTTGGTCAAATTAACTTGTTATTGTATGGCTTTTCTGTTTATATTTCCAGCATTAAAGAACGCGTTTGAGAAAGCAAATTAACCCTTACTTTTTGGGTAGCATAAAACAAGTTACTCTACACAGCAACAGGGAGTGTGAATATCAAGGAATAAAATGCAAGGATGACACCAGCACAAGGATTTATTGCAGACCTATTCAGGTATACAGGACTGACGCTGCAGAGTTACATCAGTGCATTAGCAGCATGTTCCCCACAACTTGTCTCTAACATCCTTCATCAGTGCAACACAAACTCTCCCAATACAAGGGCCATGATTCAGAAAAGCCAATCGCTGCTTCTCTACACTGTGCAGGAAAACAGAACCATTTAGAAGAGAGCTGTGCCTGGCAGCACTGCGATGAATCCAGTCCTTATAGCATAGATTATATACAACATAGATAACCTGCATAGATATTCAAGAAGTTTTAAAAATGCAGCCAGAACACTATCTGCTGTCAAGTAGAAAAATTAAAGAATTTTTTAACTTGTTTTGTAATTAGCATATGGCAAAATAAAGTTTTGGAAACCTCCTGAAGAATAGGGATTTGGATGTTATACCGTGTTTTTAGTACATGTTCCACCTTTTTTGTATCTCAGCTTTGGGGTTGATTTAAAGCACACCATTAGAAAGGAGACAAACACTTTAAGCTTAAAGACTCCCATTGATCCACCACATGCTTCAGTGAGTTACTGTTGGAAACATCTACCTTATCTCTAACCATTCTGTCCCTTTCTGTTTTAAAGGGTAGTCCACATTCAGACAGATAGAAAAGTCCTAAGTATGTCAAATGAAAGGATTTCTCTATGAAATAGCAGGATTTTGGAAAACAACTTCTGCTTCAAATGATTTTTGATATGCTTCTCAATTCAGAAATGTCTTTTGGTTGAATCATCATTGACAATGCCATTAATCTTGATTATTATTAGTCATTGAGTACTATTCCTAATGAAAACTTTAATTGCCTTAGAAGCTGTAGTTCTCTCCTTCCTAGAACTAATTGTGAGAGCTCTGAGTTCAGAGAAATGGTCATCAGCCTTATATAACTCTTGGATTTCATTAACAAGTTATTATCAAATAACTTCTTCTACATTTCAAACCCTTTGTTAAAATCATTCACTTAAAGTTCATAAAATTGCCATATAAACCATATATTTTAATGCCCTCAAGTTCTGTTTTCACCAATAAAATGTACACACATTTCAGAGTTCTCAACGTCTATACTTTAAAACAATTAGAAATCCAACAAGTTCATTAAAAGCATGATCTGAGGAACTGTTCATTTAAAGTGAGTTTGCTGCTACCAGTTCTCCTGGGTTTCTTCTTGACGTTTCTATGCATTGCATGGCAGTTTTCAGTGAAGGATAAAAATGGTCCCACCATAAAGACTGATGTGCAGTATGTGAATTACGTGTTTCAAAATGTGTAGCAAGCCAAAATGGACTCTAGAATTTAGGAGGACCTGACCGTGTCCCAAGCAGAATTGTGTAGCGTGTCTGAAATAGTATGAGAAGACAGGTTTTTATTTGCACTGATACATTCAACACAACAGCAACAGTTTGATTAAAAACATTCATTTAGAAAGGAGATGCCTTACATAACCCAACACATTCAGAGAGGACATTGGATGAAATAACCTCTATTTACCCTGAGTACCAATGGGATGAGCAGCTTTTCATAACCTGACTATCATTCTTCATATCAAATTAATGCAGCTCTTCTCTTGAAAGGCACAAATGTTTCTGGAGGACAGAACATGTGACTGGCCTGGTAAAAAGAATGGTAAATCTCATTAATAAACTGCTGAAAATGTATTCATTGCTGAGAGTCAAAAGTTCATACACTGCTTTACACTGTGATCTACAGGGAAAAAATACCAAGAAAACATATATAACTAAGGGATGACCACCAGATTAAATGGGCTCAGAACCAAGACCCCAGTTGGGATATCAATGATTGAAAACTAAAACTGAATGTATTCAAACAACACAGTGCATAGTTTACCAGGAACGGCTAACAGAACTTCATCACCGAGCTGTTCTTCCAAAACACACAGTGAACGGGCTCTGGGGTTTGCGCACAGAGTGCCATGGGGACATGACGTGGCAGGCTTCCATGCAAACACTATTTCCACAACTAAGGAGGTAGGACATACTTTCCAGAGATTCTGTTCTTGAGCCTCAGCCTTAAGATATAAGGAGTCTTTTGCTCTCTCGTCCGCAGCAAGAGAGTGTCATAGCGTAGTGCCCAAGTACCAAGTGGATGTGGTCACCAACACCTTTTCTGTTCTTCTTGAGGGATGTAGTTTAGTGGGCATGCTGGTGATGGGTGGCAGTTGGACTAGATAATCTCTGTGCTCTTTTCTAATCTTAATGATTTGTTATTCTATGATTCGCTTTGCAGGCACAGAGGACGTCTGTTTGTATAATGGAAAGGAGAATATCAGGTCTTTTTGCCTTAGCTTTAGAGCCTGACACTGGTTGTTGTCCGTTTATGTAGGTTTGGCTCGGTGCAGCAGTACAGCATGGCAGGATGGTTGGTTATAAGTTTTGAGGTGAGTCTTCCTACTCAGTCTCCCCTCTAAACAGCCCAGCTGCTAAGCCACCTGCTTCTCAGTCTCAAAAACATGGAAGCTGGACCACATATGAAGAAGTTTATTGCAGGGGAGTGGGACTAGATGGCCCTCAGAGGTCCCTTACAACTCTAAGGGTTCTATGACTCTACAAAACAGAGACATGAGAAAAAGATTTCACCAATAATTAATGTAATTCCCCTAACAAATTGCATAATGAGCTGAGAGCACACTATAAGCATAAGATCCAAACACATATTGCCCATAGTACTTTATAACCTGGAGTCAGCATCATATCTTTTTTGCCTTCTCCTGAGAAGCAGATGTCACCTTGCTTTCTTGACCATGCTGTGGATTTGCCTCCTCTTGACCATGACTTACAGAGAACGAAGTTGTTCAGTATGTGCTTCATGCAGATGCTGCAGATGTCAGCCCCACAGTCTGCAGAGCCCTACTTTCAAAAACTCCATACGCACAATTGAGGTATGTTGCCACGAGCAACTGTATGGGAGGCTAAGGGAATTTGAGAGCCTGAAGCCAACATCAGATAAAAGCCTTTGTGCCTGGAAGGTATGTTTGTCTGTGGACTTCTCTGGATGGAGCCTGGTGGTGTTTCACTTGGCTGCCAGCTAGAACAGCTCTCCATGTTCAATGCATCCCACGCTCTGTTTTATTACACTTCAAACCCACTTTGTTTGCAAAGGAGGAAAAGCTGTCAGAGGCCATTAATCCAAACAGAATTTAATCTCTCAAACAGCATTTACTCAGGCAGAGCTGCTAAATCTATATATTAAAAAACTGTTGACAATTAATTAAAATGCTTCTCTGCTAAAGTGTGAATAGGGCTGCTCTGCAGGGCATTGTAGTGTGCATCAGCATCCTCTCCCTGGGACACACACCTCTGCCTGGATTAGAGGTAAAACAAAGCCTTCACTCCTGGCATTCCTGTGCTGGCAGCCCTGCTGCATCTTGGCAGTGGGATGACTGAAAGCACTGCCATGGGAAGACAAAACCAGGGATGATACAGATGATGAAGAGCATCACAATCCTTCGCAGTGTTGCAGGATGGCTGCTTAGCAAAGAGCAGATGGGAAACCCAGAGGCTTAACACCTAACTCAGCTGAGAGTTGTTGGAGGCATTGCACAGCAGGAGGTGAAAGCACAGTCCTGGGGCAGCAAAGGGCTCTGTGTAGTTCTTAATAAGGCAATGCAGTGAGGTGGAAGAGGGTTCGGGGAGGTTACTCCAAAAGGAAGAAACAATCTGCATGCTCAGGACTGCCCTAAGAGTACATGAAATAGAGAGAGGATGACATTTTCAACCAGCAAAAGTGCATCTCCATGATTGTTCAGCTGTCATCACAAGGATCAATTAACTCACACTGTCCTGAAGAGTGTGACATTTCTTTTAAGTTTAGGCCAGAACTATTGTAGCTTCCTATAAGACGGAAGCAGCTGCAGAATGATTATTGCCTGCATTGCTGCTACTAACAAACTGGTGCCCTATAAAAGACCAAAGCTACAGAAATCAGAATCCCCAGGGGCTGGGAAATGGCATTGCAATGGCCAAAGCAGTACCAGGGCACCAGAGCCCTGCAGCTTGGCTCCCCAGCCCTCTCCTTTCCCCATCTAGCTGTCTCCAGAGTTACATGGTGCTGGACGATCCCCATCCCACTGTCATTCAGTGGCACATGCTGTGATGATAATCCTTTGTTCAGAGCATCTCAAAGAAGAAAAAGCTGCTGATTATCTGAGCCCAGCAATACTTCATTGCCTTTCCTGTGAACTAGAAAAGATCCCCAACCACATGGTTATGTACCTCTTCTAACTCCTTTTCTCTTCCTTCTTCCCCACAGAATATTTTTTGTGGAGTTTCACACGGGACAATCCAGAACCATTCATGTTGCAATTACCCTGACCTTGTTCTCTCAGCTGAAATCAACAGCCTCATCATCTTGGCTGCAATTGGTGCTTTTTACATTGAAGTTCTCCTTGAAGCAATTGGTAATGGCCACAGGTGAGATCTCACCTGATCTCTGTGACTACAATCTCTCCCACTTCCACTGATAGCAAGCAAGTTGTTAGAGTAGAGCCATGTGTTTAGTTTCCATTAGAACTCGCTTGCTTTAGATAAATGCTTTAAATAGATGGGAAACAATAAGTCTTTGAGTTCATATCTCTCCCGTTTCTCCTTGCAAAACACATGTTATGGAAAAGCATTCAGATTTCCACAGCCTCCACAGCTCTTGGTTCCTTCAGAAAGCTGTAACAAGCAATGGGATTACATTTCTTTACTTCTGTAGTTCACAGTACCCTTGTAAGAGCTGAAAAGGAGCACTCCCTCCTTTTTGAATGTTTGCCCTTCAGCTGGCAAGCAGGCATTCATTTCGTTCCTGGGAGTTGTCAGAAGCTGAAATGAAAACAGGTAATTTGAATATTAGCAACAATTTCAATTCATTAACATCTTTTACTGCCAAACACCTGTGCTGACCAGCACCATGGACAGCAAGAGCAGCCAGAGGGAACAGCAACTGGGGTTTAACTGAAACAACATGATGAGTCAATGCAAATACCCGCGGCACTGAATTTTTATACTGGGAACAGAATAGTTGGTCCTAAAATCTCCCTAAACTCAATCTAAAATATTTTCCTCATCACATCAAGCTTCCTCCTACCGTGTCTGTTGATAAACTTTGCACAACATAAGTGAAATTACTTAAATTTCTTGCCAACAACAACAAAAATAATAATTCCACTTGGAAATCTGTTCCATTTCTGCACACACGCAAAGGGCCATATCCAGCATGTCATGGAATTACAGAATGGATTAAGCTAGAAGGAACTTTAAAGATATCAGGCAGGACTGTTTGGAACATTCGGAGGGTTTTTGCTTTAAGTTGTTGAGTGTTTTGATTATTACTGAACAGTATAACCCCTGAAATGCCCTGCGGTTGGGGGCCTTTTGTCATTTCAACAAAACACTGCACAGGGGGAAAAAAAACATGGAAAAAACAGTAATACACTCCAGAAAAACCTTGTTATAAACCCAGCTCAAATCCTCTTGGGCTGGGCAGCTCTCAGGAGTCTGCCTTCAGAAGTGCTGAATCCAAGCTATGTTCCCTTCCTCTTCTCTCAGTTGGGATAATCGCTCTATTGTTTCAGGGAGACAATTAAGCTCATTAACTCCTTTGTTCTAAAAAGATCAAGAAGCATTCTCTGCTATTAGCAATTGAAGCAGATGCTGAAAGCTTATTGCCCAAATAGAATTCATCCACCCGTACCACTGGCTGTGCTCAGAAGTCATTAAGGGTAAAGGCAGCTTGAGGTGACAACTGTGCTGCCAGTTCATTCCTGCCAAGGGAAGAATTTTGGCAGGCCTTTTGCTGGCTGTGAGCCCAGTGCCTCAGGGCAAGGCTGGGACATTCAAAGACCATATCCCCTTCAACATCTTTATCTATGAGGTGTTCAAGACCAGGTTGGTTGGGGCCCTGAGCAGCCTGATCTGGTGGGTGCAATCCTGTCCACAGCATGGAGTTGGAACCATATGATAATTAAGGTCTCTTCCTACCTAAGCCACTCTATGATGCTATGATACATCCCAGGACTGTGCACTGGGTGAAAAGATCCATCACCACACTGAGGAAATGAGCAGACCCCACTGTACTGGGAAATGTGATGTATGGGCTCCCCACAGAGGTGATGCAGAGATGAGAGCCTTTGGTTTTTAGGAAGTCTCAGAGCCAAGCCATTGGAAACTAACTTGCCAGCACTGTGCAACATGAGCCTTGCACGATGTAAGTAATTTCCCGTTTGTTTCTTGGACAGGCCTCTCCCATCAGACGTACCATTAGCTAATGGCTGACATTACACTGTTCAATAACATCAAACATTTTCCATCAGTGTTGAGGATACCTTGCAACACCCCACAGGCTTGTGATACCCCATTTCCCATTTGGTTGTGACTCCTGATGCTAAACCATGTAATTCCTCTTGGTCTGTGCCTGTCTGAAGTCTCAAGCAGCACAGACAGACTTGTTTTCTTTCTGTCTTATCTTCTATGTGTCAATAATCTTGGGCTCCTGGGGGCTTCATTGCAGTGCTGTGCACTGTACGTACCCACATTGCCACTTCATGCATGCCACTCCTCCCAGGAGCAGAGGTCATTTTATATTTTTCAGTCTGCCTTGTCAATAGCTCACAGATCTACAAGACCCTAGAGGAGCTGATGTCTGATTCAATCCCCACAACTACTGTGATTGCAGTTTTCTCATGAATTAAACATGATATAAGGTGGTGTTTATGTCTAATCTAAGTTGGTTGTGTACTGTTAGCAGGTTAGATGGGCACTTCTAGGGATGGATAATTTCATCACTGTGGCTCCAGTGACAGCAAAGGCAGCTTAGACATCTATCTCAGATCAAATAGCTGGGTTTTGTAGGGAAAAGTATGTGAAATTAATTCAGTTCCCATAGTCAAGGTCCCAGCAACTTGCATCATCTCCATTCACATGTTTCAGAAGTCAAGGGCAACCTCCTCTGTATCAGCCAAGTCCTGACATGAGAGAGCTCCATTCTGCTCCTTAACACTGACCCAGCACAGTCTCTTCTTGAATGCAAGCATTCCAAACCAGATCCCCACACTTAATAAATCTGATTATATCCACTTATTTCACTGTTCCATGTCTCATAAATACACATTCATTCCCCACTTAATTCACATGTTCCCTCATTCCCTTCAAGATCATTCCGTCCTAACTTGCAACAGATTCTGCAACTTCACATCACCACCCACTGCCTGTCCTTCTGCTTCTTTGTTCTTGTTTCTCTAATCTTCCCAGACTAGTGGCAGTAGCTTGTTTTCTTCCCAAAAGGTCCTCTCCTGCTCATGGTCTTGACCACTGGCTTAGTTTTGTCACTATCAATCAAGCTGACAGTATTCAGAATACATTACCTAACTTCCTATGGTGCAGAACGCAAGAGTTTAATTTGACTGGTGCTGCTTAAGGGTTCTTTCAAAGCCTCTTCTGCAGAGATGCTGAGCCAGCATCAAAGGCAGACAGCTGCAAAGTGGCCAAGACATGCTGACTCCTTGCAGTGCACTGCTCCACTCCTCCTCCTGGAAGAGGAAAGGGAAACCACAGGATATGCATGATTAAGTTCTTCTGGGGGATTCCAGTAATAACTGATTGCATTTAGCAAGAAGACCTGAAAGGAAATACTGGAAATCCCAAGATAAGAGTTGATATCAATTACTTTTATCTTTCTATAAAAGAAGTTGGACTGAAACAGCTTCACAAAGACAAAACTCCTGTATGCTTATTCCAGCTCTGACTGTAAGCATAAACAGCAGACCTTGGTACAGAACTCTGGGTGCTGATAAGGCCTTCACATGAATTTTTTAGCAATATGACAATAGCTGGTCCAAGAATTAAGTACTGACAATTCTGAATACTTGTTGCCACTAAGCACAACCTTCGGAAGATTGGACAGTGGTTTCTGTGACTCTCAATAGTAATACTGAGACCTGACATTGCCAACCTCCAGTACTTGGCCCGTGTGGTTTGAATCCACGCACACAGGATTTTCCAGAAGGTAGACTACGTGAACTATAGCTCTTCAGCAGAATAATAAGCAGTTTCCATCTGACAAGCTAAGAAATACATAATGCATATAACAATCTATTGGAAGGTCAGTGGACAAGATGCACAAAGGAAGACAGGAACACAGCTCAGGAATATGATGTTTCCTAAAGGTTGCCCATCAGCAGGACCTGTTACTTCATCATTCCTCTGGTACAATGACTCTTATATTTTTCTGCACAGAGGAGCCCAGGAGAACTGCAGCATAGCCCATCTCTGTCTTGTTTGGGTCCTGGAAATGATGAGAAGAATCTGAAATGATCTAATTGACATGTCAGCCTTAGATCCTTCGTTCACTCAATGACCAAAAACACAGTGCTCAAAATGTTTCCATAGCATAACTGCCAACAGGAGTCACCAGAACACGGACACACTGCCTAAGTTGCAAGCCCTCAGTAGCTGGAGGGTAAATACAGATATTAAGCACTTCATTGAGGTGGATGGAAAGCCTCTTGCTGTATTTACCAACAGGCTTCGATTGCAATTTATCCATTCTAAAAGCACTGGCAAAGCCTGCACGATGATTTTGCTTGGTCTGACCTCACTTGGACAAGTTGAGCATAGAGTTATGCTCTCTGCTGTTAAGACTGCTGCAGCAAAATCCTCCCCAAGGCCCTCCCAAGGCTTCAGCATCAGCCAAGGTACCTCCGTGAGCTGCATATCTCATGAAAGCAATGGAACGAGGCAACCTCATTTCCCATCTATGTGATGACTGCGCAAAAGCAATGAATTTCCTAAACTTTGTCTGCTGATCTGGGATGCCTGGAAATCATTAATTTGGAACAGTGCCAATTATACCTTGCCTTTTCAAGGCTACACAGCTGAGCAAAAAAATTAAAACCAGTCATTCCATTAATTAATTAATTTCAGCCCTGTTTATGTCGCCCAAATGGAAGATCAGACTGATGCCATATTCAAAACGATTCAGTTATGGTTATAAAGTGGCCTCATGTTGGTGTGACTGTGTTACTCCAAGCAAGAATCAAGCCCTTCCACTTTGGTGGGACTGATTGCACAGATGTACCCTCAGTGAAAGCAGTGCTGAGGTCACAGAGTTTCCAGTCCATAGATCACCAATAAGAAAAAACTGAGAATTTAATTTTGTTTCCTCCAATTATTTATGATTTTTCCCATTGAAAAGTGATTTTCTGGGAAACTTTCTGGTGGTGAACTCCATCATTCAGAAGTCTATAGTGTGAGAAATCTGACAGGTGCAGACAGGATGGAACAAATTCCTAAATCTTGCTTTTTCCAGAGATCCTCCAAACCTGCTAATGTAAATACCTGGGCCTGTATATACATGTTGAGCTGCTAGAGAGAGTCTTGCACTTTTTTTTCTGCTGAGAAATATATTTCTCAAAAATAGAGCTTTATGTAAATCTGTATTTTGGCTTTTTCCCCCATCTGGGATTTCTTTTCATTCTCCAAACGACTGCATGTATTTCTTAGTTTCTTCAGGTCAAAACCGATCTTGAAACAAATACACTTGGAAAATGAGTTTTTTCTATTCACAACATTCCAGTTTAGAACGAATTATCATGTATTTCCTGTAGATTTGTTACCCACATGCCATGATCTTTTCTTTCTAACATTCATTTGGATGCCTTTTCCTCTGTTTTCAACCTTCTATCTTCTTTTGTCTGCTTGTTATGGTGCATGTCATGATTTGGTGTCTTAAGCAGCCCACTCCTTCTGGAGATGGCTGAATTTTATCTCTGTTTATGGATGAACTGCTGTCTTTCTCTCAGTTCCTGCTTTTCTTGAGCTCTTCGCCTCTGAAAGCTCTGCTTCTGTCATAGGGATTCAGTTGCCTCATACGCTTTTCAAACAACCAGGAAAAGGAACTAAGAGACCGAGAAGCAAACAGACATCCCTCTCACGTACAACTCAGTTCCTCATGAAACAAGACCAAAAAACAAAGGCCCTCTCCCTACAAGAAGCCAATACTCACCAAAGCAAATGCTAGTGGCTGGATGAATTTGCTGATAGCGGGGTACAGTGTTCTGTTCACCAGCATTAAACAATCAGACACAGCCCTCAAATGGCAGCAGGTTTCCTTACAGCCTTCCTATTCTGTCCACAACCCTTGATAAGTGAAATGTGGAAACATCCACTGTCAGCCTCCAGTATGGCATGAAGACTTGCCTGGCCCACAGCAAAGCCATGGCAGCCTCCATTCCTTATACCGTGCTATGCAAGAGGCACTTGCTGTTTTTAAATAGCACTGGAGATCTGAATTTGTGTTCTTGGGTTTATTAATTCTTCTTCCAAATGGATTCTTACACAGCAATCAACACAATAGCATTGGGGCACTCTCCAGCAATGCACTAAGCAGCATGATTAACAGTCAACTGCTGTTTGTTCTATCACCTGTGCTGAGGGAGAGGTGTGTGCTTTGGAGTGTATTACTTTACAGAGTCCTGCTTTAGTCAATAATATGGATGCTTGGTGGGACTTTTAGTCTTCCACAGCCTTGAAATGGAAATTCCCTGTTTTCTCCTTAAAGTAAAAAACACCAGAAAGGCTCCTGGTCTCTAATGCCAATTTTTTTTTATTATTATTCAAACACAAATCTACAAGGTAACTTTTGAAATAGAAAGCATTCAGCTTTGCTATGTGAGATGGAATTTTAATAAAGAGGCTTGGAAAGAAGTCTGCTCTTGTGTCATGCTGATAACCTGGGAGATCTGCTCGCACCCCTGGCTGGGAGGCAGAGACCCCATCACACCCCTCACTGACAGCCTGGTGACAGGGAAGCTATTCCAGCATCAAAGCTACCACCGGGAACCAGCATTCTCCTTCAGCTTTTTTGCATTACTGCAGATGCTGGGGAGAAGGGGGAGTATCAGAGGGAGAGAGAAATAAAAAAAAAAAAAAAAAGCCATAACACTGAGAAAGAGTTTAAAATAGACTGGAGCAGTGGGACAGCCAAGCACTTGGCGAGGGCCTGTGAATGGGAAAGCTAATGTCAGTATGAGGCTGCAACAGTGTCCAGGGATAAGAAACGCATTTCTGTGATCAGCTTTCCAAATAATATTAAATTCCTTAATATACTTCCCCACTGAGGGGTGGAAGAGAGGCATGGGAGCCACAGAGCTCTCCAATGGGAATCCAGAACTATTATAACCTTACGCAATTAGCACATACACTTCTGCTGGGACTGGCACCACTGCATTTAGGAAACGCTGGAAGAGCAATGAATTGTTTTAAGGTAATCCTCAGAGCCCATACTGGCAGCTCAACACTGAACATCGTTGAGTGTCTGTGCTTCTTTTTAGCCTGAATCTTCTCTGGCATGACTGCATGCAAGCAAGGGAAAGTGTCCTGCTCTGGCTGAGGGCATCTCCTGACAGGTTCCAGAATTAATTCCTTTTTCCCCAGGACAGAGGCCCTGACTATGCGTGAAAGCTTCCAAACATATTTTGCTTTGGGAGCTCATCTTGCACCATAGACTCCTAGTCCTTCATCACTCCTAACAGTGCTCTGAAGGAGGTGTGAAGCCATTTAGAACGGCCAGCATCAAAACACTCATGCCATTGAATCACCTTTGGAGGCCATCCCATCTAATACCTCTGCAATGAACAGGGACACCTACAGCTGATCAGGTGCTCAGGGCCCCATTCCCCTGACCTTGAATATCACCAGGGATAGAGTCAAGAGTCCTCATGGGCTGATATTTCTCACATGCTCAAGCTGATCATCCCTCCACGCACACAACTTTGCCTTACTAACACAAGATGTTCCTCTCAGCCCTGTGGTTCTGCTGTGCTGGGAATGTTTCGTGTGAACCAGACTGAACTAGCCAGTCCCAGAGAGGCAACATAGGATGCTTTGAGAAAAAAGGAAATCAAGGAGAAGATGCCTTGTTGTATTTACTGTCACTTTGATTCTGAAACCACAGGACCTTCAGCACTGCCTTGGTCCCATATTGCTGCACCTTGCTAAGCTTTCAGTCACAAAGTTTGAGAAGAATAACAAGAAGCCAGTGTCAAACAGCCACAATTCTTCCCACAAATCCTCTTAGACACGAGTGAATACAGACACTGAGCCAAAGAAAGCTCATTCCCAAGAGCTCATGCAGGAAAACCTTCAGACACATTGGGATTATAAAGAAGAAAAAAAATATCAAGATGATTAAAAACAGCATAAAACAACAACAAAAAGAGAAACCTTTCAACATTCGACATAAAGCCAAGATCTCCAGACAAAATTTCATCAGCTCTTGGTTCTGCCTCACTAAATACATTAAGAATAAGCTTCAGACCTGGACAGTTTCATTCACTACATGGAAGACCTGCTGAAGTACAATGAGTCCAGAGGCTTAGTAACAATGATTGTCCCTAATTCTTGACTTCTTGTGCTCAAAAAAGCCAAGAGGCAAGTTCTGCTGTGGAAATCACTGAAGTATTTCATAATATAAACACCCACACTATTTCTTAAGATGACCTCTATTTCCCACTGCCATACAAACACACAGAGTTGGGATAATTATATTCTCCTCTTTTCTTCTCCCTAGTAGACATGATGAAACCATAAAAAAAAAAACAAAAAAACAGAAAAAAAGCCCATTTCAGAAGCAATAAAAATAGGTAAGACTCAATACAAAGCACTCCCAAGTAATTTCAGAGGTAATTTTGAATTCATTGTCTTACTTATTTTATCAATGTCAATAAAAAACACCATTTTGTTTGCTAACAAGTACCACTCTGGAGTAGCATGTACCCCTTCTTCAGAGTCTCATAGGATCTCCACATCCTTGGTGGCACTCCACAAGATGCAGTATGCATCTATCTCCGATCAAAAGACATGCTAGATCTAGATCAGCACACAGTGCATTGTCAAGATTCACCATGTTGACTCTGACAAAAGGGCAGGAGCCTGTGCTAAAAGCACTTGGTAGGATTCAATCCCAATATCTGAAGCCATAAAAAAATGTCACTTGTCAGGATAGACAGTAGCAGATACAGCTGTTTTAAACCAGTTTAGCATCACCCAAGAAACACAGAGATCACAATGCAGTAATAAAAAAGGAATTACTTACTCCATTTCTGATGACCACGCTCACCAAGCACTCCAAAGGAAGTAAACTCTGAGTAAAAATGCTTCCCTCACAGCTGCCAACCCTTAAATGAGGTTAGGGAAGGGAAGGATGGACCCAGGGTCTATCCCCTTAAGGTTGCACAGGTGAATAGCTTCCACCTGTGCTCCCAGGGCTGGCTATGCCCCTGCACCAGGTGCTCAATCACTGTTTCAGGACGTGGCCTAACAGTTCTCATGCATCACTCATCTTCCAGTTAGAAAGAGACCTCATGGAAGGACTGGAGCAGGAAAGTGAGTTTGGCCATTGTACTACAAAGGAGAAGCGTTGTAATGGTTGCTGTGATGCTAGATATCTGTATGAGCACCACCATAGGAAGCAGGTCTCTGGGCTTGTCTGGGGTCTCCAGAGCATTGCTGGGAGTGGAGTAGACTTCAGTGAGACAGTGTCTGGCAAAAGGTCAGACAGTGTGGACAGTGTTAAGGTTTACGAGGAAATACAGACAAGTCCAAACCCATCTGGTGAGGAGAAATTCTGCATATATATTTTTGCAGGACACTACCCAATGATATCACAGAATCATGGAATCATTAAGGTTGAAAAGCCCACTAAGATCACCAAATCCAACTCCAATCCATCCCCACAAACCTTCAGTGGCTACATCCCCAGGGTTCTGGAACGCTTCCAGGGACAGTGATCCCACCACTCCCTGGGCAACCTGTGCCAATGCACCACCACTCTTTATGAGAAGAAATTTTCCCTAATATCTAACTCCTTATCTGGAGCAACTCCCAATGGGAACCACTTTGGGAAGGTTTGCACTGAGACTTGATGCAGGTGATGCCAGAAAAAGTCCAGCTGAACCTTGAGTTTTCTCTGGTAGTTACTAATTCTGATGTAAGCGCAATCCCCCATCCCTTGGCTTTTGGATGTATCCACAGAAGAAGTCTAAGGGACCAAAACCTCTTGATGTAAGAACTCATTTAGCTTCACTGAGATCTCTTTTACAAGAGATCATTCATAGTACAGCTCAAAAAGTTGATTTTTTATTTATTTATTTATTTTGTGTGTGTGTGTGTGAGAGAGAGAGAGGGGGGGGGGAGGAGAAGTCTGGAAAGATAAATGTTGTGCATTACAAAGAGTGCTGGGGTAAGAGGAGCAGACGGGTAGGATGAATGCAATAAACTGCCTATTTCTCTCCCACAGCACTAAGCCTTCAGACAGCAATTGTGGGTACCCCAGGGCCTGCGCATATCGCAGTTACAGCCCAGAAACACTTAAATTTGCATCCTCCTAGATAAAAAGATGGCAACTCAGCAGCTGATTCAGCTATAAAGTCCCTCCCAATAAGTTACGAAAAGAGGACTGGGGACCTGCATTCTTCCTCATTCCTCCCCTTTCCTTTTTTTTTCTTTTTAATAAAACCACGTTTATGATGGTGGATAAAACATTTCTGTCATCTTTACTAAAAGCCTTTACTACCAATCAAAAATGAACAGTGAATGGATAAACTGTATATCAAAGCGCAGCTTGGAAACTGGGCATTTTAGCAAAGTAGCATTTATGAGAGCTGCTGATGATAGGAGATTACATTTTATATCAGAACATATTTAAATTTAGTTGAAATTAACCCTACATCTTCACTTCAAAGTCTTCAGAAGACATGAGGGCTATCTGATAGCTATCAGAGCAAGGATCTGATACTTCCACCAGTAGAAGGGAGGTGACATAGAAAAAAATAACCAATGTGGGGTGCAAATTCTAACTAGCTCCAACAGGAAGGGCACTGATTTTTTTTAATCATAACTTCACATAATATTCCTGCAAAATCAATGTTTGAATGCCTACTGGCTCAGACACCAGAATAAAAATGGATTATTTACACACCTTGCAGACAAGACAGGAGAAAAGGCCAAGGGCTAAGTCTGAAATTCACAGCCAACAATTTCCAAAGCATCCTCTCCATAAAGGACTCATTCTTAACCCAAGCCTCATTGGAGTTCTGTGTTATGTCACCATGATAAACCAGCACAACAGTGAGCACAGATCTGCACGACCCCTTGTAATGCTGTGCTGTTGGCCAGGTGTGTGGGTGGAAGACCCAAAATTGAGACCCTCCCTATTCTGGGGAGTCAGAGTTGGGTCATGAGTCATCTGCAGAGGACAGTAGTTCTGAAAGGATTTGTGGCACATCAATTTTCCTGTTTCCTCTCAAATCTTCTCTTCTTCCTCCAGGTCAATAACCCTTTTAAGCCGTGATTGCTGCTTGGGGAGCACTTGGAGGCAAAGTTCATTTCACATCACTGGCCCTGGCATTTCACAAATATTTCACTGGAAAAGTGCTGAGATCCAGGTGAGATCCTGGCAGGCCGTGTTCAGAGATTAACCTCATCCTCCCTTAATGACTCTGGGATTGCATGCTTGTTAATGAAGCCCTGTGCTTCCCTCCGCCTCTGCAATCCCACCACTGCCAATGGCACTTGCATGCAAGAGGTAGCTTTTCTGCTCATCCCTTTGATGTGTTTCAGCTGCAGCAGGAGAGACGCTGTGTGAGTCAGAGGGGCCATCTCTACACTCCTTCCTTACACCAGAGCCCTTATCAATAATTCATTCCCCTCTCCTGCGCCTACTCTGTCCAAGGCGCAGGCGAGTCTATTTGTAACTCAATAGTGCCCCAGTCAATAAGCACCTGTGGTTATGTATTATTCTCCTTGCAAGGAAGTACAAGCCTGTAACTACAGAAGTGAAACCTCAGAAGGAGACAAAACACAGACTCAGCTGAAAAATCACCTCCCCTGGAAGCAGCGTGATCCACCGCTGGGTGCAGATGGAAGCTTCACCCTCTGCTCTGGCTTTGGGCTGTCCAGAAACGTGCATGCTTTGAAGGGACAGAAAGGATCCATCTTCCTGTCTAAGCATCTCAGCCCTTCGGAGTTCCAGCACCCAAATGCTACACTCCACACATCACCAGTGCAGACCAAAGGGTGCACAGCCCCAGCTTTCCCCTTGCCTCACTCACTGAGGTGCAAAGAAGGTGAAACCCACCGACAGACACGTTCCACAGGCACTGATTGCAGCAGAGCTGCTTGTATAAATGAGGGCTGAAAGATCAAGCACCTGCCGAAGATTAAGTTTTGCATCTCCAGGACGGGCAATTTAAATAATGCTAAGACGAGAGTAGAGAGGTAGATGAAGATAATTAAGTGGTACTGTTGTGATCCATTTGACACGCAGAGAATAAGAAACTGGAGTTATTTTTTAATAAAAATAGAACTCCTCCTGGATTTGATCTCCTTACCTTCAAAACCTGAAGACAAATACTGTTGGCACTAAATTAAGCTACAAACTCTTTCATTAAGCGCTGCCCCTGGGAATGCAAAGATGTTCTTGGAGAGGTGAAAGAAGAAGCCTTGCTCTATGAATACAATAGAAACAATAATGAAAATATGAAGAAATGTACTCAGTATATATAATCCATAAAACAACAAAGGCGTTCTCAGCGGGTCCAGAAAGCAATCACGGGCAAAGCGTCACATAACCAATTCAGCACTACAGTGTTCTGATGTAAAGACAGCAATTGTCTTCATTAAGTGAGATATATGTGCAGGTAAAGGGAGGAACAAAACAAAGTACACAGTGAGATTCACTGCTGTAGAAATGAAGGTTTTTGTTAAAAAAGAAAAAAGAATCAAGCCTAATGCAGACGACTGGCTAGATAATGCTCATACAATCAGAAAGGTTCAGTTAAACACCATGGCTTTCAGGAAATGTCCCGAAATATCAGAAAAAATGCAAGAGGAAATTGCCAGCCATCAGACGTCTGCAAAATAAGGGGGGAATGTAGAGAATGAGGCCGTGTGCCCAGCTGTAAGGTAGCGATTCCCATCTGTTCCGTGCATTCTGAATAACATCCATTGAAATGTCAGATGACTAGTGGCCAGTCGCAGCGATGAACGTCCGCGTCCATCCTGCTGGATGCATCACGGGGACTCCATTCTGTGGCTCAAGTTTTCCTCTGGAAATTCTCCAGGCTGAGCAGAAACGTGAGAATGTTTGTCATTCTTCTAACAGGGGAGGAGGTGGGAAAAGTGATTTTCAACTGTGTGTGTTTTTGAAAATAGACATAGTGACACTTTTGAGAAGTGTCCTGTTCAATGTACCCAAGCACACAGAAGAGGAAAGATACTGTTTCAGCAGAAAAAAAAAAAAAATGGAAATGAGTGTCTTTTGACTTTCCTGCTGGACGGCTTTCTCCATTGCAGGGCAGCTCCCGCATAATGGAAGCGACTTTCCCTATTACTGATAACACTGAAACCTCTCATTTCAGCGTGGCTCCAGGGAAGGCATTGCTGTTGCTATCAGTATTGGATTCTGCAGCTCAGAGTAGTGCTTCTGACAAATCACATTCTGGATAAAGTAGATGCAGTCTAAACAGAACTGAGGTTGACAGAGTAATTTTCACTCCTTTTCTTGTAATGTTCCTTCCTAATTACAGTCCCTGCTGTGTGTGTTTTTCTTCTCAATACTCAGAAGTAGGAGGAGCTCCAGGAGAGAAACCGGGGTCTTCCTTTTTACTGTCAGGAATATTTTGCCTCTGATGTCTAAAACCAGCCTGACAGCGTCTGTCCTGTGATCCAGCCATTGCATTGTCATCTGGAGGACTTCAAAAGTTTGGGTTTTAGCCACATTTAACACAATGAAGACAGTTGCCCTGACTATAGGTTTCTTCTGCTCTTGCCTCGAGGTTCTGCTCCTAGACAGAGACCATCCCAAAGGGTCTGCTCTCCTCTGGCCAGAAACCAGAGAGGTTATTATTGAAAATTAACACCAGAAACCATACAGCTTGTGATGGCCTAGAAAGAAAGCTGGTCAACAGGTATCTCTGACCTAAGGAGCCAACCAAGAGTTTCAGCAGAGCCCAGGACTGAGCTCAGTTGTGGCTGAGGATTAAAGTGCTTCCTAATTGTGGTCAATGCCTTTATCCTCCTCTCCTACTCACCCTCAAGAAGGCCACAAAAAATAAGTGAAAGTGCTTGCAAGTACCACTATTCCTCATCAGCTGAACTCAGTGCTGAAAGCTAATGTTTCCTAGTAGCTGGCTATTTTACAATACATCATTAGCATTTGTATGTATTTGATCTCCTCCTCATTTAAAAGACTATTATGAAGACTTAGCAGCAATTACAGTACAGACAGAAGTAGAAGAGCTGTTAATCCTCAAATATCATCTGTCTGAACAGTTCTGGTGTGCAGTAACATGTCTTCTTTTTGCAAACCCATGGAACATTATCCCATCACAGCATGGGCAGAACCGCGTGAAAGCACAACCATATCCCAGCTGGGTTAAGTTCAGCTTTTGGTGCAGGTAATGCAGGACAAGGTTCTTTGCACTACATGTATGAAGGGATGGGGGACAATGTGGTTAGAAAGGGGGACATCTGGGTTGCGCTCTCTTTTGAGAGAGCCACATGCTACATGAAATCACTGAATCATTACAGCTAGTAAAGTCCTCCAAAGTCATAAAATCCAACTGTTCACCTATCACCAGTATTGCCCACTAACCACATCACTCAGTGCCACATCTGCAGTGCTCTGGAACACCTCCAGGGACAGTGACTCCAGCACTTCCCTGGGCATCTTCTGCAAGTACACTACCACTCTTTCTGAAATGAAATTCTTCCTAATACCCAACCTCAACCTCCCCTGGTGCAACTTGAGGCCATCATCTCTCATCACTGTTATCTGGAAGCAAAGGCCAACCCCCACCTCACCATGTCCTTTCAGGGCATTTTACAAAGTGATGAGGCCTCCCCTGAGCTTCCTCTTCTCCAGTCTGAGCCATCCTAGTTCACTCAGTGGCTCCCCATAAGACTTGTATTGTTGGTCTTGTGACTGTGCTGATATCAGATTTATGGCTCCTTATCAACACCACCTTTTGAAGGCTGCCCACAGCCATTCCAGGGTCTGTCCACTCCCTCACACTTTCTCAAGAGGAGCTGATTTTAGGAAGCATCAGTGAGTCACCAAGAAGGATGCCTGATCCTAATCTATTTGTGATGCAAATAAAGGACAGCTGGATTGGAATGGGACTTGAGAATCAGCAGGTCGCACAGAAAGATCCGAAGATGTTAATGCACTGCAAAGACTCCCAGCAAGTCAACGCAAGGGATGATCCTGATGCTGGGACCTGGAAGTTGTCACCTACAGAGGAAACAGGCAACGCTCAAAGCTCATCTGCATTGCTTTGCACACCACCAAGCAGAGGAACCAAAAATCATCAGCCTTGATGTTGGTAGTCAGCATTCCCATGATGCTCAGACTTCTCTGGTTCCACCTGCCCTCAATTGCCTGATAAATATAAAAAAAAAAAAAAAACAAAAAAAAAAAACCATTTCATCCAAGAAATATGAAATGTTAACTCTGTTTCCAAACAGAGCTCATTGCTCTGCTCATCACATCTGCCACCTTTTTTTTACATCAATCTTATCACAATTCTTGCACAAAATTGTGAAAAATCCTATTTTCTGCTTGAAAGTCAGAAGCATAGAGGGGAAAAAAAAAACGTTTTGTCACAAGGCAGCAATCTGGAATAAAGAAAGACTGATAAAATTCTAAAAATATACAAATTTGAAGAGTGTCAAAAATTCCCTGAAAACCGTTCTTTTTTCAGAAAATAGTTTTTAATGAAAAGCTTTTATTTGCAATGCTTTCTCAGGCAGCAAATAAAGAAAACAACGGGGTTTGAGCTCTGCCCTTTTTTGCAGAGTTGGGCAGGACTTTCTCCCAGTACTGCGAAAAGGGGATGTCTTTGCAATTAACAGAGACTTAAGCAATCAAAAGAGAATGAGAACAGAGACAGGATATCCAACCCTGTGGTGGAGATGTGCAGATCTGAGCTACACATGTTCCCATTTTTGCCCTATTGAATAAACAGGAAAGGAAAGTTTTTCAGAGGCTGAGGTTGATTTTATGAAAAATGCAGCAAGATATTTGTTTCCTGTGCTGCAGCAGGATGTCTCACTGTGTGGCATGATTTTTGCTTTTCATAAAAATCACAGGGCAGTTCACATTGGAAGAGATCTCTTTGGGTTTCCTGATTCATAGGACAAGGCCATCTCCAAAATCACACTGTGCTGCTCAGGATCTTCTCCAGTCAATATTGTATCACCAAAGATAGAGATTCCCACAAATGCTCTAGGTCTCTGCTCCAGTATTTAACCAACTTAGTCCTCCATTTCTCCTCACTTTCCATTAGATCCAGGGTGTCTCTCTGTACAGTTTTTCAGCATCTCTTTCTGGGATGAGAGAGCAGTATATGGAGGGAAAACATCATTGAAAGAGTTGTTGGGCACTGGCACAGGCTGTGCCAGGAAGGTGATGGGATCACTGTCCCTGAAGTTGTTCCAAAACTGTGGAGATGTGGCACGGAGGGACACGGTCTCTGGGCAATACTGGTAGTAGGCAGATGGTTGGACTTGACGATCTTAGAGGTCTTTTCCAGCTTTAATGACTCTATAATTCTATGTTCAGCAGGGACAAGCCATAGTCTTCCTCAGTCTACCAGCACCCCTGCAGGATGGCAGGTGCTTAACCCACTCTGTATACAGTTGCAGGTAGTCTCATAATTATTGTAATGTCCATCTGCCCTGCCCAGAGCAATCCAGAGCAATATAACTTGAGCTACATGGTTTTGGAGAACTCTCTTCAACCAAAATTAATAGCATCTTCTCTCCAAGCAAATGTTATGCCTGAAATATGGTGACAGGAAGATCTGCTGCTGGTCAGTTCTGGTGGGAATGTTCTGGGTGGTAGAGACTTCTGAGGTTATAGAAAAAACTTCCCCATGTAGCTGCTGTATTTCTTCATTCACCATCCTGGTGCATGTTCAGTGTTGAGCACAATGGCAAGAAATCCCCTTGCTCAAGGGCAAATTTATTTCCTGGCAAACATCTGGCCACAGACAAATCTTTCCTGCAATTTGCATGTTGCTGGCATGAGTGAAAAAGAGAATTATTGAACTCGTTACCTGCTTGTACCCAATTAGGCAAAAGAAAGTTGCTGCAGGTAAAAATAATGCACAAATGAATGATTCACATGTCTTCATCTGTGCAGGTCCCTTTTTGCCAGAGTTTGGTGCACATAATGGGCCTTGGATGTGCAGTAGAGAGCCACTAAAATGGCTTAAGATCACCCACTCCAGAACCTTGTTTCTCTAAGCAAGCACTCAAAGAAAAAGTTCAAGAATCTTAGAATCAGTGAGTTTGGGAAGAACCACTGAGATCATCTGGTCCAACCTCAACCCATGCCTGTGACTGCTTTAGACCACGTTACTCAGTGAAACATCTGCCCTTTCCTTGAACATCTCCAGGCCTGATGAAACCATCAACCATCAACTCCCTGGGCAGCTTGTGCCAGCGCATTACACCACTCTTCCTGAGAAGAAATAATTTCTAATGTCCAATCTGATTCTCTCTTGTGAAATGTAAGGCTATTCCCACTCATACTATTGCTGTTATGTGGAGCAAAGGCTGACCCCCACCTTGCCACAACTTCTTTTCAGGGAGCTGTAGGGAGCAATAAGGTCTCCCCTGAGCCATCGCAGTTCCCTCAGCCACTCCCTATAAGATTTGTGCTCCAGATCCTTCACAGCTCTGTTGTCCCTTTCTGGACATGCAAAGAAGCTGAACAAGCAGGAATCACTGTTACCCATGGTATTATTCCTATTTCTGGTAATCAGTATCTAGGGAATTTCTGAACCAGAGATTGTGTTAGGCAGCAAAGCCTCCTTCTACAAGAAAACAGAGTCATGAGGTGAAGCTATGGCTCTATTGTAAAGAAAGAACCCTCTTATCTACACAGACAAGATCATGGTACAAGTGCACATTGACTCAGTATAAAGGAGCAGAGGTGAAAACTGTATGGCATCTCAGCAAAGCATGCTGTGTGTGAGACCATGCTATGATATTACAGAGTGTAAAACTGATTTCCCTCTAAACAAAAATAGACAGCAGCATCTGTGCCATTCACAACCAGGCAGATCCCAACTCCTCTCTGACTGACTTGGACATGCAATTGTTGGTGTGCAGCCTGATCAGTTGTAGGTCCTCCTGTCCATTGGAAGGGAGTTGGACCACATGGCCTTTTAGGTTCTCTTCCAACTCAAATGATTTGATGATTCTATGATTATTTCTGCCTGCTCATGGACAGAAAGGCCATGGGTCACCAAGTATGGCCAAGAAGCACTTTGAAAGGTAAGGAACAATTCTTCAGACCTCTAAGTCCTGTATGCATTGCTCTCATGACTTCTTAACGCCCATCTGCCCATAAGATCATCAGCAATTTATAGTGTCAAGGAAAGAGCCTAGGAAAGAAAGGGGATGAGACTCAGCAGTGTGCACAGCTGGTGCTCAGTAATGCAGGTATATTGCTACAGTGTGTGTAGTTTATAACTTACTTCTGAGCCCTGCTCTCCATAATCAGATTATGAAACCTTAGAATCAAGTTAATGCAAACAAACAGATCATGTGGAGAACAATAAAAATAAAATATCATAATAAAAAACCTAAATAGAGAACATATTTGGTAAACAGAATGCTGTAAACAAACTAATGTGTCTCTCTGCGACAATATTCAGCGAGATATGGAAGAGCCCCAAGAGATGTCATGAAAACACAGCTGTTCTCTCATAGTGTGAGGTGAAGAGTGAGAGGAGGGACGCAATGGCAGCACGGCTGCTACAGTTCTAGGGTCATGGCAGGGACAGCTCTGCCATGCTGGTGGAGCAGGAAGGTGGATGCTCTTGGTGCTCCTCTTCCTTTTGCTCATTATAAGGAGATCCCATGCTCAAAGACAACTCAGAAATCATTCTGCTGGGAAAAGACCTTGCGGTCACAGACTATTTTGTGGAATGGAGCATGTCCCCTGTGAGGACAGGCTGAGAGAGCTGGGGCTGTGCAGCCTGGAGAAGGGAAGGCTCCGGGAAGAGATGAGAGCAGCCTTTCAGTATCTAACAGGGCTGTAAGAAAGAAGGGACAGACTCTTAAGTGGGGTCTGTTGTGATAGGGCAAGGGGAAATGGTTTCATACTAAGAGGGGAGATTTAGATGGGATGTTAGGAAGAAGTTTTTTATTGTAAGGGTAGTGAAGCATTGGCACAGGTTGCCCAGAAAGGTGTTGGATGCCTCATCTCTGGAGACACCCAAGGTCAGGCTGGACGAGGCTCTGAGCACAGTATAAGCGGTGGGTGTCCCTGTTCATTGCAGGGGAATGGGACCAGATGGCCTCTAAGGGTCCCTTCCAACTCAAACCATTCTATGACCTTGGCTCAGTCAGAAGGGCAGAAGAGGCTGAGATTTGGAACAAGTCGCTGCCATGTCTGGAAGCCCCCTACATTGCCTGCTGCTCATAACTAGTTAAGTTTTGACATTTAAGGCAGAGGAAATCATCCACTTCTAGCACTTTTGACTGGCACTTTTAAAGACAGTGTTTTTATAGATGAGCCTTTACTAAACCTGTGATTGTGTGCCAGTTCATTTTGAGCCTTTATACAAGCTGCGGTTTGTGCTCTAAAAATGCTCACTTTACTTAACCTGCTATTACTGTTCTCTTAAATTTGTCTTGAAAAGCGGTTTACCACCTCCTGGAAGGGCTTTGCATGCCTTAGCAGGCACTACAAACACAATGACACGTGAGCTGGGTTCTAGGTCCCCACACCAGGAGGATGTGAGGGAAATCTGCATTTCTGTGCCTGAAGCACATGCAAGGTTTCTGCATCACATCATTTCTGCTACATTGATGCTAAGAAAATGTATTGAATATCTATTTAAAAGATTTGTTTCAGAGCCAACCAGCCTGCAGGAAATGGGGACCTCTGGCCATGAGCTGTGTGCTAAGGCCCTTTCCTATTTTAAATATGTAAAGCTTAAGATGGACTTGTAAAATACAAGTCCTTTAGGCCAATAAAAAGGAATTAAAAAAAAAGCTGGTAAAAATGTTTTCCTAGTACTTTGTCACTGAAGTGTTCCTCGGTTGTCCTTGCAGCACTCACCATAAGTCAAGGACTGCTCTCACCTCTAGGAAATCAATAGGAAACCCGAGTGAGCAATGCTCAGAGCAGGCCCTTGAGTGCCAAGTGGATCAATGGAGAGCATGCAACTAGCAAGGTGCTCTGGGTCTGCTTGTTGCCATCAGGAGGAACCTCTGCACCAATGGAGACAGCGAGGACAGGGAAGAATATGTTATCTTTGTGAAGTTTTCAAGTGGAAACTCAAGACTAGAAACAAAAAGAAATTCTACCTTGTTTCATGTTGGCTCTGGGTTCCAATTTACTTCCAGAAAGTAAGAACTAGAAAAAGGATGCTATCCTTTGGGAAACAGAAAACGTGAAAGAACATTTATCTTTTTGCACTCTCTTCCGTTTGGAGATTATTTTTAAAAGTGTGAATGGCTGAGAACAATAGCATAACAAATGTCATCTCATAATTGCCCAGAGAGCTGTGGGATCCCATCTCTGGCAGTGCTCAAGGCCACAGAAGGGCCCTGGGCAGCATGACCTCGTGGAGCATAAACAGCCCAGAGCAGAGGTAGGGGCTGAATCATCTTTGATACTATGACCTAATTCATTAAATTAAATTTTACATACAATAATAATATAATATATTTCCCTCCCATTTGAAGTGGATGACAAGGAGTCTGGTCCCCTCATCCCCTCTTAGCACCAACATCTGGGGCTTCCAATGGAGATTCATGGGCAAACACAAGGAGCTGAACTGCTCTCTGGAGGTATATATTCCTCTCATTTTATTGCACAACAGGACAGTGGTGACTACTTCAGCTGTTGGTGTCCAACTTCTGTGAAGTAGTGGGCTGGAAGATATTCCTTTTACCATATGTTGCTTTTGTATACATCTCCAACCTCCCCCAGTTGGTTGCTGACGTCCTGCTGAACACATCCCATCTTCTACCATCCCCTTGGGCAATTCAGGAGAAAGCAGCAAGTGATGCTTGTGGATGCCTCCCAGTGTGGGCTGGGAGAAAGGGCCACTACAGGCCCTGCTTCCTCCTGAGAAGTTGGCAGCACGGAGATGCTTCACTCTTTTCTACCATCTAGGAGTGATTCTCATACACACCTTCTGTTAGTCATAGAACTAAATCCGATCTGGCATTGTTGTAATTCTTTTTCCGTGATGATGAATAAGAAAGAGGCATATGAGATGTTGGCAAATTTATTCGAAGGGAAACATTTCAACAACAACGTTGTTACTGTAGAAGCATCAACAAGCGAATGTGGGATTATTTTTTTTTTTTTGCCTAAATACATGGATTTTTCCTAATAAGACCAAATTCTGTCTGTTCAACTCAAAGAGAAATATAAAAAAAGACTACATAGAAAAGGAGCCTCTGAAATATCAATTTGTGGAGGAGGTTTGTGTGGTATTCTAAAGCTTTTAGTATTTCTAAAGGAAGATAAATTTCTGTTCAAGCAGTTTTTCCAACAATGAAAATAATTCACTACAAAAATCAACTCTTTCTGAACTTCCCCTCAGCTCCGGAGTTCTGCGATGACATGACTCAATGCTATTTTCAATTATCTCCTTTTGACAATGAAGCACAGCATTGTCCTTTACATCGAGGTTTTGACAAGAGCCTTCATGCCTTCCTGCAGTGGTTGCATTTCAGATGTTTTCTTCTGCTCCTAATTTTTTAATAGACTCTTCCACTGAGCCCAACTCAAAATGAAATGAGTTTAATTTAGATTCAAATATACCAAGATGGGACTTAATAGCCTTTTTTTTTTTCCTTTTTCTGAAGAAATACAACATCAAGAGGAATCTTTGAACACAAAGGGATCCCCAGGGAAGAAGATAATTTTGGCAACAGATTGCACCATGCTCAGAGGACAAGGCCCTGGAGATAGGACAGTCCACTGCTTTGCACTCTGCTGGCAGTCATTGTGTAAATATCCAAAGCAAATGCCATTTTTTCCATCTAGGAATAATCGCTTTTCTTCCAGGAAGGTCTAATAATGAGAAAGAGATGGATAATTTGTGCTTCTAATTCTCAGTTCTATTTGAGAGTGCCATATGCTGAGACCTCTGCTAACCTGGGGGGATATCATTTTGGGGAGAAATTCAAAATACCTCTGTTTTATATAAGCCAGAACAGCACTGCATTGTTAATAATGCAGCCTACAACTGCTTATACACCAAGCACAAAGATGATGCAGCAGAAATATCCCCAGTAGTAGCAGATCATAAGAGTAGGCGTGCAACAGCCGCAGCTTGGGAGCTTCAGTTTGGACATTAGAAAATCTGTAACAGAAGTGTGGTGCAGAGCAGTGAGAGTGCTCCAAGGGACTGAGGCATCTCAGTCCTTGAACACTTCCAGTTAGCCCTGATTTTGGGCAGTACTCCCATATTCAGAGTGAGAAACTGGAGTGAAGACCCACAGCGGTTCTTTCTGATCAACATGTTCATGTTTCTTCAACTTCTGACATGCCATTGGCAAATAAACAGAGCTTAGCATAAAATAAGAGAGAAAATGTCATGGCTAGGCATTGCCAGCAGGATACACAAAGACTTGTGGTCAGTACTGGTAGAGTAGCACCAGGAAGCCAGTCCGGGTGAAATTTTGGCTCTAAGACAGAGAAAAGCTATTAGATAACAGCAGGTTATGTCACTGGGAACAGCTATCAGAAATAGCTTCCAGCTGCTCCAGGGTTAAAACACGGTGGCATCACGTTGTGCTATTTATGACAACAGTGATGTATTCAGGAGATGGCAATTTCAGAAGGTGTGCCTGACCATATCTGAAATTATCTCCTACAGTCTGGGTATGAATGCCATACACAACAGAATTGCTTCTATTAACCTCTACAGGTAAAAATTGCTTGAAACATTTCATTTGCTTTTTTGTTCTCTCAAGGATCTTTGCTCTGGAAAAGACCTTAAAATGATATTGTCTTGCCAAAGTCTTCAGAGAAAATTTTAACTTTTCTAAGAAAGAATCAGCAGTTATGCAATGACAGAAATGGTGAGGTTTTTTTGTTATTGTTTTGTTGGTTTTTATGGCAAAGTGCTGATGACACCAATGAAAATAATTTTTCATATTGAGGCTTGATGTGTTTCACCTTGGAAACAAAGAGACCTGTCAGGTGCTTTTCAATTTGACTATATAGATACATATATATGCCATCTGTAAAAGGGTTACTTGAAAACTATTTAATGACCTCTGGTCATCCACGTAAGGTCTGTAACACCATGTGAAAAAGCTGTAGTCCGTTCAGTTACAGGATCATAGTAACATGTTAGGAAGGAGCAAAAATAATTGAGGTCTGGAGGGGCTGAAAGCAAGGAATGATTAAAAGAGATACTTACACATAATGACTTGAGAGGGAACATAATAAGTTTCTTGGAGGTTATACGTAACAAAAAGATGGGATTTGTTTAGCATTGCACACTGGGGAATAATTAGAGATAATAGGATTATATTTATGCATGGAAAAATAATCTGATTATCAGGAATCATTTGCAACTGTAAGAAAGAAGTTGCATTTACAAAGGGTTAATTGGTGATTACAAATCAGCAGCACCTTCCCCAAGGCATATTCTTGCATTGTGGTCTTTAGGGCTGGAGCAAATCCTTGAGGAAAACCATGGTCAGGGTGCAGGTGAGGCTGAAGTTTGGTGGGAGGAAGAGTACCCAAGAAAACAAACCCATAACTCAGGGCACACAACATGTTTCTGTTAGAAGGTGTTATTTCTCCTACCAAAAGACCTTGTGGGGGGAACGGAAGATGGTTGAAACTAAATGTAATGGCCTCATTAAAGTGCTGAATGATTTTTATTCACCCTAAGAATTATGTCCTTACTGAAAGACATGATTTTTTCCAAGATTGCGGGCAACATCTAGGTGAAGAGGTGTCTGAATCTGTAACAAGCCTGAAAGGCTTCATTTCCAACCACACATCCAGAGGAATGTGGCACCCCCCCAGCTTCCTCCTTTGGCCTGACCATAATGCCCAAGGCCTCGCTCAGGCAGACAGCATGATGCCCAAAGTCTTGCTCAGGACTGATACCAACCAGGGTTTCAGTAAGACTGACAAGGACAAAAATGCTGTCTCTAGGTAGAAAACTGATAGCAGACACCTGGTCCAACAGCTGAAGGCCAACTGAACAGGCATCAAAACCCTTGACTACAAGTCAACAATCTTGCTCCATAAATACGTAATATACAATAACAAATATAATAATATTAATTAACAAACAATAATAAAGCAATAAATAGCTTCCTGCTTCTTTCTTATGGGTGTAGTTTCCATCAGGGACAAGGCTCCAAGTGTCCAACCTGGACAGAGCATCTGGACAGAGCATCTGGACACAGCATCCTTCCTGGAGTCAGCTCCTGATCTCACCAATGCTTGCACCAGCACTGACACAGTGGTCATGCCTGAGTGGTGTTCTCTAAGTGTCTGCAGCTGTACTCTAGAGTTTGTAGGCATCATTGCAGCATATGCCTCCTGTTAGGTTTTATAGCCCTTGCTAAATCTTCTGCCAGTGGATTTCCCACTGTTGGTACTTGAACTATCTCTGCTGGTAATGTCTTTCTTTACTAGATTAAGAAAAAAACAAAACACAGAACAACCAACCCAAGGTCATGTGTCTTCTATAATCACATCATCTCCTTGTCCTCCGCCTAATGAGACAAACAGATTGGGCTCTAAAATCACTCTCTATAAGGCATTTTCTACAGTCTTCAAAGCACTGTTTCCTACAACCTTCCCCATCTTTTCATATACATTTAGAAGGTCAGGGCTGGAAATGTGGTGCATGGAGGGACCCTTTCTCTCCATGGAGGAATGGGAGATGCACCAGAGCTGTTGTGACAGTTGAGCTACAAGAATGTACTAGGTCAATAGTAATAACACTAATATAGTAATAGTAATAACATTAAATAACACTAATAACACCTCCCTGGAGGTTCAAAGCCAGACTGGATGGGGCTTTGAGCAACCTGGCCTAGTGGGAGGTGTACCTGCCTATAGCAGGGGAGTTGGTATTACATGGTCTTAAAGGTCCCTTCCAACCCAAACCATTCTATGATACCATGATTCTGTAATTATCTGCATAATTAGAACTGTTGTGCATCTTCAGCTTACAGGTTGCAACCAGGACAAAGTAAAACAAAATGTGTGTCAAATGGAGAATATTGCTGTATTCATGAATAAGCAGATATGGGATTTTGATTCTCAGAGATGGACATGGCTCCAGCAGGAAGCCTAACGCTAAAAAACAAACTAAAGTAATGTAAAGTCTGAAACTATAAAGAATTAAGATATTCATGGTAAACTAACCTCTCACCTACAGTATACCTGAGAGGCCCCAAGCTACTGCTCCCACAGAAACCTTATTAGAGCTTTGGAATTGCAAACAATGTCTATGTGAGAGACAGTTACCTATTTCTGCTGTCTTTCAACCTCACGTGTTTCTCTATGGCAAGGATGTACCATATTTTATTGAATCAATATCCCAGAGTGGGGTGTATGGATTTTGCTGGCTTCAAGCAATAAGAGCCTCGAAGCAATCAGAAGAAAACAAACAGGGGGATTTGCCCTCTCTTCTGAGGATTCATTTTTAACTTCTAGCAGCATGTTGGATGCATTCAGTTGAACGTTACAAGTGATATTTTTGATCTATTGTTTCACCTTCTCTAAGGCATATTTTATTTCAGAATAACCTTCTTTTGATGCTTCGGAGGTCCTCCGGGCAGATTTCTGAGCTGGATGACATCTTTGTCTTACCACATTATTTTAGGACAAATGAAACCCAATGACATTCTTGGGTGAAACTGCATCGTGAGAACCTGTGGGTAATACCTACTTCATCAACATGCTGGGGAGAAAGCATTCTGTATTCTATCTATGTATTTCCCCTGCATTTTCATCCAGGAGGATATAAAATAGTTTTTAGTCTCTGTCTTGTGTTTGTAACATAGAATCAGACCACTTCTTCCAGGAATTACATTTCAACAACTATGGACAGCTTCAGAAGATCAACTCAGCCTTTTGAGTGTCCCACACTGTCATTCCAGGGCAGAGAGCAAACTATTCCACTGCCCAATGCTAGTTGTCTCTAAATCAAACCCTCATACTATGAAACAATTTCTGCTACAGGGAATGTCTATTCAGTGATGAACATTCCCTCACACACAAAGCCAAAACAAACAAAAAAAAATTAAAGAATGAGGAAGAATCGATGTAAGAGTGCCATCTGGTGACATCTGCCATAACCTTGTATCATAGACGTTATCTTCTCTGCAGTGCAGAGTGGAAAAATTTAGGGACAAGATCAACGACACCAGGAAACAGTTTTACCAAACAGATCCATTTTCTCCAAGAAATTGGCTGACTCATGTAGGTAACACAAAATTGGTGCTGGATTGGTGAGCTAAACTTCAAAGATCTAACCCCAAATGTGTCAATACACGTACACAGCACGCGTGTAATAATCCCTTCCATGCATGCAAATTGAGCTATTGCCATTGCAAATGGTTAATTAGGTACGTTGGACATGGAACTGGGATAACTGTGCATACAAATTAAGCCTGCACTTTTGTGCTGAAGTGGTCTGAAAAGCTGCCTCTGGGTTTCTTACCTTAATTTACTTATATATTAACATCTTGTATTTATGCAAGTGCTCGTCATGCCTTGGGGTTTTGAAAGGCATTCACAATAATTTGAACTTGCCTTAATGTCATAGTCTGACACAGAACTGTAGGCGCTGTTTGGTGCCTATCTGAACACTGTCTTCACCTGTAGGGATAACCCAGGACTAAGATTCTCTTTTAAAGAGGGTCTGAGTGAAACATCAACTCTGCTTGCTGCACTTGAACCTCATGGGAGCAGATAAGATTTGTCAATTCTGCTGACTAGCCATAAGTACTGAGGTTTTGGGGTAAATAATAAACCTCTGCAAAAAACATGGGAAAACTAAACCACATTTAGAGAGATCACATTCCTGGAGACTGCTTTTGTCCTTAGTTCTTCTGGGAACCCAGGTCTGGTTACTGCCTTACTGATAATACCACCTGGGACTTTGGGGAGGTTATTCATGGTGCCCAGTGTATAATCTCTAAGGAATGGGGAGATGAAAGGTGATGAAGGGACATCTTACAGTCAGGAGGTTAAAATGCAAAATTGCAGAACACAGTCCTTACTGTGTTCTGAGTAATACCTGAAAACATGCCCTTCCAGGAGTGTGGTTCACTTGTTTCAATATACAGGGTGGACAAGGAGATGGGTATCAAGGCTCGATGTTACCTTGCACACATCCCCCAATTCCAAAACACTGCTGCGCCTTCCCCTTGCTGTGCCTTCATATTCAGCACTGCAAACAGCTTTAATGGAGGTGTATAATGCAGCCCAGGAGCCCTGACCCTTTTATCTCTGTCCATCCAGAGTTTGGGCAGCTCAGTGTCTCTGTGAGTTGTAGCAAGCCTTGCTCAGCACCCCCAAAACCTGCAGCATTATTTGCTGCCAGATTCAGCTGCAGTAGCCCTGACACTGCCCTTCTATAGGCAAAAACAAACCCTCTTGCCAGGGCTGAGCTCTGCTTCTCTGCTAAAAGGAACACAGTGTCCATCCAAAGGACAGACAGCACTGGGGGCACTGCACATAGCAACCCACCAAACATCCCATAATGGACACCTGTTTTCAGTTCTAACTCACCAACTCCAGTTCTTCACTGACAGTACTACTCACCCTGCATTTGCCACACATGATTTTGACAGACATCTTGGCTGTAATCTCTGGGCATTTTCATCCCGACTACTTTAGCCTCTCAGTCACTAAGTTTTGTTAATGATGATAAACAACGCAGTGTGCTGGCTGAAACAGTTTTCTGTCATTCTGGAAAATTTAGGACACGAGGATCCGCAAAATATGACCTCAATTTAAGTCTATCATTCTCTTCTCCTGGAATTGCTCAGCTGGAATAAGTATCATTACTCCAACCAGAGCTACTGGCAGAGTGAATGGAGTTCAACACATGTACCCAGAGAGGAAGAAAACAGCTGAAAATCCTATTCCACCAACAGGAACTCAGAAAAATGGAGCTGGTGTTCCCAGGGGTCTGGTGAGGACCCTGAACAGTGGCCAGCAGAAATTTGGCCTTTTCTTCTCTTGGTTCAGGGAGAAACATCATGGTTGGGCTGAGAAATGGTACTGACAAAACATTTGGTGTAAAGGGAATAAAATAAAAGCAACCAACCCTGTGCCTTCCCCTCCTGAATTCATGTTATCTGTAATGTAAATTCTGTCCATTTGCTAAACGGTGCTTGAGTATCAGCATGCACACAGCCTTGTGTCTCCTACAGGATAAAGCTTTTTACACAGGGGAGGGAGCTAAGAACTTGACCATGGGGAAAAATGGAGTACAAAGAGGAAAAAAAAGTTTTGGAAGTGCTGAGATGAAGAGTAAGTAACCCCTCCAGAGGGAGAAAGATGTTGGTAGGGAAGAATGTCACCAGCTATTAGCCTCTGCAGAGCAGAGACAGAAAAGAGTCACTGGCATTTGTATTACAGGAAAGGGTCAATAGGAACAAGCTGAAAATGCAGTGTCTCGGCTGCGTCCGTGATTTTCAATCACCAGTAGAGTTATGAAATTTTAGTTCCTACATTCTCCTTGTGAAGGTTTTGGTCTCTTCTGAAGACTGAGAAAGAAAGGTCAAGGATGAAGTAGTCATTCTGTGAAAAACTGCTCTCTCAGTAATAACTGTTTTTACCTAGACTTTATAGATTGTTTGTATGAGTTCATTCGGGTACGTGCCTGTTGTTTGACCTCAGCCTTAGGGCTTATGGGAGAGCATCTGGTGTGTAAGATAACTCACATTGGTTTTGGCACTGCCCTACGTCAGATCCTTGGGTCTTGATCTGTTTTGCACACATGGGTCACCAAAGTTCTGGAGAGATATTGATGTCTTCCATGCATTTCCACATTTAGAGCATTGTTGAACTTGTTGCTGTTTGCTATACTTTGGTATACAGAAAGTCAGCTCCAAGAAAGAGGGGAGGCTGGGAAATAGCTCTGTAGCATAATCTCCTCTTGGTGTAGGCTGTAACTGTTCACAGCCATATACCACTGCTGCAGATCTTTATTTTCCTTTGTGGCCGCCAGTACAGGACCAAGACAGCAACATGCAGGGTGGGAGCTTCCTTTTTTATTGTAATAAGCTTTTCTGAAATGTCTCAGTAACTTGTGCATAAACGTGATGTATTTGCTGAGAGACTGTCTTACGCACTGAAAATCATCTTCAGCTGCTGAGGTCTTGCTAATTCTTCTCTGAGCAGATGTGGTGATGTCTGAAGGCCTGGCTGTACATCACCACTCTGTGTGATGTTTGCAGAGCTGTAGGTTTTATGAAGCATGTAAATGGCCTTTTTGTGAAAAATAAGTTGCGAGACACCATTTCCATACATCACTTCGGTATAAGGATCTGCTGGAAAAGCATCCTCTGGGAGGGCAGTGGCTGATGGATTTGTCCTAAAGAAGGGTGAGAAACCACAACTTTGGGCCAAGAAATGCGTGGGCCAGCATGTATGGGCTGTAAGCACAGCGTACATCTGGTGGAAGAGGGTCTGAGGATGAATGCAGTCCAAAAGTGCAGTCTGAAAATAGAGCATTAAGTTTCCCAGTACCAGGCTTAGTCTTACCACTAGCTACACAGGTTGTCCTGGTTCAGACTGAGGGGGAAAGAAAAAGTACAAGAAATAACCCCAATTTCGTTCAGATATTTCGCAACATGGAAAATGTTACTTTGCCTCCTGACCATACCAAGGACCACTGAAAAGATGAGATCCCAAAGGGATTATTGAAAAGGCAGAGTGACAGCTTAGTAGCTCAAGTTGTCTAATTAATACAGAGTAGCTTCATCAGTAATATAGTCAAAATTGTTCTATATTTTTGATACATTCCCCCTTTTTTTTTCTGGTGCTGTGCTCACCATAACTACATCCTCCTGGGTTCAGCTGTTCCTGAGCCCATTGCAGTGACTGATATGTTATCAGTGTGTGAGCCCCCTGCTGGGGTGTTGGATGCTCGCAGTGGGGTTTCTCTCTCCTCCAATGCGAAGTCCACTTAGAGTGAATTTTATATGCTTTTGAACACACTCTGCTTTCTCATCTTTTGTCCTGTGAACAATCATTATCACAGCAAAAACTAATCAGTTCAGGTCATGGCAATCTCTGGGACTTCCTCTGTGTCTCAATCCTACAGTTTCAGCTGGATTTTGGACCTCAGAATGGGCACAGAGATGAAACTAGAACAAGTATTTGGGGAAAATCCTTCCTCAAGAAATGAAGAAAACCTAAGGACTTCATTAAAACTTTGTCGATGCCTTTTCAGCTTTCAATATACAAGTGCTCCTGGGAAGATTTGTTCTGACATACCCAGGCTAAGTTTCTTCGGTACCCCCAATGAGTGACAAGATGCAAGGAGTAGACAAGATGCAAGGAGTACTAAGGCTTCATTTGCTGAAGGCACTGTGGACAGTATAATCTCAGCCACCTTGGTGAGATGTCCTTAACTGCACTGGAATGGTGGTTTTACCTGCCAACATGCTTAAGAATCAGTGCACTGTGAGCAAGTATTTAGGGTATAGGAAAGTGTAGGAAGGCCAAATGTAAGGCAAGAATGTAGTGCCCTGTTTCCAGACAAGATAAAAACCTGCTTGAGACTAACCAACAATGACAGGATGCTGTACCTTGTACAGCATAACAAGACAGTCCAGAGTCTGGTGGGCTCACCTGTGTGCAACGGGCAAGATAAAGTGCTGCTCTGTAATATCCTGTTACTTAAGTGCTGGACACTGGCAAGGGATCCATTTGATATAATAAACGTTCTGAGCAGGCACTTGATGGAGATGTGAAGACTGGAGATATCCAAGCTCAGGACATGGCCCCTGCACTCTGCATGGGCACAACAACATGCAAGCAATGCTACAGCCCTGTACATCCTTGGATCCCACTCACCGTCCAGTGCAGAGCATTCCTCTCTTGCAGTGATGATACCCTACCAAATAGATGGACACACAGTGGTTTCAGTAGTGGTTTCTTGGAGCTCATTGACACCTGAGCTCATCTGTGCCCTGGTTAAATAGATGCAAGCCATCCATTAAACAAATCTCAGACCACTCTGCTGAAAACTTGCACTTTAGCCAGGCACCTCATATTTCTTTGTGAGACGGCCCTGAAACAGCAGAGCTTCGCCTCAGCTCCTGCTCTTGGACACCTGCAAGGATAGAAATACAACTTACTAAAAATGTGTTGCGGAGAGCACAGAATCTGTCCCACAGAGCGATACATCAGTGTGAACCCTGCTGCGCCAAGGGGAATAGATTTGTGGAAGGGATATTTAAGGGACTCTTAATATGTTTCATGAATCACAGAAAGGGGAATTTATATCTTTTGGGGGTCGTGACAGTTTAACAAGGTTTTGGCTGAGATTCTAATGGCTTATTGCTGAAATGTAACTATTATAACGTAAAATTTAAAGGTCTTGGCCAGAGGAAGGAGCTGAATTTAGCAGCACGCTGGAGATGCTGATCTGAAGGTAAAACCTCTCTGGTATGACCCCAGTTAGAGAGGATAGAGAGTGTTACAGGGCTGCAGCCTGTACACTGACTTCAGCATTGCCAGCCACCCATGGTTGTACTACTTCTGCCCCACTGCTTCTCCCACTTTGGGCCACATTTCCACAATATATGCAATGGCTTTTGTGTCTTACAGGAAAGAGCCATGTTCTTGGCTAAGCAGCCTTGAAAGTAAGGATTTGTGTGAGGCCTGAGCAGCCTTTTCTAAAAGAGCTTCTTGCAAGAAGTGTTGCCTCTCTAGGCCAAGCACATTCATTTTTTCAGCAGAAAGGGAAATGACACTCTGGTCAAGGGAGTTCATTCAGATGTGCAGGAGTTCCACTGATAAATGCACTCTGTGGGTTCACACTTTTTTTTTTGTGTGTGTGTGTGTGTGTGTGTGTGTATCTTTGCTTCTGAAGCTACTCACACAGGAGGTACAATAGGATTCGAGGGAATGGCCTCAAGTTGCACCAGGAGAAGTTCAGGTTGCACATTCGGAAAAATTTCTTCTCCAAAAGAGTGGCCAGGCACTGGAATGGGCTGCCCAGAGAAGTGGTGGAGTCACCATCCCTGGAGGTGTTCAAGAAATACTAAGATGCTGTACATGGTGTAGTGGGAAAATATTGGTCGTATGTGGACTGTTAAACTGGATGATCTTGGAGGTCTTTTCCAACCTTGGTGATTCTATGATTCTATGAATAGTCTGACACTGATATCCAGGCATTCAGTGCCCCACAGCTCCAGATCTCCCTCTGCCCCTGTTGCAGCTTCCCCATCCATGCAGATGCTCAGCAGCTTTTCCTAGTCTGAACTTGCTCCTTTTCTCCACCATCAGCTCTTATCAATGTCTCCAATGCCTTTATCCCCACTGAGATCACCCCAGGAGAATAACGTCCTCAACACTGACACGACAATCAACATTCGTTCCTGGAGCTACTGCCCTGGGTAATAGGTTCCTTATGGATTTCCTTCACTTTGTGGGAGTGCCACAAATCTGGCACCGTTCTGCATAATTTGCCAATTGGCCGCATCTCAGGTGTTTCTGTGAGTTCATCAGAACGCTGGCAGTGAGCCCAGCTCTACCAGCTCGCTGCAAAGAGGTGTGCTAGGAAATAAATACCTTAGGTGCTGATGGAGAGAAATCATCGTTTTCTGGAGCATGATGGTGATGGGTCGATGGGTGGACATGGTGATCTTAGAGGTCATTTCCAGCCTTAGTGATTCCATGATTCTGTGGTTGGTGGGCACCTCTCTGAGCAGCTCCAATGCGGAGCCAATTCAAGCTAAAGGCTTATTTTTAATTAATTAATTTTTTTTTAAAGCTAAAAGATCTCTTTCTTTCTGCCTCTGGAGTGGTGCACAGAGGGAATTGCTGAGGACTCTGTGTATGAGAAAATGAAACCCTGTATCCCTGATGGAGCAGCGTGGTGCGGCTGACAGCTAACAAGAAATTAATTTGGAATACTTTTACTGTTTATTTGCTTCCTTGTCATCCTCGCTGCTGCTGTAGTTGGTTTAATTTTTCATATTTCTGCAACTCTTGATATAATTTATGTGATGTTCTGCTTTTTGTTTCCACCAGGCCCAGGTCCTGCACTCAGGCATGTGGCTTTGTCAGTGCACAAAAAGAGGGAGACCCCAAAGGGAGTGAACTAATCTGTGCTTGGAAGGGAAAATCCTCATGTTATGACCATGTTTGTCTCAAGGGAAAAGAAAAGAGGCAAGAAGAAATGAAACAGAAAAGTGGGATTTTTTTTGCCTGGTCTGATGAACTGTTGTCACCTGCCAGTGAAACTTCCCTTTTCCATGTGCTTTAGCAAAGACTCAAAAGAGCCAAAGTTGACTCTGCCCAGCCCTGCTGTGTTCCCTTCCACACCGACCTGTGGAGAGCATCCTCACATCAGCCTGTGCCTTGGGAAAGGCCACCACTCTCATTACAGCCGTCAATCGTCCCAGTGCCCTTTCCATTCAGTTATCGCAGCACTCCTGCAATCCATCGATCAGTGCTCTGGATAAAGGTCAGGCTGCAGGGCTTGCCTGCTTGGCTGCAAAGGCTTTCCCAGCACAGGCACCCAGCTGCTGTGCTCGGGCTGTGGGTGTCCCCTGACCCCACACTGCAGCACCTAGGCTCTAGAAGGGCTTTGTGTCTTATCCCAGCAATCCCTGAAGCAAAGGGACTGGGAAACCTCTGGTTCCCATCACAAATGCTTTGTGGGTGCATCCTACCAGGGTGAGGACTCACCTAGCTCATCTCTTCCTTGCCAGAACCAGAAGATGCTGCTGTTGAAAAATATTAACATATTTTGAAATCACAGAGACTCTGTACGTTATTTGCACCTTACGTGTTACTCCAGGAGCCCACTGCACCTTTCTAGCAGTGAGAAGGTTTCCTCTGCCCAGCTCAGGCTGGATTTGGTAGTCATGGGAATGTTCCTTCCAGGCTTTTCCCATGTAGGCAGCTTCACAAATCCCAACATTAAAAGCTTTCCCTAGGAGAATCATAGAATCATGGAATCATTAAGGTTGGAAAAGACCTCAAAGGTCCCCAAGCCCAACCCCAGCCCACCCCCACACCCCCCAATGGCCGTGTCCCTCAGTGCCACGTCTCCATGGTTCTGGAACACCTCCAGGGTGTGATCCCAGTGACCCTGCCACTCTGTGAGCAGCCTCTGCCACTACTTTCTCTGAGAATAAACGTTTCCTAATAGCCAACCTGGTGCACCTTGGAGGCGTCACCTCTCATCCTATCGCTGTTACCCGGGAGCAGAAGCTTCCCCACCTTCCTATGTGCACCCTGCAGGACTCACCAGTATCTGTCCCTGGTGCTTCTGCTCATGACCACACTGCACACATTGTGCTTCCTCCTAGATAACTTTTATGTGTAAATCTTGTTCTTTTGTTTTTTTTTTTTTTCACCTCTACACTGCAGAATCCAGCAGGGAATTAAAGCCCTTTGTATATGGAAACATCATACCACGCTCTAACTCTAAAAGTGCTTTGGGGATCCTCTCGGATAAAAGGTAGCAGAGAAATGTAAATGTATTCTTTGGATGAGCCCTCTGGATTAGCATGTGAATTTTCAATTGCATCGCCCCGGTGAAGCTGGGAGCTGCAGGGTCTCCCATTACACTAATTCACCTGTAATCTCTGCAACCGACTCTGCTACAGGGGTGGGGAATCCCTCTGCACCTGCTCCTGGTGCCCAGCACTCCGCAGCACACCAGCTCCCGCGTGCTGCCCTCAGCCTAAAAAATAAAGAGAAAAAAGAATATAGAAAATCAAAGAAAAGCGAGGAAAAAAAAAGACTTTTTTTTTTTTTTGCATTTGTTCTCAAACGTAACACAAGCCCAAGTTTAAGCAAATAAACAAAGCGGGCTATTATGTAATCTGCTGTTTCTCGGCATCTGCGTTTCGGGATGCAAATCGCGGGAAGGCTTTGATTACAGAAACTGGAGCACTCGCAGCCTTGACAACAATTCCTGACGTGCTCTGAATGCAGCGCGCACAACGTGAGCAGAATCCAGCTCCCAGGGGACCCCTTGCTGTTCCCTGCAGGCTTCCAATCTCCCGGGTTTATTTCTAGGCGCAAGACCTCTGGAAACAGCTGTTTGAGTGATGTTACACACTTAAGAGTTTTAGGAATAGGAGATCTTAAGTGAAAGCTCCAGCTCTGGCTGCATGGAAGAGGCTCACAGCAAACACCCAGCCTGGGCTCCCACCCTCACTGTGTATAGTACTGGCCATAGGAAGCAAGCCCTGTCTTGTCCTGTCTTGTGCTTTCCACCTCTGGAAGTTGGTGGCAGCTTGCAAAGTTGCTTGCTTCTCACAGGCACCATTTTCTACTTTCCCCTGTGATCACATCATTGCCACACCCAATTTCTCACCTTACATGTAAGCATCGTACATGTTAGCAAAAGCTGATGGGAGGGGAAACACATCCAGGTGCAAGAAGTCACTGCAGACAAAGCCTGGTTTACATGGAGCAGCAGTGGGGCTGTATCTCACACATCATTTTCCACAGATATAAATGCACCTCATGTCCCAAGCCAGGTGGAAGTTAAGTCATGCCCCACATGTCTGCCTCTACTCTAGAGATAAGTCCAATTTCTCCATGAGAAAAGTGCACAGGGCACTTACATCATGCCCTACATCCTGTCCCGGTGGGATATTCAGATGTGTATTTGGAGCCACCATTATCTTCTTTGAGATGAGGCAAGAGGTGTTGGCCTCAAGTTGTTGCCAGAGTGGTTCAGGTCGGATAGTAGGAAGGATTTCTTCTCAGAGAGATCGGTGAGGCAGTGGCACAGCTGCCAGGGAGTGGGGGCTAACCATCCCTGGAGGTGTTACAGAACCGTGGGGATGTGGCACTGAGGGATGTGGTTTATTGGGGAAATATTGGTGGTGGGCGGATGGTTGGACTAGATGATCTTAGAGGTCATTTCCAACCTTAATGATTTCATGATTCTCTTCCAGTGCCTGTGGTACCAAAGGAAACAAAATAAACTATTTTTAAACTGTGGTTTAAAAATATCAGGACAAAAATTGCCCCTGGGCTGTTCAGACACCAATCCTGCTATCTCTGCTCACACTGTTCCCATTGAAGCCACAAACACTTCTATGTTTTCTTCCTCCCAGGCAGGGATGCGCAAGCTGCCTCCCCTCTTGGTGAATCAGGGAAGAACACTACAGCTCTTTCATGTTCATGTCTTAATTTATTTCACTAGAGCTTTCCTGCACTGCAAATTCTGCACCTTCCTCACCCACAAGACATCGGTTCCTCTCATCCAGCATCAGAAGCACCTGCCGCCAAGCAGTGTGTGGCTGGTTATGTAGACCATCGGTGTTTGGGGCTTCTGAAGATCTACTGCTGCTAGTAAATGTCCAAAGCGGGTGATGGTAGTGATGGAGGTGCCTCTGGTTGTCCCATCTCCAACCTTAGGACTGCTCTGAGACTTACACCAAGCGACCATAAGTGGAGATGCCACCGTGGGTACAAAGACTGTGAGCTTTTTGCTTTGCTATTCTCTGTCTTCTTTGTTGTTCTGGCACCAGACTGCTGCCATGCATCTTTATTTCAAATGGAAGTGTTTGGAAAAAAGGCTGTTTCCTTCAGTGTCTCTGGAGTCCTTAACATGTTTTCATGTGCTCTAAAGTGAATAATCATAATAATGGCAATGACGCCCTGTTACAAAGAGTGTGAGTAGTAAAAGCTTCATCACTGCTGCTTGAATAAATCACTAGGAGGCTGTAATATGCATCTCTGACATGCACAGTTTTGATTATTACAAAGTGCTGCTGCACTGTGATGCATAAGAAGTATGTGCATGGAAGGCAGATCAGAGAGGAGCATCCATCCCCATACTCGCTTGGAAAAACAGAAACAGAGACAGGACAGGAAGCTGCCTGCCATCTCTGGGACAAGGAGCACAGCGTGAGGACGGGCAGAAGATCCTGGGTGGACTCATGCCCACTACATTCATGGATTTAAGAGCGAGACAGCATGTCTGAGAGCACTGCCAGATGCTCTATTTAAAGTCCATGGAAGAAAACAGGCTCCTCTGGGCAAGAGCTGTTGTGAGCTGGTTGTAAATGGGATAAATGACCTTCTGCTTTTGTGCAGAGCAATCCAAGTAAGTTTTGTGGACACAGCTATCTAACTTCAGCTCCCAAACATGGGCAAAGCCTTTCCCCCAGCTCAGCCCTATGTAGACAGTGCAAAGACATCGGGCTTTTGGAGCTCCTAAGGAATGTCCCACTTGCCACCAACTCCCTTGATCAAGCAGCACTGAGGATGAGCTGTGTCCTGTGTCACACGTGTCCCCATTCCTGGCTGGATGTGTCACTGCTCTTGGTGATTTCTTGGTTATTGCTGTGAGCCCTTCAAGGGCAGCATACCAACGTGTGGGTATGCAGCACAGTTCCATGTGCCCACTGACTGACAATTTAATTTAAGAGTGGGGGATCTTCTACTCTTCCAGCTGTACTTTGTGCACATATAAATACTTCTTTAGGAGCACATCAGTGTAATTTTCCATCCACAGAAAGCAAGACATGTCTTCTTTATTTTACACTAAGGGAAAATACCACCAAGAGAGCCCCGAACATGAATGCTATGGTTACAGCTGTGCTGTGCACCCATGAGCATGCATGCATTGCTATATTGAACCAGACACAAGATGGCAACTGGTGCCATCTTCAGCCCAGCTGATGACATTCAGCTTACAGCACAGAGCAAGGACTGACACCACAAAGGCAGAGTGACACCTGGGGAACGACAGCCTGTCCTGTTCCTGGGGGCTGCTCTCGGCGTTCGGTGCAGGTGTTCCCACAGCCTGGAGATACAGCTCCATCCTGCAGCTTGCTTCTCTGCTGACAGCAACCCCTGTAGCAGCAAGCTGCCAAATAAATAAATAAATACAGGTCGATGAAGGAAAAGAGATTGATGGAGATCCCTCTACGGACAGAGGTTTGCCCAGAGCTGTGCTGTTAATTGAACTGGACCGTTTTCAGAAGTACTTAATGCACAGATTCGATATTTGAAATATGGAGGCACTTCATACACTTAGCCAGCAGCAGCACATGAAAAGTGGGCACCAGCGTCTGGCGAGTCCAGCTGTAGGGAATGCACCTACAAAGCACCCAGACAGGCTGTGCAGACAGAGTCTGAGCACAGCTGCTGGATTTGCAGACAGAAGACCTTGCTGAAGCATGTTGATAATAGAAACAGGAAAAGAGCGTGATAAGGAGCTGAGAAGGGATAAAAACGAGACAGCAAAATTAAGGCTTTTGTTATTTTGCCAAGGAACAAAAACTAGAGGGAGTGAGAAAACTCGGTGAGAAATAATAGCAAAGCCACTAGACAAGGTAATAAATATGTCTGATGAACAATGCAACTCCAGCCAGGAAGAGAAGGATACCATTCTCAATTTGAAACAAAAAAGAGTAGGAATAAAGGTATAGGTGGTTACACTGGAATGCAAAACTCTGACACCCACATCTAACATGGGAAGTGGAAAAGTTTCTGTGTTTAAAGACGACTGACGGACGTCATCCCACCTTTAAGGTGGAAGTGATTTGGAGAACTCCAGATAAGCCTGCCCAATTGCAAACTGCAGGAAGACAGCAGTGGTTTGTGTGGATGTCCTCAAGCATTATCCAGTGCCAGAATAAAGGCACAGACTGCTGCAGCACAAGTGCTGGTCACAAACTCTCCCCACAGACATCCGGGGCCTTGGGAGGTAATGCAAAGAGCAGGAGAGGAGGAAGAATATCCTAATGCATCTTAGTTTCCAGATAACAAAGCCACACTGTCTTCTGGGTTTCTGTTGGTGTTTGAGGAGGAGGATGTTGGTGGCCAATGCCCCTATTGCAACAATAGGTAATAGAAACAATGAGAAAAAGAACTTGATAGCATGCAAATCAAATCTAAGGCAATATTTTAGAGATGGGTTTCCAGAAGACAAGCAAAAGTTGGAAATAGACCCTGGAGTAACCTAAGAAACAGCTGGAACGTGTTACTCCATGAATGCTGCTGGAGGAGGAACAGGTGAGTCTTTAGCTTGAGTCCTCATTCCTGTCAGGAAACCTGCATAGTTAGCAGAAGCCAAAGGACAGCAAGAACATGTCAGGTGAGCTGGGATCTGATCACCTAGAATGCTACAGAAAGCTGCACTCCACCTCCAGTGCCTTGGGGACCCACTTCCAAGCCAGTTTCAAAGTGACCTAGGATGAGTAATGTCACGCATGATGTAGGACTACATTTTATTGCTTTTGTACCATGTCTGGGCTTTGTTTCACCTATCAGTTTCATCTGTCTACAGATTAGACGTTTAAGGCTGATTTTCTCTCCCTCAGATCCCCTCAAAAGGGAGAGACAGACATCTCTGCGAAGTAACTCACATGGACCACTTATCATTGTCCCTGCCTGGAGATGCCTGGCCTCAAGCCTAATCCATTGCCTGGATCCATTCATAGAATCATGGAATCATTAAAGTTAGAAAAGACCTCTAAGATCATCTAGTCCACCCCCAACCCACCCCCACCACATCCCTTGGTGCCACAACCCCACAGTTCTGGAACACCTCCAGGGACGGTGACACCACCACTCCCTGAGCAGCCTGTGCCACTGCAATACTACTCTTCCTGAGAAGAAATGCTTCCTAATATCCAATCTGACTTCCCCCAGTGCAGCTCAAAGCCATCACCTCCCATCCTATTGCTGATACCTGGGAGCAGAGGCCACCCCTCTAGTGCTGGTCCCATTGCTGGCACTCAGGTGCAGCATGGCACTACAGCCTTCAGTCTGATGCATGAGCAGCATCTCCACCCAAGCGGGCTTTCCAAAAGACTGTCAGCAAATAGTTCCTGCCATTCTGGTTCTTGTTTGAAGAATCTGCTGTTATATCAACCCTTGGAACCCAATCATGTTGGGTTCCAAAAGGAATTGCTGTGGTTTAACCCAGCAGGCAGCTCAGCACCACACAGCTGTTCCTTCATTCTCACCCAATGAGATGGGGGAGAGAATCAGAAAAAAAAAAAGGTAAAATTCATGGGTTGAGATAAACTTAGTTTAACAAGGCAGAAAAGGAAGGGAAAATGATAATGATAAAAGGAGACATGAAACAAGTGATTCGCAAAGCAGTTACTCACCACCCACCACCTGATTCCCAGCCGATTCTACATGATGGCACATGGTGTGGGACATCCCTTCTGAAAGTTTGGGTCAGGTGTCCTGGTTCTGTCCCCACAGCTCTTTGTGTATCTCCAGCCCCATGCAGGCAGGGCAGTGTGAGATGCTGGAACACCCCCCAGCTCTTTGTGTACCCCCAGCCCCATGCAGGCAGGGCAGTGTGAGATGCTGAAACACCTTCGGCTCTGAACAACACAGCTCAGCAACATCTAAATATCTGTGGGTTATTGACAGCATTCTCATCCTAAATCACACAGCTCCATAACAGCTACTGGGAAGAAAACTAACCCAATCCCGGTCAAAGCCAGGATGGCAGCGGTGAGTCCAAGAACATCACACAGGTCCCAGCACACTGAGCTGTGGCAAAGCCTAGGGCTGCCCACATCATGAGCACAGTTCCTGCGCACAGCACCAGGACAGCATCTGCTGTCAAGGCGAAAGCACAAATTCTGGGCATGGAACTGCAGTGCATCAGCCCAAAAGATCTTGCCATGAAGATCAGGACTTGAAGTCACGTCTATATAAACCTGATCACTGGGCCTGTGGTCAAGGAAAGAAAGATTTGAAAGTTATGCGTTTAAAAAAAGCAAGACATTAGAAACCGCAAGACTTTTGAGCTATTAGGCTGCCAGGCAAGTCAGAGAGATAGCCCCTAAGATTTATTAACATTATCTGCTACGCAGCTCCCAGTACAGCTTCAGAACTTGTGGGAAGTCTTATTTATCAACCAGAGAGAAAGGACAAATGTAAGAACGGGCCGTGACAGATAATAATTCAGCATGCTGGGTGAACCTACAGAGACTGGCATTTTTCACTTCACTTCTCTGTTTCCAAAGAACTTGGCACTGGCATTGTTTTCATTTAATTTCTCTGTTTGCAAGAGATTTGGCCATTCATTTTGGCTGGAGATCCGATAAGCAAAGCTAAGGAAACACAGGGCACATGTTGTTCTTGAGCAGGGCAGAGTTAGAGAAGCTGAAAAAAGCTTTTTATTAACAACTCAAATATTGGCTGGTTGTTGCAAGGAAGGAGGGAGGAAAAACTTGCTCGAGAGGTAATCTCAGAAGAATCCCAGGCTGTTGCTGGAAAGTCTTTGTTTTCTGGTTTCCTGCCTTGACAAACAGTGTCTGACTGGAAATTCAAGTCTCACCTTATGCGTATGTTGGTGCTTGGTAAGAGGAGACGTGGGCACATGGGACACAGGCACTGATAACAGAGCTGCATGGACTGATTGGGTGCAGTCAGACTGGGACACTCTGCTGCAGTACCAGGGTGCTCAGGTGGGTGCAAGAGCAAATACAGAGATGTGAGCATGGTGGCAGGGTGTCAAAGGGGCTTGAGCTTGGGTGGAAGGGGACAGCCATGCCACTGTGCCACTGCTGAGCTCCACCACTGCTCCCTAAGTCCCACTGTCCTCCAGATGGATTTCCAGGTGGGGGCTCACATCAATGGCTCCAGAAAATTACAGCCAGATCTGGGTGAAATTTATTTCCTAAAACAGGAAGAGCAGACAGAAAAGCACAGAGATGATTATAAGAACAGCCACAGCTTGCTCGTTTTGCTGGATTTAATTTGTTGATATGTTAGTTTTCATCAGAAATGTGTTTTCCATATGTTTTATTTAAAATATTGGTTCAGCTGCTTGGAAAAAATGAAGGCATTTTAGTCTGCCCACCTCACCCTCCAGAGAAAATAAGTTCTTACAGGTAGAAAAAGGGAAAAGTGAGAAGCAAATGGAAGAAAGTGAAGTATACTTCTGCTGTTCCTTTTGATTGCAAAGCCATTTCTTACTGGAAAAACACATAAAATGAATGTTCAGAAAAATAAGAAGTTAGTCTCAGCTGGGATTCTAGGGATAGGTACAGGCTAAGGTGGTTACTCCGTAAAAACAATTTCTTAAAATTCTTTGCGACTCACTCGTAATGTCATACATAAAAGTACTGTTCATCTTTTCCTCAGACTGAACACTTCATCTTCCCTTGGCTAAAAGAAAGTAGTAATAATAATAATAATAACAATAATAAATTACAGCCCTTCTTTGAGCATCTCTGCAACCCTTCTGATTTTCAGCCTGAAATGGCGATTTGCGAAGGTGTTATTCTAGTGTCTAGCAGGCACCCTGCAGAATCCATGGATAAATAGGCTCCTTTTTGGTCAAGTTAAAGCCTGTTGATGGGATTAAAGCCCTCTTGAAATTGCGAAAAGTAGATGGGAAATGCTTCATGAAAAGCTTACTGCCTGGGAGCTGAGTGATTTGGTGTAACAGAATGATGCCTGTGATTATCTGACACTGATACATTTGAAGACATTAGGTTTTTGTTAAGTGTGTAGTTTGACAATCAAGCCTTGGAATGTGTTAATTTGTTGGACTGGATGCAATTAGACTCTGCAATGAGGCTATTTTGCTACTATATTTATGCTATTGCTTAGCCTGACATCATAGATTCCACTGAAGTAGAGTTGAGCAGTGTTTTCAGTGTGGTTGCAAAGCCAGTACACATTAATTCATGATGGACCACAGGAATATGGTACTCCAAATGCATTGCATGATTTATAGCTGTGTAGAGCTCAGAGTAAATGTAAGAGTAAAATGTGTTGGGCTGTGAAGGGACAAGTAAGGTAATGGGTCTTTGGAGACTCCTCCACAACGATAACTTCACTCTGTAAGCTGTATTCTGCTGGGCCAAGGCAGCAGTAGGCATGGAAGAGGCACAAGATGTCAGCAAAGTTTTTCATTATACACAGCCTTGTTCAGTCTATTAGTAACCACCTCCAGTTCTCCTCTTGGTTGCTGCCAGGTTAAATGCACCCAGGATAACCATAGCCTGTAAATCTTCAGACCAGCAGGTGATGTAGGTGGGAATTCTGCTGCTTTTGAAGTCCCCTCAGGTCCCACCACACTGGACATGAGCAGCTCTTCCACGTGATGGGGCTGAGCAGATGCTGTCCCTGTGTTTCCCAAGGGCAGACGGTCCCCTCAACAGTGACAGCAGGACAACCATCTCTCCTGCACATTGGTGTACCTGCTCTCATCCCCCAGCAAGGAGAAGAGGAAAGAAACTGGAAGGAATGCAGAGGTGGGAGCTGTCTGTCCAGGTGCATTGTTTGTGGCTCCCATGTCACCTTTTTCACTGGAAGGATCCTCCTTTGGAGCTCCCTTTACTGACCACATCCCAGCAGAAACAATGAAGCAGATTCCTCCTCATACAGCCGAGCTTCCAACACTTTTTTTTCTCTTATCCATTTACCATCTGACCACCTCTTTTCCATTATCCTGGAAATACAGACTGTTCCTGCCATCTGGTTAATTTATACTGTGGACAACCACATGCACATCAGATCACAATGGCACATTAGCATCCAGCAGTACACAGTTCTGAAGCTGGCTCATCAGTACGAATTATACTGACTAAATCAACAAGGTAGAGCAATCAATATCAACACTTCCAGAAGAGGAAACAGAGCTGCTTGGACAAGAACACACATGTTTTCCAGGCTTCTTAATGCCTGTGTCACCAGCAGTGAGCAATGTCCTATGTGCACAGCACCCATGCTAAGTGCAAATGGAAAAACTGGCATTTTTCAGAGCTTGTGGAGCAAGCTCTGGTGTAGGTAGATGCTTCCTTTCTGGGGCGTGAGCTTCTGTAGTGCAAACCTTCACAGTTTCACCACTGGGATAAAAGAGGCATATAGGATGGTTCATCTTTATTTGTCAGAAAAAGGTAAAGACAATGGCGCTGTGGTGTGACCATCTTGCTCCTGTTTTGGAAACAAACTTCCCAGCCATTTCCAGTTGACAACCGTGATACGAGCAGTTGGAGCTGGTCTTTCATTAATCAATCTCCCAGTTTGCCTGGGGCTTGCTCTAATTGATTTAGCACAGAGCGCCTGTTCTCTAGGAATCAAAAATAAAAGAAATTTACAAAGTTTAACTCCAACACATCAATCCAATTTTCAGTGGTTTTCTGGTTCTTTATGGTTTAGCAACTTGCAGAAGCACAGCAGTACACCCAAATCTCCTGATGCATGCAAGAAGGCAAGCAGCTCTCAGCTGTACACACCCTGGCCTAAGCATTTGGGAAAAGACAATTTTTTAGAAGTCACACACTCTGTACTGTGGTCTGCCTCCCAGATCAGCTTTTAAACCACTAGAAGCCTTTCTCAAGGATCTCAATGAAGCTGGCAGGCTTAGAAGCACTACAAGCTGATTTATAATTTAGATTCTGTGGGCTGTAAGACTTCCAAAGTTACTGTCACATGTGACTCTCAAGCAAATACCTGAGAAAGCTATTCCTCCAAGGCCACTTAAGGCAATGAAGATCCTTACTCAGCCCTTTGCTCACACCCTTTTACACAAATATGGGCAGGTGGAGCTGGGGAGCTCTGAGAGTATGCAGCTGGGACTCCCTCTCACCTGCACCGTTTGCAAAAATCTCTGCATGCTCTGTTCTTGCCTTGCTCACCTCATTTCAGCTGCTGAAAGGCTTGCCAGGGACTCTGGTTCTGGCTGGAATGAACCTGAGCAGGAAGTCGTGGGGACAGGTGGACACTGAGGGAGATGGACCAAAAGCATCACCCAAACAGTCAGTGCTGTTCTTGCACGGTTCATAAGAGGTGAGGATGTTCGTGCAAGTAGCCCAGGCACTAGGAGGTAGCAGAAGGAAGTTACACAAGTATTGTTAAATAGGTTGCAACTTAAAAGAAGCAGCAGTCCAGAGTTACAGTGCATATTTGGGATCAGAGCTTTGAAGCATCCATTCAGCTGCTCTGAAATGTAACTTTTGATAATGTGACACCTTAAGCTTTACTTCAAGTTCACTCCTCTCTTCTTTCTTACACTTTTTTTTTTAATGCTGCAGCCTTCTGAACATAAAATTCAGCTGTTTGCTTCTGTGGTGCACGTTATTTATTTACTAATAGATGTCTTCCCACTCATACAAGAAGGAAAATTTCTCACTGTCCCTGATTCTGCAAGAAGAGGAGCAGTTCTCATGCTAAATCATGATACAGGCTCATCTACAGTGAGACATTCCTGATTTTGCCTTCTGTGTCTCATAACTCTAGATAAAATTGAAAGCACCAGGTAAAAATGAAGTGTTATCAAGTGAGGACTAAGACCATTTATAATAACTGTAATCCAAATTGGATTAATTATTTGCAGAAAGGGCTGGAACAGTTTGTATTAGATCAAGGGCTAAGTGGGTTGAAGTGGGTCGTACAATTTCATGGAGGAATGGGTTAGGTGAAAAGGGGATTTGTCAATGAGCAAAACTTTATTAAACAGCTGCTAATTAAAAACAAACTTGCTACAAGGTTGTCTCTGCTCTTCTAAAATCTGTATAAAACACAATTTAATGGAGTCCCTTGGAACCCCTGTCTGACAGCACATAAAAAGCAACTTTGTAGGCAATCTGTCCTCCTGTAGTATGGATGGGCAAGGATGGATCTGCCAGCCAGACTGATTGCTGGGGATCCTGTGCTGCTGTTCCGTGAGTGGGATGGATGCAGATGCTGAGATAGCAGCATTAATGCAGGAAGCTGGAAAAGCCCATCTGGAAGGCATCCAGCCAGACAGCTTCATTCACTCAAGGTTTGTTGTAAGGCAAACCTTGTGTAATTCATTAAGAAGACATGCGGGCAGTGTGGGACATACAACATACTGTCCTGCTTCTAAAGCTAAACCAGACTCAGCTCTGCTCTTCACTTCTCCACCCTGTAAATATCTCCTTTCCCCTATGCACTTCTAGTAGAGCTCACGCAGGTGTTCCGGTTACTGGGTGCAGTGAAAGTCTTGCCAAGTCTTCTTACAGCATCCTCACCCTTCTTTCCTTTCCTCACCTTTATCAATTTCCCTGGTTTCTCTCCTCATTCCAGTTCCCCACTGTGCACTTTGGTTTTCAGTTCCTCTCATAGTTTCATTCCTATTTCATCTGGTTGTAACTCAGATCAACCCTGCATTTTTCTCCTTCTCAGTGAGGCCAGCCTTGCTCTGAATCTTCCAGGGCACTGCAGCTGCAGTCATCACAAGACATGTGCCAGCCTGATCCACTCGACTCCTCTGACCTCTCTAGTCCTTCGGGTACATTGCTCTTCTTTCCCAATTGGCTGCCCAGTGCCATCCTCTTCTCATCTCCTTCCTCACCAGCAACCATTGGTATAAATATCAATAATGATGAATTATGAATTGGCTTAGTGCTATTTAATAATTTACTCATTGCTTTAAGTTCTTCCATTGGTCTGTTGGAGCCCAGTGCTTAGCTAAAGTGTTCAGCTTCAGACTTTCTGAATATTCAAACAAATAAGTATGGAAAACTCAGAAAAATAATACAGAATTGGTCTGTGAAAGAAATAACTGTGAAGTGTCTGCATATAAGAAAGGTGAAGTTTGATCTGGGAGAAATAATAGAATGTAATAGATTCCACAGACAATAATCAGGAACTTATCTCAAAGTGCCAGTCTTACCTCATTTGCTATTCTGGGAGGATGACTTTGTTATCAATAATGAAATGAATTGGTTCCTTCATTTAGATTCTTGCTAATAGTATCCAGGCTCTTCTGTGTCCATCTATGCAGTAGACTTAAATAAAAGTTAATTCTATGCCTAACGCCGAAGCAAGTTCCTTCACACATTGTCTTTTGGGGGCAGCAAGCAGCAGTCTGTTCTTGCCTTGCTAACACTCTCAAAGGAAAAAAAGGATCTGGGCTGAAGTCCATCAGGCCCAGTGTCAAATGCAGGAGTCTTGGGGGAGAACTCTCCCTGGAGAAGAAGATCCTCCATGGCCCCATTTCAGATAAAAACTGCTGATGCCTAAAGCTAAAAAGTTTCCCTTTTGTATAATTTGACCATATCTCACATAATGGTGGCAGAAAAACATTAACAAAAACTTTGATCTTCCATCTGAAAACCACCCAGCACTTTGCCTAGGGGGCATCTTGGCTCCATGCTAATTCATTAAATCTGGGAACATAATTGCATTGTTCAATATTCAACTGCTAGCTACTGCATATTGTCACAGCAAAAACCCATTCTCAGCCTCCTCTAGGTGACCTAGCAAAGGCTGGCATTTGGCATTCAGGGCTGTCCAGTAGGCATCTTAGCTCTTTTAGGGTCAGACCCTCAGCAGCTATTCAGAAAGGTTAGAGAAAGTTTTCCATTCTTCTTAATTAAAGAGAGTTCTCTAATCAGGTTTAAAATTGACTCTACTGGGAATGTAAATCAAGGACTGAGGACAAGTAAGGCATTCTTACTAATGCACTGCCCTGATCCTGATGCTGAGGCATGAGGATGGAGACCTCCGTGGTCATTGGCTTGTGCCTTCCACAGCAATAAACCATTACATAAAACCTCTTCTGTAGGCAGGTCAAGCTTCTCATGGAGTCAGCTGGGTTTCAGCCACAGCCAGATACCCCCTTTCCATTACTCCTGGCCCCCCTGTGCAGCCTCCTGGTAGGTGTGAAGAAGATTTGTGAGAGGGGAAACTACAAAAGCCAGTGTGTTGGAATTGTTCACTTTGAAGAAGCTGATATAGAACTCTTTACATTTTTCCAGTAAGAAGACACTTATGTTTGACATAATTGCAAACCCAGGCTCAGCCTGCTCATTAATCACCACCTAAGAACATGGCACCAAGCAGATGTAATAAGATGAAATGAGAGATTGCATTCTGAAGCAAAGAGTGGAAGAAATGGTGCTGCAAGGAGAGAGGAGGCAGATCAGTGGATCAAGGACTGAAGTGTTCCAGAAATGAAGAGACCACTGGGAGAGACTCAAAGAAGTTTGTTTTTTTATCAGTCAAGTGAGTTACAAAAGTGAAGATGAGCTACTTTTCATTTTGAAGGATCAAAAGCACAGGATTTGTTTAGAAGTGTACACTTAAATGAAAAAAGAGAAACCTGGTTATCAGATTGGCGAGTAGCTGAGAAAGAATGAGTATAGATATTCTGCACAGTAAGAGGAAAATATTTTTCTTGAAAGTACGAAAAAGCAGCTGCATTTAGTGACTCTTACTTCCCCTTCAGTGTATACAGACCCATGTGGGTGCGCATTGACGTGGTATCCAAGTTACAGCAGTGGATTTAAGAGAAATACTTGTCTATTAAACACAGGCTTGCAATATTCAGGTCATACATCATTCCTACTACAGGTCTCCGTAAGATACTTCAAGACAATATTTGTTTGGGTTATTTTTCCTTTCTCTGTGATTCATAGCAACAAAAACAACAACAAAAATAAAAAACAATCGCCAAATTACTCGACAGCACCTTTGAAAGACAAACAGCAATATGATACAGAGTAGAGTAGAACAGGAGCCCCACAGGAAGAATTCACCTGCTGTAACTGAGATAGGGCCAGGTCAGTTGTCCAAGCTGCCACTGCAGGTTCTCTTTATGACCAATAGGGAAAAACAGATGGTGTTTGAACACCTCCAGATGCTCAAGGCTCTCTACTGGTTTTATAGGGCAAGACTAGCTATGACTCAAAGCTAACTCCTTGACGTCTGAAGCCTAAGGTTAAATCCTTCATCAATTCAAGACTTCCACAGGAACCAAAGGCTGAAAAATCTGAAGTATCAACAGTAATGTGTAATTTCTCCCTTTAGAACTGCCACAGAATACTGGAAAGCAATACCTGTGATCCAGATTTTTTATAAAAGTGCTCCTGGAAGGTCAGAGAAGCAGATACCAGCAATAGGGTCTGCTTGAAACTATTCTAAAGACTGGGATAAATTGAGATAATTAGATAGATAGTGATAATGATCATACGTTGGAGAATCAACGAAAAATCTCTTTGGATTTCCATAGCTCACCAAGGAAGAACCCTTCCCAGAGATACTGGAAGAAATGCATCCACCTTGGGATCAGAGGGCTGGTCCAAATATAAACAGGTAGCTACTTAAAAGATGGGAAAATAACATACCAGTGACTGGAGGTCACCAGTGGCTTGGGATACTTGTAAATGACCTGAAAGGATCATGAATGTGAGCCAACAGTGCTGATATATTAACTGATTCCATACTGTAAAGAGGGCTTAGCTGCAAAACATGGGAGAAAAATCTGCAAACACAGACTAGATAAGAAAAAGTTGAACTTTCAGCTTCCAGTTGAAAATTTGGCATAGAATTATGCAACATGAGGAGAAAAGCCCTACATTTGCACCCATAATTGCAGTTTGGAGTTAGCTATTGATGCTCAGGAATATGCTTTTGGAGACATAGGGGATGAAAAGAGAATTGGGGTTTTATAGCTGGCAGTCTCATGAAAACAACAGAGAGAGAAAAGAAACTGAAGTTGGAAAGTATTAAGAAAGAAGAAAAGAGTGAAAGTGAAAAGAGAGTTAAGTCACTGTGTAAATCACTGGTGTGTCTGCCTTCTCAACACTGAGTCACCCTCTTGAAAAGGATGGAGCAGTGCTGGGGAAGGATCAGCAATGAACAATGTGTATGATCAGAAGTTTGGAATATGAATCATGGTAGATCTCCTCAGTTAGAAAACAAATTGACGTGAGGGGATAAAAATAGAAATATGGGAGTAGAGAGGCGAGGGCACATAGGGTATGGGAAACAAGGAGCATAGGACTGGCATAGATGGGGGCAAACTCAGAAACAATGGAATCTGAGCTGTGGACTCACCATCACACCATGCTGCAAAGGCTAAAAATGAATGTGAATCTTCAAAAAAGCACACCCATCAGTGCATGAAATAGCTCTGAAACCATTAAACACGGGGATGCCATCTTCTCCCATATGGTCTCTGTGCTGCAAATCACTGGAGGCTTCTAAGAGGCATTGGGGAGGTATCACTGTTTCCTCTCTTTTCAATCTTCTCTGCATCTGCAGAAACTTCTGCTCTGAGCAGAACCATCTAGTGGCCATGCCTCATTCAAACACAAAGCAGAAGTCTGAGATTGCTGCAGGTAGTGAGTGAAAATAATTGTAAATCATATTATTTCGCAGAAGACGAATCCATCACCTACAAGAGATGCATGTTATTTATTTTTGCCTTTCATGAGAGCTTGTTACATTAAACTATTTTGTACATGTTTGATCTCTTCTACTACTTCAAGGGGCTACTAGACTCACTTAACAGTTATTTATTGTAGAGATAGAAATGGAAGGAAAGCTGATTTTTAACGCTAGAGTATCATTTACTGTCTGGATGTGCATAACCATGAGAAATTATTAGGTATGGGCATAAAGCTGTAGAGTTTGAGCCCAGGGGTTATTGAAAGATGCCTACACAAAAATAGCTCCAGTATGAATGCCATGCAGGCAGCCTGCACAGGAGATAAAGAATCCCTTTCAGCAACTATTTCTCCAATTACTCACTGAGATAGAAACATATCTTCAGAACAAAGTCCAGACCCCAGGTAGGCACTGCCATTGTATACCGCTGGACATTCACACTCTGTGTGTTTCCATCAGATTCATTAGTTCCACCCAGACCTAATATTTTCCAAGCTCCCCCTTTTTCCTTCCCCTGCTCCTGCCTGTCCACCATGTCAGGCACTCAAGGTTTCTAGGTGCTTAGTCCTGAACTGCCATTTGACTCAAACCATTAACTGTACTTACTACTTTTGTGACTCATATTTATTAAGCACACACGCAGCACTTTCTGCATTCACACCAACTCAAACAAAGCCAGCCTCACCTCCCATGCAACCGCTCTTCCTTTATCCCACAGAGTCATATTAGGTTTGGGGTTTGGCTTGGTTTTGATTTCTGCAGAATCATACGAATATCTAGGGATATCCACATCCCACATACGATGAGCTGCAGGCAGAGATCAAACCCACTTTATCACTGTGCCATAGGAGTGAAGCCATTTCATACAGGAAACTGCCTGGTTTTATTTTGGCAGATATCTTTTCAGGACTTTTCCTCACTTTGCTTCACACTTGTTTCTCTCCCCAGGGAGTGCAGATCCCACTGAAGCTTGTCACACTCAATCTCAGAGGCTTTCAGCGTGTTTTCTTGCTGCTTTTATGCCAAAAATTTACCTCCATGAAAAACAAGAAGATTTGGTTTTCAAAGTGTACCAGTGAGGTAGTGTACACCACTGGGACTGATAGGCTATAATTTGTACCCAGTTTGTACCTTCTTTTAATCCCCTAATACTACTACCAAAAATTGGTCCAGGATCTGCAGCTGCTGCAAAGCAAGCAGAAGTACAAAGCTGTGGCACTGCTCATCAGAGTACACACCTCCTCACCAGAGATTTGGGCATCAGTTGGGTGGGAGAAGAGGTGAGTTTAATGCATTTTCACGGAAAAAGAGCATACGAGAAAAATGAATGCAGAACACCTAAAAAGTACTTGAACTTAAAAAGCACAATGACAAGATAGTATCACAGAATCACTCAGGTTGGAAAAGACCTTAAAGATCATTGAGTCCAATCACAACATAACCATACCCTCACTCTAACAACCCTCCACTAAATCACGTCCCCTAGCACCACATCCAAATGGTTTTTAAACACATACAGGGATGGTGACTCAACCACCTCCCTCGAAGCCTGTTCCACTGCTTAACAACCCTTTCTGTAAAGAAGTGTTTCCAGATATCCAACCTAAACTTACCCTGGCACAACTTAAGGCCATTTCCCTTCATCCTGTCACTGTCACCAGTGAAAAGAGACCAACCCTGCTCTTGCTGTAAGCACTTTTCAGATGCTGGAAGAGAGCAATGAGGTCTCCCCTCAGCCTCCTTTTCCCCAGACCAAACAGCCCCAGTTCCTTTAGTCTCTCCTCTGGGACATATTCTCCAAGCCCTTCACAGCCTTGTTGCCCTTCTTTGGACCTGCTCCAGTGCCTCAGTATATTTTCTGTACTGAGGTGCCCAAAACTGAACACAGTACACGAGGTGAGGCCTCACCAATGCTGAGTTTCATGCAGGATTACTTCCCCAGTCCTGCTCACCACACCATTCCTGACACATGGCAGGATGCCATTGGCCTTCTTGGCCACCTGGGCACACTGCTGGCTCATATTCAGCTGACTATCCATCAGTACACCAAGGTTCCTTTCTATCAGGCAGCTTTCCAGCCACTCCTCCCGAAGTCTGGGGTTGTTGTGACCAAAATACAGGACCTGATACCTGTCTGTATTGAAACTCATACAGTTAACCTTGGTCCATTGATCCAGTCTATCCAGGTTCCTCTTTAGGGATCTTCTCCCCTTAGGCAGATCAACACTCTCCTTCCCAATTTGGTGTCATCTGCAAACTTACTGTGGGTGTATTCAATCCCCTCATCTATATCGTTAATAAAGATGTTAAATAGAAGTGTCCCCAGTACTGAGCCCTGGGGGACACCACTTGTGACCAGCCACCAACTGGATTTAAACTCCACTGACCACAACTCTTTGGGTCTGGCCATCCATCCAGCGTTTCACTCAGCAGAGCATACACCCATCCAAACCATGGGCAGCCAGCTTCTCCACAACAATGTTGTGGGGGAAAGGCTTTACTGAAGGCCAGGGAGATCACATCAACAGTCTTAATGCAGGAGAAAAACAAGAATTAAAGGTACTAGGAGAAGGCTGTGGCTGCATGGGGTAACTTAAAGTGGCTCGGAAATGATAAAAGGAACATATTAAAGTGGAAACGAAATGTGAAAATATATAAGCAGAAGGTCAGTGTGCAAGGGAAGTGAATGAATTATAATTAGTGAGGGAAAGAAATGTTGCGAGTAGATAAATATTTAAAAATGAGGAAAATGAAATAAATCCTTGGATAGTTCCATGCAGTGTAAATAATAGATGATACGGAGAAGGCTTAAATATTCAGTGCACCCCACACTTAAAAATAAAATGCATAAAATGCAATTTTTTAGCAATTATTAATGCGATTAATTTTAAGAGGGGAAGGAGGAAAATGGGAGTTCAGCCCAGAGGGCTGCCCCAGCAGTCCCCACCTCATTTGCCTTTGTGTGAGCACAGGGAGAAGAGCAGCATCCGGAGGATTGGAGAGGAACATTTGCCATTAGAAAGGAGTAATTGGGGAACCGAGGGAAATACAGACAGGTCAGTGTAACCTCAGTACCTGGAAAAATACCGGAACAAGCTGTTAAGCAGCAGTTTGGAAGCATCTGGAGGGTAATAAGGTAATAAGACCAAGCCCACATGGATTTGACAAAAACAGTTTGTGTCAAACCAATCTAATTTCTTCTTCTTGGCAGGATAAGTGGTCTAGAGGATAGGGAAAAGTGGCAGATGTGCTATTTCTTGGCACTATGAAGGATTATGACATAGTCCCACAGGTCAGTCTTGTGCTAGGGAAATACCACCTGCAGGAAATGACTGTGGTAGTGAAGCAGCCCTGGAAACGTTCTTTGGGCAACAGCTGTAGGTGGTTCACAGCCCCCAGCAGAGGCTTTTCCAAACAGGGCTGTGTTTTGTCTGCACACTAGCCAATGTTTTCATGCATATCTTTTAGATTAGAAAAGAATAACATTAGCACAACATATTCTGTCAACACGGACAGTTTACTGGCCATTGAAATAAACCTGATGCTTGCTCATTGGAAATAGAGTTGATTTGTGCTTGTGTCATCCCCAAACCAGACAATTATCAACCCAGACCTTGTATTGACCTTCTACATGTACCAAAATATCCCTCCTTACCTCACAGTGCTCTGACTTCCTCCTTGCAGATGTCCCTTCAGGGTGTCTGTGCTTTTCGCCATGCCCTGGGCTTCCATTTCAGCAGCATCACTGCCCAGGAGGCATCTCACATCTAACTCCAGGCAGAAGTCCAGGGGAGTATTCACAAATCTCGGAAACAGAAAAAAAAAAAAAAAAAAAAAAAAAAAAAAGAAGTAATGAAACAAAACGCAAAGCACAATCAGATTTTTATCGAGCTGGAAGAGAAACATCTATTTTTTCTCCCTTATCATTCAGTCAAGATGGATGGTGGAGTTTTTCACTACAGGGGACAGATGGGTGGCAGTACTCTCCAGCTGGCCCATCCGCGTGAGAACACTATTTCCCCTCTTTGGATGCTCCTTCAGATTTCCTTCCTGCAATCTTAAGAAGGAAGTTTCCTAGGGAAAGAGGTCTGGGAAGGAGCTGGAGGAGCAGGCTGCCTGCCCCTGCCTAGCACAAGACAAAGCTCCTGACACTGCTCTCCCAGACCTCCAGTGGTGGGGACCCCTCAGCCAACACGTCCCCCATCTCCAGAGAGGACCTCTGTCACATTGTGGTACCACATCAGCACACGTTCTCAGCAGATGCCCTGACATTTCAGTTCTTAGCAAGAAGGCCTTACATTTCAGGATAATCTGTTCCCTGTTTGCTTCTGTGGAAGATCTGTAACAGTAATACCCTGTGAACTTTGTAAATTATGCCAGTTGTACAGTACAAAGACATGAATGGTGGAAATTATGGGGTGTTTATATATATATATACAATACACCTCTCCAAATTGTTTGCTCTCAGCCTATCTCATTAGGTCATAGGAGAGACAACAGACAGGAACTGGAGCAGGGGAGTTCTGAGACTCAAACCTGGGAAGATTTTGAAGCTCCCTGGAGGGATTGGAACAGAATGTGATCTTGATGAACTGGATACATCAACCAAAATAAATGCAATCCAATTCTGTAGGGCAAATGCAGACATCTTGGTTTGGGATTGAGGCAGGCAAGGTTACACAGATCAACACAACTGCTCTGAGAATTCCCATCCCTCTCCCCACCTCCTGCCCATTCATTCCACCTTAGCAGTAGTATGCAGTGATGATCTGTTTTGTGGGGCTGCATTACAAAGCAGCTCCCTGAGCCAACTCAGAATAAAAATACCTTTCCTTATTCGTTATAGCTAACCTGGCTCACTTCTGTGCTCAGTTCTCTGCACGGCCCCACAGTCAGCCTTATCAGCACACCTGTGGGGGAAGCATCTGCAGCAGGGAGGAACAAATGAGCTGCCTGTGCTGTGGAAGCAGAAACTTCACTGCTGAAGTCAAGCTGTATGCACATACATTTTGAGTCAGGAGAAAACAGATGTATGAGTACTATATGGAGAACAGCGCGTTAGCAAAAGCTAACATGAAGCTTAGAGTCTATGACAAGCTTGGTTTGAGTCAGTGGTCTTTCAAAAAGTCTTTCAAAAATACAGCTGAACAACAGCAGCAATCTAAACGTGATTTTGGAATGCAGCAACAAGAGGCATACACCAACAGGAGATGGGATGTCATCGGTGGAGTGCTGTGGCTTTTCTTGGCAATGCATTTTAATAGTCATGCTGGCAGAAAGAGAAGTCCTATACCTGAAGTGGGAGAAATGTGTACATTTTCTCTTCCAGAAAAGAGGGAAACTGAGGGAAGACATGGTTCCCCACAAAGGAAAATCAGCTATGAAGAGCAGCAGCAACTTGCTCTCTGTCTTGCGTAGGGTGAAAGAGAAAAAAAAATTAACAGCATCAGAAAGATTTCAGAAGGATAATAAGACAAAAAATAACACAAAATACTGCCCATCATGGGAGGGAAGTGCAGAACAGGCTGGGGACAGCTATACTGGTACAACAGCAGGAGAAAACCCCATTAAAGCATCTCTTGAGGGCTGATCCTTGGCTCTGCTTCAGTTCAAGTGGTAGATTAAATGATCTCCTGAGGCTCCTTTCAGTCTTGCATCCTATGAGCTACGCAATTTTTTTTTTAGCATCATACAAAGTTGTTGCCAAAAAAAAAAAAAGGAAAAGAAAAAATGCTTCAGCAATGACAATGCATCTACAAGCAAGGCGACCTGATCCTGAACTCTGCTCAAAAGCAAACTTACAAAAGATAGAGTGAGAATGCAGAAGGCTGAAGGAACAGCTAACGTAATGATTAGGGACATGGAAAACAGCAACAAGGTTTTCACGTTTTGGCTTAAAAGGAGATGAAATCTGGGGAAGATCACATTAAGCAAACTAGCAAACAATTGGGGGTACTCAGCAGCTTGACTCCTGCTTGTCCAAAATTATACTTTATTGACACACATCAGATGGAAGACTAATGAGGAAAGCTGGGTAGAAGCTGGGACCCGTTTTTCATTTGTTTCACTGTAATTGGTTTCTGCAGCACATAATTAACTGTGGAACTTAGTCCTGTAAGGCATGTCAGAGACCGAGAACTTGTCAAGAAGAGATAGAAAGGGAGAAGCGCTAATATGAAAATGAGCTGGAATGGGTGTTTTGGAGGAATAAATGGTTCCCGCTTACAGATAAACTCAGCCATTGAGCCCCATGTACAGGAAAGATGAGCAGCATGCTATTGAGCATTTGCTCAGGGTGGACATCTATTCTACGTGGTGCTGCTCACTGTATCAGGAAGAAAACGTCACAATGTAGATCTATGTCTGCTGAGCTGCAGCTGTGTCCTCAGAGCAGGAAGAAATTCCCACAATGTATCTACAGGCTGCACATTGGCACTGGAACATCTGGGCACTGAAAAGATCTTCAGATGTTAGCTGTAGGGGAACACACTGATTTGCAAAGTTGCACAGAAAAAAAAAAAAAAAGACATTATTGCTTAATATTTAAGCACACTGCCTACAATAAATAGCTCTTCATGGGAAAAAGAGCCCCCACCTGCTTCCTAGCTTGGCTTTATCACCATGAAATGGAAATGGAGATCAGCTCCACCGCGATGGGTCTTTTATGAACTGGTGGTTAGAATTTGATGATAATAAGTCGCCGTGTGATGTCAAAGAAGCTTCTCAATTGAATAAATATGTATCTTAAAATTGCATCCAGCAAAACCAGTGGGCAGGAAAAACAGAAGAATCCAAAACCTTTATTTCCAATACATTTATTTTATTTTTGTTTTAGGCCTTCTTGCCCCTCTAGCAAAGGTCGTAAATTATTTAACTGCTGCAGCTCAGACTTCTCTTTTTTTACTGTCTAATAAACTCTGCGAAACATAAATCTATTTTAGGTCCTTTTTAAAAATAATTGAGAGCAGTGACAACCAAAACAGAAATTGCAGCAACAATTCAAGGCAGGGCATCAGTGAGTTGTGAACACACCAGGAGATTTCAGCAGAAAACTTATAAAGGAGGCATTTTGCTTATTTCTGGCCATAGATGTTTCTTTCCCTTTTTGAATTTAATAATTTATGGATTTGATGCTTGTTTTGTGTCTCTTGGTTGCATGCTCCCTATTAAACACATAATTCAGGTGGTTACATGATGATATGCTGGGCTGCTTACACTTGAGCCAAATGATGTGGAAAGAGTGGGAATGTACTGGGACGTGGAATTCTAAAGGTGGGATCAGGTCACCACCTGATTTCATCAGTCTTCCTTCACTCCCAGATTTTAAAGAAGCTGCAGTTTCTCGGATACAGGTCAGCAGTCTTTTGTCACTTGGAATTGTTAGCATGTATGTTTAGCTGTAGCAGAAATAAAAGGAAGAAGCAAGGGCAAGGAAAGCATGGGCAGAGGTGTTTCATAGCTATGTGGATGTGGCTCTGAGGGACACACTGGTGGACATGGTTGGGGTGGGCTGGGGTTGGATCTGGGGATCTTAGTGCTCTTTCCAACCTTAATGATTCCATGATTCCACGATCATTTCTAGCTGAGCAATAACAACTCCCATACGCAGCCCTACCAGGTCTCCTGCACTTCCACATCCCGTCTGCAGAGGAGGATGGTGAATTTAGAGGTCATGAAGGGCTCTTCTCACACCTTTCCCATTGTCTTCATAACTTCAGCTGGAAGTAAGGAAAAAAAATTGAAAAGCAGCAGGATAAAGGCTAAGCAGATCACAGCTGATATGAAATGAACCTCATGGTGTCAGAGGAAAGATGTGGGCAGAATGGATGCATGGTTCTGCAAGGAAGGGGGAAGAAAAGTCTTCTATGACAGGATAAAATAGAGGGAGCTGTTCCATCTGGAAAGAGTTGCATTATAAAAGAGACACCCCAATGGCAATGGGACTCAGGGGATGGGACTTCCATCCAGGACCCTCCCTGGGCTGTTCCAGGGGGTATGACACATCAAAGAGTTGCCAGCATTTCAGAATTGCACAGGACTTATTATGGGATCTTTCAAGCAGGAATCTTCTGTGGCAGATTTCATGAACATTCTATGCTTTTTATTTTGCATGACTTACAAAGACTTTAGTGACCGTGGAAATGCTGTAAGTCTCAGGAAAGGCTGGTAAATGTAAAAGGGAGCACACTCACCATGTAGCTGGGTAAAAGCTTCTGATCCTCAAAGGACCAGGAAGAGGATAACACTCATTTGCTGTATTTGTATTTCATAACTGAGTTCCGTGAAACATGGAAAGACTAGGACCATCGTGGTCTGGAAGGCCCATTAAATCAAACACCATTTCTTTTTGTGATTTGTCATCTTCATTGTATACTACTGTTCTAATCCTCTCGTTAACTCTAAATTTCTTAACTAAGACTTCATGGTTCCCTTCCCAAGCAGCGCTGAGTAAGACCAATGGGTAGTAATCTGGAGCCCCAGAAAGAGCATCATTACACAGTCATTCCTACTGACTGCTGTTTGTCAGCCAGATGGTGGTTATAGCATGCAAGAAATGCCTAATGATATGATGCAGCACTCACTGTTAAAGGTTTATCTAAGGGATGCATATATAACATCCACAACACTTCTCCCTGTCCTTGCAGCTCTGCATATAGCTTCTCTTTATAAAAAAGTCAACACAAAGTTCATCTGCTGTCAGTTGCTCCTTAGAAACAGACAAAACTAGGAGGAAAATGAGCCACAAGAAAAGGTAGCAGCTTCATTTCCTCCTCTGACAAGTAATTGCCAGTGGAGTTTTGGGCTAGGCAAGCTAGGGATAGACTCTGTTAATGACTGTCCCTCAAACACAAGTGCTAAGACAAAGCATATTTATGCCAGAAGAGCTCTTCATCACTGACTTCCAGTGGATCCCATATTCTTGCTACAACAGTCCTCCATCCTTGTGCCTTCTGCCAAGAAAGCCAAATGCCAGTATAAAAATCATCATTTTAAGAAAAGTGAAAGTGCAGCCAGCTGGCGCCATAAGATGGCAGCCTCCAACCTCCCCGAGGCTGTCACAGCACAAGCAGACGAGCATGACTTTCTCCTCCAGGCACAATGACAAAAGACACTGTGGCTCACCCTGCACATCATCTCTCTCAGACAAGTCCACAGTGAGAGTGAGCAAGCGAAAGTAAGTGCTACAGCATGGTCGTGATGAGAAAATAGACATGGGCTGTTCTGTCCCTCACCTTTGTTCCAGGTCTCCAAACATCTCCAACCAGTGGCCCTTCCTTACACATCACTTCCAACCTTGGAAATGTCCCCACACCTCTGAGGGCAACCAGCCCATGGCCACTAAAACCCAAGGCCACTTTCTACCACACTCACCTACACACACACAAGAGCCCTCACAGCACTGATGGACTCAGCCCTGCAGATAGCACCATGGGAATCCCACTCCTTATCTCTCCAGCCCTCCCTGCCACCTGCCATGCATAGCTTCCCAACCCTGACCTCACTGGGCTAATGTACGCCCTGGCACTGCTGCCAGCATCTCGATTACACATTTCCACATGCTGTTATCTCGGCACTTGATTTCTGTTTCCAAGCCAAGTGTAACCCATTTGTGTCATAGCTATCTCGCTTTCAAATCCTAAATGCACGGAAGTAGGGTAAATATTTACAACTGAGAGCTTAATCAACCACAAGAGAGATAGGCAGACTGCTTTCCTGGTGGAACAAGCTTGTTCACATACGTCATCCCATACCATTACTCTAGAGCTTCCCAGAGTCCCAGACCCCAATTCAAACATGCTTCCTGTATTAATCTGTCTGTACACGCAGTCTTTATTATTCTCTTTGTCTTCTTGCATGTGCTCTGTGGAGCTCAGGAACCTAAAAACCTGACACCATCACTTGATAGTTTTTTTCTGGTAATAACACCACATAAAGATAGACCCCATACGGGATTACTTAAGCACATTGATCTCTGTAAGAAGTCACCCAACCAAGACAGGAGGATCAAAGCACTCATTTTTTTTTTTTTTCCCACAGAAAATATGTTCCATAAAATGGAGCAGAATTTTCAGCAGAGGAACAAATAGCACTTACTGGAGTAGAAGTATCACCAGTGGCAGTTTGTTTAAAAACTCCAGGATGGATAGGCTCTGCAACTCTATCTATAAGGAGTATGGTTACATCATTGTGGATGTTTTTTATTAGCCTTGTAAGGCAGATGCGGACATTAATGCATCTTTGGTCCATCAGTGGAAGGCATTGCACTTCTCTGAGGACCTATGAATACCCTCAGGGAGCTCTGCCATTCAGAAAGAGCTCTTTCCAGTTATCAGGCATCCAGCATAAGGTACTCAGTCCTCACCAGCTTCACCTTGCCCTATAGCCATCATGTTATTTCACTCCCACTGCTGATCTTAGGAGCTAGTGGCTCTTCCCATTGACTTTTTTTCCTCCAGCAATAGGAATCTCACCAGCGACTCCAGGACCAATGAAGCAGGAGGTTCCAGATGCCATGCAGGCTGCAATGAGAGCATATTTCAAATTTCTGGGTATTCATTTGTGGAATAGCGCTGTGCTCCCACATATCCCAGAAGGATAACACCTGCTTCACTGCCATCAGTGGCCCCATTGCACCCAGCAGCGTTAGGATGGCCTGGTGGCCCTTGCAGAGGGCTGCCTTCCCCCAGTCTCAAATTGCAGGTTGCCAGGGTTACTGAGTTTGTGTTTCCATGTGTTCAACAACTGGGAGAACTAGTGACAGATTTTCAGAGTTAGAAAAGGAATGTCTGGCCATGCCTTCGTACTGCCAGCATCCCTACAGCCTGTCTGACTGAGATCATGCTGGGAGTTCTTCACTGGCCATCACTGGACACCTCCAGCTCTGCCTGCACTGATGGCTTTCATTCTTTGCGAAGGCTGTGGGCAGCTGCATGTCCAGAACATTTACAGCTCTGCTGCTCCCTTGCCCTACTTTTGAGACAGCAAATGTTCTTTCTACCTTTTGTGAGTTTTTTTTTCTTTCTACATAAAAGTAACCCAACCATAATGCTTGCATTTTCCCTGATCCATCGTTAACTTTGCTTCCCACATCCCTTTAGTATGAGTCTTTACCATGGTTCTGCACAGAGGGACCCAGGGTAGCCACGCTCCCCTTGCTGTTAATCCTGCACAAGGACAGTTCATCTGTCCTTGCTATTTGGAGGTATTTCCTTAGGGAAAGATCTGTTTCTCTAAAAATCTCTCTGGTAATTAGGAGTCACATGGCCTCATTTATCCCATTCCTCTCTCATCTTCCCAGAGTGAAATGGTAAAAAAAGGCTGTATTATTTGGAAATCCACCATTCTCAGCCACTTACATCTGTCCGTGATCCCTGCTTCTTCGTTTTGTAGCTGATGCTTTGTTTTCTTCCCTGCTGTGGGTTTCATTAGGCTTAACAGCTGCCTCCATGTACATTTCACAATGTGCTGCTAAGATAAAAAAAACCTTGTGTTCCTAAAATTAAACTTGTTCTTCAGCAAGGAACCTAACTATAGAGATTCTGAAACAGTGATGAGGAGCTGTAAGGTAGAACCTACTATATGCAGAGCAACTGCAGTCCTCCAGCTGCTGTCCCCGTTGCTGGGCATGGGGGCTGAATCCCACTGGCATAGCCACACACTGCCACAAGCAGTGCTGGAGCACACTTCTGGCTGGGCAATGATGGCTGCTCTCCACCAAACCATGCGTACAGAACAACATCTCACTGGAATAAATTGTCCGATTTCTTATTCACTAATTTGACTTTCCCTTCAGTTCTTCATGGGAGGCTAATTATTGATAACAGCAGAACTTGCATCTCAGATAACAGTGGGAAGTTAATCTTTGGTCACAGATATTGCTTGAGCTAGAAACACTGGCTTGTTTGCTCTTGGTTCTCTCTTATCATCATGACCACAGTACTTTGCCTACTGTTCCTGTTATTACTGCTAGACTGTGATAGATCGTGGTCACAACTGGTGAGTTGAGAGAGATTAAAGAGTTAAATAATCTTCAAGAGTCAGTAGGGTGACCCATCCCTTGTGCTGCATCTGGGACACGTGGGGCTGCAAGCCAACCACCATTCCACCGCACTTCATGCAAAGGGTTTTCAGCTTTGCCATATATTCACCACTCAACCAGGCTCCCGTTGGAATAAACCTGAGAACAGAAGACCAAACTCAGGCCTTCCCTGCTCTTCTCAGCTGAGTAACTGAGGAAGCAAAGGGCTTTGGGTGTTCCAGTCCCCCCTCCAACCAGACACCAGAGGACCATAAGGCTGATCCTAGTCTTTCTTTTCTGCATCTTCCCCCAGCAAGGGTTTAAGACAATTTCTGCATAGACTTCTTATTCCCCAGGTTGGTGTGCCTTTGTCCTGTCAAAGAGAGCTGCATCTGGAAAAGAATGCTGCTTCTATAGCCATGGGGCACTGTGGTCACAGTCTCCCAGCCACAACAGAAGGTCCAACAGAGGAAACCCTTGCCACTCCTGGCAGCCCACAGTTCCCCCTCAAACCCCTCAGAGATGCACCCTGGGATTTCTCTATGTTCCCCTCTGCGCTCAGAGACAGCCTTGCTAGCACAAAACAAACCCAAAGTGCCAAAAGCCCCAAGCAGCCCTGAAAAGAGAGAAAGAACATCGACATCAAGCAGATCAAACAATATCCCACTAGCTCACCCTGCTAAAAGGCAGCCAGTCTTCAAATGGAAACAGCACAGGTAAAAATAACAATACGGGGCAGAGGCTTGAACAAAAGGAAGCACAAAGCAGAGGATGGATCACTCACTGTCCTGCCCCCACAGAAGTGCCATCCCACTAATCGTGGCAGGGCACCGCTCAGCTCAGCGCGCAGCTGGCCCTGTCTTTGTGCTCTGGAGGATCTCCCCAAACCTCAGAAAAAGCAGCTCCACCGGCTTACAAACACAAGTCAGGTCAACAAGCTCAACTCAAAAATACTCCTTTCTGGCCTGGGTTTGTTTGATTATGCAATGTTTTATCAGCATATTCTTCATGACATAGAAAAAGCTTTGTGCTTTCACCTCCTCACAGGCTGCAGAGTGCAGAACATGGAATTTAAGAAGTACAAAACAAATCTATCCATTGCTTTTTAGCTCCTCATTGAAGTTCTCAGAGAACCTCACTAGAGACAAAGAAAACATTAAGCTGGAACAACTTTTTTGCTCCACTGAATGTTGGCATTGCCCTACATTTTGGCCAGCTGATAGATCTTCTAGAAAGCAGTCGTGAATTTATTAATGGTTCTCAAAACCTGCCACTGAAAAACAATTTCCATGCTATGACCAGCATGGTAGTAAGTCTGAAGGTAAATGCAGGTTTGGGGCCGTACTGGTTTCTAATATTCAGCTTTAAGAATCAGATTACATGTTTGTTCAATAGCAATAAACTTTCAGAGTTTTATAGAGTCATAAAAACACTACAACTGCTTCCATTTATGGCCTGCATATAATTTACTTGGGTAAGTTTCCTCTCTAATGGTGCAGTGCAAGTGATTTGAGTTCTATTAGCTGGAAACAGTACATCTACATTTGCAGAACTCTCATAAATAATTCTCCCCGATGGACAGCATCCCGTCCAGACTTGTGCAAGGCAAGGGGAGGAGGGCTGGGCAGAGTGGTTGGGGCAGGAGAGGAAGGAGGAGTGGTAAGATTAGAAAAGGAATGTGAGGATGCTACAGAAATTATGAATTCAAGGATCCTCTTTTTGCTGGTAGTATCAAAATCCCATTTTCCTGTTTAATTTGTGTGATGCTTTGAGCTCAAAATGTATCCACAGTTCACGCCAGACTGCGGGCTGAACTCATTCTGAGCCTTGCAAAGGCTCATTTGAAATGGTATCTCCCAGGACACAAAGAGCTCCTGAGCTCTCAGAGATGCACTCAGCTCCCGGGAAGCTTTAGAGCAATAAATGAAATGTTAGTCTGACTTACAGCTAAGTGAATTATTTGGTCTCAGGTACAAGAACGAGTGAGCAGTATCTCAGCTTTAAGACCCTTCAGCCATAGCAGAAGGGTCAGCCCACAGTAGCAAGGAGAGGATGTATCACTGTGCAAATACCCAAGGCAGAGGCAATGCCATCTGTTATGTCTGTACAGAAGCTAACAGTTAAATTACTGTGTCAGGATACTGATTGCAGCAGGGCTGTCTGCCATCCATCACTGTAAATGACATTAGAAGTAATGACACTTGATTTTCATAGGAAAACAAATCAATTAAATAACATAAGTCTTTTTTGATAGAATTATAAACCAAAAGGTTAGCAAGTGCAGGTCACATTTTTTTTAATGCATAACTGGAGAATACTCAAGGATACCCAAAATAGATTTGCATTAATTTATACTATTAGTCATGTGACTCTGATATGAAGTCTAGCTGTCTGATACCACTTCTGTGACGTAACAGAAGGAAGAGCTCCACTGGCTCTTAGACATTGCTGCTCTGGCTCCAATGACTCCAGAAGATTAAAGAACTATTTGACCTAGCAAAACAATGGCTTACAGTCAATGTGATGATTCTTTAAAATACAGTGGCTGAGTAAATAACTAGAACCAAAAGGAACATGTAAGCTAGAGGATAATACTAGACTAGGATCATAGCTGTCATGAATACATTTAGACTGAAAGGCAGAAAAAATAACAAAAAATTTAAGGAATTACCTCATGGAATGACTTCCTGAACACTGCACTAAGGGCAAGGAACTTCAATTATTTTCAGGTAAAAAAAAAAGTTTAGGAAAATTTATAAAGCAGAATATAGATCAGCCTAAGCTAATAAATGAGAAGGACAAATTGAGTTCTTTTATGACTCCCTGCTCTACTCAAGGAAAGTGGAGGACAGAAGATGTCTTGGTTGTTGTTCACAGATTGCATTTATTGGTTTCTTATTTATTCTGTACTGAGCTGTCCTGACAGGTATTTCTGTGTCCCCACATTCTCTTTTCATAATAGTGAGGCTTGTGTAATGGAAAAAGGATTTATTTCAAAGGAATTTTATGTCAAAAATGGAAACAGACAAGGAGTTGTGATCTTGTACCTACTTTGTTCAGCTTTCAGCCCTCAGAATTGCCAACCCCAGCTTTCTCGAAGCATGAAATAGAAGTACCTGTTTACTAACGGCAATTGCTACATGCTACGAGGTCTTAATTCTATCACAGCCACAAGCATGTATTACTATCAGAAGCCAGAAGTCATTTTCTTCCTATTCTAAGCTAGCCTCACGGTGAATGGCATTAGACTGAAAGAAACCAATAAACTAATATTGGTAATGTTCTCCTTCAGCTTTATTCACTGAACTGTATTGGATAAATGTCACATTACAGCCTGATGCCACGCCAAACAGAAAAATCACTCAGAGAAACTGCAGGAGTAAAACCAGTTCTTAACTTGGTTGCACCAGCACGATCTGGCTGAGAAGTTATTGTAGAAAGCCACCTAAAGCAGTCCTCGTGATGTACTTTTATTCAGTACCTCCACTGGACTGAAAAAAGTAAAAAAAAAAAATAATAATAAATAAAGTACTGCAATAGGATAAGCTTCAGAAAAGGGGCACTAACTGAAAATTATTCCTTTTTTCCTCTCTCCTTTAAGAAAAGGAAAAAGAAAAATAAAAGAAGATGCTGAAAAGTAAAATCCTTGTGTATGGTGTGGAAACCAAAGATGTCACACTGGGACTTTAAGCAAATGCGTATCAGTAGCCAGCAGCACTTTAGAAAGACCAAGGGAAACCAGGTTGACTAAATACGAAGGTAAAAAGGGTATAGAAATACAAAGGGACAATCAAGGTTTAGAGCAGTAAATGCACAGCGAAAAACTAATACAATTTTTACAGCTGTTTTGACTATGGAATAGGTCAAGGAAGCTCCTGCATAGCTTCTCTTTATAAGCGGACACATCAGAGAAGCTTTCTTATATTGAAGGAGGTCATAAAGCATATCAAAAGGTATTACAACAAATCATCAAGACCAAAGGATATTTGCCCGAGAGTACCTGAGGAACTCCACTGTGAAATTGCTGAATTAATGTGTGGTGTGCAAGCTGAAACGTAAAAATGTGTCAATGTCAAGACACATGAAGGTAGATAATGTGGTTTCAGTTTTCAAAAGGATCCTGCGTTAGATTTGGAAACTAGACAGGTAGCACATCTGTATCATTTTGTAGAAATTGAAAGAGAAAAAAGAATTCATGGGCAAATAATGTATAATGGGAAAGAGTCCACACACTTCTTTAAAGGGAAATGGTGCTTTACAGCCTGGTGTATTCAGTAGACAGGGGGATTAGAGAGATCCAGGTGATGGCATACTTGAATTTCTAAAGGCATTTTAAGAAGACATCAAAAAATCTTAAAGATGTTAAGCTACCACAGAACCAGGAGGAAGGTCTTCACATGAACTTAAAGCACACAAAACGTTTGTTGGCAATTACATGATCAACTTTTGTATGTAATGGTGAGCCCTTGTAAAATTAGCAGTGAAAAAATGTTAGAAATTATGACAACAAAAGACAGAGTCCCACTGTACCAGCAACACTCATCCACAATACGAGCACCAGCTGACCCTTGTGATCCCTGACTCAATAACAATACAACAGAAAATGAAGGGCAGAAACTGCAAAGAAAGATTCAAAGCGATTTCTATTCACAGGTCAGCTGCGCTCACTGTGGTTCTCCATCCTGAAAGACATTTGGATGGGGAGAGAGAAAGGTGAGATAGGTCTTACAAAAACATGAGAGGAAAGGAATGGCCAACTAAGGAGTGATTGGTTTGCCATCTGTTGACAAGCTCAAAATAAACAAAAGGAAGGAGGTTTTCCCTGCAATACAGAGGTACCCTATGGTATTTGCCATAGGTAGTGCTCAAAATGAGTCTGGGCAGGCTCATACTCTACTGGGAGCTGTGAAATATGGGGTCTTGGTAGTTCTAGAGCTGCAGGTAAGCAGGGGCTTCCTCCATTCTTTTACCTATTGCTCAGCATTTACCATACCCCATACTCACAAAGAGTGCATTTGTTAGAAAGCCATTCTGAAATACACAGGGCTTTGTCCTAAATGATTCCTGGCAACTATCAGTTGCTTTACAGAGCTGGTTTATCTGTTGCCACTGTGAAAATCAAGTCTGCAACAACCAGGTATTTGAACCACTTGTATCTATTTGCTGTCTTTCGTGTGTCAAGGCTTTGGACACAATACCATATTATCCAACAAGCTGAGAACTTCAAGCAGTGCTGGACACAGTGGGCAGGGAGGTGTCAGTCAGTGTAAACCTGTGGGAAAACACTGAATGCTTTGCAATAGCCTTATCACACCTTTCTGCAACAGTCATGTAATCACAAAGATCTCCCTCAAGTCATTTACAGACAGATGCCTGGAAGGAAAATTCTGCTTGGAAACAAATCCACCCAGTGGATACCACTTCAACAACATCCTGTAATGTTATCCATAATAAGATGGAGAAAAAGCTTTAGACCAAGACATTTGAATCACAGAAGCTCTCAACAACTCTAAGGTAAAACTACCTATACGAGTTGAGAGTCCACAGAGAGTAAATGTCTATACCAAACCACAAAAATTATCTGAATCAGCTCTGATGGACCAATCTGTATTGCATGAATCCTCTGCTTCAGAACTTCCATTGGTTGCCTGTCAGGTTCAGTACAGAGTGATCCTGATTCATAATCTGATTCCTGAGAGCATACCCTTTCCTTCTCCCTTCTCTGAAGGACTGGAGGCTGGGAAGAGAGATGCATATGCACAAGTAAGGAATCATACTGGGATCAGCATTAACAGATTTCAGTGATTCTTAACTTCTTTCTTAGGTTCAGAGTTAAAATCTTCTTCAGGTATGGGGCTTTATGGAATTTTCCCTAAGAGTTTAATTCCGAGTACTCGTGGGTGAGTTCTTCCCTCTTCTCTCAATCTGTAGATAACAACCCACATTTAAGGATTGAACAAAAACATTTCACAAGAATTTCCAAGCCACAGCAGAGGATGTTGGACGTTAGCCCTGAGCAACACAGGGAAGCCTGGGTCAACATGAGCTGACTGTTGGAAGAACCAGACCCTGTTTCCACCCTGCCAGTCCGAAACAGAGCAGGTCAGTGGAAGCTCTTGTTCTGAGTTATGTGATCATTAAAGGTGTGTTAGTATCCACTGATCATTTTATCCTTTAAACTCCTACAAGAATTCCTAATGATGAAGAATTTATGGATCAAGAGATGAATATGCAGTACAAATTAGATATTAAAACTCTGCATACAATATTGGTAATCTTGGTTGGTATCTTCCAGTTGAAAGTGGGACACTTCCAGCAATAGGTGCCTTCAAAGCAACCCTAGAGTGACTCAGAGATCAATTGGTCTTATTTCACGATTAAATACCTCAGCACACTGAACTATGAAAAGGTATAAAAAGATAAATAATATATTTGGCAAAAAAATCACCCAGGGTTTCAATACAGTCTACCCAGTGCAATGATAAAATGACTTGTGTCTGATCTTCACAAAGAAAAACAATGTATTTGTGAGCTGTTTTGCACCTATTCAAAGTGTCAGTGGGGCTAATGGTGGAATAATACATTTAGTCAAATGAAAAATTGAAGACAGTACCCTGAACAGCGATATGATTATTTGAAGGCTGGAAAATGACATTTTATGAAAGAGCTCAATACCATCTGACTACCAAAAAAAAAAAAAAAAGGAAAGTTTCAAGGATGGCTTGCTACGTAGTATGTAAACAGCTTCCGAAGGAGAGAACACAGGAAATTAAAATATGCTTTGAAAAGAACTGGAAGAAGTGATCATCATCCAGCAGGTAAAATGGACAAATTCCAATCAAAAATTAAACACAAATGACTGGGAGAGCCTCCTCATGGGTCAGAAGGGCAAACCCCATCAGAGAAGCCCTGGATGCTGTGCTGGATGCTGCTTTGGTCAAACACAAGTTATCAGGCTCATTCCACAGCCAACTGGACAATAATCTCTCAATACAATAGATCAGACTAACTACCATGAGGTTCCTTCAAGCCCAAAGCTATCAATTTTAGATCCAAATGTTATCTTGAAAAGACACTAACATAGCTACTTCAAGCACAGAGCTTCCAGAAAATGCCAGAAATGGAATACTATTCTCTGCAACATCACCTCAGTCCTTTTGAGAACACCAATGGGCTCTGACAGTGTGATCTATTGTTTCTTTCCTATGCTCTTGCACCCCCAAAATATTTTCTTTTCTTCAAGGTCAGTGTCAGGTTTGCTGTCCCTGGAGGGAGCCATGGCCAGGCAGCTTCCAGCCTGCTGCTGCCTATCCCTTAGCAGCACCCACAGTGCCTGCCTAGTAGGAAATACCAGCAATCAGGCTCATTTTATCTCATCTGGGGGTAAAGATTGAAGAGGAAGGCTGGTGTTGAATGAGACATTACAGAATCTCAGTCACCCCAAATAGAGAAATAGTTTGGATGCAACTGGTGGAAGTAAACTTCCTATAACTCCTGCTTGAAGTACTAAGGTCAGAGCAGCAGGCTGCAAACCAAAGCTGACATCTAGATGGATCTCACACCCCAGCATTACATATCACCAGTACCCGATCATTAGCACAACATGTGCGATCACTGACACAACATGTATCTTGAACCAAACACCTCACTATCAAGAGAAGTAGCTTAGATAAAGCATTATGAGAATACATGAACCTTCCCTTGTTTAGAAGCATGGTGTCAAGGGTACGCAAACTCTCTTGGTTCCTCCTTGAGCTCTGATCATGCTTGAAGTAGAATCCAAAAGGAGAATGAAAACAGATGTTTCCACCTCATTGTCATGTAAACTTGTTTATTCAACAATATAAAAGCTGAAGCCTCTTGCAGTGAAGTTGGAGCCCTCACCTACAGGTGGACACGCTGTGAAGGACCTTCCAAATACTGGGAAAGGTACTCCAAATCGTCAGTGCAGCTGGGGATCCCAGTGACTCTGCAGTCACTGGGAGTGACTGGAAATCTAGGGGACTGGAAAGTACTAGGACAATTGCTGGTATATCCTTATTAATCTCTACTGCTGTCCCCACGTAGAATGATTAAACACCCTGCCTTGTTCTGTATTATTCTTGCTGCATTGTTTTATCTCATTGCTTTAAACTTGAGTAAACACACTGCTTTAACTTGGTGTCTATGACCCTTATGTAGATCCTGTCCCGCTGGGAAAACATGACTGCAGAGTATTTTTTTTCCATTTGATTTAATGATTTATTTTAAAAAAGAAGTCATTATTCAGTTCAACATTAACATAATTTCCTGCTTTGTTTTGTTTTTTTTTTCTTCCCACCTCCTTGTGGAAGCTCTACTGTCCTTTTGTGGGGTAGAAGAAGGAACCACACACCATGCCACCATAAGAAATTGTACTATAAAAGAGGAACGTATGCTCGTCTTGAATCAAAAGCAGTTCTTTGAGAAGTAAATATTTCTCTCAACCAAAAACTATTTTCTCCTGACTGACACTTTGTGGAAATATCCCTTGATCACCCTTAACTAAAAAGAAGCAAAGGCCTGTACACTTGTCACTGGCTGCAAAGGGACCCTGCGGTGACCAAGACTCAACTGATCTGCTGATGTTTCAAGCATAGGATGCTTAAAGTTCTTAAAAGAACTTTATAATAATAAAAGATTGAGGAATGTTCCCTGAGCACTGCCTGGGAACTCTGAAGGAGCTCAGCCTGGTAAAAGCTCCTCACTGGCACCCTAAAACGTCTGCTGTCTGTCTCACTCTCTCACTCAACTTCTGCAAAAATAAGACTGTAGAATTGCTTGGGTTTATTTGCTTGTTTATTTTACAGAAGCATGGGATTCACCTGTGAAAACAAATGTAAAATTAGTTGCCTATCTCTCAGCTGTTTTCCTTGGGCTCTTTTATTCTGTGTGAAGAGAAGCAGGCATGATAAAGAGAAAATAACAGGATCTGGTTTCAGTATTTATTTTAGGGTGAGATTAACTAAACTTCACTGAGGATATTAACTAGCTCTCTGCTGACTATAAGCACCTCCAGTAATACTAAGCCTGTGTATGTAGGTTTGTACCTCTGCTTGAGAACCACACAGAGCTATGAACAACACCAGAGGGACCTGCTATGGAAGCACAGGTAACCAAAAAAAAAAAGGACTCAGGAAAGCCAGGGCAAGCAGCTGAAACTAAAACAAAAATTATTTGACACTGTGGCTCATTGTGACTTTAATACTTATCAGTGCTTCTTTTCTCCCTTGATAAAATGAAAGCATTAATCCAGGTTCACCCATCAGCTGCATTGTGAAGATATATTCATTAAGCTTTGTAAAGAAGGAAGATTCTTGGTGGAGCACCAGAGAAAAGCCCCATAAGAAATTAATAATTCTGTACTCAGTGGTGTATGCAGTAAATAATGCATTGAGCCACACACTGAACGATGAGACTAAATGAAATATTGAAGAGTTGCTCTTTCAGCGAGCAAGTCTATTCTGTGCAGCAGGGATTCTGTCTAAAGATGAGAAGTGATCACATATTTAAGACTGTATTACAATGCATGCATGCATACAGGGACGCTAAATGGAAATGTTGCAGGTAGCTTCAAATCTGACCCTTCCTAATTTTTGAGCACTCAACTCTGTGACCTTGAAAATGGGTTATTAACATGCTGTTAGGTTGGGGTTTTTTCTGGGGGGGAGGGAGGCTTTGTGCTATTTCCCTATTTTGTTTTGGATTTTTTGAGTGAAAAGCAGCTGTTTTACAGATGGCAGCAGAGACAAGTAATCCCTAACTGGAACCTGAAGTACAGCTCAGCTTAAAAGCTTGAGCTCACTGAGGAGTATATAAAACCAGACAAGAGAGTGACGCAGGTCAGACAGGAGAGGTGATCTTAGTCTATGTATTACATATGGGTAACTTATCTGCTCATCCTAGTCCAGCATCAGCAAAAAACAGAGGCTTGAAAGCCACCAGAATCACAGCACAGAACCGCACAAATTCTCAATCACATCTAGATTTGCTTTTTTGTCTTAAACATCTATAAGATCCTGCCTCCAAGAGTACACACAGTCTGACATGCTGTAAGACTGAATTCTTACTCTGCAGGCATCAGGATCTCAGGCTATGCTCATTTTTAAAACAGGCGCAGGGCTAACACTTGTTTGGGATTGCAGAACTAAGATGCGAGGTGGGCTCTGTACTAATCTGAATGCGATTTACATGAATAACCAGCCAGGGAACTACACATTCTCCTGCCTTCACCCTCCAAGATGATAAATGCTCTTACATGGCTCTGGGATTGCTCTTAGGTTTTTAAGATAAATAAAGGTTTACGAAGAAACATCAGTTTTACATTAAAAACTCTATTTTTTCCTGTATTACTGTATTTGCACTTCAACTTTGCATTAAGCCCCTGCGTTTCCACACCACAGCACATTACTCATTCTCTTCCCACATGCCCAACAGGCAGTCAGAAAAGCAGGAATACTCTGTGCTTTCTGCATTTCCCCTTCCTTCTCCCTTCTGTTCTCCACTCATCTTGCTCTTCTCCTAGATCCTGTCCCATCCTTCATTGCTTTCCTACTTCCCATCCTTCTGAAGCTCTGCAGTTGCCATCCAAGTCCATGCTGCTGGATCTGGTGGAGAGCTCTGATGGAGTGGTGATGAGATCCTGGTGTTAAGGGCATTTGAAGAGGAATGGGGCAGCTTGCAGGTGGGTCCAGCATGTGGCTTTGCTGTTGAAAGCAAAGAGTACTCACAGGGTATTATTTTGCTGTCACCATCCCAGCATCTTCACCTCTTCTTTATTTCAGTTGTGAGACAGCATGTCACCTCGTGGCACTCCTAGTATTGTGCTCCACAGCCCAGGTTCCCTGAACTGCCACATACTGCTTCATTTCAGCTTTATGCTACCCTGTTCCCCCTGACCTTATGCCTCTGCACATCCTCGCTGCTACATTTACAGCGCCTGTAATAGCAACACAGCCCATCTCCCTCCAGGAAATGCATAGGAGAAAATGTTTTATCCTAGAATGACTTGGGTTAGAGGGGAACTTACAGCCCCCAGCCCCAACCCCTGCCCTGGGCTGGTTGCTCCTACCAGCTCAGGCTGCCCAGAGCCCCATCCACAGCCTGGAGCACTGCGGGGATGGGGAACCCACAGCTCTCTGGGCATTCTGGCCCAGAGCCTCATCCCCTCCCAAAATAATGCCATCAGTCAGTCATCAGCAGAAGCATCCATTCAAGCATTCAGATCCCACAAGACAACACCTAATAAAACAGATATATCTGTAAAACATGACTGTTTTGTACATTTGTATGTCTCAAAGCCTAGAAGAAAAGTGACATCTGCCCAGACAGCTCCTGGGGCTGGGGGCGGCTGGGAGGAAGCAGGATGCTGTGAGCTTCCCCTTCACAGTGCCCTGCCCTTCCATTCTGATGGAACCACAGCTAGTTTCAGCATACAATAATCCAACAGTATGAATCACCCCTCCTGCACTGAAGGACTGACACTGAAGACAACAGATGGAGCTCAAAGTCATGAATTAAATGAACTCTGTGGACAATTTACACGGACAGCTCATAAACCATGAGGATGACATATGTGTCTATACATCAAAAAGTATGACATGATGGTCATGAGTTAGAGTGTATAGATAACTGTGGGACCTCAGCATGACATGAATGGCATTGAATAAGGGGTGGATATTGTCTTAGCTTTGGCCGGGACAGAGTTGTTTTTCTTCATAGTGTCTAGTGTGGTGCCATGTTTTGGTTTTAGGAGAAAAATAATGCTGATAACGCAGTGATGTTTTAGTTGTTGCCAAACTGTGCTGCACAGAGCCAAGGTTGTTAACGTTTTCTCAGGTTCTCCTACTGCCCTATCAGCAAGGGGACTAGAGGTGGGTTGCACACAGAACTGAGAAGGGGCAGAATCAGGACAGCTGACCCAAACTGGCCAAGGGAATTTTCTATTTCATATGACATCACATGGAAAGAATGGGGGGAGTTCATCTGGTGAACTACTGCTACTTGGGGACTGAGTGGATATTGGTGGGTGAGAGGTGAGCAACTGCTTCTGTGTCACTTATTCTATATATACATGCATCTATTTTATCATAACTATTACCCTCTTAGAGACCCCTGGGGGACACCACTGCCTCCACCTGGACACAGAGCTGCTGACCACAACCCTCCAACTATGACCATCCAACCAATTCCTTATCCACCAAACAGTCCTCTCATAGTGGTTAGGAAATTAACATCATATTCAGAAGCACATTTCTTGTCCTCATCTAAAATATATTACAACCCCAGACAGGGAGATTCAAGCCATTCAAAAAACCTTATCACTTCCAGAGATCAGAGATGTGAGCCAGATAGTCTGGCCTAGCTGCTGGATTGCTAAAAGGGTATAATGAGGTAAGAGGGGTACAGCCCCTAACGTTACCGACTCTCAACAGAAAAAAAGCTTCACTGCTCTGCCAGTTTAATTGTGAGGTATGCAACTCTTGCACCTAGTAGGCCAGACCCAGTTAGGCAATCATTATCTGGTTCCACACTGAAATCCATAATTATTAATTCAAAAAAGAAAAATATCAGACATTCATTGTTTTTCCTATCATGTTTCTCTTCCAGTGCACATACATAAACAGAAATGAAAGAACAACTAACATGCCTTTAGTTACTGTGCTTGTCTGTTTTCCAATCATAATTCATGCTCTGCTTCAGCAAACAGGAGAACAAACATATTTGCTTTTGATAAATTAAAATGGCTTGGTGCGCTTCTTTATTACATTCCTTTTTTTGTCTTTTTTCTTTTTGTAGTATTTTCTTTTCGGTAATTCTCTGCTTGCTCTCCTCCAATGGCCACATACACCATCTAATCCTGGGGTCTGCTGAATCAGAGTAGCTGCCCTGCATAGGACCCAGGCCAAGATTCAGGTGCTGGTGCTCAGCATCTGAAAATGAGAACAAATATCATAAAACCAAGTACAAACAGCAAAGAAGAACATCAGCTTGCAGTGATCCAAAGGGAGAAGGGAAGGATGCTCTTCACTCCAGTAGACAGAGCAATGCTCTTCCAACTTGCTACCAGGAGCTGACAGGTATGACTCAGCCAGCAGGTGCCTCTCAGACCTGAGAGACATCCTGATGTAAGATGTCTACCATGAAGACGTTGACAGCTAAACTGGTCTGTATTGAATGCCACGAGACCCAAGGAAGGAAATAGTTTGTGAGGCATCTATGCCTGCTTTGGGACAAGTTCCAGAGCCCACATACCCTGTCCAGATTGGGTTAATCAGCACTCAGGTAGTCTTGGTTCTCAGGGATTAGCCTTCACACTAGCTGCCCCATCAAGTCTAGATCAGTGGAGTACAGAAAAAGCACTAGCTCCACAAGCGCAAGAGAGAACACTGAACACTCTCCTCTGCCAAAAATGTCTGTTAGACCCTTCTCCTTGCATAAGTGAGTGTTGTCTGGGTATTTTTGTTTGTTTGTTTTTCGTCTTCATTTATTTATTAATCAGTTCCTCTACAATTTCTTCAAAAGACTGATCTTGCAGAGAAAGATGCTAATATACCCCTCTCCTTTGCTCCAGACAAAGGAATTTAGCTGGAGATACAGCTGCTCTCCAGTGTCACGAATAAAGCCAGAGTAAGGAAGTACAGCATGAAGACTTAAGAAAATCACATGATAGTCAACTTTTACCTGCCAGTGCTGGAGTGTTGAGCCTGCCCTGCACAATGCCAAGGAGAGCTGCACTGCTGGAACAGGAAGGCAGTTGCTGCCCAGGACTGAGTCCAAGGAGGAACAGTGCCAGGACTGGTGACAGGATCAATGCATCAGGATCACACAAGTATGCTGAAAGTACATCTATATACACCTAAGCTCCCTTAGAAATTGAAGGCTGTAGATAAAATGTCTATGGCAAGGGTACATGGACATCCTAACAAGTATGTGCAGACCATTTGTAAGCTCCTAAAGAGTCAGCATCAAATACACTTCACAACTGCTATTATAGTAAGGAAATCCCAACTTGAGAACATCCCTAAAGTGATGCAGACCTGGGAAATGGTGGCAGCTGTCTGTACATCACATCAGAAGCCCAAGGGCAGCGCTGAGGCAGCATGTGCTCCTCGAGCCATGGCAAACCTTCCTTGCTCTTCTTGGCAAGGAAACCTCTGCCCCTCCCTGGTGCAGATCAATTTCCTGAGCTGCTTTTGGAAAAAGCAGTGACTGTAGGAAAGCACCACAGAGAGGAAATCGCTAAGTGCACCCAAGTGACTGCAGCACATTACTGAAACTGCAGCACTGTGCTGCCAGGCGAGACAGCCAGGGAAAGCACCACGCATTGGGGGTTTCCCAGCAGAAGCGCTGGCTGAAAAGGTAATGAATGCTGCACTGTGAGTACACTCAGAAAGAGCTGATTGGCAGCAGGAGGGATTTTGCAGTCCTGAACTGTTGGCTGGGCCCATGGAACGCAGCTGAACTGACTCATTCACATCTGGAAGTCAGGACTACTTGCACATGGTCCTGGATCGGGAAGTTGGGCTCTGGAGACCGTGCAGTGATGCAGGGAATCGGCTACAAAAGGGCAGCAGTGAGTCTGATGTGTGGGGTGTGAGCGCTCTGCCCCAAGGTGCACCCATTTTTTCACCACAACTTTCCTCCACTGGATAATGCTCATCAATTTAAATCAACAGTTTTTGGGGGTTCGTCATTTTCAACCAAATTTGTCATTGTTTTCTAAGGCCTAGGAGGGAATTTTTGCACTGAGAAGCATCTGTACTGTGAAATTCCTAATGGCATGGCATTGAGGACATTCATGTACATTAGAAAGGCTGCAAGGTATCCTTTCTTTGACTACAGCCACTGGCCTGGAACTCAAAAGAACTCGTGAGTTTTTGAAACAGAAACAAAACAACTCAGCCCCAACTGACATACGACGATGCTTCCCAGTACCACAGACCAACAGCAGCAAGTCAGCCAGGCAGAAGCAAAAAGCCTCTTATGAAGGTAAAGTGCCTGAAAGCAATGCCTTTCTGCCAGGTGGAAGATGCAAACAGGGTCTGAGGGTTTGGGCTGGTGATGGGGGCTCAATGTGCAGCTGCCAGCATCACCCCCAGTCAGATTTTGGCACTGAGGAGACTTGTTGTCAGTAGGTTGAAGAGAAACAGGCATCTCTGTCCACAAACCACCAAACACCGGTGAGGCTCCCACTGCCGGTTGACAGCTTAGGATGGAAAAAACTCCAGGTGTTGGGATTTTTTTTTATGAAAAGGAGGAAAATAAAACATAACAGTGACAAACACGCTCCCACCAAAAGTATGATTACATTTCAAATGCAATTACGAATGCTTCCAGAGCGCGTGGATGTATTTAGCCTCACAAAGCAGAGCTAATTTATTCATAAGCAGATCTGCAAGGCTGCACAGGCAGAATCCACTCCATATTCAAGGGGATTATTAAACTGGTGGGTGTGAAGGATTTCTTCACAACAGTCTCCAGTGCATAGATACAGCAGGCAGCCGAACCAGACAGAGGAACAGGCAGGCAATGGGCCTGTTTGCATGATAAAAAGATTGTCACAGCGACAGTCCCAAACTCTCAGCATTTCATGGGGAGAATGGCTGCACAGCAGCATTAGGGAAGCACCACCTCCAGACTAAGGGAGGGAGCCCTGCAGGAATGGATACTTTGGTAGAGTGCATGTGTGTTCTCAGCCAGGCTGAGGTCCCTTACTTGTGGGATGTCCTCCTGCAGGGAGCCCCTCTGGTATCACTGAAAGCTACCTAGGAACATAAAGCCAGGCAAGCTGGTGCTGCCACCTCTATGCTGCTTGGACAGCCAGTGAGAGAGCCAAGAGATGATGAGGAGTTTTCAAGCCACGTCTCCTGACCCCCTGCCAGTCGTCAGTGATTTCAGACAACTTGGTTGATTTTGCATTGGAACAGAACAATAGAGATGCTTCAAGGTGCAGGGGAAATGAATGCAGAGAGGCCGACTGGCCCCCGCTGTCTGTTTGCACACCAGGTCATGGCTGACTGCAAGGTGATGAGAAGATGCTTCTGTCTGTCTGCCAGCTCTGAGCTCTGCTTCCCCACTGAGAGCCGATGGCAGCCACGCACTGCTCTGGGCACAGCGGCAGCAGGAGGTGAGGAAGGCTTCAGGAGCTGGCCCAGGCAAAACATAACCTTAGCAGTCCCAGCTGGGATGTTCAGAGGGGCTTCTCTCTGCCAGCCTCAAACATCCAACTGTGCTGGGACAGGAGGATTTTCTTTTCTTGTCTTTACAGAGATGCAAGAAAAATCGGTGTTTTCTTCTTTCATTTTCCTCCTTTTAAACCTGCAGCTTCTCAAAACTTTCTCAACTTTGGAAAAGTGACAGAGCTGGAAAAGAGAAGAGAATTCGTCACAGTGTCACTTTAACAAATGGAAAACGTTTGTAAAGTTACACAGTAGAAAAGGGTGGGAGGAAGATCAAAATTCAGACTTAATATTGCTCATGCAACAGAGAAGGGAAAAAAAAGAAAAGCCACAAACCAATGTTGTGTATGCCGAAAATGGATCTTGTCAAAACAAGTGACAGAGTGAAACGAAAATGGTCCCAACCCAAATTTTTTCTACTTCTCAGTGTCCCAAAGCTCTCCAGACAGTTAGCAGTGACAGTTCCTCCACTTCTTCCCATGCCCCAGAGCAGACAAGGGGAAAGAAAACCTTGGTACTTGGTGGAGGGCAGATGGGAACATTTCCACATGGTCTAAGTGGGACACGTCTTTGGACGAACTACTGCTACTAGTTCAGGGATTTAGCAGCTCTCAGCCCTGAAGTAACTTTGTATGACATGCATGCCCCACCTTGCCTGGGCCTGACTCAGTGAAGAAGACAATAATACAGCCTTCCAACTGCATCTTGACAGATGGCAATTGACTGGAGAGATCTTTCCGTTCACTCTGCCTGAGCAGCTAATGAACCCAATCAAGCCCTGGCTGCTGGTTGCAGTTGACTTAGTGGGGAGAACTGCATTAATACTGCTGTCAGGCTCTGAAGGGAAGAAGCACGACTTCAGGTATGTTTGAAATCCTTCTGAATACCAGATATTGGTTGCCCAAACTCAAAGCAAGTTCATGAGTTGTAAATACTTTTTCCTTAAGTTTGGCATTATGTGTTTAAAGGAAACCAAGATGCTGCTGAGTTGGGATTTGAGCTGTCCCATGGTGGGGAGTAAGGGAAGGGCAGAAACAAACAGTAAACTTCAGATCTTCTCTACTTTTTGGCATTTGGGAATGCTTAGAGGCCTGTTCTTCAGTCTTCCCTCATTTTGTATTTGTTCATGCTGTCATGGGAAATAAAAAAAATCGAGGGCAGGAAAACACACCCAAGATTGCCACAGTTACAACTTTAGAACATCATGGAGCAGATCTAGGGAGCACACACTTCCCAACACTGTGATGGGAAATCTAGAACAGAAACCCAAAGAAAACAAAGCTTTCCTTACCATTAGGGAAAGAAAGGGGAGATCAAAAGGTATTTCCAGCCATAATTCCACGCTGGTTTTTTACAGGCACGTCCAGTTGTTTCCATTGCTCTTTCACATGGGTACCTGTGGTGGTCACACCACGTGTACAGCAGTGTGTAAAAGCACTTAGTGAACACATGCACCATGCACTGGTTCCTCAGATGAGGAAATTCCCTTCTGAAGAGAAGAGAATTCTCTTCTGCTGTAAGCGCTGTGCTGCACATCTGAAGGTATTTCTTGTTTAATTAAGGCTTTTAACAATAAGGCTTGTGAAGATTGAGGAACAAAGCAATTATGTTCTTGAGAGATCTAGCTAGTAGTTCTCTTAACTTCCATGATATGTATATGTAGAAGAGTACTTAAGAAAGCAGAAAGAAAAAAAAAAAGGCTGTATCTTGGATGTAAGAGAGGAACGATTTATTGATAGGAAACAACACATGCGTCTTAACAGTAAGAAATATAATTGAGCCTCAAGAGCAGGCTGGGTGCAGCCCTGGGCAGCCTGACCTGGCAGGGCACAACCAACCCATGACAGGGATGGGGACTAGAAGATCTTTAAGGTCCCTTCCACCCAGCCACTCTATGATTCTATGATCTCATCACCATTTATTTGATGTTTGGGAATAGATGCACAGATATCCAGGGATACTACACAGAGATTCAGCAACCAAGCCATGATTTTCCAAGAGCTACAAAAATTATCAGGTTCCTATCAGGTGGAATGTGTGTCTGCTATGTGGGATTTCAGCTCTACCATTATTAGGCAAAAATCTTCACAGCAATCCCATGAGGCGCACAGTGTGACTACACGACGTAGATCTATCTAGACCTCAGAGGAAATATCTCAGTTAACTTCTCTGGAGATGCTGTGTGGCCTTTTATCTCCTCACAGGTGATTCCATAACATGCTGCACATGCCTGGCATGCATCACTGGTGACCACTGTGTGTGTGGACCTTTGTGATGTTCCCCACTCTTAATTGGATATGGAGATTCCCCTGAAAATAGAAAGGTACCACTCATAATTGCTCTGGGCAACCACTGGACCATTAGCTCATATGCGATTTACACCTCACCTTTTACAAACTCCACTGGGGTTGTAACAAGGAGAAAACCTCATCAACTTTTCAGGAGAGGCATCTATTTTGCTCATTCACAAATTAACTTTGAGGTACTTTTTGCAATGGAAGGAAGCAAAACAAGCTGCCCATCAACCTTAGAGGCAGATATGTATGGACAAAGGCAAACCAAGCTGCTAACATCAGTGGAGGCACTCTGTAGCCACACAGAGTGAGCTTTACATCTAGGGAAACAAAACAACCTGAGGAAATACCTCGGAGAGGCTCCTGGTGTCCAAGGGGGATGCAAACTCCCTCCCAGATGAGAAGAAGCAAATGTGTGCTGCCACCAGGGAAGAGCCTCAGACTCTTACCTTTCTTGGTGGCCTCTTCCCAGCAGAGGCAAACCTCTGGTTGCTGCCAAGTCGCAGGGTTTTCCCTACCTGGCTGTCCCAAGGAAGAGAAGACAAACAGTGGCTCGTACCAGGTGGCGATCAACCCTTTCATGATGGTTTTCTGCTGACTTCAGTCTCTCCTGCCTGAAAAAAATACGCAGAAGGGTATACATTTTCCAGAGACTTCTGTAATGTGAAGGAAATAACTATACAGGAGCCTAGAGAAAGCCCTTCAAGCTGAAGGAAACGTGAAAGAATGACCAGGAATGACCCACAAGCTAAATCAGCAGCAGCAAATCCAAGAACAAAAGTGAAAAGTAGGACATACTGCTAAGGAGAGCACCGTAGGACAGCATAGATTACCAAAGACAAAGTCAGAAAGATGAAGGCCCAAAGGAAATGCTGCTTATAAGGGGGGTGAGGAGTCAGAAGAAGACATACAAAAACATTTTGGAAGTAAGAGACAGACTTTGGACAGCTCCAGTCTCTAGTCAACAGGGTGGGAAAGCTCCTATTAATAAAAAGGATTAATTGAAATCACTTGTGGTAAAATTCATTGCTTAACAAAGGCATTAGGCTGTTCACAAATGCTTCACAAACATCCATAGCTTGGAGAAGATCTGCATCCAGTTCTCAGGCACCTGTCGTTTTACCAGCTCTGTGCTTTGCACTGAAAGTAAGATGGGGTTCTCCAAAGGATTAAAAATGACAGACTTTTAAAACGGAGAACAAAAGTTGAATCGGAGAACTAGAGACTTAACACCTCCTAGAGAAATGCAGGTCCAAATACAAAACCATACCATTTTTCAACACCCAGAAGACAGGCGGTAACAACAGCCAATGCGCTTGTAAGGAAATAATTACATCACACTATTGTGATTTCCATCCGTGACAGAGTAGCAGACTCTGCAGAGAGGGGAGACGTGGTAGGCATGATGTATCTTGATTTTAGGAAGACTATTGCCACAGACTCACATGACATTCAGGGGAGACCCAGCAGCGGCCTTCCAATACTTGTAAGCATGGGGGAAATCAACTTTTTACATGGGCAGTCAGTGATAGGACAAGGGGGAGCAATTGTAAACTGAAAGGGGGGAAATTAGATTAGATGTTGGGGAAAGGTTTTCACTGAGAGAGTGGTGATGTGCTGGACCAGACTGCTCCATCCCAGGGGGTGCCCAAGGTTAGGTTGGATGGGGCAACCTGAGCTGGGGCCTGATTCACTGGCTGGCAACCCTGTCCACAGCAGGGAGCTGGATGATCTCTGAGGTCTCTTCCAACCCAAGCCATTCTACGATTCTATGATATTCCCATCAAAAAGTTGAGCTAATAAAGGCTGGTTGAAAGCTCTGCTGAGAAATTCAAAAGCTGCACCCATGGAGCAGTTATCAGCAGTTCACTGTTAAAGCAAAACAATGAGGCTGATGGGATTTTGTGGGCCCCAGGTGACATAGCAGTCAATAGTCTTATTACTAACTTAAACGGTGGTATGAAATGTGTCATTGTTGGGTTTGCCTTAAGATGAAAGGCAGTGGAAACACTTTAGACAGGTTGAGAGAGCTGGGGCTGTGCAGCCAGGAGAGGAAAAGGCTGTGGGGAGAGCTGAGAGCAGCCTTCATTATCTAATGGGGAGCCATAAGAGAGAAGGGGACAGACTCTTTATCAAGGTCTGTTGTGGTAGGCTGGGGGAAGTGGTTTCAAACTAGAAGAAGGAGATTTAGAGTGGACATAAGGAAAGGCTTTTTTTACAGTGAGGGTGGTGAGCACAGGTTGCCCAGAGAGGTGGTGGATATCCCATCCCTGCAGACCCCCAAGGTTAGGGGATAGGGCTCTCTAGTAGGGAAAATGGTGACAAAGTGTATGAGATTTTCCAAGGGAAACTATATATCCTTCACCTCTGTGGAATCAGAATGAGCAAAAATAACCAGTTTCGTGCAAGTTTCTCCTGCCTTTGCCTGGAAGGTGGTTTGAAGGAACACCTGAATCACTTTTTGTTCTGGTTTTCAGTGGTTTTCATTTCACAGAGGAAAGCGAAACTCATGGAAACTGCTATTTTCTACAGCCACGCTCCAGATTTGGTTACAAAGACACCACCTTTCACTAAAACTGCTGATTTCTACCATGGCCCTGGTTTTCCTTCAGAGATAGTGATACTTGGTTACTTTCAAGCTTCACTGGCTCCTTTATTAAAATGTTCAAGTTTCATATTTACTTCCACTGCTCATTATCTCTTACTTTTCCAATTCCAAAGCATCCAGACTCCTTTTATGTGGGCTGAAATGGCCATGTGTGCCTGAAATCATGGCAGACCATCCCCAAGGGCTCATTCAGTATTCTACAGAGGGCAGGAATACTATCTATTTCTGGATCCACATGTCCCTTGCAGCCTGCTGCCTAACCCACAGCAGAATGCCTCCCCCCCTTTCTCTTTTGGTGAAAATGACAATTTCTGTTGGCTTTTTTTTTCAGTCCTGGGTTGGCCTTTTTGTGTTCTGAAACACAGCAAAACCAGTGTTTAGAACAACTGCACAAAAAGGAATGGTTTTCTTCTACTAACAGTTTTCTGAAAACAAAACAATCCCTTCCAGGAGGTTTTTGCTGAACTGGCTGTATCCAAGCTCTGTTAATTGAAGACTGCAGTTTTGAATGTCCTAGCCTGAACTTCTGTGCCACCATACCTTCAAATGAAGAGCAAAGAGCAGCACAGGCTGAAGCAGCACTACCTCTGCTTCTCCCTATGGGGTTTGCCAAAATAGCTACTGGCAAGCAAGGCCAGACACTTCCTCTTGCACCAAGGGTCTGGGAACCATACCCGAGGTTATTCTGAGCTGATGCAGTTTGTTTTCTTCTGTGCTGGTCTTTTTTCTCCCTAGGAGCCTCTACTAGATGGGAGCAGAGCGCTCAAATAGTCCACGTGACACCCACAGTGGTTCAGTGAACGCTCTTTCCCCCTTTTCATCTTGAAAACACTTCCTCCAGGGTTGGTGAAGGGGCGAGTCATTTGTTTTAAGAGACTGTGAGCCAGAAATAGGAATAAAATTACCTTTCTTTGGGATGTTTTGAAGTTTCTGACAAGGGAAAGGAGCTGGCCTCCTGCTGCTGCCTCTTGAAATTGCTCAGCTGCCCTCTTGGTGAGGAAAGGCTGGAGTTTCTGCTCCACTTTCTTCTTTGTGATCAGAGTATCTTTTAAGACTTACAACAAACGATGCTGCCAGGAAATATTCTGCTGCTTGGCATCAGGACACTGCTGTTCCATATGGGAGAACAGAGCACCATGTTATTGGTCTGAAGAACAGCTGATTTTTCAGTTTGACAGCAAAATTGAAAAATCAAGTGGAAAAAAGATTTGCCTTGGATCACTCCGGAATATTATTTATCTTGGTAAAACAACAAAAAAAGATTGTACCATTCAGCATGAAATATTTCATACCATCCCAAATGAAATGTTTTGCACTTGTAAGAAAAGCAAGGAAAATAGAAAAAAGGTGAGATTCACGAGCACGGTTTCAATTTCCTGCTCAAGGAGTACAGCTTTTACTAAGAATGGGAGAGATCCCACCCTCCCAGGAGCACACAGCCATCACCCCAAGCTGCACCTGAAACCCAGTATCAAGAAAACTGCCCCAGTCCTCACTGGTTGCTATTTTTAAATGTCCTCAGGACATCATTCCTTCTCTTGGGAGAAGCTGGCACATTAGCAAAGAGATGTTTATGCTGTTCAGAGGCTTATTAGCAATGCAGATGTTTATTTATTTTAGCATTTTAATTTCAGCCCGCAAACATGGATGAAGTGATAAGGAGAGGGTGTCTGTACTAAATGAATTATTTTTATTTCAATTTATCTAACCAGAGTATTCCATGATATGCAGAGAGCCATCATGTTGCCTAGTGAGAGATGCAAGAGAAGTGCCCCTTCTTAAATCTAACTGGCAAAGCAATAAATCTGTATTCGAGCCAGTTGAACAAGCCCAAGGGCAACATTTTTGAAAGATAATCTGAAAACTGCAGTATGTTAGTATTGCCCCAATCTGAAAATAACATAATCAGTAAGGGAGAATAACAGCTAGAAATGCAGGGCAGAAGTTCTGCATTGCAATCAAAAGAGAGCTGGAAAACTTAGAAGCGCTCCAAGAAATGTCAGCGTGTATCTCTGCTCCTCCAAGAGGGAAAATGCTGAACTATTTCTCTCCACCAGAAGGTGTCATACACTATTCTGTGGTCCGTAGGGAATGAGTAACTACGACTGTAACTACCATCTTCTGTTCTTAATTCACAAGGCGAGAGTAGCAAAGGTGTCCATAAAAAAATAAAGAAATAAAGCACAGCAATATCACAAAACTGCAGTGGCAAAGTCTCAGTGGGATGAGGCAGCCCCATGCGAAGGAGTTCTGCAGTGCCAAACAGTGCAAACTTGTCTTCCCACAGGCAACAGCGTAGCATCAAATAGATGTCACTGCTGAGGATGCTGCGTGTTTACCTGGTCCAGCATCACAGGGAGTAGCAGCAAACCCTGCTCTGCTCTGCATTGTGACTGCTCACAGAGAATGGTCACTGCCAGGGAATGAAGCCATGAGAGGGGAAAGTTCTGCGTGTCCTGTCCACAGATTTACTGAATGCTGCAAGTTGGAAGGGATCTCTGCAGGTCTCTGGTCCAGCCTCCTCCAGTTGTTTAGTGAATATCGACTAGAAGATTGTTCTTTCTCCAGCAAGAAATCATCCGTGGCTTCTGTCAGCTCCTAATCTCTTTTCAGAAGAGCTAAAAAATTGGAGCAAGGAGCAAACCTCAGCAAGAGTCTGCAATGGGGGACAGCGATGCCTGTAATTGTGGCAGAAAACAGGTCTGCCCTAGAGGATAACTGCTTTTCCCACCTGCAGCCAGATCACAGCTTACTCAGCTCCAGTTGTTGCTGGAGCCCATGCTTGGCATCTGCCATGAAAGCAGCTCATAAACTCTGCATCGGGTGGGCAGAGAACTCATGTGCAGAGCATTTTTTGATGGAATCTGCTCTGTGTGGTGATGACAAGACAGGGCAAATAGCAAACTTGAAAGATAAATTGCTTCTACAGCAGTTCACAGAACCAAAATTTCAGTGAGCCTGGGTGGAGACACAAATAGATGGTGGTTCAGTAATACAGCAGAGTCTCATTGCAGACCGAAGTGGTTCTGTTAGCCATAATTCCTGCCCCCATCAGTTCAGTCCTTTGCACTAAGCCCAAGAAAGAGTCTACATATGGGGACGTCTGTGGTATCTTATACTGAAGTTATCTAGGAGCCTTTGTACCTGCTGCTGAAAATAATTCTCCATACTTAGCTGTCCCTTCAGGGTTATGTTTGGGCGCGGAAGCAGTGGGGAAAGCTTCTGTCTTCCTGGGTTGTAGCAAAAAATGGGCTGGTCACGCAGAGATGCTTCTCTCCTTGGAAAACTGCCCCGTGAATGAGAATGAACTGCAAGGAGGGGAAGTCCCTCTGCCAGACAAAGGGCTTTCTCTCCCTCTGCTAACCCTGATGAATCCTCAGAATCCAGTGTACAGAACAGACTGCCTTGCGATTTCCGACTAATGCACAAACCATGAGGATAAGCCAACATGGACCTTACATTCTGCCATGGTTTAGCAGAGCTTAATTGGATCATCCATTTTTGCAATATTAACATATCAGGGCTGCAGCTAATCCCTTGGGAAGTCCTGTATGCTGCAGATTAAAGCACTTTTCACAATCTGCATGATATGGTGGGCTAAACAATATTAAGAAACTAAGTCTCCAAACACTTAACTGCTAATTTAATGCATTTTCACAAAGGCTGATGCTTTCTGTGGGTGCTATTGAGATGCATGAACCCACAAGTAGATTCATCAAGATAATCTACCCAAAAGAATCTAAATGTTCCAAGGGATGCCTCACTTTAGCTTAATATACTGTTTCCTTACTGCAACTGGAAGTGCATTATTGAGATTTATTCCAGCAGAAAGGAAAAAAATCTTTGAAGTATTGGTCTCTTTCTCAAATTGTACATACACTATTCACAACAGGCTGCGCTTTCAGGCTGCTCCTAGATTCTAACCAATGATGACATTATTCGACTTCGTGGATCTACATCCTCAGCACAAGCAATTCTTTATTTAGAGGCCGAGTTCTGGATTGAGGTCCCCCCAAATTCATGTGTATGGGTCCAGCCTTCAAATCTATACCTGGTTACTGACAGATAACATCAAAAGGTCAAAACAGACTCCATTGCATGACAGAAACTGGACAGGTCATGAGGCAGTGTTAATAGCCAAGGCTTGATGGAGTTCAGCTGATACCAAAACCATTTCTACAGTGCAGAAAAATAGCACAAAATCTGGTCATTTCTTTAGGTTCATGAAAAGAACTGGTGATAATCGGCTGTTGAAGGTGGTCCTAGATAACCAGTAAAAAGAGGAAAAGGCTTTGATGAAAAATGAGTATTCTAAACTGCTTGCTGCAGTGGTTGAGGCCTGTAAACACTTCAGCATAGGGGATGAAAATTTCTGTTCGAAATGTAAGAAGAAAACCCTCACAAAAGTATGTTAATACCAAAAGAAACGCAAAATGACACAGGGAGGAGATCAATGAGCTGGCCACTGAGGGGAATCCAATATTCTCTGAATTTAATTCTAATTACTATAGATTTGTAGCACTAACTAGTCATCTCTCCTCCTTCTCAAAGTGTATCTTTGCTACAGATAATTACGCGATAATAATTGCAAAGATTCCTCATATTAAGTCATGTGGGTCTCTGCAGGGAAAACAGTAGGACAGGAAACTGATATCATGGCCATGCTGCTTTAAATGGGTAGGATAATAAGGCAGAAGGGAATGCAGTTTAATAGCACATATTCAACAGCCTGATGTTTGATAGCCCTTAGTATTATAGATATATATCTTATAAATCATCACATGAATCTTTCTCCAGTCAACATGACGCTAATAAATAAGCAGATGCAATACCCTCAGCTAATCATTGCATTGCCCTGAGCAGAGCAGAAGAGCTAGACTCCCAGGGTGGGGTTCCTTCCTCATGGCAGTCACTGAAGAATGCTTCGGGAAAGGAATCCAGTGAACGATAGATCAAAGACAAGAATTCTTCCCCTGTCAGTAATCCAAAAAGCAAGCCTTGCCAACAAGTAGTCAGAAATGAATGGAGAACAACCATGAATATAGAGAACAACCCTCTGCTACTGTGTAAATCCACAGTGCAGACATTTCTTGAATGTTTTCTGCAATCCTGATCTCCCCATCTCAGAAAGACTGTTGTAAACCGGGGAAGAAAACAGAACCGTGCAGGGGAGATGATGAAGGGTATGAAATGACATCTGTGTGAGAAACAGGTAAATAGACCACGGATCTCCTGCTTGGAAGAGAGGTGAGAATTGTCTGTCATTTCTTCCGAGAAGTATCCTGCAACTATCAGATGGCAAGCTCAAAACAAGCAGAAAATAAAGACTATCTCTACAGAGTGTGTAAATTGTCTGTGGAATTCACAGCAGATTGTTTTTGTTTTTTTTTTAGTGTTGGAAAATAACACGTTTGAAGGAGTTTGGGTGAATTTGCAGAGGAAGAAAGATCAGCTGGTCCATCCAGGTGAAGTGAGTCCTAAGAACAGACAGCAGTCACACAGCCAACTCTCAGATATGATGGAAGGGAAAAGGCTTTTCCTGACACCAGACAATACCGAGTGGAATTTGTCTGCAATTCACGAAACAGAAAAGGTTGTTAGAGAGCAAGCCATAAGTGAGAAAACAGAGAGGAAGAATATGTGATAAAAGTCCTTTCACTTTTGTTCTGACCCACACAGGACATCCTTGATTGAAAAAAATCTCACTGTTCCACTGGGTGGGTTGTCTGAGGATTTTTTATTTGCTCTCAAGTCCAGATGCCTATTGGTGTGTTGGGCACGCTTGCTTGAAAGAGAAGGTTCAGACAGATCCACCTGAAAGCTCTGTTTGACCTGGGTTCTCATCATACACATCCCCTGAATCTTTCAACATCAAGCTTCTCACTTCTTCCACTTGGCATCCCCGGAGGATGACCCAGCCAACAAATCAATCACGTTTCAGAGCTGTATCTTTGGAACTTTAAAAATTACCCTCAGGAAAACCTGCCAGGCCTTCCACTGTTCTTGGAGATGTGCTGCATAACCATTCCAAAAGCGCAAAGTAACTGCTTCTGCTCAACGTATAGGTTGCACAAATTATAACTCACTTCTTCGTTTTTCATAGGCCACTCATGTAATAGGAACAATCTGCTGCATGCAGGGAAATGTGCTGTGTTGTACAAAATGAGGTGGGTGGTACAGCAAGGGACATCCTCTGGCCACACCTTCATGCTGAGGAAAGAAGCCTGGGGGGAATGAGGAGTGCCAGCCATTGAGCTCCTTACCATCCCATTACATGCCCAAGCTACTGTCCATTTCCAGGCTGGCTCTGGGCTGCACTGAGCTCTTCCCCTTCTCACAGCAGTGATGGATCAGGTTCCAAACAAGCTCTGCTTCCCCAAAAGGCCTCCATCTGTCGTGAGCATTGATCTCCTGCAGCTTCCGGATTTACTTGCTTAATCTAATTGAGGGCCTCCGTGAGACTTCTCATGAGCACCGCTGCATTTCCCGCAGACCTGTGGCTTCCCAGCACCTACCAGGCAGTCAGGAGCCACATTATCAATCTGACCTGAAAGGCAGGGAGACAAAGAGGTTTCCATTAAAGACAAAAAAAAAAAAACCTCCTTGAAAGTGCTCTGTGGCTCACAGGGTTAAAGAATCCTGCTTATTAACCAAGCCCTCGTTCACCAGGCCCCTTGTTTTACTAGCAAGACAGACAGCGGAACTGGAAAGCAGTGACACAGGAGTTAGCCACACGCACCCCAGCACTGGGCTATGGGGTTAAATCATTTCAACAATGAAGGAAAAGAGCCCAACGAGTACTGGAAAATCAGAGTCAAAGTGCACACAGCCCCTGTAGGATGTGCTGGTGTATTATTCTGGGCTTCCGAGTAATGACAGGTGAGATAAGGAAATGTCAGTCACCGTAAAAGAGACTGAATGGGCTAATGTATTCACTGGGAATTGCAGCTGGGGAAGGTGCATCTCAGACAGAACCCACTCCAGATCAATTCCTTTTGTCCTCCAAACACTCCTGGGTGGATCCTGGGCACTGTAAGTGATTTTGTGGCATTTAAATGAAATTCTCATAAGAAAGAAGCTGGAGAATGTCAGGATCTTCAGGATCTCCCCTGGAATGGCTCCTTGCTGAGGTCATTCATGCACCCTGGAGAAATATTTTCTATTCCTCTGCCTCTTGAACTGACTCAGCTACTGAACAAGCAGAAAAAGAGTGAATTCCCCAATTTACCAGCCAGTGGGGATCATTCACCTGCAGCTTGTGAAGAGGCAAAAAAGATCATGCAGCCTGGGACAAGTGCAATGCTGACACAGAAGAGAGCAATATAAACTTCTGGTTGAACCCTCTGCAGAAACCACCACCAACCAAGGAAAGTATTTCAAGTAATTTACAAAACCAGATTTGCCTCTGAAGACTGCTATGGTGCTGCTATGTTGTGAGTTGCTCTGTCCATCTCCTAACCAGCCTATCTTAGGATGCAGAGCTCAGATTTGCGGTTTGTGTTCCTTCACCTGGATGCTGACCATGTAGTGCCCACAGTTCTTCAAGCCCTAAGACGTGCTCTTTCTGAACAAGATACATCTTGGGAATCCTGAATCTCACACTGATGAGCTGAAGCCCAGGATGATAGCTCATATTTTTGGACCTCATCATTCCCATCCTGGGCTCCACAGGCATTTTGGAGCCTGAGGTGTTCTACTGTTCCTTATTGAGCACAGTTACCTCTTCATGTGATGCAAAACAGCGAGCTGCTCCAGAATTGGATCACCCTGCTGTGCTGGAAGGAAGCATCACGCGACCGAGCTGGAGCAGTTTGGGGTGATTAAAGTTATTACAGGGCTGCTCAAAAGAGCATAGGGACTTACCAGCTGGCAAATGTTGGATTAGAAGGTCTCAGAGTTACCCTCTCCATGCCAAGAATCTCTCAGGCCATATGCCTAAAGGACTTGGGCAGAGAAGGATTAATTGAAATCAGGCTTGGGCAGTAAATTCAAGTGAAAAATCACCCTATAAATGAGGGAAGATCCAAGGGACTATGCAGAGTGATTATAGAAGCTGGTGCTTAGGCTTTAATTCAACAGACTCAGGATTTTCTCTTTATTTATGGGGCTAAAGCTCACCCTCCCTCACCCTGAACAAATTAAAGCCGGCAGAACCCCTGAGAGCCCGGGGCAGCCCAGTTCACCCTTTGGCATGTGAGTCAGAGCTTAGCTCCGGGGCACTGAGGCTGCAGGGAAATCACTGTCCTTTGTCAGCAGGTTAGAAGGGTTCTGAGCTGGGTGTAGGAAATGGGGCCAGAAATCACAGGAGCAGTGCCGTTGGCAGGGGGTTGACTTTGCCTCTGGTTCAACAAAATATTAATGAAATGGGTAGAGCTGGGAGCGACAGAAATCAGTGGTCAGAGTTCCTGGGTCCTTGGGGTCTCCTTTCCAAGTCTGCTCTCTAGGAATGACTTCATTTGCTTCAAGGTGGTAAATAGGGTCTAGTCTTCCTGTCTGCACTTTTCCTAGGGACTCCACCATTTTTAGGGGCTTGCTTTTTTAGAGGGATTCTGACTGGAATCAGAGCATCCTTAGATCTGGGTTTTAAAATGGTGTCCACGTTCCTGCTGCTAGAATGCCAGTGTCATCTTGGTACTCTTAAGTGAAAGACTGGAAGGGAAACCCTGATCCCTCTGAAATCCCTCCAGGCTCTCTCAGTGAAGCAGGACTCCAGGAAAAAAAAAAAAAATGAAAAGTCTGATAGATAAGCTTAGCCCTGCAAGTCAGAGAGCTTCAGCAAAACACTGCAGGAGAGGAATGCTCAGGCTTCTGCAAGCAGTGCATGTTCCTTATCACTGTCAACCCACATCAGGGATGAGCAGATCCCAAAGATCCTACAGCACAGAAATCTTCCCTACTGCAAGGGCCTGCCTGAGAGGATTTGGATTAGCTCCCAGCAGTGAAGAGTCTCTTCATTTCCAGGGAAATGGCATCCTCTGCCTGAGGGTACTCGGGTGAGCTCACTCTCTGCCAACGAGGGAAGCGCAGTACAGAACCCTGTTTGGGGACACATGGTGCTGGGAGCCTAAACACCACAAGCTTCTGGCAGGCTCTCCTTCCAGCACAGCTGCTAGCATGAAATCTGTGATGCCAGACATCCCCACCAGCTTTATCTCCATCACCCTCTTGTTACCTCAGCAGCAGTGCCAGGCTCATCGCAGCCCTCTGCTTCCTACAGCACTAGCTTGGAGGAGCTACTTGCACATGGAGCAGCAAGGGACTGCTTGTAGGTCTGCACCTCTTTGTTCCTATGTACATTCCCAGCACGGGTGTCCATATTTAGGCAATTGCATCAAGCCTATTGCCTTGCTGTCATTTAGGGAACTGCAAGCAAGCACGCAAGAGAAGAGTGAGGCAGGCTGCAGAAGTGCTGTATCTTGGTTTCAGCAGGAAATGCATTAGTTTCCTTCCTACTAGCTGCGTTTTGGATTTAGGATGAGAATGATGCTGATAACAAACAGAAGCAAAGACTTTTTAGCTTCCCACACTGCCCTGCCAGTGACAAGCTGGGGATGTGCAAGGAGCTGGGAGGGTACAGCTGAGCCAAACTGGCGAAAGGGATATTCCATACCACGTGGCATCATCTGGAAGTATAAAATTAAGGGAATTTTGGCCTGGGGGCTTCCCTGTACATGTTTATGTGGAGGTTTCAGTGATGGAAGGATGCTTACAGCATGCAGAGCAGTGTAGAACGGGGTGAGCAGGGTGAGGCTGTGGGTTGGTTGCCCCTCCTTCTGCTGAGCCCCCAGGCAGGCTGCGAAAGCAAAGGCTTTAAAAAGCACCATGTGGAAAGATTTTGCTTTATTAAACTAGAGATTTAGGTCAAAAAGAGTCAAATAACTAATTCCCGAAGCTCTCTATCCTCTTACTGGATTGCTGCTTTTAATGCCATTTGTCTCTCCCTTTCTATTTTAGCTGGGCATCACGGTGTTTCTGATTACACGGGGATCTGTGCTAGGAGCCATCTTTTCAGACATCCCTGGGCAAGGTTTCTAGAATGCAAAATGGAATGAATCCAGCAATTTTTCAGTGAATGGAAAACCTAGGAGGATTTTGAGAACATTTTATAAGGTTCTGCCCCCTCTCTGATATATTAACAGAGAAACCTTTGGAAGAAGACAGTGTTACTGAGCTCTGACATCCTCTCTGGGAATACAGATCCACCAGCAATGGACTGCAGAGGAACTTTTAGTGGAGCTGCTGCCATAAGGACCTGCTGCCTGGCTTCTCGAGGCACTGTGTTGCTCTGTCACTGCTCTCCTGATATCCTGCTCTTTAAATTGGGCAGCCTGCAGTGCTGTGCCTGCGACAGGCCTAGGCTGGAAGCCTTTGAGATACTTGCCATTACTGTGTTAAACTTAGTGTAGGTGGTAAAATGCCACCTGGAGGCCCAGAAGGAGATAGAAGTGTAGAACACAGTTGTTCTGCATTCCAGCTACTGTCTAAGCCCTGAAATTCCTATAGGTGCTGAGTAAGCTTAGCTAAAGTAAGGACTTTTCTTGCATCTTGCATCCGATTTCACCATTCTTACACTGTTACAACTTTGTCTCTCTCTCAGTGTCCCGTACTGCTGCACAAAAACCTCCAACAGACAGGAATTTCAATGCCACCAGTACATGATTAAGGAAAAAAAAAAAAAAAAGGAAAAACAACAAAATACTAGAAGATGTCTGTTGCAATAGTTTGCAGTGCTAAGAGTGATGCTACATTAAATGTCTTGCTCATCTGATCTTCTTTTTCTCTTTATTATCTCACATTGTCTGCTCGTCTGGTTAATGCTGTTTGAAATAAGCCTGATCCCAGGAGCTAATTGGCACAGTGACATGAAGTTTGTGGCTCGCACAGCAAAATGTATGATTTCAGCATTTGCAAGAATAACATAAATCCCTGCACACATTTCATCCTAAAGGCTGCAAAATCTGCTTGCAGCGTTCTTATCTCTGTGGATTAGCAAGTTATCAGGGAGCTTCGCTATCGTCTGAATGGAGATAAGGTGCGGCAAATCCTTCCCTTCTGCTCCCTGACACTCAGTATCAGCACCAAATAGGGAGCCTAGGAGCACAGATAAATCAACAGCCCTCTGGGGGCCCTAAGCCACGTATGAATGCATTAAAGCAATATTCAGCTCCCTGCACAAAGGCAGAACAGCAGTTTCCTCTATTGCTCTGTGAGGCTGGCATTGTACTGGGTATTAAGCTCTTAGTTGTGAGGAAGGTGCATGTGAAATGCAACTTACAGGAGCTGCTGCCAAGAGGAGAACAGCTCCAGCCTCAGCACTGCAGGCACCTTCCATATCATGCACTAGGTTACTTTGGAGACAGGTGTTGGTCTTCCAAACAGAACACACTGGCACAGAAATGAGACAGCCCAGATGGCTGCTAACAGCCAGGAGGAGCCCTACTGCTTGTCAGCCTTGCACTCAGAACTCTTCATAGCATGCAAAGCGTGAATGTATGCAGTAACCACTGGAAAAGCTAAACGCTGGAAGGAGACTTCCAGGAGTGAAGCCTCACTCTTATGTGGGTCAAACAAACAAAGCTCAGGGCCTGGATATGACTTTAGCCACATTTGGAAACTGTGGGCAACCCAAGGTAGAGGAGCAGACAGAAATCCCACAGCATGTAGCAAGGCACCTGGCAACCTCTGGACCCAATGGAACCAAGAGCAGCTTCCTGCAAGGCAGAAGTTCACCCTTAGCTGGTGGGACCTGCTCAGGCTAAGTCAACTGTGCTCCATGTCAAGGCACATTTACAACACATTTTCCCACTTAAAACCAACTGCGTATTTCTTTTACTTCCTGCACTGTATGACCTGCCATTATCTTGATTGCTGCTGCAGGATAAAGTTTGTCATAGCCAATGGAAACAAATGGCCCTGAACTTTCTTCTGTATTGTACGTTTCTGTGCACTATCTATTAAAAATCTCAGCCAGACCTTAGACTTGTGGGTTATTACTATCTTCTTTATATCTGTATTCACTTATCCCCCAGGGATCAGGCTGTGGCTGGCTATAAATTCCTACTTCCATAAGAAGTTTATTTTTCATGGTGTTCAGGTTTTCTGCTGAGCAGTGCTATGTCACTCTCCAAATGCCTCTCACTGCATTCTGGCAGGAAACATGAAGGTTCATGCTCTGGGCCCTATACTGAATAGCCCAAAAGCAGCGCCTGCCACGGGCTCTCCTGTGTTTTTGTTTATGCACACGGGTCTTGAGCTTTCTTTATATCGTGCTCTTTCGGTTCTATGTGTCACTTCTGCAGTTTAGGTACAAGATTCCACGCTCCAGGTCTGGATTTTATGGCTGTTGTAACTCAGGAAGATAATTTCACTTACAGGAAGAGTTTACAACTGAAGAAGAAGATAAGCCATAGCAAACTGCTGTCCTGGAGGGACACAGTGATTCTAGGTGCCCACCTCTTCTGCTTACACATAGGTGGAAGGTGCTGCCAATCTCCCTTTTGTGCTCAAGCAACATTTGTCAATGGGAAATGAGCCTTTCCTTGAGGTCTCTCTTGCTGTGCCACGGACTAGGGCTAGTGGGGCTTGCTGGCTGGTACAGGGCTGTGGCCCCCTCTGCTAAGACTGGAACTGATGTTTCTGTCCCTTGCTCTGTTTGCATTCATTCCATGCAGGAAGATAACCATAGCAGAAAGTATATACAGAAGAGCTAGGAGGAGTGGATGAATGCTGGAAGATTTCTGTGCAGTTTTTTTGCATGATGCTTTGTCAGATTGAGACGTTCTCAAACAAGCTTTCCCAGGTTAAGCCAAAACCCACTATCAAGTGGAGAAGAATCAGAAGTGGTCACAGGCAGTGGTTTCAGAGGAATGTTTTTTGGTTTTTTTTTCCACAAGAACCCAGTAAAATCAGGCTGGGTTGGGTAACCATGGCATAAGTGAGGCTGAAGTTCAGATCCAACCAGCTCTGAGTGAAAGCAACCCACTGGTTTCAGCGGTCATCAGCTATGGTCAGTGGTGCAGTTTGAGTTGGTGGGTGCACCAACTGCCTGCAGCATCACCCAATGGTCAGAGCTTGTTGTACTGCTCTTACTCCTGCTGCTAGCAGACAATGATAGCTCCTGGTGAACAGCAAACTTCACCCTTACTGCTCCATCACAGGGGTGCTTCTCTGCTTTTGGGGTTGTTTCTTAGCTCATAAAATCAAGCCGGTTTGTTCTTGGGCTCTTAGCTTCACTGTGCTTTGCTCCAGATCCCTGAAACTGTGATAGATTGGAGATTTCCTCTCCATATAACACCATCCCTGCACTGCCTCCTCTCCATCCACTTCAGTAGCTGCAGTGGCGAGGCTCATGGTGACACACTGTGCAGTTTATTTCATGCTGAGTCCACCATGATTACTCATAGCACTGCTCACTGACCTGCACACAGGTTGCTCAGACTGGCTATCACTGGGTCCCACAGCATCTCACTGTTTGCCAAAAACCATTGTGAGACCAAGAGAGGTAAGCACCCACCCACCTCGGCATCTTCTATGCCTGGTGCATAGGGATAGTACACAAACACACATATCCAATCTGCTTTTTATTATCTTTGCATGGGCTTGTGTTGTCGTTTTCTAGTTCTGCATTATCCTGCTCCATCGTATCCTTCTGCTTTCCAGTCTGACCTGTACTACTCCACTAAACTTCAGATTTCATGCTGTTTAGAATTCAGTATGAGCTGGAAGATTTCCATGAAATCTTGGGAGACTGTGTGCAGGTAAAATATTGACAGTTTCAAGTAGATTCACAGTCCATCCAAATTAGCAGCCTACCAGCAGGTAGATACGAAGTAAAATACCCCCGTGAAGATCTTAATCCTAATCCTGAGAGTTTAAAATGGATTTAAGCCTTGAAGCAAAGCGTTTTCTATCTGTTCCAAAATGCTCTTGCTACCATCTGCGATAACTGCAGCTATTCTGGCTTTTCATATTTATTCCAGCTACTGTTTGAATGGAGTTTATCTTTTGCCTTCCGAAACCACTTGCAGAAATGAGTTCTGCAGTTTCATAGTCCGAGGCAAAGCTCACCTGAGCAGGCAGGTGCCAGCCCTGGCTGCCCTCCTCGTCGGCCTTGTTAGCAGCGGAGATGGAGTCGATACAGCCAGCAGAGCATGAGGCGTGGAGTTACCTCTTCTGCAAATGGATATTTGTATTTGCTCAGATGAATTGCTGCTTGGAAGTGCCTCTCTGCCCTGGCTGTCTTAAAAGGAAGCCTCACATAGGCAGCGTAGGTGCAGGTGCCTGAGTTTCAGACGTCTCTGGCTGGAGGAGCTGAATCCCATCTCGCAGTGTAGAAGAGAATGTCCTTTCATCAATTCTGGATTTGCCATCTCTCAGTTTAATTGAAAATATGCTCCTGCCTGTGTCAGGAGGCAGAAAGGACTTATCTGTACCTGGCTGTCTTACAGGCAGTTACAACACCCTTTGTCATTCTCCTGCTCACGGCAGGAGTAGTCCTTAATCTTTTCTAGCCCCTCTGCAGCCCGTGATCACACTCCCTGCCCTCTGCAGCCCTGCACTCAGCCTGACAAAGCTCCTATTTCAGCAGCAGCTGAGAGCCCAGCAGCATTGTGAGCACCCAGCCCTCAGCTTTGGGTCTCTAGCTATGAGCTGTGCTTGTGAAATTTGACTGTGCTCTGCTGTCTGTACCCTGCTGGACCCAGTACTTGTGATTTTGATGAGTGACCTCCTCCAAGTGTTGCAGCCTGTCTTTGCCTGCAGCTCTTTGCACTCCAGGTGCCCTCTCCCCTTGGCTTTGCAGGGCATCCCACACTCACCCTGTGCAACGGGCTCTGCGGGACACAGCTGAGGTGTGAATGGGCACAGGACCCCCCCCCAGCACTGGGTCCCACCAGCAGCACATGCCTGCGTGCCACCAGCCCACTGCCACTCTGCAGCAGCGCTGAGCAGGCACAGTGCCAACAGGACAACAAGCACGGAGCTTATTTTTTCCATTAATATGCAAAAAACAGCTTTAATATGCAGCAGGTGAAACCGCAGTGCCGTCTCAGCCTCACAGACACGCTAGTGAAGCTACGCGAGAGCCTTTCTTTTCCTCCAGTTTCTCCTGATTCCATTTGCCAAGCATTGATTTTCTTTACCTTCCTACCAGCGAAGCCTGAAATTGGTAATTTCTATTTTATTTTGTCACTTATGTATCTTCGATAGCAGCAGGGCCGGACGATTGCACGGCACATTCGGATTTTTGAGGGATGCTGAGGGATGTGGGTTGCCCGCACTCCCGTTGTGCCATGACAAAGCATGGGGTGCTCCTGCTGGCAGACCTCTATTAGAGGATGACAACCATCACAGCATGGCAGGTCCCAGTCCCAGCTCAGCAGGGACTGAATTCACATATTATGGACCATCCTTCAGTCCCTGGAAATGGCCATGTGGTATAGCCACTGCCACACGGCTGGTCATGGGGACAGATGACACATAGTAGGATGCTCCTGCAGGGTAAACTCATGCAGGACATGTTTCTGTGTCCCACAGCTCAGACCCAGTGGGAGAGCTTTCTTTAGGGGTTTACCTGATGATGACAGAGCAACACCCAGGAAAAAGAAGAAAAATAATTAAAACCCTTCTGCATTTTCTGCTCTTTTCACAGCATCCGTATGCAGCAGTGGAATGGTTTAATGTTCCCTCATCCCACAGTTGTAACACCTGGGCAGTGTTTTGGTAACCATTATCACTGCCTCTGGCTCTTCTTCCCTTCACATAGCAGAGACAGACCAAATTTCTCTGCTTTTCCCCAGTATTCCTTTTGCAGATGGAGGTGCTCAAAGCATTTTATTCCACAGGTATGTGAGATGCATGTGAGGTGATGCTGAGTGTACCCTGAGAACCAGGGCCAATGTAGGACTGGAAGCAGCGGAGAAGCAGGACTCAGGGTAAGCAGACATCAGAGCTGAGCACAGCTTTCCATCCTCATGCATGGAGAGACCCATGGACCCTGAGATCTGCACTCTGCAGCGCTGTCATCAGTGACTTATTTCTCATTTACTTTTCCATGAGCTGGGACAGGAGTGCCCTTAATTTCACTGAGGCCATGGTTTCATGATTGTTAATCGCAGATCCGAGCACAGATGCACACCTGGCACAGCAGAATTCGGGCAGCACAGCACGGGAACGGGATCGCATTTTGAAGGGACAATGCTGAATTAACTTGAGCAGATGGAAGTGACTTGCTGCTGAACCCTGCGGCCCCTGGCAGAGGAGCTCTATTTTAGTGATGCCTCGGCACCCCAGCAATGACGACTACAGCTTGTTCACAAGAACAGCGACAAGATTTAAGGAAAGTGCAAGACACATATAGCCCTCCTGCTCCAGGGCTAGGCACCCCAAATCCAGCTCCCAGGAACACTGACAGTCCGGATCTCCCTCAGCAGAAGATGCAAACAACTTCTGCAATGGTCTTGAAATGATTTTCTGTCCACATAAAGATCAGTGTACTCAAATCAGCTGCATTCTGAATACAGAGCTATTGCTCCATCTGCTCATCGCTGTGCCTGAATCACAACAATATCAGCACCGTGTAACATCCCTTGCTGCTCTAGAAACTGTTGGTCTTGGAGTGCAGGTAAGATGAGCCAACATCTGGTTCGGGAAAAGCATTCCTCTGGGACTCATTCACGTCAGGAATTAAAGAGCTGCTTAGGAGCGGGCAGGGGAGCAGAAGAGTGCCAGAGCAATTAGCCCTGCACACAGCACCTTCTGTCAGCTGGCTGCAAACCATTTCACTGCCCATTTGAGTTCAGGGGGCAGATGGAAAACATTGCACTGCAACACCTGGCCCCTGGGCTCTATGCATTTATATCCAGCAGTTAGCAATATACAAGCAAAGAGGAAGCAGAACCTGAGGATCTCCATTCAGAGGATGCATGGAATCATAGAATATCTCAAGTTGGAAGGGAATTATAAGGATCATTGAGTCCAACTCCTTTCATCACAGGCATCCTCCAGGCTGTCCGGCTTCACACCTCATGAGATGCAATTTTTTTGCTGCATGTTAACACCAGTGCAGCTGAACTGTTGCATCACTGTCTTTCTAACTGCAGACCTGATAATCAGAGCTTGCACCCACAGCTGCAGAGCTCTCCTGGCTTAGCACCCATGCCCAGGCACAGCTACAGGGCAGCCTGCCATGCAGACACATGCAGGTGAAACAGGAGCATCAGTTTCTAACAGCAAATGGTGTGATTGTTGTGTACGGAACAAAAGGCACAGCATGAGTGGTTTCAGAAACCCTGATGGGTCTGAGAGAGTGTTGAGAACTGCCCTAATCCGTGATATATTGCTTCCAAATCATTACATAGGCTGTAGGATAAACAGAGCAAATCCAAAACCTCTGGGCTGACCATTCTGTTTCTGCACACCAGCAAGACTGCATGTCCTCAGCTAGGCCCCACGTTACCCTGTGCTGCATCACCTGGAGCAGGACCTGGCCAGCAAACCCCATATGGCTCCAAGCCCACCTCGTCCAGGCTAACAGCAGAACCATTAAAGGAATGGTTCTTGCCCATTCCACATATTTCACTCCAGCAGTGCCACAACACAGGCAGGGATGCAGAGGAAGTGAACAGCATGGAGACTTCCTTCTGCATACCAACAGCTTTCTCTTTCTCCCCAGCCAAAACAATTAGTACTTAAAGCTTTAAAGTGTTTGACTTTAGCTTGAGTCATTCCCTTATGTTAAAATTGCGACACCTGCAAAGAAAGAAGCGTCTTTTGAAGAGTGCAGACACAATTATTGTTATGTACAGGATTCCTTTATCCCCCAGTGTTTTCCCATGAAATAAAGATACCCAAGAAAATCTGTCAGAATTCCCCACTGTACTTCCTGCAGACAAGGGCGATGCATTAGGGAGGGTGAGTGAAACAGGAGGAGCTGGAGGCTGAGCTCACACTCTGGAAAAGCACACACATATGCAAGACTCCCAGAGGGCCGGTGTCACATCCAGGTGTGAGACAAGGCAGAGCACTAGGTGTGAACTTTTATCACTTTACAAGTGCAAGTCCAGTGTTAACCTTCAGGTTGCTCTTCCATCTGCTTTGTCCTCCGTATCCAAGAGGAGTTAACCTTGCCTTCTCTCTTTGCAGTGCAGGGGTGCAGCCCACAGGAAGGGTGAGTGAGGTGCTGGCTGGGTTTGCCGTCCCTCCTGCAAGCCCTTCTGCAAGTGCCTGGCATTTATTAGATAGAAGCTTAAAGCAAACATTGCCTGGTAATAGAATTAGTCTTGACAAATCTCTGGCTGCAACACACTTACAGTATTTAGGGATTAATAGAAACGTGCAAGCTGAACATGGTGTCTTTTAACAAAAGCAAACACATCTCTTAAAGAGGCAGACAAAGACCTGTGTCTGCTAATAAGGCAACACAATCCAAGACAAGGTGAGCAGGATTCCCAGCTGAGCACAGACCTATCATTAAGAAAGCACACAGTGAGCCACAGAACCTTCTCCCTACACAGCCCAACCATGGGATCTGTTGGTTTGAACCTCCAAATCCCCCTGCTCAGAGCCCAGCTGGTGCCATGGCTGGAGCCCCAGCAATGGGGGCTCAGAGGATCAGGCTGTGTGTGACTACCTGATGCTGGGGCTGTCTAAGAGCTGCACGCAGGAAGGGCACAGAATTCCCCCACTGGAGGACAGGCAAGAGGATCTAAGCCAAATGAGGGACTGAAGATTGAGAAGTCAGAAAGAATCTGGTCAAACAATGCTGGAACAGACTTCAGGAGGTCTCTGGTTCAAATGCCTGCAAAGAGCATGGCCAGAGCAGGTTCACCAAGCTTTGTCCAGCTGAGTTTCAGGTATTTCCAGGAGACAGTACAGCCTCTCTGTGTCCCTGCTGCAGCATTTGCCTGCCCTCATGAGAGGAAATTTCCTTTGTGTATTAGGTTGGAATTTCATAACCATTGTGCCCAAAGTTTTTGCTCCATCCCTGTGCACTGCTGAGTCTCTGCACCCTCAAATTAGCAGAGTGGAGGCAGTAATAAAACCTCTTTTCCTCCGCTTCTCCTGGCTGAGTGAAACTCAGCATCTCCTCCTATACCCCATCCTACAGCTCCTGACCACCTCAGTACCTCCACTGCACTCAATCCCGTGTCTCCACTTGGTTCTTGCACTGGGGAGCCCAAAATTGGGCACAATACTGCAGATGGAATAGCAGCAGAACCACATAGAGGGCACAGAGAGCCTAGGGGAACTAGAACCCCTCAACCCCCCACGTACACTTGCACACATGTGCACGCACACACACCAATGCTAATTCTGAGGGTAACAGTGTGCATCAAAGACACAGTGCCTACCATGTTATGAGACCTGTCACATTCATTGGGAGGCACTGTCCCACCTCCCTGCTGCATGCTGGCCCTTGCTGGGGCCTCTAAACCTGTGTCTTGACTCTGCTACCGATGAAAATGGCAGGGAGCCTGGTACCCAGTAGAACATGGCGTTATGCATCTATATAATAAAGACTACCAAGAGTGAAGGTGTGTTAGAGGAGAGAGATGGCATAGAAAAGCCCATCTCCCAGAAAAGAAGAGTCCCAGATACCCCAGGGTGTCTTGGCAGGATGCAGGGAGCAGAGTGGCCACGTCACAAGCACTAAGCACGTGGGAGACAGGCTGGGATTGAAAGAAGGGGATCAGAGGGCTGGAACATGGGTTGAGGGGAGCAGAGTGAGACTGGAAGGGTCTGGACATGACTAGGAGTTGAGCAGGATGATAGGAAATCAGGGATGGAAAACTGGGAGCTCTGGGAACTCATGGAGTAGGAAAGTTCGTCTTCTAAAGCACGTTTTCTAGATCCAAAAGAAGACAAATGAGATATTTCTCGTGGCTATTGTATATATTTACAAGCTCACTGACAGAGGGCAGAGCAAACAGCGGCGATGTCAACCTCTAATAGAGATGAATGACAAACATATTTAATGAATTAAAAGATGATGAAGTATTACTGACAAAGCAAACACCCACACGTTGAGCACGCTGTCACTGATCTATGTGACACAGCAGCCCTTTGACAGAGACCGCTGTAGATCAATCTCAGCATCAGCACAAGCCAGCAGGGGTGCAGGGTGAGGGGCAGCAGGATGTGCTGGGGGCTTTGTGGCGTTGCTGGGATGTGACATGGGGTTGGTCAGCTCATACACTGAGGTTTTTTAAGGTGGCGTACTCAAACTTTTGGTTGTCTGTGTGATAAGCAGTCAAAGCTGAACCAAGCCAGAATTTCAGAGCAGGGAGGAGTGGTAGATTTTCTTATCCCGAGCATCTTTGAGTTCAGGTGCTCAGCTGGAAGCTCAGCAGTGAGCTGTGGTGTTGGTGAGACCCAGGAGTACACAATGAGAGCAATACCACTTCACAGCTCGGTTGTGCCTAGGGACTGTCCTGGACTTCACCATTACAGGCAGGACATGCTTGGTGCTCACACTGCTTGCTGTACTCCTGATAACTCCAAAACAGGCTAAAACAAGGCTGAAAGCCTATTCTTGGCTTGTGAAATGGCTTGCTGCAAGGTTTGAGGTTGGAGGGCTGTCACCCTGACAATGAGGACTCAGTTTAGGTCACGGCAGAGCTACAGGACAGTGCACACACTGCTAGATGTCCCCATCTCCTCAGTACATTTCCTTCATTCACAGCCTGATCCACACTCAATTCCAGCATAATCTGGGAGGTGGGAGTGGGGAGCAGTGCTGGAGTGGAGTATTTGGGATCAGAAAACCATGGCTGATTCTCATTTTCAATGGTTGCACGTGCAAATCTTCTCCTTGTGCAACCAGTTCCAGGGAGCCCTGGTGAGAGCCACCCTGCACACGGCTCATTACCAGAAATCACCTGCATCAGCCTTCCCTCAACTCTCATGCCACAGTAAGAATTCAAGCTGTGGTCAGTGAAAGTCAGCACAAAACTCGTGTGCTCCTTGCAGGTAGCTGGAGTACAAATGCCAGGAAAGTCTCACTGCATCCTCCCCCTGCCACCCCAGGGGAGTACATTGCCTTCCCACCAGGGAGTCACAGACCCCATCCAGTGTCCTCTGTGTCAGAAGTGCTCTGCCCATGGGGAGAATACTGGCCAACCCCAAGCCCCCCACCTCCCTTACTGGAACGGGAAAGCTGAGCCAAGACAGCTGAAAAGGCTGAAGCCACAGCGGTCCAGATGCCTGGGTTCAGCATGCAAGTCCTGTTCCACCAGCACTGTGCTGCTCTCTGCTCTGTCACTCTGCTTTTGCTGCCAAAAGTCTGACTTTTGTCTGGAACCAGCCAGAAACCTGCCCCAGGGCTCCTGTACCAAGCCCCTAGCTGCTGGCTGAGGATAAGGGCAGCTTGTAGTGAGACGTGTCCATCCACCTCTGCATTATTCAAACATAGCCTCCTGCCTCTGTTAACATGTCCTCAGTTGGTGACATTGGTGTCTGCAGAGCCTGCTGTTATGGGGCTAGCTAGCACCAGGCCCCAGGTGATGCTGAGGTGCTGCTGGAGACCTGCAGGAGGCTCCAGACTGACTGTGCCATCCTCTAATCGATGGATGCTTTTGCATCCAACAGAAACAGTGCCCACACCGCTCACATCCTTTTATTCACTTCAGCTCCCTATGTCATTGTTCTGACCAGAATAGGGCAGATTATACTGAGCAGAAAGTGCTACAGCTGGGGCAAAAGCCTTGCCTGGGATACATTGTAGGACAGTCTTCATTTGCCCATGCCCCCATGAAGGTGACTTCAGTCCCAGTGCCACCAGACACTGTGGCACTGGCAAGATGTGAGACGACTCAGCATATGCTCCTCATCCCATCAGTGTGGCTGTGACTTCTCCTGCATCCAGCTCTTTGGAGACAGATCGTTTCACAGCACCTGTGATTTATTAAGCTGCCTATTGGAACGCCGCATTGCACAGATTTCCTGTGGCTGCCTGCACATCTGCTCGGGGAGAGCACTCAGTAAAGGCTGCCTATAAATACAAAGGCCAGAGGGGAACATGCCCTGACAATGAAACTAAAGAAAAAGGGGAAGCTCTGGGTGGAGGAGACGAACAGAAAGGAGCAGCATTCCAAAACGGCATTCAAAGAGCAGTCATCCAGGCGTGCTGCCGAGCTGTCCAGGCACTGCAAACGGAGCCCTGCAGGGGTCAGGTTCTGTACTGCCTTTTTATCGATGGCACAGATGATGGACGAGTGAATGCGCTTAAAAATTTGTGGGTGAACTTTGGCTGGGAGGAGCAAGCTACCTTGGAGAGCAGGGCTGGAACTCAGCACTAACAGGGAAATGTTGCAAATTAAGTGTGAAAAAGTTCAGCGAGAATAAATGCAGAGCGAGAAGCTCAGGAAAGATAAATCAGTTGTGGGGAATAAAATGAAAAATAAAAAGAAGAAAAAAATAAAAAAACAAAGAACAAATGGAGAATAGCTGAAGAAACTGTGCTACAGGCAAAGGGTGCAAGAGGTCACAGTAGTTAGGCACCAAGATGTGATGTACACCACAGGCTTCCCATTAAAAACACCTTCCCCTCCTGCAAGAGCCAGAGGTCAGGCCCCCGCTGCCTCTCCATAGATTCACAAAGCAGAGGCAGGTTCTGCTCTGCCATCCTTACCTGCAGAAGTGGCTTCCATAGCTCACCAGGTGGATAAATGGCAGGCTGGTGCAGGTGACCCACCTCCAGTCCCATGCATCCTCGTCATCCCATGCAGACAGCCACAGCCCAGAGTCAAGCATTGCATTTTGGTAACCTCATTCCCTTGCCAAGGGTGTGCTTGGGGAGGAGCTCAGACCACAGTGGCCCACCAGGCCTTCAAAGGCATCCTACTCTGTGCATCCTCCTAACTGGACAGAGACAGCAGTGAGGGGGGAGTAAAGCAAGCATCCTTACACTTGCATCCTTCCATCCACTGAGCTGCTAACCGCATGGCAGCAGGAAGGAGGAGTGGGGGGAAACAGCAAGGGGACGTGTGCTGGAGAAGTGTGATCTCCCTGCGTTCTTGCAACCTGCTCTGAATGGGGAGAGGCTCGGTGATGCTGCGTGGCCCCAGAGTCATCCAGGTCGGTGCAGGTTGCCTTGCAGGGGATGCCAAAAACCCTGCACACTGCTCTCCCTGCTGCTCATTAGCCAGAAGCAACTGAGGGGACAGATCTTGATACTCAGGATGATGACAGGATGAAGGCACCATGCACATGAACAACGTTTAAATGGAGTCCCAACATGAATCAGGGCAGTATATCCAGCATTGAAGTGTCAGCTGCTCTCCCCATATCTAGTGCTCATTGTGCCCTCCTTATGTTCAAGAGGAAGGGCTCAAACTGAAGCAGGTATTCCTTGAATGAAGAACTAACATGTTATATGATGGGAAAATAAAGAGTCTGGAGTGGGAGGGAGTGCTAATTTTCTTTTTTTTTTTTTTTTTTTTTTTGCTTTTTTTAATCTAGCCAGGCTAGGAGGGATATTGCTCTCTAAATTCACTGGCAGCAACTCCAAGGAAGAAGAGAGGCATTTAAACTAAAAGCAATATTATCACAAGAGTATGTGTCTATAAACTGACCAGACATAAATTCAGGCTGGAAATTGGAAGAAGGCTCTGAACAGCTGGAGTAATGTGACTCTGGCACAGCCTCGCAGATGGTAGTGAGCAGCAAGAAAAATTAAAAAAAAAAAAAAAGCAAGAAAAAAACTAAAAAACCACTGGCAAGTGTGAAGAGAACTTTCTCATAACAGAGATATGTGGAGGGGATCAGATAATGAAGTGCCTGAGACAGGCAGGGGTGGAGATGATGGTGCTGAGGGTCCTTTCAGCACAAACAGAAGAGGGTCCCCGGCTTAGAGTGAACATTGTCCCATTCTCAGTCCAATAAATTCTTGTTTTCTTTGTCCTAAATTGGCCTCCTATTAATTTAATTCGGTGTCCTCAGCTGTTGTGCTGGGAGGAACAAAAGAGATATGATCATTGTACAGCCTCTTCTGCATCTCCCCTTGTTTATTTTCCAAGATCTTTCCCGTCTTCTTTGTAAGTGTATTCCCATTTGTGAGAACGTGGAGCGTGATGGCAGCCCTGACACACCAACCTGAAGCTGTGGGACTGCATTTCCACAAATCTGAGCTCTCTGGAGCAGAGACAGGAAATGCCACAGGAACTGCAGGTATTCTCAGACTCAGCTGGCTATCTAGCAAGGAGCACAGCACAGCTGATGCAATATGACATTCATCTGCTTGAGGACCAGGACTGTGTGGCCATTAAACCAACTCCTGTCTCAAATGCCAACTTGAGTTTTCAACAGAGCACTGGAAGCAGGAGCAGGTCCTCAACCCACCTGCATCAAAGCCAGCAGCAAGTAGGTGTCATTGTCACCTGTCACAGAACAAGGCTGCTTTCTCCTCCCTCCATCTCTGACTGTGTGTACTGAACCACTGGCTCCTGCAGCTCTCCTCTCTTCTGGTTAGTGAGGAGAGCAGTCCTACTGACACAGAGGTGTTGCCTTGGACAGGATAATGCCACAGCCTCCAGCTTGGCATCACCTGAGTTCATCTGTTGCAGGCACAGCAACAGAACTTGCTGCTTAACGCACATGTACGAGCACTGCCAAGCATTGCCCCCTGGTTCTAGATGATGCAGAGATATCAGTTACTCACTCCCAAGGACAACACCTCCATCAAGCTGGCTTTTATAACCCTCAACCACTTTTCATTTTGCTATTTGCTGCCTCTGTGCCAGAGGAGTAGAGCTAATTTATGAAGCAAACTACACTCGAGTGATGTTACTAACATTCATGAGTGACTTTAATAGACAAGAGTAGTACCTGCAAAAATACACTCTGAAACAGCAGACTTAGTGTCACTTCAACGCATACTGGGTGGGTACTTGTATGCTACCACTTTTCTAGTTTCCTTCTCATACATGAAAAGCAAAACCAGTACTCTCCATTTGTTTGGGGGTTTTGTGTGTGTGTGTGTGTGTGTGTGTGTGTTTTCTCCCTTACTGTAAAATAAAAAACAATGAGAAGGTCTGAGTACCAAACAGAGAGAACAGAGAAGGAGAGCGGTGTTTTATGTCCTCTGCAAAAAGCAGAATCCGCTACAAGAAGAAAATGGCTGTAGGCTCAGCATGCAGAGAAACGTAAGACAGAGGAAAAAGGAAAGGCACTGCAGCCTCAGCTGATGTGATGACACAGAAAAGGCTGGTTAGAAATTCTGCCTCAAACACGTTTTGAAAACTTGGGGGTTTGTCTGAAGCAATTTCTGCGCGTGTGTGTGAAACGTGTATGTGCTCCATGGAAGCATTATGCTCTTGCTGAGCTCCCCACAGCTGAAATATTGCTGTGATGTTGCTTCTGGAGCTGCAGCAGCTCCTTCGTGTCCCCGTGCTGTGCTGTGGTCACTGCTGCTCCTGCTCCTGGACACCACAGGGTGCCACGATGGGCTGCAGCCACCTTAGGGCCTGAGGCACAGTCCAGTAAGAAGAGAGAGACACTGACCAAGAGCAGCATTTAGATTTTCAGCAAAAAATTCCAAGTTAGCTGTTGAATTTTGCTGAGGTCTTTCTTTCTGTCCTCGTTTTCCTACTGGATGAGGCTTGTTTTCTATCTGCTCAAATAACTGTCTTTGTTTCTCCCCTACCACATCCTGTCAGTGCTGTTTGACCACACATAAATTATTGATTCGGAGTCTGGCGAAGCCTCATACACACAACCAATTCCCAGATAGATCTTGGCAGCTCATGGGAATGACAGACATCCAACATCCATCCAGAGCAAGCTCGGCTTCAGAGGTCAGCACTTCACTTCTCAGATACCTGACAGGCATGCTCAGCGAAAATGGTGAAAAGATAACTCATATTCCAAGACACTTGAAACAGCCATCACCAGCATACGTTCTCCTCCCCCACTGCTCTGCCTGAAAGATGGTTTCTTAATGTATTTTTCTATAATAAACTTCACATCTTCACATTTTATTCCCCACTTGAGATCTAAATCATCTTCACCATAAATGTAAAACAACTAAGCCAATTGTTTGGTGGTGCGGGTTTACAATATATCATTACAATAATAATTTAGAGAGCTGGAAAGTTTGCTTTGCTATAAATTTGCTCAGCTCATTACTGATACTAGTGTGCAAAATAAGTAGATTCCCACTGGAAAACGGGAGCAGCTGAAATCCACCTGAGAGCCACGGGTTTATTTTTACTGCTCTGCTACACTCAAAAAAAAAACCAACTCAAACACAATGGCTGTTACAGATAGAGGATGGATGAAGCACTCCAAATGACACAGGAAAGGTCTCAAGTGCATCTGAATTGGCCAGGCCGTGTGACACAGCACCTTATCCAGCACAGAGAGAGGGCAGCCTGTGCATCACAACCCTCCTGAGCATCCTCCTCCCAGACCTTGTCCAGCACACAGCACCCGTCATGTAAACACCAGGGTGGGAAAAGAAAATGAAATTTCACAATGGAAACACGAAGGACACAGAAGTGTGCACAGCTCAGTGTGGCAGTAGGGAAGGCTGCGGAAGGTGCAGCACACAGTCACCAAAGAGTGGGACCCATTTGTGAGCTGGAAAATTGGTGGATCTGGAAATAAAGAAGGGTGTCACTGGGATCCTCTGGGCCAAAGGGGAACTCCGCCTCAACAGGTAAACTTCAGCCAAATTGAAGCTTTAATGGAGGCAATTATTTTAGACATAAGGCTCTTCAGGGACCATACAAAACCAGAAGGCAGAAAGCTCTCTCACTTCATCCATTTCACTCTTCATTAATACAATGAAAACGAAGGAGCTCCCACACTTTTCCTGCTTTCTAGTGTGTTAACTAAAACTAACAACAGCTATTTGTTTGTTATTAGCTGAATCAATATTTGTACAAAGCATTTAGAGGCTCAAAGAAGAGAGCTGCAAACAAGGTTTGAGCTAGAGAGGTACTTCACGAATTGAAGCTGTTGCTTCAGTTGCTGTCAGAGCCTGAAGTAGTGGGTGCAAAGATCCCAACCCTGTGCTCTGGCCCAGCTGGGATGATGCTGCACAGCCCACCTAACATCTGAGCTCTCCTTGCTCCTAGGACTGTGCCTTCCTTGTAGGAATACGAGGAACATGAGTGAGAAAAGTCCAAGCTTGGTCTAGTTAATATTAAAGAGACATGCATAGAAGAAGATCAGACAACATCCTGCTCTTAAAAGAAGAAAGAGAATACTGCAGCACACTTACCTCTCTTATAATTAAGGTTGGCAAACTCAAAAGGAATTCCAGCTCATACTGGCCGAGGAGCATGCAAGACATTGCTACTTTGATCCTTTCCTAGTCAAGAAACTATTCCTATTGTCATCTGTCCACAGCTCAAAGGAAAGACAGCAGGATGTTCCTGTGGTACTTTTGCCCTCCTGCCACTGCCACCAGCGCACAAAAGGAGCTTTGTCTCCCCATCACTCACCTGCCACCCAGGATATGGCTGCAAAATGCCATCATTGCTGGCTGACAAGCAGTGAGCACTCCTTTGCTGAGACAGCAGGAGGAGGATGCTCCACTCACAGCTGCTTAAGAGCATCCCACAGAAGGGATGCTCTACCCAAGAAGTGTGCATTTGTGCTAGAGGAGAGGGGATAATAAATGGTTGCATGATCATTACATCTCTTTTGGCCAGCTGTTCCTTAAGAGCAACTCACAAGCACCATGGCAAGTAAGAGAAGGGTATGAGATACTGAGGTACATGAAACAGGCGTTTAGAAAGCCAACTCAGCTTCACATGAAAGCTTCAGGAGGGAGCCAAGGCCACCAGAAACTCAAGGAAAATGTACAAACTGTTCCCTACAGAGAAGACATGCTGCCTCAGCTCATTCAGGTCATTTTTCCTCTTTCTCTGATTCACTTCCCCTCTTCAGATTGCTCCTGAAATAACCAGGCCAGACTGCAAGAAAGGAGGCAAATCCCAACATGTAGGCTTTGGAAGATTAAAGAGATATTAATGAGCCTTCACAGGAGGAATATCAGGCCTCAGAGTCAGTATGGACTATGTCATGATATGTAATGAAAACAACAACTCAGACAATCTCAACATAATTCCTTCCCAACCCCAGAGATAAGATTGCTGCAATTCCACCTCCCACCATCACCACCTTGCTCTGAGACCACGTTTGGGGGCAGCACTTGCAGCGAAGAAAGCCAAACCGGTGCCAGAAATCCAGTGGCGACTTGAGGGGCAAAGGAGGTTTCCCAGAGCACACAATCCACCAGCAGAAGCTGGAAATGTGGGATTAATGTCATATAAATATAGCACAGACAGACAATTACATTTGGCACACAGTGATCAAGTCTCCATCCGCTGGAATAGCGATAAATCACATGCCCAAGGCCTCTACCTTCCAGCCCCAAAATTATTTCTACTCTATCAGCTTATTTCATCAAGAGCTCCATCTTCATGTAATTTATGTTCCCTCCTTCCAGCCTCCCCCCTCCTCATCTCCATACAGACAAATGGATTTTGGAAAGCATTTGAGAATTTCACTCGTTGGATAGTTAGAAATCTTCTAATTTCCAGTCTCACTATGCTCACGACTGGTTTATATCTATTTGATCTATTTCCATGTTATCCCTTAATAGCTTTTCCACATTTGATATTATCCCCCAGATGTATTTATAAAGAATCATCACCCAACCTCGCAAAGTCATTTCGCTCTATTGACAAAGCAAAGCTTTCAAAGTGTGTTTTTCTAGGACAGGTCCTCACTCCCCCAAACTGCCTGCTTCAACAGCTCTCCTCTTTCCTGATGCAATTTTAAAGTAATTTTTTTGACTAAACCCATACACAACAGTTCAATCAAATTCTTAATAATGCTTTCTATATAGTGCTAATACTTCTTCAACTGCTGAAACTACTTCTCCTCAAGCATCCTGGAATTACAGTCACTATTTTCACACCCTCATAACATTATCAGTTGTGAGTTACGCTAGTGCTGCCCAACACAAATTGACACTGACCTCCTCCCTCTTTCATTATCTCTAATCGGTGATTCCTCAGATTGTAGAAAAAACCTTCTCCTTTTACTCCAAAGGGCAAGACTTTGACTTTTGAGCTATTAAATCTCATCTCTTTTCTATTTTTTCAGTTGGAGAGATAATCTGATCCTTTATGTGTGGTGATCTGATCCTTGTCTTTCTGCTCTCAAACAATCCGCGCAGTCATGAGCATCTCTATCCCTCACTCTGCTGTGTACTTACTGCCTCTGAGACTGGCTTGGCTTCTGGAAGTGTTATCTGCTGGGTTGCCTTCCCAATACTAATCACAGTGTACATCCTTTGGATCAGAGTGCAGCATCCCTATGCCTTTGGCCCAGTCCTGACATAAGCACAGCTCACGGTGCAAAAAAGGGATCTGTGCAGCCCTGTGAGAGAGGGCTGAGACCAGCCAAGGCCTTGAGATAGACAGGGGAGAGAGAACAGACAGTGGAAAAGAAAGACAAGGTGGGCAGCTGAAGAGTTTCAGCTCCTCTCCACTGCATTGAGGTCAGGACAAAGTCATCCCTGTGCTCCTCTGAGATGTCCCCACAGTGCTAAACTTCTGATTTGGGAAGGGTGAACAGTGTGGGGCAGAAAGGGAAGGAAAGATACTCCAACTGTCTGCAGCATGCCAAAGGAAGAAAAGGAAAGATATCAAGAAGAAATGCATATAGTGAGGAGAGGAACTTTTCATGGGAGAAGGGGAAAGAAGCAGGGACACCGACCCCCACACACAGCAGTAGGCTGTAACTGTGATGGGCAGAGGGTAAGTTAAGGCACACTACCCCATATGAAGCTGAAAACACCATACTGGTGCCTCTGGGTCACAGCAAAACCATCATTTCAGTGCACAACAAAATGACATCACCTTCCAGACCATCAGCTGTGCAAGGTTGCCTCATGAAAGGCAGAAGCCCGATGCATAGTGGGAAGCCTTTCTGCCTGTTCACTGGGCTGAGAACGGACCCCTCGCTTTCTGAGCTTCTCAGATAGGTGCTCCAAGGATAGCTGGGCCCAGTCAGCCCCATGCTGGGTCAATGGCTTATGTCTAAAAATTCTTGAGTGCTGGTATCCCAAGCTACCCAGTAATTAGCAATTCAGCTAGGTATCATCCACAGAGTAACAGAGGGGTGATAGATGCTGCCAGATGGACTGATGTGAACTCTCTTCGAGGTGGGACTGAGCCCAGAGTGCTGCTGGCATCTTCCTGAGGCTGGTTGTGCTGTTCATTAAGGGGAGGCCAACACCAGTGTCTGGTACAGAGGCAGAGCTGCTCTCCTGGCTTTGCTGATGCCACAGCATTGATGCTGCTGTGGAGGGGGACCACCATACCCTTGCAGACAGCGAGATGTAGGTGTTTTCTGGGCAGAAGCTCTTATTTACAAAGTCCGTGACAGGTTTTTACAGCAAACTCCATCTTTGCCACAACATGACTCAATCACTCATACTGGGTTTATATTACCTTGCAAGATTTTTACTCTGTTTCCCAGGAAATCATTACTCTTCCTCTCTCACAGAGCTCTGTGCACTGAAAGGGAGTCAGGTGGGGAGCAGCGAGGCTCAGGTCCTTATGCTCCTGCCTTCACAGCCCCAGTAAGCCCTCCATCCAGGGCATTTGTTTTGTGTGTCTGTTGCAGTTCTACCTACAGCTCTATGGGCACTGACCCCACAGTCAGGGCTGCCCAGGGTCTGGTTGTCACCACAGCCCCAAGCATGGAGACCCTTGTCCAGAAGAAAGCTTTGGCCACAGGGTCAGCACAGCCCTCTTGGTTCCCTCCCATGCAAGATGGGGACATCAGCTTGTGGAGGGGCAGCACACCCTGTCCTTTTCATCTTCCTTTTTCTATCTCAATGGGATTCCCAGGGTTTTGTACAAGTTCTATTTTGACAGTTCCAGTTAAAGAGTAACATAAATCCAGCAGTCATTTTCCTCCAAACCCAACAAGGATGGATGGAGGGGGTCTAATCTGCCCTCAGGGTAGAGACTGGGAGGAAGGGAAAGGAGAGGGTCCTGTCTGGATTATTGCCATTTCTCACAGTATGCAGGATGAAGCTCCATGGAGGTGCAAGCAATCCTGGCTCACTTTGCACTTGAAGGACCTGCACGGGTTCTGGGCATTGCTGGAGTCATGGGAAATAACAAAAAAGTATGGCTCTGTCACACAGAAACAGGCCAAGGAGAAGCACAGGGAATGAGCCTTTAATTAAATCACTGTAGGATGATCATGGGGTAAACATGGTACAAATCTGCAGTCACAACATGAGAAGATTTATGAAACTGCTACTAAACATAATATTCAAACTATCCAACAGAGCAGTACTGGTGGCCATAACTCAATCAGAACAGTTCAGAAAGGCACTGGTAAAGCCAACATTTTCTTTCCTGCTTTTCCTCCTGCGTTCCAGTCTACTTGGACAAATTACCTATAAAACCATAAAGTCAGAAGTTTCAGCTTTGCCATGCTGAATGTTCAATCCCACTCAATCACTCTGTTTGAGAGCAGCAAGAAAGGTCAGAGAAAGGAGCTGGTTACATTTCCTTGCTGCTCACCTGAACTTGCTGCCCATCATCAGCCTGAGATATCATGTGGAAAAACCAGACACTTAACTACTATCAACTCATTTACAAATCATTCTTCCCCTGACACATCTATTTGCTAAAATCACTGGACACCCAGCAACACTCTTGCCATTATCTAGGGGGCGTCCCAGACGCTTTATTGCCCATCCCCAAGGAAATGTGTACAGGCAAATCATTAGATGTTGATATGTAAAATAAATATCCATCCCACACAGCTAGATTGCTCACATGAATTACTTCATGCGCAACAGAAAGTAAACTGGAGACATCAGCAAGGGAATGATCCAGCCACAGCTATGTTGTCATAGAGGCAGAAAAGCTCCATGAAGTGATCCAGTCCGCCTCTAAGGGCAGGCTGATCCTGATGCTAGGTATGTTGGAGCAGCAGCGTTGCAGGTGATGGAATGACCTGCCCTTCTCTCTGAAATAAGTCCTACAGCCTGCGGCACTGGACTGCTGGGGAGTTCATCCTGGTGTTTGTTTTCCTCCTTCTTTTGAGAGAAATGGTGAACAAACAGACCTCTAGCCACAGCTATACATCACAGGAAAAAGATTCTGTTCATTACTTGTTCTTGGCATAAGAGTGTGGTTTTTTCCTCCCTGTGTCCTGGAAGCATCTGTGTATCAGCACAAAGAAATCCCTTTCTTCTGGGGATTGATTGCACAGATCCATTCCAACTCTGCCCACTGCCATCTGGCACCACTGCCTTGCCACACACTCTCACCTTTAGATTTAAAGATGGTCAAACTGTTCTCTTGCACTGCTTGGCCACTTATTCTGCAAACACACCCATTTGCATTATGTAAGCTGAAAGCCATTGCATTTTCTCCCTTTGTCTCTGCACTTCCCTGTTCCATCCTGTTTCTTTTTTTCTGCCATTTTCACCACTTTCCAACTTGCAATTTAAAATGAATTCATGCACCAGTCAGCCCTTCCAGCAGAGAACTATGGAGACATGTTAACTAAGTCCCGAGCTAGATGAAAGAGCCATATTTTGTATCGCTATAAACCATAGTCAAAGAAAAGGCTCAATGGGAAAATTTAATGCAAAGTCACCCAGGATATCCTTTTTTTTTTCCATTATTCTAGTGAAGAAAAATAGGAGGATTTGAACATTAACTCATCAGATCAAGTGTAGGCAATCATTTTAATTGAGATGAATTGCACCCAGTCTCCACTGCCTGTGTTGACTTCACAGGGAGCTTCTATTGATGAGCTTAGAGGAAGGCATCAATATTTAACCAGGATGAAATCGGGGTCTCCCAGACAAGACATGCTGTGTGCTGCAGGTCAGACCATAGAATATCACCCAGAGCAGCAAAATAAAATAAAATAAACCTGAAAAGTCAAGGAGGCACAAGTGCAATTAGGAAAGGGAGTTGTTACATTTGTTCCATGTCAGGTGGTTCTTGTCCACTTGAGGATCATTGATGGGATGTTCCATGTCAGGTGGTTCATGGCCACTCAAGGGTCATTATCTTCACCTCTGCTCCTGCAAAGCTTAGTGAAAACATTCTGCAGAGTTTCTCCCTGAAAGAGAGACTTTTTTCTTCACACCGCATTTAGATTTTGGGACCATCATCACAAAAAGAGCCAGGGCATCAACTATCCTGTGTTGACTGGTAAAGGGAAAGAAGACCAAGGCTCCTTGGTAGGCAGGCAGAAGTCAGCTTTTGGCAAGTGAGTGAGTTTAGTTATCCTTTGTCCTACCACTTTGTACCCGGCTAATGTCTAGTGGTCATCCAGTGACACCCACAGTTCCTTCTGTCCAGTTCTTGGAGAGAAAACGTTTTCCCAAGTTACTATGGAAATGACAGCAATTCAGTAAGTTAACACAAGGGAGGAAAAAGTATTCAGAGCAGATGGATGCATACGAAGTAAGCTTGTGTCTCTACCTAAGAGAACAAAGGCAAGTATAAAGATAGACAAGATTGGAACAGGACAAGAGAAATTATTTGTACAAATGCTGTTGTCATCAGTGCGAGTGAGCAGGTGTCAGTGAGGCTAAGGAGCAAAGAGAGGTGGCAGCTTCCAACAGACTGACAGTGCAGATGGGGAAAAAACTGAGCCATTTGGGTCCCATAATGAACAAAGGGTTTTGTGCTTGAAAACGTCTCTGGGATTTTTTCCAAATATATTAGATGGTCTAATTAAAGTGATTGATTCACTCCAGAGATGTGTCAAAATTTCCCTGGCCTTTCTCTGGTAAAATTCTTCCTGATGTAAGAACAAATATCACTCATGTCCCAGCTGAGGCTAATTAGCGTGAAGAGTGATCCATGTGCCTGATGGTTCTACTGCACTGAGCGATTTTGCCCCCAGTTCTGCAATATTTGATCTCCTTTATTACAGCTGCATAGGGCTGTTGAAGCCCTTTTTTGTGTGTGTGTGTGTGGAAGCAGATCTTGGTGTGAGGATATATGGCTCGTTGGCAGCAGTGAAGCAGGATTCATCCTTTGACATTATTCTTGTACCTATTATATAAAGTGTCGTGGGGAGATCCAGGGCCAGGAGTGAAGTGTCTCATTGCTGGTGGGGACTTCATACCAGCATCCAAAGCACCCCACAAATGGATCAGATGAACCCCAACAGGCTGTGGGAAGCACAGAGCACACAAGAGCTCTGCAAAACGGCACCACAGATTCTCACAGGGGTCAGCCAACATTCTGGAATCACCCACCAGAATCTTCCCTTGCAGATGTGTCAACCAGAGCCCGTGTCTGACCATGTAAGACAATGACCAGAGCAATGAGACCATGACCACAGCTATCCTTGACAGAGAGAGAGCAATTAGTGTGGCAGCCAACCCTAAAATTTGGGGTTTTGCTCTGCATTATGCAGCTGTTCTGTCATTACACTATGCCTTGCTTTTCTGTGAAACTGAGTGTGATGTGCTCTTTGGGGAGAATATTTTAAGACCTAATGATGCACAGGGCTGCTTATTATTATCACCAGTGCAACACATATTAAATCAGTGTCATAATCTGGGAGCTTAACAAAGAGGAAATCACCAGTGTTAGAAGGCAGGAGAGTTGGAAATTACTTGTTACTGGAAAGGAAGCGTGTGAAGTACCAACGCCTTCTTCACATCTGTATTCATTACAGCAAATATTAACTGCCAAGGCATTCCCAGCACAGTAGAGCAAAGCCCCAAAGGATTCGGGACCCCATCTCTAAATGAAACACAAAGTTAGGAATCAAAGATCTCGTTATGTTTTAATACCAAAGGTGCCAGTGCCATCGCGTATCGCTCTGATATATATCATCAATTTTACTGGGAACTGCACATTGCCACCCTGGTGCCAAACCCCTGTGGAAAGGAAGCTGACAAACCGCCGTCGTCGGTACCTTCAGGATACATTTAGGGAAGTGTTTTTTGAAAGGTGTGAGTCAGGCTGAGTTTAGCAGACATAAATCTTGTCAGATAAATATGATTACTTCCTAATGGAATAACTATCACTCTGGATAGAGGAGGACCAATAAATTCCATAAATCTGTATTTTTTTCATAAGGCTTGTCTCAATGTGGTTCCCCATGATGAATTCCTGTATAGCCTTTTAATACTGCCTTATAATTGAGGTTTGCAGTGCTGCCTCACTGCTCATGTGAGAGTGGAGGTTAGGGGATTCATACCCCAAGAGATGCCAGCCCTACATCAGCTTCTCTGCACCTCATGTTTGATTTCTCCATCCCCTGAGGTCCTGCTCCCCACTTGCACCATGGGTGTCCGTACAGCAGGCTGGAGGGTGTCCCACTGAATACTTTGGCATAGACTCCTAAATGAAGGGCAGAGAAATGCTGGTGTAATTCCAACACAGATCTTAATCACACTGTGTACTATTGCATTCCTGGGGCACTGAGCATCATTTTGGAGTCAGCCCTCATCAAAGCTCTCATGAACCTGATGATGTTCACAGGTTTACTTTCCCAATACAAAGAAAGATCTCATTAAAATGAGAATGGGACAGCCCAAAGCCTCTGAGTTAACGACTGAAATAAAAGGGTTCCTAGGGAAGGATGAAGGAGAAGTTATTAGATGCTGGAGGGAGAGGAGCTCAAACTGAATGATGGCACCAAAGACCACTCTGACTTTCAGACTGACTCATCCCAGTGACCAGGAGGCACCTTCCTCTGGGAAAAAAAAAAAATAAAAAACAACCCAAGGTGCTTCAGAGACTTCTCAGTGGTTTTGCAAATAGAATAAAAACAGATAAAAACATGCCAAGCTTAACAGACTTTATTCCGTTATTTAGTATGACATCAACAGCCATACATATTGTGCTGTTCTATTACTGCTCTGTCAAGGAATCCTATAAACTAATCGTATTAAAATGAAGACCCAATACAGTGAAATAAAAGTGAAATGCAATTCACATTGTGAAATGTGGAATTTCAAGACAGCTTCAGACTTCTGCAACTCAGATGTGTTTCCAAACATTATTTTCTTCGGGTGAGAAAGGAGGAGAGATGCAAAAATCGTTCCTTCACTGCCACCCACAGAAAGCTAGCAGCTTTGCTTAGTGAAGGGCATTGACAAGCAGATCACGGGGTTTCCACAAGATGGAAGAAATCCCAGATAACTTCCTCTGCTGTGATCTGTGCTCATTCCCTGCTTTGTATGCCCCTTGTGCTCCTCATACGGCTTCAGCTCCCTGCACAGTTTAGCAAGAGAAACACATGGTTGGAAAAGTATCAGGAAAATCAAGACACATGTTTGTCTGAGCTTTCTCATCACCTAAACAGATCGTAAGAGCAACAACCTTATTAATGATTGTCTGCAGCAGCGCAGCCCCAGACATGCAGTGCCACTTTTAGCAGTGGAGCCAGGCATAGCTTTGGATGAGCAACATCTTCTCCCCATGGCTGTTCCTGTCTTCAGTGGGACTGATACTGACACACAGGGATGCTCTACAAGGAGCCATGCCTACACCCTGCCATCAGGGAACATAAAATGCAGGCAGGGTAGTGTGAGAGTTATTCGAAGAGCTTTCATTTTACATTGCTGTCAGCCATTCAGTGCCTCCAAGCAGGGCACTTCATGTTCCAGCATTTCCCTTTCAGGGTGTGTGGGCTCTGCATTGTCCCAGGGACATGACAGTGTCCTCCTGCCCCACTCAAGGTGAGACAGCTCCTCTGGAAAGACATTCTACTTCCTTAATTTGCAACTCATCATTCTAAAACCCAGTTTCCTTGCACTTGTTTGGATGGGCGCAGGAAATTTGCAGTGCAAGAAATGCCTTCTGTTGTTCTCTGGGGCAACTGAGCGTGGTTTGGGTTGGATGAGCCCTGAGCCAGTTTACATTCTCATCCACAGTTTATTTTCTTTCCTTTTTTTTTCTACATATTCCAGCATTCTCATCTCATTTGCACATTCCTCCCTGCTGAAAGCTTTGAGGTTAGCATAAAGAGCGAAAGGGAAAACATAAAATCGAGAGGAAGATATCTAAAGAGCTACCCAAAGGCACGGGGGGTTGGGACATGCTCAGCTGATCTGCAGGCACCCTCCAGTTCATCCAGCAGCACCAGTGCCTGGTTTTGCTGGTCCTTGCATTCTGAACAGCTCCACAAGCTCATTCCACGCTTCTCTACCTGCAGCCATGGCTCCACGCGCTGGGGCTACGGCCAGCACTGCTGCATTGTGCCAGGATGCTTTGTCCCATGGAGGGCTTTGAACTCACTGAAGGCTTCCCTGTCAGTACTGGCAGTGCAGTGGTTGCTGAGCTCTTCTTTTTATTCTGGAGAGTTTCTACAAGCCTCGAGATTCCATGTGGCACTGGCCCAGAAATGTCACTTCAAACAACACTTTCCCAGTGACTCTATGGGCTGTAAGTCAAACGCAGATAGAAAATCCTAAGAATTGTTCTTTACACATTCAAAAGTGAAGGTGCCCTGGTTCCTTTCAATAAGGCAGCCCTGAGGTGGTGATGTGCCAAGGCTGAAACATGGACAGCCAGGAAGAACAGGCTGTCAGCAGTGCTGCTGACAAAGCACAGCTTGGATGACATCTTGGTTGGACTAAAAGATGAAAACGAGCATTTTGGCAATTGAAATTCAACTATGACAAAACCAATTTGCACTTTTCCCCATAAAAATGCCCATCCAATCCCAGTGCAACTACCTGTTTCTTGAGGCTTTGCTCCTCTTTGTGTTTTCTCACCAACTCTCCTGTTAATCTCATCCGTCCACCACCTGTATTTTTCATGAAGTTTAGCACTAGGAGCTGGGAGGGGAACTTCTTCCTTATAAACTGGGAGGGGAGAAAAGCAGAGAATGAACATATAAGGAAGTTTTTTACCCTAAGTGTGGTGAGGCATCAGAGATTGCCCAGAAAAGTGGTGGTGCCCCATCCCTGCAGACACCCAAGTTGAGGGGACGGGGCTCTGAGCACTGATGGAGCTGTGGGTGTCCCCGTTTATTGCAGGGGGGTTGGATTAGATAGCTGTTAAAGGTCCCTTCCAAGTCAAACAATTCTAAGATTCTATGATCTTCTGTGAAGACTGGCAATGGTTTCCCTGGGGAGAAGCACAAGGGATGTAGCTGATGAGAATAGGACAGGAGTGCAGTGGTTAAAACTGTGTGCAGGGCTCTCTGTTTTCATGCAATGTTTACACAACCCTCTGGCTCAGCCTCTGATGTGCCATTTGCAAATATTTATGTCAGCACGTTTCCTTTGCTGAGATATTTTGGGAGTGGCTGCTTGCTTTCATTCATTCATGAATTGTGATGCGTGTGTTTGTGTGCATGTGTGCCTGACCAAATATTTGCTCTTCGTTATTCATTATTTGCAGTTCTTTCATTGCTGTTTGTAATTTGCAGTCCTCTGTTCTCCTTAAAACCTCTGTCCTCAGGAACTGAAGGCAATCCAGGGTGCCAGGCGTTGCACTCCATATCAAACAGCTGCAAACAAAGGGAATTTGTTGGAGAGAGTGCAGAAATGGACACAAAATGGTAAACACTGCAAGGAAAAGAGGGAGGAGGGGCCGCAAGGTGAGACAGCGGCCTTAAAGTATACTTGATAAATGAGTTTTCATGGGAAAAAACAACCTGCAAGGAAAAGCATTCAAAAGGCTTTGTAATACCATAAGTGAAACACATTAGGTTTGTTGGAGCAAGCCTTCCCAAGCAGGGAAGCTGCTCAGTGACACAGAGAGTAGAAACTGGGTCACCTTGGGGGGAAAAAAAAGTGAAGTGGTAACAGGATCAAGTACAGATGTAAAAGGAAAGGGCAGGGCAGGAAAGAAAAGACAAGGAGAAGCAAACAAGAGATGCCATTCTGTAAGCAAGTAAGCTGTAAAAGGACCAGGAAAAAACTGGGTGGGCAGGGAAGGCTCCTGAGTCAAGCATTAATACTTTTCATCTGCCTTTGCAAAAATCCAGGCTGCTCAATTGGGTAATCAGAGTGGCAAAGCCATGGGAATGGGACTGATGAGGGGAAAGAAGCAAGCAGTGAAAGTCTGCGATTCTTTCGTTGTCTGAACCTGACAAAATTTAGCCCAGGGCATTTCAGGCTGATCTGAGCAGCCTCGCAGCTGCTGATGCCCATATCCAAGAGCACAAGGAGAAGTGGGTTCCAGAGGCCTGGAAATTCAGAGTCTTGGAATCATCGAGTTTGCAAATGGTATCACAGATCTCCAAGTCCAACCCCAACCCACCTCCATCATGACCACTGACCACATCCCTCAGTGCCATGTCTCCACGTTCCTTGGATCCCTCCAGGGATAGTAACTCCACCACATGAAAAAAAGACACAGGCAATGGCCCTCCCTAGGGCTAAGCATTGCACTTTAATTTATGGAGGAGTATTGAGTGTGCAGTCTCCATCCCTCAGAGACAGAGAAGTCTGGATCCATTTAGGTGGGCATTGATCAGCAGCAAATATGGACATTTATTTAATATTGAACTTTGCAAATAAGTGTTGCACCACCAAATTGCAGCAAGAAAAACTGCAGCTCTCACTCAATCCAAAAGGTGTTTTCCTTTTTTTTCATTTTGCAAACTTTACAGTCAGGCAGAAGGTCCTTCTGCAGCATGTAATGCAGGAGGGAAACCTGCAGGAAGCCTTTCAGAGGTGCTGATTTCCTGCAGGAATCCCTGCTCGCATCTCAGGCATTTTGCTTTCCCAAGCTCCAGCAGCCACCTGCCTCACTTCCCTGTTAGCACCAGTTTGTTTCACAGCAGCAATAAGCAGACAGGGAAGGTCTCAGCCTGCGTCCTGCTGGGACTGCCTCCAAATGCTCCTTCAGCAGCAGGAGCTGGCCACCATCCAGCCTGCAAGGGTTTCTTCTGATGTGAATGAGATTGTAGAACTACAAGCATCTGCTGCAGATTATCCAATTGCCACTCCCTTTCATTTTGCAGCCAGGATCTCTGCCTTGGCGACTGGAGGAACTCTGAATCCCTTTAATGACCCAATGGGTTGCAATCTGTACTCTCCTTCTCATCTTCTGCCCATCTCTGTCTGCTTTATGATTTAGGCAAATGCTCCAGAGCACAAGAGGACTGCCTACAGCCTCTTAGCTGCCAGCATGGTGTCCCTGTGTGGAACTACTCCTTTATTCCTTTAAACTTGTGGGTATTCTCCAATCCCTTCAAGGGCTCTCCATTCTGGCTCAACAGAAAGCTACCTGCCTGAGCAAGGGCATGTTTCATGCCAGGGCTGTGCTACAGCACCGAAAGTAACCCACAACGTTGCAGTATAGAGCCATAGAGTCATTAAAGTTGGAAGAGACCACTAAGATCATCTAGTTCATCACCTACCACCACCACTGCTCACTAAACCATATCCCTCAGTGCCACATCTCCACAGTTCTGGAACTGTGACCCCCACCACCTCCCTGGGCAGCCCGTGCCAGTGCATCACCACTCTTTTGGAGAAGTCTCTCCTGGTACCCATCCTGAACCTCCCCTGGCATGATGCGAGGCCATTCATTCCAGGGGTGCACTCAGGTTTCTGGGATAATGTGCAGGTCAGCACAGGATGTTGAAGCTTAGCCAGTGACTCAAGAGCATGCTCATATATGCTCATAGGAGCTTCTTGGATACGTTCACAGAAGCCCCACATCCCCGCACAGCTGATGGGATTTGTCACGCTGTCCCCTACAACCCACCAGCCCTGCCTGTGTTTCAGCACCTTGTCTACAGGCAGTGTTGCCTTCACAGCCTCCTGCAACATTTTGGAGCTCCCACTTCTCTCCTATGAGGCACAGAACCACACATGCAGCTTTTTAAAGTTCATTTTCATGGCTTACCTATTTAAGCAACGTTTCTGCAGAGCAGAGAAATAGAAGAGCTCCTGAATACAGGAGCTGTTAAGCCCCCATCCTCTGTGTTTTATGGCTTGATGCTGGCATGGACCCATTCAAATATATTTTGACATACAACATGTTATTCTTTCCAAGGCAGTTGGTCTCTTTATTTATTTAGTTAGAGTGAAGGATTCATTCCCCTGCTGCCTAACGGGAGACCAAGGATCCCCACATGCAGCTGAGCCCCTGCACTTCATTCTCTGCTGGTGAAATTGTTTTCATCCATTCTGGAGCTATTGCACTTCATTCCTCACCAATATATTTTTATTTGTATATAAAATAAAAATGTGACAGCACATGGAAAGTTAAGAAGTGGATAAATTCATAAATTACTTTTATGCAGCAGAAGTGATACAGCTGTATTCCTGCGGACTTAACCGGTGCACAACCAAATAGATGCAAAAGATACACTTCAGAAACATACTGCACCCTTCCAGAAGGGCCATACGAAGCACGCTGAGTTTTCTGCCCTCTGAAAATTATTTTCTACCTGCAAAAGACCCCAGAGCTATTAGGCATGGATGCCTGCAGACTGCTCATTTTGCCCTTGGAGGGTTTGGGGAGCACATTGAGGGGAGAATCACCAGCCCTGCTGTGCAGCCATGTCCCCTGACCCCATGGGTGAACATGGGCAGCCCCATACTGCTGGGGGCTGTTCCCCACTTTCACTGCTCAGGGAAATGGGACTAAGGGAGGGCTGCAGGAACATCACCGTTAAAAGTCATTCCTTTTTTTTTTTTTTTTTCATTAAGTTTTAAAATCATATACCTAGTTTTCATTAAATATATGTATTACATTTTTGTAATTCATTTTCTACACTCAGTGATTAATAATTCCAGAGAAGGTCTTTTAAAATGACTTCTCTGATTTATTTGACTTCTCTGGAACCACTGCCTTGAAGGGTCTTGGTCCCCAGCTTGTATCTGAGGCAGGCTGGGATACAAAGATTTGTTCTAAGCTGCACATGTATATCTACACCACATAGACATGGAGGAATGTGTTTGCCATAAATAAAGTGCTTTATACCAACAAAACAGCATGGGAATAGGGTCAAGAGGGCTTACAGCCGCAGCCCACATTGCTCATCTCCTGATATCCATTGTTATAGACCCTGAGGGAGGAGAGGACCATATTGAGGCACTGTCCTGTCTGGAAATTGCTGGGCATTGGGTAAGTCATTGGGCATCTTTAACTATGGGACCACAAAATGGGGGTGGAGACATAGCAGAGAGAACATCAGAGATGAATGGGTGCAGACAACAAAATGTGCAGACCCCACCACAGGCAAAGCAGATGATCCATGCAAGTGAAGAGAAGAAGGCAGGATCTTCAATCCTGCTAAAGGGAAGGAGATGGAGAACCAATTACACTGGAACAAAAAGCAAACCTGAAGGAAAGGCTAATAACTGAACACAGGGGAAACAGCCCTGTGTCATGGCCCTGCCCAGCAAAACATCATGGGCAGGAGAGCTGCACAGGAAATTGGGAGCACACAATGTTTTTCTACTCACTCACTCACTGTGCACATCAGCAGCTCAGTGGACAAAACCCTTTTTTCAGCTTTACCTTTTCTCTGTAGCGAAGTCAAGGAGGAAGAGGAGCTTCCCCTTACAGAACAACTGGAGATACACCAGGCATGTATAAGAGCTTTCTTTTTGCACTGCTGTGAAGGAGGTGGAAGTCAGGTTCAGGCTCAGAGGTGGCCATCCCCATGACTCCTGGAGAATCCTTTGTAAGGGTTAGGTGAGGGTCCCACCAGCAGCAGGGACAAACTTCCGAAGCCAAACATAATGCTGCACTGCAATGGTCACTTTTGAGCCAGAAAGAATCACTCAAGTTTTCGAGGGAAGTCTATTTATGAAGCTGATTCAGTTCTGGATCAGAGGGCTGTCTCTGTCCTGCTCTTCTTTTCCACTCTTTATATTAGGTACAATTTCTTCTCAGAAAGAGCAGTGAGGCACTGGCACAGCTGCCCAGGGGGTGGTGGGGTCACTGGAGGTGTTCCAGAATCGTGGGGATGTGGCAATGAGGGATGTGGGCAGTGGGCACAGTGGGAGTGGATTGGGGTTGGGGATCTGAGGTGGTTTTTCCATCTTTAATGATTCTGTGATTCTCCTGGAAGGGAGATGTGGAGATAAACAAAATGGGAGTGTGTGGGTCCTGATGCAGCTGGTATTCAAAGCCTTAATCCGTGTTTTGCTGTTTTCTGATTCATTTGAGTTCTGCACAGCGATGCAGGTACTCTGGAGGAGTCACAGGCAGAGCATCCTGAGCTCCTCTGCAGCTGTGTGCAGTCTGAGCAGTCCAACAGGAGCACTGGAGAACTGCCTCTCCTTAATGGATGTCACTGTGCAGGTCACTGGGAACGTTCATTGACAAATTGTGCTTTTTTTTTTTGTACTGCCATGTTTTCCCAAATGCTTTCCCAGCATTCATGCCATACATTCTAGTGTTGAGTGCTGAACAAAAGGCATTGTGGTCTGCTTCTCTTTTGTTGTGCAGCAGCACTGAAACGGCGCTCACATCTTGCTCCCTGTGCATGATGGCAGTGCCAGCACAGAGCAGAGGTATTTTGCATGCTCAGTGGTGGATCTGACAGCCAAAGTGGGATGAGGTAAGCAAGAGAAAAGCTGCCCTCTGTATGGGACAGAGTGACTGAGCACGAGAGTGAATGGGTTTCAGGGAAATTGAGACTTAAAGACCAGCAAAGACACAAGGAATGCATCCCAGCAAGGTAGACCATCAGCAGAATAAGTCCTTAACCCTGGAACAGAAGAAAGGGGCCATTAGATCTCTCTGAAACTGATGAGGCCATGGCTGACCTGAGGGGATCCTGGAGAAATCAATAGAACTTTGGTAGACGTCTGCAGCACTGTACATCCGGGAGGTCTCAGGATCTTTCATCATTTTTATCCTCCGTATCTCATGCACACATGTCTGAGTGGCAAAGGTCACACATAAATATTAGAGATGAGGAAATACAAAGAGGTATAGCTGAGGTTAGGAAACCCCGGGAGACACAGGGTTTGCAAGAGATGTATGCCCCTCCTGTCCTGTAGCAAGCAGAGATGGGTGATATTGTTCAGCGTGGGACCACAGCCAGATCACTGCAGTCCTTCTGACTTCAGAACACGGAGTGGATGGGACCCTCATAGAATGGTCCTAGTGTTGCACCAGCTCTACCGATAGCAGCTCTGAAAGCAGCAGCCACACTATCCACAGTTAATTATACCCTGGATTAATTAGCAATCATGAAACACTGATGGCTCTGCAAGGGCTCGGAACCTCTCCATTTAATGTTTTACTCTCGTAATTCATGTGCAGGAACCCTGAGCCAGTAACCATCTTTAATGACCACATCATCATCATCAAGTCATTAAGAGGGGATGGGACACAAGGGGATCTCAGCTTTGAATAACTGTGGGATGTACAATATGTGTTCCTTCATTATGTGATTAGCCTGTGCCAGGGCCATGCTGCCCACCCCTTCAGGCACCTGCAGGCTCCAAGCACTGCTGGAGCTCTGTGTGAAACCCCTCTCCCTCCCGGGCTGTGACATCTCTGGGGCACATGTGTCTCACAGGGTGACATATGAGAACCCAGAAACGCAGGCTGAAATGGCAGCCCAACACATGGTCCTAAAACTGAATGATCATTTTAGAATTAATTGATGTAATGGACCTATCAAAGTGCCATTTTTAATAGTCTGGGATTGATTGCTTCTAGTTCCTATTATTCCATCTCCTGCCCTGCCAGGAGCAAAATGAGTCAGTGACTTTTAAAACTGTAACAAGTGCCACTTCTGTCCTCTTTCCTGGGAGTGCTGCAGACAGTGAGAGCAGCTGTGGTGTGACAAGAACCCAACTCTGCCATCAGAGCATGAGGGGATGGGCTCCCATGACAGCCACCTCCGTGACAACCAGCACACAACAGCACAGGACAGAGGGACCAGATGTAACTGTGGTTGGTGTTTAATGGGAATGGTGCAGAGACAGGTCCTGGGAACTCACGACCATGGGGAAAAGGTGATTTGCTGAGTGAGTCTTGCAAGAAATGGAGGGCTGAATCTGGGTTCTGTGAAACTCCCAGTTGGAGGTGAGAGGCAGGTGAAGAGACAACCTGGTCTCCATGCAGCCTTCCTTTCTCCATGCTGCACAGCCCCAGCTCTCAGCCTGAAGACGTGATCTCCACAGGGAGATGTTCCACCCTTGGGAGCATTTTTATGGCCCTCCAGCCATGCTCCAACAGATCCATGTCTCTCCTGCACTGAGCACTCCCCATCTGGACACAGCCCTCCAGACAAGCACAGGGCAGAGGTGCAGGATCCCTTCCCTTACCCTGCTGGCCGTGCTGCTTCAGATACACCCAGGATTTGGCTGGCTTTTCAGGGGGCACAATGCTGGCTCATGTCCGGCTGCCATCCACTAGAACCCCATGTCCTTTTCAGCAGGGCTGTGATCCATCCTTACATCCTTCAGCTAGCGCTGATGGTGGGGGTTGCCATGATCCAGGTGCAGACTTCACCCCTTTGTTGAACCTCGTGAAGTTCACCTGGGCCCACTGCTCAGCCTGTCTTGGCTCTCTCAATGGCATCCCATCCCTTGAGTGTGTCAGTTGCTCCCCACAGCTTTGTGTCATCTGCAAACTGCTGAGAGTGCACGTGATCCTGCTATCAATGTCATTGATGAAGATATGAAAGAGCTCTGACCCCAGCACTGATCTCTGAGGGATACCACTCATCACCAATCTCCAATTGGATGTGGAGCCATTGACCACCACTCCCTGGATTCAGTCTTGCAACCATTTCCTCATCCATCCAACTGTCCACCCATCAAATCCACACCTTTCTAATTTGGAGAGAACGATGTTGTGGGGGACCATGTCAAAGAGAAGAACAGATTAGATCAGTAATCAAAGTAACATCAGCACAAAGGGAAGTACAACTATAGGAGACATAAAGACTAATGATGGAACTTTCTGTAATTAAATAAAAACTGGGAGTTAGTCAAAGAGGATCTTCTTTGGCCCACTGACACTGCAGGGGGCTGAGGAAGGTTTGAGTGATGGTGCCCTAGACAAAGAGATTTGTCCTGCTGTTGTTTCAGCCTGCACTAAAAGCTGGTGACAATGATATGGCTAAGGCAAACAGCTTCAGTGACAAAGGGGCAAGAATTTACTCTGAAACGCAGGAAGAATGGGTGAGAGAGCACTTAGGCACATTAGAGGATTTCAAATTGCCTGGGCCTGCCAGCGTTTGCTCTATGGTGCTTAAAGGATGCTGAATCAATGTTAGAGCAGTTGGCTTTTATCTTTGAGAGTGTGTGGAGAATGGATAAAATTTTGGAGGTCCAGAGAAATAAATGCAAAACCCATCTTTAAAAAGGGAAGGATGAAATGGGGATCTATCGACCAGCAGCTGCCTGAAATCCTGGAAAAGAGAGAGAAGGTATTAACAGTGAACCCACTTGTGAGCACCTGGAGATAACGAGGCAGGGAATTACTGCAGTCTTGATTTGCCAAGAACAAGTCACATAAAATCAATTTAATATCCTTCCATGGTAGCAAAGCAGGTCTTGGGCTCAGTTGAGCAGTGATGGATGTCTGAAGAAAGGGGAAAAATCAGCTGCCTGGAGATGGACTGGGAAGCAGTCAGCACCAGGGGAAAGCATCTCAGGGACTCAGCAAAGGGGAGCCCAGAGCATCGTGTTGTGGTGGGAAGAGGTGGGATCCTATCTAAGGTGGGATATGGATGTGCCCTCCAGCTCTGCATCCTGAGCCTGGATGTGACTGCATCCTCCAAGGAGGTGGATGAGTTCATAGGGCATCAGTCTAGAAAAACATCTGGAAGAGCCTTGATCACTGAAAGTAAAGAGATGACTGAGGGGAGACACAATGCCAGCTGGAATTGAGCTAAACAGGACTGCAGAGATGCAAAAAAAAAAAAGTTGCCATTTATATTTAGAAATAGAAAGAAAAGTGTGGAATTGCAGCAGGAGTATAATTAGGGTAGATGTTAGGGAAAACTTCCCATGAAGGCAGAGGATGGAGGATTTCCCTTTGGGAAGGGATGATATCTATTTCACAGGATGTTTTGATGAGAAGGCTTGAGCTTTGGGTATTTTTTCCTTCCAGTTCTTGTTCAGAAATGTCTCTTTTTGGCACCTTGTATGCTAACAGATCAGAGGCTCCACCTGGGGTCCAACACCAGCTTTGTGACTGCGTTAGGCCTGTGCCCAGATCGCAGAGCTTCAACCACCACACCCCTGATTCTTAGCAAAGAGTCCTACTATTTCTGTTTGAAAACTCCCACCCAAATAAATAATTCAGCTTTATTTATTTATTTATTTTTAGCTGTACTGTTGAGTTTAACGCAAACTTCACTGAAGATGAAGGTCAGCCCTTTGTCTGTGAGCGCAGCTCTGTGCTTGGGTGTTGGGCATAGCACGGGTCTGACTCACTGCTGTGCTGCACAGTTGTCTTGTTTCCACTGCACAGATGTCAGCTCTGGGTCAGAACAATGCAGTGCAGTGCTCAGAGGTGCTTACCTATGAGTAGAGGGGGAGAGGGAGTGAGTGTGATGTCTGCAATGGGCACCAAGCTGGTCTGGTATGACTGAAAGCAATGAAGAAGAGGCAAAGCAAACAAATCCATCCTAAGAAGGTGCATTCAGACTGAGCATCAGCAAGAGGCTGGAACCCAGGCCTCGCTTTTTGAGGCAAGCTTCTGGTTTGTTCTTTGTCCCGTGTTGTAATTTACTTCCGTAGCTGGAAGGTTAATTGCACGCTGCAAAAAGCTGTGAGTTCTCAGACTGAAGGTGCTGTTGAGAGCTAAGTGTTGCTGTAGCTCTCATTCAGTCCTGCTTAGCAGAGTGATAAATTATGGAGAGAGAGCTGAGCAAAAGCTGTTGAAGTTCACAGGCTGCTGAACCAGGATCTGCTCTCCAGGGAGGAAAATTGGGTGCTTCTCTAATGCTACACCTCCCACCTGCATTGTTGTATCACTTGTCATCCTGTGGGATTTGTGCTGAAACTGAGCACCTCCTTCCTTTAGATCCAGTCCCCAGATTTCACCAGTGTCAGTGATAAGTGCTCTGCAATGTGCAAAAGGCTTCAGATATGAATAAGCAATAAAATGCTGCCTGCTGGTGGTGGAGCAGAGCAGAGCTCCTTGAGTCCATCTCATGACATGGGAGCACATTCAGAAGATGGGCTTGAATCTGTCAGTTGCCTACAACTGCATTTGTAGGGCTGGTCAGGCTGATATTGCCATGGCTGCAGCAGACTCCACCAGTCCCTCTGGCTGCATTCTGCTGGAAAACGCCAGTACTGAGGGCAGCAGCTCAATCAGGAGGATGCTTTGTGCTACTGCACTGTCAAAGTCTCACATCCCATGCACCACAAACAATGTTGTGGATCCCCTTCCCCGTGCCAAGGTCCATGCTCTCCTGAAGTGTTGGCTTTGGCTGTGGGAGCAGGAATCCTTCCTTCAGTCCTGCCATGGAGCACAGAGCCCACCCCTGTCCTGTTATACTACCTTCCTCACTCCCAGGCTCAGAGAACTCTGGGCACCTTTTGGCTGAGGGACCCTCAGAGGGTCATCTTGTGAGAGCTGCCCCTCACTGTCCTTTGCAAAATGGCACTGTGTTTGCAGACCTGCAAAGGTGCCTGAACTCTGTTCATTACAGAAGCATTGTAAATAGCAACAATAGCAAAATTCCCACAATGGGCTCCTGGTGTCACTGTGTGAAGCCCTAAAATCTTTGATTCCAAGGCAGCTGAGCAGGAGAGGCAAGGTGGCTGAGAGCTCCAAGGGCAGCAATGCCCTCCCCAGGCACAACATGGATCTCATTTCCTCCTGAAATTTACCAGGATCTGTGTCTGGGAGCATCTGTGCTCCCCTCTCCCTTCTTTCATATCTGAAAAGACTCCAACATCTTCTTAAACCCTGTTTAGTACCTAGAGAAACCATCTGGATACACAAAAAGGCACTTGATGAAAGCCTTCCTCTTTAGCACAGGGCGGAACTATGCAGGAAAAATGTGCTCTGAATTGGTTAGAGACATATAGAAAAGTCCTTTAACAGCCAGCACTTTCTGCAGAAAGCCCAAGAGAAAAATCACCACTGCATGCCTTCCTGAGGAAGGTATTTTTTATTTAAGATACAAAGCATTATTGTGTTTGTGTTCTCCCCTTCATCTGCATTACTCCACTTAAAATCCCATTTAAAAAATATGAAATAACTCTGTTTTCTTTAAAGATATATAAGTCCTGTTCCCAGAGGGATAAAGGAGCAACATAAAAAAGGGGACAGCTTTAGTAAAACAGCACTGCCAGGGGGCATAATAAATACATAAATTACTCACAACCAGCAAGGCGCACTCACAAACTGCAGAACGAGCTGCTGGAGTACAAAGCAATGCCCTAGCAGGCTGAAGGGAACCATCACAGCCCTGCTGCATGGAGCCACAGCCCCTCCAATGGCAGTGGGCTCCAGGAGAAGGACGACTCATGGCAGTGCCTATACTGCCAGGATGGGAATTACCTATGGCTCAGCCACCCCCAAATATTCAAACCTGTGGCTTGAAAAGAGCTGCAATGCACAGTACCTGGATTCCAGCAGGCTCCTGGCCATGGACAATCCCCACGACCAGGATGGGGCAGAGGGAGAAGCATCCCAGCTCCACACATGAAGGGATTTGTGGAGCAGTGGGTGCTCAGAGGAGCTCAGGAAGCCCAGCAGCCCCCTGCGATCCATCCAGCTGTATGCCAGCAGGCTGCAGGGTGACACCATGTCAGCATTCCACCTTGCTGTGCTCCTGCTCTACTCTTACACTTTCTGGTTCCTTTTCCCATCACCCCTCCTGAAGACAAAACTCTTGGTCCATCTTTCAAGCTGTTCATAGCCAATGAAGATGCCTAATCATTCTTATGTATTCTAACCTTCTAGCTTTGCAGGCTGTAAAAAGAATTAACCTCTCTGTGGCATAGAGGCTGATGAATGTATGTCCACTAAGTATCGGAGATGTAGAAATTCTTGTTGAAAAGGTCTGTGAATATGTCTGAAGGTATCTGCATGTTTGACATAGGGAATCCATTCATAATGGTTGGAATACATGATCCCAGTGGTCTTTTCCAACCATAATGATTTTATGATTTGACACAACAGGGCATCACACCCTTTCAAAGGACCAAGAAATAAAGAGCATTCCCTCTGTTCTGTCTGTGTAGAGGACTGTTGTCCCTTGCTGCATGTTCATAGAGAAGAGTCTGCTTCCATCACCCATACAACTCTCCTTCCAGTGGTTGTGCACTGCGATTAGCTCACCTCTGCATCTCCTCCTCATTAGATAAAACCATCCAGCTCCTCAGTGTCCCCTTGTAGGAGAAGCACTCTGAGCCCTAGGCCACCTCGTTAGGTCCCTTCCAGTTTCACAGTAGCTCTCTGGAACTGGGGAGCTCTGAACTGGGGCCAGCACTGCAGGCAGACTATCACCGGTGCTGAGTAATGGGATACTGAATCGGTCCCTCATATACTGAATTATGCATTCGTGATGGCAATTGCCATCCATCATGGTTTGTTATGCTCCTTTGAGTCGGCTGATGATTTTATCCACACACTGAACACGCACTAACATTGTAGGCACTGTCAGCACCGTTCATCCCACACACTTCTAGGAGCTATGTGCAGGTGTTTTCTGTCCTTCATATCTTTCACCACGCAATACTTCAGGTGTCTATTGTATCTCTGCATTGTCCTTTGAAGGATTACAGTCATCATTCCTACTGATTACAACCTGAGTGCTTATCAGCTGAACTCCTCATATCCCCATTAATTCACTTGCTGTTAAAATAACCAGGCATTTTTCAGGCCCGTACAGCATTGCTTCAGCCATCTCTATTCATCACTGGAAGCACTGGTTTATTCAGACGCATCTCTTCATAGAACTTGTGCATTTGAGGGACTGGAACTGGCCCATACCAGGGGATGGTATAGCGAGGGTCTCGGGGAATGGGGCATTCAGCTCCTGCACGGAGCAAGGAGCTGCTCCTCCCCTCTCTTCCCAGCTGCATTCTATGCTGTGCTCTCCCCAGGGCAGCTCATAGAGCCTCGCAGCATGTTTGTTGGAGCTCCTTCTGACATTTCCAAAGCGGCATTTTGATTGGATTACTGCATTATGCCCTTAATGCAGAAAGCGTAAATTGAAGAGTCAGCAACTCCAAATGCTAACTTTTCTGGGAGCGTGTGTTATTAGTATGAATTTCTAACTGTCTTTGTTCATTTTTCTTTGCTGTCATCATAATAGTTCTCTTTTCACCCTTCTATTTAAGGTGTTTTCTTCCTAGCAGGTTCACCTTTCTGGGCTCTGTGTCTCACTGCGCAGTCAGGCCAGGCTGTGGAGGACCCAGACAGATGTGCTCCTGCAGGCAGCAGAGAGCAGTCCTCTATAAAAGCTGCACAGCAACAAGGAACATGAGTTTCAAAGGCTCTGTAGACCTATAGTATAGTATTATATAGTATATTATATAGTATATTATATATTATAGTATATATATATATATATATATATATAGTATATATATATTATAGTATATTATATAGTATAGTATAGTATAGTATTGTATAGTAGAATCATAGAATAATTCCAACTGGAAGGGACATAAGTGGTGTTCCACTTAGTGGAGGGGGCACTCAGTGCCTCAGTGGTGTTAGACAGGACAGTGCCTCCTTATCAACGTGCTCTTCTGCTTGGCTGCTGTGGCAAGAGCCCACAATGAATCTGCTGCATGGGTCTGAACACAGAAGCTGTTACAATTGAGCTTTTTCCAGTAGGGAGACTTCTGTTCACACCCATGGCTGTAAAAGGTTTGGTTTGGATTATTTTATTTTTTAGCATTAGTAAGCAGTTCCTAGAAAGCAAATGACACGGCCCAATTACTCGTGGCTTCTCCCCAGGAGGTCTCTGAGTTAGTAAAGATAATTAATTAAGGAAGGCAGCAAACAAGCTAACACAAGGGGAACATATTGCCTTCCTTAGCTCTGACATTGCAGATCCTTTGTACAACCTGACTCTCCTGACATTGAGACCAGGCAGCAGAGACTGCAGAAGGGACACCCAAGTACAGAGGGACAGGAAAACCTGGAGTGGGGAATGGGGAAAGCACACACCAAGGGGAGCTTGCAGACCCAGAGCACTCCTGTCACAACCTATTTTATGCTCAAGAAGATATTACAAATCCTCCATACCCCAGCTCCAAAGCCCCCTGTATTGTGGCAATCCCCAAACTCCCTGATCACATCCATCCTGCTGTCTGCCTCATTACTGCTCATTTGCATTCCCAAAGCATATCATTTGATGACAACTCTTTCGGTGCAGAAACTCTCCATTCATCAGAAATACGCACGGACTCCACCGAGGCAGTCAGGGCTTATATGAATCTCCACATAATATTAAATTATTATGATGGTAATTTGTCAGCCTGGCATCTCTGTTTCTAGCAGGACTGAGACAAGGGCAAGAAATGGATGCTAAGCTTTTCTCCAGCCGAAAGTCTTTGTGTCTGGTGCTAGAAATCCACGAGACACGGCAGCATAAAGGTTTCATGGGCTCTTTGCACCCTGGTTGTGCTGTGCTGACAGATTCCTAGTCCTGAACCTGACTCAGAGCAATTTGCAGCCCTGAAAGCCTGTTTAACAGATCTGATGCTGTTCAGAGCAGAAAGCCTTTCTGCTGGAGACCTGTGTGTGGATACCTGCAACAGGACACGCTCTGCTTGTCAACTGCAAAGGGCAAGGAGGAGCTAAAGGAACTCCGGTGTAGTCTCAGAATAAATCATAGAATCATAAAATCACCAGTGTTGGAAGAGATCTCTAAGATCATCCAGTCCAACCATTCCCCTGTCACCAATATTTCCTACTAAGCCATGTCCAACATCTAAATGTTTCTTGAACACCTCCAGGGGCTGTGACTTCACTCCCTCCCCGGGCAGCCTGCTCCAGTGCCTGACCACTCTTTTGGAGATATATTTCCTTCCATCCAACCTGAATGTCCCCTAGCACAACCCTCAGCTGGATCTGTTCACCACAGGTCATAGCTTGAGTAGGAATGTAGGTAGGAAGGCTACAGAAGGAGATAACGAAATGGCAGGAACCCTCCCCAGAATCAGCACTCACACCAGAGTCCTAAGGGAACCCAAGGACAACATGGTTGTTACAGGCAACCTCTGGCTTTCAGCCACCATGGGATTGAGAACTCTACAGCTTTTGCAGGCTTCAAACATCTGAAAGAATCCTCTGACATTTGTAGGGAAATGGCCAAAGACAATGTACTGGGGAAGTGTCAGTGCAGTCATTCTCAGGGGAAGACAAACCACTACTAAATGCTACTGAAGGAGCCCACAGGCCCCAAGGAGATCATCTTCTACAGAGAGAACACTGAGGGATAGCTCAGGGGGCTAATACACCTCTACCCTAGTACTGCATTCACTTCCAGTCTCCCCTATTTGAAAGAGGAGATCCAGAGGAGCTGGAAAAGATAGGAAGAAGCACAGTGGGATGAGCAATGTGGTGAGAGGGATTCTGCCTGCAGAGCAGCCAAAGGGTTCAGCAGTTTGCAGGAAGAAATAGAGGAGACTGCAAGAGATACATGTTTTTATAAAATCCCAAATATCTCAGGGAAGGTGTTTGAGGAATAATTGTTCACTCTCTAATGCTAATCTAGTAGGCTCATGTGAAACCTGTCAGTACAAGACATGAGATAAGGAAAGGGTGAAATTTCTTCACACTGCATGTAGTTCAGCAGTGGAACTCCTTGGTGTGGTAGACGGCAAAGCAGAGCTCAAGTGTCCAGCAAACACAAACCTGGCACCACTGATAGCACTTCATTACAGAAGTCAATTAGCAGCTGAGACCTCCGCTCACTTAGCTGAACAAAAGGAAGCTCTTCTGCATGCATTAGAAAGGGCAGTGCTGCATGACAGAGAAATGGAAGTAGGAGAGTTGGGCAAAAAAAACAGAGAATCAGTTTCTCCTAAAGATCTTGGGCCATGTAGTTATCCCATAGCCCCAGCGTAATCATTTGGAGCTGTAATGTGGACTTGATCAACACAAGTTGCTCTCATCTTTGTCACTGATGGATTTCAGCAGTAACACAGAGCTGCCCCTCCTGCCCCAGCTGTGTGCACTGGAGCATCCCACACACCCTCCATGCTGTTTCCAACAGCCCCTGCAGACCTGGTGCTGTTGGGCACTCGGATTCCCAAGCACTGATTGTAACCAGATGCTCATGTCCATGGCTCTGCATAACTGCCCCTTGGCACCTGCAGTCTGGAGCTGTTTCAGTGCTAGGAGAGAAGTTCTCTCCTGTTTCTTCCAGCAATAACAGAGATGTCACCTCAGCTATTTAATTTAGGGTGAAACACAGAGATAATGTCTTGCTTTCTGTACAAATTAGCTTTCTTGCCCTGAAGTTCTGGTCAAATTCCAGTGAAGGTAATTACACTGAGTTCACCTAAATTCCCCTGAAGCCTGAGCTAAAGACATTATTAAGGAATAATTATTTCTTAATTTGCTTTGTACAGTGTCAAATAGTTGTCATGCAGTACTCCAAGGGTGGCTGCATTTCAGCCATGGTCACAATGTAGCTGATGGCTCTGTAATATTTCCCAGGCATTGCCAAGATGTAGCTCTCATCCAGCAGATTTGGAGGTAAAATTTAATCCATTATGGCTGTAAACAACACATTCCAATGTGAAGCAGGTGTAACCTATGCTGTCTGCTGAAAATATGAAGTAATAACTCTGAGAAAATGGTGAAAGTCTAACAATGCATCTAGCTATTTGTCAGTGCATAATGCCCCTACATCCTGCTGTTACTAGGGTTTGGTCTGCCTTCATATCTGTCCCTTGACAGTTGCTGGAGCTTCCATCAGCATAGGCAGCAGAGCCCACATCACCATTTGTCTCATTCTAAAGTTCAAAATAGGTTGAACCAGCAACAACCAAGGGTGCCTCTTTCTCTTTAGATAATACAATGGGATCCCAGATACATCAGACAGAGGTGTCCAAAATTATGAGGAGAAAATTCCCTGGTGAATATCCTGCCATGTACCTGGGAGTTCTCATTGACCCCTGCCTTATTTTACACCAGAAAGTGATGGAAGAAGACATGGATGCTAACTGTCTGCAGGGAGTGTTGGCCATTTACTTTTTTCTTGTCTGAACACAGACCCTTGGGCATAAGTCACCTTGTCTCTGCTTCTATCTACCTGGGGATTTCCTTCAGTGACTGAACTACAAGAAAATTTTGCATTGTCTGAACACAGAGGTAGAAAGCCAGTCCTTTTTACCCAAGGTAAAGGCAATGAGTAAGTCATTAGGGTTGGAAAAGACAGCTAAGATCAACAAGTCCAATGTTTGGCCCACCCCCATCATGCCCACTGACCACATCCCTCAGTGCCACATCACATGTAGTGACTTCACCAGTGCATCACCGCTCTTTCAGAGAATAAATTTTTCCAGATATCCAATTTGAACATTCCCTGAACATACCACTTCCATCCCACAAAAAACCTCTGCCCCATCGGTAGGTGCCTGAAACCCTGGTATGGTCCTTTACAATCCTTTACCGTGTATTTGAGCATCCTCATGGCCATCTGGGATCAGCAAAGGCAACAGAGCCCATTTTTCTAATCCTTAACTCCTTCTAAGGTAACATATTCAGAGAGACATTCCTTTGCAGGAGCTTTTCAGTCCTGTAATGTATTGCATTCAGCAAAAATGCAATTCTACTCAAGGAACAAGCTATAGTGTGTATTTCTTCTCCCAACCTAATCTCTCTGAGAGCTGAAAAGGCCAGCAGCTCTGGTGGCCATGGTGGTCAGAGAAGAGTTCAATTTGTTGTTTGGAACATAACCCTGCATAAACAGGACTGTGATGTATTTGGGGAATTCACCCCAGTGAGACAGGGACAGAGGCTATTAGCAAAATATGTTGGATCTTTCTGAGAAGCTGCTACTTTTATTACACGTAGAGTTAAATCACAGATCCTCTGCGAACCCAAACACATCCATTTTTCCTCCCATATCTTTTCTATGCTCTCCAGGGTTTCTGGACCATCTGGACTACTGCCACTGTCCTTAAATTTGCCAAAAAGAACAGTCCAGAGGCCACAAAAAATCATAGAATCATAAGATTGGAAAAGACGTCTGAGATCACCTTTCACCAATACTACCCACTGACCACGTCCCTCAGTGCCACATCTCCACATTGAACACCCCCAGGGTTGGTGACCACATCACTCTGGGCAGCCTGTGCCAGCAAATCACCACTCTTCTGGAGAATAAATATTTCCTAATCCAATCCAAACCTCCTCTAGCATAACTTGAGGCCATCACCTCTCATTTTATCACTGTTATTTGGGAGCAGACCAATCCCCACCTCACTACCATCTCCTTTTAGAAGCTGTAGAGAGCAATGAGGTCTCCTCCAAACTCCTGTTCTCCAGACTGAGCCATCCCAGCTCCCTTAACTGCTCCCCAGCTTGTGCCTCAGACCCTTCGCATCTCTAGGCACTCTCCAGGGACTTGATGTCTTTCCAACTTCACAGGTAGAATTATTGCAGAAAGGTCCAAAAGAAAATACCTGAGTTTATTAGAAAATTGTCAAACAGTGGGAGACTGGCACAGTGCAGTTCAAATAGGAGACTGCTGTACAGACATCCTCCAGGATTCAGGGCAATTAATGCTCTGGAGAAGACAAAATGGGGAATCAGAATCGTATTTCACCTTTTGTCCGGAGAGCAGAAAGCTGCTTCCCCCTCTCCCAGCCAGGTGTTTTCACAATGTGCATGACACAAAGGTGTGTTTGTTGGGGATAGGAACTGGGTGTAGATTCTAGTCATTCTTGTGGAACCACCCCACATGGCAGCCAGAATCATGCTGACCACCTGTGTCCCTCGTTTTAATAGCTAATTATTTTTTGCTAGCTTTCATTTGTTCTGGGGAGGTGATTGCTCATTCCCTCCTGCAAGGGAGGACCCCTATTTCATTTATTACATGAGCCGGAGGAATGCCATTCCAACAAGTCAGAACCACTGTTCATTAAACCTTGGTCTCAGTGGGACTTCAGCCAGGAAAGCCTCGTCTTTTAACAAAACTAATCATTAAGTTAAGGAGAAAAGATTTTTTCTGTGTTGCCAAAGACCGCATTCCCCTTGACTCACGCTGCAAATCATAGATACAGCGCCATGTTCTGGGTTTTGCCTGTCAGACGTGCTATTATCGACGGCCTTTGCTTCTGCACTTGTCAATCAGGCAGAAAAAAGGTGTACAAAAAGTCTTTTGGACACATCCACTGAGACAAAGCAGCAAATGTTCAGCCTATCTGGACATTCTGACATTTTACTGAAAAGACTTAGTGAGTCTAATGAGCAGGACAGGGCGTTGGAGTGCTGAACAAGATCATCTCTTAGACAGGGCTCTTTGGGATTGAGTTCAGCATACTCCATCCCAAATACTAAGAAATCTCATCTACATTGCACCTTAAAAGCCAAACGGCTTCTACATCACTTACAGGGCATACTCCAAAAATTATTCCATTTTCCATTGAGATGAAATGACATTTGGGATGCATGCTTAGATGATTTTAACCTGCAGCTGGGATAATGCTATATAGTCAATCTTTTCTTAATGTAGGTATTTTTTAATCCATAAACACTTCATAGTTAAACACTGGCTGGAGGGCAAACAGAGTGACCAAGAAAGAGCTGTACCCAAGTTGTGGTAATATTTCCACATCTCATGTGGACGGTGACTGCAGCAAGGCAAAGCACGACCATAGAAAGAGAGCGGACTTCTGTTTTCCCCATTGAGAGTGTCCCCCATGGATCACTAAATACAGCCACAATTTCCATGAGTGTTACTGGAGTTCATATGGAAGTAGGTTCTCTATTGCTTGAGGTGGGTGATTAGGAACAAGTCGCTACGTAAATGAAAGTGTAAATGCTGAAGTGACGGCATTCGGATTATATAGATACAATTGTAAATAATTGCATATATAATTATTTTATGTATAATCATGGAACTTTCAAGAGCAAACCTCCTGAAACCTTTGCCTAAGGAAAAGTATTGAAAAGACCAGATAATGGCTGCAGACACAAGAGTGCATCACAGCATTATCTGTATGAAATATGAGATATGAAAGACCCTACAGTGTTTATTTCAGAATACAAGGAAAAAATCAACCATTTTGATGTTTTGACTACTTATCTTCATTATTAGATTCTATGCTGATGTTAGTTTTGGTAGATAATATTCACTACAAATTAACAGGAAATGAGAATGGATATGTGCCCTCTGCTAAATACCAGCATACACAGGGCAAAAAATTAACGGTGTGGCATAGATATGTCATCATTTGAACTTGAAAACCATCAATAAACAGTTTCCATCACTCTCAATTTATGAAAAGTCTTTCAGTACTACAGGTATCCTTCATTCCTGGCAGTCCTAAGCACACAGAAATATTGAGGCTTATCCCCACAATATTTTTTTCTCTCTACTCTGCATCCAAAAGGATCTATCTGCTTTCCAGTTATTACAGGTTACTTCTGTGCACTGAACAAAGGCTTTCCATATTGCATTTTTTAAAGTTATTAAACAGCAATAAACCTGGTGATGCAGAGAACCTCTTTATAATAAAGCAATACATACATGTATATTTACTCATTTCCTGAGACACTTAAAGCTTTTCTTTTTACGACACGGCTAATTAAAATAGTCTCATCTTGTGCTCTGTTTATGAAGTACTACAGATATCAAACTGTGAGTTAAAGACAAAGAAATAGTGACAGATTTTTTTGGCCACAAGTATGACTCCTATTAAAAACATGGGCACTGGCAGAGTGGAAGGGAAAGCAAGCACAAGAGTTTCAGTCTATTGCATATTTCCATCTTGGGGTGAGGAGGAGGGCTCCTTTTTCTTCCTCTCCTCTCCTCTCCTCTCCTCTCCTCTCCTCTCCTCTCCTCTCCTCTCCTCTCCTCTCCTCTCCTCTCCTCTCCTCTCCTCTCCCTCTCCTCTCCCTCTCCTCTCCCTCTCCTCTCCCTCTCCTCTCCCTCTCCTCTCCCTCTCCTCTCCCTCTCCTCTCCCTCTCCTCTCCCTCTCCTCTCCCTCTCCTCTCCCTCTCCTCTCCCTCTCCTCTCCCTCTCCTCTCCCTCTCCTCTCCCTCTCCTCTCCACACAGTTTTTTCAGAAGTTTTAAGTTCATTTGCCTGTTTAAAGAGAACTGCTGCGGACAGAAAACTTCAGTACAGTATGTGTACACAGAGAATCCAGGAGTCTGATACGTGGAAAAGACTGAATTTCAAGCTCCAGAGCCTTCCAAATTCTTACATCAGGAACATTCGCTGTTCAGATATCAATGGAAAAGAATATTTTCCTTGAATAACTAAATACAAGTAGACTGCAAAGATCTATGAAATCCTGAATGTGTTAGGGCTTGCCTGCAAATTACAGTTAATCCTATTTGTACATGTAAAGAGTGTTTTACAATTCATTAAAAGTAGTACTGTTGCCCTAGAATGCACTAAAGGTGATTAATACGTACTGCATTAAATAATACTACAGACTTTACAAAATTTGAATTATTTATGAGAGCAGCAGTAACATCTAGTAGAAATAAAAATAAATGAATGAATGAGGAAAAGAGTGTTTTTCTAAACGTTACTTAAGATAGAGCACTATTTCCTCTTTCCCAGTCAACAGTGCCTCTTTTTTTAGAGAAAATAAGAATTGCAGAAATTGGAGATGTCCCTGGAAATCACCTCGTCCAGGTTCTTGCTCCAGTTGGCCGCCCTGGCCATGTCCAGTCAGGTTTTGAGCTCCTCCAAGAATGGCGGCTTCCCAAAATCTCTGGACAACTGATGCCATTCCAAGTCATTGTGTGGTCTTGAGCTCCCATCAGCAGATGTGCAGGAGGACCTGCAGCCCCAGTAGATGCTGCAGAGATGCCCCTGAGCACCTCTTGAACCTGAGCAGATTTATTCCTCCTGGCAATTGTTTCAAATCCAGTTTGGGGTCTGGAGGCATCATTAACTAAAACATCAACAGAATGCAATAAGAAACAAGAGCTTGCCTCTTCTGTCCCTAGCACACCACTGTCCCCACCCCAGCTAGCAGCATTTGACTGTGCTCAGCCCCAAGGCACTTCTTTGCCCTGCCAGGCTGCAGCAGCACAGTCAGGATTTATCACTGGTGAAGCCACCTGCAGCAGCTGTTAGATGAAAATGGAAAAAGGAACCCTCCTCACCCCCCGGGGACCCATCAAGACAGAAACTTCAGGCATCAGTTGTGAAGATGGACAGTTTTAATCCCATACAAGAGCCCACAGACACTTACCCTGACTGTAGGGCATATGGCAGTGCTTACTTTGCTGGCACATGTCTGCTCTCACCTCCTGATATTTTTATTATTTTGCTGACAGTTTTTCTTTCTGGCTGTCTTATGAGCCAGACTTTTCATTTTGGTTAAAGCCCAGTAAGCATCAAGCAGGGCCAGGGCTGGAGGAGGTCAAGGGAGGAGGCAGGAGGTAGGGGATGCAGCTAGGTTGCTGCAAGCTTTCCCTAGACCCAGCTGCCAGCTCCTCCTGCCATTACCACATGATAGATTTGCTCTCAGCTCCTTACAAGATCCCTTGTAGAGCAAAAGCATTGAGAGAGCAATGACACCCAAATATGTGCTGGGTGTCCAACGTTCTCCAGCAATGCTGTACCAAAACACACAATCATGCAATGAGGATCTCATAAAGAGCAGAAATCAACCTCCCAGACAGACAAACGTTCAATACCTGACAGCTGTGACAGAACTGGGTGAATATTTCCACCATTGAGGTTACACAGGAGATAGCATGGTGAAGGAAGCCTGAAAGGAACTATGCTTTGCCCGTGAGGGAGAGGCAGGAGAAAAAACACGCACACTCCAGATACTCAGGGCTGGCTGGCCTGATCATTCTGCCCTGTCCACAAACCTGTCAGTAAACAACTTCCCACCCATCATCTTCAGCTGTTGCACTGCTCAAACAGCTCATTTCTTTCCAGCAGAGCTTTTTGTTTGGAAACATTCCACTGACAAAGTTGTTTTTCTCTTCTGTTTCTTATTATGACACAGCATCGCAGTCATTAGCACTTCACATTTAGTGACAATATTTTTCCTTTGGAGACTGTTACTACACAAGATTATGAGGCAGGAACTATCAGAGTGCTCCTCAAGGGGAACTAGTTATTGTGTCCAACAAAACTTATGTTGATGTTGAAATATACTTTAGAAAACCACCAGCAGCCATTAGGATCAAAACCAAGCTCTTGCTGTGTATTGCCATCTAAACTGGCTCTGTACTTCACATAGTGGGCACTGCACGAAGGAAAGGAAGCGCTCTGGGGTCTCTCCTGCAGCACTGGGGGGGTTTCAGGCAAGATGGGATGGGTTAGAAAAGGCAATGATGTGACCTGTTCTTGCCCCAGTGTTCATTTGATCAAATTACTGAGCACCTATCGAACAGAAAAAACAGTTTCTGCTCCTGGACATGTGTAGGAAGCAAGGCTGGGTGAGTAATTGATTTTTCAGTTCAACTACCAAGTTAAAAAGTAGGAAAAAGAGATCAATCTGTTCCAAATTCAAGCATATTTTTTTTTCAAGTTTTCTTGACAAATAGAAAAAAGAAAAGAAAAAAGAAAAAATGGAACAGTTTCACTTCAGCAATGAAAAGAAAATATTTTAATTCCATTTTGTGCCATTTTGAGCAAAAATGGGAAGGTCTGCAGCACCTGCAGCTTGGAAACCAAAATTATAACATCTCAGCACCCATCAGACACTTAAATTCAGTGTCAGTGTAGAATGGATCTGTGTCTCAGCCCCATGTTTCACAGTGAGTCTGAGTCCAGATAGGGAACACTCTGTGTAAGAGAGACACAGAACTTCGGAGCACATTCAGAGGAGGGCCACAAAAATGCCCCAAGAGATGGAGCATCTCCCCACGAGGACAGGTCGAGAGCTGGGGCTGTACAGCCTGAAGAAGGGAAGACTGTGGGAAGAGCTGAGAGCAGCCTTCGGTATCAAATGAGGAGCCATAAGAAAGAAGGGGACAGACTTTTTAGCAGGATCTGTGTGATAGGATAAAGGAAATGGTTTCAAACTAAAAGAAAGAGTGGACTTTTACACTAGATATAAGGAAAATGTTTTTTACATTGAGAGTAGTGAAATACTGGCACAGGATACTTAAAGAGGTGGTGGTGCTCCATCCCTATGGACACCTGAGGTCAGGGGATGGGGCTCTGAGCACCTGATCAGCTGCAGGTGTCCCCACTCATTGCAGATGGACCAGATGGCCTTTAAGGGTCCCTTCCAACTCAGATAATTCTTCAGTTCTGTTTCTGCAATTCCATGTCCCCCTTGTGTTTTACCCACTGGAATGAAGAAGGCAGGCAGCACAGCAGGGTCATCCTCAGCCTCCACTGAGGTGGTAATTGATGGGGACAAAGTAGCTTACCTTCTTGAGTCTGTGTATTTGGTGAGTTTCAACAGAATGGATATTTTACAACACTGAAATGCTGATTAGAGCCAAACATTTCAGATTGGCTCCTCAAAGCTCACTTAGCTGAGCAGTCAGTGAGCCTCACGAAGGCATCTATCTGTTCACACTACCATTTTAATTTACAAACTTGCCCAGTGACCTGAGTTGTTGCTATTAAGTTTTAACCCGGGTGGGACTGCTGCATAAAAAAAGACAGTGTCTCCCAGGAAATGCAGCTGCATGGCAGCCCCAGCTTGGCAGAATCTTCCTGCCTGGCAATCTGCAGATCTTGAGGGATGGGTAAATCAGTCCCCATCATGGCAGAGGAAACAAAAACTGCTGCGGCAGCACAAGGGATGGATAACACAGCAGGGTCCTGAAAAATGCGTGAAATGATGGGCTCCCTTCACTTTGCACCAGAATAAGGCAGAGAAAAGCAGGGAGAACTGATCTTGGGAGGAACTGAGATGCATGAGAACTCCCCTCACCACAATGAGACGTTCTGTGTCCCTGAGTGCTGCAGCAATCATGCAGCTGCTGCAGTGAGTGGAGTGAGGGGCTGCGCTCTGCTCTCTGGTTTTGCAGCTGGTGTTGGGAGAGCAGACGTGGCTTCCCGAGATGCCAGTCTATCACCTCACATCAGTGCAAAGTATGTTTTGATAAAGAAATGAAATACACAAGCTGAGGATAATTGCAGGTTGTAGATAGCGATAATAGCTGCAATTTGGATTGTGGAGGCAATAAACCCAGGCTCAGTGGCGGGCTGCTTTGTTTGGGAAAGAGCCCACGCGGCAAACGCTGAAAATGAAATATATGAAAAATATATCTTTCAGGAAGAGAAATTAGCGTGTGTCTGTTGCTGTGGTTGCAGGAGACCGAGGGCTTTAATGTTATGCAGGCAAAGCCAAGAAGTTTACATTGGGAGGCAGCCAGCACAGGTGGGACAAAACCACTTCCAGAGGTGCGGGTCTGCCATTAGCAGTCATTAGCCACATCGGAGCAACTCTGAGTTTTTAGGTCGTTAACAGTGGGCTGGGACGAATTTGACTCCCGTTTGATTGGCACTGGGTCATCAAAGTTGAGCTGTAAAATAATAAATGTTTCCCACTGAGGTCGCCCTGTTCGAGCCATTGGGCTGTAAAACATTCCTAATTGCACCTGCTGCTGACAGCCGACTCGCGCCGTGCTGCTCCAGTTTACAGCATGGGCTCAGCAGTTCCTGCAGTGAGCGGAAGATAAGGAATATCCCTTCTCATTTTCTTTCTTCTTGTCTTCCTTTCTTCTCCTTTGGCAGTCTGGGGCTTTCTGTTAGTCTCTGCGCTCTGGTTTTAAGCATCTCAGGTACAGCAAGACAGAAAAAAAATAAAAAGAGGATGAAAAAAGGGAGATGCAATTAATAAACTGAGATTCACAGTGAATGAGACTACATTTCATTTCTGACCAAATTCAACTAGTGCTCTGTGCATACGGTAATAGAGGAAATTGAAAATATACCACAGTTCCATTTAGACACTTTCCAAATGAAAATGCTGTGCTATGAAAATGCAGGAACACTTTAATTTTGTGTTGTTGTTGTTGTTGCTTTTTCTTTCCTTTTAAATTAAATTGCGTCTTTTCTATGTAAAAGTGGCCAGCATCAAGTGAGAAAGATGCACATACACCAGGCAAACAGCCCCAAAATAAAGCACAGTATTTATCTGCCTAAAGAAAACATTCCAGAGTGACCCTAAATGATTTATTTTTCTCCATATTATGTGCAAGAACAACAAAAAATCATTCCCCAGCAAACTCAGGAGGATTTTTAGGCTGGGTCACTGACATGATAACTCCATTATTTTCCCAGATCATCTCTGAACATATGAAGTTTCAATCATCTCCGTCCCAGAACTTCTTCCCCTGTAAAATTGATCTCTAGGGAAAGCTTCCCTGGCAGTCAACTATCCCTTCCTCTCATTTTCATCCCATTACTCCTAGCCAATTATTTGTTAGACTTACTGTGATGAGCAATGGGTATTCGTGACCTTTCTTACTCTGTACTGTGTATTATGGGATGGGAACATGGTGAGGAAACCTCTTACTGCTGATGGGTTCGGTAATTGTTTTACCTTTAAATATATCTTCAACAAAATATCCCAGCCATTGTGGATATGAGAATACAACCTTGGTGAAGTGGAAGCTGCACACTGAACATCCCTGTGGATCTTTCTAGAGGTGGAAGGGCTAACAGGGAACAAAAATTGGCCCAGAGAGGTGTTGGAATCACCATTCCTGGAGGTGTCGGAGATGCAGCACTGAGGGACATGGTCAGTGGGCATGGTGGGGCTGGACTTGGTGATCTTAGGGGTCTTCTCCAGCTTTAGTGATACTGTGAGTCTGTGATTCTATGAAAAGTGAAGTAAAACTGAAACACCCATGAGTTGCTATAGAATCCTAGTAATAATAATAGTAATAATAGCAGTAATAATAATAAATGTGTCTTTAACAGTGGGAACTGTCTATTTCATGTTTCCAGAGCAGTAATACCCATGTAACTTCTGGTCCAGACACAATTTATTTGAACATTAGCCAGCTGTAATTCAAATATGCCATTTTCGAAAGACAGCACGCATATTAGGTAGCTTACACCCTGCTCTTCCTCACAAACACTTACGCACAAGAACCTACTGCTCTCAGGAGGAGAGTCGCAGAAGTACTAAGGTTGGAGAAGGCCTCCAAGACCATCCAGCCCACCAATGTAGCCCCACTAAAACACGTCCCTTAGTAATACATCTAAATGTTTCTTGAATGCCTCCAGGAACAGTGACTCAGCTACCCCCTGGGTAGCCCACTCCAGCACCTGACCACTCTTCCAGAGAAGCTATTCTTGATGCTCACAAACCTCGCTCTGCCTGCACAAAGCATATCATTAGAGCAGCCTCACCTACCCCACAAGCAGAGGTGCAGTTTCACTCTCTGCATACAAACAGGCCATGCTGGGAGGCTAACTGCCATCATATCTGGGCTCTGGTGTCAGTGAACAGGCCACTTCTCTTAGTGTTCATTCTCTTTCCCGCTGATGCAACCATAGGTAGGTCATCGTCTTCACCACCACGTGCCCATCACCTTGGGTTTTGGCTGTCAAATGTCAATCACTGGCATCAACTCCACTCAAGACAAAAGCTGAAAATGATCTTTTTCAGTCCTTACGTAAGTAAATTAGTAATCCCTTTTGGCAGCCGCTTAAGGGATCCCATCAGTATATTCTCTCCTGTGTTGGGATCACTGCTTCCATAAGGTCACTTTTCCTTACTCTTCAAAAGGTGGAGAATGGGAGGAGACCCAAGGGCCCTGGTTGAGTCTGGCCCTGACTCTGCAGGAATTCTGTCTAGCACATAATCTGATTACGAGGAAGCCTGCCAATGGCCCAGTGAAGACACTCCACACAAAAAGGTGTTAGAGCCAAGGAAGGTAAAGTGAGGCAAAGCCCCAGGGAAGAGCAGCACTGTAATGTTGAGTGTCCAGTCCGGCAGCAAAGACAGATGCCTGCACAAAGGTGCTGAAATCACAGGGTCCCAAATTCACTTTCAATGGGCAGTATCCTGAGACAGAAATCACAGGGATCAGCTAAAACAGAGTGAAGAAAAGGCTGAGGTGGTGTCATTTAGGGTCAATGTGGTGCACCTCGTAAACCCCAGCAGAGTGTGTAACCTACAAATCTTCAGCACTGAGGAAGTGATACAGTGAGCTAGCAAATACTTGTCATTGCATGTCACTTGGACACAACATCCTTGGCTTCAGCTGACCAGCAGAGTATTGGGCACTCCAATTCACACACCTCTAAGAGCTTGAATGTGCTGCTCTCAAACACTCTGACCATTTCTCAGCGTTTTGGTCAAGAAACTTCTGACACTGTCTGACACCAACAAGCCTGTGATATCTGTAAGCACTGTCCAGCTGAGATTGTTCCTTTCCAGAGGAGACAGAAAGACATTTGGTCTGACGGGTCTGGCTGATACGTGCTCCGTTCAGTGACCAGTGAGCACTTCTCCAAGTTCTATTGCAGTTTTAGACAGCAAGCACTGCAGGGAGCAACATAAATGCAATTTGTGACTGACTCAACAGAAGAGATGAGAGGTTTGGCAGCTCTCAGAAAGTTTCTGATGTCAAAATACTGCAGGCTATTTTTGCCATTCTCACCTTACTAATTCCACCAAACCGTCCAAGCTTGGCACACATCACAGTGTCTCATTTGGCTCAAAGCCGCTCCATTTTCAAACCAAACCATGTACCCTTCCTGCTGCAGAACAAATGTTCAATAGCAGAAGGGCAGAGCTGCCATGCAGATGTGAGTGCTCAGCTCTAAATTGTGGTGCCCTAAAACTGAGTACTCAGATGAGATATCCAGATTTCAGGTGAAGTACCACAATATTTGTATTCACATCCACACTCTCACCACAAAATCCCAATATGAATAACTTTCACCAGCAAATCTGACAGAGGCACTTAAATTAGCAGTTAGTTAGATCTAGAAGCTAACATTTGAAATTGAGCTGTTAGATTCAGTTTCAACTCCTGTGCAGCCCTGGAAGTTTTGCTCCAGCATTCAGTGTGCAGCTCTGCTGTTGTGGCTTCCAGGCTGGGTATGGACCAAGGTCACAGGGGCACCTCACAGATGCTGATGATGTCCGAATGCAGTCCTTTGTGTCTTCCCTTGACTGTGGCAGCCACATAGGACTGCAAGGTTTTTGTGCTCTGGATTCAGGATTCAGATGAATGATACCCAAGGAAGGATCCCACCTTCAGCCATGAGAGAGGACTGCTCATCTCTACCTTCAGAGGGCTGTCCCATGGCTGTGATCCTGGCATGCCGTTCCTCTTGAACACAAATATAACATGTAACTGCATGCACAATTATTTCATATCAGTCCTTGTGTAGAGTTTTATATGGTGCTGCCCTCCACTATCTGCGCTGCAGAACTTTACTGTTAATATTCATGCCTTAAGAGGAGGATGATCCCTGGCAAAGCTCCAGAGAAATCTCCGTTGGTAACTCCAAAGGCAAACTTGTGCTGATGCTTGTCTGCAGCCTGGAATTTAAATTTCTACGTCCACGTGAAAAATCAGAATCCACTGCAGTAGTAAACTGATGTTTTCCCTGCCTGCTCTCAAGTTCAAGCTCTCAGACAAGAGATACTATTCACAGCTGTTGACAAAGCAATTCTCACCTGCAGAAGAAATTGCATGGGATGTGGTGCCATCACTTGGTCACCCATCACCTCTTATCTGTGGATTCTGTGGACATCTGTGACAGGGAGCAGCTGCTTCCCTCCATACTACAAAGCCCAACAAGAAATATCTTCCCTCTGAAGCTTGGACTTTATCTGGCCTAAGGTATTTGCAAGGTTTGCAGCAACAAAGTACAGCAGGAGAGAGGACAAGTTTATGAATTCCACACAGATGCTATCATTTATTGTTAATGCCATGACCCATTGCTAACGTACAGGGTTGTTGTCATTCATGCACTGCTTCAGATAGGTACAAATGCATTCAGAATACAAAAAAAAAAAAAAAAATCCACAAGATAAGCCAGCTTGCGAAGACAGTGAACAGGCAAACACAAAAGGGAGCAAAGTATTCATCTTCTTTATAAACTGCATTTATTCCTTGTCTTCCCCTGAAAATCACTGAAGAAAAAGGATGATAAAAGAGAGAATGGGAGTTTATCAACAAAGAAGTTCTGGCAAGAAACCAAGTCACCTTTGGAGCTTCTTGCTCTGAACAAGAAACCATCAATGCTAAGGTACAGCCATAAATGATTTTCACAATGGACTGGTCCAAACACTGGAATTATTCTGCGGGGAACAGCTCTTCACAGGCTGATTGGACTCATTCAGTCTTGAGTACTGAGGATACACGAGGGGCTAGTTTCATTTATTGGGTTTAGAAGAAGTATTTACAAGTCTAAAACCATAAATCTGAGGTTTTGCTGCCTTAGCTAAAGAGCAGAAATGTAGCTAAGACTGATGCCAGCCAGGACTTTGCCTTCATCCTTGAGCTTTGTTGATTGAATGAGTTACGTCCAGATCATTAAAAAACATACATTAGAAGAAAGCTCCTGACCTCAGAGGAGACTAGTCCTGAATGACTAAATGCTAAAAAAAGCCAACAAACACCAACAAGCAAAACAACTGCCAGAATTCAGCAACAATAATAAGAAAGAAAAGTAAAGTAACATGATATTGTGTGAACCGAAGGTCACTACATCTGGCCAACTGGTAGACCAAGATGGTGACAAGTACCATCATGAGCCACGTGGATGCTGAAGAAGGATTATCAGCTCATTATTATTTCTTATAGGTTATAGCAAAGGCCCCAGGGCATCTGGCAGCTGGTGGTGGGGCTGGAGGGAAGTTGCTCAGATAGTTGAGGTGTTTTACTTTGCACTAGGATTGTGGGTGGAGGGCACAGCCACCGGTGGAAGACACCGGACACTGAAGGTCTTCCTCTGAAAGGCTAGCTAGACCAGGACAGGGCATTCATTAGTTAGAAAACTATCTCAAATGCACTCTCTCAAATGTCATTGAAATTTGGGTTGTGGCTTCAGCCATTGGGTCATCAAAGGGTCTTCAATAGGCTTCTAATCTGACCTCTTGCCCAAAGGCTATGAGATAAGATGAGGTTGCTCAGGGCTTTATCCAATCTGGCCCCAAAAACTGCAATAGTGAAGACTGTATATCCTCCACATCCAATACTCAGCTGTCCCAGTGGTAAAAAATAGTGTGTTTGGGCTTTTTATATCTGAGTGGTCATTTTCAAAAGAAAAGCAAATAGAAAGGGAGGTGACAAGGTAAAGGGGACAGGCTAAGGAAAAATTAAACAACCTTGTGAGAAGGGAGTCAAGTAGAAGAAGCAAAGCTGATTTCACATGTTTTTTGACCCCTGTGATCTGAGTTAGTCATCCCAATTCCCTCATTGCCACCTGAGAACTGTCATTCCCTAGAGGTTTTCAAGAAAAGGGTATATGTGGCACTGAGGGCCTGGTTACTGAACATGGTGGATGTGGGTTGATGGCTGAACTTGATGATCTTAGTGTTTTGAGGTTTTTTTGCAACCTTAATGATTCTATTATTCTATGTTTAGGACATTAATCAATCCATCCCAAAGGGAACTTATAGTATGGCTTAGATCAAGGGTCCTCTTGACCTCTCTCTAGTGACTGTAAGAAGATCTTGGGCTACTCATGCAGAAGAAGACACCTCCAGCAAGATGTATAAACCGGGGGATGATGTTTCCTCTTCTGTCTTCCTTTTTCAAATTGTTCTCCAAACACACTTTCACTTCATTTTGTCCACTTCTGACAAAAGCTGTCTGAGAAAAAGCTGGTCCTGAAATGCCAGCTCAACCTCAATTTTGGCACCTTCCTTAGTGATGCAAAATCCAGTGCATTAAGCTGTAAGTCTCTGAGGATTCCTGTGAACTATAGGTGAGTTTGGGAACCCAGCTAATTTTCTTGTGCATGCAAGATGCTGTTGGCATCCAAATCGAAGCAGCATGGATTGGTCCAGCTTGCTCAGCGTGCAACATCCAGTGTCCCTTCATAGCACTCCAACTACACACGTGAAGCTAATGCAGGGTGAGATCACTATGGGCAATAAAATACAATTTGTTGTGTAATTACCGCAAAGCATAGTGTCTTGTATACTTTAAAGGGCTCATTAATTTGAACTAGTCTCTTGTTTAGCTGTTACTTTTATGCAGCCTCACTCATCATGGAGTCAGACCCCAGCACACCCCGTTAGCACTGCACCGGCTGCCAAGCATCGCTCTTCCCTGCTCATGGGGACCAGCTGCCAAGGCAGCAACTGGAGATTAGAGCAGAACACGAGGTGTGAGCCAGTTGCTAATGTCACTTTGCTGTTTTGGCTCCTGCAAGGACAGATCAATCCAGGTAGCTTTGGGAGCAGTAAACTCGGTTTGTAAATGCAACTGCTCCGCTGACACCCTTTCTGCATCATGCACTGAAGATATCAAACTGGTGAGGAGCACAAATATAAAACTCCTTTGATGTAGTCCTCTTTTTTTTCCTGCTCATCTGTAGGAGGGGTTGTCTGGGCACAGAGAAATTAGCATTGTTAGTTTGATGCATGCCAGGGTACCTATATGTGTTAGAGAAATGCAACACAATTAATTAGCCTCGAAAAAAAAGCATTTGAAGTGTTTATTGCAGGATCAAGCTCCTGGTTTTATAAGCAGATGGGGAAATAAAGTGCTAGGAATGACATGGAGAAAACAGCTGCACTGGGACCAGAAGCCTAATTCATAATTCAGCAGACTAATCAGTGAACATCTTCTGCAGTTCCTCAGCTGTAATGGAAGAACGTGAGGAGGCAAACGATTAGGCTGCTTTAGTTCTTAAAGAGCTTGCTACCAATTAGCTTCCCTTCTCTGCTGCCTGCGTACAGAACTAACGATGTGGCCCATGTTATTGAAGAGACAGAGAAAAGTAGGTCAGCCTAAAATAATTGTCTTAACGATAAACACACTGAGGCACAATTTCAATAGGGCTCGCTGAGAATTAATTAGAAGAATAAAGACCCGTTCACACCCGCTTTTCTGATCGTTCGCATTCTCCTGCATTAAGAGAAGGGGCCCGATGTTTGTTGCTGGTGCTGTAGGCACTGGGATTGCCTTTTTCTAATGATTGCAGAGGGATCATCTCCACAAGTCTGTGTTCAGGCTATGACTTTACAGCCTGAGCACGCTGTGCCCATCGCAGGCACCTGGAAATGGCACCTCCTCATTATAGGGGACAGCATCATGGCACCTGCCTGTTCATAGGGACAGAAAGGGAGGCAGAAGCCTTTAGATGTTTATGTTGGGATGAATAGTAGGGAGGTGAATGCTTGAGGGGGAAGTGAGCTCTAGAATAGGATCATGGACTCATTAAGGTTGGAGAAGATTCCTAAGATCGTCAAGTCCAATCATCAGCTCATCTCCACCATGCCCATGTCCCAAGAACGGATTTGTCCCTGTAATCCCCCCACCCTGTACAGGCTTGCATACATCCCACACACCATGTTATCCTATGGAGGGGAGGCCAGACCTTCTTGAGGAATCACTTTCTGAAAGTCTTCTCAGAGCACAAGCCTCTGATTAAAAGGAAGGAAAGTCATTTTCCATGTCTCCTTTCAAGAACTGTATTACTGAGTCTTTCAATAATTACTGAGCTAATCTGAGCTAATCTGACATTCACAATCCTTTCTAACTGATGGACTTGACTTCAGTCATTCATTCAGTGCCACATAGAATCTGATTAATAAGATGTTACTTAGTGGAACACAGTCCCTCTTCTTCCCCAAGGACATTATAATTTTAGGAATAATTTAAATAATACAAAGGATAGCAGGTAATTGGCAGAAGATCTTGTGCTACTTTGAATTCACAGGCTTTCTCACCAACAGGAGAGGTCTTTCCCAAAAGATCACTTGATGTCATTGAGAGGAGGCAGCCAGGAAGGAGCAGGTGGGAATGCAGTGGGCAGGAGTCAGTGCTGAACAAAAACCTGGGTCTGTACAGTCAGAAATATATGAAAAGTTCATACGATCATAGATAGAATCATCACAGTTGGAATAGCTGACCTAGTCCAACCATCCACCCATCACCACGTGACCACTAACCATGTTACTCAGTGCCACAGAGCTTCTCTCTGTTCCTCTCAGTGATCACCACCAGTCCAATTCCCAAAAAGAGATGGAAGCGCTCCATGTGTGTTGATGAGGTAATTCTATGTCGTACTGAAGTGCCCAACATCCTCCTTGTATTTCCACCCTTGGGCAGCAGAGCATGAGCAGGCCCAGGCCCTTCTAACTGCCATTGGGATCCACCCACGGTTGCTGTCATGGGGCAGGGAATCTCCACTTTCTTCCCTCAACTCCAGCAGTTTCCAAGATGCTACATACAATTTGAAGTGCCAAGAGGATATGGCAAAGAAAACAAAAGCAACATTAATAGATATACATATCCTTTTAATTGGATGCAAGCCTAGAGAAGAGCAGATAAAAGAAGAGGAATGAAAATGCTGGAACATTGACAGTACTATCTTTCCTCTTTGTTACAACAGTGCTGGGGGCTGCCTGTCGTGGTGAAGTTCAGCTCAGTGTCTCCATACTGACATCCTGCACAGTGTATTCCTTCTGAGCCTCCAGCTCCTGCTGTCTTTTACAAAGAGAATATTAATGTTCTTTCTGCCATGCCAGATACAGGGCTGTAGACCTCATGCAGCTCATTAGAATTATCTCAGTAGATCTGAAATTAATGTGAAGTCTGCAAGTGTGATTTGTCTCATGGATGTTTGTGGGTTAATTAATATCTGGCCGACTTTCACTGAGCCCTGTGCACTATACATTGGAATTTAAACGTTAGAGGAAGAATATTACCACATAAGAAATGCATGCTAAGCAAGCCACGAATATTACTCCACTTCTGAAAGAGGTTTAGGCCCCCACAGACAGTGGTATATGCCACAGCACAGAACCATTAATGTTGGAAAAGACATCTAAGGTCACCAAGTCCAACTGTCAGCCCAGCCCAGCCATGCCCACTGACTCAGTACCAGGGGTGCCCATACAAAGCCTAAGCCCTACATCTCAGAGCCCTCAACAACCAACAGTATTGACATCCACAGCTTTTCACCCACAGCAATCTCCTTCCCCGAACTCATTCCAACCTTCTGGTGCCTACATCTGAGACCATGGGTGGTTGAAAAAACACCTTCTCCTATCAAAAGGTTTTGAGGGTGGAGGATGAGGGGGTTAATTAAAGACACTAAATCAGAGCTTTGGAGGTCTTGGGGTTTTAGAAATCGATAACTTTATTAAATCAAACAATTTCATTACGCAGAACAACATAAAAATGAAGAAAAAGCAAATGAAATTAAGCTAATGAAAAGCTAAATAACTTAATTGAGAAAGTATTTCTCAGTAATTGCTGGTGTGATGTTTCTTCCAGACCTTATTCCTCCAAAGCCCTCACCCACAGCTTTTGCATTCCCTTTGCCACCTGCTTCCCAAGGCGTTCTGCACAACCATACCCACCACTGCTTGCTTCAATCTTTGCCTCAGTCTGCCTACGTTTTTTGGATGTCACCTGTCCTCTCTGTTGTCTTCCTGCAAATAATTTGCAGAAATGAGAAATTAGATTAGGCTGTGCTTCTAGGAGTCTGAATTCCTTCTGAATGTGCAGATGAGCTCAGTTCTGGGAAGGTTTGTTCACAAATTGCCACCAATTCTTGCCATTTCATCACGATAACAAAGAATTTATTTTAGAAACAAAGCAAATCAAACCAAAGAAAACACCAAAAAAACCCACAACCATTTCACAATTTCAGCTGGGTCATTTTCAGCTGGCTCTTGCCATTCTGATTATCAAGGATTAGGAAATGTGGCCTCTGATGCCATAAAACAAACAAGCAGAGCTCAGGGTTAAATTCCATGTGTATTTAACCTGTCCCAGTGTCTAGGAGGACTTACCAGGCAGCTGATGCTTGTGCAGGACTGGCAACAAGTGTGGAGAATCCCACATTGCTACTGAGGAAAACTTTGGACCAAACAAGGACAGATCAGAACGTGTGCTGGTAGTTTTCCAGTCCGTAGACCAAGTGTATTAGTGTTCCAGAAAGACACCATCCTCCATCATAATCAGCATCCAAGAGCAGGGCTAGCCCTCCATCACTGGATGAACCAGTTCTTTGCTGGCAATTGTTTCTTTAGAAATGGAGCCATGCCATGTATTTGCTACCACCATTTGCCTTTCAGATGTTAGACAAGAGATCTAATGTGTAAGTCCTTCTGAGCTGAGGAGCACTTCCTAGAGAGTACTCACTACTTTGTGAACCACAGTTATGATTCCCTGCTGCTCCATCCCTCACATGGCAGCACCAAGAGTACCAACTTTCCCAGTCTGACTTTTAGAAACAAAAAGAGAAACAAAAGCATGTTGATTCCAGCAGTACATCAGCTTTGATTCACATAGCAAGTGCCATCTGTGACATTTGTGGGGCACTGCCCACAGCAGCCTTATGCCCAGACCTGGGTGCACTGCTTTTCCCCCGCAGCTGCTATGGAAAGAACTAGGGAGAGTTGGGCCATGACTGATCTCAGGTGATGGTTTGCCTGATAGCGCCCTAAACAGCTTCTGCTAATATCATTTTTGTGATGGCACAGCTGATGTTATGGCATTTGGACTTGCTGGCAACTGCTATAGCTCATATTTGGCGGCTAAGACCCCTCTGCCATTTGCAGATATATTTGCCTGTCCCACTGAGGAGACTTCTGCATGGTACTGGTGCCCAATTCAGCTCAGTGGTTGATTTTTTTCAGTTTTGCAGGATTTGCAGATGATGATTCTGACAGGGGCTGTGAGAGAGATGCTCCCACCCTGGCCTATGTGAGTATAAATATGTGAAGACCTGAACCAGGGAGGAAAGGAAGAGGTGAAAATACTGATAAGCCACCTTGTAGTATAACGATACATTATAATGAGAGGTAGGGAAACCTATTGCTATTGTATGACATGAGCAACAATTTGATTAATGCAACAGATACCGACAGTTATGGCATATTGGAGATGGAAACTATTTCCCTGCTCACTAAGAAGCAACCAACACAGAATACTGTTGCCTTAATAATTAATTAATACCATCAGCGTGCCAGGATAAGGAAGAAAACTCATCTCCTGTCAGGTTGTTAGCTCTCCACATTTTTCAGTACCAAGTAAAGGAACAGTTTCAAGAAAATAAAAAGAGAAAGGCTCATTGCACAGAATTACAGCATATGTCAGGCTGGAAGGGACTTATACAGACTATTTCCTTAGTGATTCTATGATTCTCCTTAATGATTTTTATGATTCTATTCAGGTTGGATTTTAGGAAACACAGTCTGCCCAGGGGTCACTGTCCCTGGAGGTGTTCCAGAACTGTGGAGATGTGGCACTGTGGAATGTAGTCAGATGGGCACAGTGGGGATGGGATGGGCTTGGTCTTGGCTGATCTCAGTGGTTTTTTCCAACCATAATGGTTATATGATTCTATGGTTCTGCTGTTTGGTCCAACCTCCTTGCTCAGTCTGGTTGGGTAGGGCAGGAGTCTAGGACAGTGCCCTGCTGGTCTTTGTCTATCACCACAATTTACCATCAGTCATCTCATCTTGCTTTCCAAGGTGCTTCCCATCAGGTCGTTGTGCTGGAAGCAGCAGAGCAGATCCAAAATGATCAAAAGCAAATTAGGGATTCCTGGCAATGATCTCAAAGGAAGCCGCAATGAACTTTAAGTAATTATGTTGTTACAGTTTATTGGGTATGTATTAGTTTAAAACTGATTATTAAACCCCAAAGAAGATACTTGAAATAATTATTCTCATTTGGAGAGGCAAGCTTGAAATAACAATTCTGCAGAATAGCATTAGCTATAATGCAAATGCTTGCTGATCCTGGAACGGAAGAAGTACACATTTCTGCTGTCCCAGCAGAATGCTGGGGTGAGGTCTGGACCCCAAAATCCCAATACACTGAGCTCAGTGGACCCCAAAATCCCAACACATTGAGCCCTATGGCAGCAGATGGGATGCAGTCCACTTAGAGCTGTGGCACTGCTGCTGGACACTGCAACCAAGGTTAAACATTCATGCTGTCTTCACCACCATGGAATGATCAGGTACAGCCTAAGCCCTATCCTCAGACCTCTTCTGTCTCAGAGTCCCACAGAGCACACTGATGAGTGCCCCAGGGGGCTCTTTTCTGCTCACCCACCAATCCCCCTCCTGGGGTTTTCTGCAGAACAATTATTCAACAGAAACATGGAAAAACAAACACACTTTCTGGCTTGAATTTCAATAGACGAAGGAATCTCTATTACCAGAAACAGTGCAGCGCTGAGAATAGGGACCCGGCGAAACCATTCCCTCTGCTGCTGATTTATCATCTTTGCACACATGCAAATAAAACGCCCATGCTCAGCCTGCTCTGCAGCACAGGGTGCAGGCAGGATGAGAAGGAGGTCACACTCACTACTCCAAATTGGTTTATGTATCTTGCTAAATCAGATTACAGGTGCCAGACAAGAGATTTAAAATAAATTGAATATCAAAAATTTAAATACATCTTATGAAACTTCCAGCTCCTACATGAACACAGCTTTCAAAATAATGAAGGGATGTTAAATATGTATCCTGGGATATTTCTGCCTGCTGTAACCTTTAACAGCCCTCCGCTCCGTGCTGAGGAACTGAACTCATGCATATTCTCCGCGTGTGTTCCTGCTATTCTAAGTGCCACGAGTATCACTGATTCATGTTCAGCTGAGTGCCCCTTTCTCCACTGGAAGCTGTCCAGTGAGACCCATCAAACACTGCATGCCTCCAAGCTTTCTGAAAGAGGAAACCCCCAACACAAGGATTATGTCCAAGTGAATCCCGAGGGCTGCCCGCCAGCCTTTACATTTACAGCATAAAAGCTCTGGGCCTTTTTCCGGGGTTTTACAGCTCATCTTCTTATGCTTAATAAAACTGGGGGAGGTATTTTGAAAAATATATTAAAAAAATACACCTGGGAGCGAGCTTAGGGGAAGGCTTCACTATGTTTATTGTGATTAAATAGTAAAAAGGCAGATGATACACAAAAAGAATCCTCATTATCACTTCAAGAAGTCTCTTACCACCTTCATGGTATGATGTCAACAACTCTCATGTTGGAGAAGAAATGTGGAAAATCGTTCAAGAAAAGTCCTTTCTTGAGACACAGCAACTCCCATTGAGACCCTACAGAGTCCACTGCAGGGGCAGGAGAGCAGCACAGCATCATTCTAAATATTGGAAGCTGGGCTAACTTCCAGGTCAAAAAATCAGAAGGAATTTCAGCATGTCACTGTGGTTTTGCTTGTAACCAATGGAAGAAACAGGAACATCCCCAGAGGACCACACATCTTGTCCCTACAAAGCACCAATTCCACTCCTTTGGCCATAAGAAAAGCCCAAGAGAGCATTTCATCCACAGATATCTGTATTGAAGGAAGAAAAATGTGGTGAGCTGACTCACACTCCTATGCTTCAGTCTATGTTACGGTATTTGACAGCACTGCCCAACATTTTCATCTGAAGACTATCACCAAGCAGAATTAATGATGTCCCTACAGCTCTGGGGAGTACTTTTATCAATAATTCACATGGAAATCTGCCATTTACTGGAGGTGTTTCTAATATGTTCCACCACAATAATTCTCAGCGTAACACCAGACAGAATTTAGAATTAAGTATTGTTGACAATGGTAGCCAGCACTCAGGCATTTGGTGAGATAGTGAATGAGAACTGATGAGTAAATTCATTACAAAACCTGACTACTTGTTTACTGACATTTTAAATGTGCTAAAAGCAAAGTGAGAATGATGCAGCCAGAACCAAGATGGCACACGTGTTGAACTCTGTGTTGGAGCATAGTGACCCGAGGTCATCAGAGGGATGGTGGAAACTGAAACACTGTGAGCTGCCAGCATACAGTTCAACAAAGAGTAAAATGGAGATCAAAGAGAAGGAACATTAAGTATTTTCTCTGGCATTAGAGTAATGATGCTGTCAGTGGCTCATAAATATACTCCTAGGTCCCAGGCTTGCAAAGGCTGTTGACCCATTGGAAGGAGATCAGAAAACCACATCAAAAGTAACAGAAAGTTGGAAAATCTTTACATAAGAAGTTCAAAACAGTCAGTATTTCTCTGGTTGACGCAATGTTTGAAGGACCACAGTGGTCTGAGACAGAGGGGACCACTTGGAGGAGGAACAACAGGTCAGGTTGGCCCTCTCTGTGGGCAGACTTCTAAATTCCCTGGGACATCATGCCAAAAGCGCTCGGTGCAATCACTTTGCTTCCATCTCATTGCAATTCCCAGAGCTGTTTTGAACAAGAGAAAGAGTCTTGCAATCAGAGAAGAAAGAAAACCGGCTGGACTAAAATCCAAACTGTCTCAAGAATGAGTGAATGCCATGACTGATGCACCTGAGATATACTCGTAAGCAAGGCACTGGCCTTCTCTAAATCACCATTTGAAAAGAAACAATTTCAGGAAAAGAAAATCACAACTATTTCATTTTTCTTCCTTGAAAAATCTTTATTTTTTATACTCTTACACTTTGAACTGGACACCTACTTATGCAGTCTGCTGTAGGGAGCCTGTTTCACATGGGGATTGGACTCGATGATCTCTGGAGGTCCCTTCCAACCCCACAATTCTGTGATTCTGTGATTCTGTGATCTTCCTGGTAAAGAGAATCTAGCTGCAGGAAGATTTGGGTCTCTGCCTTCAAATTCCTGAACAACCTAACAGCAAATACTCAGCCTGAGCCAGACCCCTGGGATATTAACAGGGGACACTAGGATGTTGCAGTCTAATGCCCAGTCCATAGCTGGGTAGAAGATGCCATAGCAGTCCAAGAAAATTAAATCATGAGGCTTGGAATGTCTCAGAGTTTGGGGCTTAGGGCAGTAAACCAAACAGCAATGGCATCCTGCTGGCTGAAGAAATCTCTTCCACCAGACCCTGAGCAACCCTTTTTCCCATTCAGAACTGGGGTGGGCTGTGTTCCATTCAGGGATGTCTGACCAGGAGAAGCAGAGAGCTCAGTGACCGTGATGCTGCACAGTGGAGTGCATAAATACGAGTCTTTGTAATTAGCCATTAAGCTCAACGACTGCTGTTCACTAAAGCCTGTGAAAGGCTATTTCTAATGATATTGACATTATTTTGCCCGCATTTCAGCCTGCATGTTTTCTATTAAGATTATTTATGTGTCCCTTAAAGAAAGGCCTCACAGCCTCTATTTGCCATTCCATGACAGTTGCATTAACTTTATCTAATGGGACATTTTAGCTATTAAACATGGAACAATTCCAGTTTAAGCATACTTCAGAAAGTTAGGCATTAATTATAGCAACAATCTTAGGAGAATTAGAGACAACTAATTAATGGGCTGCCTCATTGTTTGTCAGAAGTGATTTCTTCTGATAGGAAATGGAGCTTAAGACCAACTTTACAAATGCAAAATAATCATGGATCAGAAAATACATCCTTCCAGAAAATTTGGCAATAATTCCTGCTGGGAATAAAAGCAATTCAGAAAGGCACCTCCAAGCCGTGCTGTGCTCCAATCCCTGTATCTAATACCACTTCTCACTTCTCATTAAACCTGTCCACTTTCCCACAGCAGGGCATTTTGTTGGTTGGTTTGCTTCACTATGTTTTTATTTTATTAAGACCATATTGTAAGAGACAAGAGGAATCGTTTTTCACTGAGATTACAGATTTCGCTTCTTGGCTCCCAACATTCTTCCCCAGATTCTGTTCCTCAGAGTCGGATCTTGTGTACGTTGTCAGCTAGTCAGTTATGCCATTAGATAGATTTGTCATGTTATTCTGAAATTTTTTTATTTTGGAATTTGGAGGGTTTTGGTGATAAATATATACGCGTGTATTTGAGAGAAAGAAAGAAAAAAGAAGAAAGACACTGAAAGAAATGCATTTTAAAACAATGAGATGGTCTGAGCAATGCTCCTACACCTACAGTTCTGACCACAGAGCCATTAGGGAGGTGCAGGGCTCAAGAAGAAAGAGCAACAGCAAGCAGATTCTTCCCTTCTGCTCAGATCCAACAGAGCCTTTTCCCTACACTGCCATAAACATCCCTTCTACCCCTCCCTCACCCTTCAATTTATCAACTTTCAGTTGATATGTGACAGTGAGTATGACACATTGCCCAGATCCAGAGCCATTTATCAGTAAGCATCAAGCCAAAGAATTCGGGAAGGATTTTCTGGACCAATCTGAGGGTTAGAAAATAACGCTTTTCGGGTGAGATGAAATAGCTCCGTTTGTGGTTTTCATCTGGTGGCTCCTGAAGACAGAGGACAGCCACTGGGCTGCCATTGCAATTGTCTTCTGTGCAGCCAGGAGATTGATGCCTGGCACAGACTTATGGACAGCTGTGTTACAGATCTGAGCAGCCGTAGAGCACTGGGTTGCACAGAGATTATTCTAATCCTTTCATTAGCTTAAATCCTGCTTTTCTCCAGCATAGTTAATACTGTTACAAGGAGAAAGGAGTCAGTGGTGCAGGAGCACTCTCATTCTATTCTGCCAAGGAAATGGAGCTGGGAATAATCCCCTTTGTCGAATGTGGATGAATGGTGCATGATTGGCACCGTTGGCCTTTCTGTTAATCACACCGGAGTAGATGGAGATGCTCCATGAACATGCAGCAGCTTTGGAAAGGAGAAGCAAAAATCTCAGCAGACATTTCTTAATTAGGAAGGTTTCATTTCTAAAGATTAACATTTTTATTATACTCATTAATCATCCCTTCCCATGTCCTACCAGCACACAGCGATGCAGGAATGTGGAGCATCACCCTCCATTGGAGCATGCACACAGCTCCCACTCAGTTCTTGAAGTCCTCCAAGAGATGTCAGCTCACACCTGAGCTGAGAGGTCTCCCTGTCACCTGCTATGATCCAGCAGCTGAGACCATCCCATGGCCCAGCAGAGTGAAAGGCACTGAAGCCTGGGGAGTCTGTCCCATGTTCCACAAGGAGGGGCTGAGGGAAATGGGATGATTCAGGCTGGAGAAGAGCAGGCTCAAGGTAAATCTTAATGCTTTCTCTGTCTCCCTGAAAGGGGATTGTAGTGAGGTGGAGGTCTGCTTCTGCCCCCATGTAACAGCAATAGGACAAGAGGTGATGGTCTTTAGTTGCTCCAGGGGAGGTTCAGGTTGGATAATAGGGAAAATTTCTTCTCCAAAAGAGTGGTGATGCACTGGCACAGGCTGCCCATAGGGTTACTGTCCCTCGAGGTGTTCCATAACAGTGGGGATGTGGTACTGAGGGACATGGACAGTGGTCATGGTGGAGATAGGTCAGGATTGGACTTGGGGATCTTAAATATCTTTCCCAACGTTAATGATACCATTATATGATTCTATGCTGATGATCAACTCCACAGTCTCCTGTCCTGCCTGCTCCACGGGGTCAGCCTCTATGGGGGTGAGGAATCTGAGCACAGAGTGGGCTCAGTGAAAACAAAGATAACTGGCTGCATCCAGTCACAGCTCATATGAGATGAGGATTACTCCATAGGTTAGCAACATAAACAAGGGTTGTCAACTCCTCTTGTTGGCTCAGATTCTGAATACGCTAATAAAGTTCTCCTGGCCCAGTGTCTCCAGCCCCTGTGATTCAGCCCCAATGATTCAGCTCTATCATAGTGAGTGATTCCTCTGGTGCTTCTCCTGACCCAGCTCCTGACCCAGGGCAGTGACCCTATATCCAGGGCCTGGTGTGAGCACAAAGCATTCAAATACAAGCAAATCATTGCCCTCCTGCATTTTTCCTGCCAAATTGGTCTGTTCTGTAGGAGAAGCAGAATGGTGACTTTTGCACAGCCACCAACATGAAAGAAAACCCATCAGTCTCTCATGCTCTTACTCAGTGAGCTGCTTTCTAATCCAGAGAAGGGAGAGGATCCGCTGTGTGATGCAGCTCACCATCCCCAAAAGCCACATATGGCCAAAGGAAGGGAGCACCTAAGCATGCAGTAGTGGGTGTACCACATTAACAATGTGCAATGGAAACAGTTCTGAGAGGCTGAAGCAAAGCAGGGGGACCTGGAAACCCAGAGCTAAAGACAGCCAGGAGTCAGGATTTGTTAGAGTGCTGTTTCCTCTGGGCACGGAAGGAGAAGATTATGGTAGGATTTACAGTCATGTGCAGTACGGAGTCTGCCATCCATCACACTGATGTCTCTAAGAGGGTTCCCATAATTAGAGATCTCATTTTGGAGCTTCATGCCCATCCAATTTCTGACAGAGCATTTATATGGCCCTCCCTCTCCTCGACTCCCACTGAACACAAGATTTTTCTTCATCTATGACTACCAGCAAGACGTGCTTGCTGGAAGCTGTTGGCCAGCAGCCAGAAGTCACACCAGAAGTGGCTGTATTTCTGTGCTCCGTGATATAAGAGGTTTGTGAATATCTAAGGCCCATTCAGGAGGATGCACGATGCTCACCTCCCCCATTGTCTCCCAGTGTCTCTCCAGTTCTGCAGAACTGAACTGGATTCAGCCTTGAGACCAGCAGCTGCAGTCCAACTTGTGGCCCTAGCAGTAAACAGCAAATGTCTGTTGTACATCCACTACTCCACTGCCATGGATGTGTATCAAAGCCAGCCATGCTGCCAGTAGCTTTTCTCCCATCCCACCCATGGGTCAGCAAGCAGCTGCACCTCCTCTGAGCAAGTGTTCTTGGTTGTATTTCTTTCCTCCCAGAGCTATTACATGATATCAGTCTGCATTGCATGAGGCTGCCATCTAATAATGTACCTAACTGTATGATTGAATTGCTTTGTATCTTTTAGGAATATTACATTGTGACCTAGCTGGAGTTCAGAAAGTAGCCAAAGACCCTGAACAAACCCTGTGGAAAGGCAAATGCTCATAGCCAAGTTATGCTGACCATGTGCTATGGTCACATAGGAGTGCTCAGCTGCCACAATGACTTCCTTGCTCTGTGCCACAAAGTGAGATGCAAAAGGCACCACAGCTGAACCAATGGCATCAGAGTGGCATAACTTCAAAGCAAATGCATTTCTGATCCATCTCACTGTGGATGGCCATCTGTGGCTTAGAAAGAAGCCCACAGTTTTTTCTGAGACCCAGGTGCCTCATTACTTGTTTTTTTCCCCCGGAAGAGCCAAGTCCCTGCTCCCAATTGTTCTGTCTTTCATGAATGAGCATGAAGGCAGAGCAGCTTGGAGGAAATGAGCCCTAGCTGGCCTTGGGCAAACCCACAGCAGGGAGGTCCCTCCCAGAGCTCATCTCTTTGCTGGAGGTTACTGTCAGAGACTGCACAGCACAGGGAGCTATTCTGTTAGATGCACGGGGCTGTGGAATGAAATGCCTGGTTACCTTTTAGGCTTCCAAAGACAGATGACTATTAAACATTAACCCCATTCCCCACTAAGCAGAGAAGGGAGAACACCATCCTCTCTTCCCATCCCCCCTGAAACTCGGGCAGTGATGACTCTGGGAGACCAACTGTTCTGTAGAATGAAGTCCCACCACAGAGCATGGTGCTGGCATGAGTGCTGGCAGGAGATAATCAAATTGTACTCAAGCAGATGCAATAACAGAGAAGATGAATGGGTGGGAGTTAGGAGGGAAGCAGCAAAAATGAATAGGGACTGCAAGACCCAATAGATTAAACAAGATAAAAAGCAATAAATATGTACATTTCTAGCAAACCATGATTAATGGGAAACAGAGGATGTTGCAAGGAGGGGTTTATCAGATCCAGAAGGAGGAGCTGAGAGTAACAGAGCTAGTGAGAGGGTACAACAGCCCTGTGTTGTCTGGATGAATGGACAGGAGTTGAGTTTTATAATGGTTCCACCCAGGGGAGTGCAGGAGATGGCTGGGGGGTGTTCATAGAGTACGATCCCCTGAGCTCTGAACTCATTTTTCTTGGGGAAATGAACGAGGAGAGAGGGTGGTGCATGCAGGAAGAGGTCCTGATGGCCAGGAGAGCTCTAGTTCTGAGGCTGTAGGGATCTGACTTGTTAGCCTAGGCATATGGAAGAGGGGATGAGAAAGGTCCCACAGGAAGGCCTTGTTTCTACAGCAGGAACTATTTTCAGGATCCTCTCAGCCCCCAAACCAGGTGGAAATTGTCACCGTGCTTTGTGCAGTGATGAGAACTGGTTCCCATGAGACAACATGTGGCAGCAAAGACCAGCCCCAGACCTGGCAAGACATTGCCCCTTGTGCTGGGCACCAAGGTGGGGGGTAGAGAAAGGAATTGTGCCCCAGCCCAGCACCATCTGACCATGAGGAGCATGAAGGATGTTATCTCCATCCAGGAAGGAGGACTGGATCATCTCCAATGCTGACTCCTCTAAGATGATGTGGCCAAGCTGCAGTGCTTCGGTTTTCTCCACCAGTATTGCTGTAGACACACGGTGAGTCTGTTCATGCCCTGTGATGGTACCAACAGCTTGTGGCATGAGCCCTATCTCTTTCTCCTGAGAGCATAGCAGGCCTTCTCTATGTCACTGTAATCTATTCGCAACACTCTACAGCCCTGCAATAATCCCATCTAGGCTGTGCTCTTAATTAAATCAATTTTGCTAAGTAATTGAATTAAAAGAGCCATTTATAGTGAGGCTGGTTGTTTCAGGTCTTTATGCAGCCTTTGAGAGAGCACAGCTTCAGTGCCTTCAGGCAGGATCTGACTGTGACGGGGATATCCCTGCAGCTCCTTGGGGTAGGAAAGCTCTTGCTGTGCCCTTTGTACCATGCTCCAGCACAGCATCCTCCTGGGTACTGCTGGGGAATCGATCTGGTGCAAGAGAGCCCATCTCTGGTGTGACAACTTCCACAAGGAGGATGCTTTGGGAAGCAGTTCGTGTAGGAACAGTTATTTCCCCACTGTGTCTTGCCAGATAAAGATAGAAGGAAAGCCCCAGCTTTGTCTCAATGTGGATTTCAGCTCCTTAATTACAGGCACTGTGACACCAGGGAAACGTTTCATTTCGGAATGAATAAAAGATTTGATTACCTTTTTCTTTTTTTTACCTGAAGCACTTTGGGGATTTGTTTGTTTTTTATAAATAAACACACCAGTATTGGCCATGAACAATAACATCTGCCACCATTAGTGCAATAGGGATAAGATTAGCAATTGGAGGGGCAATTATCAATTTGCCTACAGGCATTTAAAAGCTCTTCATTGGGTCTTTCTCATTCTCTTGGCTGCTTTCTTACCTAGTCCAGGCAGTAGAATGTAAGAATAACAAAAAAAGTAGAAATAATCATGTTTAGTTTGCTTTATTTTTGCAAAAAGCCCTTCCCTCAGCCTTCAAGCATCTATTAAAACAGTGAAGTCCTTGCATGTACAGACTTTTCACACCAGAGACCATGGCACACCATTGCCAAGGAAGAAACCAAACCTCATCTTGTGGCTTCTGGGGCTGAGTTTTACTGCAGACTGACTGGGCTTCGATGAGAGGGACTTAGCAGGGGTATGGAATGCTTTCCTCATATAAAATTGGGATCGAAGTGAGCCAGAATACTTGAGAATTGAAAAATCTTTCTGACAGCCCATCTCCAGCAAGAGACAGACAGATTAGTGCTGGCTTTATCCTTTGGGATTATCCCTGCTTGTGTGTTTTTAATTTACTCACTGTTACAGATAGGTGCTTTGAACATCTAAATAAATAAGTGATTCAATTGCATAAATTCTCCATCAGATTTAATTCTCACATATTAAAGAATTATCTTGTAATACCATTTGTGCTTCTGTCTCATTAAATAGATCTGCAGAAGACTTTTCTTCTTTCTTTTTCCTCTTAGTTTTACATTTAAGATGTGTGTTAGCAACACGAAACAATGAATTGAGCTCTAATGAGAAGGAAAATCTAGTGGAAATCAAGTGCCCCATTCACTTCTTGGTACACACGCTCCAGATGAACCTTTGACTGTGTGTTCTCCTCCATGGCAAAGACACAACTCAGCAGTCTACCTGTTCTCTGCCTGCACTGATCAATGACATGTCCATGACCTCCTTCCTGCTTTGCACCATCTGATGGTTTCTCACTGTCTCACAGATAATAAAAACACACTTTCACAATGCTGCATCAAAAGCAGAAAATTGCCTTAATCTCAGGATTCATTAGGTAATGTGTTTACGAAGCTGGTCCATGTGACAGGGGCTCATGGCTGCACAAATACAGCTGGAAGACATCTGGTTTTTAAGGCTGGTTGGCAATTGTTGACATTAGAATAAAGTCATGTTCCTGTGGGAATCACAGACGATCCCAAGCTGGAAGGGACCCATGAGGACCATTGAGCACAACCACAGGGTCCACACAACACCACTCAAACCCTATGTCATGCCCACTGCCCTGGGGAGCTGTGCTCAACCACCCTCTGCTACAGAACCTTGCCTTGATATCTAACATGAATGATAAAGTTCAGTGTGATTCACATACAATATCATGTTGAGACGATGGATATTTGGTCTCCTTCTGTTTGCCATTTTGGTTTTACAGCCCCATGTATTGCTTGCCTCCACCATCAAGAAGAGAGGACATTGCTTCTTTTTCCTTTCCCTGAAAATAAACATCTCCCACTTCTGCAACTCCCCATCTCCTGGAAAACATGAGAGAATTGCAAAGGCAGACCATGCTGCATCTAGTCCTGCTAACCCACAGAAGTAAAAGCAAGCGAGCATTGCAGCAGCTCTAGGGCAGGAAGAGTCCATTTGGATCATCTTCCAGAATAAAAGACCTGTCCCTGAGTGAAATAGGAGGACACAATACAGTTCCCTAGAATCAGAGAATGGTTTGTGTTGCAAGAGGCCCTTAAAGGCCATCTGGTTCTACTGCCTTGCGATGAACAGGGACATCCACAGCTCCATCAGTGCCCAGAGCCCCATCTCCCTGCCCCTGGGTGTCTCTGAGGACAGGGCATTTATCATTACTCTGGGCAACCTGTGTCAACACCTCACTACCATCACTGCAAAAAATATTTTCCTTATATCCAGTCTAAATCTCCCCTTTTTAATCTGAAGTCATTTCCCCTTGTCCTATCAATGGGTCTTAAGAAGGTTATGGTCCCTCTTTCCAGATTAAAGCATCCAGACTTGCCTTCTCAACTCACTTTACCCTCCAACTGAGTACCTGACCAATGTGCTGATGTGTTGGCTTTTCTCCCTTTTGAAAGCAGCCAAAGATCCCATGTTTTAGATGTAGCACTGCAATGTTTGCTAAGTACAGGTTGTGTTTCCAAGCAAACCATCTGGGGTCTTCCCTACAGCTCCCACTTCTTAATCATTTGGGTTTTCTATAGCAGGCCTAGGTCACTGGTAAATCCCTGGGTAAAGCAGGAATTCAAGCCTTCAGCAGCACGATTAGTTGGCTTTACACCCAGAGAGACCTCTAGGCACTCATTAAATCTATATTTGCTTTTTACTGAAGGTATTTTACAAGCCTCTGAGTTCCTGAGTTAGCTGCCACAGCTTAAAGAGTTTTCTCTAACCATATTCAGAAAACTGTCTGTGCCTCAGATTTGCTTCTGACTTTGTTTTGCACTGAGACCGGGAACAGTGTCACTGCTATGCAAGGTATGTCATAAAACTACAGATATATAATTCTTATGCCCTTATTGAAAAATAGATTTGTGTTATTTTTTTGCATTTTGAATTTACCAGTGGAACAATAGCATTCCATTTGGGTCAGAATTAGAGTCCTTGTACCATCATAAAAAATCGAGCTTAATAAGAATAATTTGCTTTGTTATTTGGGCCCTGGAAGATTTATGATGCCCTTAACTATTCACATGGCTGCTTTTAAGTGGTCAGGTGTTTTGGATGTTGTGATAAATAAGTGCATTGTTGTCAGACAGCTACCATAATTGGGTTTAGAAACAAAGACTTTGGCTGTTGGAATATTTACCAGCAAGTAGTGACATTTCCAACAGATCAGGCAAAGCTGCTGACTCGAAAAAGCTTATTTTTGTGACTATCAGCAACATGACCTCCCTGGTTTGAAAAGAAAAATAAGTGATTGTTCTGCTTAGAGCTGACAAGAAGGTTTCACATTCTTTCTCATTCTCACAGCATAGCTCTAATTCAACTTGGTAACAGAAACTGCATTTAGAGGGTTGTATTTCTGCGCTCCCCATGCATTCAAACTCAGGTCAGGAGAGTTTGGGCTTAGAGAAGGTATTGTTATGATTAGCTGCTGAATGCAGAATTACAATGGCCCAGGCAGGATTAGAATTCCCACTTCTCCTTATTATGAGAAAGGATATATCTGATCCATTATCACATTTTCAAGTGGCATACTTCTTGTGTATGAACACATACAGTTCCTGGGTATGAATCATCAGTCTTACCTACTTTTCTGAATGCCATTAATGCATTCAATGCTGAAAAAGTCATATTTGTGCTCACCTTCCTGACAGTGAGTCCAGAGATTTCCAGAGCCTGAAACACAAGATAAGCTAATGAAATGATCACGTGTCTATTTTGCTGTTGCCATTTCAAGAGTGTGTTCCTGAGCTCCCATGTGACTTCATAATTTCTGGACATGAAACCCTTGATATTTTGCCTTTTTCTTGCTGATTCTCCATCCTACATTGCTATTAAAGTTGTGGCAAGCACTACAAAAATGGTGGAGAAGTCACATCTGGCTTTACACCTCCAGCTCTTTGGGAGTCTAAGATCAGTACTAAAGTTCAGCACAGCTAGAAGACCAGCCTGAATTGTAATTCTGTGATGGAAATGACCCGATGTTGGCAAACTGATATTCTAGGAGGTAACCATAGAAACGTTCCAAGTGGCTTACATGGGAGATTAAAAGTTGCAAGAAGGAGGAAACATATTCTGGATTGGTTTCTGTTCATGCAAGGGCATCACCCTGGCAAGGGATTGTTGATTGCATGTTTTAATTCCTTATGTTTAAGGAATTGCCTCCATGCAGCAGCAACTACTTCCTTGCCAGATGTAGAGCCCCAAGGCAGAAAAAGACCATATATACATCCACATGCAAATTTTTCAATTCTTATAGCTACATCATTAAGTGTGTGTACAGGCAGTGTCCACTGCAAGCTGTACCATGGTGCATGGAGCTCGACTTCAAGTGCTGGTGTTGGGCTGCTTTTAAATATTTAATTATAGGAAGAACCCACCATTGGCATAGGTTGTTAGAAATACTTGTGTTTAAAGCTGTTAGCAACAGCTTTAAACACAAGGAGAGAAAGGGATGAGCAGCATGGGGCAAATGGAGCCAAGACAGGGGCACAGTCTGGATACCCATGGGCCAGAGTGTGTTGCTCATCCCTATACAACTCTGAAGACAATCTGCCTCAGAAACATAGATATTCTCAAGGCTTGGACAGCAGGTCTTTCACCACACTGATGAGCTGCAGTGTCAGTGACATGCAGAAGCTATCAGAGCAAGAAATGGACAAACAAAAGGAGCAAAGCAGTTCTGGATGCAGCCCCAGTCTGGAGGCATGCAGATCACCCACATCTTCACAAGCACACAGCAAACCTGTCGTCTCTGTGAATACAGGCCTGCCAAAAAGCTCACATGTCCAATATACACGTTTATGCCAGTCCCTCTGGGTCTGAATAATTCATTATGCATCCATCTTCTTACTTTTAAAATCCACAGAATCAAATGTATGTTTTCCCACAAAGTCTGTACCTTTTTCATATGATGCAAAAAAAAAAAAAACTACCCAAGAATGTTGTCATTTTTCAACCACTTTGTGCAGGTACAAAATCTGGGGCACCCATGGGCACATCACCATGACACCTTCTTGCAGTTCTCTCTGTTGAACAGCATGCAAAAAAAAAGCCAAACAAACAAAGCTGTCAGAATTCTTTAGGAGCGTAGCCCAGCGTTCAGTGCATTTGTTCCAATAATAACTAATGAATCGTTAGGTGTGAATCGGAGGAGCAATCATTGTTTAATTTGTTTCACAATACTCCCGTAAGATTCTGAGTGTAGTTTAATTATATAGAAGACCAAAAGTAATTTGTGTAAGCTTATCGTTGTCTTGCTACCACTTGTGCCATCCAGTGGGTACCAACACAAGGAGACCAGGAGAGTACGTGGAACAGCACAGGATCGGAGAACAAAGTGCTGTGCACATAGATGTTGTTACAAAGCAGTTTTTCAAGGCCTGACCACTGCTTTGTGTGAACATTCCCCCATGGGAAAATCTTCCTCCAAACACTGTATCTTGAATACCCCCCAAAAAATATAGAATAACCCCAGTTGGAAGGGGCCCACCAGGATCAAGTCCAACTCCTAGAACACCTCTGTGCGCCACTAATGCTGCCAAACCTTTCCAGAAATTAATCTCCTCAAGGAATACAAAGGAAGAATGCTCTCCTAGCAAGGTCCCAACAGAAATTTTCCTTGCTTGCTTTTAATTCACGATGTCAATTCCTTGTACTCATCCTCTCGGACCCCAGGAGTGAGGGACCCCCACAGGAACACACCTACAGGGCAGGCTACAAACCTGACTGTCACCAGGAAACAAAATTACCTGAGGAAAAAAGAAAAATCATTCTTTTAGCACCACGATAACATCTTGCTAATGGCACAGCACGCAGCAAGGCACGGGTGATCGGCATTGCTGTTATTTGTCTTTCCTTTCCCTTGTGTCAAAGAGTAAAAGAAATACCAGGTAGAATCAAGCACCAGACAAATCAGACCCACTTCCCTCTCTGCAACATATGTTACTGCTAATATATTTCCGCTGATGATCTAATTGAGGAGTTCACGCTCCTGCCCTTTCTTTGTAGTATCCGGACGGCTTCTGTATAAAATTAATAACTAGAATTAAATCCCTGGTGAGCTTCAGGCAATATCTGATCCTTCTCCCTCCCAAGGACAAAACTCTGTTCTGTGTGGGTTTAACACAGCTCTGCTAAGCAGAATAGAGTTAGAAGAGAGGAACTGTTTTTTACTGCAAAGATTTTCAGAGATTTTGAAATATAGTCCCAATAGGAATGAGAAACCAAACATTTATATATTCTTCATGGATAATTCTAGAGGGGAAAATTACAACCAGCCAATGAGAGCATTTAATTTTGGCACAATGCGGTGCGATTTTGATTCTTAAATTGTATAATCAATTACAATATATTATACTGTAAACAGTGTTATATTCTCTGCAGCCTAAAAGACAACAGATACAAAATGAGAAGTGAAAACTTTCCACTGCAATACCCCACAGAAACCAGCACCAAAGCAACCCTGGAGGATGGGCGGCCCATGAGAGCAGGAGCACTGCAGTATCTCAGCATTTAGATGATCTCTGGAGGTCCCTTCCAACTCCTACAATTCTGTGATTCTGTGATCTTCCACAGTGTCTCCAGTGGATCAGGAGATGTGTGTGGGCTGAGGATGGTGCATGGTAGGGTGCAAGGAGCTCTGGCAGCTGGAATGTGGTGGTTCTCATGCAGAAATTGAAGATCCCACCATTGGTTGGCAGAGGTGAACAACTGCATTGTGCATCACTGGCTTTGTATGTAGTTTTATTGTTAATAATTATTATTATTACCCTTTCATTTTCTGCCCTATTAAGCTGTCTTGATCTCAGCCCATGAGTTTTACCTTTTTCCAGCTCTCACCCCCATCTCAATGGGGAGGATCGAGCTGCAGGGTGCCCAGCAGTCCCCAACCAGCAGCTCCCCAACTGACTTCCCCAGCATTCCTGTTCAGCACGGTGCCACATGATATGTGAAATCCCTTTGGACAGTTTGGGTCAGCTGTTCTCTCACTGCAAACTTTCAAATTGTGGGAGAAATTGAACAATGACTGCAGTTTCCCTTCCCATACCATTCATTCATCTGTCCGTAATAGATGTTCTTGTACCTCTTTCCCATTCTGAGTAGGTACAGTCTCCTTTATCCAACATGGAAGCCATTCTACATCCATTCTTGTTGCCTTTCTCTGGTTCATTTCAGACCCATGCCTGCCTGCCTGGCATAGGGTCACATATGCACACGTGGAGGCTTGCAGTGGGTTATAGAGCTGTGCAACTGTGATTGGTGTCCTCATTGTCACTTCATCTTAATGACACCCAAGACTCTTGAGATGCCAGTGAATACTCTGTATTTGCAGAGGACTCTCCAGAGCTGCTCCAAGATCTCTTTCCTGAGTGATAATAGCCAGCTCAGCACACACCTTTGTGAATTATTGTGTCTCACTTTGCAATTATTGACATTGTGTTTCACCTGCCATCCCCTGCCTTAGTCACTGAGGATCCCCGTGAAGCTCCTCACAGCCAGCTGTCATTTCTCCCTGATGAGGGGGAGATGTCAGAGGCTGACAAACAGAATGATATCCATTTTTGCTGATCAGGTTGTACTGCACCTCAGAGCAGAGCCAAGGGCCAAAGATGGGGATGAAAGAGATTACTCATCCTAGGCAAAATAAACCACGAAATGAATAGTTCTAAAGAAAATTGCTCGTTAACTTCAAGAAACAAAAGTGTGTATTTATCAGTCTTCGGACTGATATTTATTTTCCTATCTGTGGGTCATCTGTCATGTTCTTTAATTGCTGTGTCTCTTGCTTTGAAGTATGTCTTCAGGAATGCTAACTGAAAAATATTAGGTATAAAGAAGAATGTATGTATGAGATCTGCACTATTTAAAGAAACCACAGGCTTTTTCTGTTTTCCCTAAATGTTTGTTAAATGTTTGTAACATCCAGGAATGAAATGAGTTTCTTAACATAAAGATTAAAAGAACATTAGGCATACCTAAACATTCTGTATAATAACCTGGAATATTAAAATGAAGCACTTAATTGAAATGAATAGGAGAAACTAATATATCAATACTACTCCTGGTATGGAGAAAAAATACAAAAAGGCCTCGAAAATGAAAAGATCAAAGAAAGTTGTTATGTGCTGATGCCATCTCCTGGGTGCTGACAGAAGGGTGCTGTGGAAAAGGAGAGGAGAAATGTGTGAGTGCAGGAGTGGGGAGGGAGCTCTTCTCCAGCCCAGGGCACAGGGAAACCTTTGCTTGGGTCAGCTCCTTCCTCACTGAATGAAGAATGAAAGCACTCACCTCGCTAATTGAATCTTATTTGTATTTTTTTAATCATAGAAAAGTAAAAAGCTCCTAAAATATAACATTAACCTGCATAACTCTAAGTTATACTACCAAATCATGTGATGCTCCCTGTACTAGAATACGTACTGATTGTTTAGGCGTTATCAAATGTATGTGATCTGAAAGGTGCTTTTAAGGGAAAAAGAAAAGAGATAAATTTGTTGACATAAAAATATTTCTGCTTATTCTATTCTATTCTATTCTATTCTATTCTGCTCTGCTCTGCTCTGCTCTGCTCTGCTCTGCTCTACTCTACTCTTCTCTACTCTACACTACTCTACTCTACTCTGTTCCATTCCATCCCATTCCTTTCCATTCCATTCGAGCCTGTTCCATTCCATTCCATTCCCTTCTAGTACTGGCTGTAAGCCAAGCAAACTGACTCATCTATCTCATTAAGGCTTTATCTTTGCCATCTGCCTGGCACCTAAGCAGTCTCAGAGCACCCGTCCTCTTTCCCACTTACACAAATGACTCAGCCCATTTCTCAGCTGCCTTTTAAAGGGCTCCTTGTCAGTCTCCTTTATACGCTCCATTGATGAAGGGATTTTGCTAATGAGAAGTGAGCCGAAGTTTCAAAGCTAGTAGTCCCGTAACCCTTTGATCAGGATTTGGAGTATGTACACATGGCCCCTGAGATACCAAGGGGGGGTTCTTCTTTCATCTCAAGAACAAGATATGATTCCATTGCAAGTAACTGCCAGAGTAGTTTTCAGCAGCAATATTTCAGCACCATGACTTTCACAGCGATACTGAAGAAATCTGTAGATTGCTGATGGGACCACATGGGCAAGCCTGAACGTTTGCTGCAGCATGTCATCTTGGAGTATTCCCAGGACTCCTCCAGGCAGCAGGGCACACCAGGTTTCCTCTACCAGCAAAGCTGTATTTCTGTGAGCAGAGATGCTCTGGAGGGTTCTTTTCACCCCAGATCTCACCTACCAGCTAAGCTCTGTCTGTAAATTACTTGTGAGAGTCTGCTTCAAATTGAAATGCATTCACTACTTAACGTTTTCTTACTCCATCTTATATTCACTAAATAACCTGCAGATATTTAATGGTGAGAAATGTGCAGACAAGAAAACTGTAAAGAATCTTAATCTCTAATATTCTGTCTGAAATGTTCTTTTGCTTGGACTTTTGGCTTTTACTTTGTATTTCCATGTTCTACTCCTGAAAAAGCATTGCTTTCATCCTTGTATTCCCCCCTTACTTGTCCTCTTCATCTGCAGTGGACTTTGGTCATAGAGATGGCATCTTTGTTTTGAGATGCTTGCTTTGACATGCTGAAACAGTGCACTCCTGTGGTCTCCCAGGTAGCATTACCACATAATTCAGACCACTTTCTGGGGACTTGCTTGATTTTAGCTAGGAAGGGGGGGGAAGGTTAAATCATCCTCACTGAAGACCTGAACTAAGCAAGGAGGGCAAAAATCAGCTTCCACAGACAAAAAGAAAACAAACAAACAAACAAAACAGCTGCACAAATATGTAGCAATTGGTAAAGAAGAAAGTCAGGCAACAACACCAACCCCTCCTGGAATTAGGTGGAGAACTGCCAGTTTGCATCTTGTTCGATTCAGGCCTGAAATCATTTGTTTTACTCTCATAAAAGCATTTGGATGTGCCAGATTCTGATTCCCCTAGTTCAGAAGTAAGGGAGTGGGTATTCTGTATTCTGTCATTCTCACTGTACCACTGGGTTGGAGGAGCTCTGGTTGGGGGTTGGGAGTTTTCTAGTCTACATTTTATTTTGATTCACATACTAACCCTGAGAATTAGGAATTCTGCTTTCAGTCTCCTCTTTTTCTGCTCTGGGGAAGGTTTGATAGCAGTTTGCCTCCCTGTTTCATAGTTTTTTCTGCCTGCATTCAAATCAGCTAATTCAAGGAATTTTTCTGCTGTTCCTGGGAGGTTTCTTTGTCCAATTGGAAGCTAGGAAAGCATTTTTCCTTCGTTGGGAGGGGAAGGTGAGAGCAGACAGCATGGCAACAAATGCATGTATCCAGATGACTGCAGTTTTTGGCTACTCTGTGCAAATGAATAAACATGAGCTGAGGAGAACTGCCCGAAGCCCATCTGAGGCTAAGCCTGAGTGGTAGCCATGAATACAAGTACTAAAATTCTGGGGGACTTTTCATGATAAAAAGTAGTACGTACATAGATATCTTCATTTTACAGAGAGCTCAGCATGAGGCCAAGTGTCTGGAACAGAACAACAAACTGGACTCAGCAAACTGGAGTGGAAGGGCCAAAATCCCCGAGCTTCTGTGTGCCAGCACAGGTCAGCTGCAGGGATAGGAGGTAACTCAGAGAGAACAAATTAGCATGCAAAAAAAGCACCAGAAAGACCTAATCTTGCAAAATGTCCTTGTTCAAATGCACCGTGGTCCTGTGCACCTGAAAATTCCTCGGCTCTGTGCAGCAGCGCTCAGCAACAACTCAGACATCACTGTGTTACCTTATATCATTCTCATCTTAAGTCCAAAACACAGACCACGCTGGCTACTGGGAAAAAAATTAACTCTACTGCAGCCAAAACCAGGGCAGTAGTCCTTTCATGACTGTGGCCAGGATCGTGCAGCCAAGAGGTCAGCTCGTCATTTTTGTTGACTACAGGGCAAAGCTGACCACAGAGAAAATGCAGATTTGGAAGCTGTCAGGTCCAGCATTGCAAATCCAACAGTTTATGACTTCTTCTGCTGTGCTCCTGTGGGAGCACACTTGACTTTGGCTATCATTGTCACCTTTCATTGGGCCTCAATCCTATGGCTATGTCTTCAACATGCTAACACCTCATTGGTGCATCCACCCCACCAGATCCTGCCGGACCTCTACACTTCAGATCTGACCGTGAACCTATTCAATCTGATCCCCACTGACTTCAGCTGTCAGGTCCTTCTTCCCTTCCAGTTCACTGAGCTCAGAACCAAACTGGTGCTTTTTCCATTCAAATCCGTGGCGTGGCAGATTTCCTCAGAGGAAGCAGAATTCTACTGAAATAACTCATTTCTCTGCCTTTTGAAACAAAGTTTTGGGCTATAACATATATTTTTTTAGCCCACTGGGAGTACACAGCACAAAATCTGAAGTCCAGAGTTTCACAACAAACATGCAAGGAAATGTGTAATTATTGTCTAGAGAATTACATGATTATATTACAAAATGGAGATTTCCTTGTCATTAGCAAATCTCTCCATAGGCACTTTTTTACTGGGAAGCTTTGAAACTATTAGCATAATAAGCTGTTTCTCAAATCCTGATTGCTAATTAAAGCCATATATTATTGTCAGCTCCCCTATTGGTATGTGAGCTTAGTTTTACCTCATTATAGTGTAATAAATGCTTCTTTTCTCCTCGTCTTTTCTCTTTGTTTCCTTTCTTCTTCCTTTTTCTCACAAAAACAAAGTTGCAGAAAACTTGCTGCTACATAAAATTGGACTGTTGCTTTCCCTCCCTTATGGAGAACCACACAGTTAATTCTGCATATTTTTCATGTCTTTTCCACAAATGAAGGAAGCCCAATAGCTGTATTGGCTGTTCCCAAAGACATCACACAGCTTTGAAGCTAATTAAAAGTTAGTCTCTGTGCAATTGCCGTGGAACAGGGTAAGCACAACTGGAGTGAATAGCAAAATATGCAAAGATCTTTTCTTTGAAACTCAGCCCCAGAACTATTCCATGCAAACACTAAATGAGGAAGTTAGTTCAAAAAACAAGGAAATAATGGCTGCTCTCCTCAGCACAGAGGCTATTTAAATATCTTGAGAGTCCCAGAAGGGTTACATGACCCAAAATTACAAAGACAAAAGAAGATCTAAGATGTTAGACTACAGCTCAAGTGGGACAGGCTGAGAGAGCCTGCTTCCTGCAGAGGCATTGCAGCAGAAAAAATGTCACTGGAAGCAATCATGAGATACTAGAGGAAAGAGGAAAGGCACCAGCGGACCATGAAGTGATGGACAGCATAGTAAATGCACACTGTGCAGACTGGAAGTATTCTCCCTGCCACACTATGAAAGGTGTATGCTTTCCCCACATATCTATGCCAGAAGATGCCTTCCTGATAGATACAGGGCAACTACCTTGAGCTTCCCAGAAGGAGAATCTATAGGTAAGCACATTATACTGGGGTACAAATTTAATATAAAGGTAAATCTTTGCAAGAGTCTAAGCCTCATCCTCTGCTCACATGTCCTGTGAGACAAGTAATTTACAGAAGGGTAATAAAAATCCTAAAGAGTAGAGAATTGACCTCTCCATTCCTAATAGCAGTGTAACAGTCATGTATTGGATGTCCTGGGGCTCACTTAGAGGTGTTTGTGGTGTTCTTCTACACCTGCTCACCAAACAGCAAAGAGAGCTTCTTCCAGCTGTCTTAAATGTCCCAAGAGAAATTGCCTCTGCACTGCTTGGTAGCACACTGGAACATCCCATCTCTTCTCTGGCTCCATTCTTGAGGAGTCCTGTGAGGAGTCTTGGTTGTATGCTTGATCCTCAGAGGTCACTGCTGCTTGGGAATTGGGAGTATTTTCTGAAATACAGTGAGAAATCCATAAGGACACCCCTGAACCTTATTTGCATGAGTTCTACCAGTAGTGGCCTTAACTAGAGAGACGTGAAGGTCAGAAGAACCTTTAGGGCCATGCAAGAAAAAGGAAGACCTTCTCTTGTACCATGCCTATTGTCATCAGGTCCCCAACAATCAGCAGATGGAAAAATGGTGCCACTTATAAGAAATGACACAATTTAACTCCAGAACATCCCCTCATTCATTGAAATTCATAATCTCAGAAATGCAGATTTTGGTGTGGTTTGATTGCAGACTTTTTATGTTTCTGTGTTATTCCATTAAATAAATTTAGCCTGTACAGAAAAATGAAAAACTTGTTAGGATCCCTTCTCAAAATAGCAAACGGGAACCCTTTTCCCAGGGGTTCTGCCTTTTGCAGAGAGGAGAGGTACCTCTTATAACTTACAAATCCAGTGCAAAACCATACCCCCAACAAAATGAAACTTGCATCAGATTTTAACTCATTTTGAAATCCAAGGCAAATGTCAATTTGAAAATAAAATACTGACACACATTACATTACATGTAAGTTGAAATAGCAGTGCTTCCTGAGGGGACTAGGAGGGTTATGCATAAAGGAAAGAATGGAAATTAATTGAAATGGTTCCCTACCTGGGGGCCTTCTCAGAAAGACTCCATCAGTGAAGCAATAGAGAAGAGACTCTTTGAAGTAATCCCTAAAGATTAAGTGCTCAGGAGGAAGAGTATAGATGCTGTATGAAAAATAATTTGACCTGCACAAGAGAAATTCCACAGGAAAGGGTTGGACAACAATGGAAACTTAGCTGCTGACCAGAGTCAACCCGTCACGCACACATGCCTTTGGTAAGATATCCTCTTGGAAATCTCTGTGATCCCCATGCCATCATTTGTAGGGCTGTTTTGGCCAGTGTCTGGTAACACACCCATGGGTACTGAGCCTCAGGTCCTGTCCAAACATTAAAAAACCTGAGTACTGCGAGTAACTGCTGTCCTGAGGAGAGGCTACCTGCTTCTTACACCCAGCTGCTGCCACTGAGTGGCTAAGCCTTCAAACCAAGTGTGTTTTCCCACTTCCTGAATCACATTTTCCTTCATGGAAAGTAGCACCCCAGTTGTCCCAAAGGAACACCCCAATCCAAACAATCCAGATTTGATGGTCTCCCCTTGGTCACTGGGCATGAACTTCCCATGGCAGAACAGGCATCAGAGCAGAGATCTTTCCCATTCTGAGCTTAAATACTCATCCAATCAGAGCAGTGTTTCTTAGGCTTTAGCACAACTTTATATGAAAAATTCACTGCTTGATGGAAACTCCTTAGACTATGCTCAACCTGGACTTCAGGCCATGGGTCCCATTCCACTTCCTGCTCAGAACATGAGGAGGTTCAGGACAAGTCTCCATCCCAGGGTCCAACCAAGGCCTTTCCTACCAAGGACACTCTCTCCCATCCCCAGTTGGAGATACCAGTTTCCCTTGCAGGGGAGAAACACCGGCAGTGCTGTGTGTTTATATTTAAATTCCTCACCTCACCAAATTAAATTAATTAGAAAGCATTAAATGTAGTTATAAATCTTTAAGTAATTTTTACCTCAATAATAATGAATTGATTAATGGCTGTGCTCAGAATTATAATAATAATTACTAAAATTTATACTGTCCAGTTATTACTAACACTTATTAAATGCCTGCTAATAGGTGGAACAGTACCATTAAGCCTTCCCTCTGGGGAGTCAGGAAAGTGATATAAAAGACAAAGTTGGTGGAAATCATGGGACTGACTCTGTGTAGTTGCTCATCACTCCACACCTCTCCTGACCTTGATGCTGTAGACAACTGAGGGAAGTGCACTTGGAAAGCCAAGATATCTGCTGTACATGGGATCAAATATCCTGTTTCTCAGTCATTAGGAAGATACTCTCAGGGTGTTTCACTTGAGATCAGTGGATCTATGCTGTGGTCGGTGGCTTCTATGTCCAGGTGGAGGCTGGTCACAGTGTCCCTCAGGGGGTCGCTTTGGGACCAGCACTCTTCAGTGTCTTTATCAATGACATAGACAGTGGGATCCAGTGCACACTCAGCAAGTTTGTAGATGACACTGAGCTGAGTGGTGCAGTTGACACAACAGAAGGAAGGGATGGAATGCCGTGGGACATGGAGAGGCTTGAAAAGAGAGGACCTAATAAAGTTTAACAAGGCCAAGTGCAAGGCTTTGCACTTGGGTTGGGGCACTCTCCCAGTTCCTCAAGGCTGATATGCTTTGGGGCAGGCCACAGGGTGACTTTGTCCTCGTGCACATTGCAGTTGGTGCACCTGTTTTATTAAACAGAGGAGCCCTAAACCAGACAGGATTTTGAAGGGGACTGTCCCCAGGCTGCCTTCTAAAGCCATTCTTCTGTAGACAGTCAATCAGATCCTCACCACAAAATTGGTGAGATGAAAGAAGAAGAGAAGAGAAGAGAAGAGAAGAGAAGAGAAGAGAAGAGAAGAGAAGAGAAGAGAAGAGAAGAGAAGAGAAGAGAAGAGAAGAGAAGAGAAGAGAAGAGAAGAGAAGAGAAGAGAAGAGAAGAGAAGAGAAGAGAAGAGAAGAGAAGAGAAGAGAAGAGAAGAGAAGAGAAGAGAAGAGAAGAGAAGAGAAGAGCTCATCTGAGGTCATGTTGTCAAGACTAGCACAGGCTTCATGAACAGACAATGATTGTGAGTATTCATATTGATCTCCCAAGGCAACCCCATTCATTTTGGGCTCCAAAAGACAGTTAATCTTAGTTAAGAATAAATACACTCAATTATTGGAAAGGAAAAAAAACAGCAGTGTATTTATTGTGAGGAAATCGAAAGTAATTACTCTGGAGAAAGTTATGTTGGAGTCTGAAAGTGCAATACATTAACTGTCATAATTTTTAAAGCAGTTGGCAAAGACCATTCCAATACATCCCTCCTTGTGACCTAGGAAAGACTGAAGGAGCAGTCCAGGGGAGATAGCACTGCTGAGCAAGTTCTTTGCTGATTAACAAACTCTCTCTGGCTGGAGGGGTTATAGAGAGCCCCATTCACTTGCGTGGCAGCTCTCAGAGGGACTTGCACCACCTACCCAAAGGTGGTCCCCCAGGACTACAGCAGGGAGCTGAACAGTGGTGTGTTCTCCTAGATCTCTGGCTTTGGGCTCTCAGAACGCGTGGCATGTGCCAGTTTCCTTAAAATGAGACATGGTTCAAACTAGGATGAAGGAAAGTCAAGCAGGAAAAATCAAACAGGGATTGCCAAGTTCAAAATTCAGGGCACAATTTTGCTGATATTATGAAGAAAGAGAAGGCCAGGGGTAGCTGGACGGAAGCTTGTTTATATTTATCTTGTACTGAATGTGCCAATCTGTTGCTGAACTTGGGTGTTCTGAAGAGCAGTGTACTCATTTCATGGTTGCAGCATGTCTGGGCTCACAGAAGGCATTTCTAAACCCGAGACTCTTCAGCAGGTCCATCCATGAGGTGTTTCCAAGCTGAAGGCTCTGACCTTTCTACCACTTCTCCCTCATACACCCACCACCCGTTACATTGCTGCAGTAAGGAAGGTGTGCTTGTCCTGTGACTGCAACAATTTCCTTTTCTCTCTAGCTTTGAGCATACCCATGTCCCTTGAACCTGAGCTTCCATTCTCCTTCCTTGCTCTGAAAACAGTTTGTTAAGACTACTCATGTATTTTGGTAAGGTCCCAGCAAACTATCAAAGAAAAACACCCTTTTAAGTGGTTGTGGCAAGCTTTAAATGATTTAAATTGCTTTCATCTACTTGGAAAAAAAAAAAAAAAGCGAGGCTAATGTTTTAGCACCCACTTCTCACAAAGTAAGGCCTTCAGGACCCTCTGCAACCAGCACAAGCAGCGCTTCCCCAAAGAAGGGGAAAGCCCCATCATGGTTTACGGCTGAGTTGTCAGCTCGTGGTGGAGTACTGATTTGTAACAGAATGTGAAAAGGCTGTACAGGGAGCTGTGAACTTCCCAGTGACAGTCCCAAATGCACAACATTTCATCCTGTATGTGACCATTGCGGGCTGCCACCAACCTCAAGGTACCAGTGGTCCCCCTGTGCTCCTGGACATATTCCCTGACTGATTCCCACATCTGTCTCAAGACCACATAGCTATCATAGAATCACTTGAGTTGAAGGGGACCCTTCAAGGCCATCTGGTCCAACCCCTCTGCAATTCACAGGGACACCCACAACTCCATCAGGTGCTCAGAGCCCCTCCGGACCGACCTTGGGTGTCTACAGGGACAACATATCCACCACTTCTCTGGGGAAATCCTATGAACAGATTCATATAAATAGCTAAGAAACATTTCAGCATAATTTCTCTTATCGGTTGTCTCATGCAAGTCACTCATAAAAAAATGTATTCTCTTTTCTCTCCAGGCCACAAGATAACACTTGTAAGATAAAGCTTTTCAGTGTACCCATCAATCACTCCATTTAACATTTGCAAATTAGGATTTCACACTTTGACCTCCTCTAGGTTTTCTCCGATTTCTTCTTCAAAATTGAACTTACAAGTAATTGCCTTCAGTCCTCACCCACTGTGTCACAGCCAGCATGTAGCACCTGTAGTAAAAGAAATCCCACAGAAAAAAAATCAGGAGGGCCACACTCCTCTATTACTGTTCCTCTAGTCTCAACCTGCCTGTGGATGGATCCCTCCAGGGATCTCTATACAGTCCTTTGGGGTCTCCCAGCCAACATCACCTCCATGGACACAGGGAAAATGTTTCACCACAACTCTTCTGCACTGCAGAGGTGCTCAGGCTCTTGGAAAACTCTGCAACCCACCAAGGCTATGTATTTAGTGCTATCTGCAACAGTTTGCTCTACGGAAGGACAGAAACCCCTCTCTATCTGTGATCCCAGTAATTCCAGTGGGCCTCACTGGTGTTTCTCCTGCAGGACAGTATCATGCAGTATGAAATGTAGTATAATCCAGAAAAAAAAGTTCTATCACCATGGTGTTATTTGTCCCACCAAAAAGAAAAAAAAAACAACAGTGATCACAACTAAATTCTACAAAGCAGAGCCAATTATCAATTATTACTAGTCGTCCTGTAACTCCACACTACTCAGCTCCCCTGCTCCTTGTGGTTTTTCTTACAGCTGGAGCTGCCTGCATCATTCATTCAGGCTTTTTCCCAGCTCTCTGGAGCTTCTCCCTTTCTTTGTGTTTACTGGAAATCTCCATTAGCATTTCGGAGAATGCCCTGGCCCAACTTTGTTAAAGCCTTTGATGCAATTATCTGGATGCACTGATTTTAAAATAACTGCATTTGGCTATCACTGTTAAACAACACCTTTAAACACTGCTGGGATAGAAAACAATCCCTACAACTGTGGCAATGCTGATGGACAGCAGGAGCTGTGTGCTGCAGGTAGAGCAATAGGGGTAGCTTGTATCACATGGTCCTGAGCAAAACAAACAGAAAACCATGAACAAGGTGGGATGGGGAGGCCTCTCAACCTGGAGCTTACAGCAGGGCAAACACTGAACACGAACTAGGATGAGCTGGGTGTTGTAATTCCTGCACCTAACAATACAGCTTTGTTGGCACCAGCATGATAGATGCCAACTCTGTGTGACTCTGTGTCATCAGTGAGAGTTAGTTACAGAAACACATGCCTGGAAAATGCAATACCTGCATCAGGCTTTGGAGAATAAATGTGTATATAAAGGCTGTAATATCAATTTTCTTCAGATTAGAATTTAAAGCTGAATTCTCCCCCTGGTTAGGCAACACAATCGTCTCCATTGGCATGCTAAGATAAACATATCTATAAACATATCTGGCTGTCACTAGTGTAAGTCTGAGCATTTACATCACATTGCTGCAGGAGCTGACCACCTCCTTGGAAGCATGCTGCTGTGATAGCACACAGTGCCAGTGTTCTCCTTAGTCATGAGTATTGAATTAAAACCCTGAACCAGCTCAACACTTCTCTGCTACCTGAACAATGCCTCTGGAAAAGCTCAGGTTCTGAGCAGGTCTGGCTGACAGAGATGATAGAGGCAAAACATCTTGGATGGACATCATGGAACTCAGCACATCCACCTGGACTGACCCCTGTACACTTCCACATACTGAAGCACTACTTTTGCACAGGTAGCAGAGGCATTTATTGCATGCTTCCATACAGAATCGTTAAGGTTGGAAAGACCACTAAGATCATCACGTCCAACCATCATCCCATCATCATTAACCCATGTCACTCAGTGTCACAAGGATGTGCACCAGCACTTCATTTTGGAACCCAGGGAATTTTGGAGAAAGGTATTGTGTTAAAAACACTCCCAGAGCCCCAGAAAATAACTTGCAGGATGTACTACAATGTGCTCTAACAGCAGATTTGGAGTTCAGCATGACCAGATGTCTTTGAGGAGATCCACTGTCTTTTCCTTGATGTAAACACATACAACAGAACAAAGAGTTTTTGAAGCATACTATATTATTCCTATATTTCAGCAAACAGCAAAAAATAACCTTCAAATTAGACATAGCACAGGAGAATACGAACCACATGGTCTGGATTAACTCATTACTGATTTCTATATGTACATTTTTTTTCCAACACTTTCTGCAATTCTTCCTGTTCTTTTACACCCATTCTGCTCTGCTTGAGCCCCTGCTTTCAGACCAGCAAGCTGTACATCTCAGAACAGTTTTGACTTCAGTTCTCAGGAGCTAAAGATGCAAAACTGCTAGAGAAATGACAGCAAAATATGGTGGCATCTGGGTGGTTTTCTTTAAAATAGACATGGATGCTGAGGAAGGTATTGGAGTGTGACCCTGAAGCCAGGCTGAGAAGCTGTGGTGGGTCAGGAGGAGAACAAAGGGTCCTTTGAACCTTTGTCAGCATTTCCTCTCTCTTCTGCCCACCATCTAAAATAGCTCTGCCAGAGTCAAGCTGATCGTACCACTGTGCTGGAGGGAAAAACAGGGTCAAAAAATATGTAGTGCTCTATGGAGCTGACAGAACCATCCAGTGAGCCCAGACCCATCTGGACTTGTGCATTAAGTTGTGGCTGCTGCAGATCAGCTTTCAGACCCCAAACCCACTGCTCTTCCTTGTGCTGAGAAGCTGTGCAGAGCACTGGGGAGATGCTTTTGGTCCTTCAGGTGTATCGGTGCTGCCACCTGCTTCTTACCAATGGCAGGATGGCAGTACACCCTGTCTTGTGGATATGAAATTGAGTACAGCTGTTCAAATGCTGAATGATTCGCAAGTGATGAAGTGAAATCCTGTCTGTTCATTCAAGCACATGACTCCTCCACGTTTTCAGCAAGACAAAATTACTCTTCAGTCTGCTAGCTGAGACTTGATAAATCAGATTAACCTGTCCCAGCAATGATGGATCAGTCTTCCCTTTGATGCACAGTGCTTCCAAGCAGGACTGAAATGCAGATATCTCCAGTGAGGAGTCACTGCTGTGCCCTGGACAAGGAAGGATGTGGTTCTGCTTTGCTCAGAGGCTGAAACGATCTCGATGGCATCCCCACATGATCTGCTCTGCCCTTTCCCTGTGATGTGGTTTCATGCAACGTTCAAGTGCCAAAGGACTCCAGGTGTACAGGGATGTATGTCCTTGGTGTTAACTGCAGAGCTGGGGGTTGGAACCAGATATCTCTAAGCTCCCATCCGACTCAAACCATTCCCAATTCTGACTTTTCATGGCCACAAATTTCTACGGAGTTGTGCCAAGGAGAAGAGTTGCATTACCAAAATGGGCCAAGTTACTGATCCCAGCGTTACTCGTCATGAGACTGTGAAGCTGGAGCACATAGCAAGGCAATGAGCTGCACCTACTGGGAAGTTTGGGGGCTTTATCTCTCCTAGAGTGCCTCTATGGGCTTTTGACAAATAAAGCTGGCTCACTGTGTGCCATTAGAACATGAAAATCAAATGCTCAGTGTGCAGACATTTTGGAAAAGTAAAGTAAGCTATGCCATCCCCCAAATGCCACTCTGCTCCTTTTCCTGGGTCTGCCCAGCTCTTTAGCTCAGAAATGCTGGTAGCAGGGAAAGAAAAGATTAACGTGTTTTCAGATACCCAATAATAGTTCTTCTTCTAATTAAAGCAAATCAGCAGATTTAATGTACACATCTCAGCAGCAGGTTGCCTTTCTAATATTACCAGGCATTAATCAACAGAGAATGAGTTTTAAATAAGTTAGCAGTGAGCAACTGGAGAACTGAAACAGGGCGAGCATCTCCATCAGTAAAGCTGAATGATTTATTGAGAAGAAAAATATGTCTCACACCCATCCTTGTGCTCCTTCGGTGCTAAGCACACACATTTAAGAGTCAGGAATACCAGGAGAATGGATCCGTGCCCGCACTTCAGTTCAGATGCAATATCAGCTCCAGCAAAGTCACAGCACACGATGAAGATATCAGCAGTTGTAATTATTCAGCAGAATATTTCCTCCGGTCCCAGATTTGAGGCTCATGGTGAGTTTTCTATCACAAAGCAAGCCAGGGTCCCTGATGAGAACTACCCTGGCACATTCTTTGTTGTAGCTTTTGAAATGACCTCTGGATATTTGGTTCTGGGGAATTTCGAGAAATATTGAAAAGTGATGAATTGAAACGCACCTGAAACTCCATCAGACTTCTTTTGGATTTTGCATTTAATTGAATTTCATCCTGCATTGTCCCAGAGTGTCACTGAGAGATGATGTGTCTTTTATAGCTTCTGTGGAGTGCTATCTTCCTGGAACAACTGTGAGTGTAAAGAGATGGGTTGGATGTGGACACGTTATTAAGAGCGCTCCGTGCTTTCTGATCTATGTGCATTTCTACGAGAGGATGGGAGCACTGCTCCCACAGCCCATCCAGCACTGAGCCCACTGCCAGTCACCGAGGTTTAAAATGAGACAGAAATTTCATCCAACATGAAGGCGATATTCTCATAGAGAAATGTAGGATTTTTTGCATTCACTGTGTGATGGGAATGAATCCATGGTGATATTCCTCTGGGGGGCTGAGGCTGGTGGGCAGGGTGAGCAGGTGGCAGGAGGCTGCTTTGGCATCACACACCTTTCTCCCTTCCTTAGGTGCCCTGTGCAGTGTGAAGAGGGATACACCAGGAGCAGAGCAAGGGGTGGTGATTTTCAGCTGTGAGGCTTTGGGGATGGTTTCTAGGGATCCCAGGGAACTACAGGCCAGCAAGCTATGCCTCTGTGAATTGGAAGATCATGGAGTGCACCCTCCTGGAAGTTGTATTGCGCCACATGTAAGATGAGGAGGTGATCCAAGACAGTCAGCACAGCTTCTCTAAGGGCAAATCATGCCTGATCAGTCCAATGGCTTTCTGTGATGAAGTGATGGTACTGGTGGACAAAAGGAGGGAAACTGATGTCACCTACCTGGACTTGTGCAAGGCCTTTAACATGGTCCCAGAGCTCATCCTCATCTCTAAGGTGGAGAGATATGTGACCAAAGGCTGGGCTACTCAGTGGATAAGGAATTGGTTGGAAGGTCACAGCCAAAGAGTAGTGCTCAGTGGTAATACATGCAAGGTGGAGGCCAGTCAAGAGTGCTGTCTGCAAGTGGTCTATCTTGGAAACAATACTCTTAAACACCTTCATCAGGGTGACAGGGGGATCAAGTGCACCCTCAGCAGGTTTGAAGATGACTCCAAGCTGAGTGGTACAGTTGACCTGAGCTGGGGCCTGACTTAGTGGATGGCAACCCCACCGTCAGCAGGGACTTGGAACTAGGTGATCTTTGAGGTCCTTTCCAATCCAACCTGTTCTATGAACCTCTGAATCCATAAGAGCTGCATATTGGCACTGCTGGTCGTTTAGTCCTTACGCTGTTAAAAGACTTTTCTTCTCCTTCCCAAGAATCCACCACGATTTAGCAGCGACCCCTTCCACCCTGCAGGGTGTACACACCCCACATCTGGAGCACCAGGCTGATGCAGCACAGCAAGGAGTGGCAAAGAGAGCTGAATGCCACACGGATGGGCATGCAGTTCAGTGCCATCCCAGCATGATGTTGTCTGTATCATCAGGTTATCCCCATTCATCCCTCTGCTGCCAGACATCGCTGCTTTGTGCAGGAACAGGTCACAAAGTGCAGATTTGATACCCAACTCCATTCCTCTAAAATTAAACAGGTAAATATATGCTTTGAACCAGATAAATAATAACAATAAATAGAGCATGGCAGCTTCCAGAATATTCTCTTTGTTCTCAGAGACTGACAGATTTTTTCCTCTGTTTGAAACTGTATCACAAAATATTATCCTTCTGCTATGGCACCCTATAAACAAACTGCTTTCCTCATTTGTCACATGCTGTTCCTGCACTTCTCTCTGCATTATTCTCTTCTCAGATGATGCCCCATCAGACGATGGGAAGGATGTTCCCACTCACTAATTGATGTCTGTTCCTCCCTCAGAAAGCAGTGGCTGGGGATTTTCCTGGCTGCCTGAAGAAGGGAAAGAGTTTCTGCCATCACCACAGGGTCCATTCAGCACAGACCTGAGTACACGAGAGCTTTTCCAGTCTCAGAATATTTTTAATTGGTTCTTTTTTTCTTTTTTTCTTTTTTTTTTTCCAATGGGCTGCACAGTTTTTGAAAGGCTCTTAATTCTTATTAATTTTCCTGATAGCAGACGTGGCCTTCTTTTGATGTGCAAATGCAAAGCATTTTTTTCCCCCCACTCAGCATAGATAGGGATCTCTGGGAAATGAATATTATACTAGCATTGGGAAGGAACAGGGGAGGGAGGAGCAGACAGGGAGGGATGGAGAGGAAAGCAGGAAGCATCCAGGCAGGAGATACTGATGGTTGTTTCAAAATTGAAGAGAAAATATGCCATTCTACCCATGATTTCAATTCACTGCAGTTCATACACCAGCACAATGGAAAAAGCTCAAGAGCTTTTTCCCCTCCCACCCTGACCCTTACCAGCATGCACACACAGCTCCCAAGCCCCAGAGCAGCCTTCAGAAGTGGTGCGTGCTCTTGGCAGCATCCCCTGGACACACAGTAGAGAGGGGATGCTCAAGAAAAACTGTCCCATGTATAATGGGGCATAGGCACTGGAAATCATAGAATCATCATGGTTGGTAAAGACAACTAGAATCACCAGCCCATCTCCATGCCCACTGACCACGTTCTTCAATGTCACATCTTCACTGTTGTGGAACATCTCCGGTGATGGTGACCCCACCACCCCAAGGGCAGACTGTGCCAATGTCCTATCACTCTTTCTGAGAATAAATTTTTCCATTCAATCTGACCCTTCTCTGCTGCAACTTAACCTCTTGCCCTAAACCACCCAGAAACATCAGAGTTTGAGTCAACAACACCAGAAGCAATGACAGCCTGGGTTCTACCTATCCAAGCACAAATGCTCATTCCAAGCTTTCTTCTTATGTAGCTTTGTGGCACCCTTGGCTCTGCCTGGAGATCTTCCATGGCTGAGCTGTGGCACTCTCTGTGAGTAACTGCATATGGCAAGTAAAGCCATGGTACTGCTTCCCTACAGTGTCCCAGAAGGGAGCTAGGTGGCATTAATGTCCCTGCAGACACCCAAGGTCAGGCTAGATGGGCTCTGAGCACCTGATGAGCTGTGGCTGTCCCTGCATTGCAGGGGAGTTGGACCAGATGGGCTTTAAAGGTCCCTTCCACCTTAAATGTTTCTATGATTCTTTAACTCCATGACACTTCGATCAAGGCAGCGATCCCACTGCACTGCACAGAGGTGAAGCAGGTCCAAAATGTGAGTGCGATGGGAGATCCCAATTTTGGTCACCTATCTGGGGAAAGGAAAGGTCTTCTACTGAAAAAAATAAATAAATAAAAATAAAAATAAAACTCATTTAGAGGCATTGTATCATCATTCCCAGATGTGTTAAGAGAGAATGTTAAAGAAAGGATGAACATATCAGATGTCTGAACACTCATCAATTTATTTCTCTTTATTTTATTGACTGATCAGATTAATATGTTGTTGCCAATACATTAAATTAGCCGTGAAACATTCTGTATGAAACCATCGTTATTTTTGCCCATGTCTTACTGTAACTGCTTGTTACCAGTGAGCATCTTTATGGGCCACAATGGCTCGTTCATTTGGTTCTCACTAGCACCCTTACATCCATCCCGGTTTTTGTTCGTTTCACAGGTAGAAGCTGTATCCTTTCTAGAAATATCACCTTACATTTAGCAAGATTAAAACACATGCTGACTGCATTGCGAAGGAGCTCAGGTCATTCTGCAAACACTGACTTGTCCCCGTGCACCAATCTGCTTTATCTGCAGAATCCATGTGATGATTTAACACATGCTTGGCTCTGGGTCGCTGATGAGGATGAAGGCTGTCACAGCTCCCTCCCAGGAACTCATACCAACTCTGCAGAAGTTTATGAGCTTTTGGGGATATTATATCCCCAGAAAATTACTCCAGTGAGTGAACTTAAGGGTTATCAAAGGAGCTTATGTCAAGCCAACCAGAAAGACAAAAAACACAACTTGGCAAGGCACACCCAACGTGACTATGAAGATTATTTCTGTCCAAAATGAATGAGATACTCATAACAGTAGAGAAGCCATCCCCAGTGAAACTGAGCCCTCACAGATACAAGTGAAAAGAATGTCACTTCGCATTCATCCTGCACAGCAGAATGATGAATTGAGAGCAATGCAATGGAGATAACACAGAGAATTCAAGCTTGACTACAATATAGAACTTACGCAGAATATAAAGGAGGTGATAAAAATTGTGAGACAGAGAGAACTCATGGTTTTGGTTCAGAAGATTTGCTTTAAAACATAGTGCAGATGTCCAGTATACCTTAAAAGAAACTTTACCTAATTCCACCATGGATTCTGCTGCCTCCACTATGCTGCCTAGGGCAAATCTGTGGCCCTGCAAGCATGACTTGTGTGAGAGAAGGAAATCCTCCAGACTCTGGCAGGCAAAATGTATTTCCCCTTTCTTCTTCCAGCCCAGGACCCAACCCAACACATCAGCATGTCTGGCTATCTGGCACAGAGCACAGTGAGGGTCACATCACAGAATCATTAAGGCTGGAGAAGACCTCCAAAATTATCTAATCCAACCATCCACCTTCCACCAGTATTTCCCCAATAAAACCTCAGGACAGCATCTAAACATTTCTTGAACTCCTCCAGGGACAGTGACTCAACCATGCCCCTAAGCAACCCGTTCCAGTGCATGACCACTCTTGTGGAAAATAAATTTCTCCTAATACTCAACCCAACTCTACCCTAGCAGCAACTTAAAGCAGGAAACAGCAGGACTCAGGAGGAGTTTGTTCCTCCCAGGTGTATGGGAACTGTTGAATCACAGCCTGAACCACTGATTGGTCGTCGAGCACTGAGTCAACCACAGGAGTACAGGTGATGGTAATGTACCTGTGTGATTGGAAGGGGTGGAGTCTGGCTCCGCTTCTCCCAGATCACATTTAAGGGCTGACCACCACTGGGGAAGGATCTGTTGTTGGAGATCCCTTCCCTGTAGGGTTATCTGTGAGCCTCTCTTTATTCACCAGTTGTCTGTGTACCATCCATGTAAGCCTGACAAAATATACTATCTTCTTCACCATTCCTTCTGAGTATTGCTCATTTGGGTTATTCCTCCAACACCAGGCCACTTGGAAGGACTTTTCCTATCCTCTCTCTGGCTCACGGACCAGCTGAAGATGCTGGGGAGGTCCTCCTGGAAGGCATATGTGCTTTTGTTCCTTTAGCTGAAGGAGGAGGAAGGAAAGTGCAGTCCAAGGGCAGACAGACTTCTTGCTGAACCTGACACTTATTCCTTTGCTGTGCTGACTTGGCAGCATTATCAGTGGGGTTACCATGACAGCTGACAGGGCAGAAAGCCCATCGGAGTGCCTAGCAAGTCCCTCACCCTTCCTTCCCTCTTGGGTGGGCCTGGGGGGGAATTTTAACATTTTGCATTTTAATGTTATAAGCCAGATGCTATGCAGAGTAAATCACCTGCATTTACTTGCTGCGAATGATGAAATGCACAGGTTTTGTTTGCATTCTGGCATCTCCCAGCAGCAGATTTCCTTGGCAACTTTGATGTAATGTGTTTGTGAGTTATTGGGGGTGGATTTCAGCACACATAAGGGAGACACGGTAAGCTTTGACCAAATGTGTCTAATCAGGGACGCCGAGAAAGACAACAGAATCAGCTCAGTTTCTCCTGGTAGCAACTCAGCCTGGGCTATTGCAAGTACAGGAAGAGGAGGAGTGGCATATTCATTTTAAAAGGTTAACCCTGGGATAAGGTGGTGAAAGCAGCAATTTTCAGCTATTACCTCCCACCAAAATATGTGGGAGTAGACTCAGACACAAACTAGTTAAAACTAGAGGTAATACCAGGTAGATGTTCAGACCTGCCCACCTTGTGTCCTAATTCCACCCCAAAATGCTTCATCCCCATTTGGGGCACCAGGCAGGGCCATCCATTAGGCTGACCACCAGCCCAAAGCAGAGGAGGAGAAACAGGGTTTGACCCAGTTAAGTAGAGAAAGCACAGCTGATTTGTCCATGTAAGTATCAAAAACATGAAAACTGACCATAGAGCTTTGTCAGTTGTTGATAGTAGGAAGGGGGTGATCACTCATCAGCATTTTAAACCTTCCTATGTTGTAACTAAAGACACAGCGTTGAAAAATTGAACAGGAAAGCCCCGTTCCTGAATGCTTAATTAGGTGTTGGCATACAATATTCATTAAAGGCTCACATATTCTAACCAACGCACAGAAAACTCAATACACCTGAAATATAACCTACCTCTGGGAACAGCATGCCCATGGCACATCTTCTACCACTCCCTGCATGGCAACAGAGGCTGCAGAGGGGGATCAGTGAGTGAGACCGTATGATTACATGGGCTTGGATGGCTGCGGGATTTATGGTCCAGCAGATCCTCTGGAGATGCCATCAGAGAAGTGCTTCACGTTGGTGCCTGGAGGTGTACAAAACATCGGCAGGTATTCCTCCATAGAGCTTGAGGGCATACTCAGGAAAATAAACGGTTCAATCGAAAGCTGTAAAAATACATCAGCTTATTAAGAAGAAATATAAACTGTGAAATATTCACTTGGAAAAATATGTCGTCTAGAGCATTTGATACCCATGGTGTATGCCCTAGACTACAGTCAGAGCGTAGACCTAGACCCACTGTCTTAGAACAATGTCAGAACAGCAGAAAAATGGGAGGAATGGGTCTGCAATGGGTTGGTGTTGTGAAATTTTAGCCTTGAAATCATAACTTGATGGCATGGGCAAAAAAAGTGCTCCAAAACTTTAAGGCTAAGAGGCTAAAGGGCAGAATAACTTTCTAACTTACTTCTCTCTCTTTCACCAGTCGAAGGACTTTACCCAGGGGTTTGGGTTGATTCTTTTTAATTTCATATTCCCCTGCTTTTTGGGCGGCCAAGTCAAGAGGGAATTGATTTTCAGAGAGTGCCCAACCCTTGCCCTTGAACTTTAATCCTCTCTGATTTATTAAAGCAACCAGAGGACCTAGCGACTTGCAACAACCTTGGCATGAGGCCACGTCTAAGGGCTCAACGAATTTTTAAAAGACAAATCTTCTGGCAAAGGAGAGGGTAGAAAAGAAAAATGAGACATGCTGCTGGAGCCAGGCCATATTAGGCTTTCACAGCAAAGACTACAATGGAAATATGGGGTTTTTTCTTTTTTTTTTTTTTTTTAATTCTGGAAATATACTTGCAGAAACTGTCCATAGGGGAATTTTTTTTTGGCAAATATTTTTGCTCTCTCTACCCCAAAGCAGAGAGACCAAAATGCCACAGGGCAAAATATTTATGCTTCAAAAACCACTACCACAGTTTCAGAGGTATTTCCAATACAGCTTGACACTGTGGAGCCTTCGTTCAGGTCATACATATCATACAAGTGACCCCAATCAGATCAAGAAGAGACCACGTGGGCATGCCAAGAGCCAGGTGAGGAAATCGCCGTGAAAAAACAGCATGACCTGGAGGTTTTAAGGCACACCTCCATCCTCTCCAGTGTAGGCACCGTGCATTCCATCTTCCCTTCTGCTGCCATCATCATGCACAGTTTGCTGGGCACCTCTCTTCCATCATCCATGGGGAGCGATAGGTGGTGTGGATTGGCACCCAGAGGAGGGGTTGAAAAGAGAGTTCAGAAGACCCAGAAGTTGTCTGCTGGGGAAGAGGCACTGTCCATGATGGAAAAACCTGCACTCCTTCCAACACAGCTCTGGGCTGACCACAGGAACAGATGCTGATCCCACCACCCAGGGATCTGAGGGGACCACCCCGTGCTTGTGCTGCAGCCTCCCGTGGGAAGGGGGTTCACTCTTTAAGCACAGACATAAAAAAACCCTCCATGATCGATGGCCACGGCATGCTGGAGTTTATTCTCATTCGCAGCAGTTAGCCCTTATGTCCCAATGACATGGGTTTGAATAAGTATGTGTCGGAATGCCTTGATTTCTCAAGCAGCAGCCTTGTAAATAGTCCTTCAGGCTAATGGAGCATTAAAATCCCTGGAAAGACAGAGCTCAGCAGCTGTCCTCCAGCCTGGAGCAGCTCTTGGGGTGCCATGTGTGTGCACCACGTGTCAGGAGGAGGTGGGGAGGAGGGGAGTGGCATTGTGCCAGCCAAACCATCCTGTAGTGCAGCAGTAGATTTTGACATGGCCAGTGGGCATGGTGGAGATGGGTCGACAGTTGGGCTTGATGAACCTAGTGGTCTTTTCCAACTTGAATGACACTACGATTCCATGAACTGTTCGACTCATGGCACCATTGGGCAAATGTGGCATCGGGGGTGCCACCACTCACGTGCCTCACCCACCCCAGCAACCAGGTTTCACAAAGTTATTTTTGGTAACACAGATGCAGATTCCATCTCTTAAATCTTTAAAGCTTATCAGAGTTGTGTTTTTGTTTTGTTTTGTTTTTTTTCCTTTCCCATTTTCAGCCGTGTATATTCTTAACCACCGAGATCTTCTTATGTATAATAAATACAAAAAAGCTTCTCTTCCCAGCTTTGCTGCTAAAGCCAAGATGATTATAAAGCTAAATCCTCAGCATATGGCATGGGAACTGTACTTGCAAACTTCTCGCTTGCACCAAAGGGCGAATTAACCATTGATGTGTGCTCAGGAGTACTGGTTTGCAAGGAAAGCAGGACAGATGTGTGAGCAGGGCACACTGGCTGATATCTTGAGCAAAGCAATTGCCCAGGTTTATATTTCTTGCACTCACAGGAAGCCCCAGAGCAGGTTGGCATGAATCATAGAACAACCTGAGCTGGAAGATACCCACAAAGATCACCAAGTCCAGCTCAAATATTAGGAAAAATGTCTCTGAAAGAGTAGTAGGGCATTGACTCAGCCTGCCCAGGGTAGTGTGTGCACATGCAGAAGTGGCACTGAGTGACACAATCCATGGGCACAAGTCAGGGTGGGTTGGGGTTGGAGCAGGGGATCTTAGAGGTCTTTTCCAACCTTAACGATTTTATGATGTCTTGCAAAGCCTGGAAAGAAGTGAGCAGCATGAATGGGCTACCAAGGTTTGCTGATGAGTTGCACAGAAGAACCGGCACCATCCCACAAAGCAAGATATGGCCACAGGGAGCTGGGCTCCTCCGAACCCAAGTCAGAGCACCAGGTGCTATCCCAAGGCAGTTTGAAGATGCTCTTCACTGGAACCAGACCTTACAACCAGCCTCCCCCACATCATACACTGCTCCACCACAGATGGGGACACTGAGCAGAACCTCAGCCACTGACTACAATGGAAAGAGGTGAGCAGGGACACAACCATACTCAACTATACATAGCCACCTCGAAGAGGTGAAAAAGCTGCGAATGAGAGAGACATACTTGCCACAAACTGCAGCTGCAGGAGAAGCCCAGCCAGCCTCAGCTATCCCTGCATCAGATGGGATAACAGCCCCACTGTGTGGCTCACAAAGATGGAGCACATCTCACAGAGCAGAGTACAGGGAACTGTTGGCGAAGAGCTGGGTAACAACTCAGAGCCAGGTTCAGAGGCAAACCTAAGGGGCAGAGGATTGAGAGATGGCTTTAGTGTAAAAGCTGATAAATATTTTATTTTATTGGGTATGTTTGTGTCTGAATACCCAGGATTGGTTTGTTTTCTTTCCATTATTTCCATTTTTTTCAGCAAACTTTTCCCATTTCTAATATATATGTAATATATATACATATAAATGAAAGGGGAAATCAAGTTTATTTGCTTTTAAAATATCATTCTCAACTGCTATTTGAATGTGAGCCTGGTGGGTGAATGACATCCACGCTGGCTATCAGTGATGAGATTGCAGCAAAAAGGACAATGCAGCAATCACTCTGAAACAGGGCACAGGAGATCTCCACGAGCTTGTAAATCTTAACTCGGGTCTCTGCTTAAGCAGAGACAAAGGAGAGGCTAAGGAAGCTAGGGCAGGCTTCTAGACACCCTGAGGCAGGAGGTTGCTCTGAGTACCTCCTACAAGTTAACAATACTGTGAGCTGAGGCAGCCAGAGAATGAGTTTGAATGAGCACTGCTGCAAATACATCACAGTCCAAACCCAACCCTTGATGTCAGGGCAAAGTTATAGCATGGAGCAGAGTCAGCACCGGATAGTTTGCATGTCTGATTTGCAAGGAGAAAAACAGCAGCCCAAAGTCACCCTTCAGGCTTCACCTATTGCAGTCATTAGTGTTGAAACGGATGGCTGCACTGGTTCAAGTATGCATTTTTTTGATCACATCTCAAAGAGAGGGCGCATGCAGCCAGCTGGAGCTCTATATGTCAGAAGCTTGCACGAGGCACCATAAATCAAGCAGTCCTGAACGCAGTTCAGAGCCAGAGGGCTTCATCTGAAAGTATTCCTGGGTCACCCGATAAGGAGATTTCATACGTACACATATTAAATAAATAAAAAAGAAAAAAGAGCTTTTGCTTCTGTTTCACTTGGCTCCTTTAGCACTCTGTTCACTGTGCATGCCATCAATAATCATCTAGATTAGAGCTTCAGACATCTCTTTGAACAGCAGACACCTTTTGTTTCAGGGTTAGTTATGTCACTTCAAATATACTTCAAATGTGGACAGGGAGCTGCATGCACAGATGACCTGAAGGGTGCTTGCTCTCTCTCTACTGGTGTGGACAAGCTCTCAGTGCACGGACCACTGTGGTGTGATGCACCATGGCAGAAAGGATGCCAGCTGTGAACAGGCCTGGTTCTGAGCATGTGAGGTGAACAAAATGATGGCAGTGAGGATGCATGCTTCCCTTACACTGCTGCCCGTGTGAGTAGCTGTGATGTACTCCCTTGTTATCAGTACTCTTGAGTATCTCAGAGAACAAGGAGTCCTGGAGAACTGCTGTCTTTGAGAAGATGGAAGAAGTGCCGAGATATCTGGAAATCAATTCTTTGACTCAGGAAGAAGCTTTCAGTGAGATCTTTTACAGGTAATTTGTCACTTGGTATAGAACAGAACAGTTCAATGATTTCAAAGGAGCTGTTAATATCTCAATGGAAAAACAGTATGAAACACCTTGTGGATGGCAACAGAGGTCAGGCATCCACTTGCTTGAGAAAGAGAGTGTTCCATCCCAACAGAGCTACTTTCATGTCTCACAATAATACCTATTTGAGCTGTATTTGTAATTGCATCACCAATGCCCCTCCTTTGAGTCTGCACACATAGCCTGCTTCTGTTCAGAGCAATGAGCCCAGTGGTAATCTCCTCTAACCTCCACTGATAACAGCAAATGGCCACCAAAATGTTATAAAGGAGCTAACCCATCAGCCATCAAATAAAGCAGCTCAACCTACAGCATCACTGCGCCCAATGAAAGACAGCCTGAGTCAGAACACATGGGCATCAGTCTTCTCTAGTGCAACCACGACCATGATGTAGTACCTCGTGGTTGCTCTGTAGAAGTTGGCCATATTACTAATGAAATCAGCCTGCTTCCCAAGCAGGAGCAAAGCAGCAGAGCAGACAATCTTGCAAAGTGGTTTTGGAAGAGGAATGTAAGCCCTAATGCTACGAAATTATAAGTGCAAGGAGAGGGAAATGGCACATAGCTCTTTGGATGTCACATAGGAACAGCTGAGGTTGACCTGTAAATCACAGGGAGGCAATCACCAAGCAGCTCTGGGAAAGGAGCACTCCAGTGAGTCATTATGACAAGAGGACTCCAGAGCTAAGCAGAGGTGGAGGAAGGCCATTTGTAAGACAGTATCTAAACTGTCAAATGGGCCATCTGTGTCGGTAACACATGGTGTGCAGCCTCAATGAAGAGCTCCTAGAAAATGGTAAATTATCTGATCAATGGAAAACACAGCTCCACTGCTGTATAAATCCTTAGTTCAGTCATACTCCAGCTTCAATCACCTCATCTCAGACATGTATTTGGGTACAAGGGGTGGACAAGAGGGTGATGTAAAGCCTGGAATGGTTTTTGTATGAGGAAAACTGGAGGACAGGACCCTTCAGCATAGAGAAGGGATTGTCTCAATAGACGTATGAAAGAAGTCAACAAATCCATGAGAACTCTGAGAGGATGTGTAGGGCCATGTTTCTCATTTCTCTCCCTGCAGAGAATGAAGGGACATCAAATTAAACAAGAAAAAACACATAATATTCACAGAGAGGGTGAAAAAATGGAAGAATTCAACACAGATAAATGCAAAGTGATGCACACAGGAAGAACAAATCCTAATTTCAGATACACTGTAATGGGCTCCAAAAAAATACCACTCAAGAATAAAGAGCTGGAGTTCATTCAGTTCTCTGCTGTGGTCAAAAAATAAAAAAAAATAATATTGGGAATGAACAGAACACAACCCTCACCTTGTAAAACACCCAGTTTCACCTGCAAGTGAATCTCAGACCAGCAGGAGTCACTGTGTGGAACTATAGTGCTCTGTTTTCATCTTGATTCATGTTTCAGTTGTGGGTCCAGCTGGAGCCTGAGTTTACAATCATTGTCAAGTTTAATCCTTCAGAGGCTCTTCACCACAAGGGCTGACCTGTGTCTCCTTCCCTCTGACTCTTTGGTCCCAATCTTATCTATGGGAGCACTTTCCTTCTCATAGCAGCTCAGAGCTCCTGTAAGGTTGCTTTGAGATCCTCAGCACAAAGAATTTGTTCAACTCTTTTGGAAACTTGAGCAGACCACACTACGGATTTCTCAGCATTTTGATACATAATCCCTTGCTGACCCTTCAGGTAGTCCTTCCCTTCACAAAAGTCTTGTTGACTTCTCCCATAAATCATATCTCAGTAATGCACTCCCTAATTCCCAACCATTCTACAGTTTTACTTCATTTGGGCATTCAATATTAATCTACTCAGCTCCTGGATATGCTCAAATATATAAAAAAAAAAAAAATCAAGGTCTCACTGCGTTCTTGCACCCTATAGAGAGAGAATATTTTTAAGTAAGTTTCACAGTAGACTTAATGCAGTTAATAGTTCAGCTATTTCATCCTTGAATTCCTTTAGAGCTCTTGACTGAAAACCACTTGGTGCAGCTGATCTGGCACCATTTATTTTGTCGAGGCGCTTTATTACTTCAACTACTGAAACATCATTTTGAGACACATTTTTCTGACTCATCCCCCGTAAAGAAATGTTCCAGGCTGGGGACTCCAGTAAGCTTCTCCACACAGATGAAGAACACTTGCTCAGCTTCTCTGCTATGCTCTTATCCTCTTCGCTAGGTGCTTTCACACCTAGGTTATTAGTTGGTCCTAGAGTGCATTTGAGAAAGAAAATATAATTGGCATGCGATGTCTGAGTGAGCACTGGCAGAATGAGTGACTCTCGCGGCAGCGTGGGCAATGCTTTGAGAAGCTGCCTCTCACCCCAAGGTCAGCAAACTTCAGATTTTCAAGGACAAAATAAGTAGCATACGGCCGATGGTGATTGTCCATTGACCATCCCGTAGTAGAGCACAGTGGGCTGCTCACAGTATTCCCCTCGTCTTCTTGTGTGAGCTCTTCTCCTGAGACAGGATCCAGAGCCTCAAGTTGTACTGCTACCAGCCACTCTTTCCTGCTGCTGGCCTCTACTACAGCCTGCCTTCCCCACATGAACACAAACCATCACCTGCAGGTCAGCATGAACCCCACAGGGGAAGACTGCAAACCCTTTGGATAGGTACAACACATGGAAGATGCCAAGGTGATCAGACAAGTATTAAAGACTCTTGAAAGATAAGCACCACGCAGCCTGGATACGGTGGGCAGACGACTGCTTTAGATGCCTCAGCCAGGTGCTCTACAACCAGAGCAAAGCTGTGTGGTCCCGATGTGACTTTGGTGTGTACAATAGAAACAAAGACACAACTGGCTCCTTGCACTGGGAAGAGTCAATTTGCACATACAAAGCCTTCCACCTCTTCCTTGCCTTTTCACATATGTTGCCCAGTTCCCCAAAATACGATGTTCCCATCACCTGCCTGAAGAAACTGCTCTGCACCAAGTGGATGACCTTGGGAAGACCTCAGCAAACGCCAAGATACCAAGCAGCTTCCAAATCAGCTGCACTACTGCTTTCTCTCTCACTCCATTCCCAAAACTACCCCACTGACATCACAAGACGGACTCAGGGCAAAAAGTTCTCATCAAGACCATCAGCACCCACTTTGCCACCATCAGAGACAGGATGCACCCCCTCCTTTAGGGCTGGGGTGACAGTTGCTGTAACCTCTGGGTGCTGCCTGTTGCATTCAAATTTGGTTAGACCAGCATTATTAGCCTTGCAGGCTCCTGCCTTCCAGTCCTGTAACAGCACATCACTTTCTCTCTGCCAGGCAATTCCATGTTCTCCATCTTTATCTCCTCCTTTAAGAGCCTCAGCTGTGCTCCCTAAATCTCCTCCACCTGGCCCAAGGCTGCAGCTCCCTCCAACTCCAAGGAGTTCAGAGCCACAGCCTTTCTCCATCAGCTCTAATTCAATTACAGCCTCCGCAAATATTTCAGTTAGGCTTTGAGCTGTTCAGTGGAATTTGTATCTAGCAAAAAGTGGATTTGCTTCTCTATTACAGGCAGTTCCTACAAATGAGAACAATTTTCCACCACATTAGCATTCTGGTCACCTTATCACCACATGCAAAATGTGCCTCTGCCTTTTTAATGCTTTCCTCCCCATGCTCCAGAGGACCGAGAAGCCTCTTGTTTCTCCTTGGATTTCTCTATACAGAGCACAGAACAGCAGTCTTGCAGCACTCCATGAGTGTCAGTGATGATTATGATTCAGAACCAGCAGAGCTAATGGAAATAGCGAAGAAGAGTAGTTGTGCCTTGTTCCCAATTTGTGGAGCTACATACAAGTCTAAGTCAATGGGTTGGCTTTTGGGTGATAGATCCAAGGTTCAGATCCTACAGATAGCACATGTGGAATGTCCTGCAGGATTCAAACCTTGACTGTTCCTATTTCTCTATGTCAGGTCTTCATACTTAGACAGAGGTCAGCATGCTCCCCTCTATCAGGTGATAATGAAAAACCTAAAGGCAGAACTTGGGAACAGCAGTCTTCCAGGGGAAAGAAGCACTGCCACCACACTCAAGATACACTCAGCCATGATTTCATATAGAACAGTACAGTTGGTTTTGTCCCAGAAGGAAGCAGTCCATCCCTCCCTGCTAACCTGACACATCCCTCTAACACGAAGCCCCGCTGCTCCTACATTTGCCTCTTTGGTTTGTAGACTTGATGCGGCTCTATATCCCGTTGCTTTTGCAGCTGAAAGATCTGTAAGTCTCTCAGTAAATAGGACCTGCTGCCTCTCTTTTTTTAACGCATCTGCAGTTTTTCGCGCTCTGTGCAGTTGAGCAGCTCTGAGCGAGGAGTTGTATGGAGCAAACTTGCCATCTAGTGGGTGACCGCCTATCTGCAGAGGATGCTCGGGTTTATTTGCCTCTAACAGTCTCCGGAGGGTAGGATTTGTCTCTAATGGGGACGACGTAAGAGGGAGAGCTTCCACACAAGCTGATTTTGAGGGTAAGGAAAGACCTACTCAAAATGACCATCTCCATTAGCAGCAAAAAGATCAGATGCCCGGGTTGGTTTCCAAGCTCGCTTGTAGCCACTGATGTCAAGAGAGAAGGAGGCTGCGTGCGTGGCCATGGGCAGAAAAAGGCCCCAAGATGCCATTCTGAGGATTTGTCACGACTGCCTGGAGCAGCCTCACTCATGCTCCTCCCATACTCTGGAGACACCAGAAGCAGTTCGGGTTGAAGAAATGCAAGTGGACTCAACCAGAGCAGGATTTTACTATGCAAGTTGTGCAAGATCTTCTTAGCAGAAACAGCTGCATAAATTCTGAGAGCTGAGAGAGGCTGTAGGTTCAGGGGCACTTTGCACTCTGTAAAATGGAAAGCGAAGTATGAAGTGCAGTGCTGAGCAGAATAAAGAAGTCCTTGCACAGCGAGCATGAAATCCATCCAGTGTCAGGTTATTACTGGCCTTTGCCTATCGTAAAAAGGACTCCTGAAAATCACTTCAGCATTTTTATTAAAGTTGCTAAAAGAATGAGAAAAAACGCATTGGAATACCAAGAGATAAGGCTCTTCTTGTGATGGCAACCATTATTCTCATTCTCTTGAGCCCTAAAGAGAGATGCTATGGCCAGGAGCCCTATGTTTGACTGTGAAACTGTTGAACACAAACCAATTTCAAGAGAGGTTAGGACAAGCCAGAGAATTAGCAGCATAAATAGTGGTCAGTGGAAAGTGCCCATCTCCTTTGTGCATGGGGAGCAGGGTAGGACTGAATGTTTCCGCCTTCCTAAACCAAAAGGTTTTCATCTGCAATTCTAGCTCTCCTTTCTCTCCAAGAAGGTCAGATGTCACCTCCTTGCCTCATTTCTTCTCCATTTACTGGCAGTTCCTTCTTTTTATCAGCAGTAGTCAATATGCACTTCTATTCACCATCTTTCTTTTTCATTTCCATTGGATTCTCTGATATTATTTATACCTAATAAAAATAAAATAAAATAAAATAAAATAAAATAAAATAAATCTATTTTCCCCTTATTTTTTTACATCTTCTTGTTTTTACCAAAGAAGATCAGCATTAAATGTATTTTTTTCTTATTTCCATATTGTCTCTGAATGATTTTCTTTATTTTCTTCCTAATCTTACCATATTTTGCTGTTCTTTTTCTCAGTAAATCACGTGGTCTTCCCTGTTGTCCCTTTTCCTACTCTCTCCTAATTTTCCCTCATTTTGGCTAACTTTTTCGTTGGTCAATGGATCTCTTCCCATTTTGTCCCAGAACACAGTTTGTTCCCTGCTCTTTGTGTGTCACCTTCTTTAAGAGTAGCAAGGCATCACCAGCCCCTATCTCATTTCTTGCCATCTTTTCCCTGTTGGATAAAATGGTGGCAAACATTGTTTCTCACGTTTCTCATTTCTTCCCCATCATTTTTCATTGTTTTTATTTTTTTTACACATAATCCCTCCAGTGGAACAGCATGGCAATGGATTTCTCTCATTTTTCTTCTGTTCTTTACTTTCCTATCCAGTTTCTCCTGTCACCCAAACATCTTTCTTCTGTTCCCCTTGGGTGGCTAGAGGTTTTTTTCCTTTTCCTTCCTCCACAATTCTCTTTTCCCAATGGAAAAGGGACACCTACAAAAAGCCCCACACCGAACACACATCTATGGCAGGTGTGACACACAAGTCACATCCACAAGGCTCATTTCTAAACAGGTGCTTGCTGAAGGCCACCAGTACATGCAACAACACGTAAACACAATCCAAGTAGTCATGCAGAAGACCTTTGAGCATTCTGGGTAGTGCCTGCATGGGACACCTCTTCATAGGAAATCATGCTTCATGCTGCTCACTTGGATCCAAGTGGCTCTCACGAGGCTGGAGGGGGTGGGGGAGGGAGGGAGGGGGGAGGTGCTTTGTTTTCCTCAAAATGTTTTGGGGATTATTACAAAATAAAAAAATGGCTTGGTATTTGCAACAGTGAAATTAATGAGTGAAATTAATCATCATTAATCCGATCACTTAGAACCACAGAATCATTAGGGATGGAAAAGATCACTAAGATCCCAAAGCCCAACCCATTCCCTCCATGCCACTGACCATGTCCCTCAGTGCCACATCTCCATGTTCCTTGAACATTTCCAGGAATGGTGGCTCCACCACTACCCTAGGCAGCCTGTGCCAGTGCATCACTGCTAATTCTGAGAAGAAATTGTTCCTAACATCCAACCTTCCCACAGCAGACTAGGAAGGATGGAAGTTGGTTGCATGGTCACTCAGTGTTACCAATGGATGGGGAAGGATGGTCACCCAAGATTAATGCTCCTTTAGTGGGAACTAATAGGAAAACATCACAGGTTAACCCACAGGTTAACCAGTGGAAAATCCTTTCTAAAATCCCCCCATGTCTTTGCTCAGCCATTCTTACCCATGATGCACTAGGCTAGGCAACATGACCGATTAATTTCATGTCTTCATGAAATTAATTAGCAATTTGAGAAATTACCATGAAAGGTAAGTGTGGCTCATTGCTCAAAATTGCTAGGAATAAGGAGAGGTCCTTATCTAGAGTGAAAACAGATATCCTGACCCATTGTAGAGAGGATGGTGTTTATGACCATAAATACATGTATTTCACTTCCCACAGCCACCTTGGCTTAATGCACCATGAATATTGCTGGTCCTTCCAGAATGCTCTACCTCATTGCAGCCAACAAGTGAACAACGAAGTGGACTTCCAGTAACAACCACGTCCTTTCAGATGCTGGGAACTGGCTAGATTAAAAAGAGGCCTATTCTGGACTTCCTAAGGATGCTGGGAATTAATCAATCAATGACAAATCCTCTCCTCCTCAACTGCCATTATGGGGAAAGGCACCATGTGCACAAATGCCTCTGAGGAACAGATGTCTTCTGCAGGGCACAGGAATGGAGCAGTTTGAGAAATAGATAGCACCAACTGACAGTCAGTACCCCAGCCATAAATAATTGCAGGAACTATCGGGTAGAAATGCAACTAATGAATCTAATTACCTAGAAATTAATCAGCATAAGTCAAGCCTAATCGTGCTTAACAGCCATGTCCCCCATTTAATGCAAACGTCTGAATTACGCATTGTAAACCATGCTTGTACCTGATTAACATCAAGGAGGGTGGAAATGGATGGACATATGGCAGCTGTAAGGATGGGAGGAAAGAGGAACAGAGACCACACTGCTGCCCAGGGGATGTCCTGGAGCTGGTGAGTGTTCCTCTCTGAGACAAGTGGGATCCCTAGCCACCAAACCTGAGTGTCCCTCTGGGAGCAATCTCTTTGCTTCTTGTTTTAGGGGAGTTAGCTCACCCTGATCATCCCCAGTGCCCAAGAAATGTCTAGAGGTGGTATCGGCAAAAACACTTCTGAATCAGTGGCATCCTGCAGGAACTATTGGAATTAGATCATAGTCAGCAAATACTCTGTTGGTTCAGCACCACTGCACATTGCATTACTGTATGACACTAATAACTAACCAGGAGAAAAATGTCTCAAGCGAGCTAGTGTCATCACAGAACCACAGAAATTAATCAGCAAATGTTAAATGTGCTTCCATAAAGCCTTCATGCTCCACACTCCCCATTGGTTGGCTGGACTGACTAATGATAGTCACTGAAATACTTCTGATTAACCAGTACTGCCCAGAAATAGTAGGAAATAGTTAATTAACACAACGCAAGTGCATTTCCACTTAGTCAACACCAGCTAGGGGATACAGTTATTTCTCATCATCAGCAGAAATTGTCTGCTTACCTGGCACTTCTGCTGCCATCAGATGGGACTGAAATTAACTGCCACCCCCGAAAGCAGCATGAGCACCAGCTTGTGTCAGCACCAAGTAAATACGCCTTCAATTAGCCCATAGCTGTAATTCATACCAATGATGGGAGCCTTTACAACGACCCCAGACATCTCTGATTGAACAGCACGACTTAAGAAGCAGGAGGGATAAAGTCAAGGAGGACAATATGTGTAATACATAGAATCAAACAGCCCTATGCCTGCTCCCTGTTCTGCAGATGTTTGGGAGAAGCTCTGGCTAGCAGATGTAGGTGCTAACTGGTGAACAGTTTCCAATGACTGTGCAATAATTCTTGCTAATTACCCTCTCCAGCCATTCCTGCGGAAGGAAGGAGATGACACCTCCCTTGCGACAAATGCCACCAATTATCCAGACGTCTCTTGCCTTGCTGGGACATCATTAACCTGACATGAGTGTTCCTCACTTCTCTGCCTGCATAAGGAAAGATGAAAATTGTTCTCATGAGATGAGGAGGCCACCAATTACCCTGTGTTCCTTAAAGGGGGAGCTTAATCAGCACAAAGCAAATATATCAGCCAGGAAGCACAAGAGTCTGCAATCCCCAGGCATTAGGAGACGCTTTCCATAAGTAAATATCTCTCATGGGTGAGTGCTCTCCAAACATACACAATCGCTCAAGCAGAAGGCAAGTAATCTTCCAGCTAAGCAGTACTGTCATGGGGAGGCAGCACTGTCCATAGTAGAAAAACAGCTATTTTTGAGGATCAATCTGGCCTCAATTCATTTTATCCAGTTAGTGTATTGGATTATCTTCTCCTTCTCCTTCTCCTTCTCCTTCTCCTTCTCCTTCTCCTTCTCCTTCTCCTTCTCCTTCTCCTTCTCCTTCTCCTTCTCCTTCTCCTTCTCCTTCTCCTTCTCCTTCTCCTTCTCCTTCTCCTTCTCCTTCTCCTTCTCCTTCTCCTTCTCTTCCATTCCACTCCATTCTGTTCCATTTCCTTCCACTCCATTCAATTTTATTAATTTTCTGATTATACTTACACAAGACATAGATAACCATTTCCCTGTTTTCTTGATATAAGAGTATCCCAAAACCACCCTCAGTCCTTTATCATTACCAATTCAGTCCCAGGCACCCTTGCCATATAATCATGGTCACCATTATCACAGTACAAATAGCTTTCCCTTCTCAGACAGAAATTCTCATTTTCCTTGGGGAGATGAGCATCTCTTATCCATCAGTGTTTGAATAGTGGTTTATACCAAAGGGCTGTTTCTATGAATTTCATGTTGCTCCTACAGAACTTCCTGCATTATTTATTAAAAGTATCATTTTTTTTCTTTTATGTATGTATCCTAGTTCATAATTACTGATGCAGAGCATTGTTTCTTAGTATTTCATCCAGTTTTAGGTATGTTAAACAACATCTGTGTAGAGGGTCTGGCATAGCCTTCCCTAGGGACACATATTGCACTGGATGATTTCAAGGATGCACTGGCATCCCAAAGCTTCTGAGCATGAGGTAAGGCAGAAATATCACATTTTAGGTGAAGAGAAGGCTCTGGAAGGACCTTCCTGTGGCCTTCCAGTACCTAAAGGGAGCTTATAAACAGGGCTGCACATCATAAGTAAAATCAGAAATCTCCCCAGTCCAGAAAAATGTAATGAGGAACACTTGTATTTTGACTGGGAAGAAAGCAGGCAAAGATTTCCATTTTCACTCCCACTCTGCTCCTGCAAGGAAGTGCAGCCATCAGTACTGCACGAAATTCTCATTTCCCCCATCACACGCAGCGAAACTCTCCTTGGGCATTCTCCTGCAAATTAAAAACAGTATTTTCTCCAACGAGAGGTGTGAAATAGGTTTCTCCTCTTTAAAATTATTTGAAAGCTCCTAAACAGAATAATTCCTCATATTTAAACTTCTTTTTTTCCTGAAGTGTTTCTGCCCGCAGCCATCCCAAAGCACTCCTGATGTGTGTGGCCCAGCCAGCAAGAAGACCTGGGGAGGCACGATGCTTCCCCCTGCCCTTGCTCTCCATCTACTCCTCCAAATCACCCCCTAAACCCAAAAGCTTCATTCCCACCCCACTGAGCAACCACCCATCAACGTGGACCTCTCCACTCGAAGCTCCCAAGTGAGTGTGAGAATAGAGCAGCAAAGATATCGCTTGGGAAACCAGGTTCTCCCGGCAGGACCTTGGACAGCATCCCGGTGAAGACACAGGACCTCAGCCATCGCACCCAACATGCTTTGCCACGGTTCCCAGCCCTGGGAAGGAGCCTAGCCAGGACCTAAGGGTAGCTTCCAAATGGGAAGATCTGTGGGAGCCGTCCAGCAGCACAACTTGTGACTTTGGGTATACATGAGGAGGTAGAGCAGCCAGGGATGCATTACTGCCCCCATTCCCCACCCCAAGTCCTGGTCACAGCAGTGAGCTTGTTCCCTTTGGGGTTTGGGGATATGGCAAGAGGTGGCATCAGGAACCTCAAGGAGAAAGCCATAACCCATGAAAACAGAAGGGAAAGCACGATTTCCAATTTGCCTTTGGGCTGTATCCCAGGATGGGAGATGGGAGGCTGGAGGGATGCTGCAGAGTGGAAGGGGCATGTAAGGACCCTGTTCTTCATCCAAGAAAACTCGGACTCCTCAGGATCACTCCGGCCTTCCCATAGTAGGTCCCTTCCCACCAGCAGGTCCCCTCCCACCCTCAGCCCTCCACAGTTGAGCCCAATGTCCCCAACCCCATATGGTGTTGATAAGATCTACCCAAGATCTCTAGGCAGTGTCCCGAGCCCTGCTGTGGGGCTGCTCCCACCAGGCTGAGCATCCCTTGGAGCACTCAGTGGCAGAACACCTCATGCTCTGGATTTGTCCCTTGGGTGAGGCAGTGGTAGTGTCCCTTGTCCCAGGTTGTCCCCATACCTCCTCACGTGCCGTGCTGCCCAGCTCTGCTCCCAGCACACCGAGCTCCTCCACCTGCAGCTCTCGCAGGCAGCACTGGATGTGGTGCAGGACCCTCAGAGCCCCACAGTGGTGCTGCTGAAGGTCGGGCACGGTGCTTGGGGACAGGGAGGAGACAGAGCAGTGGCACAGGGATTCGCCACATCTCCGTACACCTGTGGCATGGCTCAACCCAGCTTTGGAAGGGCCAGGAGGGGGTGGCCGGGCTGGGCCCCATACACATGTTGCTGTCTCCCGCAGGGCTCTTGCTGGGGTCAGTGGCTCCTTCAGGGCTTCTGGGACTGCCAGCTCCTGCAGGTGACAGTGCTCCTGACAGACACAGATGGCTCCATTCACCTGCAGTTCACGTGCAGAGGGTCACCCATGGGGTCCCAAGCACCAAACCACCATCACCCCATGGCCCAGCCTCTTCCTTGACCTTCTTCAGGTTCTCCTGCAGCTGCCGGAGTGTGGCCATCCTCTCCTTCTGCAGCACTGCCCTCAGCTGCCCCAGGGCTTCCTGCCTCTGCCGCAGCACAAAGAGTGTCTGGAGCTGCAGCCCATGGAGCCTCTGCAGGAAAGGTGTCACATCCCAGGCCAGGCCCAGCAAGGCTCATCCCAAGGCCATCTCCATGACTCGAGTGCAGGCTGTGTCTGCACCACTCTGCACTGTCCAGCACCCCACCTGTATCTGGGGCACTGCAGAGAACCATGGACCCCCAGCCAGGCCCATGCACATCCAGAGGGCTCCTGTTCCTCACAAATTCTGCGTATTTCAGCTCTCTGATGCTCACTGCCCAGAGAGCTGTGGATGCCCCATCTCTGGAGCTGCCTAAGGCCAGGCTGCGTGGGGCTCTGGGCAGGCTGATCTGGTGGGGGTCAACCAGCCCAGGGCTGTGGTCAGGGCTGGGGGGGCTGTAAGGTCCTTTCTGACCCAACCATACTGTGATTCTTTGATTCTACAATTAAAATTGTATAAATGTACAATTAAAACCTTCCCACAGATCACCTCGATTTGGCTTTAGGATGGGGCGCTCTGTGGCTGGGTGAGAGCCTTCCATTGCCAAGGGATGTTTCACACCCTCACAGCCCACACCCACAGCCCACACCCCTGGTGGGCACCAACCTCCTGCAGCTCCCGTTTCTCTTCTCTGAGATCCAGCGTTTTCCTCCACGCCTTCCCTGTGCATCCAGCGCAACCCTTCTGTCCCTGCTGAGACAGGAATCCCCCTTCCACCTCCCTCCTGCTCCTCCCTCCCCTCCCATGGCATGGCCAGCCCAGCCCCTGCCCTGCTGTCCCCCACCCTGTCCCATCTCAGAGTGCTCACCACCTTCTTCATATCCACACGATCCCATGCGTGTGCCCTACAGAAGGAAGAGCATCACCCTGCGGGACACCCCAGAAGCCACCTGTTGCCCATAGGACCCTGCAGCAGGGTTGTTCCCCGAGGCCACAGCCACACACCTGGCCCCATCCCCATTGCTCTGCGTGCCCCAGGCTCCAGCTCCTGGCTCCTGTGTCCTCTCTGTGCTGCTCTGCAGGGCCCGGTGCAGCGCTGCCAGCTGGAGGGAGTGGGATAGACACGGGTGGATGGCTCCAATCCATCAACCCCTGGGCAGTGTTGCCACGTTCAGCCAGCACTTATGCAGCTAATTAACTCGATGAAGGCAATGACTTTTACAAACTGGTTATGAACAGTCCCCCCCACCCCTGGAGGGTTTTTCTTCAGGATTTCATTCGCAGTTCATTTCTTTGATAAATGCCCCCAAGCTGACAGCCTTTCCATGGCCATCGTAGGGTCTAGACAAGGTCCTGTTTGGGACACAGGGACCCTCCACATGGGTACAGCCACGCTGCTGTGCCCATCGCACGCACCCTGTGGGACAGGACAGCCTTCTTCTTCCAGCGTTGCCACTGGCGCTCAGTCACATGCCCTGGGCAGGACACCCCATGCTGCCTCTCTGTCTGGAGGCTGCATCTCCCAGTGGGTCCCACTGCTGCCTTGGTGCCTGTGGGAACATGGAAGGGACTGCGGACACCATAAACCCACTAACAAGTGGGACTGGCCCTGGGCTGCCTGCCCTCCCTGCTACATGACCCCCCCACACACATATCACCCAGCCCCAAGAGGGTCCCCAGCCCCACCAGGCCCCTGCCACCCCTCCTTGTCCCCATTCCTCCCTCCAGTCCTAGCACCCGAGTCCAGCAGCACACTCACAGTGAGCTCTCTTCCTCCCATCGCCATCTCCTTCTTTGTCCACATTGAGGGTGACATCCCCTCCGTGCCAGCCCCGGTATGCTGGTAGCTCCTGCCATCTGGGGTGTCCCATGGCCCTGGCCCTGCTCCTGATGGCTGAGCTGCCCGAGGGTTTCCAGGGATGCCCAGTGTCCCCATCCCCACCATGCAGAGTGGTGACTGAAGGCTTTGCCCCAGGGGTTGGTCCCCAGCAGGATGTATCCACCCTGCCCTGCACTGGGTGCTCAGAGTGGGGTGGGCAGAGGGTCTCAGCCCCACTCTGGCTCAGCCTGGATATCCTGGCTCCGAGTGACTCCAGGCTCCCCCTCCTCATCAACCTTGGGGACATGTCCTGCCAGGGGGACTGCCTCGGGAGCAGGGCCCCGTCCTGCTCACTGCCGTCCTCCTCCTCAGAGGTCCCCACTGTGCCCTCCCAACACCTGGCAGCCATGTCCTCAGTGCAGACAAAGCTGGAGCTGCTCCCACTGCCCCTCTGTAGGTCCCAGCAGCTCCACGCTCTGCATCCTGGCATCCCTGTGTGGGGAGCAGCGAGCCTGGAGCCCCCAAAGCCGGGATCTGCAGCTGGAGCCACTGCCGAAATGCAAATAGAGCAGGAGTCACTGTGTGAGCTTTGGCTCGAGGACTGTCACACAGCACAGCGTGTAAAGGCACGGGGCAGGATGCTGCTGCAACAAGGAACAACCAGCTGATGCGAGCCCCCAGGCCCCAAAATGCCCTTTGCATCCCTCCACAAGCTCTGCTCCCTCCTGCTCGCCATTTTGCTGTGTTGTGCTGTTCTTCTATTGAAATGGGGACAGCTGCAGGATGCTGCGTGCACCAAGCAAGCAAAACTCCCCATCCCTACTCACCAACTGTCCCACGAACACTGATGGTGTTGGGAGAAGCTCTGCCACGTGTTCCAGCACCTTGCTGCTGCAGGGGGGACGGGGAGGGAGCACCCCGGGTTGCAGGGTTCTGCTCCACAAGTCTCGAGGTCCTCATTACGCTTCAGAGTGAACGCCCCCGAGCCCCGAGATGGCCCCAAGCTGCGTGATGGCCAGGGGACACCTCCCTGGGGAAAGACGAGAGGTCGGCGCGCTCGCTGCACCCAGGAGCTGCCCCAGCATGCTGTTGTCTGTCACCTGGCAACACTGTGGTGATCCAGCCAGCCCCAGCCCGCCCAAGGGCCTCCTCCACCTCCCCTGGGCCTCCTCCCCAGGAGATGTCCCCTGCTGCTCTGCTCCTGTTCCTCCTCCGCTGGGCCGCCCCTCCGGTCCCTCCCAGCCTTCACCTCCTTCCCTGGCTGAACGTCCTCTGAATGGGACAACCTTTGCGGTTCCATCTCTCCCAGCCATTAAGGCTGGAACTCGTTGATCTTTAAGGTCCCTCCCGATTCAAGCCATTCTATGATTCTATGACCTCTCCCGCCCTGCCAGGACAACCCCTTCCTTGGTCCTCAGTATCTTTCCCACGGCCACCTCTCCTGTCCCTGCTTATCTGGCCCCCCTCCTACCCTGAACAATCTCCCCATGGCCACCATCCCTCACTCTCCCCCCCCAGGGCCACCTTCCCTTGGCCATCTCCCCCTTTGGGCCGCCTCCACTGGACCACCTCCCCCTGAACCTTCCCTGGGCCTCCCAACAGACAACCCTCCCTCCTTGGATAGTGGGGTCACCTCGTACCCAGAGCTCAGCCACCTCAGGACCCCCCCCCCACCAGCCTGCAGACCCAGGGAGCAAGAATATTGCGCCTTTTAAAACTCCCGAATCCAAGTTTTATTACCGTGTAGGAGAAGAGGGGTCACTCACAATATATTGCTCGAAAAGAAATACATTCAACAGCATTTACAGTAGAATGACATTAAAATCTTTTGTTTGGGGCAGGGGGAGAGGGGAATAGAAAGACCAGGAGATGGTGCTCAGATGAAGCGTTGCCGCTAGGTGACCTCTGGGAGATACCACAAGTTTTAAAATGAGCCTAAAAAAGAATGGGGGATTTCTGATGCTGGGGGGCTCCTCACGCTCCCCAGGCTCTGCTACGCTGTGCAGTGCCCGCAATGGTGACTCTGGGAGCGACACAGTGGGAGGAACAGAGCTCACTGTGTCCCACCCGCAGGATGCGTCCTGGGGACACCGAGCTGAAGCTGTGGGGCAGTCAGGGGTGTGGGGGCTGCTCACCTTTCCCAGCTCTCTCGCAAAAGAAAAGAGGAAAATAAGGCATTCTCGAGGCGGGAGCGTCTCCAACGCAGATGTGTGTGCCCTGGGGCTGGATGCGGCACTGCTCGAGCCAGCTGCATCCAACCAGCTAACACTGCAGCTTTCAGAGCTTCGGGGCAAAACGTCACTTCTCCACTTCGGGAATGAGTCACCACCACCCCTACACACCCTGCCTGGGGACGGGCCCAGCGAAGCGCTCGCCCTCGTGCTACAAAAACTCAGACAGACACTTCTGTCTTCATCATTTTTCACCTATTGTTGTACCATAGAAATTTAAGCAAAATAATTTTCTATATATTTATATATATATGTATATATATATAAATTAGAAGCAAATAAATAAGATTCAGGGGTAGGCTGAGATGAGTGGGTGTCGCCACTCCAAGAGCCACTCACTACTGCTATGCCATATGAGGTCTATATATACTGTACACAGGGGTTTGCTGCGGGCAGCAGGTCTGGGGGTGCTGGGAGAGAAGCCACCAGGAGGAGGAACCTGATTGCATAAGTGTTTCATGGGTTTCGCAGTTCCCATTGCCTCGAAGTTCATTATTGCTAATTATCTTCTGATGGGGACGTGGCAGTCCGGCTACAGGTGGGCCGTGGGAGGGAGCGCTCTGCACGGTGTGATGAAGACCCCGGGGATAAATGAAACAGGAGGAGGCAAACACAGGTGTGCAGGTTTCTGGCTCCCCTTGTCGTGGTGGGATGTCAGCTCCTGGGTCCTCCCCCTCCGTGCCCGGAGCAGCAGCACCACAGCCATGGAAAAAAACCAGGTCACCAGCTGAGACATCACGGGGAAGCACGGGCAGCCTCCAGCGACGGCTGCAGCCACACGCTGCTTTCTGGGCAGGATTTACAGCTGTCTGTGTTTGCTTCTGAAGGAATCTGAACCGGGAGATGAACGTTTTGGGGAAAAGATGGCAAAAGAAAGAGCTCACACAAATGCACAGCATCCCCACGACGCGAGCATCTTTGGAAGTCAGCGTCTCGGCCGCTACAGCCGAGGCGCTGAAAGGTATAGGCAGCAGCTCCTGACAGCAATAAATATCCTAATAGGCTAAAAACGACCCAGAGCCACACGTCCTCTTTCCTAATCAGTAGCTGAAAAAGCCACCGTTAAAAAAAAAAAAAAAAAGAAAGATGCAATTCATTAGTGCATAAAAAAATAGGTTTGGAATCCCTTTGTCAAATTTCTGCCTGTGCTGACGCCACGCGTGTGTGTTATCTGCGCTGCCAACCACCGGCAGCACGCCGCCCGCGTGTCCTCGCTGCCCCTCCGTCTGTCTGTCCCTCTGCAGCTCAGAAGATATCGGGGCACGAGCTCCAGTCCTGCTTGTCCTTGGCCTCCCAGTAGCCGCCTTTGTAGGTGCAGATCAGCTCCCCCGTCATGGGATCCACCTTCCGCTCAAACCACAGCGGGATGTAGCCCTCGTAGTCCTTGCCTGCACGGGGAGGAGAAGCAAGGGAGGTTGGGTATTGGGAAAAATTCCTTCTTGGAGAAAGGGGTCAGGCGTCGGCACGGGCTGCCCAGGGAGCTGGTGGAGTCACTGCTCCCAGAGGTGTCTGAGAAATGTGGGGGTGGAATCCCAGAACTGTTCAGGTTGGAAAAGGCCACTGAGATCACCTAGCCCACCCACCAACCCATCTCCACCACGACCCTCCAAACGACGTGGCACTTGGGGACGCTGCTTAGTGGGCATGGTAAGGATGACCTGACAGAGGTCTTCCCCAAAATGAATGGTTCCATGAATGGTGGGGATGGGTCGGTGCCTGGACTTAATCTCGGAGGTCTACTTCAACCTCAACGAATCCATGATTCCAGGACTCAGTGATTCTACCACGAGGAGCCTGTCCTTCCTCCCCCAGCCCCACACAGCCTCCCCACAGCCCTCCATTCCCCCCCACAACATCCCACCTTCCTCCAGGGCTTCCACAGCCTCAGCCTCCCTCCTGCGGCGCACGGCCCGCTGCTTCTCCTCCAGCCGCTGCTTCTCCACGTTGGCCTCGTCCCAGCGGCCGCTCTCCATGAGCCGCTGGTCGGGGCGCAGCCGGCTGTCCGTGGGGGCCACGCGCTCCTCGGGCTCGTTGAGGGTGAGGGCCAGGCTGGAGAAGAAGTACATGTTCTCGGCGTTCTCCCTGCAGACAGACAGACACAATGAGGACCACAGAGGTGCCCGGCCCAAACAGGGCTTCCCATCCCTTCACACGTGTTCGTGTCTCACTCCAGTCCTCCTCTGTTGTTCTTGTCCCCAAAACTGCACTTAAGAAGCTCTGCATCCCACCCTGTAAGTGGAAATGGTGGCTCCAGGTGGCTATGAGGAGATGCCGATGATGCCTGCAGGGGTTTTGGGGGAAGCACAGATTCACTGGCTTGGTGTGGAGAAGCTAAAAGCAAAGCCAGCATGGGGATAACATCATTCCCTGCCACGGCCAGCAGCTAGGAAAGCAAAACTCCAACCCAAGGAACGTGCCAGACACAAAGTGAGCAACACCACAGGATGGCACTCACGGGAGGGGGTACTTCTTCCACAAGACCTTTGGGGACAGCGTCTGGTAGACAGTTTTCTGTTTGCCCTCGGAGCCGGCGCTGCCATGGCTGCTCTGCACGATCTTGGAGCACTCCATTTTCTCATCCCACGTGCCCGACATGACGTAGTGGGCTTTGCCATCTGCATCGCTCACCACCCCCGTCACCTGGCAGGAGAGACAGCAGTGCAGAAGATGGCTCCAGCGGCATCTGAAAGCACCCAGAGCCCTCCACGAGTAAAACACAGCGACTCAAGTGGTGCACTGTGTCCTCAGACAGGAGGACAGAACCCAGCAAGGTCCCATCCTGACACAGCCCCTCTGCACCCCACTCTTATCCCCCCCCCCCCCCCCACCAGTGCCATACACAGGCCAGCTCTGTTTCCAGCCCCCCTCCAGGCACCTGTGGCACACGGAGTACCAGTGCAGCTCTGCAGCCCCATGCTGGCTGCATCCCACCCCAGTGCCAGGACCCCATGAGCCCATCTGGGAGGACAGAACCCAGTGGGAAGGGCAGAGCCAGGCCAGAGAAAAGAGCAGGGAGATTTTTGGCTACGTACCTTTCGAGGGACATCCCTGGAGAAGTAGCTGTAGGGGGTAAATTTCAGCTGGCATTTATCTTTTGACTTATGGTTAACAATCTCTATTTCACCAGACTAGATAAAAGACACAGAACCACAGCAAGTGAGAGATTTCGCAAGGAGACAAATGAGCCGTTAGTCGTCGTCTGTGCAGCTGCACACCAACCTCAGTGCAGAACTATATCTGCTCCCCACTCCAGCCCCTCCAGCCCCATGGCGTGATGGGCCCAAGTAAAACACCCCACGCCAGACCTAGCCCCACACCACCCTGCTCCCCCGAGAGCCCATAGCCACTGACCTGGTCAATCCAGAGTTTGCCCACGATGATGTTGTGAACGGTGGAGGTGACTTTCCTCCAGACATAGTGATTCCCACTGGAGTGAAACTCGAGGTGGATGGCACCTGTGGAGAGCCCTGAGCTCAGGGTGGGGACAGGACAGGTGCCCAAGCACCGTGCCCTCCTTCTGTCCTCTAAAAGCTTTCATTTTGAAAGCCCATGGGAATGTGCTGCTCGGCTCCTGGTGTCATAGGGGATGGCACAAGTGAGCCACCCTTCCCTTGGTCAGGTCACTTACCCAGAGGCATGATGGAGAGGTATTTGCCCCTGAACTTGCTGGCGATGGTGATCTCCTGCCATAGTGTCCAGCCTCGCTTGGAGAAGACGTGGTGGGCAGCTGCTGGGGGGTGGTGGCTCACCTAGGAGGGAGAAAACCCATCAGCCCAATCAGGTTGGCCCTGTCCAGAGCTCAGTCACCGTCGCAGGACCAAAGAGAAAGGATGCTCAGAGGCTCAGTGCCTTCCTATGGACACAGAAAAAGCAGATGTGGCTGCAGCACAACCTGCCTGGTGGCTCTGGGGACACCACTCGAGTGCTGTCCCTTGGAAGGAATTTGTAAGCTGCCGTGTTCAAATACTTCACACCAGGGTAATTACAGCCTGAGTGCCCCGAGCAACTGGATTACAGCCGTGAGCAGAGCCAAAACCTCTCCATTAAATCCCACTGTCACCGGCAGGAGAAAATCCTATTTGGATAACTGGATTTCAGGCACTGGACTACCAGTGCCTCACTCAGCATGTCAGTGGGCCAAGGGATGTTCAGAGCAACAGGAACAGCATCCGTCTGTCTGTCCATCTATCCACCCCATGGTGTTAGCACAACCCAGGGCAGCACGCACTGACTACACCACCGACACTGGGCTGCTGCAAACCTGCCCCCCGTCTGCCCTTTGAGATGGGTCCAGGATTTAGGCAGACTTGCAGGCTCTGCTCACGGATCAAATGCTCCATAGTGCTGCAATGGAGCTGTTTTGCTCCGAGTTATGGCAAACCAAATTTTGGATGAATCGCTCCAGCCCCTACTATTCATCAGCACCCAAAACTCATGCACTCATGCACCCAAGGCAGCTGGAACAGCACATGGTAGGGTCAGAAATACCAGCAAGAAGGGTCAGCAGGGATACAAACCCTGGAGATCACCTACCAAAGCATCTTTACTTTTGTCTCTCACATGAGAGCTCTCATTGGCACAGAGGGGCACCTGCTCCACATCTGGGCTAACAGCAAAACCCTTTCTGTACATTGTGCCCTGATGAGCCATCTAAGCTGCCTCCCTGGACAAAAAGGTTCCTGCCTCCCTCTGAACAAGGTGCAGCATCTCCCAGAGTATGCCAAAGGGGACCAGGCACCTGGAAAACACCGTTTGCAAGCACAGCCCCACAGAACAGCTAACACACAGCCCTCACAGGTCTCAGTGCTAAATGGTGCTGCAGGTCTGGAACTCACATTGGTCTCTCTGCAGTGACAGAATTCTCTGGGTTTGTTCCTGAGTGCTGGGAAACATGACAGTCACTCCGTCCCTGGGACAGCACAGTCACCTGCTCGGGAGCCCAGAACCCCCCTAAAATGATGTCCTGCCTTCAATGGTGATAAACAGCTCCGTCCTTCCCCAGGAGGACGGGAAGGACCAGCTGAGCATGCTATGCTTTAAAAGAGTCAATTTTCTTCCAAGGCCTCAACCCATTAAGCTCCCCAGGTTTTTAATTAAGACCTGCTGGTTGATAGATGAACATCAGATGTACTCTGTCATTAGCACGTGGGGATGCTGCAGGTCCTCAGGTTGCCACCAAGCCTGGAAATTAAACCTTTGCAGCATAACAAAATCTTGAGGCTCCGTCCACCCATCAAGTGCACCGAAACGGGGAGATGCTCCATCTCCCACAAGAAAGGGCTGCGTTGGTCAGACACAAGCAGCAGGACAGGCACAGGGAGCCTTTCTGCACGGCTCACCTGCTCACACAGGGAACGGAAGCCCAGCTCCTCCAGCCGGTCGAGCTCGTAGGTCTCCCCCAGCAGTGGGTTGAACGGCTTCGCTGTGCGGTGCACTGTGGTCGAGTAGGAAGACACCGAAAAGGCGGCCACGAAACACATCTGCTCTGTGGAGCTCTCGCATTTGACTGCTTTGTCCAGCAGCTCGTGGTACTCCAGGTCCTCCGTCAGCCGCTGCAGCATGGAGAGCGGCTCGTTGAAGTTCACCTGCAGGGAGAGGAGTCGGCAAAGCGGGGTGGGTAACAGCTGGGCACTCCTGCACCGTGTCCCAGTGCACTGCAGCATCCTCCGTGGGGGCTGTGGCACGGGGCTGGATGTGGCAGGGAGCTCTGAGCAAGCACTGCCTCTGCAGCATCAAGTAAATGTTAAATAAAACAAGAAACTCGCACTGTAATGTGCTCCCTGAACCGTATCACAAGTGCCTGACGGCTCTGGAGTGCCCAGCTGGGCTGAGCTGGGAACAGCCGGGCCAGGAGCTAACCCCGCACTGTGTGAGGTCATACGTGCCCCAGTCCTCAGAACGACCCCAAGCAGTGAGCCCAGCTCCCTGCTGGGAACTTCCCACACCAATGAGCACCTCCATCACCTCAATGCTGCAGCCCAGCGACTGAGAGAGCCCTACTTTGGAATGAGCAGATGGCTGAAGGATAGGAGAACACTTCCAGAAGCCAAGTTACATGTTTTATATTGGAGAAAACAAACTCCAGACTGTTCTACTCTGGGATTTGGTCTGTAAGCAAGAGGGATCTTGAAGTATTCAAGAAAGGCAGTTATGTGGCAAGGGTAGTACGGCACATCCATGCCAGCTCAGCAGAACCTCAGGAGAGATGCAGGCAGCTCAACAACAAAGCAGCACTGCGTCCCACACTGGCACTGGCACACAGCAAAACCTCCCAGCAGAGGGATGAAGATTATCTCTTTCCAAAAAATGCAAAATCCCTACAGCTGTGTTGTTCCATTTCAGCGCTGAGGATTTCATTCATTCCAATGAAGGAAGGCAGTGCTTGCATGGAGAGGTTTTCCATGCATTGCATCCCCTGGGACATGCAGCCATGCGCTGCTGCCAGCCTGTGACTGCTCTAGTGGGTTTGATTGATAGGGAGAGCTTTCCTCTCTCCCAGCACCACAGCTGACACTATTTCACATCCTGAGCTGCTTTCTGTACCCATCATGTCCTCATCTGATCTTGATGTTGGTGCAGCAATGCTAACTGACAGCGCTAGGCTGCAGCTCTCAGCTGGAAACAGCACAAGGAAGGGACAAACTCACCCCTTAGTTCAAGTGTGTCAGGTACCATAAAACCAATTCCCCTATGCTTGCCAGGACGTGGTGAGTTTTGAGGAAATTAATTGCTTACAGTGGCACCCATGCCACTTTCTGGGCCAGTCAAGACCTGCTAGTGACCCACCAGCCTGGATAGGGCTGCTGTGCTCTGGAAAACACTTTCTTCTGCAGTTCTGAGGGAGTTTTGCTACAGGCAGCATTAGGTCTGGGTGGGTAGCAACCAGCACAGCCCACTCCAGGTACAAACCAGCTGTAGGATCCCCCTGCGCTCACATGGCATGAGAAGTTACACGTTTCCAGACTAACAACAGGGATTTCTCCTCTGCTTTTCCAAACAGTGAGGTCCCTTCCTCTTGCTCTTGAGTGAAACACATGCATCAGCAGGGATTCCAGGTGCCCTGGTTCCCTATTTGCCCATGGATTTGCAGATGCTCAGGCAATGCCCTCCAGCTCAGCCTGGGTACCCCACAAGCATTCTATAGCTCTCCACAGCCAGCACAGGAGCAGAAATCAGCCCCAGACAAAGAGCCAGACTGATGCAGACAGCCCCAAATGCAACAGCCACAACATCAGAGTCATTTATCACAAAGCAATTAGCAGCACAGCTCCGTGGTAAGCATCCTCTTGCCTGGCTGCTTGAGCTTTCTGCTTGTGCTAGCTCTCCAGAGCACTGGACAACTCACGTTAATGGCATCCAGACCCCAGGGTGTGCATGCCACGTGGTGACATGCTCTCTGCCCTGCTCAGGGGCTGCTGCAGCACCTACAGGACTATCTGGAGCAGTGACCCAAATGCTCTGCACTGAACTAAACCCTGAGGTCAGCACCTTCAGCATGGCAGCACCTCCCTGGAGCTCACTTACAGGCATGGGGATCTTGGAGAGCTCTTTGCCAATGCAGTTCTTCATGATGCTCCAGAGGTTAAGGCTGTAGTTGGGTTTGTCAGGGATGCGGCTCCGTCTCCTTTTCTTCGGCAGGAGATCTTTGCAGGACTCATTGTAGCTGCTTTGATTTGAGCTTTCAAACACCTGCAAAAGCAAGAGGAGGAGCATGGGGGTAAGCAGCGCTCATTCAGCACAGCCAGGGACCCAAGTGGAGTCCCAGAGCCATTTCATCTCACTGGACATCCCACCCGCTCTACCCAACTCACACTGTCCTCCAGGTTCCAGTCCTCAGGGTGGCCCTCACTGGCCCCGCTCAGGTTACTCCCCGAACGCCTGCGGGGACAAAGTGCCACCTGGTGAAGGTGGGATGGACACAGAGGAGCCGGGGCGATGCCATACAGCCACCAGCAGGAAGTCTTTCCCCTGCTCTTCCCATGAGTTTCACCAAGCCCTAGGGCTGCAGCTCGTACCTGTGGTGCTTGGGGTCAGCGGTTACAGTGATAAAAGCTGGTGCATCCTCCATGGCATCAAAATACTCCGTCTCTTCATCTTCATCACTGGCCTCTCCCTTGGCAGACTGCACACTCCCTGGTGGCACAAAGGGGGTTGAGGTGCTCAGCTGCTGCCCGTCCCCTTCTGAACCCACTGAGTCTCTCTGCCACCGCTGTCCCCCAAGCTGTCCCCTTCCATCTCCTGGAAGCCAGAAGCCTGAGCAATGTGCACCCCACAGACATCAAACACGAGGGGGATTTTGAGACATGGCACTGCCCCCTGGGCACAGCCTCACCACAGGCACCAACTTCAGTGCTCTGCCATGCAACCTCTATTCCAGCAGCCCGGAGGCACAGCACTGACCATGCCTAAAATACCCTTTCCCACACTGTAAGGTTCCAAGTGGGCAATGTCTCCCCCCATGTGATAGTACTGCTCCAGCAATGTAAACAGCGTGAACATCTGTGCGTCCCACAGAGCTGCGTGCAGCACCAGGAGAGATGCCCCAGCTCCAACCCCATCCCCGCTGCACCCCACGCTGCTGAGCCACCTGCAGGCAGGGCACGGCCACCTCCTTGTCCCTGTGTCCCTCTGAAGGAGCAAGGATGCCTGCTGTGAGGGGCTCAGGCCGGCGTTGTGCCTGCCCTCTGGCAGCTCACTTTCCCCTTAAGCCAATACATCCTTTTAAAACACAGGTCTACGTGCAGCTTTCCACCACCAGGCTGTAACAAATGCCTCCTGCAGGGAAGGAGATTTGGCACTGCTATCCAAAGCCGTTTGATTGTATTGTCCGACAAATGACTCTTGCAAGCAGCGAAGGAGTCCCGACTGGGACATGTGCCACACTGCAGCATTTGAGGACCCTGCAAGCACCGTGGCCCAAGATGTGCCCTGCTGGCAGGGATACGGTTTGAAACAGCACAAGCAAGCCATGGTCTGGGGCTACAGCACTCTCCCACCCCCATATCCCAACATCTTGTGGGATCCCAGCCTCCAAGCGAGGAGCAGCAGGACAATTTGGGACTCTCTGGAAGCAAACAGCGCGGGCACAGAGAGTGCTGCCTGTGCCTCCTCCCCATCCCCATCCCTTGGGCTCACCCTTGGCGGTGCCGGTGCTGCCCGCGCTGCCCGGGGCCCCGCGGCAGGCTCGCTCCAAGCTGTTGTGCTGCTTGGCTAGCTGCTCGATGGTCTCCTCCAGCCGGATCCGCTGCTCCCGCTCATACTGCAGCGCCCGCTGCCATTTTCGGCTGTGAGTTTCTGCTAAGTCCAGGAAATCACGGCAAGCCTGCAGGAGACCAAGGGAGAAATCAGCTGGAGACATCAGCTGGGAGAAATGCAAGCCCACAGCTCTGCGGCATCCCTGCATCCCTAACCCAGGAGGAGCATCCCCGAGGCCGGGGAGCAACAGCTGAGCTCATACAGATGTGGAGAAGCCAGGCAGGACAGCAGGTGAAAGCCCCACAGTTCTCCTGCCCCCACCACGTGTCCTTTTCCAGGGAATGGCACCCACCAGCCACACAGGGACATGGACAGACACACTCAGCACGAGAGCCCACAGGATGCTGCGTGCAGCCCCGGTGCGCAGGATGTGCAATGGGACATTTCAGCACAGGACGTCCGCTCGGCGCAGGGATGCTGCCAGGAGCTGTGTGTCCTGTGTCTGACCCTTCCAAGCTCTATTTGTAGGTTATTTTTATACCACACTGGGGCAGTGAGCCTCCTCGGCTCGGCTGCTTCCCCAGCCATCAGCCCCAGGTTAAGCACAGGGGCAGGGCTGCTCCTCCTCTTCCCTCTCCTAAATCTCCACAGCTCAATACACATTAAACTTCTTGCAACGAGAGGCAGGGAGATGGCACCTGAAAGCTGAGTGATTTCCTGGCCATACAACATCAGGGCTTCAGCTTCTGTAACATGGATGGATTCTAAAAGGCTTTATCCGAGAGAAGCTCTGACTCATCAGGTTCTGTCAAACCTTTGGACAGGATTTGAGTCTCATCCAGGGGAAGAAGTTTTTTTGCTTAACACCACCACAAACGACGCAGCACAACACTGCAGGCAAGCAGCACGAGCAGCAGCTTTCATGTTTTTTGTTCCCACCTCCGACTTTGGGAAGCACCGTTATGACATCTGCACCCACCCGTGCTGCAACATTCCCCCACGCAGGTCCCCTTTTTCCCTCCGTGAGCCTTTCTTCCAGCACCCATTCAAACTAAGCCATGCCGAGCTGGCAGGCTCGCCTCTCCTATTACGCTGATGCATAGCAATAAGAGGATGAAAGCAGAAGGGTAAGTAATCAGATAGCAGCGTGACCTTCCCCACCCAGCAAAGCTCATTACCTGCTCTGTAGGTCCCCGTCCTGACCCCAAATGCCTACTTAGTGCTGCTGGCTGGTACCAGCATGGGCAGTGCCAGCTGTCCTGGCCCTGAGAGCTGCCTGGCAGCACCCTGCTGCGGCCATGCACTGATTTTAAGGTGGCGACGGGAAACGGAATGTTTGGGGTGTGACGGGAAATGACGGGAACGGGAGATGGGCCCTCCTGAGCACGTCCCCAGCGGCTGCAGGAGAAATCCCAGGACCTATCCATGGCGTTGATGACCCAAAAAAAAAGCACCTTGGCTCCTCCTGGCCTTTCCTCAGCGGTTGGGCTGTCCCCACTTTCTCTGATGACAAGGGGACGTGCTGGTGCCGTGCCAGGGCAGCTCTCTGCATAGCACCAGCCAGCAACAGTCCTGTGCTGGTCTCTCCTCAGGACAAAGAAGCACAAACAGAGCACTGTGTTCTGATGGTCTCTGGGGCCGCAGCTCTCCCCAGTTGTCAGAAGCAATAATTAAAGCCCCGCTCACTGCTGCTTTCCACCGAAGGACGTGGCATGGCTCCTTTAATGCAGTTAAAGCTGCAAAAACCCAAAGAGCTGCACCTTCCCCTTCCACGTGTCTCCTTCTTTCAGTCCCAAGAGCACACCATGGTGGCACGCTGTTGCCTGGCACAGGGACACGAAGGTCCGTGCTCTGGAACAGCGTCATCCCTCGACGGCATCCATCCTGGTGCTTTCTGCAGGGCTGGTGCTGCTGCGGAGCCACAGCTGCCCTGTGCTTTGCAAATGGCACTCAGAAGCAGAGTCACCAGGAAGCAGCACCACAGCCAGGAGGATCTGTCCTCACCCAACGGGTGACTGGCACAGACAGGCCCAGCCCCGAGGGTTCATCTCCCACAGAAGGAAAGCTGGGGCTGCAACTCAGCCTGTCCTTTCTCGCAGGGCACCACAGGTGTAAGACACCATCACAGCAGTGCCACACTGTCCCAAGGACCTGCCCCATTCACACCATGACTGCCCAAGACCCCATCCGTGCTCCAGCCATCCTAAAACAGCATGCAGAGCAATGCTGCAGCTCGCCAGTGTGGGACACATCCCATTCCCAGCCTACCTCCAAGGGACGGTGGCTGTGCTGCAGCATCCGTGTCACTATCCAGGCATTGCTGCTTCCCGCACCGCTCGGTGGCTGTCACCTCATCCCCAGCAGTGACAAAGCTCTGTGGAGCTGTCACCGCATGAGGATGTGGCCAGAGATGAAGGGGTGGCCCCTGTCACTGATGTCCCCTCAGGCCAATGGTGTTGTGGGTCACCACCCATTCATTTCACTCCAAAGGTGCAGACAACCACAGCCGTAGTGCCTTTGCAGGAGCAACTCAGTGAAATCCAGCTTATGAAATCCTTATGGGGCGGCAGCTAAATTTAACCTGAGCTGGATTGCAAGCGAGACAGAGCTGTAAATCCACACGGTGCAGGGAGAACAGCTGTCCTGGAGACCATCCCAGGGGAGGTCAGCGAGTGAGAGGCCCCAGTGAACGTGGGAAGGGCTTGCAGGACGAAACCCAGCCAGAAGCCATCCCTCAGCAAGGGCACAGGGTAAAGTTATCCTATGGATAACAGAGCCAACCACATCATGCCTCATATGGTGGGAGGTTGTCCTCCAGATCAGAGGGGACCTGTCCCCAGTGCCCAACCTCACAGCTCAGGGAGCAGGGCACTTTTTGGCATCACTATGTCCCAGCCAGGGCTGGGAAATATGGAAGGAAATGGGAGGAGGGGTAGGGGGGGGCAGGCAGGGAGGCTGCTGAGTCACCTCTGAGCAGCCCAGAGGTGTTCACTGGGCCCAGCCTTTCTGCCATGTCACCAGTGAGTACAGGTGGCAGCGAGCCCTGCAGTATGGGCACAAGGTCCTGGGGTGCCCAGCTGTAGGCAGGTGGCAGAGGGCTGCAGAGCTCTTCTCTCCAAGATGATGCACCATGTTCCAACCGAGCACCACACAGCAGGGCTGCAAATGCCATAAGAATGTGGTGACACAAGGTGGCTTTGTGGCACAGCAGCCCCAAGGCTCCAGCACACCTCAGCACAGGGAGATGCAGGACATCACCGAGCCCTTCCTGGGATGGACGGACCCAGCAGCATTCACACTCACCACAGCACCAGACTGCACAGCTTGCAGCAGACTAACGAGAACGTCATTAACATCCCACGGACTCCTGATGTGGCTGACAGCCACGACCTGATGTCACCCTCATCCTGACGAGGTGACGGTGTCACACACCTCGAGGGTGTCGGTATGAGCCACGCAGAGTACAGACATGAAGTGAATCAGCACGGAAGCACCCGGGTGAACGACCGCATCAGGCTGTGCCCCTCTCCGGAAGCCCCACTGAACAGAGCAACCCCCAGCACCAACCCTACAGCCTGACAAAGGATGCCAAGGGACTGTGCTTAAAGCTGCACAGGGTCCTGCAGGCACCGCCCCACAGGACTGCTCCATCACCCAGTGTGGGAGAAGAGAACTGCCAGATGCACCCCATCATCCCCTTGTTAAAGGTGCATTATGCAGCAAGGGCTTTTTCTTCATTCATCGTGGGAAAGAGCATCCTGCTGCTCTGCACGCACCTGGTGCTGTGTAGATAAGTGTTCCCTTCCTTCCTGGACTCATCAAAAGGCAGGGACACAGCTGCGCTGCTGCTTAGCAGAAAATATCCCAAGGGAAGGGCCGTTTCTGATCCTCTTTTTAGCTCTGAACACATTAACACCACGTCAGTGCTTCAGTCACACAGCGCAACATAAAATGTAGCGGTCTGCACTCAGAGCAGCGAGATGCACGTGGAATTTGGACCAGGAGAGGGTTTGTTTTATCTTTTCCTCCCCAACGGAAGCAGAAAGCAAAAAGGAAAACGCAAGGAGTGCAGGATGGAGCTGGTCTCTGCCCCAAATCACCAGCTGGACAGCAAGGAGATGTGATGTCGAGCACAGTGCCCACAGCCAGGGCACACGGAGCAGCAGCGTAGGGAAACATCCAGAGCTGCACAGATGGCTGAAATGGCAGCAAATCCCTGCAGAGCCCGTAGGGTGACCCCAGCTGCTCAGCAGCATCCCAAAAGGAGGGCACGGGCACGCCAAGAGCCACTGCTCCCCGGCACAGGGCTGTGAGAAGGGAGCTGTGAAGAGCAGGGTTCAGCTCAGAGCACCACCAGCAAATAACGGCGCACGGGAACAAGGAAGCTCATTAATGCCTCAATGTGGAGACACCGATCAGAGCTGCTCCAGCCCATGCCTCAGTATACAGCATGGAAAACCCACTGCTCATCCTAGGGGATCCCTACAGGGCAGCACACAGCAGGGCCCTGCCAGCACCCGGCCCTTATTGCTGTGCCCAAACCTTGTGCCTCGCTGTGGGGCCTTGGGGCTGTTAAAGCGAGGGCTGGCTGCAGGGAGCCCACCCCACACTCACAGAAGCTTTACCTAGGTGCCCCTTGCCAGGGTGAAGCCCCCCACAGCGACCCCAGCCCCGCTCCCAGCAGCTGGTACTATGTAATCCAGCTCTTACAGGGGATTAGCATGGGGACAGTGGCAAATCCCCCAGTGTGGCTGCGTTAACAAGGCTCCTGTAATTCCTTGCAGCCCATCACCATGGGACTGTAGCACTCAGCAGGAAGAGGAGCTGGCCCAGAGGTGATGCTGGGACTTGTGGCAGCTCCTGCTCCTTTGGAGCCACGGAGCAGCACGCTGATCCCTAGCACTGTCCCAACTCTGCCAAGGGACTCAGGAGCAGAACTCCAGTTTCAGTCTTGCACTGCCTTTCATGCTGTTATAGTTAACAGCAGAGTCAGGCTGCTGAGCCAGCATGATGCTACTCCAGCCCCTGCTTTTGGTGAAACATTGTAAGGAAAGGAATGGGGTCTGCGTGCCAGCTTCTAGCACACCCAGAAACTGAAATCATAACAGCAAATAAGGATGCTCCCACCTGGGAGCTCTTCTATCCAGCCACAGGGTCCCCACATGAGCAGCCCCCACGGTGCTCCCCCCATCAGCAGTGCATATCACCCTGGACCCCTGGCCACAGCCTCCTTGCCTGCTGGGGATTAGTACTGGGTTGGAGATTAAATCCCAAAGCTGTGGGCTTTCTGGGTCAGTGACATGGTTTCCTATGATCAGAGCACATGGTGCAGCACAGATAACTAACAAAGGCCATGCAAGGATGGGCTCCGGGAGCAAAATCAGCATGTGCAATGACTTGCAGGGCTCCTCCTGCCCCATGGGTGCACGGGGCTGAACTGGGAATACCATGCTTGCTGGTAAGGGGCAGAGAGGAGGTGGGATCCATCCACCTGCTGTGCCTGCAGTGGGTTTAGGGGACCCCTAATCCAACACAGACACAGGCAGGGGTTAAGCTGTCCCTGCAGCCATTCACAACAGTGAGTGTGGTGCCGCCTGGAATACGTGCAGCACAATCTGCTTTAATGGTGAGACCATTTTAGGAGCACAGATTAATCACAGCACTGTCCCGCAGGGACACAGGGTACAAATTTGGGCAGGACTTGAGCAGCCCATTCCCAGCCCCGGGGAACCACACCCTTCAGCATGCTGCAGAGATGCCAAGGCTGCGTCCACCATCCTCCCAATGGGGTGTGGGATGTGCTCAGACAATGTCTCCAGGCACCAGGAGGGACAACAGTGCTCTGGGCAACTCTGTTGACATGGATAAGAGAAACCTCCATGGGGAAGGCAGTCTGACCCTCTTGTAGGGACAGTGGTGGTCCTTTGGGTCCTTGTGACCAGGTAAACCTCATCCCCAAACACACCTCAGTATCTCCAGCCCCGCAGCACACCCTCACCCTCCTTGCAGAACTTCCCTCTGCCTTCTCTCTTCCTCCTGGGGCCAAGCTGCTCCCATAGCTCAGGGCAGAACTCACCCCACAGCCAAATGCAGCTGACCCTGCCGCTCCCTATGCTCACACCAACCTCAAATAGGGAAACCACACACACAAAAAAAGGAAAAACAAAGAGAGAGACAGTTAGGCTCCAAGCATGGCTCAGCCACCTCTGCTTCGCTGTAGCACCATCCAAACCCGTGAAAACCCTGTTCCCAGCAATGCCCACAGCACCCCAAGCTCTTCCTGCTGCCCCAGCAAGCTCCCTCGCCGTGTCCGTGGGGCTGCTGCCTGCTGCCCAGCTCCAATACAGGAGCTTTCCGCACTCAGCCACAGAGCCCACGCTGCTCTTGGTCTGCGCTCCTCTTATTATCCCCTTAATGAGTTTCTTCTTATTTTTACGCACCTCCCACTCCTCCCCCGTGGCAGATCGCTTGGCTGCATCTCCTCTCGGATGCTCCTCAAGTCCCAGTGCCGTCGGGCTCGGCTGTGCCACGTGGCTCTCCCGGTGCGTTATTACACAAGACTTTAAAATCAGGACAGGAGTGGTCGACAGAGGGCTGGGAGCACATTTTGGGGCTGCCCTGCTGTTTATCCAATCCTTTTGTGTCTGCGCTTCTTGAAGAGCATCCCTCGTGCAGGGATAAGCAGGGTGAGGAAGAAGAGGAGGAAGATCCCACCGGCAGAAGGGGGGCTGCGGGGAGCCCCCAGTGGCACGCACAGCACGTTTGCAGCACAGAGGTCACCTTAACAGGCGGCTGCTGGATTTCCATATGTATTTCCTTATTTCTACTTGCCTGCATGGGGACATTTACATAATCCCATCGCACGCAGCTGGATGGAAACAGGACTGCGATGCAGCACCACCTGTCACACGGGTCCCAGACTGGGAAGGGACCCCACAGAGCTCTGGCCCATCAGAACCATACTGCGTGATGGCGGGACAAATGTGAGACTGAGTGCTCCCCTCTGCTGACAGGAGACGGCTGGGTGCCATGTCCAACATTTCCTTACAAGTTTTGATAGCTCTGCACTCATGTAACCACCCTGAGGGCTTCAGCAGGTCACAGAGGGCATCACTCCATGCTAACAAGGTAAATCCAGGTGCAGAAATGCTCCTGGGGTTGCTACAAGACCCTCTCACCCCTCCCTGGGGAGCCCCAAAGCACCCCAGCTGCCCAGGCAGCTTAGCCACAAGCTGAGGTAGAGAAATACGCTGCTCAAAAACCCCTGCTATCCAGAGCACCTCATACTCTGCTGTGGGCCCACCACGCTGAGTTCCTCTCATCTTTTCCTCACTGTTTCATGCTGTCCAGATGGCCAAGCCCTGACTCAAGACTTTATCATGCCACAACCACTGCTGCCCCCTCAGCACAGACACAGCGGGTACTGCCCTGCTCAACCCTCCCCTAAACTCCTCTCCCGGCTTCAGCTGACGCACAGCAAACCCAGGCACACCGTGCCAACCCGGCTCCCACAACTTTGCCAAACTCCACACAGCTGCAGGGGCATCCTGAAACACAAAGCACTGCCACGTGAAAGCCTCTCCCCAGCAAACACCCTCCGTGACCAGCATGCAGCTGCTGGGAGGGGAACTCCTCCAAGCACACCAAGGTGGCACATGACCTCTGTTTTGCTCAGGGCTGGGACAGCTAAGCTCCCTTCACAATTCCCCAACCTTTGCCTTCATGCATTATTCTATGACTGTTGGGCTTCAATTAATTTTTATTCTTCCCCCCCCCCCCCCCCTTTGAATATTTTATTTCATTTTGTTCTCTCCCTGGGAAGAGCTGTTTCACTGGGGAAGGCAGCTCCACACCCCAGAAGGAGATGCACAAAAACCGGTTGGGAAGCACAGAGCACGGAGCAGTGAGGGGCTCCAGCAAAGCCCACTGAGGGGTTTAAACCTTTGTGCAAAATGAGGGTGGCTTCACCAACATCAGTGAAGGTGCAAGCAACCACGGGATGGGGGTCTGAACCCACAGCAGGCTCTGAATTGTGGGGCTGGCCTGAAAGCCATCTCCAGGAATGGTCTATACACCCCAACCTCCTGATGTACCATGCCTCCCAACCAGATCTGGAGCAGCTCACCCAGCAAAAGTGTGCTGTGAGGACTCAGCAGACCCCTGTCCCAGCCACCCCGAGAGCTGTGACCGTGCCCACCACGGTTCTGAACCGGAGCACGAGGAGGAGACGGGACTGTGTGAGAGGGGAAGGGCAGCAGAAGAAAAGGAAGAGGAGATGCCTCTCCCTCTGCCTCCTGTGCCAACGCGGTAGCACTTACATTGATCATAGCATTGGAGGTGATGCGGAAGAGCGTGGCTCGCTCATTCACAGCCTTGATCTTCTCTCCGCTCTCGGCCGGCAGTTTCAGGTTCTCCAGCTCGCTAAGCGAGCGCTGCAGGGCCGCCCCGTGCTTGGCGATCAGGTCATTGCAAGTGCTCAGGTCCTCCAGCTTACTCGAGAGGGTTTTCAGCGTGCTGTGCAGCTCGCTCTTGTCTGACTGTGAGGCGGGCTCCTCGTCACCCGAGTCATCTGCAAAGGGAGGGATGGAGAAGGAGGGGAAAAAAAAAAAAAACAGTTTCCATGGTTACCCCCGGACTGTACCAGCGGGCAGGGGGACCTCCTGCCTCCTCCAGCACAGGCTGCAGGCTGGGACGTGCCAGGGCAGAGGGAAGGGGCACGGAGCCCAGTCCCAACTCCCTGCTCACCCGTCTCACTGGCATCCCCCTGCATGGGGATGCAGAGCACGGCACGAGGAACAATTTGGGACAACGTCCAGGGGGGTCAGGAGGGCTCCTCCCACTGCCAATGGGATGCTGAGCAGGGCTGCTCAGCCTGAGTGATGGGGTGACATAGGGTGAGGTTCTGCACCAGGGGGTGGAGGGCATGGAACAGGCTCCCTGGGGCAATGGGCACAGCCTGGAGCTGCCAGAGGTCAGGGAGATTTGGGACACTGTTCCCAGCTGTAGGGGTTGGGTTTTGGGCACCCAGCCCCGCAAATGAACCTTACCAGGGCTCTACCACACCCACACTATGCCAAGGAAAGGATGCTCCTAGGAACAGCCTCTACCCCAAACCTTCCCCACCTTGCAGGGCAGAAAGCCACAGTCAGCATCTCAGATACAACAGGCACTGTTACAGCCACAACTCCAGAACGCCTGGGTGATGAAAAACAGAAACCCAACCCAAAACAGAGCAGTGTAACACTGTGCATTCCCACAGACAGGAAAAGTAACCAGAACCTCCCTAAGGTTCTCATTCTGTTTCAAGTGCTTCCAGCACTGCTGCAGTATTTGTCACCCTGGGGCACACAAGGCACCCTGGCAACTCCTGTCTCTCCATTCAGCGACCCCAGTTGATTGCAGCTAGCCTTCAACAGCCAAACAGTGCCCTATAAACCCAGCACAAGCACAAGCCAGCAGCCCCAGCTGGCTTTCCATCACAGACACTGTGCAGGCAGCTACCACCATGTCACCAAAGCCACCACTCCCTCTGTGTGACTGCAGGGGAAGAATCAAATTTGGCATTTTTCTGTGTGTAGACACGAGCAATGCTTCTCAAAGACAATCTTCCCTTATTTACAGCTGCAAAAAATAGTGCTCTAGAAGCAGCGAGCAGCAGGAAGCATCCCTCTGCCTGCCCTAGGCAGCGTTTAACCCCAAATCCCCCTCTCCTGTTTCTTGCTGCCATGTAGAACTATATAAACACTCAGAAGGTGTTTCACTGTACTCGCAGAGCAGCAAAAATCGGCTGTAATGAACTGAAATCAAAGCACGGAAAGAAGGAAACCCGAAGCTGTGGTTACAATCAAATCAGAGTGAGCTGAAGGAGAAACATTAGTGCAAAGCAACCGAAGCAGCTCCCAACCTTCCCAGCACTGGCTCCCAGGCCTCCACCACGACCACTGGGACACATCCACGTTATGGTGGGCAAAAAAGGGACTGAAAACTCCTCAGCCCTCACTTCTCCCCCTGTCTGTGGGACCATGGCCCCGGACAGTTGTATGGACACCTTCTGATTGTTTTATGTCCAAAGGTGGGTGTGGGATGGGGAAGGCTCGGAGCACAAGGTGTGTGAGGAGTGGCTGAGGGCCCTGTTTGTTCCGCTCGGAGCCTTTCACTCTATCTCCTACTTTGTTTTGACTTGCAAACAAACTTAAAGGAAATCTGTTTTGATTTTTATTTGTAGGGCACTGGTATGAACCAGTTGCTATAGGAACAGTGGGCCTCGCCGCAAGCCCGGAGGATTATTTTTGGAGCTGTGATGCTATTTAATCTATGTAAAATGGATCAGCAGCCAGCGGCCGTAAGCCTCCTCGGGCTGCTTCCCAGACCCGCAGCACACACCAGCCCTGGGAGCCTGGGGCAGCAGTTCACGAGGAGCTCAGCGAGCCACACGCTCCCATGACAGCCTCATTTTCTGCCTCTTGAACTTCCCTCAGCTATACCCCGCTTGCAGCTTTCCCCCCATGCTGGAGGAGGTGGCATGCACGCAGCCCACGAGGACATCGGTGACACCAGAGGTGGCAGGTGACCGGCTGGGGGCTGTGCCACAACAGCAACCCCACGTGCTGCTGCTCAGGTGTATGTTGGTGCTTCTGCGGGTGCACGGAGCCAGGAGAGCGGTTCTGGGTGGAGGAGGCCATGGGACTGATGAGTTTTTATCCTGAAATTTCCAAAATGCATCCCGAGCCCAGCAGCGATGTCTCCAACATAAGGTTAATGCCCTGACTGCTCCTGTGCCACATCCTACCTTCCTCTTGAGGTCCAGCTTCGCTCCAACACCCCGACCCACCTTTGCCCCACAAACAGAAACCTTTCCATCCCAGCATCCTCACCTCCAGAAAGACCCTTTCTTCCTGCACCCCCTCTAACTTCTCCCCCCCAACCTCTCCTGCAGTCCTGACCTGCTTTCCTGTCAAGATGCCATTCAATAAACTCAATCTGGCTTTCTTGGCACAAGCCAAGGCAGGGACACAGACATGGGATCGAGAAGGACCAGTTCCTGAGACAGGCAGCCTGCACTGATCCCAGAGAGACACTCTACTGAAGCACAACAAAACCTGCCACCTGGGGACAGGGACACCCAGAGCATCACCTGAACTGGAAGCTCTGTGCCACAACAGCTTCCCGATGGGAAGTCAGCACAGCCCACACCATGCCTGAGAATGAGTTTGCTCATCTCTCTCTCTCCATAGCTGGGAAGCCCCCAGAACCCTGAAGTGCACCTGGAAAACTACCCGCTCCACAGTCAGCAAGTCGCAGAAGCAGCCAACTCACATATTCCACCCTTGGTGTCTCTGCATCCAGCCAACCTGAGCTTGATGTTCCCAGGACACCACCGTCATCATGGATAACAAGGCTTCCTAGCGAGAAACCAGAGCTTCATCTCAGCAGGCTTGGATCTAACAAATGTCAATGTGCCTTTCCACATATGTACCCTAGGGGCTCTGTATGGAAATGCAAGAAAAATCCCACGCTGATTTGGTTTGGAGCCTCTTCCAGGGAACACGGGGAAGGTCTGTGGGACAAGCAAAGCACCAAACCCAACCTCTGCCAGGGAGACCATGGGTAAAACATTCAGGAAAACCAATTCCAGCAGCTTCTCGTTGGTCCCTCTGCTGTTCTGCAGCCACCACCACAGCCCCGATCCAGGAACCAGAGCCTGTGCCACCAGGACCAGCTGCAGCACGTGGACATGGATCACCAACCATTCCTCACCAGAGCAATTTCCACGATGGCTCCAAAAGCCTCATCCGCTTTCGTCGCTTTTAATAGCTATGAATATTAAATGGAAATGCGTATCTATATTTAATAGCTTCCCTGGCTGCCAGGAGAGGGATGAATTCCTACAGCATCTGCACCAGCAGGCCCAGGAGGTATTTTTTGGTTGTAAAGAATTACGCTAGCAATTAATCATCAAAATACCGCAGCAAATAATCAGTCATAAATTGTTCCAAATTTGGGTGATTGCTTTGCAATTATCACCAACCTGGCAAGGATATTTCCTCCACTGCTAATGCAAATGGAAAACTGTTCAGGCCTAAAAATAGCAGATATTCACCAGCTGTGACATCTCCATTGCAGTCGGTGGGGGCAAGCCAAGGACCCAGCCCTGGGGGCAGAACCAGCACCCAGCTTGGGGCTGTGCAGCCTGAACAGACCCAGAGCTCCCAGAATGTCCCAGCAGACCCACATGAAATCCATCAGGATCGTGGTGAGAAGCCAAATGCTCAGGTTTTGCAGAAATTCAAAGCTAAGGATTTCACAGATGTGGCGTAAGCTGGCCCAGGGTTGGAGCACAGACCTCCAGCTTGGCCAACACGGCACCCTTACACCTCACCACGTTGAAATAAAGCAGGAAAGTATCTTCTTTGGTTCTGACTCCATCTCTTGGCTTCTGTAACTGTGGCTTCATTAAATCCAGTGTAACTGTCTGGAGCCAAACCTAAGCAAAGTGATACTGTGACATGTTACACTGCTTGCTTGGTTTTTCAGTTCAGTGAGCACTACAGGGACACAGCTGAAAAACCTAAGAACGAGAGACCAAAGGGATAAAGAGCAGTTGTGATGGCTTTGTCTCTTACTCAGCTCACAGCTCAGGAGGCAAACACACCCTGGTATGGGAATCTGAGCGAGCGGCGACTCCACAACAAAGGCAGCAGGACTGATCCTGACAAGACACCTCTTTGGAAGGAACGATGCTGCAGAGGCCATTTCTTCCAAGCCAACAGCAGGTGATGAAATCAAGGAGGCCAGCCAAGGCAACTAATATGTGCAGGTGTCTGGCACCCATCCCTCGCTGTTCTCCCCAAGACTGATGCTCCCAGCACTGCAAGGATCCACTTCCAAACGCAATGAGCAGTCATCCCCACGATGCCCATCGTGTGGGTGCGGAGCAACAACTCTGAGCATCTGCACGGCCCAAAATGTGCGTTACAAAGCTGGAGCTGCCTCCTAACGCTGTCATGTCAACAGAACTTCTTAACTAACACAGAACCAAATTCCCAGTGACCCAAAACAGATTTTTTGGACTTCAACCTCCTTACTGCACAAGGTCACAGAGGTTCTGGCAGTGGACGTGCAATGAATTCAGTTGTTAGCTGCGTCCCTTCCCATGAAGCACTGAAGCACCACCCTGAATGGGAGCGGGCATCACAGCCCATTAAAGGACTTCTGCTTTGCTGAAAGAAAAGCACTGAGAAAGCATAAAATATTTTTATTATGATGACTGCAATCCAGCCATCTTATTGCTGCAGTCACAAGACGACGTTAGCAGTCAATAACCCTCAGCACTGCGTCTGAGTTGCAGTCACTCTCTCTTTCTGGCATATATGGCATTTTCTGATGACCCCACCACCTAAACAACTCCAGCTCACTGGTAAGGCAAGCAACAAAGACAGGCTGAAAGCACGTTGCAAGGCAGGGTTTAACCTCAGAGTATGGAGACAGTGGCGAAAGGGAGTCTGAAGGATACAGCAAGTGCAGGATAGCACCCTACCCCAAGTGGAGATACCAACTGGGGTCGAGATGCCAACCAAGCCGTGGCTGGACGACCGCCTGCTTGGCAGAGAAGGAGCTACCAGTCCAGTGTGAATTACAAAGCAACTTTGAAAAGGGAGCTAAAAAAAGCGAAGAAATCTGGAGTTATATGAACAGAACAGTCCTCTATGAGACACGTGATGTGCCTTCTGATCAGAGCCCAAGAGCCTGGTTTGGGATACTGCAATCCTAAGGCAGATGTGTTCCATAAAAAGCCATCAATAGGAATGATAGCAGGGCTGGGGAACAAATCCTGCAGGGAGAGGTGAACGAAAGGACAGAGTTCACCAAAAATGAAACAGCATGGACTGGAGACATGGTCTACAAATTATTTTTATGAAGTGGAAGGGAATGATCTGTTCTCCGTATCCACAATGGGCAAGAGAAGAAGCCAAGAGCCAGCTCTGAATAAAAATGAAAACAGAATTCCAGTTGTGAAGGTGTGATTATAGGGAAATAACCATTCATTACCAGATAGTTGGCCACACACACTGCACGTCGCACCACCAGGAAAAAAGACATCAATGTTCTGACAGAAATAGGAACTTCACCACCCTACAGCTCCAAACAGCAACATGCTGTGGACTGACCTGGGCAGCAGGGCCAGCTCTGGGTCACGCTGACACCTGCTTGTCCTTGGCAAGCACTACTAACTGTGGGTGCCAAGGGCAGTGTGCTTCTATCCACACCTGCAAAGCTGTCCAGGCTGCTCCTGAGCCAAGATCTCCAGCCTGACATCGCATCCCATCCATCTCCCCCAGCAACTCAAAGCACAGCAGAAATCCCTTCTTACAATCAAAGAATCGTAGCATGGCTTAGGTTGGAAGGGACCCTAAAGCCCACCCAGTGGTCCCAATCACCTGCTGTGGGCAGGCTGCCACCCACCAGATCAGGCTGCCCAGGGCCTCGTCCAGCCTGCAGGCTCCACGCCTGTCCCTCGCTGGTTGCCACCCAGTGAGGATCAAGGGCCAAACAAGGGCTTCTTTCCTGCAGATCCACCAAAGAAGACACAGCGGCAACAATGCAAAACGAATCCTCAACCCACTGCTGGTATGCAACAAAACCTCCACTACAGACATCGGATGGTAACGCTGAGATCATTCCTTCGGGGTTTTCTTGAATCAGTGAGTGGAAAGGAGATCAACAAAAATCCCATAGCTGAGGCAGGCCTTAAAACAAAAGAAATATCCAAAATCCAACTGTGGGTACCAGCCAGAGACTCAGAATCTTTAGACGGAGTAGATCCTCAATGCACAGAGACTCCATACCCTTCCATTTTCCACTGGGCCCACTGAGCAGAAGGCACCAGGATAAGGGAGCCCGTGTGCTTCACTGCACCGTGCTTTTTCTAATTTATGGGTGAGCTCGGAGTTCAACGTGCACAGCCCAAGGCTTCAGAGCTACCTCCGAACCTGCTGATGAATATTTAGCCACATAAACACGAGTGTCGTAAATAATTCAACGTCGTTTGCTCCTGGCTAACAGATGAACAAACCACGTGGGGAAAAAAAAACCCATAAACTTTGCGATTTGTTGTTTGGGCATTCACAACCAGATGGCACCAGGAGTGGGGAACAGGAGCCTCAGTGCAAGAGGAGTGGGCAGAGAACGGCACCGGGCTGTGCACAACAAGCAGCATCCTCAGGCTGCAACGAGCCATGACAAGTGGCACACGTGGCAATGTCAAGCTACGCTGCAGGAAGAGCCCTGACAGCCACAGAAGAGCAAAACCACCAGTGACTTGAGCACACAGGGCTCACCTGCAGCCAGCTCCTGCCTCACCACCCTGCTCCTTGGCACAAAAGGACTTCCTTTAGGGACATGGATCAGTAGGCATGATGGGGATGGGTCAGCAGCTGGACTAGCACCCAGCTATGGAAAACCACTTCAGGTCTTGGATATCTCCTAAGTGCGTCACCAAGCATTCATTTTTAATGATGCTTAAATACCTCCCAGACTCAGGGCGCACTCTGGTTTCAGCAGCACTGGGTGTGGAGGTGACAGCTGGGCTGGGCTCTGCTCCCTGCCCCAGCAGCGAAGCTGGGGACACAACGGTGGCACAGCCAGGCTCAGAGCTGCTGTCCTCTCCTGGGTAATGCCACTCTTGGTGCCACCGAGGGTGAAATTGGTTTGGAATTATCTTTTTTTCCTTCTTTAAAGCAATGAAGTCTTTCTCTGGAAGTCTCCTGTCAGCAGGGAAGACACAGCCTGCCGCAGGCTCGTAGGAGGAGGCTGGGGAAGCACAGAGGACATGATGCTGTCAGCTCACTCCCTCCCTGCAAAGCCTCCGTAATGAGAACAAAGTGACACGGGACGGAGTTACAGGACGGGAGCTGCGGTGGCAGGGGAAGCAGCAGGAGATCACAGGGCTGTGACAGTGACATCCCTGCCATGCCCGCAGCAGGATGGTGTGCAGGGCAGCAAGACACGGCCATCCTGGGGGATGCAGGCTGCCAGTGGCACTGCAAAGGCCTGGCCTGAAATCTGCTTCTGCCCAGTGGGTAATGCGTGCCCCACGCTGACCTGCAGACTTGTAAGCTCACCCAGCTGCATGAGCAAAGATATTGGAGAAAGCATTCCCAAGAACGCAAGGCTAATTCGTGCCCTTATGCACACGTAAATCTGCCTGGGCTCAGCTTACCCCCGTGTAAGAGGATCGGGGCGGGTGCAAGTTTCTCAGCTCCTTCCAATTCCACACAGGTCACAAAGAGTCAGTGGAGACAGAGGGACACAATCAGCCTGGAAATCTCCTGGCCTCCTCGCTCCGCTGCCCCACATGTAACCAAGAGCCCCATGAGAGCAGCTCACAGGCAGCCCCAAGAAACCTGACCTACACCCTACTGCTTCATCCCACACGGTTACAAATACCCTACAAGTAGACAAGGTGAAGCCCTGAGAGCACACCCCACACACTAACTTCATCAGCCAGAATCGGAGCCAGCACAGACTGCTTAAGGGTTTGAACTGGAAGACAAAGATTTACAAGTCCCTTTGCAGAGAACAAGCAACAGAAAGCAAGAGCCAATCCCCAGAAACAGACAGAATTTTACCCACCAGGGAGAGCACGCAGCAAACCTGCATGGGATGAGGACACACAGCATGGGTGCTGTGTGGGGAGCCAGCTGCTGGATGCTCGTGTTTACAAACTGAGCTAACCACTGCTCCCAGGGCTTCCCTAATTACTGCTAATCTCCCCCCACATGAGGCTGGATGAACGCCTGCACAACAAAGTGTGCGTTTTTACGTGACTACATTTTCACTAATTAAAAGCTGCGCTTTATCAGCACCACTCAACACCTCTCAGATCACAAGCAGCAGCAAGGCTGCAGGCACTGATCCCCACCTTGTGGGCACGTTTTCCCCACTTTGTGTTTCTGCTAAATACTGTCAAGAGGCTGAAATGCTGCATGTTGGAGGATGCTGTGACGCTGCTTCCTTCCTTCCTTCTCTGGTTTCTGGGCTGCAGGCTTTCCCCAACACAGTGGAGCAGGCAAGCAGCAGGGCACTGAACTCTTTAGGGGACCAAAGAGAAGTCATTAATGGGCAGATAACCCTAACAACTCCATCATTAATGGACATACAACCTTACCAACGCATTTCCTACAAATGGAAAGATCATCTCATCAGTCCACTGGGGTACAAGTTGGCCCATCACAGCCAGGGCTTGACCAGACATTCAAAGTTAAAGCACTGCTGGGTAGGAGCACTTCTGCCACACGCGGGCTCCCTGACACCTCCTTGTCCCTTCCTGCAGCAGTGAGGTCATGCTCTGAAAGCTTGCAAAGCCATTTTTCCACAGCATGCACAGACTGGAGTAACTGGTCCTCAAAGAGGGAAATACTGCTCTTTAGGGCTCTCTCTACCAGATCACAGTGCAGCTCCAGCCATGGGACTGATGGCGGCAGAGCTGCAGCATCCCTGGGGTTACCAGGAGCCCCAGAGCTGCTGAAGAGCAGCAAGAGTGCTCTGCACAGAGGAAGTTCACAGTCAGAGGTTTCACAAAGCTTCTGGAATTCTAAACCTGTCCAGGAGAATTTCAGTGCTTAGAGAAACCCATGGAGGCAGCGGGATGTGAGCAGGCAGAGCAGAGTCCGTGCAGTGATGAGAGATCTGCAGAGAAAGGCAGCCTTGCACCCTCCCTTCAAAAAGGGGAAAATAGCCAAAACAGAATAAAACCACCCAACCCATTCTCCCTGTACTCTACAGCTTGGACAAACACTTCCCAGAGCTTTCCCAAATCTCTGCTCCTGTCAGAAAGCAATAATGCACAGAAGACAGCATGGTCCCCTAGATGACAAGCTGCAAAACAAGTGCAAGGGGACCATGGTCAAGTGGGGACAGACCCTACTTCCCATCCTTCTGTCTCCTAACACCCCTTCTTTCTGCACCAGCCCCAGGACCTGTTTCTTGAAGGTTTGCAGGCCCAAAGTCAGTCAGCACTGGGGCTGCTCTGCCCATTGCTGCCTTTGGCGACTGTGTCCCACCACCACTTCCTTTCTAGGGAAAGGGGAAATGCAGCATTCCAAGGCCACACCTGGTCCAGGGCAGTCAGTGAGCCTCAGTCAGCACTTGGACACTCCTCAGGGTTTGTCGACCCCTGTAGAGAGCCCACACAGCTCACCAAACCAACATGCATCCCTCTGACAGTCAGGCTGGTGCTCTGCTGGATGAGACAAACTCAGTATTAATCTCCCATAGGCTACAAGCACAGCACTGATGGAAATCAGCACAGGAGCACAGAGCAGGACGGGTAGCAGCTCCCTGATTTTGTACACATGCTGCACTCCAAACAGCAGCCACTATCAATGACTTAATGGAAAAGCATCCCCTGGATTGCTCCTCCACCATCTGTCCTGCCCAAGTTTGGCCAGGCACACTCGCAGCCAGGCAGTGACCCTGATGCAGCATCTCCTCCTCCAGAAGTGCTGTGCTGGCCATGGGCTCAGCCTCATCAGTAAAAAAGCAAAAAACAAATCAATTTGAGTGCACAGAGGGCTTCTATTTGCAGATCCATGTGGCTGGAGCTCAGAGTTCATCTCCATTCCTTCCAATTCTATGAATGCACTTTTGCTCTCTAATTAACACCATCAGCCTGTGGAGATGGTCACTTCCTCACTAATTATTCGTCTTTGCGTTTAAGCCTAAGCTAATAAGAGTACACTGCCAGCAGTGCTGCTGAGCAGCTCCAAGGAGCAGAGCACCTCCTCCCAGGCACCAAGCAGCTCTGAAACCATGTGCCCGTCTCTGCCGGCACCTGTGAGCCATCAGTTACCTGCTCTGCTCTGCAGGTTGGTCATATGCAGAGGGCTGGAAGGGGTTCATGTCATGGCTCTTCTGTCTGATCCACCTGGAGGGAAGGAATGCTCCAGGGATGGGCAAAACAGCCCCTTCTGCTGCAGTTAAGAACTGCTCTACACTGCTGGAGTGTAACCCTTCAGGCTAGCATCAACAGGCAGAGGAAGCAACACCATTAAGGGCAGCACAAAACCCCCCCATAAAACAAATAAGAACTGCTGTGCAGCCATAGCAGTGCCCCTCCTCATGCACACGCTGCATGTCCTGGCCAGCTGCTGCCCATGTGTGCACTGTGAGCCCCACCAGCAGCATGCAGGCAGCTCCCAGGACCCACTTCCACCAGGAGATAACTATCCACATCCTCATCCATTACTAACAACAGGTGTCCCCTGCTGCTATCACGGAGCAGGGTCACCCAATGCTGCAAGAGGACCTGGCAGGGACACTCCTGCTGCAACTGGAAGCGAGATCCTGTCATAAAGAGCACTGGGATCCTAGAGCAAACTACATGCCAGCCAGAAGGCTCGTCTCTCATTACAGCCATCAGCATGCTAAATGTACCCCACGTGGTGCCTTTTTGGTGAGATAAACGGATTTAATGCCTTTTTTTTTTTTGTAGAAAACAGCTATCATGACATAATTAAGTGAAAAGCAGCAATACTTTCACTTGGGGAACAAGCATGCTTACCAGGGACTCCCTTGCTGCACACTGAGTTGATTTTAAAGCTGGTGTTTTCCCAGCTTTGGGGTTCAGCTCACATCTCACACTCCTTGCTGAAGCCAACTTGCATAAAACACACGTGTGCCACTGTGACCTCACGGCATCCAGCTGCAAAAACCAGAGGGGCAGGGGGCAATCTGGATTTGATTAACAACAACAAAAAAAAAAGCAATTTTTCATCATCTGCCCAAAGCATGCTGTAAATCCACAACTGCTGGAATTTTGATTTGACCTATTTGCATCTCTTTTTTTTTTTTTTTTTTTTTTCCTTCGGGGAAGGAAATTACATTTAGATAACATAACTTCTGGTGAGCTGCTGCGTGGGAACAGTGTGGCCATCTCTGCTCAGCCCAAGGGGTGGCTGATTCCTGTGCAGTGATGATTTCCCACCATCTGTTAATAAAAATAAAGTTGCCCTGCTTCTTGCCACGGGAAAGCAGCAAGTTTATCCACCTGTGGGTGTAAGGACATGCTGACACCTCGCCTGACCTCCGGCAGCAGGAATGGAAAGTCCCTGTGATTCCCTGCAGTCAAATCCGTGACCCCAGCACCTATTCTCGGAGGAAGCAGAGGGTTCCTATCTGCCACAGCACCATCTCACCTAGAGTAGGGCAATGATTCCCACACCAAAGACAACAGAGACGTGGCTCCTAATGATTTCTGTAGGAGCAGTGCCTCTTCCACCCTTCAACCAACTGCAGCACACCAAGAAAGCACTGAGTGGACGTGAGCCCCTCCAGCACATGGGTGGCAGTGGGATGCATCCCAACACCGATCCCAGAAGAGTTTTGGAGGACCCAGTGCCCTCACAGAGCTCCCAGTGGGAAATACCTGGAATAACCCCAGCAGCAGTAAGGGACAGCAAGCACAGCTCAGCAGGGAAATGCCTCCCAGAGGACAGCCAGGCACCCCGTGCTTCTCATAGTGTCTTAATGAGACAGCATTTTTTTCCTAGAGCAAAAAACTACCTGATTTACTGAAATCCACCACAACGAACAGATCAATTCTTGGAAACTAAAACCGCACAGTGAGAACACATTACCTTACAACTTACCCCTCCTAGCAGCAGAACACAGCACAGCACACACTAGAACACAACACACACTGCACTGTGTGGAGCACTGAGTGCAGTATTCTGTTGTTCCAACACCTGATAAAGCTGCAAGGCAGAACAGAGCCAGGGCACAGCACATGATCCCAGCAGCTGCTCCCAGGTGCGATGCCAACCCCAACCCAGTGCTCGTGCAACCCCCATCCCCGTGCACATCCCTCCATCCCTCCCCACCGCACACGGGGGCCGGGCACTGACCCTTGGGGAACTTATTGAGGCAGGCAGAGTTGCAGAAGGAGCGGACGGATCCTGCCTCCCAGCAGCCCCTGCCCTTCATGCCCACCGCGGGGCCGCGCTGGCGGAGGCTGAGTGCTGCATGGCCGTTGGCTTTAGGATGGAGGAAAAAAAATAATAATACAAAGGAAAAGAGATTGTCCTTATTCAGCAAACGTCCTTACAGAGCAGGCAGCACCGTGTCTCGCACCATGCTGATAGCAGGGCACTACGGCACCGGGCTCGGCAGCCCCACAGCCCTTGGTACCGGCATGCACCACTGCTTGCTCCAGCACGCAGCAGCCCTTAACTCTATCTGTGCCAGGAAGAGGTGTGCTCCCCCCCTCCAAAAGGGGAAAACATGCAGCCCCAGGCAACAAAAGGACAGGATTTGGCACAGCCACCTCCAAAACAGTGAGCGATGGGCAGGAAGGGGTGCAGCCTGAGACTCAAAGGGATGCTAAAGCCAAAGGGAGGCTAAACCCAAAGGGCGAAGAGGATGCTATTTGGAAGCTTGTCCCTTTAAATGTTGGAGGTTATTTTTAGGATGCTCGCTTAAAATATACATCAGAATTCCCTCATTTTTCGGTAAGAAACTTCATTGCACATTTCACTCACACAGCTCCGTTTCACCGCAGCGGAACCTCGGCGATGCGCGCACACACACGCTCTGATGGCTCCTGGCTCACCCCCCCAGCACGGAAGGAGGGGGTTTCCCTTCAGATTTTATCAGTCCCAGGGGAACAAGGGGTCCGGAGGCAAAATGCAGCACTTATCACACATCAGTGTGAGTGTTCACATTGGCACAGGGATTGGAGCGCGGTCACTGCGTCCTGAGCGCTCTCCTCCAGCTCCTGCTAATGTCAAGATCTGGACAGCAAGAGAGCACGGGTTGTATTCCATCTTCTATAGACACATACCAAAAGAGATGCTCAGATCTGAGTGGAAATAGGGCAAATTCTGGACAAAGGAGCTCTCAACGTGCACTGCATGCCTAAGGAGAAGAAAAAAATAACGCTAGCAACACACATACACAGAAATGTTTAGCTTGGTCTGCTTGTGCAATGCAGACATACCTCTGCTCCGGGCAAGTACCAACAGTCCTCAAGTGGAAAAACACAAGTGATGTACAGAGAGGGGAAAGCCCAGATGGGACTTAGCACGTGCAGCTCTGGCTCCAGCAGTAACCCCGGCACAGTTCAGTTACGCTGCTGTTGCAGAGGATCAGAGATGCATAGAGAAGAGGCTCTCCATAAGCCCAGCCTCACTGAAGCTTTACACCCAGCTCTGATCCCTTCTGTCAGCTGCCACGGGCCTCCTGCAAGCACAGAAGTCACAGTTGCAGAGCAGATCACCTCAGTGCTTGGAGAACCAGCCTGAAGTTTCCTGACACAATATCGACTTATTCCCAAATTGAACTCATTCTGTTATCGAGCATGGCCCGTGGCTCAGCAAAATGTATCTCCATGTCACAGAATCAGAATCAATTAGAGAACGGTTTGGGTTGGGAGGGTCCTTAAGGATCATAAAATCACAGAAAGGTTGGGTTGGAAGGGTCCTTGCAGCACCACAGCCCCAAGCCCTGCCATGGGACATGCACTCTGCCCAGACAGGGCCATTCCCCAGCCCAGGGACGTCGTGCTGCACACCAACAGGGCTGCCTCTGCCCTCTGCAGACTCCATTGAGAACTGGTTGCCTTTTTCCTACATGAAAACCTTTTGGTGTGTCTGAAAACACTGGGTACACCTTTGTGATTCCTTTCCTTGTCATCCTAAAAGAAAAAATTTTTGTCTTCTCGTATACTTTGCTCCCATCTTTCAGAAACATCACCTTACTGCTAGCATTTCCAAAACTCCTTCTACCCCTATCCTTAATTCCAGGATGAGTGACTGATGCTGGGTCCGTGCAGCAAAACTCCCCAGGCTTTCCAAATTTTGCTTATTCTTAAAAACACCTGAAAGCAACGAGGTGCTCACCTCTGCACCCAGTGGTGGTATGAGCTGGACCCCACAGCCACACCAAGAAGACAGAGCTGGGAGGATGGAGCCAGGGAACCTCCCCAGCTCCCATGCAGGAGGCAGCAAGACCACAGCAAGGGGCTGCTGTGGGCATTCAGGTTGGGTATTAGGAACAATTTCTTCCCCAGAAGAGTGGTAATGCACTGGCACAGCTGCCCAGAGAGTGGGGGGTCACCATCCCTGGAGGTTTTTCCAGACCTGGAGATGTGGCACAAAGGGATGTGGGCAGTGTGCACGGTGGGGTGGGCTGGGGCTGGACTGGGTGATCTGATTCCACAACACACTGCTCCATGTGTGTTACCAGAGACCTGGAGCAGATAAAACTTTTGACACACCCATTGGGAAGGCATAAGAAATTCTTTCCTCTGTGCTCACCTTAAGCCTGACATCAAAGAGCAATCCAGGGGATGCAACTCAAAAAGCAATCCAGGGGATGCAGCACTCACCCCCAGCTTTCGCTGCCACATCCAACTGCTGCCACCCACTGAGAGAGGAATGAAACCATCAGCAATGCCTCAGAATGTGTCATCTGTGTACAAATAATTGTGCTGCTTTCCAGTTGGCCCACGCATGGTAGTGCAAACAAGAAAACACAGGTGTGACACAGCTCTGAATAGCTGAGCACACTGCTAGCACTCTCAGCATCAGGAAACGAATCTGCATTTATGCATTTCTGGTATTTGTTTTCACCCCCTAGGTGCCTCCTTAAAACAGTGCAAGCTCTATCAAAGGAGCTCCAGTCCCTTTGCCCGTGCCAGTTCCCTCTATTCAACTAATTCAGGAAACTTCTTATCTTCAAGTCTGGCAACACGCTCCTACAACTTCCTTTCCTGAAACAAAGAACCACAGATCAAGAGTCCAAACACAGAAAAAGAACACCACCTTTGAGCTGTAAATCCACATTGGATACCCACCCAAATACAAACCCAACAAGACAGCGTCGCTCTTCCTCTGCCCCAGGGATGTGCTTGTGCCCAGCTGGCCCTGCCACCTCATGGCACTGCTCATGTTCCTTATGATCACTGCCAACAACCAGACCAGGCCGGGTTCCTCCTGGCACAGCTCTGCGCTGGATCCAACCACAGCCCCAGTCCGAAAACCAGGGCAAGAAACAAAGATGATAACACAGAAACCCCACATGGAACCCCAGAACTTCATTTGGCATTTCTGTCCACTCTGGCAGGCAATGTAGTGAGGAATGCACAGCTTTAGTCACTTTGTTTGGGAATTTCAAGCTTGCAGAGGGGTTTGCAGGCAGAGCCCTGCCAAGTGGGATGCTGGAGTCACCAAAAATGAAAACAGAGGCAACTGAAGAAGCTGAAACATAAATCACAGCTGCTTCCAGCCTTCCCAAACAGAGCTGCCTCTGTGTGCCTCGTCCCCCAGCCCCATGGCAACAGGCTCCTGGCCCTCCCAGGGCACTCAGCCCCACTGCAGAACCCAAAGCCATAAAGCTCACAGGGAGCAGAATAGGGATGAGCCACAGCCAATGGCACCAGTGACTGCTCTCAGTTACTGACAGCACCACTCAGCAAGACTCTGGTTGGCAGAAGTCAGAAGTTCTTCAGCTCTAACAGCACTCACAGCATTTCACCTTGCCCATTCTTCAGCTTCCAGTGCCAACACAACATACACAGCTATTTGGGCTATTTAGGATCCAGAAGACCTGAAGGATGCCGAGGCTTAGGTAGGAGCTCAGCGCTACAGTTCAGTTCCACAGATGCCTTTTTTTCCAGAATTATTCACTACAAAAAAAAAAAAAGAAAGCATTAAACATGGATGCTAAAAACAGAGTAAAAACGGAGCTGCCATTAGGAAGTGTGTGTGAGGAAGGGAGGTGAGGGTTACATTAAACAAAACGGTTTCAACATCCAAATTGTGCTGGGCCCCCCAGCTCCAGATCCCACCATCAGCCCTGCCCCAAGCAGCAGGACCTGCAGGGCCTGCAAACCTAATGCTGAGCCCCAGCAGCGAGGGGGGGGAGCAGCACAGGGACGGGAGGCACGCCCACCTCCTAGTAAGCAGCTTCACCAGCAGAGGGAGACCCTCTCCCTGCAGAAACAGAGCAGAGCTGGCACTGCTCCTCAAACACACACCCGTGGGCTGAAGCTACAGAAGCAGTCGTTGGGGCCAAAAGCCTCCAGACAAACACCCCCATTGACAGCATCCCTGCCAACACAACGTCACTGAAGCCCAGGTAGAAGTCACTGGATGTGGATGAGGAGGGCCTGACTGTGTGTGACACTCACATCGGGGTGAGCCTCTGCACCCTTCAACAGTTCCACTACTAACTACCAAGTCCACAGGCTGCTTTTGGGGCTGGAAGACACCATGGGGATTGCAGAGACAACACGCCAGGAGAGGGCAACCTACCACTGCTGCATGGCTCCAGCACAGCATCCGCATCCTCAGCCTCCAGCTGCGAGCTAATTCTCTGTTTCACAAATGGGAAATGGAAGCTGATGTGCTTGGGTAGACCAAAAGCAAGGCAGGAGGCCCCCGTGCAGCCATTCACTCTTTAGTGACTCATTTCTAATTAGCAAGAATTGCTATTATTTTCAGACCTAAAAATTGATTTTTCTCCAACAGTGCTTTTCTGTGCCAGAAAGGAGGGGAAAAAAGTACAAACATTTGGAGAACTTCAATGCCTGATAATAACCCAGAAATACACTGAGCTGGAAACGCTTCCCCCTCGGCACAGGTATGCTCACATCCCCACCACGTTGTCCAGGTCACTTCCAGGTGATCTGAGCCCTGCCCAGCTGCCATGTGTTGAGAAATGCCAGCAGGAACCTTACCAGGTGGCAGCAAGGACACGAATGAGGACATGTGCAGATGTCCCACTGCAGCTGGCATGCTCCTGATCAGACAGACAGCCACCAGCCACAGCATTCCCCTCGGAAAATAAGGGAAGGATGTGAGATCTGACAAGGATGTGATGCTCCTCACTGTGAGCACACTGAATTACCATGTGTTTGCTTTGCTTCCCGTCTGACACAGCCTCTGCCAGCTGTAAGCAGCCACTGTGCTCAGCACATGCCAAATGCAAGCATACCTGGCTACGGGTGTGTGAATGAGCTGCTGCAGGGCAGGGACACCAGCCACACAGATCTGGAGGAAGAGCAGCAGGTTCCCAACCAGAGCGGGGCTGAGTGCTACGCAGCAGCTCAGCACTCTGGTGATCAGTACGGCTTCCCAGCTCTGCCATAAGTGAGCAAAGTGACAGATCAAGCTAATATTAGCAGGTACAGCAAAGCAACGAAACAGCTCATCCCTCCCACTGCTGCCACCCACGCCACAGCCGAGCTTTGCAGCCAGTGGGGAACACACTGCAGCCTGCAGCAGCTGCACTGACAGCCTAGCCTGCGTCCAGGAGACGAGGCACACAGCAGGGAGGAGTGAGAGGACAGCTTTGCAAGGCCAATTCATCTTGGATACAACCTGCACTGGGCTCAGGGCTGCTTGCAGGGAGGAGTTCTAGCAAGAAGAGCTCTGAACAGCAGCAGAAACCCATTGCTTTGCTCTTGGCTCTCCAGGGTTTCTGAGCTCAAGAGTAGGAGAGTATCAGCCAAGTCAGAGCACCCCAGCCATCAGGGACAAAGAACACAGGTGACAAGGCCAGAAGCTATTTGGAGGTCATGCCAAGAGCAGGAAGAATCATGCTAAGGCAGGAAGAATCAGGAATGCAAGTGGGCATGTCCGTCTCTGCTCTGTCTGCAGCAGCCCCAGCCCTAAGCTCCAAGCCTGGCTGGGAGCTGTGCTGGGCTGCTCCAAACTCAGTGCACCGAACCACCACTGAGAAGTCCACTTTCAACCAGCACACACAGACACTACTGCCTCTGCTCTTCATGGAGGCAAAGAATGAGCAGGAGCCGTTTCTCACCCAGGGAAGCAGCCCCGTGCCACCTGCCATGTCCCAGGTGAGGTGAGGGAACACAGGTACTGGTGAGACACATACACGCGTTTCATTGATTTTGCTTCGCAGTTTTGACAAGTGACCTTGATGAATCCACTTCTTCTAAAAACACGTGGCAAATCTTAAAAGCAAAAGGGAACCAACAAACAAGCCACCAAGCGTTAGAGAGCAGGAGAGCTTATGGACACAGAGCCGAGGAGCAATGGAATTGAGCCACGCACTGCAGGCAGCACCATCCCAGGATGGCAAAGAGGGACCAGCAGGGAACTCCCCTCCCTGCACACTCACCAACTGCTCACACGTAAGCTCAGCCCAAAAAAGAGCTTTCCTTTCTCCATTCCATGCTCCTTGCAAATCCCTGCCAGCTTTGCAGAGAAAGAAGGTACTCAAATCCCACAGCTGCATGTTAGAAACTCTAAGAAGTACACCTCGAGCCAGTGCTACCGCATAGAAGCACAGCCACAAAGCACCCGGCAGCAGCCAGCCCAGAAGCGAGCACCAGGTGAATACATCCGTTGCTTTGTCACTTCTGCAGGGTGACACTCCTTTAATTATAAAAATTACCAACCCGCAGTAGCTTGCAGCATTTTGCCCATCTTCCCTTTGCCTTCAGCTGCTGCAGCTGCACAGGAAACTCCTCCAACTCCAGCACAGAGCCGCAGGGACAAGGATGCAGCAGCAGAGGTGCCCTACATAGAGCTGCTGAGCTCCTGCAGCACTGCCTGAGCTCTGGTCCTCCCCACAAACTGATTTCTGGGCCACTTGGGTACAGGGGATCCTCATGGATTATATATATACAATAATACACTACAACATAATAGACACACAAGCAAAACAAAGGGAAAGGATCAGTACCAAATCAAGGAGGTAACTGTACTGCTCAGTAATTCTCCGGATGTGCAAATGAAGTGTAACAAAACAAGCTCAACAGAACAAATTCAAAACAAGGTACCCCAAAAGGGGGATTTCCTGGCTTGTGAAAGACATTAAAAACAATTCCTCCAGTTTCCTCATGTTGCAGACTCTGCTGCTTAAAACTCAGCTCCAGTGCAACCAGAAACCACTGCCCAAGCAGGGAAGCACTGCAGGCTGAGCAGCTCTAGCTGTACAGCCACTTACAGACACCTTAGGAGCTAACAAAGTCCAGCTGACTCCACAGAGGGCTTGCCCCACTCTTTCCCTAAAGGTCACATTTGAGCAGTGAAGGCCAGGGAATCCAGAGAGGGCATGGAGGACAGAAGAAGCACAAAAACCTGCTGCAGACAGCCCCGGCAGCAACTACAAACCACAGCCAGCAGGAAGCTTCCTGCTACAAGGTCTGCAGAGTGCAGCCCACGCCCAACCCTGACATCAAGCACTGATAACAAGAGTAAATATTTCAGGTTGGATATAAGGAAAAGATTTTCTTCTCAGAAAGAGTGGTAACACACTGGCACAGGCTGCCCAGGGAGGTGGAGGGGTCACCATCCCTGGAGGTGTTTAAGGAACATGGAAACGTGGCACCGAGGGATGCGGGCAGTACTGGTGGTATGACCTTAGTGGTCTTTGCCAACCTTAATGGTTCTATGACTCTAAATGAGTCTGAAGGAGCCTTGATTTCCCAGGGGCTAAAAGTGCAGAAGGAAGCTCAACACTGAATCCCACAGCTCAGACAGCGACAATGCATCTCCCACACGATGACCTCCAGCAGCAGATGGGCCCTGTCGGCAGCATCAGTCCTTTATGGGCACTGGAAGGGAGACATACAGGGCCTCAAGAACACACATGGGAAACCCTGGGGGTCAAGCACCACTGTGAGGCCCTTAAAGAAATCAAACTTTGAAAGAGAAACGCTCCCAAGCTTTAACCAGTGATGACGGATTATGAAGAGTGGGAAAACCGAGAGCAGAGGGACAGCGGCCCCAAAGCAGCACCACGCAGAGGAACAGGATGGAGAAACACCACTAGGAGGGTGGGAAAGGGGAGAGGTTTGGTGCAAAGAGTCAACGGGAGCCAGGAGCACACAGCCAACAGTGAGCTGGGAGCACGCAGCCAACAAGGAGTGCCATTGTCCCGATGGCTGAGGTCAGAGCAGCAGCGCGGGCGCTGGCTGCTGAGGGCCCCGACAAAGGGGTGATTCACGGCCAGCTGGGGGGGCTGCAGATGTGTTGCAGCTTCACATTCCAAAAACAAAACGTCTGCAGCAAACAAACTCCTTGGTTGGAAGGGGGGGGGGGGGGGGGACAACAACAAAACAGCTAGAATACATGCAGCAACACAGGTGATCACTTCTGCAGTTAGAGGAAGAGCTAAGGAACTGCTCAGCACCACAGAGGCACTGCAGACAGGCAGGCTGCAGCACACCAAGGCTGCAGAACTGCCTGCTGGAAGCCCAGGGGGGGGTGAGCAATTCCCAGCCCCCGGCACTCCCCCACCTGCAGACAAACCTCCACAGGGCTGCTTCCATCATGCCCTGTTTGCTAAGGAAACAGCTGGTTAAGCCAGCAGAATCACAGAACTGTCAGTCTGGAAGGGAACTTAAAGAAGGCGCACAAGCAGCAAGAGCATCCCCAAAAGCTTTGGGCTGCTGAGAGCCTGGGTGTGAGCAGGCAAAAATCCAAGGGGTGATGCAATGTGGGAAACAGAGTGCTGGAATTATCCAGGGGCTTACATTAATGCAGATGGAGGGTGATTACAGAAAGCTGTGATTTTCAGGGCAGATGAGCAGGCTTTCATACAGCAGTGTCAGCTGCTCCCACAGAGTGGCTGAACCAGGTGCCCTTTAGGTGCCACATTTACATGCAGAATCAGAAATGGGGCCTCTCGAGGGCAGAACAGAAGGGACAGTCCCCCCCACCCCCTGTCCCACTGCCACCCTTCTGCTGATGCAGCCCAGGATGCAGTTGGCCTTCGTGATATAAGTACACTCCACTGGCTCACCCTTACCAACATATCCTACAGATAACACTAGAAATACGGATCTCAAATTGGAAGAACAGAGGCTACAGGTGAGCCACTCCCCCAAGCCAGCCCCTTCTGCCCTAACGTTACATTATGCATTCATGTTAATGGCATTAAGTGGGACGCTGCCATGGAGAAGAGATGCACAGCAGCAGCTCAGCTCTGCCCCCCCAGCACCCGGTGCTATCCACAGCAGAGGGACAAGGGCAGTGAGCTCCTGTGTCACATCTGCGAGCATTGCTCACGTCCGAACTTGTTCCTCCTTACCAAAATAGTCTCAGCCCTGCCCTGGACACAGGGGAAATCGGATCCCCCTCAATTATGCAGCAGAGGAAGCAGCAACGTCTCCTATCTAACGCTCACCTTGGGTATAGGGTTCTCTATTCCTTAAAAATAGAAACAACAAACAGTTCTGTAAAAATGACATCTCTTCTCAAAGCACAGCTCCAGCTAGCTACCATCCCATTAGAACTGCTTTTGGATGTTTTCACTTCAAGAAAACCAGTGGGGGAACAGACAGCTTTCATCTGCTCCAGAGCCATCCCCAGCAGCCAGCATCTGCCCAGCCCCGGGAGCAGCCCGAGCTGCAGCCCTGGCCCAGCACATCACCCACAGCTCCCACTCCTCCAGGAACATGAGGGAGTGCAGAATCCCAGCTCACGCACAGGTCAGCTTTTATTTCCAGAAGCGACTCAAGCTTGGCTCATCTTTCACACATTTTACAAAAAGAGGTCAAGTTTCAATTTTTTAATTAATTAACATCACACTACTACACTGCTCCTCTCTGAATGCAAGGAAAGGACTTTGAAGGATCTCAGCGTGCCAACAGCGAGACCACCATAGAATCATAGAATCACAGGGGTTGGAAGGGACCTCAAGAGATCATCGAGTCCAGCCCCCCTGCCAAAAAAGGTTCCCTACACCAACCCTGCTCTGATCCTACAGTGAAAAGTCCTCTGAAACTACAACTGCCCATGCCAAGTATTTGCCACCCAGGGCCGAACTGGATGGGGACCTGGGCTGCCAAGATCATGAAGTCCATCCCCACACCACCCCCACCATGCCCACTGTCTCTCAGTGCCACATCTCCACGTTCCTTGAACACCTTCAGGGACACCATTCTGTGGGCAGCTTGCACCAATGCCACTGTGCCACTCTTCTGGAGAACAGATTTTTCCTAATATCTAATCTGAACCTCCTCAGCACTACTTGAGGCCACTACCTCTCATCCAGACGAGCCAGACAGAGCAGGCCTTTGTCTTTTGCAGCAGTTCCGCTGCTGTCTGGGGTGACAGAAGAACATGAGCTGGGTCAGCTCCCACCAAGCATGGCCACCATACTGCTCCTTCCCTTGAGAACAGGGCCTGAGTCAGCTGAAGTCAGAAAATCCAGAGCCTTAAGACAGCATTTGTGACTTCTGTGGAAAGCCACGCCAAAATAACTGCACATAGCTCCTCAGACTGTGGCTCTGCATTGCACAACCAGCACCCACAGCCCAACAGCCAGAGATGAGGATGAACACCAAGGCACATGCTGACCTCCACCGGGTGTGAGATCCTTGCTCAGACCCATCTCAGTTCCCTCAAGCATAAGCAACGTGTGCACAGCCAACACAGTGAGTTTGCTGCAGCCATGACTGCACCCCAGAGATGTCCATGTCTCCTCCACCAGCCACACTCCCATCAGTATTTACATACAGTCCAGAGCTGCAAAATCACAGGACAGGGCTCCAAAACACTTGATGTAATTAAGTCTGTAGATACTGGTGCTGAGGAACACGGCGTACTTAAATAATTATGGGAAACGAGGAAATGGCTCATGCACTAATCAACTTCTGTATGACCTTGTGGGACAGCTAATTATGCAGAAGTCAGACCTCATGAGCCCAGGGCTGGGGGCACGCTCCTGCAAGCTGAGCTGTTTACGCTCTGCATTCTGCTGCTCTCTATAAAACAGCCAGCATCCAAAACAGCCATCCCATCAATCCAGGGATGGAAACAGGAATGTGCTGCCTTCCAGAAACATGGGCAAACTGATTTTCTGTTGTGTGTTTTCGTAAGCAGGCAGCATTAGGAAGTGCCCTCCCCATGCATGCAGCCTTGGCTCAGAAGAGCTGCACATCACAGTCCCAAAAAGCACACCCTGTGCTGTGGTTTTGGTGCAGTGCTTCCACCAGGGAGCAGAGGTTTTTCACAGTGCACTGACCCTTCCATGGCAGCAATTCTGAAAGCTAAGCCTCATGACCACCTTACCTACACAGAGCAGCATTTGCAGACATCCCAAAGCCCCAAACCTGAACCTACAACACCAAACCAGAGCCACCCCAAGCATGTACCTTACCATGCTACTTCATTATCTCTGTCTCACGTTCCTCCTTTGACAAACACAGTTTGACAAAGCTATGTTTTCACTTCAAGCAGAATGCAGCAACAGCAGGTGCTTACTACATCTCTCCTGCATGAGGTCTGACTTCCAGCATTCGAGATGAGAGCAGAGTGGTTTTATTTTAGGGCAGCGGGGGTGGCTGATTGCCTTTTTAATGCATTCATAGGTTTTGTCATCTGTGATTTGAAGGCACGTTTGTTTGTGGAAGAAAACCAAACGTGAATCCCGGACAAGTTAGGAACGTTCAGATATTCCTAAAATATTGTTTGTTAAGCGCTTATCAGATCCATTACACAACACAGCAGTAAAAATGACACTCCCGGGAGGAGCACGCATGGCGTTTTGACAGCTTTACATAACGCAGTTGTCCCAAATATACACTAATAAATACCAAAGCACAGCTTAGTGTGTGCAGAGGGGAGAAAGGCAACGTGCACGGACAATTGCATTTGTGTATCACTCATCTACAGCAATACCCTAAACTAGGGGAGGATGGGAGAGGCACTGCTCCAGGATTTCACTGTGAACCAGTGCTCCCAGGGCTGCTGCTCTCTGCAGGGTTTGGTGCCTCCTCATTGTCCCCCACCCATGCTGAGCAGCCAGGGCCCCAGGAGAAAGGCACACTCATCTTCCCTTCCAGAAGGAGCACTGTAAATTCCTTTTTACTGGCTCTCTACAGTGCACAGCCACTACCAGGGCTTTAAAGATTGGCTTAAGGCTGCAGAACCAGATGAGATGATGCGTGCTGCACGCAGCACTGCTTAAAACCCTTTGCGCCTCAATGGGAAAGGGTCAACTATTTTTAATTGCGTAAGAAATAATATCTGCTAGGGTTTTGTAGCAAGCACAGAAGAGCTGGTTCACAGGGAGGTTTTCCAAAGGACCCAGCTGTGTGCCTGCGTGTTGAGCTGTGCCCTACCTGACTGGTTGTTCCTCATGCGGATGGCTTTGGCCTTGGCCAGCTCCAGGGCTGTGACCCAGCGTTGCCTCTCCACTTCTGAGCTGGCCTTCAGGTGGTACGTCCTGCCCCCGTTGGACAGCACGATGTTGCACGAGTCCTCTGTGTCGATGTGAGCTGTCGACAGGTTGATGGTTCCACGGCACGTGTGGGCCATCTCCGCCTGCGTCCTGCAAGGGAACAGAGCACAGGGAAAGGTAAGGAATGAAAGGTAATGGCCTCGAGTTGTGCCAGGGAGGTTCAGGTCAGATGTTAGGAATAATTTCTTCTCCAAAAGAGTGGTGATGTGCTGGCACAAGCTGCCCAGGGAGGTGGTGGGGCCACTGTCTCTGGAGGCGTTCAAGGAACATGGAGATGTGGCACTGAGGGAGGTCAGTGGGTATAGTGGGGGTGAGCGGGGGTTGGACTTGTTCTTAAGATCAAGGTCTTAATGGTTTTATGATTCAATGATACTAAATCCCCCTGCACCCACCTGGAGTGGCCAACATGCTCCTGTGTGCCCCCGGCCATGCACCACTGGTATTTCTCATAGGTACTGCAGCTCTTCTCTTTCCCCATACCACTCCTCCTCTAATTCCTCTGCTTCTCTGTCCTATCCCTTCAGTCATTCTCTTATGTGCAAGTTAGATAAGATCTTGCATGCAAAGATATTCATTTGTAAAGCAAATGAGCACAGCACAATCCTTCCATAGCTGGTAGAACACCTTTACAGCTGGAAGGACTGCTGCACACTTCAGTGGGCTTACTGAGCCGAGCAGCAACAGCAGGAGGCTTTCCTGGGGCTGAAGAATCAGCACTCATTTACCCAGCAAAGCAAGGGGAAGCAGGTATGATGCTACCATCACACACAAGAGGCAGAGCTCCTGGTTAGGACAAACCTTTCTCCAGATCCTTACCCAGGGATCAGGCTTTTCATTCACCCCTCCTCACAGCAGGCACAGCCCATGCCTGCCCACAGCATCACCTCCAGGCTGGATGGGAAGGGGCTGAGAAGTGGGCCCACAAGAACCTAATGAAGTTCAAGAAGGCCAAGTGTGAGGTGCTGCAACCAGGCTGGGGCAATCCCATGTACATGTACAGATGGGGAGAACTCCTTGACAGCATCTCTGCTGACTGGATGTGTCAAAAGCACTTGGGCACAAAGATAAATGCCTCAGTAGTCCCAAAACCACTACACACAGCTGCCTAAAATCGCCCAGCAAGCACTCAGCCCATGAATCCCACCAGCTTCCCACCACCCCATGATGCCAACAATGCCAACCCCAGCATGGGGCAGGGCAAGCTGCTGCCAGCTCCTGGCCAGGGCTGCCCGCTCTCAGCCAGGGGTGCACACACCACGACCCTGTCCCCGAGCCCTTCACGAGGCTGAGCAACAGCAGACAGCCAGGTCCTGTGCTCAGGAGCAAATCAGAGCATTTTTTTGGACCCTGACGTAGCACCAAGCATGTGCACCATTTTCACCCACCAGGTCCCAGAGTACTTTCTGTAATCCCCCTAAGATCACACTGGGGAAAGAGATGGGCACAGAACAGCAGGACAAAAGCCTCCTGTACTTCCAGATGACTCTCATCTGAATCATTCCCAGAGTCCTCTTCCCTGGACAGAAAGAGCTATTGGATCTGAGTAGATGTCACCCAGTAATTAGACAGATTCTTCTAATATTTCAGTAGATACATTACTAGGCAGTTGCTCACTGAACTGCAGAAGGAGTAACAGGAATTCATAGGAATTTCTTTCCGTGGGAATGGCTCCTTTTGTTTCCCCCCAGGCCATCCTTCCTCAGGAATGTCCCCAGAGTTTGTCACTGGCAGCTTTAACTCCTGCTCACACCAGTGGCACGATGGGCACAAGGCATTCCCACCAGGGCTGGGAGCATTGACGGTTGGACTAGATGATCTTGTAGGTCCTTTCCAACCTAATGAATCTATGAATCTATCTATGAATCTATCTCCCCTGTTCCCAGATGGTTCAAGGCAGATCTCCAGCAGCTTCCTTCTCTGCCACCTTCTGCACAGCTGTAACCACACCACGTCAGCAAGGCAGGGGTGCAGGGAGCTGCATCCCAACTGGCAGCATCAGTAAGAGCCACACTGCATCACCAGCAACAGCATCCCCAGGGCTTTCCTCATCTACTCAGCCTTGGCACTGCTTTTCAGGATGGATTCATCCCAGCACCGTGCCCAGGCTCTGTGTGCAGACAGAAGCCTTGCAGGAAGAAAAGCCCCCTGGCACCTCCTAAGCGTGATGTTCAAACCCAGCACTGCAGTGTGGCAATGTTTGTTTGCAGGACGGGTGATCTGGCTCAAAACAGAGCCAAGCACTGATATTCACTGCCAGAGTCATTCAACTCGTGATGCAGCACGTACTGGCATTCTCCCAGGAGGGATTACTTTTCACTTCGAGAAAATAACTAAAATGATTTTCTCTTACGCAGAAAACAAAGGTCTCCAAGGTGACTTCACTGAATTAAGTCCCATAACACAGCCCTGCTCTCCCATCCAAGAAAACCAATTCGGTTGACTCTGTTCTTCAAGCTACCTCACCTCTCAGCGCCAATCTGCGTGGGAAATCAATTGCCATCACTCAGCACCCACACACAAGGCAGGCACCTGACCCAGCTCCCAGCCAACAAGCCATTTCCTCTGTCCGCATGCAGAGAATACGAGGTGCCCTTCAGAAGAGCTCCTGCTCAGCTGGATCTGCTTATTCACCGCCAGCAGCTCAGCTATTGCATAACGCGATCCGGGGCAGATTTTCTGATTCTCAACTTTCTGCAATAATCCGAGAGCTGCACATATGGGGAAAAAAAAAACAACACACGGGCAGGCTGCAAGGAGCTGAACCCGAGGTTCAACGCGAGCAGAGGTGGACGCTGCTGGGATTTTCTGCTGCTCCCTCACAAAGCTCTGACTGAACGCAGACGTTCTGTGCATGGTGTGCAAGGATACGTGGCAGATGAGCAGAGAAGCCATTATAGTTACTTGAAGACCACAGATGTAAATGTGTACACAGAGCTCGATGAGACAACTCAGTGCTTTTAGCTATGCAGAGAGATCTTCTGCACAGAACACCTGATGCGTAGCATCTCCCAGCTCACAACCTGGCAGGTAAGGCAGAACAGAAAAGAATACCAAACTGTGACGTAAAGGACTCGTTCTTATTCTAGGAGGAACTGCAACTGGAGCTATGCAGGAGAAAGACACACTTTGCAACGACTGAATCTCACTGCTGGAGAAGATGAGCTCAGAATACAGATGTAGCAACAGAGTAAAGGCCAAAAAAAATTACGAAAAGAGAGACAGTTCTTCACCTACTAGCTCTGCAGCATCGGTTTGGTGACAACACGGCCTTATACATGACAGCCAAAGGCTTTGTTTAACTGCTGGCAAGATGCTGCTGTGCTCCGTGACTGCGCAGCTCTGCGGGATGTTAATAGGAGGCAGCAAGCAGTGCAAGCACCGGGTCATGCTCTGCCCCCAGGTACTGCTCAGCTCCAGAGAACAAGGATGACGAATGCTTGGGGTGAGCTGCTCTGCGCTGGGGCCATCACCTCTGAAAATTCAGCTTCCTGGAATCATGCTAGCAGCCCTAGTTTAGGAAGGAGTGAGTGCCCTTCCAACCCAAGCTGCATGCGCATGCAGGCTGCATTACAACCACTTCCCAAGATACTACATGATAGGGTAAAAAACAGGGAAAGTCCAAACGCGAAGGGGCTCCCTGCTGCACTGCTCTGCTGACTCCCTCCCCTAGGCAGGGTTGAGCACCACCTCGTCCCCAAACAGCTCGGTTTATCCTTTCCCCAGCTCCAGCAGGTTGCAGCACACACGCTGTCCCAGCAGCCACAGCCTGACCGTGGGGTCAGGGTGAGCTCCAAAACCGCTGAGGCTGCAAATGTATTTTGGTGCAGCTGAGCTCAGTGGGCACGGCCCACGTAGGGACCTCATTATGTTACATTCAGCTTTATATCGGGTTATCCACAGTGAGATGCTACACACTGAGCTGAAGCTTCTTCCCGAAGCTGGAAGGGCCACTACTGCCTGCTCACACATTCCCAGCACCGCTCTGTACCATTAACCATCATCACAGAAAGATCCAAACACAAGTTGAGGTACACCCACAGCAAGGACCTCAGCCATATGCTCACCCTGTCCTCCAGGAGATGCCTCCTCTATGAGCTCAAAACCATTTGCCTGCTGTAAGCCTGAGCAACCAACACGCCCAGCCCTGCATCCCAAATGCTGCATACCCCTTACAGCATTTGGGTGACCCCAAAGCAGGAAGGAGACTGCCCCAGATCAGCATCATCCATTTGTTAACTGGAGCTCCCCTCTTGGCAGGTTCCTCACTCGGACTCTGGCTTTTCAGCATGCATACATGCTGGGTTCAACTATTTCGCCCACCAGGACAGAAAGCTGCAAAAGAAATGCAGTGACTGCAGCACGGCTGCTGCAGGACAGCCCTGCAGCCACGAGGCCCCCTCTCCTCAGCCTGCAGGAGTCTTTTTGGCAGATGGCTGAGGTCACACTGAGATTAGCAGCTCCAGGATATTGCCAACATCCATCAGCTTTCGAAAGCAGACCCTTCCATAGGGTGCCACGAGACTTGGCGCGTACTTGGAGAGAACTTCCCAAACAGAAGGAAATAAAGAGCATGTCACTGAGCATAGTACTGTTAGCAGCCATGGATCAGGGCTCACCAAGCTGAGCCTTGGCCAAGCCTTCTGCTGGCAGTTTTGGTGCATTTACCCCAAGAGAAGGAAGTAAATCTGGATGTGAAAGTCCCAAAGGAGAAGCGTGAACCTCCATATCTGGGGAAGCAGTGGCCAAGGGCATGCAGCCGAGCAGGGTACAGGACCAGATGCTGCTGGCTTTGTGCAACTCAAGAGGAGGAAAAGGATCAAATCCAAGTGCTTTCAAAATCCATTTATTCATAAACCTGAGCGTGGATAAATCTCACCCCTTCTCAAAGTCCCACCTGGGGATGAAGAGAGAGGAACAAAGTCATGCAGAGAGCAAACGCTCGGACTGAAACTTGCTTCTGAAGTCGTCCTGCTGTTCAGTCACTTGAATAAAAAGCTGTATGCAGAAGATACTGCTTCCATTATTAACCTGGAGACTATTTTTAGCCAAAGGATTATTTTTATTGGAAGCGAGAGAAATGAAGGGACAGCAAAAATCCCACACATACATCCCAGGGATGCTGATGGCAGCTGGAAGCACAGAGCACACCAGCACGACCTCACATTCACACTGCTGACATTAGAGAGACCACAACAGGCAACAAACCCCTCAGCATTCTCACCCTCCCTCAGCTCAAGGGAGGATTTTTATGATGACTCAATTTCAGAGCAAAGGGCCCAAGAGAAATCCTGCTCTCGGGCAGGAGCAGCTTCCCCAGCTCGCAGGGCAGGTGATGTGCACACCCAGCACAGCGCGAGCTTGCTCAGCACGTCTCGTACCAACAGCGAGCTCCACACGACAAGCAGCTGAGATTTTCTTTTCCTTCCTCTTTTTCTTTTCACCAAATCTACCACATTTGCAAACAAAACCCAAACAAGCATATGGCAAGCGTTGGTCTGAGGCTCCTGCAAAATGACTCTGTTTGCTTTGATTTACGGGCTGATTAATCTGCAGGAGGGGTGGGGACAGATTAGTGACAATCGGGGGGAAAAAAAAAAAACAAAAAAAAAACAAATCCAGGCTGTTGTCCCAGAGCACTGCTATGTCACAACAGCAGGCTGCAGCGCTGACGAGGTTGGATCTGCACAGCCTGAAACCTCTCCTCCAAACAGAGGGGTGCAGGGAGAGCTCCAGGATACGGACGCTCGGGTTTGTTTGCAGCACCCACCGCTGTGCAGAGATCCTCTACAAGGAAACACCCGAAAGAACTGCATCATTTACAAACAAGGACTGTCTCTCCTCGCAGCACCTTCCTCCCAACAGGAGGGGAGGCTGAGGGGACCCGGGGAGGTGATTTGTCATGGTGACATGCTCAGCCACAGCCTCAGCGCAGGACGAGGCGCTGCATCCATCACTGACGCTGCGCAGGGGCCGGAGGCAGAACCTCAGCAGCACGTTGTGCCTATGTCAGCACAGCCTCCTCAACACCAGGCACAAACCTCAGAATGAATGCGGGTCTAACGGATGGGGAGCGCTGCCAAGATGAAGATTCAGGCTGCCCGGAGAGCTGCGGGTGCCCCATCCCTGGCAGCACACACAGCCAGGTTGGATGGGGTGCAACCAGCCCCACGGCACAGGCTGGGGGGCTGAAGGTCCCTTCCAACCCAACCACCCTGTGATTTTATGATAAAGGCAAACAATTCCCAGCTTCTTCCAGCACAAAGCCCCTTCTCTCCACGAGAGGGATTGTTCTGCTCCCACCCCTAATAAAAAGACACTCTGGAAGCAACCTATTCCCACCTGCACTGTTCAGGACTACCTTCTGTAACACGCATATCGCTCTCCGATAGGCACAGCACGGACATTCTGCCAGGAAACTGCAGCTAGGGCCAACGGGGAAAAAAAACTCAGTGAACAAACACTCAGAAAACAGAAGGAGCAGCTCAGTGGCATTTGGGTTACCCGAGCTCCAGCTCCTCCCTCCAAGCCGTGCTATCTCCACAAGACCACTGGTGACAGCAATGGTGGACACAGCTGATAAGGGTATCACTGTCACCATGGGCCTGCAGGGTGCCATCCCTTGCTCTGTATGGGGAAGGCGCTCTGTGCTGCCGTGACTCAATTGGAACAGCTCACAGGGCCCCTAAATGTCACGGGTGTGGGGCAATGTGCATAGCGAGGTTTACATCCATAGTGTTTTAAATCCTCCCCCACCCAAGGAAGGGCTCCAACATCACCTCTGGCTATGGAATAGGCACACTGTATTGCTGCTCTCCTTCCCACCAGGTTCTTCTCAGTACATCCCCAACTCTGCTTTAGGAATGGGTTCCATTAACTACAACACTTAAACAGAAGTGGCAAGGCCCCTGTGCACAGCCCACACGGGCTCAGCCTTCAGAGGGCACTGCTAGGAACCCCCCTCACCCCTTCTACAAACACCAAATCATCCCATAACACCATTTCTTTCTAAGCAAAAATGCTGAAGACTGCAAAGAAAAGGCAAAAATAAATAAATAAATAAATAAGATTTGTGGGTGGAACTGCCTCTAAATACATCATCCCTGTTAAACATTTATGGAAGGTCTGGTCCAGACCCCGTCACGTGGCAGGAGTTAGCTTACCCTGCAAACAGCGAGACGCGTGAATTACACGTCTGGTGGCTCTGTTTTGAGCAAGAATGAACAAATTACCATACACAAGGTTAATTTGACAAATGCTCTTATTGCACAAGAAGGCTGACATAAATGCAACCCAGCAGACGTGAGCCTCAGGCGGTGATTGTGCTTGTTACTGCCTCAGCCTTTAAGTTTGCACTGGCCTTTTGGCCCTTGGAAATGGTGTCAAACGACCAGGATAAAGCCACAGTCATCTCCTGTTTGCATTTACTCACCACCACGTCCGAGAGCATAAGGGTGCACAGGGCACAGCACAGCCAATAGAAGACAGGCATTTTATTCTTATCTCACTGATGTGCATTCGTAAGATTGCTAAGGACACCACTGGGTTTTTCAGATCACAGAGGTCTGGGGTATGCTGGAACACAAGTCTCATCCAGTCTTGCTCAGACCTAACGTGGACAGAAGAGCTTCTTCCCAAGAACGTTTCTTCTGCTGTGAGCAGCTGCCCTGACGCCAGATGCAGTCGATGTTAATGCTTTCAGAAGCAAACAAATTTCCTTCAGAGACACTGCCAATGAGTTACAACCAGCAACCTCCAACAACAACAGATCATTTTGAAGTCAGCACTATCTTCTTGCCACCTTTGAAACAACGCTAAAATCACACCAAGGAAATTCTCCGTGGTATTTCTTCTTGATACGTACCTGATCAGGAGAGGTGCACTAGATGCAAAACCCACACTGTTCAGCTAAAAGGCAAAGCTAGACCTCTGCACTGAGAACCAAACCACACAGTCTGACCAACAGAGCTCCTGGGCTCAGCCAGCTGTACTCCCAGCACTTTGGGCAGGGGCACGAAGCTGCTGGCTGAGCAGAAGCAGAGCACACGAGCTCAAGAACCGAGATACATACACACAAGTTATTTCCGTCATCTCCACTGTAACTTCTGCAGGATGGTCAGATTTCCAGGCTCACCCCACATCCTTTGGGACACACTCCTGGGAAGCACAGAGGTTAGCAATTCATTGAACAGGATTTTTTTTTTTTTTTCTCTCCATAGAAGTGATGAAACAGAAAGAAAATGCAAGCAAGAACTTAAACCACGGCTGCAATGTGAGTGCCCAGGGCAGTATAACGCAATGTGAGATCTTTCCCATTCCTTATGACACTACCCAAAAAATAAAAATTGGCAGCTGGCTTTCCAGCCGCTAGAAATGCCAAAAGCTTTTTTTAAAATAGAAATTGGGAGTTAACTGCTTACTGGCCCCTGATTCAGCCTGGCAGTTCCAAGAGATCTGGCAGATCTTGGACCCTGCAGATGCCCAGATGACCTTGCTTCTCCTGCAACACTGAATGCCCCAAACCCATCTTTTAGCATCAGTGTCTTGAGATTTCTTCCTTAAGTCCCACTGCTATCAGCTTCCATCAGCGGCCTCTGCTCTGGGTCAGTCAAGGATGAAACATGGGGGAAAAGGTCCAAGGGTTAGTGCAAGGTGTTAACTACCAGTGATAGAGCACCGAGTGAGACCCACGCTCCCCCTCCATCTCCATGCAGGAATACACAGCACACAGAGCACGCAGAGGCCACACGTGCCTTCAGAAATCCACCTTGGGAGCCTGAGTCACGCCATGCTCCACAATGGGATCAGTGCTGATGGGTGGTATATTTGCTGCAAAAATCCTATGGATGTTGATTGTGGTTAGCAGGAAGGGAAAAGTTGTTAAATGTGCGGCCAAGAGGGAAGGCAAAGCCAACCTCCTTCACAAGGAACTGCTCTCACCTAGAAGAGGGTGATTAGAGCCCTAAGTGAATTTCCCAATGCTCAAGCCAGACATTCAGCACTACTTTAGCATGTTGTGTTGCAAGAAACCCCTTGAAGCAACCAGATGCGTAGGGGGTTTTATGTGCAATTCTTACAGCTGCTTTGGCAGAGACTGTGAGCTACTGCCTGCCCTCAGCTCCCCACTGGGTGTTCACCTGGAGGAGCACATCCCCATCCCTGGAGGTGTTAACAGCAGAGATGTGGCACTGAGGGATGTGGTCAGTGCGCTGGGGTTGGACTTACAGATCTTAAAGGTATTTTCCAACCTCACTGATTCCATGATTCTCTGACTGACCTGCTCCTGGGAGATGAGCTCTGTGAGTGGGATATTCATTCTTCCTACTTAGGATGGTTCCAACTGGACAAAGCAAGCAAAGCACTACTGTGTACAGGGGCAATGACCTGCTCACTGCATCAACGCAGGAAAAAAAGAAGTGAAAATAGGAGTTGGTCCTCCAGGTTCTGGAGGAGAGCGGTGGAAGAGCACCTGGAGTAACAGTGACAACGAGGCGGCTTCATGCTGCTGGCAGAGATGGATCTCAAGGGCAAAAAAAATGCTGTTCATGTAACAGAAGGAGTGGTGCTGTAGGAAACCTTCCCACAGCCCCAGAACAGCACACTGAGAAGTGCACACCAGTGAAAAAGCAGCAAAACACTCTTTTTCCCCCCGAGTAAGGGAGCTAGAAAACCTGAAGATCAAGCAAAGAGAAAACCAAGCTGTCAGGACTGCAACGCTTGCACGCAGGAGCAGGTTCTTTTTATAGAGATCTGGCACAGCAGAAACATTCCTCTTGAGGTTTTATTAAAGATATAAAAGGTGCACTTAGCGCTAAGCAGCACGACGTGCCCTCGCTCATTTCAATCACACCATCACACTGAAGCCAGACGGCGATTTTAAGCATCTCTGCCAGGTTTTCACTCCTCAGGCTATGTAAACTCTCCCTTAATACATTGCACATTGCCACAGCCCCGTTCTCTCTGCTCTCTTATAATGAGGCAACACATTAAGCTGCGATGCTCCCAAACCAGAGAAGACCAAGATATTCAACACTGCACTGTAAAGGCATCTGTAGACGCAGTTACAAGCAGTTACACAGACACAAGCACAGGTGAGAACATGGCAGAGTTAACTATCCTTCAGCTCCTGAAGCAAACCCTGCTCCTAAGGGATGTGAGCTCAGATGGACCTACGACTCCCAGGCATCCCAGCAGAATTCTGTACTTAAACACCCTTTAATGAAACCCATCATGCACCAGCAAAGCAGTTTAATCCCATCCTAAATGACGCATTGACTTGTCAACCCACAAATATCAGGCAGGAGCCCTTCCTCTGCTCTGACTGTAACTTCAGAGAATAAAATGGTAACAACTGAAGGGAAAAAAAAAAAAATACAAGAGCTTCAAACAGTGCGGGAACCACTGCTACTAAGCTTGAGCAGCCTGATGAGCAACACTGGCTTCTGCAAAACTAAACTCAGCACTATTAAAAGATCCACTTCACAGCAGGCACAGAGCACACAGTGCATTTATATCGCCTGAACCACACTAAAAGCTCCAGGGTCTCCACTGATACCCCACCAAAGCAGACTTACCGTGGATCCTGCTTATTTCCTATCGTAACACACAGAAGCAAGGCCCAGATGTTACAGGGTACATCCCTATGGGCACTCCCATCCCACATCCCTGTGTCGTGATCTGGGCTTCACCCACACAGAAAGCAAAGCAAGGACAGAATCATACGTCAGCAGAGGTTGAGGGGCACCTTGGGATGCCTCAGGTGCAACCTGCTCTATGCAGAAGCAACCTGATTGGGTTGTTCAACACCCTGTGGGGCCAGAGTCTGAGCACCACCAGGAATGCACTGCACCTCCCCAGTGCCTGGCTCCTGTCCCCAGGGCAAATCCAGCTCCTGGATTTCCCACCTGATGGCACACGTTCTAGCACAGCAGCCTCACTGCAGTTTGTGCCATTCAGACACTTGCTGTGAATGCACCACTGATAAAGACGGTCCAAAGCAAATACCGGGACTAGTATTGTGTAATCTGGTATCTATAAAAAAAAATCGCATTACGTGACCAAGTACTTAACACACATCCAGCCACACAGCACTCCCAATAGATCCTTAGCAGGATGCAGCTGCTGTGAGCACCAAACAGCTTCAACAGGAGTCCCACGCCTTGTCTCCAGACAAAGAAAGGAGAATGTGATCCAACAATAGGAGCTGAGAGCGTGCAGAGCACGTTCAATTTGAATTACACAAGACTAAGACGATCCTGTCACCTTTTGTACCATTCCCACCAACGATGCAGCAACCTACCAGCAGCATAAAAGATGACTTCTGGAGAAAGGGCTTTTGGTTTGAGAACTGCCTTACCTCCCACTGCTTTCAGAAATTACATCCCAGGAGAGGCTGAGCTGGGAGCCTGCAGCAGTTTCTCAGCAACGCAGATACATAAGCAACAAGGAAAGGAAAAGCTGCTCGGGTGAAGCTACGTATTAGTTTCAGCAGACCACACAAAATAAACCTGTAGCACATTCTGCTCTACAAGGTCTGTTGAGCAACACCTGAGCGGTAATGTGGGAACAATAAACGGCAAATACAGAGTTCCCAGCATCAGTCAGAGTAAAGAAGTGTGGAAACAGCAGTGCCTGAAGGTATCCATCCTAACAACAAAGGACAGAGCTTCTGAAGCACGCAGGCCCTACACCTGACCACAATCAGGTCAGGAGGGCCTCCAAAAGGGACTTAGTGAAGTTAAGATGCAACCTTTGGTTTAACTCCTAACGAGCTGCAGGCTCAGGTGGCACCGCTCACCTGCTGCACATCTTCTGCACGTTGCAAGGCAGAAGGATGCTTACTGAAGCACACGCTTCACTCTCATCCATGATCTACCCAGAGACAAAAGGCACTCTGTCCTGCTGGCAGGAGCCCCGCGAGCTGCTCTGAGCCATGACCTTCGTGCTTTACACGCCTCCAACGAGGGCCATCACCCTCCACAATCACAGGAGACCTGAAAAAAGAGAGCTTGTGGACAAATACACACAGGGCAGGCGCTGGCGACGAGCAATGCCAATGTGTCCAGGCACGTGGCTGCCCACAGCTCATTGCCAGCACACTGCACCGTGTGAGGAAATGGGTCCTTCTCCCTTCATCAGTAACACACCCACACCACTGAGGCATCCACACCAACCCCCAAACCCCAAGGAAGGAGTTCTTCTGCATACAGCAGCAATACATACGCAGTAGGTGTGAAGGATAACATTTTCTGCTCTGCTCCTTATAAAGTGCTTTGCAGAAGCCTTTAGGTATTAATAGCAGATTTCAGGCATCATTGCACTGCTTCACATTAAAGGAGGAAAGGCAAGGCACCGACTCCCACAGCACCATATTTATCTTCCCCATGCAGTGCCGAAACCACTCCAACCCGCTGTGCATGCCCGAATAGAAAGACATGGAGAATTAAGGCTGTTTTTGGGAAATGAAGGCCCTCCTCCTCAGCCATGGTGGGGACACACATCTATTCAGTCGTGATTTCAGAGCAGCAATGTCCTATCCCAGCCGTGTGAGTCAGCAGACGCTGACCCAGGAGCCGCACTGCCAGCCCCCGATGGGCCCCGGCTGCAGCGCGCTCTGCCCGCCCGCAGTCACCAGACAAAGAAAAATGAAGCCATTAATTATTAAACGAGCTTCCCGATCAAAAGCAAACAAAGGTTGGTCTAAAACGTATCAAGCTGTCGGAGAAACGATTAAAATAATTGAACGGTATAATGAAGAGCTGATGGGGAATCCAACACCTCCGTCAGCATCCTCTTTGAGCACGCCCTGGTGCAGGCACTTCCAGGACACCGGGGCACAACTCCTCATGTTTCAGAGCGATTCCAGCACTGAGTCTGAGGGCACTGCAAGGAGCAGAGGGCTCCGATGTCACCGTGCACTCAAGTCACCTAAAATTACCAAAGTTACCTAGCTACGGTGTAACGCACACGCAAGCAGGATGCGATACGGAAAGGTTCAGCAGTCTGACCTGCTGCAACATGGAACAGTGCACAGATGAGGGCAGAGCGCTCCAGCAGTGGAATGGAAAGCAGCTTCAAACCAGGGAGCCCTGAGCAAGCTGCCACCACCTCCATGGAGGACAGCTGAGGACAAATAGCACCACAAAAGTTGCAGCATTTGCACTAGAAATGGTCAGATGGTGACTACTTTCCAGGTCTCCAGGCAGCTGAGCCCATAAATATTCCCCGTACCTACAGACATCTCCAGGAACTAAAACTGCAGCACGAGCGATGCTGTCTGAAGCCTGCCACGCAATCCACCTCAAGGCAGCACTGCAGGTTGCACCTACACCCCTCAAAAACAGAGTGCACTGCTCCTCCAGTCACCTCAAAATGCAGAGCTTACTGCAGCAAACCACTTACTTATGCTGCAACTTCATCCAACAAAGCACGTGGGCCAGGATGGCAGATTTAAGAGCTGAGTGACTCTCTGCATGCAGCAATAACCCGAGAACAGAGGAACCTGGTTTGCAAACTGACAGCTCGAGCACTGCTTCGACTTGCATCGTGCCTGTGGTTATAAAGCACCCAAGATGGGATTCCTCAAAAACATGAAAATGAACAGTGATTAACAGCAGAGCGCCATATGGATAAAGCGAGCATCCTGTGAAAACAAGATGACTGGGAACAAGCATGACAAAAATGCTGGTTAAATACAAGTAACTCAGAGTTACCACACAGTCACAGGGCTGTCTTGAAAACCTGCACGTTTCCATCACCTCGAGGATGAAAAATGGACAAGGATGTCCAGCTACTTCTGTGCTCGCGGAGAAATGAGGTGTTAAAAAAACACTGTAGGGAAGTATCTCTCCCTTCACTTTACTGCATGAAGATTAAGTATGAGGAAGACTTTCTGACCCAGAGGGTGGTCCAATGCTGGCAGAGAGATCTGCAAAGATTGTGTAGTCTCAAACCCTGGGGGTACTCAAAGCTCAGCAGCAAAAGGTCCCGGGCATCCTCATTGGGGCAGCCCTGTACCATGCTGGGGGTTGGGAGCAGAGCCATCTTCTGGAAGCCCCCAGCTCTTCTGTGATTCTCTCATATTGGCAGCAGTGAGCTCACTGCCTCAGCTCTCAGCTGGAGTCAGAAAAGAACCTTCTGGGTTGTACTTAAGATCTTTAAACACTAATAAAGAGTTAACTGCTGGATAAACAGAGCTATGCGAAGAAGCCTGTTCTGGGAAGCAGCTTTTCCAGGGAAGCAAGCTGCCGTCCCCTCCCCATGGCAGGGCAGGGCAGGCAGGACAGCTAATCTGCTCCAGGCACCAGCTCATTCCTGCAGGAGTGCTGCCCAGCACTGAAAGGGGAGCTGAGGCCACAAGCTGGCCAGGAGCCTTTTGCATCACAGCTATGAGCAAATTAGACGCAGCATGAAATATTTTTTTCCTTCTCTGTTTGGCACTGCTTTAAGGCACCAAACCTGTAGAGGAGACAGCACGAAACTCAAGCTAGTTGAAATAAGAGCAAGCTGCTGGGGGAAGGCAGCCCACACCCAGAGCCTCGGTCACAAGAGCCAATGCCAACATCAGATGAATTAATACTTACCTAAAGATACTCTCCTTGAAAACCTGTACCTGCTCAAGGTGATTAGGTTCTCCTATACACTAATTAGAGATAATGATAAATCTGCAAGTGGCAACCTGCCAGTACAGTTTGGAAAGAGAATTTTGCTCATTAATGAGACAAGCAGCTGTACCATTATTGAACACTGCATCCCAACACCGACATCACCTCTGCGCTGTGGACTTCCCAAGTCAGCCAAAAACCTTAGGACAAAAAATAAAACAAAATACCCCACAACCAAACAAAGACAGTCAAGGGCAATTAAAATGTAGACGAAGCCAAGGAGCTGCTCAACCTTCCAGTCATTTGGAAGTAATGAGAAAGTCTTGGGTTTCCTGCAGATGAGTCTCCTGGCTGAACAGGGCCAGCAGTGCTCCAGGTGCTGTCCCGTAATTAGGTCCCAGGAAGAAGGTTGATGCGAATGGAGCTCACACAGCACTGTCCCTCGCTGTGCCCAGAGGACTAGTCCTGCCCTTCCTCAGCCGTATTTTAACCGTTCAAACACAGGTCTGTGAAACACAGCCCCCTTCCTCAGAGTCCAACCTCAGCCACCCTACAGAGAGAGAAGAGCCCAAGGTGCTGCAGGACCAGGGGGCAGCCCAACCTTTGGATCCCTGCACTCAGTATTCCGAAGGAAAGAGGTCACTACAAAGACCAGGGACTCCTTCCCGGCCAGTGATTTTACTGTGCAGCTCCCCAGCTCCTCACCCCTTGCTAAGCTAAACAGTGAGCAGCAGGAAATTGAAATAAGCTTCAGTCTGCAGCTAAATCAATACACACAAGGAAGCCACTTAGGCAACAGGGAACGACGTTTCGATGGAGCTGACTCGTCGCGCACAGGCACAGCAAAGTTCTTACCACCTTCCTCAAGCCAGTCCTGAAAACCCAACACTTAAATCATCATGGCAGCGCATCAGAAGAACAGCCTTCCAGAATTCAAACAGCAAAGGTGCATAAAGCCACACAGAGGACGGCACAGTGAGGCACCTGCAAGGGCACAGTTGAACCTGTGCAGCCTTCAGCGGCGCAAACAGAAAATTCTAGCACCCGTCTTCAGAGCTGGGACGAGCACGAAGAGCCAGCAGACAGCAGGAGATGCGGACACAGCAGCACAGGGCTTCCACAGAACTCAGGTCCGAACTCAGACTCTTTTGTCAGTCAGGCAAACAAACAAGCAATTTCCTGACGTAGAAGAGGAATGAAACGCATTGCCTGACATCTGGTGCTCCCAGTCAGCTAAAAACAGCCCTTATTAAAGAAAAACACATGCCCGTTTCCCCAGGATTCTGCCACAGAAGCACTCTGCCACAGGCAAACCGAGCTGACACCGGCAGGGTGGGCACGGCCGCCCTCCAACACAGCCGGTTCTGAGAAGCATCACAGCTATTCCCCCCCACGGAAGAAAAACTTCCCCTCGAGCTCTGCGCCGTATTTTCATACTCCTGACCCACAGCTGCATTAACCCAGCTCTCCCTGGGCTCCGCTGGGGAAAGGTTGAGAAGCTCTGGGTGTGGACCTTCCTAACTAAGGTTGCCGCGTCGGGGGCAATGTTCTGCTTTCTGGATGCCATCGTGCACTGCTGGCACTTGCCAAGGAAGGAGATGGAAGAGCTGTGCCTTTGCCAGCGCTTAAAGAACAAATCTGAAGACTGCTGCAGTTCAGTGGACCACTACTGTGAGCAGCTCCGGTGTGACTGACAGGAGGTTCTTGAAAACGAGCTCAACCTCAGATTTATCCCAGTATTATCCATTATGAATCATGTGCCTCATAGCATTTGGTTAGTTAACATCAAAGATGGCAATTTTATATCAAAGTTCTGACTTTATAGTTTCTCAAGTTCAACAAACAAACAAAATGAAAGGGTGATACAACCGAACTCTGCTGTGACTGCATGTATCAGCGCTAGGCTCCAGAGGAGCTGCGTGGGGTCACTACTTGAGCACAGAGATAGAAACAGAGAGATCTCTTTGGTCTGTTGTGATAGGACAAGGGGAAACGGTTTCAAACTAAAAGAGGGGAGATTTAGGCTGGATATAAGGCTGAAGTTTTTTACAAGAATGTTAGTGAAGCACTGGCACAGGTTGCACAGAGAAGTGGTAGGTTCCCCATCCCTGGGGACAACCAAGGTCAGGATGGATGGGGCCCTGAGCACCTGATGGAGCTCTGGGTGTCCCTGTTCAGCACAGGGGGTTGGACCGTGTGGCCAACGCGCCGCAAACCATCGGCAGCTGCAGGTCTGCACCGGCTGCCTAACGCTGCCACAGCTTTCATCCTCTGCTCAACTCACTTCCACGGGTGCCTTCAGTCATCTCAGCCTAAAACACACACACCTGCCTTAAAATAACCCTAGCCGCGCAGATCTCAAGCAACTGCTGGAGAAAGCCACTTGTCTGCCCGTGACAGACCTGGCACCGACACAAAGACACTCGGGGTCAGGGATTGAGGCACTGGGGTGCGTAGGACAAGATGCATTCCGCTGAAGGGCCCTGCGGACACCACCTGGGGCAGCTCAGGGCTGTAAAGCTGCCCTGAACCCCAACCATCCGCACGCCGGGACCGCCCGCACCCCATCCCGCCGCCCCAAACCGCAGCCAGCCCCGCACGCAGCCGGTACCTGTAGTAGCTGAGCAGCCCGTTGCTGAGCACGAACCAGCGGCGCTGGTAGCCCTTCAGGTAGTTGGTCCACTTGAAGAGCCAGCCCTTGTAGGTGTCGGAGCCCGGCGCCGCGGGCGCTCCCCCCCCCGCCGCCGCCGCCGCCCCGCCGCCCCGGCTCCCCGCTCCCGCCGTGTCCGCGCTCATGGCGCGGCGGCCGGAGCCCGGCAGCTCGTGGCAGGCCAAGCAAGGGACGGCGCTGAGCAGGGAGACCAGCCCGCGGGTGCTGCTGCTGCTGCTGCCGCCGCACAGCGCGGCCGCCTTCCCCATAGACCCCGCGGCGCGGCCCCGCGGCCCCGAGGCGCTGCGCTCTGCCGGCACCGGAGCGGGGCGGCGCCGCGCCCACGTCACGTGGGGGAGAGGAGGAGGAGGAGGAGGAGGAGGATGGGGGGGGGGGGGGGGGGTGCGTAGAGAGGAGGCGGGCACGTGAAGCGACGCGCGGCGAGAGCGCCCCCTGGCGGCGGGGCGGGAAGGGCGCGCAGCGCCGCGGCCGCTCGGGGCGCGGTGTCCCGCAGCCCCCCGCCATTTTGCTCCCGCCGCCATTTTGCGGGTCGTGACCGTGGGCGCCCCCTGGGCGCTGGGGCACGAAGAGGGACAGCACTGCGGTTTGTGCTGGAAGGGGTCTTACGGCCTCCCCCAGAGCCCACCCCTGCCGTGGGCTGGCAGTGCTGGACCACACAGCGGCCGCCCCTCGTCTCGGGGTGGGAGGGAAACCATTCGCAGTGCTCCCAGCAAAGCACCACGAGGACCGTCAGCACCCCGTCCCTCTCCTTCGTGCCTCCTCCCTCAGGGATCTCTTTTCCCTGATCTCGATAATCTGCTCTTATCCAACTAATCGCATCAGTGCTCGCCGATCACCTGCATGTGCAGCTCAGACACCACGACTCACAAGCTCCTGCCACCCCGGGGTGCATGCAAGCTTTGAATGCGGCCACTGCACTGTCCAAATGGGCCAAATCCCAGTGTCCTCCACTGAAGGCTTAAAAAAGCATGTCCTAATATATTTTGCTGAGACCTCAAGGGCTGTAGTAGTTTGCAAAATCAAACCCTCTGCAGGCATGAAACATCCCTCTTGGTGTAAGCGTAACCGAACTGCTCACGTGGATACAAACTTCTGAAGGTCTCCACAGATCTTAGAATCTCTTGTGGCTGATAACAAGTGAGGAAACGTCCTCTGGTTGTGTCTGCATAGTGAGGAGTCTCACCGGATCCTGTCTGTCACATCTTTGGATCCATCTGCTGTAGATAACCGTTTATGAACAGAGGTGGAGAGGGAGCAAAGGACTGGTGGCTGTTGGGGATTTGCAGCCAGCATCACTGCACTCTCCCGGGAAAAGAACCTGCAGTGAAGAATCACCAAAGTCAGGGAGTGCAGAAATATCAATTGGAGTCTGGATTCAAATGCCCTTAGCTCCCAGACTTCTTAAATACAAAGAAGAGTGGAAGTGGCGTACCGGTAACACCGAAGGGCCTAGTTCCGCCAGAAAATGAAATACATTAGACACAGTACTCTGGGTGATTGTATCCATGACCAGTTTCAGCTCTAAGGGTTAGAGAAGTGAAGAACTCTGTAGTATGAAGTTGCTACATGGCTACTGAAAATGAGAGGCGGGGAGGAATTAAATACCTTTGACTCATGCATCTGTGAAAGGGAAAGGCTACAGTGTGCTTGCAGGGCACTGAGCACTTGGAGAATCCAGGGAGAAGCACGTCATCAAAACAGGAATAGGGATTAAAAAGGGCACCGTTTGCTGCTTGGCTTGGGGAGTGATGTGTAGGATTGGGAGCAGAGCATGAGCTGTGCTGTGCTACATCCCACCTGCTAAAAAGCACAAACTGCCAGGGATGATGTCCAGACACATTTTGTGTCAGTTGTCTTGTGATCAGTGGTGATCCTCCAGCTTCCTCCTGTGGAAACATTCTCTCAAATGCACACAAAGTGAGACCGAGACAGATAAAGAGCCTCATCATACCCCCAGGAATGACTTTATTCCCACCTTCAGTAACAAGGATTAAAACCAGCATTGGGTACCCCTGGCTCAGTCCCTTCACCAGGAGACCTCCTCCATCTTTTAGCGCTAGCAAAGCTAAACCTGAAACCGTGAAATATCTTCATGCCAATACTTTGTTATACTCAAACTAAGAGGCAGCTCCAGCCCTGGACAGTTTGGGCCATGATGCAAATGCTAATCTCAACCCTAATGCTTTTATCTGGAAGTGCTCTGCCTCAGAGGTGCCAGCTACTTTGACAGGAGAGAAAATAGATTTTGTGATTATTTCTTTTCCTTCTTGTCTTTGCCCTTGCTTTTGCCCTTGCCATGCTTTTTCTTCTTCTTTTTTGGCTTGAGGGCAGACCGAATCAAGTAGCCTCTCCAGAAGGCCTGGATGCGGGTGGCAGCAAGGGTCATGATAACCAATTTCTCCAAAGCCTGCTGCTTCTTCTCCTCGTACATCCTGCGCTCCTCTTCAATCTGGGAATACTCCTGGAGAAGCACAGCGTGTTTCTCCATCAGCAGGGACAGCTCAGCCTTCTCCTTGGAGTAGGCAGCATAGATCTTCTCAAACTCAGCCTAGCAAGACAATAGATAAATACCAGCTAGAGCGATATTGAGGGCAACCAGCAGCTTCTCCCTGGACAACCCTAGGTAAGGATTCTTTTACCCCTCCCAGTCCACGCAGACCTGGAACTGGAGCTGAGCTGAACCTTAAAGGGACTGAAAAGGATGCATGTTCCTAGTATCCACGGAATTTCAAGAGAAGCCAGGTCCTAATGTCTTCGTGCTTCTCTGAAAAAATATTCTTCTAATTCTCCCTGGGTTGCAAATAGCATCCATCCTCAGCTGGGACCCTGACAGAGCCACAGGTCAGAGCTCCTCCTACAGTTTTTGCTCTGTGCAAAAAAATGTTTCACGGAAAACCCAGATCGTGTCAGCCTGGTAGGACAGGCAGTTTTAATGGTTTAATTGTACTGCCAAGCTCAGCAGCAGTTTATTCCTTTCCTTTAACAAGCCATGCAGTGCAGAAGGTTACAGGAGCCAGCAGTGTGGATGTGTGTCTTAGCAATTTCAGCCCCAGATCTGCTGGGACATAGTGCTCCAGCCAACCAGGAAACCAAAATAATTGGACATTACTAAACACCTGACAAGAGAAGGATCATAGGATCATATCTAAGAATGAGCATACAGTTCCTTTGACTACATTTTCCTTTGGCAATAATCCAGTAGCTTTCATTCATCTCCATGGAAAGGCCAGGTACATGAAAGTAACTCAGGCCACCTCTGAAGTGAGGTTAGGGAAAGCTGACATGCTTCTCAGCCTGCTGTGCTTAACGTGGATGCCAAGACAGTGGCATGCAGGCTGTTTCTTAGCACTTGACAGACATCTCTTGAGAGGGTCAGGGGAAACAGAAGCATGGTTTGGACTCCAGACAGGGCCAACGGGACTGAGGATTGAAGCAAAAGTGAAAGCCCTGCTCCCTAACAGCAGGATAGCTTATCTGACAGAATGTGGCACTTCATCTTCCCACAGATTCTGCAGGATTCAGCACTGGATGCAACCTTTTCTAAAATAAAAGCAGCAGAGAACTTTGCCATGCAAAGGAAGGACAAGGATACATTCTAATGTCCATATTTTTGGATGGAGAACTGCCCTTTAAATCCACGGCCTCCTGTGTGAGAGCCAAATGTCCATTTGACAGGGATCCACCTGAATATGTCAGCTGATGGGAGAGCAAGGTGCTTTAGAGAGGATACCTGTTTTTCTGCCATGTCTGTGTCATAGGTCTGGACCCAGTTCAGAATTTCTGTTTCCACTCTGCACTTTCTCTGAAACAAAACAAGTTAGGTTACGTGCAGGCACTTAAAGCTTGGTGATACAAAGCTGGGAGCAGTGGCTGACACACCAGAATGCCGTGCTGCCTTCAGCCAGACGTGGACAGGCTGAGAGCTGGGCAGAGAGGAACCCAATGGGGTTCAACAAGGGGAAGTGCAGAGTCCTACACCTGGGGAGGAATGACTGCACACTTAAGTACAGAAAAGGGGCTGAGCTGCTGGAACGGAACTCTGCAGAGAAGGGTGCCCTGGTGGTCAAGAAGGCCAATGGTATCTCAGAATACATTACAAAGAATGTAGCCAGCAGGTCAAGGGAGGTTCTCCTCTCCTCTGCTCTGTGCTGGGGTGGCCACATCTGGAACACTGTGTCCAGTTCTGGGCTCATCACTTCAAGGAAGACACAGAACTTCTGGAGTAAAGCACGATAGAAGCCGCAAAAAATGATGAGAGGCATGGAGTATCTCCCTTATGTGGAAAGGCTGAGAGGCTTCCCTAGGCTGAGAAGGCTGAGAGGAGTCTTACCAATGCCTATAAACATCTAAGGGGTAGTGGCAATGAAATGGAAACGGGCTCTTTTTGGTGGTTCCCAGTGACAGGACAAGGGACAATGGCTCAAACTGGAACACAGGAAGTTGCATCTGAACGTGAGAAAGGACTTCTGACTTTGAAGGTGTCATAGTCCTGGAATAAGCTTCCCAGAGTTGGTAGAATCTCCTCCTCTGGAGATACTCAAAACCCACCTGGAAGTTTTCCTGTGCAACCTGCTCTAGGGAACCTGCTTTAGCAGTGGGGTTGGACTAAGTGATCTCTAGAGGTCCCTCCCAACCCCTATGATTCTGTGATTCTGTGCAAAATCCTGATTTAGAAAACAGTATCATAGCTTTGAGCCCTAGCATCACTGAATTTGAGTAGAACACCTCCTTGTGGCAGGCTTGCTTCAGCTGACCTATACTTTGCTCCTGATTTGGGGATTCTCATGGAATAGACCTCCACTCCCTGAGTCCAAAAGCACCTTATTTGTTCTGTAGTACAAAGCTGGATGAGGGCTAAGGATTGAAGCACGTCAGAAAGGCGTGTTCTGTGGTAGGAAATGAAAAGCACTCCTGGAATGAGGCAAGTCATCAACAAACTGGGGCAACCACGCTAGAACTGAAGTAATAGAGAAATGCTAAACATGAAAGCCCTACAAATATGGAGCCTCTGAAAACTAAAAAGTATTTCTATGTGTCAGACAGTTTAACACTGTCCTGAGCTTGCACTATAACCAAGTTTCCCCCTAGATGCTGTGTCTGTACTCTGTGAGAGAAAGATCAGCTAGAGCCCATCACAAGCCACATGCTTTCCTGTATGACTCTGGCCCATGGGCTTCCAAGACATCATAGGTCAGATGAAGCACTTCCCAGCTATTGGCACGACAAAAACAATCTCAGGCCACCCAGGGCTAGAGCACATGCTAAGGAAAGGGAAAGGAGACCTCTGTGGTCAGTAAATCTCTCTGCATGAGCTGAGCAGCTCCTAACAACAATCACTGCAGCAGCCTGGCTCCATTGGGAAAAAAAAAAAAAAAAAAAAAGGCTGATAAAGCCACTGCATTAAAGGAGGTGCAGTTGGATGGCTTGGATTTTGAACTGTGGCTCTAACTTGCATTTGATGCTTTGTCAACTGCCCAGCCACTGCACTCTGAGGACAGCACAACCTCTCCATCGTTCAGTGTCACAGCACTACACAGGGGATTTTCCAGAGCTAGGTCAGGGAACAAGAGGAGGATCTGTGAGCAGGCTACTTCCCCAGCAGCACTGTAGGCTTGTGTTCTGCTGAAATCAGCAGAGCATGAGTACAGCACAGGTATACTTTGACAAACAGCATGTGCATCCTGCCAGGAAATGGCAGGAACGAAAAAATCACTTGCAGCCATACCCAGCAGCTCTACAACAGGTTTTACCATTTACCTTTCTGAGAGCCAACTCTGATGCTCGATGCTCCAGCACCAACTTTTTGAGCTGTGCTTCTAGCTCCTGAATGTCCTGCTGTAGCCTGGCACACCTGGCCTGGGAAGCTTGCAGCTCTTCTTTTTGCCGTTTTTCACCTTCCCACTTGACTTGCAGGATTTTGTTCTTGCAGCATTCATCTAGAACCTGCATGCTGTTTTTGAGATCTTTGATGATATTGTCCTTGTTCTGAATCTAGATTCAGAAAACCAGAAGGAAATGGCATCAGGGTGTGCAGGTGAGGGGTCAGGAAAAGAAAGACACAGCTGCAAAGGTGGAGGTGACCTATGAACAGGGACCTGCCACGGCTGGATGAGGGAAGAGTCAGATTTATGCAAGGTGCTTTGGAAGCCTTCCCAGACTGTTCCCCTGTGAATAAAGCCATAGAATAAAGCCATAGAATGAGCAGGCCATACTGAGACTCATTGACACTGCAGGCTGAAGAAGCCTGCCCTGTCTCAGGAGGAGCCAAGATCATCCCTTTGGCTTCAGATGAGGCTCGGAGTGACTGTCTGGGGGACGCAGCTCAGTGGGCTGCCTGCAACAGAGATCCTCAGCTGGGAGCAGTGAAACACATTTGCTCGTTATGCACTGACAAGCGGCCAAACTGCACATAAAAATCTCATGTGTCTCAGTTCACAGATCCCCAAGGAGTGGAGGGAATGGGCCCTTGTCTCCATTAGAACCATTCAGTACAGTGAGCACAAGACAAAACCTTCCCCTTCTGACCCCTCCTGCAGAAAGAAGACAAACACACGCATAAAGCAAGGGATTGCTTGTCAGGAGTCCAGGGCTTGAATTCTGGCACAGCCCACAGACTCACGAAAAGAGCCTGGGAAATGCCCATTAGCTGATCCGTACCTCAGCTGCCTTCACTGAAAAAAAAAGAAAGAAAAAAGAAACTATATCATCACACGTTAATTATAAATGCTCCAAGGTAGCTACTATTACAGAGTTGGAAGTCTCAGAAATGTTGGTTTTAAGCAAGAGCGAAGGCAGAGCTGGCACTAAAAATGGATTTTAATCAGAATTCTCTCTCCCTGGAATGACTTTTCATCATTTCATCAGCAGTGAATGGAGCCTCTCCCTGGCAGCTGACACTGTAGCCCCACTAAAATACTACTGCAGTAACTTGTGCCTGTCCTGCAGCTCCTTTTTAAGCCCAGTAGCTTGTGCCACTGAAGTTGGCCTGTGAAAGCAGGCCCAAAACATGCCAAGTTTAAAAATGAAGCACTCAATAAACATTTTCAAATTATATTTAGAATCTGATTTAGAAATCATTTCTGGAACCTCCACTTTAGGACCTGCAAGAAAGGGATCGTTTTTCAGCTTACTCCAGTTTTGCTTCAGTGACACTTTGTCACTGTCCTCGAACTGTCATACCTCCTCATCTCGGGTCCTGATTGCTGCTGCCAGGTCTACCTGTAAAGCTGTGATGGTCTCAGTGTTTTTGTTGATCCGGAGGGAGATGTCTTCCGTGAGCTGAACTGTTTCTTCCTCTTCTGTGGGACTAGTCAGGAGTCGCTCCAGCATAAAGTTCCTGAACTCCCTGAAGGCTTTGATAAACGCCTCAGCTGCTGGCTCTCTTGCCCAAACTTCATTTTTCAGAGCCTTACAAAGCGAAGGGATGGCTGTCAAGAGTCTCAGGATATTTCTAACAGAACATTTCAGATGCTGTTCGAGCAAGCAGAGAGAGCCCCTTTGTTCCTCAGCTTTTGTGGGGTCCTCTTCTTCAGGAGTGCCAAGCAGGTGCTCCACGTGTTTCGAAAGCTCCTGGTACTCCAGCAGCGTGGTTGTGATCTCAGGTCCCAGCAGATCAGCGAACCTGTCCAGGGAGCCGATAATACGCGGGATCAAGCAGCTCAGCTCCAACTTGGCAATCGTCTCATCCAAGACTGATAGGATTCTTTCTGTCTCAATGCTATTAGCATTCAACCAGCGTGGGTCTAAAACCTTCGGGGCACCTGCTGTGCCCATTATCGGGAACTTGTTCCTTTCCTTCGTGTCCTGTGCTGGTACCCGGAGCACAGCTGGAGCACAGCTGGCCTCCGTGCTGCCAGCTCCCGTTAAACACTCGCGAGCTGAGTGCTTTGAGGTCGGCACGGCGTCTCGCACACAGGGCAAGGCCCTCAGCGAAAGGGCGTGAAGGTTACGCGGGGTTCTCCCGGCTGTGGGCACAGGACCGGGACCCGGGGGGTGCCGCAAACCGGGGGGGGGGGGAGGTGGGAGCTCCCAGCTCCTAAGCGCAGATCAGAGCGTCTCTCTGCAGTCCTCGGAAGACTGTGGGATAGAGCTCGTGCCCGAGGAAAGCGCGCTCCCACACGGCCCGCGCGCCCCCGTCGGAGCGTCCTCCGGTCGCTAGGCAACCCGCGCGCGGGGGCGGGCTCTTTCCCTACACTCTCCGCGGCTCCCAGGCCTGGAGCCACTCAGCGTCTTCGTTCGTTTGACGGACAGCTTCGTTGACCAATGAGAAGCCAGGAGGGGCCGTGACGGGGCTGGGCGGCCATTTGGGGGCGGTGTCAGGGAGCGGAGCCGCGGGCAGGGGCTGCCGTCCCGAGGGCCCTCCCGGTGCCTTTCAGGTGAGGTTTAGTTGCAGAGGGAAGGAGCAGCCCCAGCAGTGCTGTCCCCACATTCCCTCTGGGCTTCCGCACCCTGCCAGCAGTGCATAATAATAAGCTGAAGGATAAACTTCGGTACTCCCAGACTCAAACCGCCGGGCCCTCGTTGGTCATCATGGGGCTGGAATAACACGGGGACAGCGCGCTGCTCGGCCTCGGCTCTGTTTGGTGGGTCCCTCCATGCCTTGGGGATGGGCCTGGTGGGTCAGGACCCCGCCGTGGGCCTTGCTGTGCGCTGCCAGGTGTGAGGCCGGGCCTCGCCCTGCAGCCTGGGGCAGAGGGATGACGCAGAGCCGTGCCAGAGTCCCCTCCCTGCCAGTGAAGCACCACAGTTTGCTCCCGGATTTGGGTAACTGAAGATGTCCCAGCCTGGCAGGGTAGACTCAGAGCAGCCCAAAGTATCCGGGCCACGGTAGCTCTTCTGCCAAGAGCAAAACCAGAATGGTTTGGGAGCTGTACGTGTCACCAAGCTTGCATCATCCCCACCTCTCGTTTAGGATGCAGAAAAAAATTCAGATCCATCCTGAACTAATTCTCTGCAGTCAAACCCACCAGCCTGCCTCGTGTCCCTGAGCATCCATCCAGCCAGACGTATTCTAGAATCCAAAATGTGTGGGCAGGGGAGCGATGCAAGCAAGAGACTGCATGCTGGCAACCCAGGAACACTGCTGAATTCCGGTTTTATATTCAGGCACAAAGGCACAGTGGCTGAAGTCACTGATTCTGAAGGTTTTCAAGAGCCGTGGAGATGAGGCACTGAGGAACGTGGTTAGTGGACATGGTGGGGCTTGGTCAGCAATTGAACTAGATGATCTTTGTGGTCTTTTCCAACCTTTATGAGTCTCCATTCTATGAAGCAAGTGGCTCCCAGCTGTCTGTCAGACTGTCTGCACATGCTATTACACACATGGGGCTATGAGCAAGAGCAACCCACCTGTGTAATGCTGCAGCTTTGAGCACCACACAGCTGCCAAAGCCAGGGTGCACCAGGTCCTTCTGTCCCTGCAGCCTCTCTGGTGAGGGAAGACACTGTGCACACATCTCTGGCCAGATGCTGTCTGCTTGCTGCTACAGGTGGGAGCTGGATCCTGGGCTGGATGTCAGTGCTGGCTGCTGTTGAAATTTATCCTGCCCTTGGCTCCAGCCTCAGGCACCAGCAACCTCTGCAGTCGGCTGCAGGCAGCAAAACTGCCTGGGTGTGTCAGGGCACTGGGATCAGAGCACATGACTTTGATCACCCGGGCTCTGCTGAGCAGAAACCCCCATCAGCAGCCCCTGCACGCCCAGGTCTGGGAATCAGTCAGCACGCAGACCCAGCGTGCCAAAGGGTGCAGCTCCAGCACGATTTGATCACACAGGTGTCTGAAACAAACCCAGAAGCCCACGCTCATTATTAAACTTACCCATTTCTCCCAGTGTTTTCCAACAAGGAAGACCCAGGGGCAGCCAGTACAGGTCGCCCCAGTCTAACAACCTCCAGGTTCCCCTACAACTGTGCTGCACTATTTGCTTGTTCGCACTTCCTTGTTTTTCACCTCTTTCTTGCTTTTCACTCAAGGCAGTTGATGTAGGGCAGACACCAGCCTGGCCCGGGTGACAGAATGAAAGAAGAAATGTACTGTCTGTCCTATCCAGCCGGGTGCACTGTCCTGATGCTGAAGTTCTTAAAAACAGGTGGTATGAATCTCTTTTAAGGAAAAACAAAACGTACTCAGTGTTACAGCACCACAGTGAGCAGGGTGGGGGATGTCCATAAGCCAATCCCCCGCCTGCTTTGGGGATTCAGCCGTTACCCTCAGTATCTCTGGTTTGGGATAAGGGCAAAGGAAAATCGATACTTGAACCTTCTGCACCTGATGCTGACCTCAGCCTGCCCAGTGGCTGCTTCTGCACCTCGAGGCGCTCTCCTTCAATACCTCATTCCTTGCTTTTTTTCTCCCTAGTGCCTTAAGTTACCAATCCTTCTTCTTTTCCCAATGAGGGATTTGTTTGCGCCCTGTGACTCTCTGATCTAAGCAGCCATGAAACGTGTTTTGGATCCTTTCTAAAGGCACGGGAAGGAGAGACAAAAGCCCCCAAATATCTTCTAATCACTTTACATCACTTTTCTATTGCCTCAGAGGAAAGCAATCCTTTGGAAGGGTTTCTCCCAGCCTGTGCCCCCACATCACATCAGCCTCATCTGTGTAAAAGGAGTAACATCTGACAGCGAGGGACGGTGCAGTTTATTGCTGTGGCAGGCTGAGCACTGGCTTCCAGGAAGGATGAGCTGAATATGCAAGCAAGCAGATGAGATAGGCACAGCCTGCGGGAGGAGCTCTCTAGATGTTTGTCCCAATCCCTTCTCGCTCAGCTGTCCCTTTGCTCACAGCCTGGCCCCCAGCAGCAGGGACAGACAGCTTTCTACCTCTGCGGCTGAGCACCTCCAGGGATTTTTCAAACCTTTCGGATGCCTTCTTCCACCGTGCTGTTTTTCTCTCCTGTTCTTTCACAAATTGCTGCTTCAACTGGATGTGGTAACGTTCAATCTTCTTTTTGGACTCTTCCAAGTGCTTCACCTTTAAGAAAGGAAATGTAAGATCTTATACCCACTATCCTGACCTCATCATAAAGATCTTCAAAGTGGTACTCGTCTCTGTGAAAGAAGGCAACCTGCCAGGTCCCTCCCTGCCATGAAGGCGACCTCAAAGCAAAGAAGCTGCAAAATCCATAAGTATTACTTTAAACATTGATCTGACCAAAAGAAAACAAACAAAAAACCACCAGAAATCATAGAATCATAGGATGACTAAGGTTGAAAAAGACCTCCAAGATCACAAAGCCCTACCCCAACCCATCCCCACCATGCCTGCTAACCATGTCCTTCTGTCCTTCAGTGCCACACCGCCACTGCAGGAGCAGCCCAGGTACCAGAGCAGTGTGGGTTTTGCTGATACACTCATACTAATTCACTCTCAGTAGCCGTGCTGCCCCAGTTCCTTGAAATCCACACTACACGTGGGCACACAGTGCACAGGTGACCATCAGCCCTGGTTCAGGAATGAGAGAATGATGAATGGAAGAAAAGACATCCCAGTTCCCTCCTGTGAGCCTGCAGAAGGGGACTCCTCGACATGTCAATGTCCTGATGACACCCTAATAATTCCAGACTCCACCTGGTATCCCCACTTCCTGCAGGAGAGGCTCTCATGGCTCACAAACTCATTACTGCAGTGCTCTTAAGTGAGACGCCCTCAAGGGGCAATCAGGCTGCTGAGATGTTGCAAAACCTTTGGCTCATTCCCATTCCTGGGAGGACAGGTGTCAACGTGTTGCCCATGTCTCATCACAGGGCCGTTTTAGGAATGACACCTATGCACAGATCAGGTCCGACCACCACAGCATTTGTTTTCCTCTCCGCTGTGTAGAGCCCCAAAGCTGGCACCTGCATTTGTCCCTGGCAGGCTGAAGATTTAAGGGCTGAAGTGATGATTTCAGGGTTCTGAGGAACTGAGACCAAAGCGTTTGCACAAGACATTCTTCAGCTTCGCGTCATCCATGGTTCTTGCTGCCAAGGGATGAGAAACTCCTTCCTTTTTTCCAAAACACAGCCTCCAAAACACAGCAGAGAGCGGAACAAACCCTCCCCTATGCTGGCAGGATGGCAGCCCAGGGGAGGGAGGTTATCACCTTCTTCTCCAGGAGCAGCAGGGCATGGTGGCTGGAGCGGCCGGCTGAACGGGACAGAGAGCCGTGGAGCTCATGCTCACCCACCATGATGTCCAAATCCACACAGCTGTTTCAAGCAAGGGGAGATCATGTCACACAGAGTAGGGTGTGAGCAGTGCCTTCTTTGAGGTGCACGGGGACTTGGGTTGGTGTGGCTGTGTGAGGGGTCCCACCATCTCTGATCTGGTGTGTGTGAGGGGTCCCATGGATCCCAACCAGTGGGAGGGGTTCCACTATCCCCATAATGATGTGAGGGGCCCTACAGCGTGTTCCAAGCCCCCAGACTGTATGAGGAGGTCCCACCACCTCTAAAACAGAACAAGGCATCCCCCCACCCCCGTATTGGTGTGAAAGGTCCCACCAATCCTAACCAGTGTGAAGGGGTCACACCAAACCCAAAATGGCACAAAGGGGCCCTACAGCCCCCAACCGTGTTGAGAGGGTCCCACAGCCCCACACTAGTGCGAGGATTCCTAACACCCGCAGGGCGCACTGAGGGGTCCCTCAGCCCCGCACCAGGCCCTGGTGGGCTCCCTGCTCTCGGGCGGTGGGAAGAAGGTGACACGGGGCCGCACACCGCCCAGCTCCTCCATGGCCCCACGCCCCGCATTGTGCATGCAGCGCTACCATGGAATCAGAGGGGTGGGGAGCACGGCCCAGGCTCTGCAGCATGGAGCAGGCAGGTGACCATAAGTGGGGGACATGGCACGGGAGACCGGAGACAGGGCTGGCTATGCCCCGGCCCGGCCCTGCACCGCACACTCAAACGGTAGTGTTCCCACTGTGAGCCACGCTGGGGGTTGAGCACAAAAAACGGGGCAAAACCTCATTGGTGAAGGCAGTGAGAAGTGGGCTGGTCATGCCTAAGGGTGAGGGAGGAACTGTCCATGGTGGAACAGGCTGCCCGGAGAAAGGGTGGATGTCCCATTCCTGGAGGCATTCAAGGCCAGGTTGGATGGAGCTCTGGGCAGCCTGGTCTAGCGGCTGGCAGCCAGCCCGCTGCGGGGGGGTGATCTTCAAGGTCCCCTTCAACCTACGCTCTGTGTGTGGCCGTCTTTACACTCACACACAATGCTGTTTATTTTCCAGAGAAAAAGGAAGAGCAGCAGTGGCCGCCGCTGCACGAAGGTGCAGGTTATGAGAGCTGCGCTGCACCTCCATAGGCACAGGCTGTCCCGCATCACCCCCTGCCTCTACCTCAGCGATGGCGTGGCTGCGAGCAGCGCGCAGCTCCTGGCTGCCAACCGCATCACCACCGTCATCAACGTCTCCCGTGAGATGGCCAGCGTCCCCCACCCCGGCGTTCGGTACCTGCACGTCCCGGTGGCCGACACCCCCACCGCCCCCATCTCGGCCTGCTTCAACTCTGTCTCCAACTTGATCCGCAGCGTGGGGGAGCGCGGGGGCCGCACGCTGCTGCACTGTGCCGCCGGGGTGAGCCGCTCGGCCACCGTCTGCATCGCCTACCTGATGAAGCACCACGTCATGTCGCTGCTCAGCGCCCACGCCTGGGTCCGGTCGTGCCGGCCCATCATCCGGCCCAACAACGGCTTCTGGCAGCAGCTCATCTGCTACGAGTATGAGCTGTTCGGCGTCAACACCGTCCGCATGGTCCACTCGCCCTTTGGGATGATACCCGACATATATGAACAAGAAGCGAGGACGGTGACTTTCTGAGCGTGGCACAGCAGAAGGCGGAGCTGCAGAGAGCTCTGAAATAAACTCTTGTTGTCCAGCAGTGGTTGGAGTCTCTGCTGCTGCAGGTGGAGGGACCGGGCTGTGAGCAGAGCCTGGGGCTGCGCTGTAAGGTCATACAGCACTGTTCATGTCGCGGTCCCACTGGCAGGAGCATCACCTCACGTATGACAGAGGGACAGCACTCAGCCAGCCTTTGTCCTTGCTGCCTCCCACCTGCAGATCCCTCCCTGATCGTGCAGCCTCACCCCGGGGCAGCAGCTAATCCCTGCACAGAACAGAACATTTCAAAAGCGTGCTGATGGAAAGGGGCTGGAAGAGATGCTGAAGTGGGGACACAAGAGCCATGGGAGTGTCAGAGGGCACGGGGGCACAGCACCTCACTGTCTTCTGCAGGGCCACAGCCCTTCAGGACATCCCAGCACCAGCAGTGCCACTGGGCTGAGATCATGGCCTGAAATACTCACAGAGGGGATGGCCATCAGCACTACAAAGTGTTAAAAAGAGGGCAAAGGTGTGGTGCAGTGGGATCCTGCTCCTCCAGCCCCTGGCAGGGGACAGCGTGGATGCCAGGTGCTGCACTCACCATGCTGGGGCCCTGTCCTGGTGTGTTTTGCCCTTCAGAAGGAAACCCAAAACGCCATTTCGCCCTTCCTGCTATGGAAAACCCTCTGAAATCTGAGCCCTAAAAGCAAACAGGCAGAGGGACGGGCACAGCTTGCAGCTGCCAAGCCCTTGGCAAGGGCAAAGCTGGTCCTGATAGCTCAGTGTCCATTGGGTGCTCTGTGGGATGGGCACCGCTCCCCAGGAGCCCTGGGGACACTGGTACCAGTGGCAGTGGCCCTGTGGCACCGTGGTGGCCCTGCTGGGAAGGAGCAGTTCCCAGGGTGTTTCTGCAAGCAGCCTCAACACTCATTATCCCGGTGGGCATTTGGAGTCCCGGCACATGTGGGGTGGCTCAGGGTGAAGCCCTGCAGGCACAGCCCGCACCGGGAGCGGGGGCTCAGCAGGGCTGGGTGCGAGGTCATGGCACGCGAGGATGGAGTATGACAAAAATAGAGCTTTATTTCAGAGCTGCCCTGGTGCCACTGCACCCACCCGGCACCAGGAGGGTGACACCACTGGGGACACCAGTTGGGCACGCAGCACCCCAAGGGCCCAACACGCTCTGTCCCACAGGGGCGTGAGCCATGCACACACCTCCCATGCATGCACACACATGTGCACGCACAGTAGCGATGCATACACGTGCACACACACACAGATGTGCTTGCACACGCAGAGCCTGTGCACACCCACCTGTAAGGATCTGCACACACACTAGTGCACTGACACTAGTGCACACACCAGGCTGTCACACAGGGCACTGTGCACAGAGCACCACTCACACATGCAGTCTGTGCACACCTGCACACGATGCTCTGCACGCACACTCCACACACACAGACTGTGCCCAGCAGCACGCGTGCCCACGTGTGTGAGACCTGCTTGCACACGTGGAACGTTCACACACCAGCACTCACACACTCACACCTGCAGAGCCTGTGCACACCAGCACACGTGTGCCCCGTGCACGGAGCTGTGCACACCAACACTTGCACGTCCAGAACACACACACGGTGGCACATATGTGCGCAGAGCTGTGTGCTCACGCAGTGCGCACACCAAACACACACGTGCATACGTTGCTATGCACACCAGCACACACACGTGGGCACAGTGCCACGCACACCAGCACACGCAGCCCTGTGCTCACCAGCACTCACACGTGGACACGCTGCCTGCGCACGTGCACAGCACACACACACACGGCGCCGTGCACCCCAGCACACAGTGCCATGCATGCAGAGCCGTGCACACTCGTGCTCACAACGTGATGCACACCTGCGCAGTGCCACGCTCAGCAGCTCACCCACACGTGCCACACTCGAGTCCCACCTCCTCCATCCATCCCTTACTGGTGCCGGGGGGACCGCTGCCTCACCCACACCGCCCAGCGCTGCGCGATGAGCTGCGGCTGCTGGTACATGAACATCCCGGCCAGCGTCAGCGCGATGCCCAGGTAGCTGAGCGCGCTCAGGCTGCTGCCGAAGAGCAGGCGGGAGAGCAGCAGGTTGCCCACCACTGTGATGTTGCCCAGGAGGTGGATGGTGAGGGCGGACGTGAGGGACAGGACGCAGAAGCTGGCCAGGTTGTAGAGGACGGAGCCCAGGCAGCTGAGCAGCACGCAGCCCCACAGCGAGCCGTCATAGCGCAGCACGCCCTGCCACGCCGGGGCCACCTCCAGCAGCACGGCTGCCCCGAAGAGCAGGCAGAAGCTGGGCAGTGCGGTGAGGCACAGCAGGGACACGGCGTCCAGGCGGCCATCCTGCAGCAGCAGGCCTGGGGGGGGACAGGGTGCAGTCACACAGAGCCCCTGCTGGGGTACAACAGCACGAAAACCACTGGGAGAGGGGACGGGGGCCGCCCTCCGCCAACCCCGGTGTCCTGTGGCACTGGGGATGGGCGAGCCCCATCCCACCCACATCCTCATCCCTATTTCCCTCCCAAACTCCCATCTCAACCCCATCCCTATCCCGTGGCCCAGTGAGTCACAGGCTGCGGCCCCAGCGGTGGTGCCCAAGTGAGTCACGGGCAGAGGAAATGCACCCAGCCCTCTGAAAAAACAGTGTGGTCAGGGCTCTCCTCCCCACTGCCTGCCGAGGACATCGCAGCCTGGGTGGTGTCACTGCTCCGGCCGTGGCCCGGCGCCCTGTCGGGATGGTGCAGCTCCGCGTGGGGACACACAGGGGATGGGGATGGGATGGTGGCTGGGCGTGGGTCCGGGAGCAGGCACAGACCTGGGGGCAGGGTGATGAGGATGGCACAGAGGTGACAGTGGGGACACAGTGGGCAGGGGGTGACACTGAAGGGAAGGGACGCCAGAGCCACGGGGCGCTGCTGGGACAGGGACGTCCCCAAAGCTAGGACGAGCAGCGGTGACACCGAGGGTGCCCCTGGGGGCCCGGAGCACAGCGACGGTTGGGGTGCCACGAGTACTGGCACATCCCCGGCGCGGCGTCACCCCGACATCCCGAGGGCAGACAGGTGGCACTTACTCTGCTGCAGCGACTTGAGGGCACGCAGGACGGTGGCAGCCAGGAGGACGCAGCCCCCGGGCTGATGGAAGCGGACACCTCCGGCGATGCTGCACGCGGCCCCGGCGCAGACGGGTCCCATGGCCGCGTACTGCAGCGGGTGGTGCCGGCGGCCCCGCAGCAGCGCCGACAGCAGCAGGGTGGCCAGCGGGGCGGTGGCATGCACGGCCTGAGCCGCGTCCAGCGGCACCAGGCTCAGCCCCAGGTTGCCCAGAGCCACGCTGCCGCAGAAGGTGAGGCTCAGCAGGTAGATCCGCGGCCGGAAGGGAGGCGGCGGTCCTCGCACCCGGCCCAGCGGGTAGCCCAGCACCGCGGCCGCCAGCATGTGCAGGGAGGAGAGCAGCAGCGGGTAGCGGAAACCGTGGGAGGCGAAAATCCATTTGTTGAGACCGGCCAGCGCGGTGCCGGCGCCCAGCCACGCCGCCACGGTCAGCGCCAGCCGCAGCGGTGGTCGTTCCCCCGGCTGCCCCGGGTCGGGTCTGCGGGGTCGGAGGTTCCCACCGGCGGCCGTCATCGCTGCTTCATCGCCTCCGGGGCACCGCGGGCACATGGCCGGTACGGGCGAGCCGTGGGTTCAGCCGCGGGGTGCCATGTGCGAGCGGGCACCGGCGCGGAGGAGCGAAGTTCGACGACGGGGAGCGAAGAACGGGCAGGCCCTTCCCCAGCTGCCCGCGGGGCGTCACCGCGGTGCGGGCAGGAGAGCTCCGGGACGCGAGAGCGGAGCAGCGGGGACGATAACCGCGCGGGGAGCTCGGAGGCGGCGGCCGCGCATCACCGCCGGAGCCGGGGGAGCGGTGACGGAGGAGCGGGGACGGCCTTCCCGGTGACGGAGCGGCTGCGTCAGTGTCCCCGGGTGACTCGTGGGCGGGAGCCGTGGCTCGCAGGCCTGGCACCGCCGCCGGTCCCCGCCCCGCGCAGCGCTCGCTGCCATCTGCACCCCCAGCACAGGCTCCGTTTGGGTGGACTGCGTGCAGATCTGGGAGCGAAGCGTCTCCAGCGCCGGCTCGGAACGGCCCCCGCCGATGCCGTCACGCTCAGCCCCTGGGGTGCTGCTGAAATCCCTGTGAGCCCACTGCCTGGGGCACGAGCGGCTCCAGAGGGTCGTGCAGCCTCGGTGGCATTGTGCACACCACAAGCCGGACGCTTTCAGCCACCCGAGCAGCAATGAGAGCAGGGAGTCCCCGAGCGTGGAGCCTGGGTGCGCCCACGCCCCGCCCCCACCCTCCCCCGGCTCGGCGCACGGAGAAATCACGGCACAGCCCGGCGATGCTGCAACGTTTCATTGCCATCATCCCATCACCAGCCCCGCTACCACTTGCTCAGGCGCAGGATGACGGTGTTCCCATCCTCCGGTCTGTAGTCGGCGATGCCTGCCGAGAGACACACGGTGGCCGGGGTAGCAGTGTGTCTGCAGGGACAGGGACGCATCCCTGTGTCCCTACATCTCCGTGTTCCCCCCTCACTCACCCGTGTGCAGGCTGGTGCCGAGCTCGCTGAGCAGCTGCCAGTAGTGCTGCTCCTTTGGCCACGCAGCCATGCCCAGCACCGAGGTCAGGAAGGGGCCGTATGCCGTGTCCTGGGTCTCAAACCTGAGGGCAGAGCAGAGTGAGGGGCCCGGGGACACAGCATAGGGGACAGGGGGACAAGAGGACAACCCCTGACCATACGATCGCTCACGTGAAGTTTTGGGATCCCTGCGGTGGGGCCGCCCTGAGCAGGTCCAGAAGCGAGGCCCCGGCAGGCGCGGGCACCGGGCTGTCATACAGCAGCTGCTGGGGACACTCCGGGCACTCCACCACCAACCGCACCGTCACATTGCGCGGCCCCGGGGCTGGGGGCTCCAAGAAGACGGGCACCAACGTGTCTGTGACAGGGAGCCACGGTGCCATCAGTGCCAGCCCTGCACTGCCCACCCGCTGCCCTATGGCCCCTGCTCCTACCCAGCTCCTCCTGGCACTGCATGGAGGAGATGCCCAGGTAGCTGCGGCCGTTCAGAGCGAGCAGTGCTTGGGCCATGGTGGCAGCGCTGGTGAAGGCGTCCAGGTGCTGCAGCAGTGCAGCCATGGCTCGGCCGTACGCCGGCTGCGTCCTGCACGTGTCGGTGGCGATGAAGACCTGGGAGGGGAAGAGGGAAGCGCTCAGCACAGGACTCAGGGTCAGACCTGCACCAACACCTGCACCTTGCATGCGTCCCATGCTCCTGCACTCGCTCCGTGCCAGCGCCCACACTCACCTGCACGGCCAAGGGGGTGCTGAAGGTGTTCCCAATGAGGCCGTCTGCTCTCTGTGCCTCCACCAGCCTCTCCCTGGCCCTGTGCACTGCTGCCCGCAGCTCTGCTGCCAGCCCAGCCCTGGTGTGTTGCTCCTTCTCCAGGCACGCAAAGGCCAATGCTGCCACTGCCTCCGTGTCTGCGGAGATGGCTGCGTCACCCCGGATGCTGCACGCCCACCCCATGCATGCTTCTGGTTCCCTGCTGTCCCTTACCCACAGCATTGCCATCCGCGTGCCCGAAGCGCCGGTGCCGCTCGCCCACCAGCAGCCGCTGGATCACCTCCTCACGCACCCGCTTGTGGTGGACACAGAGAGCCAGCACGCCCAGGCTGTACTGGTAGAAACTGGTGAGAGGATGACCGTGCTGCCGGGAGCCTGGGGACAGGGCACCGCTGTCACCAAAGCCAGCTGGTGGCGGCAGAGTCAGCACCCATGGGACGCCCTCTGTGGGGGGGGGGTACCTCACCTGCCCAGTCCTTCTCCAGGTAATACTTGAGCCATGTCACTGGGAAGCGTTGGAGAGCGGGGTCTGGTGGGGGGCAGGTGGCACGCAGCCCCAGCAGGTACAGTGCCAGACGCCCCGTCTCCGGCATGGAGTTCCTGCAGGCAGCGGGGTCAGTGCTTGGGGAACACCGGGACCACACATCCCCATCCCCACCCCATCACCTACTTGTTGCGGTGCTGATGTTCATGGGACGAGTGGCTGGCTGCGTGCAGACTCCTGCAGGGATTGGCATCAGTGGGACCACAAAAGAGACGGGGGACGTCCCGCTATGACACGCCGGAGACCTACCGGCCGTAGCGTGCCTGGAAGACGTCCTGCAGACGCTGCAGGTAGCGCTGCTCCACGCGCAGGTCGTGCTCGCTGCCGAGGCGCAGCCCCACGTAGACCCCGGGGTCGGCGTCCTGCCCCGGCTCCATCGCCAGCCCCAGCAGCTGTGCTCCCAATGCCCGCGCTGCCACCGCCGCCTCCGCCGGAGCCTCTGTCCCCGCGGGGTCCCCGTGGGGATGGGGAGCAAGGAGTGAGTGCCCCCCAGCACCGGGGCGTGGGGAGCGGGGCGTCCTCACCCCTACGCGCACCCTCTATCTCGTGAAGTTGAACCCCAACATTTCGCACGACAGCGGGGGAGAAGGCAAGCGGAGAGAGGGGGACACGAGGCAGGAAAAGGGGAAAAGGGGAAACCCAACGCCCGGCAGCGCCGCTGCGCTCCCACCCGCAGCCTGACCCCGGGGGCCCCCGCTTTGGGGCAGGGACGCGGTGCATTGGAGCAGCCCAGACTCACCGCAGGGCCGGGCGGGCAGCACGGCAGCCTGCAGCAGGGCCAGGAGCAGCCACATCGCGGCGTGGGGACAGCGGGGTGACGGCAGGCCGAGCGGCGCCGGGCGGGAAGGCGATGACTGAGGCAGTTCCGCACTCCGGGACAGAGTCAGCAGAAAGGGGCGAGGACTTTGGCTGCGGGAGGGCAGATAAGGAGGAGCAGAAGGGGTGGTCACGACCCCACGCTCCGGGTCAGCCACGGAGCGGGGCAGGTCAGGGGCACCGAGCGGGGGACGGGCGGCGGCACGGGCAGCGTGACGCGACGCCGGTGGCCGTGGGGAGGAGTTACGGGGACAGCGGGGATGCCAAGCAGAGCCGTGGGGACGGCACACGGGGAGCTCAGCACCCATCCCCCCACCGGGCGCCCGGCGGGCACCCCGCGGCCAACGGCAGCGAGAGCAAAGCCACGCCCCTCCGGTAGCCACGCCCCTCCGGTAGCCACGCCCCTCCTATAACCACGCCCCTCCGGTAACCACGCCCCCATGTGGCCACGCCCCCTGTCGTAACCGCGCCTCTGTTTCTCCCAGCGTGCCCCGTGCCGCAGGACCCCACCGGCCGGGCTGGGGCTGCCCGCGGCGCGCCTGAATGACCGCGCCCCCTCCGCCGCCGCTCCCCGCCCCGCCGCCCCCGCGTCCCGCCCGCATCCTTCATCCCCGCGGCGGCTCGGGGCTGCTCGGACCCGGCGGGGCTCCGGCTCGGGGGCGGAGCGGGGCGGTGCAGGCGGTGCGAGGGCAGCTCGGGCCCTAGGGCGCGGCGGAGCACGAGGCGGCGGCGGGGCCATGGGTGGGCTGGAGAAGAAGAAGGTACCGGCGGCTCCGGCCGCGCTGCTGGGCCCCGCCCGCCCGCTCAGCCCTCCCCCGGGGCTCGGCACGGCTCTCCCGTTTTCCTCCCCGGTTCCCCGTTTCTCCTTGCTGCCCCCCCACCCCTCGCGGTTTCCCCCGTTCCCCTTCTCCGGCTCTCCCCCTTTCTCCCCGTTACCCCCCGCGTGCATCCCGTCCCGTGTCCCCCCCCCCCCCCCCCCCGCCTCTCCCCCCGTGACACCTCCGTGTTCCTTCTCAGTACCAGCGGGGCTCGGCCACCAACTACATCACCCGCAACAAGGCCCGCAAGAAGCTGCAGCTCAGCCTGCCCGACTTCAGGTGCGGCAGTCCCAGCACGGGGCCGCGGGGACCGTCCGTGGCCTCGCACGGGGCCGCTGGGCATCCAGCTGACCCCCGCATCCCTCCCTCCGCAGGCGCCTCTGCATCCTGAAGGGGATTTACCCGCATGAACCCAAGCACAAGAAGAAGGTGAACAAAGGCTCCACGGCAGCGAGGACCTTCTATCTCCTCAAAGATATCAAATTCCTCCTCCATGAGCCCATCGTCAACAAGTTCCGGGAGTACAAGGTACCCTCCGTGCCGGAGCCGGGCGCTGTGCGGCCCCGCGGCGCGCTGAGCCCCGCTCTGCCTGCAGATCTTTGTCCGTAAGCTGCGCAAGGCGTACGGGAAGAGCGAGTGGGGCACGGCGGAGCGGCTGAAGGACAACAAGCCCACCTACAAGCTCGACCACATCGTGAAGGAGAGGTGAGCCCTCGCTGAGTCTGCCTCTCTTCAGCAGCGCTGCTCCCATCCCTGCTGTGGGCGATGCCGAGCATCATCTAGAGCTTCTGGGTTTGTGGAGTGGCCCGCGAGGCAGTCAGGGAGTTCTCAGCCATTGTGAATGTTTCCAGGTTCCCCAAGATGACAGTGAGAGTTTTCCCACTCTCCCTGAGAGTTTTCCCTGGGGGCGAAGCTCAGCGTGCCGATGCAGTCGGTTAATTTGGTGGCAGAGGAAGAGGAGGTGACCCACAAGAGAGGGAACTGCTCTGGGAAATCTCGGTGTTGTCCCAGCGGTGTGTGGGATCTGAGTGTGCCAGCAGGGAGTGAGGATCAGCTCTGGGAGCTGGGTGCTGCCCTGACACGGCCTGTGCAGTGCTCAGGGTGTTCTGTTGGAGCTGTGGGGTCGCACAGTCTCCTCCTGCCCCAACACATGCTCAAGGCTGTTAGCTCAGGGCAGGAGCTGACAAGCTGGGTTTGTTTGTCCCTGAGCTAGGGAGGTTCCTGGCTCTCAGGGCAGCACCAAGCCCTGCAGTGCTGTCAGAAGGTCCCTGTGAGGCTCTGTGTGCCCTGTCCCCACAGACTGGTGCTCCAGCACGGCTGTGGATGCCCATCCCTTTATTGCACGAGGTTCCCCCCCGGCTTTTGCAGCTCTGCCTGGGGCTGTGTGTGATGGCACCGTTCCTCCTGCCCTGCTGCAGGTACCCCACCTTTGTGGATGCGCTGCGGGACCTGGATGATGCCCTCTCCATGTGCTTCCTCTTCTCTACCTTCCCACGGACGGGCAAATGCCACGTGCAGACCATCCAGCTGTGCCGACGCTTGGCTGTGGAGTTCCTCAACTTCATCATCGCCTCCCGCTCACTGCGCAAGGTGGGAGCTCTGAGGGGCAGGTCCTGCTGGCTGTCCCCACTGCTCCTTTGCATCCCTGCTGTCCAAGCAAGGTTGCTGAGGACTGGGAGCTCCTGTAGCCTTCATCGCTCTTTTCCCACCAGGTCTTCCTCTCCATCAAGGGCATCTACTACCAGGCAGAGGTACTGGGGCAGCCCATCACCTGGATCACCCCTTACGCCTTCTCCCACGACGTGAGTACCTCGGTGCAGTAGGACCTGTGCTTCTTCTGCTGTTCCCCTCCCTGGGACCAGGGCAGGGTGTTGGGGACATCTCTTCACTCTTTTGCCAAAGGCAGAACAATTGGAGGCCACAAGGCCCTCTGCCAGACCCTGGTGCCTGGCTGTACCAGTCTGCGCAGCTCTCTTTCCTCTTTTTGTCAATTATTAAAGTATGTTTTGCCCATGAATTAAAGATTAACTGGCAGTTAGCTCAGCTGGAAGTGCCAAGGTGAGCTGATTCCTGGTGCTGTCATTGCAGGGTGACAGGGCACTATGCTCCTTGCGCAGCCATCCCAGCAGGACTGATACAGCTGTGGGTGCTGCTGGGCCAGAACCACTGGCATGCAGGAGCCCGTAGTTGCTTCAGCACTCTCCTTTTGTCCCGTGTTATTTGGGACTCAGGTTGGAGCATTCCCAGTTTGTGGCCTTTGGTACAGCCCTTGGCAGTGTCACCTCCCCAGCATCCCTTCAGTGAGCCCCCAACCTTCCTCGATCCTTTGCATCGTGGCTGTCATGGGACTGGCTGTATTCCTGCTGTGTTTCAACTCCTGGCCCTGCGCTTTATATGTCATCACCTGTACACGTCGCCTGGAGGAGCAGTTTAATTCCCTGAGCTGGCGCTGGGCAAACAGCACCCTGTCCTTTATTAGGGAGTCTCTTCCTTCATCCCTGTGTCCTTCCCCTCTCCATGTGCCCACAGCACCCAACAGACGTGGATTATCGCGTGATGGCCACCTTCACCGAGTTCTATACCACCCTGCTTGGCTTTGTCAACTTTCGCCTCTACCACTCACTCAACCTGCACTACCCCCCCAAGGTAAGGCCACCACCTGCCCTGGGGACACACTGCAGGGAGCATTGCCCCTGGGGCTTTGCACGGGTGGTGGAGGGGCTGGAGGGGAGGATGTTTGGGCAGACCGTGTTTGGGAACCGTCTCCCCACCTTTCTGTTTCTGTCCAGATCGATGGCCAAGCTGAGGTTGAGCTAAAGCCTGCAGAAGGCAAGGAGTATGCCATGGATTCAGAGAGCTACCTGGAGGTGAGGGGCCCTGCTGCCAGCAGGGTCAGCATGAGTGTGCACACGAGGACCTCAGTGCCCTGGTGTGGGGCAGTGATGCAGGGCCTGAGAAGCAAAGCCTGACCCACGTGTGGAGGAGATGCCAACCTTTGCTGTGGCCAAAGGAGGAGCTGTGCTTGGTTTCAGGGCTTCCTTTTGTGAACCTGCCCCTTTTCCCATTCCCACAGCCCTGGCTGAGCCTTACATGTTTGTCTCTTTTGATTGCAGAGACTGTCTGCTCTGAGCGCCAGCCTGGCACGCGTGGTGGCGCCAACCCAAGAGGATGATGTGGAGATGGATGAGTTCCCTGTGGAGGGGGTAAGAGCCTGGAGGCCAGGGCTGAGCCACCCCACGTGCTGTTTTGTCCTCGGCACATCTTGCGGCTGAGAGGAGGCTGTCAGTGCCCAGCGTGGGACTGGGGGGGGGACTGGCAGGAGGATGGGGGCAGTGTCCAAGAGAGCAGAGAGGGGCTCAGCTGTGCTGCGTGTGGGGAAGAGACTGACTGCTTTGCTCTTGAGCAGGAGACTGCTGAGCAGATGGATGCGAGGAAGAAGGAGCAGGAGGCCCTGGAGAAGCACAAAAAGCTGTTCGAAGGGCTGCGCTTCTTCCTCAACAGGGAGGTGCCTCGGGAGCCCCTGGCCTTCGTCATCCGGTACGTGGTGGGAAGTGTTCCTGCAGCTCTGCCACCCCACACTGTCCTTCCCTGTTCTCTCCAGTGGCACTGCAGAGACGCTGTGACCCTGAGAGAGTCAGTGTGTGACCGACTGCTTGGTGTGTTGGGCTGGCAGGTGCTTTGGGGGCCAAGTGTCCTGGGACAAGTCCCTGTGCATCGGTGCCACCTATGATGTAAGTGACCCATCCATCACACACCAGATTGTTGACCGTCCCCGGGTGGAGCAGCGGGTTGTGGGCAGGTGAGCCAGGTGTTCTGTCCCTGGAATGGCCATTCCTGGGCTGTTCCTGAGCTGTCCTTTGCTCTGTCCATTCCCAACCTGCTCTTCTGCAGTCTTGCAGCCCCTTAGACACCAGAGCATGTGGCAGGAAGGCAGTGTCTGACCCCCAGCCCTGTCTCCCTCTGCCCCCAGGTATTACCTGCAGCCTCAGTGGGTTTTTGACTCGGTCAATGCCAAGCTGTGCCTCCCTGTAGCAGATTATTTCCCTGGTGTGCTGCTTCCCCCGCACCTCTCGCCCTTCGTGACGGAGCAGGAAGGAGACTACATCCCTCCTGAGAAGCTGAAGCTGCTGGCCATGCAGCGGGGCGAGGACCCAGGTGATGCTGGGCTCCTGGAGCTGGAGAGGATCAGACAGTGCTGCTGCTTCAGCAGGGCTCTGCCTGCCACCACGGTCAGTAACAGCCGTCTCTCTCTGTAGGTGAAGAGAGTGAGGAGGAGGAGGAAGAAGAGGAAGAGGACGATGACAATGACAAAGAAGAGGAAGAGGAAGATGAGTCTGAAAAGGAAGAGGAGATTAAATTGAAGAAGATGGAAGAGCAGAAGACTCAGAGCAACAAGGTGCGGTGCATGGCAGTGGGGTGGGAGTCCTAGGAGGGAGGGGACAGCCCCTGTGAGCTCTGTCTGTCCCTGCTGGGACTCTGCTCACTGCAGTGTGTCCCTGTTCTGGGACCAATCCTGCAGCAGTCACCGCATCCTGGGATCCTTAGCCCACATTCATGAGCTGCTGCTCCTGTCTGTGCTCGGGACCTGTCTGCCACTGTCCTGCCACCCGTTTTGGGGATGACCAGGGAGGATGCTGTGTCTCTTGTATTACCACTGAGTAGTGTGGAAGAGCCCCTGGGGAAGGGCGTGCTCCCAGCACACAGGGTCCTGAGCTGTGTGCTCTCTGCAGGCGCTTCCCGTGAAGGTGACCGCTGGCAAAGTGCGGCTGGAGGACAAGCAGCGCCTGGAGCAGGAGCAGCAAAGCGAGGAGAAGCGCCTGGCCATCATGATGATGAAGAAAAGGGAGAAATACCTCTACAAGAAGATCATGTTTGGAAAGAAGCGCAAAATCCGCGAGGTATGAGTGTAGGGATGCCCCAAGCCAAGGATCCCTGTGCGAGGTCTTCCCAAAAATCAGTTTGCAGCTGGAGATGCATCCCGGTCTGTCCTCATCTTGTAAGGAAGGAGTGACCTCTGAGGTGCTCCCCAGCTCTGGTTGCAGGAGGGAGCTTTGCCCATAGCCGTGCAGTCCCAGGCTCCCTGCCCTGCTGTGTGGCTGGGCAGAGCTGAAGCTGCTCCTCCAGGGTGAGCCTGCACCATCCTCACAAACATCCCACAGCAGTCAGTCCTGCCAACACTGCAGAGCTCTGGGAGTTTCCTCCCTGTACCTGGTGATGCCGTGAGGATGTTGACCTCAGGTGTACAAGGCTGTTTACGCCTCTTCCCCAGCATTACTAGGCTGTGTTCAGTCTCTGGGCAGAACTCCCTGTGCCTGCCTGGGGCTGTAGCACGTGGTCAGCATGTGGAACTCAGGGCACTACTGCTCATCTCTGTCCCCTGGTATCAAACAGCTCGGTGGGGCTGAGGATGGAGCAGCTCTTGGTGTGTGTGGGGACTGACCTGACTGTGGGACTTGGGTTGTGTTTCTGTGCAGGCAAACAAACTGGCTGCAAAGAGGAAAGCCCACGACACTGCCGTGAAAGAGGAGAAGAAGAAAGCCAAGAAGGCACAACGAGCGTGATGGGACTTTGGGGACTAACCCTGCCTGGAGTGGCTGCGTGTCGCAGAGACCATCGTGTGAGATCAAAGAGCCCTCAGCTTTCCTCTTGGGACAGAAATACCAAATTAAAGTATTGCCCATCAGTAAATACACCTTCTGCTGTGCCTTATCCAGGACTCCCTCCACGCAGGAAGCGGAGGAGTGTTCGTCGGTGCCATTACTTGTCCTGGGGCTCAGTGACATGGGCATGTCCTCTCTGTGTTCTTTAAGCATCCTTAGGGCAGTGAGTGGTGCCTGAAGAACAGGAGGCCTGGGGGATCTCTGGGCTTCTGCAGCTCCCTCCCTCTGGTGTTCACTTTGCATACCTGCAGCCCTGCGGTGTGCAAACTGTCAGAGTCCCACCATGCCTTGCTGGGTTGTGGTGGTGTGTACAGAGGGGTGGGGGGGGTCCAGCACAAGGAGCAGGGTTTGTCCTCAGTGTTGTTGAGGAGCTCACCCAGAACGGAGCTGCTCTCCACCACACACTCTGTGAGCTGCATTTAGCCTCTGCTTCTATTGTATTTTATTTTACTTTTTTTTTTTTTTTAATTAAAATATGACGCTTCCCCCGTACTGTGTGTTGTCTGTACCTCTGTGGCTGCTGTGGGGTGATAGGACCGTGCTGCAGGCAGACCCCAGGCCCAGCCAGGAGGTGTGGGTCAGTCCCTGAGTGTCACACAGGGCTGGGAGTGATTCCGCAGCCCCCGAGCTGTGTGGCACTTTGCTTTGCACCTCCTCACCCTGCACCATGCTGAGCTCCCCAGGGCTCAGTGCAGGGTCCTGCACAAGGCAGGCACAGCCTGTGGCACCCAGCTGGAAGCAGCTCTGCAGAAACGGAGCCCTGCAAGGAGAAGAAAACACCGCAGAGGGTCAGGGGCTGCTTCAGACATCCCCTGGGAGCTGCCTGCAGGTTGCAGAGGGCAGCAGGCCAGCAGTACAGAGCGTGGGGAGAGCCTGCAGGACACGGTCCTGAGCTGCAGAGGGAGGGGTGAGGTTTCATTGGATTCATTTAAGACCTGGCCGCCACCATTGTGGTGTCCGTTCTCTTTCTTTCCCCCTACTTTCCTTCCCCCTTCCCTTTCTCCTCCTGCTTCCCTTTTCCTTCCCCTTTTCCTTTCTGTTTCCTGTCCCTTTCTCCCCCTGCATCCCCTCCCCTTTCCATCCCTTTCTATTTCCCTTCCCTTTTCCCTTCCCTTTCTCCTCCTCCTCCTTCCCCTTTCCCTTCCTTACCCTTCTTTCCTTCTTCATTCCCCTCCTCTCCCCTTCTCCCCTCTCCCTCCTCCCCATCTCCCCACACCTGACAACACCCGGGGACACACAGCTCACATCCCCTGATCCTCTGCAGCGTCTCCCCCAACACGGGCTGCCCTGCAGCCCCCAGAGCCAGCAAAACCCAACAGGTGCCCAGGGAGGTCTGCCCACGGGGCCCGGGGGGCAACTGCAAGGGATGGGGATGGGGATGGGCCCTGCCCCTGGGCCGTGGGTCTGCTCCTGACCCCCAGGAGGTGGCTGTGTGGGCAGATGTCACTTTTATTCCTTCAAATATACAAGAGATGTGTATTTCACAGACGTGGCTGTTCTGTGAGGCGCTGCCCCCACCATCCCTGCCCCAGGACTCACACTGGGCCAGCGGCACAGCCCCACACTGCTGGCACAGAGAGGGGGTCTGTCATCACAGCCCGGGGTCGGGGGTGAAGGGGGGAGAGGAGCTGGTGTTCCTGTCTGGTGCGTGTGATCTGTGCTTTCTGGCTCCTGCAGGAGGTCGGGCTGGGCACCTGTGAGGGCTTTGTAGGATCCGGGGGAGTGCAGTCCCGTTGGAGGCCGTGTTGTCTCAGGGGGTTTATAGGGAAGCGGTTTATAGGGAAGTCTCGGGGCGGCATTCAGCCCGGCTGCCTCCTGGGGCTTCTGTAGCACCCCTTGGTAGGGAACGTGGTGACAGCTGTGCTGTTGTGGGGACACAAATGACCGCGGCCTGGTTGTGTCCCCCGGCAAGCCTCCGTTTCCCCCCTCCTTCACCACCACCACCGCAGCGTTCCCTATTTACAGCTGGGGGCACCCTGTTAGGCCATCTGCGTTCACACCGAACCGTCTCTCGCTCCCCTTTCCGACAGGTGCTCCCCCAGAGCTTTGTGGTGGCAGTGCCCTCCTGGAGCTGAGCTCCTCGCCGAGGTGAGTGTGCACACATACAGGGCCTCCTCGCACCCAGCCACTGCTGGCAGGGGGTCTGGGTTTGGGATGCATTCAGTGGAATTCCTACAAGGGGAACCTGCCCCGGTCCCATCCTGGAGGTGGTTCTCTGGGGCCTTCGGCTGCAGCTCTGCGTTTTGGGTTTGGCTCTTCGGGTCGGGGGTCTTAGGGCTGAGGGCTGGGAGCTGGGAAGAGCCAGGGCTCCTTGTCCTGGCTCAGTGAGGTGGCACTGGGACCGATCCGTGGTGGGAAGCAGGGAGGACAGGGATGGAAAGGCAGCTCAGCCAGAAACAGATGCGTGACTTAAGCCCGTGTCACGCGTGTTCCACGCGGAGCATCCGCAGTGACAGATGTGACTCTGGATCAGGTGAAGGGACGGGCGATCGATCACTGGCGTGGGTCCAGTCAGGGCTGTGCACGGCAGGGAGCACATCAGCCCTCGTCCTATGATATTACAGCTGCCCCATTGGGCTCAGCTGTGCCCAGGACAGCAGGGACCCGCCAGCCCCACAGCCAGTGCCTCCATCACACCTGGGAGTGGAGGGACAGCTCTTGGTCCCTCTTCTTGCTGTGGTGGAGAACGTTCTCGCTTCTCTTGTTGCTGGGCGCAATGTGATGACTGTGATGGGACATCAGCTTTGCATTGTCTGCTCTCCATTGGTGGTGGGAAGGAGCCAGAGTCGCATCCAGAGCACAATGGTCCCTTCTGTGGCTGCCGGTGGGGTGATGTGGGGTGGAAGTGCTGCTCTCCAGCATGGCTCTGCCGACATTGCCACAGAACACAGGAGCCGTGGGGTGCACACAGTCTCTGACCCACCAGGACCCGGTGGCAAAGGGAGGCTGGCTCCCACCCTTGCACCCCAGCAAGCAGGTCAGACCCTAGCTCCCCTCGGGCTCCATGGGGTGCCCTCCTGGGTGTCTCCCCTCCCCTTGCTGCTTACAGGGCGAGGTGCTCCAGCATCCCCCACCAACCCCAGGACCCTCCCAGCCCCATCCCCACAGCCGGAGGTGCAGGGTTGGCAGCGCCAGGCCGGGCCCGCGCAGGGCCAGCTCTGGCTGCATCGAGCCGGGGCACTCGGCCACAATGTCCCCGTTGATGGCGGTGGCACAGATGGAGACAAACAGCCCCGTTGTTGTGCACGCGGGGCGGCAGCGGGGGTGAATGAGCCCTCTGTGCTCCGGCAGTGGGTGGAGAGACGGAGGAGAGACGGCGCTCAGGGTGGCAGCGGGAGCCTCGCTCCACGCCTCGAGCCGGCAGCGCTGGGGAAGGAGATCCTTCTCATTTGGCTGCCCCTTCCCCACCGAGCCGGGTGCTCTGGAGCTTAGGGGATGGAGTAGGGACGGGGCAGCGGCTGCAGGCTGCTTGGGGAGAGCCTGTTCCATGTCGGAGCAGCATTGCCCCCCCTGCCCCGAGCCCTGGCCAGCCGAGGAGAGGAGGGGGACAGTCTACAGGGAGCAGCTGGAGCAAAGGTAGAGGTGATGGGGGCTGAGGATGTGGGGCCGGGCACAGGGGGATCGCGGGAGGTGAGGGGCAAGGGGGTGCCGGCACCCACAGTGTGAGATGCCAGGGCATGGGGGATGGGAGGAGCGTGCCCGTGGTGGGCATTGGTGTAGGGTGAATACAGCCTGAACCAGAGCTGCCTGGGGCCGGAGGCGGCGGTGCCTTGTGCGTGGTTCCCTAACATTCAGGTCGCAAAGGGGTCAGTGCCTGTAGGGGAAAATCCAGGGGGAGGGCGGCTGTGGGGAGCGACGGACCCGTGGGGACGCAGGCGCGGGGCTGCACGGTGATGTGACGTGGGGACATGGATGATGTGCTGGGGGACATGGATGTGCTGGGGGACATGGCCGTGTCCTCGCACTGCGGCTGCCGGCTGCAGCTGGAGCTTTCCACCCAGCGGGTGAGAGCCAGCACCAGCAGCTGCCCCACTGCTCCAGGAGCCCCAGGACAAAGCCTCCGCTTTGGCATTTCTCCTGCCGAGCTATTAATAATTAAGCCACTCATTTGAGGCAAAGTCAATAGAGTAACTGGGCTGGGAACTGTTTGCAAGGAACACCCTGCCAAGAGGCAGCCCGGGTGGAGCTCAGCATCCCCTCGGCATCCCTGCCAGCAGGGCTGGGCTCCGGCAGCCACGGGGATGCTGTGGGCAGCTCGGCCGTGCTCTCGCCATCATTCCTGCCGCTCAGAAAGCCCAGGGAGCAGCGCACGGCTCGGAAAAGGTCGGTGAGGGCGAGCCGTGCCCAGCGTCCGGTTACGCTTACCATACATTATTCATCGAGATGGAAATCTCAGCTGCGGCGTGGCTCGCTGCCTTCCGCAGGAACAAGTCAGGGGAGATGCAGGAGGAGGACGGAGCCAAGCTCTGCGGGGAGGTTTCGTGCACAGCGGGGCGAGACGACGCCGGGGGCCCGGTAGCGTTTCCGCGTGGTTTATTTTTCACCCCAAAATTTGCCCCCCGGGAGGTCTCCACCGCCCTCGGGGCGTGCCAGGCTGCAGGAGCCGCTGCGGGTGTTTGCGCTGCGTTATCCAGAGGGCGGCACGAGGGTGCAAAGGACGGATGGAGGCCGTGCAGGCGCTGGATGGCAGGCGGGCAGGGCACGGCTCGGCCGCGGTCCCCACGGGGCACGGTGCCCTGCTGCAGTGCGGCACACGGGCAGCCTCGCTGCGGCGGGGCCGGGAGCGGGGGGGTGGGGGGAGAGATGTGCGTGCAAATGTGTCCTCGTGTGCTGCGCTGCAGGAACGGGCCGTGCGGGTGAGTGTGTGCCCTTGGCAGAAGGCGTTGCGTGCACCTGCAGCCGTGCCCTTGGGTGTGCAGGCGCGTGGATGTGTGAGCCCCTCCCCCCCCCCCCCCACCCCCCCGTGTCTGCGTGCGTGGGTGCACGGCCTTGTGTGCAAGCAGGAGAGCGTGAGTGCGTAACATGTGGAGCTGTGTACGCTGCGTGTGCGTTGCGTGCGCGAGCATGCGCAGACAGGCGTGTGCTCCTGCGCACGCATGCACGGGGCTGCACGGATGTGCGTGCCCTGTGCACGCACACTTGTGTGTATGCGTGTGCCGCTGGCGGGGCCGTGCAGGGAGGGTGGTGACGGGCAGGGCCGTGCCAGCCCCAGCTCTGGCACAGCCCGGGAGCGTGGACCTGGATCCCCCGTGGTGCCACTGCTCGATGCCAAGTTCTTCCCGTTCCAAATGTCTGCTGGGGTTGGAGCGCAGCAGTCGCCTGTTCCTCCCACCCCAGCTCTTTGGGTTTGGCTTTGGGTTTTCGCAGCATGGGGAAGAGGGGTACAGCACAGGCAGAGCTGCGGCACCTTGGCTACAATTCCTTCTTGGCACTGGTTCTCCTCTCCCCAGGCCCTGAAAGCCTCCTGTGATGCTTTATTGCTTCATGCTTTATTTCTCACGATTTACCTTCTATAAGCTTTGCTCCCTGTGCTCCCCATCCCTCATTACACACGCTGCTGACAGCTGTGTCCCCTCTGCCCCTCACAGGTGACCACGATGCTGTACCACCATGGGAAGCCCTGGAGATCCATGTGCAAGGGGCTCGTCCTGGGGACCCTCCTGACCAGCTTCATGCTGCTGCTCTACTCCTACGCTGTGCCCCCACTGCAAGTCAGCATGACAGAGTGAGTGCGGGGACCCCGTGTCACCCAGGGCTGACCCCGGTGGCTTTGCACTGGGATGTCATTGTCCCCACATGACCCACCTGGCCCCATCCGCGCGATGGGAAGGCTCCTGGGGAGGCTGGGGATGCTCGCCATGGGGCAAGGGGGCTCCCAACAAAGTGGGTACAGGTGGCTGTCGTGCTCTTTGCTGCCCACCCCCTCCAAACCCGGCACTCAGAGGGGCTCAAGTGACGGCTGTTTCCCCAGGTGTGTGAGCAGCGTGTCTAGAGAGAACATTGTCTTTATCCCCTTTATAAAAGAGCTCTGTGTGTGGGCATTCTGTATGCTTCTTGTTCCCGCTCTACGCCACGGCATCAGCAAGCTTCACACAGTTGCAGGAAGTCATTCAATCCTGGAGCGTCTGTTAACAGCTCTGAGCATCTCAGATAGCACAGGGATTGTTCTGCTTGCTCCTCTGGCAGCGATACCATGACCTTATGTCCCTCTCTGCTCACATCACCTCTGTCCTCTCTCTCTCCAGCATCCCCGCCCCCTCCTGCTCCTCCTCCCAGCTGCAAGCCAAGGGACCAGTGATATCCAACAGCACACGCAGTGCTACGGGAGCCGGCTGCCGGCCCAAGCTGGACATCATGTTCATGAAGACCCACAAGACAGCCAGCAGCACCATCCTCAACATCCTCTTCCGCTTCGGGGAGAAGCACCGCCTCAAATTCGCCTTCCCCAACGGCCGCAACGACTTCTACTACCCGTCCTTCTTCGAGCGGAGCCAGGTGCAGCACTACCGCCCGGGGATGTGCTTCAACATCATCTGCAACCACATGCGCTTCCACTACGAGGAGGTGCGCAAGCTCCTGCCGGCGGACACCACCTTCGTGACGGTGCTGCGGGACCCTGCCTACCTCTTCGAGTCCTCTTTCCATTACTTCGGGCGCATCATCCCGCTCACCTGGAAGCTGCCGGGGGAGGACAAGCTGGCCGAGTTCCTGCGGGACCCCTGGCATTACTACGACCCGAACGGGTTCAACGCGCACTACCTCCAAAACCTCCTCTTCTTCGACTTGGGCTACGACAACAACATGAACGCCAACAGCCCGCTGGTGGAGCAGCGCATCCGGGAGGTGGAGCAGCGCTTCCACCTGGTCATGCTGCTGGAGTACTTCGATGAGTCCCTGGTGCTGCTCAAGGACCTGCTGTGCTGGCAGCTGGAGGACATCCTCTACTTCAAGCTCAACGCCCGCAAGGGTTCCACCGTCTCCCGGCTGACACCTGAGCTCTACGACAAGGCGACTTCTTGGAACCTCATCGACGCCAAGCTCTACCGACATTTCAATGCCACCTTCTGGCAGAGAGTGGAGGCCTACGGGAGGGAGAGGATGGCCAAGGACGTGGCTGAGCTGCAGAGGGAGAATGAGAAGATGAAGAGCATCTGCATCGACGGGGGGCACGCCGTGGATGCCAGCGCCATCCAGGAGTCCTCCATGCAGCCCTGGCAGCCGCTGGGGGAGAAGTCCATCCTGGGCTACAACTTGAAGAAGAAGATCAACAAGAAACACCAGAAGCTGTGCCGCAAGATGCTGACGCCCGAGATCCAGTACCTGACGGACCTCGGGGTCAACCTGTGGATCACTAAGCTGTGGAGCCATGTGCGGGACTTCCTCAAGTGGTAGGAGAAGTGGGTGCCCTGTGGGAGAGCTGTCAGCTCACGTCTTCCTTCCTCTGTGTGTCTTCGGGTTAGACCCCGTAGTGGGTCCCCAGCCAACCCTGGGCACCCAAGAGTGGCAGAGGGGACGTGGGGACCCAGCTTGGAGGACACAGGCTGTACGGGTTGATTGGGGGTTTGAGGTTTTTCCCCAACAGCATCCACTTCTTCCTTCCATGTGGAAATGCCAGAGGTGGTATGTGAGGGGCACGGCCCCATCGTGTCCCCACTGCAGCAATGGACATCCACCACCACGTCCCCGGAGGTGCACAGGGGGTCAGACAGCAGTGGGACCCATGGAGCATGGGACGAGGAACCTTGGGGCAGTTTGGAGCTCACACCGATTCACACCCGAAGGGCTGCTTTCACCACTTCCTGTCCTTCCATCCAAGATTTTGGGCTCGCTGTCCGAGCTCATCATCCCAACCATGCTGCTTGGGCTTCCCCAGCCCACAGGTCCTCAGTGCACCTGTGTCCATCGGTCCCCCGGAAAGCCCCAGCAGGTTTCTAAGCACTGTCCATGCTTGAGTTTGAAGAGCATCAAAAACACCCCAGAGCTATGCCAGTGGTGGTCCCCAGCGCATCCCCGCAGCACCCTGAGGCAGCAGGTCCCCCCAGCATGCTGTTTTCCCAGTTAGAGGACCCCGTGGTGCTGATCCCTGGTAGGACCATGGGGTCTGGTGAGAACTGGTGTGGGGAGCAGGCGTGGAGCGTGGTCCCCACAAGTGCCAGCACCTGGCACTGAGAAACACAAGGACAAGGCAAGAGCAGCGTGGGGACGGGCTGGGCAGAGCTGGTGGTGGGGACAGCCCCAATGGGAGCCACCACATCACGGGGAGCCCTCGGGTGTCCCGGCCGGGCTGGATGACAATGGCATGGGGCAAAGCCAAGAGTGGCCCAGGCCATGGCACCACGTGGCCGCAGGGGTGACAGCAGGTTGTCACCTGCCTGGGGCGCGGGGCAGCAGCGGGGAGCCCAGCCCTGCCACCCTCTGTGTGTTCATGCTCTGCTCTGTTTGTGAAGGCAAGCAATTAAAAAAAAAAAAAAAAAAAGAAAGAAAAAGAAAGAAAGAAAGAAAAAAGCAATTCTACTTTTGTAAGATAACTGTATTGTATATTTGGCAGTTTTTAATACACCAATGGTCCAGCTGGTCTCCATCGGCCTTGTTCTTCTTCTCTGCGGGGACTGGATGTGGCTCTGGGCTGTCACCAGAGGGGGGGGAGCCCCAAAGATGCTCTCTGGGATGGGCAGGGAATGGACACTTGGGGGCTGCATGGAGGCTCCCATGGATCTTTGTGGCCTTCTGCGGGTCCCCAGGGCTGACTTAGAACCTCGTGTTCCAACAGCTGCAGCTCTGCAGTGCGGGAGCACTGAAGGGAGCTGGGTGGGTGCCGGGGGGGGGGGAGGAGGGGGCAGGACTTGTGAGGTGGGACAAGGGTGGGATGGTAGGGCCGGGATCGTGCATGGGACTGGGACCACATGGTGGGACCTATTTTGTTCAATGGGATGAAGAAGGGACCACCTCTTCATGGATCACCAAGACAGTCTGTGTGCACAGCTAACACCAGGACAAGGTGACGATGCCAGACCATGCTTAGGGCCAGAAGCACGTGGTGGGACGAAAACTAAGTGGAGGGGTTGGGACCGTGCAAGATTTTACTGCAGAGAACATCCAGCAAATCCCTTTCCTCCTCCCTCCCAGGAAAACAAAACAAAAACCAAGCAGCTCCAGGTGGGGGCAGTTTGCAGCCACCTGCTACTTAAAGGCCTGCAGGGCTGGGGCTGTGCTGCTGCTCTCTGAGGATGGAGCTCTGCTGGGTGCTGCTGTGTGGGGCTGTGCTGGGGGTGGTAGGTGAGTAGGGCTGGTTGTATGGGGGAAGTGGGTGGTCTGCTGCTGGTTCTCAGTGTCCCACTGGTGGAGTGGAGCTCTGTGAGCTCCCTGTGCCCTGAGGGGCACCTGAGGAGCTGGATGTCTCTAGTGTAGCCCAGCCCTGCTATCCAAGCTCTCCCCTTGCTGCAGGGACCACCATGGCTCCAGTATCCTCTGGTCGCACTGCAGTTGCTCTGAGGGTGTCCCTGGGTGTGGGGATGCACACTGTGGCCTCAGTGCCTGCTGCTGCCACCCCACCTGGTGGGCTGCACACTCATCCCTGCTTGCAGGAGCCTGCTGTGAACTTCACCTTAAGGCTGCTGGATGGTGAGTGCTCTGTGCTGTGCTGATCTGGAGGGGTGGGGGAGGGAGACCAGAAGATTGGGTCTGCCAGGACTCCAGCAGCCATCCATGAGCAGGGGCTGAGCTCTCCCACATGGCAGGCTTGAAAATCTGGGGAGTGCTGGAGGCAAAGGCTCTGAGCCAAGTTCTACACCTCATTTACAGCAGGATGCTGCCCTGAGCCCTCCCTTCCTTCTCCTTCAGGAGACCCCAGTGCCACAAGAGGTCCACTGGTGCTCAGCCGCGGTGCTGTGCTGCACCTGGAGGCCAGGGTGGATGTCAGCTCTGATGTGTCCCCCAGGATCTCCGTGGAGCAGTGCTACTGGATGGGATCAGGGCAGCAGGATCACCCCAGGAAGAGCTACGTGGTGGTGAACCGCTATGGGTCAGTGGGGTGGGGGGGGGGGGGGAGGTCCTGGGTCAGCCTGGCAATGTCCCCAACGTATCCCTGGGTCTCCTCAGGTGTCTGCATGGCCCAGGGCTGGGTAGTGTGTCTGTCCAGCAGTGGAGAGGGACGTCTGTCCTCCAGCTCTCCATCCTGGCCCCTGTGCTGGAGGCTGAGCCTGAGGAGGAGGTGAGGTTGTGGTGGAGAGCTGCCCCCTTCCCCCCACATTGTGCCACCCTTCCCAGCAGCTCCTGCTCCTCAGTGGGGTGGTCAGAGCCCCTTGGGGAGGCCACGGAGGTGGCAGTGAGGATGGCTGCTGTCTTGGCAGGTCTATGTGCGCTGCCTGCTGTCAGCATGGGCTGCCAGGAGGCACAGCCCGATGTCCTGCTTCTACAATGACACCACAGCCAGGTGAGCTCGACCCAACAGTCCTTTGGAGTGCAGATGGGTTGAAAGAACCCCTCTGGGAAGGGTTGAGAACCAAGGGGATCTCTATCCATGGGCACGGTGCCCATGGGGGGTGGAAGCTGAGGATCCATGGACCCCACAGCTCTGTCCTTGCCTCTCAGGTGGTACAACGCAGAGGACCCCTCCAGGAGTGCCCGATGTGACTGCTGTGACACTCAGTGTCCCCATGGTGCCACCAGGCTTGGGGAGCTGCCAGGTACATCCCTGGAGGTGGCTGTGCAGGGTTGGGGAAAGCTGCAGCCACACAGAGGAGCTGTAGGGGTGCGTATCCCTGCAGAGTTCCCGGGAGAAGGGACACTCCACTGGGAGACAGCGGGACCAGTGCTGGTGCGGGAACTGGAGCCGTGGTTTGAAGGTGAGCAGACGACCCTGAGCTTCTCCCCACGACCCCAAACCATCCCATAACCGGCTGGGAGCTGGGCTCCCGCTGCCCCAACCCCCCCCTGACCGCACTGTCCTGCAGCACCGTGCCGCACCGTGAAGAAGCTGCTGCTGGTCGGGCTGGCCCTGGTGGGCAGCACTGTGGTGGTGGCCACCATTGTGGGCAGCGTGCTGGGGCTGGGCCTGGCTGCGTGGCGGCTGCGTGGGGCACGGCGTGGCCGGCGGCCCCCGAGGAGGCAGTGTCCCTTCCAGGCTGAGCTGCAGGCCGTGGTGGGGGCCCTGGTCCCCCGAGAGATGGAGAAACGTGCTGAGAGTGGGACGGAGTACCGCAGCCTGGAGCTGGGTGCGGTGTGAGCTGTTCTCTGCAATAAAAAGGTCTCTTTTCTTTAAGTGTGTGGCTTCTTTCTTCTTTTTTGCGTGGGGATGGGGCTTCCCAGGGGGTGCTGAGTGTTGGGGCAGGGCCTTCTGCCCTGGGGAGCTGATGTTCCTGGCACCCAAACACCACCCACAGCAGGTAACATTTGAAATAGTTTATTAGGACCAAGTGCAGGGTGCATGCAGCCATTCCATGGCCACAACCTGAGTGTGGGTTCACAGTGCAGGGGGTACAGCACTCCAAAGCCAGCAGTGTGCTTCTGTTTGCCTGCCCAGCTCTGCCCAGCCCTGTGGCTCAGGGTGCAGACGGGGGCTCCTCGGTGCCGTACAGCTTGCGGATGCTGGAGTCCATCAGGAAATCCACAGACCTGCAGCAGGGGGATGAGCATCACAATGTCACCCTGGTGTCCCCTGCGATGTGGCTTATTCACCCTGTCCCCAGTGTCACCCCACTAATCTCCAGTGCCTGCTAATCCCCATCCTCCAACCCCCCCACTGCAGTGACGTGTCCCCGGCTCTCTCCAAGGAGCACCATGGTCCCTGGATTGCAGTGGGACCACGGCAGCCGTCCCTGCGACGCTCACCTGTCGATGGGGGTGATGATGACGGGGATGGCAGACAGCCCCACTGCGGTGGTGGCCCACTTTCGGACAGGCAGAGGCCAGCGGGTGAGGGAGGCCAGCAGGGCCAGCGAGGCGGCACACAGGCGGTTGATGGTGAAGCCTGGGATGGCCACCGAGGCCAAGCTCTGCCACACGAAGGTGTCTACCACTGCCACCCCCACCCGCCGCGCCCTGCTGGGGTCCTGCGCGTGGACCTGGGGGAGAGCAGAGCGGGAGTGGGATGGGGGCAGGCGGGGCCATGGTGGGGGGGGTTGCAGTGGGGGGGACACTCACCGCCGCAGCTTTCCTGCCTTTGTCGATGGCATCGGCGGTCACGTAGGCTGTGGCCACCCCATAGCTGGCCCACACGGCCGCCAACGGAACGATGGGGCGGAAGGACTCGCCCACCTCGTTGGCGTAGCTTGGGGGGCAGCAGGGGTCAGCGGACGCGGTGTCACCCCCCACCCCAGGGGTCACCTTGGGTCTCAGCGTTAGGACGGCGGGGACCGAGGCGGGGGGGAAGGGGGGGACAGCGGGCACAGGGTTTAGGGGGGCAGGAACGCGGGGACGGAGTCTCCCGGAGCTCGGGGAGCGGCGGGAGCCGCTGCCCGGTGCCGGTACCCCGCGCCAGAGCTGACACCGAGCGCTGGCGGCGGCGTCGGTACTCAGTGCCCGCTGTCACTGTCGGTACCGGGTTCCCCGTGCCAGCCCCAGCGCACGGTTCCCGGCGGCGGTGCCGGGCGCAGTACCCGGTGCCAGTCCCGGTGCCGCAGCTCACCCAGGTAGCGGACCCACGTGTCCCGGTAGAGGTCGGCTCCCTCCGCCCCCATGGCGCGCTCCCGCCAGCGCCCGCTCGAGGCCACGCCCCCTGCCCCACCCACCCCGCCGCGTCATACCGCCGTGCCCCGCCCCCTCCCCGGCTCCGCCCCCCACTTGCCCGGTTCTAAGATGGCGGCCTCGAAGGCAAGGCCGGGCAGCACGTGACCCGAACTCAGCAGTCACGTGGGTGGATGCGTGGCTGGGCTGTGGGGCGCAGCGGGGGACAGGAACGGGGACACTGCTGTGGGGCTGAGACGGAGCAGGGCCTGGGGGGGGGGGGGGGGCTGAGGGGGGGGGAATAGGGTCTGGCTACGGGGGAAAGCAGGTCCTGGGGATGGAGCGGAGGGACAACAACCAGCCAAGCCATTCACTGTCCATCCCTTTACTGCCCCCACCGCACCCAGCCCCACCGGTGGGGGCCACATAAGGCACAGAGGGGCCGACAGCCCCGGGCACAGCCCCCCGGGTCCCTGAGCCGCGGGGCACCGTCCCCCATCTTCCATCCCATGCGCTGCCATCACGGGCTCTGGTCCAGGGCCACCTCTCCCAGCTTGTCCCCGAGCTGCTGGATCTGCTGGGCCGAGGTGGCATCGGGCAGCAGCACCTCCACGCTGTAGCTCACCTTCTTGGCGTGGATGTAGCTGTAGGTGTTGTCGAAGCGAAGGACGTCTGCGGGAACAGGGGTTGGGGGGGGGGGTCAGGGCGCTGGGGACAGAGCACGGGGGTGGGGGACGAGGGGGCACTCACAGATGCCGGGCGTGGAGCAGGTGAGGGAGCCGTCCTCGGGCACCATGTGTGCGTTGTAGCGTTGGGTGGGGAACACCTCGGTCATGTCGCCCGCCCGCTGCCGCTCCCCGACTTTGGTCTTCAGGTACACCCCGAAGCCCACGTCAGACCCCTCTGACTTGAACTGCCACCTGCCAGAGGGACGCTGAGGTCACTGCTGCCTGCATCAACGCCCTTGTCCCCTGGGTTACAGATCCCCCCTCACCTGAGCACGCAGCCGGGGGCGAGGATCTCGTACTCCACCTGGTGGGACGAGCCCCGGTTGACCACCACTGTGTGCTCGTAGGGCTGTGCCAGCTGGTCCCGCACGTAGTACTGCTGTGGCACGTCCCCTCCGTAGTTGATCTGCAAAGAGATGGTTTTGGGCACAGGACGTGGCCATCCCAAAGCCCTCGTGCTGCAGGGGATTCTTCTCACCTTGCTGGGGCACTTGGGGTTCCCATCGGGGTCTGTCAGTGTGCCCCCGTACTCCACTGGGATCTGTGAGGGGTCGATGTATTTCTGCAGGACCTCCTTCCAGTTGGCTGGGGGATAGCAAGGCGTTCAGGGGGGCTGAGACCCACACGGGGACCTCAGCCTGAGGGGGGGGACCCCCAGGCTGCATGGACAGGGTGAAGGTTGCCACAGCCCCACTCACATCCCAGCACCACGACCTTCTTGCGAGTGTCCTCGCTCAGGAAGTGCTTGACCAGGTTGTAGGCCACCGGGAAGATCTTGGGAGCTGGCAAGCAGAGCCAGGAGTCAGGGCAGCCATCCCAGCACGACACCCAGACGTGTGCCCACACCTCGCTCACCCTTCACGATGAACAGGCGCTTCAGGGACTCGGGGTAGTTCTCCTCAAACATTGCCAGGAGCTGCGGGATGGGGAAAGCTTTGCATCCACATCCTCCCGCCCCAAGCATCCCCTGGGGCAGCCCCATCTTCGCTGGCTTTGCGCAGGTGGGGATCCCAAACATCCACCCAAGCTCTACTGAGGCCCTGCTCTTCTATCAGCCCCTGGGACACGAGTCACAGTCAGTCCCCGTGTCACCCCACAGCCCAAGGACACCTGGGATGAGGTTCTGACCTCAGCGGTCCCTGCAAGCCTCACCTCACCATACGCTTCCACCGCTGGCTTCCAGAGGTGCTTCAAGCCCAGGCCCTCGCAGTCATAGACCATCAGCACCATCTCAATCTTCTTTCCCAGCTGGGACAGGGACAGAGGGGTCAGTCGGGGCGATGAGTTCATGGACCGAGAAGCATCAGCCACTTGCCAAGTCCCTGCTCCCACCTGTCCCTGGTCATTGCCACCCCTGGGAAACAGGGCAGCCCAGTGACAGTCCCTTTGTCCCCAACAAGCCCAGCGCTTCCTCCGGAGCACCAGTGCAGGAGTGCTGGGACAGGGACATGGGTGGCAGCAGAGACAATGGTTGGCAGGGATGGGCAGGACAGGGGGTGGTGGGGGTCACACTCATGGAGCTGGTAGGAACCTGGGCTAGTGACAGTGGGGATAGGCAAGGGGAGGTCTTGTGGGGACGTGGCTGGATGGGGACAGCCAGGCAGGTGCCCACCTTCTGGCTCTGCTTCTCGCACTCGTGCCGCAGCATCTCGCAGTCACGGAACTTGTTCTTGAGCAGGTCCTGCTTGGAGGCGGAGAACAGCAGCCCCTTGGCGTCCAGCGGCCCGATGATCTCGTACCAGATGGGGCTGCCCTCCCGGTCGTAGCCACACATGCCCCCAGACATGTACTTCCTGATCACCTGTGGGAACACCGTAAGTTGGGGAAGCCCATCTTGGGGTGCATACCCCCACCGTGGGCCGGGGACCCTCACCTCAGGTGCCTCCCACGCAATGATGTTGTCGGCATCCATGCGTTTGCGGACCTCCACGTGCTGCAGAGGTGAGGCAGAGCGAGCCAGGGTGAGGGCACATGGGGTCTCGGGGACACCCCAGCCCCTCAGCCGGGCTCCCCCAGTGCGGGGACCCCCTCACCTTGCGGAGCATGGCCTCTGATTTGGGCAGGTCGAAGCAGCGTGCTGTGATAGAGCAGAGAGAGAAGCTCAGCCCCGCGTGGGGTGCAGCCGGGACATCGCCGCTGAACCCGCCGCCCTCTGCCCCGCTGCCAGCTTGATAAGGTCCAGGTGCAGCCAGCACCTCGGCACGGTGCCCACGGCCCCCATGGGATGTCCCAGCCCCACTGTGCCCCCCCCCCCCGGGTTTACCTCGGAGCCATTTCAAGAGGAAATAGTCGTCCTGGGAGGGCAGCGAGGGGAGCACGTCTTTAATGTTCTCTCGAAACTGCGGGGAGACGGGGCACCGTCAGCGGGGCTGAGGATGTGGCCTTGTCCCCAAAGCTTGAAGTTTGTCCCCCGGGGCAGCTGGCAGCAGCGAGCAGTCTCTGCCCCCCTCCCTGCCACGGGAGGGTCCCCAGCCTGGCTGCCAAGCACAGGGTGTCCCCAAACCGGTCCCTTTGTGCAAGGCAGCCAGCAACCCGCCCCATGCCCTCCAAAGCGAGGTGTCAGCCCTCTGCCCCCTGCATGGGGCTTTGAGGTCAGGGCCGTGCACCGGGCAGTCACCGCACATCTCTGGTGGCACCGCTAAGGTCGGCGGGGACCGGGGGATGCTGCCCTGGGGCAGGCGGTGCAAATCCCCCGTGCACCGTACCAGCCCGTAACGAGGCTGACCGGATTATCCCCGCCTGAATTTAGGTGTAATTAAACCTGGGATTAACTCCCTCACCCAGAGGAAAACAACACGGTCACAGGCGGGTGGGAGGGGACGGGTTTCACAGCTCCTTGCATCAGGGCTGCAACCACACGGTGTCCCGTCCCAAAATCCGGGCCGAGCACCGGCACAGCCGTACCCACCCGGGTCATCGCCCGCGGGCTGGAGTTCGGCTGTGTCCTACACGCGATAAGATAACACCGCCGTTGTTGTCCCCTCGTTGATTGATCCCCACCGAGGCCAATAAACCGCAGCGGGGCTGATGAGGGGGAGACGAGGCGAAGCCACTGGGTGTCCCCCAGCAGGTGACAGTCACCATTCCGGGTGGGCACGGTCCGCCTGGCCGGACAGAGGGACGTTCCCCCGCGCCGTGTTTTTGCGGGACGGAAGCGCTGCGGGGCGGACGGAGGCACGGCACGCACCCACCGCCCCGCGGGACCCCCCCGCACCCCGGCTGCCGAGAACGGGGAGCAAACGGAGCCCTCGGGATGCTCGCCGCGCCGGTGGAAGCTGAGCTGTGTCATCGGGCCTCCCCGCGGGGCTGCGTCCCGGGTGCCGGTGCTGCCGGGTCCAGGTGATGTGCAGCCCGGGGACCCCCGCGGTGCCGTTCCCCCCCCCCATCCCCCCGATGCCGGTCTCACCTGCGCCAGCACCTCCGCCTGCTGCGGGCTCAGCTCCCCGACGCGGCCGCTCATGGTGCCGGCCCCGAGCCCCCGGCGCCGCCTCTTAAGGGCGGCCGGGATGGAGCTGGGCGAGGCGGCTCCGCCCTGTGCCGCCTCCAGCGCACGGTGCCGGCCTTGGACTGTGCCCGGCAGGGGCGGCCGCGGGGGCACGGCCCGGAGTGCGGCTGGGATGGGGTGAGAGATGGGACAGGGGACAGGTGGGGACAGGTGGGAGGTGGCGATGGGAGATGGGGATGGGGGCGGGAGATGGGGCAGGGGACGGGTGGGGACAGGTGGGAGATGGGGACTGGAGATTGGGACGGGGGTGGGAATGGGAGACGAGGACAGGGGTGAGAGATGGGGCAGTGGACAGGCGAACTTGGGACAGAGATGGGGCAGGGATAGAAATGGGGACATGGATGGGCATTTTGGGAAGGGGGCAGATGGGAACAGGTGGCAGAGGTGGGGATAGGGCGGGAGGAGATGGGCACAGGGGTGAGGGATGTAGCAGGGGACAGGTGGAGGGGGGACAGAGTGGGAGATGGGGCAGGGGAAGAGATAGGGATGTGGATGGGACTTGGGGCAAGGGACAGATGGGAACAGGGGGCAGAGATGGGGACAGTGTGGAAAATGGGGCAGGAACAAGTGTGGACAGGGTGGGACATGGGGAAAGAGACAGACGGGACAGGAAATGGGACAGGGTACAAAGGTGGGGTTACAAAAAAGAGGGGGAATACAGACAAGGCACAGGGGAAGGAAGATGGAGATGAGGGACTGCGGTCAGGGCACCAGGGAGAGAAGATAGGAACACAGGACAAGGTAAGGAGATGGGACAGAGAAAAGAGATGGAGAAGGGGACAGAGGTGGGGACAAGGCTGCAAGATGGGGAGTACAGAGAGCAGAGACTGTAGACGTGGGAGGCAATAGATAGGAACAGGAGCAGGATCTGGGGTCAGGGAATGGAAAACAGGGATAAGAGACTGGGACAGGACAGAAGCACGGTGTGCAGTGCTTGTGCAGGCATCTGTGGGCAGGAGTGATGCTTGTGTTCCCACAAGGGCTGTGTGTGCCCCGAGGAACAAGGGACGTCCCCCAGGCTTGAGAACCTCTTTGGGCTGCTGTGATCCCCACGGGTGTGCCTCAATCTGCACCCACTGCCTCTGGCACAGCCCCTCAGGCTTGGTCCTGCCTTGTGCCCCGGTCCCGAGGGGTTGTGGAGTGCTGTGCCATACATTTGTATGTGGGGACATGTTGAGGGGGCATGGATGGGGACCCGAAGTCCCTTCAGCTTTGTCCCCATGCTCAGTGCTCAACCACTGCCAGTAGTGAGCCTAGTCCCTGTCATTTCCCTGGTCCTAGTAGTGATTCCCAGCCACATCCCAGTCCTGGTTCCTGCCCCAACTAATCTCTGTCCCCACGGCTGGTACCAGTGCCTCTCCCCGTCCTCGTCTCCATCCCACGCCATGCACCTCTCTCCTCTCCCCGTCCCCATCCACAGCCTCATCCCCATCCCTTCCACCTCCTGCTTTATCCTTCCCATCCCCATCCCAACCCTTGTCCCCTTCACATCCCCATCCCCACGCCCACCCCGTTCCCATTACTCCAGCCCAGCGTGTCTGCCAGCACCGAGCCCGGTCCTGTTTGACACAGCTTAATTAAGAGCCCGGAAGAAGAGCAGAGTGCCCTCCGCCTTTCCACTTCGTCCTCATCCCACCCTATGTTTCCCCCACAGGCGGGGCGGGGCAGTGGAGCTCGCGTTCCCGTACCCCACGCGCGTCTCAAACACGGGGCGCCGCCGTCCCCCATCCGTCCCCTCGGACCTCCCCGCCGCTAGGGGGCGCTGCGCGGCGCGGCGCGGGGCAGCCATGGCGGCGCTGCGTGCCGCGCTGCTGGCGCCGCTGCTGGCGCTGAGCAGGGCCGGGCCGGGCCCGGCGCCCTCCGCCCGCGTGGAGGTGGCTCTGTCGGGACCGGGAGACGCGGACGGGGCCGGGACGGCGGCGGGGCCCGGCGGGTCCTACACGCTGCGCGGGGCTCTGCTGGCAGGCGGCGGGAGCGGGCCGGGCCGCGGGGCGCCGCGGGAAGAGGAGATCGGGGGACGGCTGGTGCTGGTGAGGGCTGGAGGCGGTGGGGAGGGATGGGAGGGGTAGCGGGGGGGTGGGGGTGGGGGGAAGTGCTGGCGGTGGGTTGGTGCTCGGTGGAGGTTTGGGGTCGGTGGGGGGAGGGATGGGAACTGCGGGGAAATGGGGGAGCAGCGGGACCTGGGGGCGGTGGGGGGAGGATGGGGACTGTGAAGCGCTTGGGAGTGGTGGGCGGTGTGGGAGCAGCGGGGATAGGGGGTGCAGGGGCACAGCTAAAGCGGCAGCTGGGGAGGAGGTGGTGCCGGTGGGGATCAGACGATGTCAGTACGTCCCCTCTGTGTGCCCCCCCTCGCACCATCCCCGCTGCCTCGGGGTGCCATGAGCCCCTGACGTTGCTGTGTCTCCAGGTGGGGGATGCGGAGCCGGAGCTGGGTGCTGCTGACAGCTGGATCGGGGTGGTCCCCGTGGGCGAGGAGCCGCCTGACGGCCCCCGCAGCGCCAGGGAGGAGTCCTTCACTGCTGCCGTGGTCAGCAAGGTGAGCACGCCTTGCGGCAACAGCCCACACACACCTTCTGGGGCTCTTGGCAGGGAGACAGTGCAGTGCAGTGCCAAGCCGTTGTGCTGAGCTTTCTGTCCCTGCAGATGAAGCGAGCCCTGGTACTGGGGGCCTCAGCTCTGCTCATCCTGGCGCTGAACCAGAACGCGATCCGAGAGGTAAGAGAGCCCCGCAGTGCTGCCGGTGCTCTCAGTGCTCTCCTGCCCTGCTCAGAGCTGTTGCTTTTCTCTCTGGTGCAGCTGGATGTCTCCCAGCTCCTTGCCAAGCCCGTCATCGTGATCCAGTCTTCAGACAATGTCACCAGGCTGCTGGGAGCGCTGCTGCGGTGAGCGTCCTCCTGCAGCAGGGTGTGATTTGTGCGATGGGCAGCAGAACACGGCGCTCCCGTGAGGGGTGGGGAGGCAGAAGGGGCTCAGCAGATGTCTGGCACGCTCAGCTTGGCACGGGAGCATCTGTGGTGGCTTGGCTGATGGGGAAACTGAGGCACGGAGCGGGGTCGTGATCTGTGTGTAGTTACTGAGCTGACTGGGTGGAAAATGTCACTGTCACTTCCTCTGTGTGTCCCTCCATCTTTGCATGTGTCCCAGGAGTGGCCTTCCCCAGCGTGGCCCTGTGTCTGGCAGGAAGAGGGCTGCTGGGTGCTGGGGATGCTGCATCCTGCTGCACGCATGTGGCTGATGCTCTTTTGTGCCTCTTGCTCATAGTGGACTGCGGGCTACAGCGAAGATCACATACCAGGCGGTGCTGCTGGAGAACCTGGTATGTAAGTCCTCCACCTCCTCTGTTTGGCTATGGGGACAGGGTCACAGCCACACCCAGACAAAATTTGCGGGCCAGTGGGGAAACTGGCATGGAGCAGGAGCCAGATCTGCAAGGGCTGCTGGAGCTGTTGGTGTCCCGCTGTCCCCAAGACTTGCTCTGTTGGGAGCAGGGTAGCTGGTTGCCCACCTGGTATTCTTCCCCTCCCCCCTCCTCGTGCGGTGCTGCAGCTGTAAATCCTCCAGCATCGCAGTCCTGCCCCTTGTGCTGCAACGTGCTGTCGCGGGCCGTGACGATGCGGTGTCCTGCCTTGCAGGGGGTGACGCTCACCCTGTGGTCCACCTGCGGCCTGTCCCGGGGGGGCCTCTACGGCGAGTGGCAGGGTGTCATCTGCACCGGGGAGAACAGCTCGCAGGTCCAGGTGCGTCAGCAGCGCCCGCAGATGTCCCCGTGGCCGTTCCCAGTGTCACACCACGGCTGGAGATGGGGCTGGGGGCGAAGCGGGGGTGTCCCACTCACCCCCTGGGTGCCTGACAGTGCTGTCCCTGCAGAAGTACCTGCAGCAGCTGTGGAACACCATCCTGCTCGTCGCTCTGCTCCTCTGCACAGGGGTGATCGTGCAGGCACAGCGGCAGTCACGGCAAGGCCTGGTGGAGCGGGATGCTGAGGTGGGAAACAGGGGGTGGGCGAGGGGACTGGGACCATTCGGACTGGAGGAGGGGAGGACGAGGGGAGACCTCGATTTCCTGAAAGGAGATTGCAGCAGGGAGGGTGTTGGTCTCCTCACGTGACATGCGATGGGATGTGAGGCAATGGCCTCAGATTGCAGCGGGGGAGGTTTAGGTTGGATGTGAGGACAAATTTCTTCACGAAAGGGGTGGTTAGGCATGGGAAGGGCTGCCTGGAGATATTGAAGGTATTTGGTAGGTATTTAAGAGAGGTGTGGACACAGCACTTAAGGACGTAGCTGAGTGCTGGAAGTGTAGTGTTTAGGTGATGGACTTGGTTCCGCCTCACCTCCTGCTCTCTGCCTCCAGCTGGACCTGAAGCAGCACATTCGGCGGCGGCTGCTGGCCCTGAAGACACGGCGGTACAATCCTGGCAAGGCGCTGCGGAGCCGGGCCTGCGAGATAGATAGCTGCGCTGTGTGCCTGGACCAGTTCTGCAAGAGCCAGGTCAGACTGGTGGGACTGGTCCCAGAGATGGTTTGGGGCCACGCATGCTAACGCCGTCCCTTTGCTCTGTTCCATGGGGCTGAGCCTCCTCGTGCTTTACCAGGGCCGGTGAGAGGGATGTGTGGCTGGGGACTGTCCCCTCTGTTGGGGACAGATTGCTGTGCTCGTGGCTCACGTGTCCCACCTGCTTCCCTCCCTGCAGTGGCTGCGTGTGCTGCCATGTTCCCATGAGTTTCACCGGGACTGTGTGGACCCCTGGCTCCTCCTGCAGCAGACGTGCCCGCTCTGCAAGCATAACATCCTCGGTGAGAGCAGCTCTGGGACTGGAGGGTGCTGGGGGTCCCCCAGTTCACCCTCTGGGGAGTGCATTCATGCCAGGGTGAGGGCTGGGGAGGGATTGGTGCCAGCCACAGGCTGCTCTGCTCCTGGGATCCCTGCGTGGCACCACCTCATCCTTTTCCCTTGCAGGGAACTGCTGTGGAGAGAGCTAGTCGGCCCGGTGGACGCGCTCCGGGGACAGATGGACCCATGGCTGCTCTGGGAAGAGCTGGGGAAGGACAGGGCAGGCGTGGGGTGAGCTGTGCTCAGAGCTGGAGCAGGCTCAGCGCGGCCGTGCCCTTAGCAGCACCAGGCAGTGCCTGGCCCTTAGGAGAGTGAAGACTTTGGGGAGGGTTCTCCCTGTTTGGCGTGAGTAGAGGGGCCAGGGGCACGGCTGGGCATTAGCCAAATGGCTGGGGCTGGGGGATGGGTGCCAGGGAAAGCACTCATGGGTATAACTGGGGAGGGGCCGCTGAGGCTGATGGCAGAGCGTGCAGGCACTGAAGGGAAGAGCGCAGGCCTGGCTGTTCCCTCTCCCTGCTCATCATTTTTCTAAGTCTTTTCTATTTGCCTGAGGCTGCAACAGGTGGGCAGCACCAGGCTGGGAGCCCACCTGCACCTGGGGCTCTGCCACAGCTGAGGGAGGGGAACAGATCTGTTCATGGGTGGGGGGGAGGGAAGGGGAAGGATGGACCACCTTATTTATACTAACTTATTAGAAAGGACAGTACGAGTTAGCTGAACGCAGAGTGCTCGGGGACTCGCTGTGAGCCTGCAAGGGCTCTTGTTCCATGTGGCAGCTGGAGCTGCAGCACTGCTCGTGGCTGTTGCTATTAAATACAGAGCTCGGAGAGGCTGCAGTGTCTTGTGTTGCGTGGTCCTTGGCCCCACTGACCGCTTTTCCCTGCCGCAAGAGCACTTTCCGTGCTGGCAAGTTAAGATTGTGAGCTCTCTTCAGAGCCACGCAAGCCGCCTCGTGGGAACTGCTCCCCGGCCCGAGCTGAGGCAGGCTGTGCTCAGGCATTGTGTGGGTGCTTCTGAGTTGGTCAGGATCAGAGTTGTGCCAAGGATTGCGGCAGCAGCTGAGCTGTGGGCAGCTGAACTCCAGTACCCAGGAATGCTGCCGGCCCTGCTCGGCTCCTTGTTCAGAGCCATCTCTGCAGGCTGGGAGAATTCCCCCCCCAGGCCTCCTTGCCTGGCTGCTGGTCCCCTTGCTGCCAGTCGTGCTTGTACCTGACCCACTCCAGTCCCTACCGCTATACAGCTGCTCCTGGGGCTGCTGTGCTGTGGGAGACAGGAGGGGGACATCCACGAGCCCCGCTGCCCTGTGCTTCACAACATTACTCAACAGAGGGCCAGCAGGGGAAGCTGAGCAGGCAGGTTTATTGCGGCCACCATCCTGCAGCAAACAAGGTGAAGCAACAGCTGCCAGCTGGCTGTTAGCCTAAACCTTGTGTCAGCCTCCCTGCTGCTGTGGGACCACTGCTCACGAGCGTTACACCCACTCAGCAACACTGTTCCTTGGGCTTGGAGCAACAGGAAAGCAGACTGGGTTTCCCAAGGGAATGTACCTTCACATTTGCAACAGGTAACAAGGTCCTGCAGGGAAAAGGGAATAGCAGCGTGCTGCTCATTAATGCTTCACCTCTGCCTCAGTCTCCTGAGCACCTATTTGCGGTGCAAGAAGTGGTGTGCTCTGGCTGCACTGCTGCTCCCTCTGGGTTTGTGGGGAGCCAGCGCCAGGCCCTCCGCTGGCAGCGTGATGCAGGGCCTGGCCTCACATGTGGGTTCTGCTGGGAGCAGCTTATGTTGCTGGCTGCCCACAGGTCGCTGCCGGGCATTGCTGGTGACTCTGTGCCATCCTGTGCCATCTCTGCTGCCTTGGCTGCTCGGAGGTCTGAGGAGAGGAGAAGTGGAAGAGGTTGAAGTGGAGTAAGAAGTGGAATTCCCCTCTGGTGGTGTTCTCTGTGCTCCCACTCACCCTGTAGCCTCCCCTCCACGCTGACTGCTGAGCTGAGTCCACAGCTGGGTCTGTGGGATGTGCTGGAGAAGAGAGAGGAGGTGAAAACTCACGTGTTCAGCTCTGTGATCGCTTATCTTGGCTTCTGTCCTGGGTGGATTTCACTGCTGAGCAGGTAGTGGCGAAACAGAGGCACAACACCCATGGGGGCTGATGTAAGGAAGCTGGGAACCAGCCCCAGGCACCTCAGCAAAGCAGCTTACTGCTGCTGGTTCAACCAGAACGATCTCTGGAGGGACACCACAGAACCAGGGAGCTGGGCTTTGTCCTGCTCGGCCCCGTGAGAAGCAGGTCTGGAGCCCCAGGCAACACTGCACAGTGAGCACCACAGCCTTCCACTCCTGGGAGACATTTTTTACCTCCCATAAGGGTATGGCCAAGGAACCTTTCCCCAGGGCTTGTGGGATAGGGTCTGCAGGGTGGCCCTGGGGCACGTGGTGTCCCCTGTCCTGCAATCCCCCAGCTCACCTGCAGCACACCCTGCTGAGCAGCCGCCTTCACCTTGGCCAGCGCAGCCCTGAGCCGTGAGTTCTCCTGATCCAGCACACTGATCCTGATGTGGTTGGCCTGCAGCTGCTTCTCCATGTCCTCGGTGATGTTCCCAGTGCCTGCAAACGAAACATGGCACTTGGCGTCAGGCCTGAGCTCAAGACACTGCCCAAACCTGTGTAGAGGTGCTGGCAGCACAGCCTGTCCCTGCTCCCTGGGACCAATTGCTGTGCTGCCCTCCCTCTCCAGCAAGGTGGTAGCTGCTGGAAATGAACCTTCCTGAACTGGAGAACAGCAGCACGACCCTGGAAGTGGCAGACGGGACCCCAGTGTGCTGTCTGAAACAGCAAGGGCAAATGCAGCCATGTCCAAGCCCTTTGCCCTGCTTTTGTGCCAGATGTGGGACACACAGCACCCACATAAAGAATCAGGTTAAGATGGTAGCGGCTTAGTGCCTCGCAGGGACTGAGCCCTTCCTGGCTGCAGCTGACTCACGTCAGGAGGACAGACTGTTACACAAGTGACACCAATGTGCCCAGGGCTGACACGATCCCGTGTGACCTTCAGGGGACCCCATAGGTACAAGTCTGTTGCAGCAAAAGCAGGCACTGCTGCCTGCTGCCCTGTCCCTTACTCTCAAACTGTGTCTCAACGGGGATGTGAAGCTCAGGGAAGAACACCAGGAGTTTCTCCCGCTCCTTCAGCTCCTTTGCCTGCTCCTCCAGCCTGAAGACATTCTCCTGTAGCTCAGAGATGGACTGCTCCAGGCTCAGCTTCTCCCGCTGCACCGTGTCCAGCAGCTCCTGTGGGGCCACAGCAGACAGGGGTGAGTTTTGCGGGCACCTTCCCAAACCTCATTATGGAACAGTCTGGGAAAGGTCCACTGGACTATCCAGGGAAAACTCCCTGTCCTTACAGAGAAGGATATCTCCAAACAGTGGGACAGCATGGTCTTGGCTGTAAAGGTCTCTGTGTCTGAAGCTCAGAGTGTTTCAAGCAACCATGAAATGGGTCTGAGAGAAGGGCCACTATGTGGAAGTGACTGCGTGGCAATGTCACACTAGCTCTCAGAGACACTGTCCTGGGAGAACTGCCCACAAGTGTGGGATGGAGTGGGGGAAGCTCCAGGCAGCCCTGTGGCACAGCTGCATCCTGTCCCAGCTGCTCTCACCAACACGTGCTGGGTACCTGCTGCACCCGTAGCTGGTGCATGCTCTGCTCCTTCTGCTTCTGGCTCTCCTGCAGCTGCTCTGCCAGCCGGGCTCTGTCCTCCTCAGCCTCTCCCAGACTAGCTTGCAGCTCCTCACGTTCCTGGTCCAGGCTGTCCAGCTGCTGCAGCAGGGTGCTCTGCTTGGCCTGCAGGGACTGTGCAGGGAGGTGAGCCTGCCAGAGGCTGCTGCTGCCCTGATGCCAGGGCCATGGAGAAGCAGCACCCCCGATGGTGAGGGGTTGTAGCCACAGGCAGGCAGCTCCAAAAGAGCTTTGTTCATACCTTCTCGTGCCTCTGTGTGCTCTCCACTTTGGCCTTCTCCTTCTCCAGCTGGGTGGTGACTGCACTCAGCTCCTGGTCCAGGCTCTCCCGCTGGCTGGTGAGCAGTTGCACCTCCTCCTCCAGCTCCAGCACTCGGTTCCTGGCCACCATCACAGTCTTCAAGTCTTCCAGCAAGGTCTGTTTGGTTGCCTCTGGGGAGGCACAGCAACTGTGGCACAGGCTGGGCAGGGCAGGGAGAAGCTCCCAAGCCAGGAGGTGCCTTTAGGGGCCCCGAGGGCTGGCAGCAGGGCTCTTGGTGTCCTAGGGAACCCTAAATCTCAGCCAGCACCAGCATCAGCCCACCCTGGTGCTGAGTGATGTTTGGGCACTGCAATGAGGAGGTCACATCATCCTCCCGTTCCCACTAGGTCTAACAGATCCCGAGAGAGCCAGGAGTTACATGGGTGAAAAACATGTGTGAGATCAGAGCCAGACCCGGGGAGAGATGTGCCAATTGGATGAGCCCCCCACGTCCTTACCCAGTTCCTGCACAGCAGCCTGCTTCGTGGCCAGTGCTTCCTTTAGGGCGGAGATTTGCTCTTCCAGCAGAACAGCTCCTAAATCAGTGCAAAAGACTTCTAAACATTAAACAGCTCCTCAAAGAAATTAAAACAAAGAGGCAGCAAATAACTGTGCCAAAGCATTTTTTCACCCACTAACTGTATCATGCTGTGCTTCAGCAGAGAGGAGGCAGTGAGAGGACGAGGGCAAGCAGCTCCCACTGCTGCGGGTTTGCCTCACAGCAGGGAACAGCTGCCAGCAGGTGAGATTCTGCAGAGAAGGGACAGAGAGAACGTGTGGAGCTTGCAGTGGTGGAAAATGAGATTATGGGAATAGAGAAGCATCAGAAAAAGCTGGGAGATGATGAGGGCATCAGGAAAGGCAGTGATGCCAGTGCAGCAGCCCTCATCTATTCCAGGGAGACTTCTATGTCCAGGTAAGTCCCAGCACGGCTCCTCCCCTTGTCTCAGCCATGGAAGACATCTGAAAACTAAGCAATGGCCCTACAGGGAGTGTCTGCTGACCACTGACGCAGGACCTACCAAAACCAGTGGCCAAAGCCCTGCTCGTGGTGGCAGGACCAAGATTTGACTGCAGGCTGCCTCCTACTGCAAATACCCCCAGACCTGGAAGGAGGACAGCACTGTACCTCTCCGTAGATCATCCTTGTCCTTCTCCAGCCTCGCTACAGCCTCCAAATGCTCTTTGTTCTTTACTTCCAGGCTCTGCTCGGCCTCCTTCCTCTGCTGTGCTTGGGCCTCCTTCTCCACCTGAAGCAGCTGAGCAAAGTCCTCCATCTGTTTCTGCAGCTCATCCTTCTCCTTCTTTGACTCTGCCAGCTCAGACTTCAGAGGGTTGACCAGATCCAGCAGCGTGTGGAGGTGTTTGTTGATGGATGAGAGGTCTTTGCTTTGCTCTGAGATCCAGTAGCCCACATCAGTTGCAGAGAGAATCCTTCTCCCTGCAGTGCCCTCCACCATCTCCTGGAACCTGCTCAGAGACGAGGGGATGTTCTGGCTCTGGCAGATGCTGGTGATGGCTTTGCTGATCTCTTGAAGGCCGGCCTGGGCGCTGGCACAGCTGTCACAGGGTGCTGGAGGCTCTGCTGCCTGCGTGGGGATGCTGTGGCCGTGTTCAACAGTGCTGCAGGCAGCCCTGGGCTGGGAGCTGCCTGAGGTGTTGCTGACAGCCTGCCACAGGGAGCTGGGCTGGGCAGCACCTGGGGGCATGCTTGGCTCCAAACAAGGTGGCAAGCAGTCCTTCAAGCATTCCTTTGCAGTTCTGTCAGCCTCAGGGGTGGATTGCAGTGCAGTGATATCCTTCCTGCAAGTCTTCCTCTGGTGAAGAGAGCACAGGACGCAAAAATAGAGCCCAGACTGAAACTCATCAGCTGCAAAGAGTCCAGGAGAGCTGAATGCAAAGGTATAAAGGATGGGGACAGGACGTAAGTGCAGCCGAGAAACTGCAAGGTCAGAGCATGCACTCCCAGAGCTTGCTGGAGAACAGAGCTACCAAGTGCTCAAGGTTCCCTATTTATTGAGTTACAGTGAAAGCAGGGGGCTAGTAAGCAAAATTATGCTCACACACAGCATTGTGTTACTATTGGTTCTCCCTCACACCAGGGAACTGAACTTCTCAGGCTCCCAGGTCACTACTGATCTAGCAGAGTTGTGGTTTCACAAAGCTTCTGCAGCTGAACCTCCTCCCTGACTCCTGTTTTTGTTATTTTCCCTTCTTTCACACCTCACTGTACTGTCTCCTGGTTATGCGAGATGAATTATTATGGTATTTTTACCACAGATCATTTCACTGATTTAAGACAGCTCAGCCCCACACAGTGAGGGTGAGCAGAGCCACAGAGGTAGCACGTTGGCGAGGGGAGAATATTTTTCCAAGCAATTAAGAGCAGCCAGGCTCCCCAGTCCCAAAATCCTGGTGGAGGACTGGAGGTCACAAGCAGAGAGTGCATCTGCAGCAGGCACCACGTTTCATGGAATCCCAGAGAAAGACTGCAACATCAGCCCCATGCCAAGGGCATGCCTGGCAAACTGTGTGGGTGCTGAGCCGTTGCTGTGAGCCCTGTGCTAGGCTCAAAGTGCCCGCACACCCCTGTATGTCCCACCTCGGTCTGAAGCTGCTGGTAGCAGGCCCCCAGTCGCAGCATGCTGTGCCAGTACCTCCTCACCGTCAGCCCCGCCGACATGCAAGGTCCCACTGCCTCCGCTGGGGGCACAGCTCGCTCACTGAGCAGGTTCTCTGCGTAGCCCGTGAAGCTCTGAAGCAGCAGCAGCAGCCTTTGTGGAAATGAAACAGCTCAGAGCAAGAAAATATTTGTAATGGGAAAAAGGCCCTTGGCATTTAACAGAGCAGTGTGCCTGAAAAACCAGCATGGCAGCAAAGGAGGCTGGATATCAGTGCTCATGAAACCCTCCTGAGGCCTGGAGTAAGACTGGGAGGGATTAAATCCCCCTGCAGCACCAGGATGCAGCTCCAAGGGGCTACAGTTAGACTCTCCCTAAAGTTTTGGGGTACTCACTGCTGTTATCGAACCCACACTGTTAGGACCAAGTATCCAGAGACAGCCCTATGGGCATGGCTCATCTTTAAAACTGAGTTGTTTTTTACCCCCGCAAATCAGTACAAGCTGGGAAACAAAAGGATTGAGCACAGTCCTGCCAAAAAGGACCTGGGGGTAATGTTGGATTGCAGCTGGACGTGAGCCAGCACTGTGCCCTCACAGCCTGAAAAGCCAACTGTATTCTGGGCTGCGTTCAAAGCAGCACGGCCAGCAGAGCGAGGCAGGGGATCCTGCACCTCTGCTCTGTGCTGTGAGACCTCACCTGGAGTGCTGCATCCATATGAGAGTGCTCAGTGCAGGAGAGACACGGAGCTGTTGGGGCATGGCCAGAGGAGGGCCACAAAAATGACCCAAGGGATCAAGAGACCTTCAGGGTCAGGCTGGACAGGGCTCTGAGCAGCCTGATCTAGCTGTGAGTGTTCCTGTTTACTGCAGGGGAGTTGGAGCAGATGATCTTCCAACTCAGTGACTTTCAACCCTTCCAACTCAAATGACTTTACGATTCGACGGCCTTAAGGACCGCCCAGTTGCAACGCACAACCCAAAGCACTCGGCTGCATCACACAAGCCGGACATCTTCCCCCCGTGGGGAAGGAGCCGCTGTGCCGCAAGGTGCTCTGCCCGCTCACCTGTCTATCACCAGCTCCAGCAGCACCACGTGCGCATGCTGGCTGAACTCGGGGTCCCCTTCGCTGTGGCCGTACCGCTGCAGCAGTGCCACCAGATCCAGCTCGCAGGACACTTTGTTGGGGAACTTCCAGGAGGGGAAGCGTGCGGGGCCGGTGCGGGAGGTGACGTCGGCGATGGCTCCCTGCAGGTCCCTCAGGTCGGCCTGCAGGCTCGCCATGCAGCCGGGGTGGCCCAGGAGGTGCGCCATGGGCGGATGGACGGAGTCTCCGCGGGGCAGAGATAGGGGCGGGCAGTGCTAGGAACGGGTGGCGGCTGACAGCAAAGGGCTGCTGAGGGGACGGAGGGGACAGGTGCTGCTGGAAGATTTGGGGTGAGGGGTGCACCGGCCCGCAGGGAGCCAGGTGAGGCTGCAGGGCCCGCGCCTGGGCCTATCCCGCGGCGCCGCGCCCGCTGCCATGGCAACGCCCCGCCCTGCAGCGCGCCGCTCCGCCCGCCGCCATCGCGCGCCGAACGCCCGAGCGGAGCACCTCTCTGCGCATGCGCGCCGCCCCGCCGTTCCCGCCCACTCCCCGCCGAGGCGACGAACGTCACTTCTGGTGCGCGTGCGCAGCGCTGAGGCGCCGTGCCGCCATTTTGTCGGCGGCGCTGCCCCGTTCCCGCGGCCTTCACCGAGCGGTCCGAGCAGCGCCATGCCGGCCGGGCCCGTGCAGGCCGGGCCTCCGGCGCAGCCGGCGCCTCCCACGGACACCAAACCGGTAGGAGCCGCGCTGAGGGGAGGCCGGGCGGCTTTGGGCCCGCGCACCGCGCGGGCGGGGTTAGCGAGGGCTGCCCGTGTGCCAAGGGCGGTGACCCCATCGCCTCCCTGGGCAGCTTGTGCCCGAGCATCGCTGCTCATTTGGAGAAGAAACGTATTCTCATATCAACCTGATAAAAAGTTTTATCTCTTGGAGCCTTCACGGAATTAACAAGTGGTAGCGATCCTGTTTGTTTGGTGGTTTTTTTTTTTTTTTCTTTTTTAATTTACCTGACTATTCCTGTTAAGGTTATAAAGGTTTCCCATGCGTCTGTTCTGTGAGAGCTGCGCTGCGAGGAAAGGGAGACACCATCAGCATCCTGCAGAGAACTGCAGCTGGCTGAACCGAAAGGCAGAGCAGCCCTCAGGGGGAGTGCTGGGGCTGTGGTTCGGGTCCTCCCACAACTGTAGGGAGGAAAGCACACTGCTGAGTTGTTCTTCTTGATGCAGCCTTGGTAGAATTGGAAGCTATGTGTTATTTAATGTTTTGGCTTGATCACTCGGATTCTTGTTTCACGTAAACCTGCAGACCTTTAGGAGTCATGGAATCATTAAGGTTGGAAAAGACCACTGAGATCCTCTAGTCCAACTGTCACCCAGTCCCCACTGCACCCACTGACCGCGTCCTTCTGTGACACATCCACAGATTCCTTGAGAACCTCCAGGGACAGTGACTGCACCTCTCCCTGGGCAGCCTGTGCCAGTGTATCGCTGCTCTTTCTGAGAAGAATTTGTTCCAGATGTCCAGCCTGAGGCACTCTTAGCTTCCAGAGCTGTCCAGCAATGCTGAGTTCTTCCTAGGTGTGGTGTTACAGCCATGCCCCTTTGCTGCCTCTTGGCTCGGCATCTATAAACTTGCACTGGGTCGAGGCTGAAAGAGCAGAAACTCTGGGAAGAGTTGTTTGGTTCCCATGGGATGGCCTTCCTGCTTGCCTCGCTGTAGCAGCCCCCGCAGCAGGTGCCCTTGACAGGCAGACAAACACCATCTCCTTGCCTGGGAAGCTGGGGGGAGTGCTGCTGCCCTTCAGGATAGGTTCAGATTGTTAAACCGTATCTTAGTGCCAGAAAAATTTAGCGGTGTGGGGACTGAGGAGAATAGGCAGTTCTGTCCACTGCAGGAATTACTGTTTGGAGTACCTAATTCTTACAGGGCACTCCTTCAGCGTGGTATTTCAGAACAACTTATTAACGTTCCTTAGGACTGTTATTCCAGGTGCAGATGAGGAAACTGAAAGAGAGGGAAGCAAATTTTACAGCTCAGCCCGTTGAAAATAAATCCGGTCTGTGTTTGCAGCCTACCAGGCTGTGCTTTCACACTTTGATGCTGATTATAATGTGATATTTGAGATCATTTGTTGTTCCTTTTCTTGTTACCAGTTTTGATTTAGACTGTTTGAGTTTACTGTCTTGACTAATGAGGAACACTGCAGAGTGAAAGGTGTCTTCCAAAGATGGTGAAATACAGGAATATTTTTGCTACTTAAGAGGTAGCAGTACAGAAGACTGTAAGAAAAATGTTTGTATTGCAGCCAGAAGAGGAGCCTAAAGAGGAAGCAGCACCAGCCAAGCCCGTGGTGGGAATTATTTATCCTCCTCCTGAGGTCAGAAATATTGTTGACAAGACTGCCAGCTTTGTAGCCAGGTAAACAGCACCAGTGTTGTCCTGTCTTTCATGGGATTTTTGTGCCTGTCACCTTCCAGTGCTACTGTCTGTGTGCCTCCAGAAGCTGAAACAGGTCACAGTCCCACGGCTTTCCATGAAGGTTGCTAATTCTTACCAGTGAGATTGTAGAAAAGAGGCTGCAGTTGTCTCCTGAAGAGGTGTAATATGTGCTTTGCTGGAAAAACAGCAGTGGTAAATAAATTCTTTGCAAAATGACCTGAAGGGCAAACAAAACTCAGGTGGAAAGGAAGCCTTGTTACAGGCATTCACTGACTGACCAGGCCAGCAGGAGTCACTAATTTCTTTTTTACTCTGTTTACAACGTGTGGGCAGTTACCTCTCCTTTAGAGTATGCTGGATTCCTTGTTGAGCCCCGGGGCTCAGTCCCATCCCAGTTTGCCCCAGTGGCTGGGGCTCTCTGACTCAGCCATCTCTGCCCCTCTGCAGCCAGGGGAGAGAAGTTGTCATGTTGTCAGGAAGAGGTCTGGGGTAGATGAGTTGCCTGTGATGTGCGTGGCATGTTTTCCCTTGTTGTGTGTAGCGGGTTGATTATCATGAGTATAGATCTCATGAGCAGGGGAGAAGCCTGAAAATTCAATAAATTTTACTCCCTTGGGCTTTGTCCATTTGTCGTCAGCCTGCAAACACAAGCTGCTGGTGTTAGCCAGGCCATCCTCCTCTATGTTCTGAAAATGCTGTACTGTTTCTGGCTGTGTTAGAGCTATGTGGGGTATCTAGGGACCAGTTCTTGGTCTTCCTGGCAAAGTACAAATAGCACAGAAAGTAAATACCTCAGCTGGGGATGCAAATTCTGCATGGCATCCGGACAGGTTGGATGCATGGCTAAAAAGGGACTGATGGTTTAAGGCAATTACTAAATGATGGTCTGCTCAAAGGCACTTACTGTGTAACTGATCTCTGAAGTGCTGCTGAGGAGCCTGAGCTTGCTTTGAAGATGAGGAAGGAACTGTGTTTGTCCTCTGCTGTTGTAGAGACGTCCTCTTTTGGGAGAAACATAGTGCCTAAACAAGGCTGGAGGATATGAAGAGAAGCGTGCTGCAGCAGGCTTCTCACTTACTTTATCTCCCCTCAGAAAATAAGTAGCTGTTAACTTCAGATGGGAGTAGAAGAGCTAAAGCTGATGGCTTTCCTAAATGCAGCAGTGGAGCGCTCCGTTGTGCTCCATCTCTGCACAGGCTGATAATTACCTACTTTTTCTTTAGATTGACTTTCCTGAAGTGAAACTGTTTTTAGGAACTTGGGAATCTAGTAAGGAACTCATAAATCTTCCATTAAAGTGTTGTTCAGTCTGAGTATAGCTGGTGAAGTGTAAAGTTCTTAACTGTCCTAAGAAATATTTGCTGTGAATAAACTGGGATAACACAGAACTGGTCTGTGTATGACTGGTTGCTGTGTTGGGTGTGAGTTACTTAGGGGAGGGAGGGGTGAACTTCTTCCATAAAAGAGAGGAACTTGTCTCCTGAGAGGCTGATGCATGAACACAGCTTGCTATGAAGGAAATGGTTGTTTATGCTCGAGTTGATACCTGTTCATCTAAACTTATTTTTCCACCCTGCAGAAATGGTCCAGAGTTTGAAGCTCGAATTCGTCAGAATGAAATAAATAACCCTAAGTTCAATTTCTTGAATCCCAACGATCCTTACCATGCATACTACCGGCACAAAGTCAGCGAGTTCAAGGAGGGCAAAGCACAGGAGCCCTCAGCTGCTATTCCCAAGGTCATGCAACAGCAGCAAACTGCTCAGCAGCAGCTTCCACAGAAGGTTAGTGTTCCTTTTCACATTGATTGCTTCTCAGTGGTTGTTTCTCACATCGTGACACTAAGCAGAATGACAAAAGCAGGGAGACAGTGTGAAGGAAGGACTTAATGTACTGAATGCTTGCAATAGAGGACAACTCACAGATGTGAAATCTGGCAGCTGGGACTTTCTTTTGATGCAGATGTGCATCCCCCAGTTGCTGGTAACTAAAAAGTTGCATGAAAGATCAATAAACCGTATTGCTTGGTGTCTTTTAATTACATTGAGTTGTGCCTTGAGCTGTATGATATTGAAGACTAGTGTTCATATGGAAAGTATGAATGACTGCCATCCACAAATCCTTAAATATCCTTTGGAGTTCAGATTGGGCACGTTGCATGCCCTGTCTTACAGAAACGCTTCTGTTTTCATTTACTGAGTCTTTTGCGTGCTTTGCATGGCCTGCAGTTACTCTGTGTAGTGTGGACTGAAGGACTGGTAATCAGAGGATTGTAGTGAAGTCCTGATGGCTTCATGTGAAACAGTCTCCGTTCTGCTCTGTAGGTGCAGGCCCAGGTGATCCAGGAGACGGTTGTTCCAAAAGAGCCACCTCCGGAGTTCGAGTTCATTGCAGATCCTCCCTCGATTTCTGCCTTCGACTTGGACGTGGTGAAGCTGACAGCGCAGTTTGTGGCTCGGAATGGGAGGCAGTTCCTGACTCAGCTGATGCAGAAGGAACAGAGGAACTACCAGTTTGACTTCCTTCGCCCGCAGCACAGTCTCTTTAACTACTTCACGAAGCTGGTTGAGCAGTACACAAAGGTACTTGTGGCAGTGCACCTGTCAAGTTGATTTCTTCTGCAACGCTCTCCGTTTTGAAGGCTGCTGGTGCTCTAAAAAACAGCTGGGCTAGAAATATCTACAGGTCTAGGAATCTGTCCTTTAAATTTTGCCCTTAAAAAGAGCAGATCTCTTACAACTTGAACGCTCTGGGTTGTTACTTAAGAATATCAAACACTAAAGCAATATAAACGTAAGTGGCATTTTTCAAAGCATTGAGTGTAGATAGATGGGGCAGGAGTGAGTAGTTTAACTGCAGTTATGAGTGATTAATAGAACAGGAGAAATGGAATATAGCTCCAGAGTTCTCTGCTGTTGTTATCAATGTGGAAAGAGAATAATTGCATATGAGGAGATTTTGGCAAAAGTCACCAGCTGTCCTGCAAACTGTGTTTCAGATCTTGATCCCACCAAAAGGCTTACTCATCAAGCTCAAGAAAGAGGCTGAAAATCCCAAAGAAGTCCTAGACCAGGTATCACACGAATAACTTTCAGAATTGCTGAAGCATATCAGTTGTGTTGAATTCTGTCTCTGCGTACTTCTGATTTGTTGTCTATGAATTCCTTGCTGTGAATCTTCAGCAGCACCTAATGTGTCATATCTGGGTTAGTCTTAACTCAGGAAGTCCACAGTTCCAGCTTCAGAAAGCCACTTCCTGAGGCTGCTGCAGTACTCTTTCAGTAGGCTAACCTGTGGCTTCTATGTAAATTTCAGTTAGCTCTTTGCCCTGCCTGGCCTCTGAAGCATTCCTTGTGTAAATACCTTGAAGGGGTCTAAATTTTAGACACTTCAAAGATGATTGTTACGTTTTTTTGGTGTGACATTTGATGCTAACTCTGTGTCGGCTTGTGCAGGTGTATTACAGAGTGGAGTGGGCAAAGTTCCAGGAGCGAGAGAGAAAGAAGGAAGAGGAAGAGAAGGAAAAGGAGCGTGTTGCTTATGCCCAGATTGATTGGCATGACTTTGTGGTTGTGGAAACAGTGGACTTTCAGCCCAATGAGCAAGGTACTGAAGACAGGCATTGTAACCTCTTGAAACTGTACTTCCTCTGAGTATGGCGTTGGTTTTAGGAAGACATGGGATTTTACAGCTGCAAAATGAAAAGGGAAGCTTCTTAATGATGGGGTAGGGCTGGATTTTTTCTGGAATCAAGTTGTGTTCTGTGGTGGTGTGTGCTTTTCCATCTCAAAACAGGACAGCAGAACCTGACCCACGTTCTGGTGGTGCTTTCACCTATGAGTACCTTCATCTCATTATAGTGTTGGTCTGGGTGAAGTTTAAAACATACTGAGTATCTACCTTGGCTTGCAGGGGCTTTTAATACCACTGTTCTGTAGAAAAACTGTCTCTCAAGAAACATGTTTCTATCTTCCCATTGTACAATCACATGGGATCGAGAGACAGAAGCTGTGTTTTTTTTTCTCTGTAGGGAATTTCCCGCCTCCCACCACTCCAGAAGAGTTGGGAGCTCGAATCCTCATCCAGGAGCGCTATGAGAAGTTTGGGGAAAGTGAGGAGGTAGAGATGGAGGTGGAGTCAGATGAAGAAGATGAAAAACAAGAGAAAACAGATGAGACTCCCACACAGCTGGATCAAGACACGCAAGTGCAGGATATGGATGAGGTGGGCAGCCAACGGGATTAGCATTATTCTGGCCCTGTGAGATTTGTGTGGGGCTTGTCGTGGTCTTCGTTATAATATGTTTCTCAGTATATTGAGGGAATGAGATTTCCTTTGTTCTGATTGAATTGCAAAGTGACCTGTTTCTGCTGACATACTGGATTATGGTATATTCAGTATTTTCTGTGACAGTACAGCTTACACAAGAAAAATCTGGGAGTTCTGTCACCCAGTGAATTGATGTGAGCGTATTTCTGTCGTGCAGCCTTCTGAACTTTTCTTCCACACTAGAGGCTAGAATGTTGAAAAGATGACTCATTTTGGACTATTCCTTTTAACCACTGCATATAAGCAGTTTTTCTGTTAACAAGAAACAAGATCATCAGGGCTAACCGTAAGGCCTGGCTTGCCATGCTGTGGTAATGTGGAAGCTGAGGCTTACTTGCTTCCTTTTTCAGGTCTGCTTAACTTTTGAATTCATAATTACCCGAAGGGACCACTGTAGTATAGGTGCTGAGAGGCAAAATAGCTCAGTTAACTTTGAAGGTGCATCATCAGTCCTTGTGGTTTTGCACAGGACTTTTTTTGTGCCTCTCTCAAGGCTTTTGTGGGGGGAATTTGACTACTGGAACGTGGTTATGATTTTGTTTCTTTAAACCAGGGCTCAGATGATGAAGATGAAAGTCAGAAAGTTCCTCCTCCTCCAGAAACTCCAATGCCGCCACCTCTTCCTCCCACACCAGATCAGGTCATTGTGCGGAAAGACTACGATCCCAAAGGTAAATCAAGCTGGCAAAGACCAACTTCATTTGTTGAAGAATAATCGTTCGCTGGTTGTTTCCAGGCTGCGTTCTCTGGTGATGTGCTTCTAACAGTGCGGTTTTGTTTTTCCAGCTTCAAAACCATTACCGCCTGCCCCAGCTCCGGATGAGTATCTTGTTTCCCCCATCACTGGGGAGAAAATTCCTGCCAGTAAAATGCAAGAACACATGCGGATTGGTCTTCTGGATCCTCGATGGCTGGAGCAGCGCGATCGGTCTATCCGTGAAAAACAGAGCGATGACGAGGTCTATGCCCCAGGTCAGCTTGTGCATCTGACACGGCTTGCAGTGTCCTCTTCCTGAATTCCTTCTGTGAACACCTAAGTGTGTCTCCACTCCCACAAGTTCCCACTGATAAGGACTATCTTAAACGTAGCTTTCTGTGTTACATTCTTAGTGTTCTGATTACGCTGATACTTTTGTTGCTAGTACATTGAAGCCCTTCTGCAAAGATAAAGGCAGACAGCATTAGCTGCTGCTGGCCAGTCATCAGTTGCAGTCCCTTCCTGAAAGAGCAGCTCTAGGCAGTTAGGTAGCACATCGTTTTATAATCAAGGATTAAGCCTCTATTTGTTACTTAGAGGAAGAATATCTTTTTGCGTGCAGGTTTGGATATTGAAAGCAGCTTGAAGCAGCTGGCAGAGCGCCGTACCGATATCTTCGGTGTGGAAGAAACTGCCATTGGTAAAAAGATCGGTGAAGAGGAAATTCAGAAACCAGAGGAAAAGGTAGAGTTGGAAACTGCTGAAACTGCCTTAACAGGTTCCTGTAGTTTTATGAATGCTTAGGATTCTTTTTTACATTGTTGCTGTTGTAGAACTGCTGTTCCGATCCGTCTGTAGTGCTCATTGTAGTCTGCCCAGCATGGGCTTACTCTGATGTCTTTTTTACCTGGCAGGTGACCTGGGATGGCCACTCAGGCAGCATGGCCCGCACACAGCAGGCTGCTCAGGCCAATATTACTCTTCAAGAGCAAATTGAGGCTATCCATAAGGCCAAGGGACTGGTGCCAGAAGATGACAGCAAGGAGAAGATCGGTCCCAGCAAACCCAATGAGATGCCCCAGCCTCCCCCTCCTTCATCAGCATCGAATCCCCCACCGAGTGCTCAGCCTATCACTTCTGTGCCTCGTCCACCCACAGTGAGTGCTGGGGCTTCCAAAAGTAGAGCTGCTGTGACCACGGATAACTGGGAGGGAGTGCTGGCTAAGCTCAAGGCTTATAGCAGGGCACTGGCTAGACAGATTTTGAGAGAAGTTAGCATTCCGATCTGCTCTCAGGCTTTCAGAGGATCCCTATTAAACTTGCTTTGAAGGTTTGAAAAGTAAGCTTAGGTGGTGTTTTTCATCCTCAGCAGTATCAAGGAGGCTCAGTCGGTTACATGGGGGAAGAGCCTGGGTGGTGACACCTGGGGGGAGGGAAGCATGGCTAACAAGGGAATGGGCTGGGACGTGATGCGGAAAAACTAAGAAGTGGCAAGTAGGAAATGTTCACAGGCTGACTCACTGCCCCGTGTTCTCCTGGAGTAAGAGTTTTGCTGTGACTCCTCTAAGATCACCACATGCCTCACAGTCCCTGAGTGGTGAGGGAAGGAAGGACTGCTCGATGTGTTAATGAGATTTCTGTGCCTGTTTGCAGGGAGCTTAGGTTGGCCATACGGTGGGCACGTTTAGGCTCCCAGCAGGTCTTTACCCAGCAGAAATCCATACTTTGTTGCCCTGGTGATTTTAATTAAATCAGAACTGTGAGCAGCACTGAGATGCTCATTCCTGCGTGCACCTGCTAAGAAGAAACGACCTTCTCTCTGCAGATGCCTCCTCCTGTTCGTGCTGCTGTTGTTTCTGCCGTTCCTGTCATGCCTCGTCCCCCGATGACCTCCGTGGTCCGTTTACCTCCAGGGTCTGTCATAGCCACCCCCATGCCACCAATAATCCACACCCCGCGGATCAACGTTGTCCCCATGCCGCCATCTGCTCCTCCCATCATGAGCCCTCGCCCACCTCCCATGATAGTACCAACGGGTCAGTGACTTCAGCTCTTTCCACTTCATTATCAATTGATTCCTGTCTAGTGTGGGCTTGAGGCTCGATTCGCCATTTGTGTTTGTAATAACGGTGTGTAATTGGCACTGCAAACCACAGACCTCATCTTTAAGCATTTTTTAATGTTTAAAGTGACTTACCTGGTAGTATGGCTTCTGGGATCAAGTCTTCTGCTCCAGCATGACTTTTGTCTCACTGTTGGGACACTTTTTAGCTCAGTGTCCTCACCGGGTGAACGCTGCAAATTCATACAGCTTTCCAAGAGGAACCAGAGTAAAGTGGATCTGGGTGTTACAGTTTGATAGGGAAGTTGCTGCTGCTGGAGGAAAAGCTGTTATCTGGCTCTATCCTTGTAGAGGCTTCATAGCATTGTGTTCTAAGTTAAGAAGCACAACTTAAAGACACTTCTGTTTTTTCTTTTCCTTTTTATTTAAACTGAGGTACTGGCACTGCTGTATGCCAGAATGAGAGCTTTTTTTTTTTTTTTTTTCCCCCAAGATCTGCAGGAAGTTCCCATTCTGCTTGGTTTTTTGTTTTTTTTTTTTTTTCCTGGACTCTTTCCCAGTGTGGAAGCTCTGATGTTTGAAGTTTGCATGGTGTTGTTGGGTGTATTAATTTCTTGCATCAATGGCAGCATTTATTTTCAGTCTTTATTAGTCTGCTGAAAGAGCTTGTGTGAGGGAGTACCTGCTGTATTCTCGGTGGATGACTGTGTGTTGTGCTTTCCCTCATCCCATTCCAGCATTTGTTCCAGCACCTCCTGTAGCTCCTGTTCCTTCCCCAGCACCAATGCCTCCTGTTCACCCACCGCCACCTATGGAGGATGAGCCAGTTTCAAAGAAACTGAAGAGTGAGGACAGCCTGATTCCAGAGGAGGAGTTTCTGCGCAGGAACAAGGTATGTGTGTGGACTCTCTGCTTGTTGAGAAGTGGAGTCCTGGCCACGCTGGGCTGTTCAGCCTCCTGGGCTCAAAGGGGTTGTAAAGTCCATTGAGAACACAGAGGGGAGCTGATGTATAAGTATTTTGAAAGAAAGTGACTTGCTGAGATGGCTCCTTCCTCTTGTCATGCCTGAGTAAACTGACTGCCCTATATTTTACTAGAAGGAGCGATGTAGTGCTGCACACAGATGGTGCTTTTCTGTAATTAAAGGCAGTGAGATGTGGGGTTATAGTAATGTAAAGAAGAGATAATGCTGATAAGCTTTTAAGTAGAAGACTGCTAAGCTGGAGGTGCAAGCAGATTAAATATATCAATGTCAGTATAGTAGTATGGCAATGTAGTGTCTTCTGTAACATGAGTGAAATGTTAGACTGAATTCCTTCCTGAGTATTGACATCGTGCTGGGTTGGGTCTTAAGCCCTTTAAAAAGGGAGTGCTGTTCTCCTGGATGTTTGCTTCCATCATGAAGCTGTCTCTTTAATACTGCATACGTCCACTCCGAGGCACTGTCTGTGATGCTTGGTGAGTGGCCTACAAAAAGAGACTCTAGTGGGAGAAATCCAACTTAAGGTTTTGTTTTGGTAACGGTAAGTGACTTTCTCAGTATTGGGACAAATAACATTTCTACATTCACTGGGAACTCAGGATATGAAGGTCTGTAAATACTTTGTCTGCTGGTCTTATCACAGCCCTGACACTCCTTGCCTGTGAGAGACCTTATCGTTGTTTCCCGTAGGGCCCGGTCACAGTCAAAGTCCAGGTCCCCAACATGCAGGACAAGACCGAATGGAAGCTGAATGGCCAAGTGTTGGTGTTCACCCTGCCACTGTCAGACCAGGTATGTAGTTTATTAACCCGGCCTTTACCCCTTGCTGTGTTCTTGTGGAGTGTTTCCATGTTGAGGACAGTGGTTGGTGTGCGTGACAGGAGCTGTAAAACTCTGGATGTTTCCCATGCTGTGGCTTCTTGCCAGGCAGGGTTGTGTGGTAGAGGTCTTGATGTTGGCCATCTGTACAGTGGGCAAAAGTCTGAGCGAGGTTTTTGTCTTTTCCTAGGTGTCTGTTATAAAGGTTAAGATCCACGAGGCCACAGGAATGCCAGCTGGGAAACAGAAGCTGCAGTATGAGGTGGGTATAAGCCCTTCAGTGCTGTTCGTATTTCAGTGTTTTCTTGCACTAAGAAGGACTTTTTCTTTAAAAAAAAAAAAAAAAAAAAGTTGTACTCGCTGAGACACAGGAGACAGCAGAGGGAATGGATTTTTTGCCTGTGCAGCACACTTGGTTACGTTACTGTGCCCTGTTGGTGCACACTATTAGGCTTCTAATAGTGGCATCAGTGCAACTTCACTTTGACCCTGCTGAAGATGAGGCCTCAAGGCTTGATGGCATTCTCTGGAGTTCAGCCTATTTTGTGGAGGGTTTGCTTGCTTTTGCTCGGTTGGTTGGTTGTTTTTAAATGCACCAGCTTACCCTTGTTGCTCTGTCACGAGCTGTAGAGGTGTGCAGGAGTACATTGAAACCCTGGGAGCTCTAAAACACTGAAGGGAGGAAATTTCTTGAGGCTGGACCTTTTGGAAAAGCACTGCTCCTTTTTAGTAACTTGCTTTCAGTCATGCATGTGCACAGCTCAACCTGCTGCCTAAGCAGTGAACTTTGAGCTCTGACCTCCTTAGGAATTAGTCTATGGGCAGATAATGTTAACCCTAGCAAGAAGTAAAGCTTAACTAATTTTGGAAAGAACAAAAAAGGGGAGGAGGGGATCTAAATAGCTTCACTTGTGACCAGTTTTATCTTTCTGTTTGTAGAGAGCAGTTGTATATCATCTGTTTATACTCTTTTGTAATTCCCAACATACTGTCCTCTTCTAGCGCCAGTTTTGAGACACTGGGATCTCTCCATGCTTTTTCAAAGCCTGCAGCACTCTTGTCACCTTGTTTTGAGAGTAGTGTCAGGGAGGTTTTGTGTGTGTGTGGCTTTGTGGGAACAGACCGTTAAGGTTTCTGCTGTGATGTGACTGTCTTTTTTGTGTCTTCCCCACAGGGAATCTTCATCAAGGATTCAAACTCCCTGGCTTATTACAACATGACAAGTGGCTCTCTGATTCACCTGGCACTCAAAGAAAGAGGAGGCAGAAAGAAATAGGAGCTGTGGAGTCCGGAGATGTAACAGGGCTGCTTTGCCACTTGTGTAACCCCACCCATAGAAATCCTCCGGCCTTTTAGGGGCCACTGTGACAAGCTGTAGACTGCCTACCAACTCTAGATTAAAAAGGGAGACAATGAACCCAGTGCCTGGGTACTTGATGGGAGAGGGAGGTTGATAGGGGCCTGAAAGCTGTGTACGTGTAGTGAGCTAGTATGCAACTGCAGCAGTCTGTTAGTGATCAGTGCTTAGCTAGAATGATGGTGTCCAGGTTTGCTGTTGTCTCTACAGTGAATTTCCTAGTGAAGCAACATTGAGGTCACGCCCAGCTTAGTCTAGATCCATCTTTATTTGAGGGATTTTCTGACCAAGAACATCGTCTGTCTGACTGCAGTATTTGCTGCTTCACTTAACCTTTTTTTTTTCCTAATTGAAAATTAATTTCTTGATTGTACTTATTAAGCCCTTTGTTCTTTCCATCTCATATCTATCTGCAAGAGCCTCTTGCACTGACTTGGAGTTTTATCCTCTCAGTGTGAGAGTGCATGGCTGTCTGTTGTGATAAAGGAGATCTGGGGCTGCATGCTGAGCAGCTTCATGCTTGTTCTGTGTTTTGTTTTAATAAACGTGCACCTCAGTGTGGGATCCTGTTTGTGGCAGCTCTCATTCCTTGGGATTTGGGCTTTTTGGATGGACTTTGTTCACTGTGGTCCTTATGTGTCATGGGCTTTCATGATCGAAGAGTTTATTTTAGGAAATGCATGTGTTTCATACTGCAAGGAAAGGATTTTGTTCATTTCCTTAGTGCTGCAGTTATTCCTGAGCGTAACACAGCTGTGTGTACGAATGTCTGTGTATGGGTGGAGAGCGAAGATTTTGGGCTCAGGTCTAATCAGTGTGAACTCTCTTGGAAATTCTCACCCTTCCTGTTGTGCAGTTAGCACCTCTTGGTTCTGGGGAGACCTACAGATGCAGAAAATTGATCGCTTTACCTTCAGTCAGTGCTGGACTGCAGTTTGATACGCACACGGCACAAACAGTGGGGCTGGGTTAAGCTGCAGGTAGGTGGCCTGGTAGCCCAGGAGGGCTGCTTGTCTGTTGCTGCCCTGTGATTTGGGCACCTCTGCTCTTTTGGGACGCTCCAGAGCCATGGGTTGTTTTTTTCTTTTGGGGGGGGGGGAGGGAGGTGTTTTTTGTACGGGAGGTGCTCAGGGACATCCTGTTTACCTTACTTTGTGCTCAGGGGAGGGAGCAGGAGGGAAGAGGACATCCTACACCCCTCGGTGCACCCTGCTTCCAGGCAGCTGAGGAAGCACGGTGCCACAGAGCCCGGTGCAGGTGGGGCAGTTTGCACCGAGCAGCCTGCTCCCCTCCGCTGCAGGATGCTGAATTACACCGGCACACGTGAGCAGGCTGTCGGGGTGCGCGGTTGACTCGAAGGCGTGCTGTAAGTACTTCCCTTCTGCACTTAAAAGCTAGACAATGGTTGGGTACGGTCCTCTGAGGAAAGCGAAACCGTGCAGCTTGGAGTCCTTGCAGTGCAGGGAGGGGTCTGCTGAAGGCAGCACTCACACAGCCGGCTAGCTGCTAGAAACTGCCAAGAGAGCTCTGAAATGGAGAAGTCTCATTTCTGCATCCTGCGCAGGACCCGAGCGCCATGGGGCTGCACTGAAGGTCACCCAGTTCTCCTGTGGTTGTGCAACAACCTGCTCCTCCCGTGCTTTCCTCGATGGCTGCGTGCTGCTGCTCGGATCACGCTCCAGGCCCTCCAGCAGTTTACGAGCCTGGCAGGGCTGTGCTGGGGCAGGAAAACCCGCTGCAGGCACCGCGCCGGAGCGCTGCAAATAGCCACGTGGAGCCCTGCCAGCAGCGAGCCGATCGAAACCGTGCAGATAAACGTTGTTAGCAGGCTGCCCGCGTGTGTCTCACCTCCAAAACAACTGCTCTCAGAGTATGCTGCTCTGCTGGGGGGGACCCGCGGTGCGGCCTGCCAGAAAAACCTGGAGAGGGGTTGATGTGCTGAGCTCGGTGCTGGGTTCTTTGGTGATTTGTTCTTCTCGGAGAGGGCTCCTCAGTAACACTTCTCTGCTTGTTTATTATTTTTGCTGCTAGGAGGAGAAAATCAAGCCCTGGTGGAAGGCAGTGCTGCTCTGGTTTGCGGTGAGACGCACTGGGCTATGGCACTGGGGGCTGCAGGTGTGGCCCAGCAGGAGCTGGGGCAGCTCCCTGGTGTCACCCAGTGCTGGGCTGGGCCCTGCCCCGCCCTTCGGGCTTTATTTTTAGCATGACCTGGCCAGTTCTACCTGCACGAGTGCTGGCAGCTGCACTGCTGGGAACCTGCGGGCACAGCCCTTCCCTCCTGGCCAGGGTCTGCTGGGCTCCAGAAGCTCCTGCTGGAGTGGACCCAGGGGAGGCCCAGCGTTCCCAGAACGGGCTGGTGCAGACCCTGTACTGCCTCCGTGGGCTCAGCACCGGCCCCGTGTACCCAGGGTCCAGCCCTGGCCCAGTGCCTCCATTTCCCCCCCCCGCCCACGCTACACTCCCAGCACCCCCAGTTTTATTCCCTAGTTCTCACGCCCTTCCCCATGCCCCCACTTCTCTCCCAGTACCACCCCATTCCCCTCCAGTCACATCCTAACGTCTCCCAGCTCCGCTCCCGTTGACTCTCGGTACCCCCATCTCCGTACCCCCCCCCCCCCCCCTCCCGCCCCCCCCCCCCCCCCCCCCGCAGCTCCGCGCCCTCGCTCCCCCTGCCCCGCCCCCTCCTTACCACGGAGGGGGCGGGCCGCGCTCTGACTGACAGTTCTCCCGCGCCCCTCGCCCAATTCTCTCCCAGCGTGGGCGGGCCCTCGTGCCTCAACTCTTCTCCCATTGGCCGAGCCGCTTGTCCCGCCTCCTCCCCCTCGTCTCGCCCAATGACGGGGCCGCGTCGGGGCGAGGCGGGCGGCGAGGGGCGTGGCCGCCGCCGTGGCCGCGGCATGGAGGGACGGCCGCGCCGCCGCTGAGGCGCCGCCGCCATGGCCAAGAGCCGCGGGGGCGGCGGGCCCGGCTCGCCCGGCAGCGCGCGGGGCCTGGCGGGCACCCGGGAGAGCCTGGCGGAGGCGGGCGGCGACGAGCTGAGCTCGCTGGGCTCCGACTCGGAGGTGAACGGCGGCCCCGAGGAGCGCCGCGTCGATAAGTTCGGCTTCATCGTGGGCAGCCGCAGCGCCGAGGGAGCGTGAGTGGGGCGGGGGGGGGGGGGGGGGACCCGCGGGGACCCCTCGGCCGCTCCGCGTCGCGCCCGGCCCTCCTCCCGCTGCCTGCGCGCGGCCGAGGCCTCCCCGCCGCCTTCCGCCCGCCGGGGCCTGCGGCTGCGGGCACGGGCTCGGCCTCCGCGGGAGCCCCCGCTGCTCCCCGGCCCCCTCCGGCGGAGCGGAGCGGTGCGGTGCGGTGCCGCCCGGCACGGAGCGCTGCGGGCGGCGGCCCCGTCGGGGTGACGATCCCGGGGCGGCACCGCCCGCCCGCAGCCGTCGCTTTTCGGGGCGCTCCCGGTGCGTGGGGCCGCGGCTTGGGGCCCGGGGCGGTGCCGGCTCCGGTTGCTCCCGGCGGGGCCTCCGTCCGGGATGGGCCGCAGAGCTGCTCCGCCTGCGGGAGCGCCCGCCCGGGGCGTCCCGGTGATAGAGACGCCGGGAAGGGCCGAGCTGTCATCCGCCGGCTGTCCCCGTGGCACCCGATGCAGCCGTCCCCGCTTGCTGCCGGCTGGCCGGCGGCTGCTAACGGCTCCCAGCCGCGCTGGCACGGCCCCAGCAGGCGATGTGCCAGCCCGGCATCCAGCATCCAGCTCCCTCCTGCTTCCCACGCCTCGCCGAGCCCCACGCAGCCCCCACACCCGTGGTCCCGGTGCTGGGAGCTCCCTCTGGGAGCTGATTGGAGGCTGCTCAGAAACGATCGTGCTCGGCCCCGTCTGACCCTGGGTGCGACCTCACCAGGCAGAGCCCACAGGGACCAGCTGACCCTACGGAGGGGCTGTGCTAGCACGGAGCCGACGGCTGGCTGCCCCTTCCCAGGCAACCCCGAAGGGATCGTCCGTTGAAATTAAGCACTGCGGGAAGGCGTTCTGCTCCTCTTTCGGCCCCTGAGGCTGGGTGGCCTCTGGGATGATGGGTACGGGGCTCGTGGTCGTGCTGATGCCGTCCCTTTGCCCCGCAGACTGGAGGAGGTTCCTCTGGAAGTGCTGCGGCAGCGCGAGTCCAAGTGGCTGGACATGCTCAACAACTGGGACAAGTGGATGGCCAAAAAACACAAGAAGGTGAGTGCCCACTCGCTGCCTCCAGGTGGTGGGGAGGGATGGCTGTGTGCAGCAGCATCCCAGTGAGACTTGAATGCAGCCCCCACGTCAGCGGGTCCCCACGATCACGTTGCCTTTGGGTGATGCTGTTGGCTCAGGTGGGCTGTTCCCCCTCCAGCCTTGCTGCTGCTGCTGCTCACAGCTGCTCCCTGCCGGGCTGCAGCTTCCCAGAGCTGGCTTGGCTGCCTGTGTGCAGCCATGGGAATTGTTAGGTCATGGAAACTTCTGCTCTGAGCATCTTGCAGACTGAAAACAACAACAACAAAAAGCTGTAGGTAGGAAGTGGTGGAGGGTGATGTGCAGGATGCAGCCTGAGGGCTGGGGCTGGGCAGGAGGCTCAGCTGTTCAGGACTGCTTTGGTGCTCCCCAGTCCCCTGAGGGTGTGGATGGGATGCAGTGAGCCCGGGGTGCTGCTGTGTCTCTGATGGAGGGGGTTTGTACGACCCTGGTGTGCCATGCTCCTACTTGGAGCTGTGTGCAGCACTCCCTGGGCACCGCTCGGTGCCTGGTGACCCACAGAGGAATCCCTCATCAGCTTCTTGGCTGCTTGCAAAGGATTGCTGAGAGCTTTTGGGGACGCAGCAGGCGGGCGCTTTGTTTCTGCTGGTGCTTTCCAGGCTCGGGTGAGTGCCCCAGCAGCCGTGCTGCTGGCAGCTCCCTCATGCTCGGGCTGAGCTCCCGGAGGTCCCCACGGAGCTCTTTGCGCTCTGTCCTTCAGCAGAATCAGTGCCTGGAGCCTCTTAGGGCTGTTCCAGAGAGCTGCTCTGTGTCCAGGCCCTGCAGCCGGATGGCTCATTTGCACCTGCACTTCTCTACTACGCTGAAACAGAGCTGTCCTGGCTCAGATCCCACGAGTGCTGCGTGCTGCTCCCTGCCCTTTCCAGCCAGCCCGTGGGAGTGCCGACGCATGGGCAGCTCCTGCAGCACTTTGCTTGCGGCCTCCCCCGGCCCGTACACATTCCTGATCTCCCAAAGGGCACGTGGGGGGCGATGGCAGGACAAAATTTAAAGTTGGGGGGGTGGAACCAGAGGGCTTAGCCTGCCCCAGCTGCACGGCTTAACTGAGCTTGAGCTCCCAGCAAAGCGGCTTCCTTCCTGGCTGCTTAGGCAGCAGGAAGGGGAGTGAAGAGGGAGCTGTCAGCGGCCAAGCTGCCCATGGCTGCCTTGGGCATCGCCCGCCGTGTTTCCTGCGAGCACAAAGCCCTCATGGGGCCGAGTGGGTAAACAAGCAGTGCTGTGGTGAGGGAGCAGTGAGGAGTGTGGCGTCAGCTGGGCCGGACTGCTTGGGAACACGAGTGCTTGCTCCTGAGTTACGCTGGCAAACAGGGAGAGCAAGCTCCAGGTGGACAGGCAGTGCCCAGGGCTGCTGCACCTTGGGGAGCTGTTGGCTGCAGCGTGCAGAGCACTGGCACTGCTCAGGCACAGGCTGTGTGCCACCCAAGCGAGGAAGTGAGGCAAGGGGACTGTGTTGGAACTGCTCAGGGCGTTGTGCTCAGAGCATCCATCTCCTGGGACCACAGGGAGATTGTGACACTGCTTCACCAGGGCTGGGGCAGGATGGGAGCAGGAAAGGACACCGTGTGGCTTCAGGTGGCAGTGGCAGGGTTAAGCTTGCTGGCTCTGTGCTGTGGAGCTGGCACCCACGCTGCCCAGCCTGGACTTTGCTCTGGCCGGTGCCAAGGAAACCTGGGGCTGGCTGGGCATGGAGCTCGGGGGCTCAGAGCCTGCTCCTTCTGCCCCAGGGCTGCGTTAGGGCTGCAGTCCTCTCCTCTGCTTAGGTCGTGGTGGTGTGGGGAAGGAGCCAGCCGCTCCCTGCTTGGCTATGACGTTTGCTTTTCCAGTTGCTTTGAGGCAGAACTAGGCTTGTTGTAAGTTGTTTGCAGGCTGCATGGCCTCAGCTAGCTCCAGGCACCTCCCTGCAGCTCTTTCTTGCTGACATGCCAAGAGCAGGGCTGGGGAGAAGGGGCTGAGCAGATCCTGGGGTGCCCACATGTATCAGCACAGAACCTGTCCTGTGTGGTACGAGGGTGCATCCCCTGGTGTGAGGGCTGCAGTGCTGGCCTGGCCTGTGTGTTGCCCTGTGAGTCTCGGTGCTCCTTGCTGCTCTACAACTCCTCTGACAGCTTTGTTCCCTGCACAGATCCGGCTGCGGTGCCAGAAGGGGATCCCGCCGTCGTTGCGGGGCCGAGCCTGGCAGTACCTGTCCGGCAGCAAGGTCAAGCTGGAGCAGAACATTGGCAAGTTTGATGTGAGTGTGACTGGGGACCTTTCTGTGCCTGCAGCTCTGAGGAGCACCCCAAGCAGCATGAGCTGTTGGAACAGATGTTTGGGGTAGCTCTAGCTCTGTAGTAACTCCACTGGTGCTGGGATGGAGCTGGTACTTGGTTGGTGCTCTCATCCAAACCTTCTCCTCTGTAGGAGCTGGATGTCCTCCCGGGCGAGCCCAAGTGGCTGGATGTGATCGAGCGGGATCTCCATCGGCAGTTCCCCTTCCACGAGATGTTCGTGTCACGCGGAGGCCACGGGTAAGCGGAGCAGCTGCACCTGGAGTGGAGCTGTGGGTTTGGTTGTGTGGAGGATGAATCCCAGCCCGTGGGCTGACTCCTGGGGGAAGATGGGCACCGTGCTGTCAGTTTGGGTCTGTGGGGAGGCTGCTGGGCTGTGTCTGTGCCCCTCCCCCTTCCACGTCTCCTCCCCCCTGCAGGCAGCAGGACCTGTTTCGGGTGCTGAAGGCCTACACACTGTACCGCCCGGAGGAGGGCTACTGCCAGGCCCAGGCCCCTATTGCTGCCGTCCTGCTCATGCACATGCCAGCTGAGGTATGGGGCAGACCTGCTGCTGGCACCAGTGGGGTGGTGCTGGCGGGCACAGTGCTCAGCTCACCGCACTGCATTGCCCCAAAGCACAGCCCTCAGCCGTGCTGTGCTCTGCGTGGTGCTGTGGAGCAAAGCGTGGCTGCAGGGCTGTCCCTGATGGTGCCTGCAGCTCACCCACTGTCCCTTGGCTTGCAGCAAGCGTTCTGGTGCCTGGTGCAGATCTGTGAGAAGTACCTCCCCGGATACTACAGCGAGAAGCTGGTGAGTGAGGGGCCCACAGCTCCTTCCACAGAGCAAGAAGGGGTGCATGGGCTCTCCCACGCTCAGGGATGGGGCTCAGCATAGCTCTACTGCCATTGTCCATGGGGCACAGATCTATTAGCAGCGTTCCTGGTGGGCTGGAGCCAGGCTCAGGGAAGCTGAGCCAGGGCCCGGGGTCATCCAGCGCTGTCCCTGCAGGAGGCCATCCAGCTGGACGGGCAGATCCTCTTCTCGCTCCTGCACAAGGTCTCCCCCGTGGCCTACAAGCATCTGAGCAAGCAGAAGATTGACCCCATTCTCTACATGACCGAGTGGTTCATGTGCGCCTTCTCTCGCACGCTGCCCTGGAGCTCCGTGCTGCGTGTCTGGGACATGTTCTTCTGTGAAGGTAAGGGCTGTGTCCTCCTGGGGTGATGGGATGTGGCACAAGAATTCAGCCTTGCGAAGGAGAGGCACCAGGAAGACCTCACTGAGGCCTTCCAGAATTTAAAGGGGCTGTAGGGAGTGCAGTGATAGGATGAGGGGTAATGGCTTTGAACTAAAAAGGGGAGAGATTTAGATGAGACGCTTGGAAGAAGCTCTTTGCTTAGGGAGTTGTAAGGCTCTGGCCTTACCCTGGTGGTGCTCAAGGCCAGGCTGGGTGGGGCTCAGCAGCCTGAGCTGATGGGAGGTGTCCCATCAGTTAGCTTGCATCAGTGCTTGTACAAATAAACCTTGCAATGGGCTGTATTGTCCCAAATGCCAGCGTTTATCCTCGTGCATGCCCTGGCTGCTAGCAGCACCTGCTGGCCGAGTGCTGCATCCCAGCTCAGCAGGCATCCTCCTGTCCCACCTGCCACTCGCTGCCTCACTTCTCTGCTTCCAGGGGTGAAGATTATTTTCCGGGTGGGCTTGGTGCTGCTCAAACACACCCTGGGCTCCTCAGACAAGCTCAAGTCGTGCCAGGGCCAGTACGAGACCATGGAGCGGCTGAGGGCCCTCAGCCCCAAGATCATGCAGGAGACCTTCCTGGTGCAGGAGGTGAGGCGCTCCTGGGTGGGCAGAGCTCACGTCCCCCTCAGACCCGGCTTTAGGGTTACCTCTGCTCCTGGGGGGGGTGGCACTATCACCCGGGGAAAGACGTTGGTAGCACAGCTCTCCCCCCGCAGGTGATCGAGCTGCCGGTGACGGAGCGGCAGATCGAGCGGGAGCACCTGATCCAGCTGAAGAAGTGGCGTGAGACGCACGGGGAGCTGCAGTGCAAGTCCCCCCCGCGCCTGCACGGTGCCAAGGCCATCAGCGAGGCCGAGCCCCCCACCCGCAAGGCGCTGGAGCCCGTGCCCTCCATCATCGTCCCCCCCGGGCCTGCCCCCGTGCCCAAGGCCCGTAAGAGCAAGGAGAAAAACCGTGAGAAGGCCTCGGGCAGTCCGGCCAACGGCCCCGGGGCTGAGGGCAATGGGGCTCCTGGAGCTGCCCGTGAGCTGCTGCACCCCCAGAGCTCCCCCCACCACCAGTCCAAGGAGAGCTTATGCTCCCGGGAGAGCGAGGACACGTACTTGTAGGGCTGGCGCGGCCCCACGGCCGGGCTCAGCTGGGCTGTGCACGGACCCGGGCTCCAGGACGCTGCCCCCTCTGCGACCGAGGGCAGGAGGGGACCCCAGGGTGGGAGGGGACCCTCGTGGCGCCTTGGTGACGGGGGCTTGGGGCTGGAGGGAGCAGGACGTGGCTGATGCAGGCTCATGTGGCACCGTGGGGACACCGTCTGGGTGCCCACTTAGGGTAGGAGCTCAACCCGGACTGGAGACGTGGGGACGCATCCAGCCATGCCGTCCCCAGCCCTGCAGGGTGCTGGCACCACGGCGGTAGGAGCCCTGGCACGGGGTGGCTGAGCCACCCGAGCTCCCCCGCCGCGCCTCAGGAGCCAGGCACGAGCCCCCCCTCCTCGTCCCCTCATCCCGTGTCCCCTGCATCCCTCCCCCCCCAATCCCCTGCCCGCCCCACACCCTTGGGGCAAACCCAGACCCAGTTCCCCAATGCTCGGGGCTGGGGGTACGTGAGGAGTCGGGAGCAGCCGCTGTCCCCCCCCCCCTCCCCCTCCCTCCTCTTTATCTAGTGAGGATGTATCAAGCTGTAGCCCAATATGTAGTATGACTTTACCTATTCACTGAGCCTATTTATTATTCCTCCGTGGCAGTAACTCTTGTGGGCCGGGGGCCGAGGTTGGGAACTGCAGGTGGGACGCAGCGGGATTCGAGGCCGGACCCCGTGCCCTGCAGGGCCGAGGTGAGCCGGGGCTGGGTGCTGCCCGCTGCGGGGTCCCCTCTCTTCCCCCCTGCCCCTCGCCGTGGGCAGGGGGAGGCTTTGTAAAATACAGCGGGGCAACGTGGTTTTGTACAAAGGGGAAATAAAGCAGGATTGTGTAAAGGCGCAGCGGCTCCGTGGGTTTAACGTCTCTCGTGGGTGCTGTGGGGGGGTGGCATTGCAGCATCCCTATAAACGGGGGAGAACTTGTGCACCCCGTGTGACGATCCACCTGGCCGTCCCTGTCCCACCCCAGTGTCCCCAATCCAGGAAAGGGGCACTGGGAGGACACAGCAGGGAGGTGACCTGCCCTGCTACCCCTCCCAGCCCTGAGGGCCAACGCTGTTTGAAGCACAGATGAGAGACGCCGAGCTCTGCTGACACACCTGGAGGTCACCTCCAGCCCTAGTGCTTCCCAGCTCACCTCCCAGCACAGCCGGGAGCAGCTCAGCTCCCCCTGCCTTCCCCCTGCAGCCCCACTTCTGTGCTTTCTATGCCCAAAATGATGCTCACAGGATGATGAATCTCCAACGCCCTGCCACCAGCAGGGCCACCAAGGTCCCCGTTTCATACTAGCCCAGGCTGCCCAGGGCCCCATCCAGTCTGTGTGGGAGAGGGTAAACTGAGGCAGGGATGGGGCGCCCACAACCTCTCTGGGCAGCTGTGCCAGCTCCTCACCACACTCATCGTAAAGAACTTCCCCGACATCCAACCTCAGTCTTCCCTTCCTCATCTCATCCTGCTGTTCTCTACCCTTTCCAAGAGCTGACTCCTCTCCTGGTTTATAGCTCCCTTTAGGTCCTGGCAGGCAGCAACGAGGTCACCTCGCAGCCTTCTTTTCTCCGGGCTGAACGAGCCCACCTCCCTCAGCCTATCTTCGTTAGGGGAGGTGCTCCAGCTCTCTGATCATTTTGTGCCCCTCCTATGGACCCCGTCTTGTACTGGGAGCTCCAGACCTGGACACAGTACTACAGACGGTGCCTGACAAGAGCAGAGCAGAGAGGGGCAATCCCTTCCCTGTCCCTGCTGGCCGCCCCTCTGCCGATGGAGCCCAGGACACCATTTGCTTTCCAGTCCGCACTGCTGGCTCACGTTAAGTTTTTCTTCCATAAGGACCCCCAGGTCCTTCTCTGCAGGGCTGCTCTCCAGGGCTGCTCCTCCCAGCCCGTCTAAGTGCTCCCTGCAGGCAGGAATGGTGCAAAAACTTCCCCTCCCCCTTCCCGAACTCCATCTTCCCGTGAAGGAGCAGCAGCGGGGAAGAACCCGCGTTCCCGCATCCCACCCCTCCCTCCCCGTCCCTTTAAATCCGCGGATCCCGACCCCGTCGGGTTGGATGAACGCGGGGCGAAAGCTCCCAAAGCTCCGCGGGACCGGGATGAAAGGGTGGGTGGAGGTGGGGGGGGGTGGGGTGGGGGGAGAGTGGGGCGGGGCGGGCGGGTGCCCCTCCCGCAGCCCGGGGCGGTGCCGGGACGGGGCGGTCCGGTCCCGTTCGGCCCTTATAGCCCCGCGGAGCCCCGTCCCGTCGCGGCGCGGCCGCCATGGATCTGCACATCCTGGAGCACCGCGTGCGGGTGCTGTCCCTGGCACGCCGCGGGCTCTGGCTCTACACGCACCCGCTGCTCAAACTGCTCTTCCTACCGCAGCGCTGCAGGTACCGCTCCCCTTCCTCACCCCTTCGTCCTCCTCCTCCTCCTCCTCGTCCCGCTCCCACGGCCCCGCGTTGTGTCCCGGCAGGTGTAAGTTCTTCAGCCTGACCGAGACCCCCGAGGACTACACCATCATGCTGGACGAGGAGGGCTTCAAAGGTACCTCCACTGCGGCCATGAGTTGTGGCCGGCCTCAGCCCGGCGATGCTCGGAGCTCTGCGGTCAGCGCCGGGGAGCTGCCCTGCTCCGGTTCTCCCGGTTTGGCCGCTCCGGTGCTGCCCGCAGCCGTGGGGACGCGGCCGTGCCTCTGCAGTGGGTCGGGGCGGGGAGTGGGAACGCTGCCCTCGCCCTGCGCCCGCTGTCGGGGCGTGCTGGGGGTCTGCGAGCCCTTCCAGCTCAGTCCCTGTCCCTGGAAGGCGGCACCGGGCGATGTCCCCGTGTTGCGCGTGACCCTGCTGCGGGGGTCTGACCCCACGGGCTGTGCTGGGGGGGCACGTCCTGACCCCCGTCCCGTGCTGCAGAGCCCCCCTGGCCGGGCTGCATCTCCTGCTCAGCCCCAAGGAGCAAAGGTCAGTGGCTCAGCCACAGCTCACGCCCGGCTGCAGCCCAGCTCTGCACGGAGGAACAGGGCCTGATCCCCATGTATTGTTTTATTCGGGGCCTTACGGACAAACGCTCCTCGATCCCGAGGGGCGGGCGGGAAGCAGCGAACAATGGCTGCGAGGCGGCCGCCCGCTGCACGGCGCCGGGCTGGGGGGCTGCCAGCACCCCCGGAACACCCCGTGGGGCCCTGCTGCACCCCCATGGTGTCCCCTGGATGGCTTTAGGGCCGGGCGAGGTCCTGGGGCCGGCTGCTCCCCGAGACATGGGGGTATCTGGGGACACCCATGAGGTCGCAGCCCCCGGTTCCTACGGGTGTTGAAAAGCCATTAAGTGGGGACACGGCACCGCGGTCCCCGTCCCCGGGAGCGCTTCCTGCGCAGGAACGGGCGGCTGCCAGCACCCTGGGCTTGGGATCTCTGGATCCGGCCTCACCCCCCCCTCCTTCATTGCTGCAATGAGTTGGGCGGTCTCGGCTCGGTGCTGCCTGGCTGCTGCTGTGCAGTGAGGTCTGCGGGTGCCCACCCGGGGATGTGGGGTGCCGAAGGAACAGCGTGGCCCCGATCCGTTCCTTCCTGGGGAGCGGGTGTGGGGCAGGAAGGAACCGGCCGGCACGCTCACTCCCTGCCAACAACAGCAGCTTTTTGGGAGGCAGCCCTGGCCTCCCGCCAGCACGGGCTCAGCCTCAGGGATTGTGGCTTGTCAGAGCCGGGCACGATGCGAGGCCACCCCACGTCCCCAGCGGTGTCACGTAGGGGCAGAGAATGGGCTGGGAGACGCGGGCAGCCCCAGGGGTCTTAGTGTGCTGCACCCACTCGTGGCCAGCCCTGCAGGTGCAGGACGAGAGACACATCCCGGATTTGGAGGCTTTGTCCCCAGCCCCTTGCTGCACGGGGACAGCACTGACTCATTTCCCTGTATGCCAGCACTCAGCACCCTGTGGTGCCATCGGAGCAGGGACGTGCGCTGTGTTACACCCCGTGGTGCCTTGGCCACGATGGCCTCGCTGTCACCAGACAGAGTGCAGCCACCTGCAGATCCCCTCCTGTGTCCCTTATCCCAACCTCGCAGGGACCGGGACCTGCTGTCCCCTCTCACTGGGGTCTCAGTGGGGTCGGGGACACAGCACAGCCCCACACCATGCCTCAGTTTCCCATCTCCCACACAGAGCTGCCGCCCTCCGAGTTCATGCAGGTGGCAGACTCGACGTGGCTGGTGCTGAGCGTCGTCTCCAACGGCCGCGCTCCGTCCGGCTGCCAGGCCACTGGTGTCACCAAGATCGCCCGCTCCGTCATTGCGCCGCTGGCCGAGCACCACGTCTCGGTGCTGATGCTCTCCACCTACCAGACCGACTTCATCCTGGTGAGCTCAGTGGGGTCGTTGCCATATGGCCTTGGGGTCTGCGTGGGAGCTGCTGCGGACCCCACGGAGCTTTGGGGACAGCCGCGGTGACGCTGTGCTGCTGCCAGGTGCGGGAGCGGGACCTGCCTGTGGTCATTCACACCTTGGCTGGGGAGTTCGACATCTACAAGGAGGAGAATGGTGAATCCATCCCAGTCCCCTGCGATGACACCACCAACGGGTTCCTCAAGCCCAAGTCGGGTGAGTGGCACCGGGATGTAACCCAGATGGCACGGTGCCCGAGGGATGCTCCGTTGCAGACACCCCGTGCTCTGGGGATCCCACGGGGCGCCCCAGGGGATGCTGCCGGCCCCGGTGGCCGCGTGGTGGCACTGCGGTGCTGTCCCCGAGGGCACAGCTGACAGCCGGTGGCTCTGCCCCGCAGCCTCCAGCCCCACGCTGCACCCCGTGCAGAGCCCCCAGAACCGCTTCTGCATCCTGACGGTGGCACCCGACACGCTGCCTGCCATCGCCACCATGCTCATCGACGTCCTCTTCTACTCCCACAGGTGAGTGACAGGGCTGGGGATGCCAGCATCACCCCTCGTGCCTCACTCGCTCATTCGCTTCTCGAGCTCCGCGTGCGTTTTGCGAACTTTTTGCTCCCTGAGGTGTGCCACCCTTGGGTGCTACCAGTCCTGCTGCCACCGTGCAGGGGGATGAGCTGTGCACTGCAGCCACGCAAAGCAAAAGAGGAAAGGTTGTTGGTTTTTTTGTCAAAGAGGGTGGGCGCCCACCCCCTACAAACTCAGCAGCCCACGTTTGCCAACCCTGTTCCCATCTTGGGGACACCGCGATGCCCCGGTGCCACCCTTGTCCCTTTCCCTGATTCGAGGTCCCTGTGCCATCCTCTCCCTGCAGCCCCCAAAAGGAACCCAGTGCTGGTGACCTGGACTCCATCACCTTCTTCTCGTTCTCGCTCATCGAGGGCTACATCTCCATCGTGATGGACGCGGAGACCCAGAAGCGGTAGCTGCCGTCCCCAGGTGCCCCCACCCCGCGCTGGGTGGGTCTGCCATGCTCAGCTCCCTCTGTTTTCAGGTTCCCCAGCGACCTACTGCTCACCAGCTCCAGCGGGGAGCTCTGGAGGATGGTGAGGATCGGTGGGCAGCCCCTGGGCTTCGGTGAGTGCCACCGTGGGTCTGCCCAGCGGTGCGGGGATTCGGGGACCCCTCTGCCACCATAGCAGTGCGCTGCTGTGTCGGTGACGCCGCAGTCCCGTTGCCTCCGCAGATGAGTGTGGCATCGTGGCGCAGATTGCCGAGCCACTGGCTGCTGTCGACATCTCGGCCTATTACATCAGCACCTTCAACTTCGACCACGCTTTGGTGAGCCCCGCACACGGCACCGCGGAGTCCCCGTGTCCCCCTATGGGGCTGACGGACTCTTGTCCCCTCAGGTCCCCGAGGAGGGCATCACCGAGGTCATCGAGCTGCTGCAGAAGCGCCAGGAGAGCGGCAGATAGTGGGCAGGTGTCCCCACGCCGGGTGGTGGCCCCGGGGACACTGTTCTTTGCCTTCCTCTGCTCGGGTTCCTGCCCGGCGTTCTCAGGGTGCAGAGGGTCCCACTGAGGGTTTTGGGGTGGTGGGGAGCAGGGGCCTGTGTGCCCCACAGCGATGATGTGCCACAGCCCCAGCGGAGGTGACAGCATCTGCCGCCTGTCCCCACACGTGGTGTCTGCGTGGGGTGGTGGCCGTGATGCTGCAGGGGGCTGCAGGGGGGGTCAGGACAGTGCTACGGCCCCGTGTCCCCTTGGGGATGCCCCTAGTCCCTGCCATTGTGTATTGTGGGGAGACAGTGGTGGCTCCCCAGCTCCTGGCAAGCTGTTACACACTTTTTAATGTCAATAAAAGTCCTATTTTTTGTGTTCTTTTCGGAGTACACCGTGGCTGCAGCTGGGGCCGCCCTACAACCTGCGCGGTGGCACTCCTGTCCCCACCACGGCTGCCCGGGCTCACTGTGCCCAGGATGCAGCGCAGCAGGCGGTGGCCTCACTGCTGTCCTGATGACACCCAGGGAACGGGGACACACTCGGGGCAGTCCTGTGACACATTTGGGGCAGGAAGTCGGTCCAGACAGCCGCCACCGTGGTGACACCACCGCTATGAATAGCAGCAGGGTCCCTCACCCAGCGGGGACCTGCGCTCATCCAACATCCCTGCGTGTCCCCGCCGTGTATGGCTGTGTGCCTTCGGCTTCCTGCATGACATCCATGGGCGCTTGCTTTCCTGCCCCACTCTCTCTTTTCCAGGAGTCATGAGACAGCAGTGACGTGAGCCCCAGAGATGAAGAAATTGCAGTCAGCCAATGCGGTCGTACGCTCTATTTTCAGCCCCGTTGGGTATTGCACATCCCTGCGGCTGCTCGGTGACAGCTGAGCCCCCGTCACAGCCCATGGGGACCCTGACAAGTCCTGGGATGGGGTGGTGCAGGGTGGTGGTGCCGGGGTGTCCTCTGCCTGCGTGGTCCCTTGGCCAGGGTCCTCTGCTGGTATCGTGCACCCTGCAGGGCTGTGGGACCGAGGGTGGATGGATGGGTGGTGATGGATGAATGAGAGAGGGTGGATGGGCAGAGGGACAGGTGGGGGGATGTGTCAGTGGGACAGTGGATAGAGAACGGATGGATGGATGGGTGGCTGGGTGGAGGGATGGCTGGGTGGATGGGTGGACAGATAGAAGAATGGAGAATTGGAGAGATGAGAGTCCAGAGGGATGGCAGGATAGATGGACAGATAGCTGGGTGTGCTCATGGACAGACTGGCAGGCCCTTTGACTACATGGACAGACAGACCAGCTGCCTCCATCCCGGAGGTGTTTCTCCTGGAAAGAAGGGCGTTCTTCCTCCTCTGACCCTCCAGAGCTGCTTTCCAGCCCCCACCCCCAGCCTGGACAGCACCCACGGGTGTCCCCGGGCAGGGAATACCTCGAGGAGGTAACAAGGACGAGGAGGCAGTGCCACCCTGCGTCCTGCAGCAGGGAGTAGTTCTGCAGGTTGGGGGCAATGGGAGGGGAAGGAGAATTTGGGGGAAAAGAATACTTCATTTTCTGGAAGTGAGTCACTGTTGCGCTCTTCCGCTTGCAAGGAGATGTTATTTCGGGAGTGTCCTCCTCTTGCCTGAGCCACCCCATGCGAAACCAAGTTGTGCTGGGGCAGCTTCCTGTACTCAGACACAGGGCACTGCGGGCTGCCACGGCCCTCTTTCAGGGCTGACACTCAGGGAAGGGAAGCGGTTCCCCCCCAGCTGGCACCAACTGGCCATGATCTGGGGTGGTGACATACAAATTCTGCACATTTTGGGGCCATGTGGCAATGGCTGGGACTGTAGTGATGTCATGTCTATGGCCCTCCCAAAATCTGGAGCACCAGCAGAAGAGCTCCAGGCTTGGGAACCACATGGTGGCATCACCCCACTTTGGATGGGTTTGCTGCCGCTCTTCACAAAAATCTGAGAGATTACGATGACAATACATCTCATAAAGGGCATTAAGTTCAACGGGACGTGTCAGCATCCTCTTGTGCAGCTTGGGCAGTGCCTGCTCTGTAACCATGGTCAGGCAGAGAACGGACTTTGTACAACAACTGGTGCTGCTAATGAGCCCTGACTGATTGCACTTCCTTCCCTGCACGTGTTGCGTGCAGTGTAGCAATGGGAACGACTGCATTCCTTCCTTTATAGCACCCTACCGCAGGTCCTGGCTGATTGAACCAGAGCAGAGCCAGCCCGGTGTGCTGCACAGTACTCACGTCCCCAGCGTCAGCATCCTGCATCCTCCTGCCCTGAGCGGTACCCTTGGGTCTGAGGTGTCCTCCACTGCCTGGGGGTGACCCCATCAATCAAGGAGAGATTACAGACAGACGGACATGCTGAGCATCCCGGAGCAGTGCTGAGGTCCGGAGCAGTGTCTGAGCTGTCCTGCTGTGCCCTGCATCGCCCCGTTCTGCCGTCCCCATCCAGCTTGGCAGCTGCTTTTCATCTTCAGCCCCATGGTACAGCACTGTTTGGTGAAACCCCGGTGCCAGGCTGCGGTCAGAGCTGTTCACACCTCCACCAGAGGTGTGAGATGGGGCGGTGAGGTTCCAGCCCTGTGGGTGCACCCTGACCCCGGGGCTCCAGCCCTGACACCGATGCTGCCAACAGCTTCTGTTGGCTGCATATTGATTTTGGAGGCTGATTTCAGTTTAATGAACGTGGAGCAAGAGAGATGCAGACCTGGGTGACTTAACGATGTGCTTCCATAAGGAGCTCTGCACAATGCTCCGGGCACCCGGCTCACCCCGCGTGGGATGGACCTATGAGAACTCCCTCGAGGAACTGAATCGAAGAACAAAACCATCATCCAACTGGCATCATTTCCTCCCCCCATCCTGGCACGCCCCGCTCATTGGCCCCCCAGTCATCACTTCACTTCTCTCTTTCTTTCCGTTGGGTCTGGGTGCCTCCTTCGGAGGTGGTGGCTAATCAGTGCACTTAAAAAGGCACTGCTTCCCCATTGCTGGCCAGTAAGGAAGTCGCTCGCGCGCCCTGCAGCACCGCTCCGCCGCACCCGGACATGCGGCACAACGCGCAGCCCCTGGGTGTGCTGGCAGGTAGGTGCCCACCAGCGTCCCACAGCTGCCCCCTCGCTCACACCTCCATCCATGGGGCAGCACTGCGCCCGGCCGTGACACTCCCCGCGGCCCTGGGCGTGCACAGGGGGCTCCCCCAGAAGATGGGCTGCTGGGAGGGTGTGGGTTGAGGGGATGTGGTTTGAGGTCGGTTTGGGAGCGGGGTGGCAGAGGGATGGGGTCTCTCCGCTTTGCTGGTGTGTTCCCCAGCCCCTAACCCAGCTCAGTAGGGCCGGGTGCTGCTCCAGCACTGACCCCACGTGGATGTGGGTGACAGCAGGGCTGAGCCAGCCCAGAGCAGGGGACGGATGCATGGTTGCCACTGCCTGGTTGCCCCACATTGGCCTGTGCTGGCAGGGAGCTGCTTGGGCAGCATCTGTGGTGGAAGCTGTGCGTGCTCCTCCATGCCTCGAGGAGCATACTCCTCCTCTTCTCTTCCTCTCCTCCTGATTTTCCTCCTCCCGGTGCCAAGGGCTCCACCAGGTCTCAGCAGCAGGCTTTAGGGACAGGGACTGCTGTCCCCACAGCAGGATGGGAACCTCACCACTGTGCCCAGCACTCCCGGTCCTCCCCTCCGGGCCCAACACCATCATCACGGGCAGAAGGAATAGCTGTTCCCACTGTGGATGCTCCCAGCTCTTCCTGCAACACCTCCACGCTATCGCTGCCACCCATCCCCCCATCCCCTCACCCTTTATCCCCATATCCCCACCGTCTCCCTCCTCTTCCTCCCCAGCCGTGGCCAAGGGACTCCTCCTGCTCTGGGCCGTGCCCGCACGCAGCGCTCAGCCCCCGTCCCCGCAGCAGACCCGGGCGTTGGTGCGGCACATGGCCGAGGACGCGCAGGAACTCTTCGAACTCTACGTGAGTGTCACCTCCGGGGGCCGGGGGCAGCGGGGAAAGGTGTCCAACCCCCCATTCACCCCATTGCCTTTCCCTCGGGCAGGAGCAGGAGCAGCATCTGGCTTACAACCTGTGCCGACCCAACGGCTCGCTGGAGTGGCTGCGGGGGACGCTGGGACCGCGGGACAGGGAGCTGCGGGTGCTGCACGGCACCATGTCCCGCGTGGAGCAGGAGCTGCGGGTCATCGCCCTGCACCAACGCGACCTCCACCCGCCCGGGGCCGCCATCCTGCACCGCCTGCACAGCGCCCGCATGAAGGCCCGCGGGCTGCTGGCCCACCTGCAGGACACCATGGAGGCCCGCGGCATCGTCCCCGCCGCCGTCCCCCCGGCCCCGCAGCCGGCGGCCAGCAAGGTGTTCCAGCAGAAGCTGCACGGCTGCCGCGTGCTGTGGAACTACGCCCGCTTCATGGCCAAGCTCAGCGCCCGCGTGGAGGCCCAGCGCCTGCGGGCACGGCGCGAGGAGCGGGGCCGGCGGAGAGGCAGGAGGAGGGGATGGAGGACAAGCAGGGAGAAGCTCCGTGCCACCACCTGAGCTGGACGAAGAGCTGCGCCCGGTGCTGGCACCGGGGTCACTGTGGGTTGGTGACAGCCCAGCAGCACGCCCTGACGGATTTTCCAGTGATTCAATGGGTCCGGTGACACGGACTGACTAAGGGGCCCAGCGCCCGCGAAGCACGGCACCGACTGCCAGAGCCTGTCCCCAACCATCCCCACCGCCATCTCAGGGGGTTGGTGACCCTGGAGCTCAGAGTCCCTGCGAGCTTGGTGTCCCCACTCGTGTCGTGTCCCCACTCACTCACGTGGTGTCTCTGTGAACGTGGGGTCCCTGTCAGCTTTGTGTTCCTTCAAGCTTGGTGTTCCCACTCAAACGGTGACCCCACTCACGTGACAGCCCTCCGAGCTTGGGGTCCCTGTTCGCCTTGTGTCCCTCCCACCCCGATGCCCCCACTCGCTTGACATCCCCACTCCTCCCCACACATGTGGTGTCCCCTCTCGGCATCCTCACGAGCACGCTGAGCTCAGCTCTGTGCTTGCCTCCCCATGGCCCCCAACCCCCCCCCACCCCTCCTCCCCTCATCACCCCACACCCCCCAGGTGACCCCCGGTGTTGGGGGCACCGACCCCCCCATAACTTATACATGACAGTGGTGCAGCACCTGTATTTATTGAAGCCACCGAATTAATTTAACTCGTCCCCGCACTGGGGACGAATAATATTTAAGTTTACACTTCTAATATATAAATGGATATCTATTTTTGTTATTATTATTTTTTTTATTGTATTGTGTTAAAGTATAAATGTGACGATATGTTATTTATGAATGCAAATATTATTTTGTACCAGAAGAAGGGCACCGGCCCCTTATTTTTCTATGGCAGCAGATGGGAATAAAGTCTCAACCTCGGCCCGTGGGCCGATGCCTCTGTCCACGTGTGTCTGAGTGTTCAGCCAAACCCCCAACTCATTCTGCAATCCCATGGGGGCTTTTTGGGGCCACAGGACCTGGTGCTACCAGGAATCTGCCCAAGCATGCGGGGATGGGGGGGGGGGGGGCACGGTGAAAAGTAAACGAATTTGGAAACTGATTAGCAAAAACCTGAAAGGAAAGTGAGGTCGGGAGGAGTGGGTGGGAGGGAAACGGCGTGGGCAAGGGATGGGGCAGTGTGGGATGGCAAAGCACGCTGTGTGAGATGGCACAGCGTGGCATGGCAGGGGTTGTGGAGTGGGATGGCATGGGATGGCAGCAGCAGGTGGCACATGGCATGGAGAGGGGTGTGGAGTGGCACAGGGTGGCACACAGGTGGCACAGGGTGGGAGGAGGACACAGGGTGCTGCATGGCACACTGTGACATGTGGCACATGGCACAGGGGGGGATGTAGCAGATGGCATGGGACAGCACGTGGCACTGGCACGGGCAGGAGGAGGCACACCACGGTGTGACACGAGGCACACACTGGGATGTGATTTGATGTGGTGTGGGATGTGATGGGACAGCAGGAACACGATGGGACGCAACGCTGAGCACATGATGGGATGTAGCCCGTGGCACACGATGGATGTGGCACACGGAAAGTGGCACATGGCACATGGTACATGGCACACGATGGATGTGGCACATGGCTCATAGGATGTGGCACACGGGAGGTGGCCCACGTCACACATCAGATGTGGCACACGGCACAGCACAGTGAATGGCAGCACAGCCTGGCCCTGGCCCTGCACTGGGCGCTGCACCGAGCACCGCTTTGTCACACGACCCCATGCCAAGCGTCACCGTGCCACGCAGCCCCACTGCAGCCTGGGGACGCGCTGGGGGCCCGCTGCCACCGCGCACTGTCCCTGCTGAGTCAAATATCCTAAGACCTGGTCATGTGGCACCACGGAGTCACTCGTTCCTCGCCGTGTGCCCGGCTGTGCCGGCGGCACTGACTCAGTTGCAGGCAGCATTGCCACCGGGACGGTCACCGCCACCACTCGGGGACCCTCCGGGAACGATGTCACCATGAAGCAGCCCGAGCTGGCTGAGCGTGTCACCTCCCGCCGGCTGCTGCACCCCGCCGAGCCGCCCCAGGAGGAGGCAGCTTGGAGGGGCTCTGAGGGCACAGGTGGGTGACAGCCCCCTCCCCGAGAGCAGGGACGGCCGAGGGTCCCTGGTAGGGAAGGGGAAGCGGGAGCCCCTCTGTGCTCAGGGGAGCGGGATCCGGCCCCAGGGTTTGGGAAATGAGGGAATAAACTCGGGAAGGGGATCCAAGTGGAAATTAAGGGTCTGCGAATGCTCGTACACCTGGGGCTGAAAATGGGGGGATGTGCAGGGTGATGGCAGGCCACCAGCCCCGGTGTCCCCAGCATCCACACCCCTCAGTGCCATGCGGGTCCAGGTGCTCTCCCTGCTCAGGGCTGGGGGAAGGCTCACTGCTGCGGGGTCGTGCCTTGCTTCCTGCCCCCAGAGGTGCTGCACGACATCCCCAAGGGGCCATCAGCCTGCTGGGTGCCTGACCATTGCGAAACAGCCACACCGGTGGGGTGCAGGGGTTTGGGCGTGCAAAAATCACCCCGTGAGTCAAGGGGGAATTCGTCCCATTGCCGTTATTCAGCCTGGGCTTCCCCAGCTCGGGGCAGTCACCTTACTCACACCTTACTCAGCCCCAGCACCCAGCACCGGCTGGACATGGGGGGCTGCTGGTGGCCGCGTGTGTCCCCTGCTGGGGACAGTGTAGGACAGGGGTTTAGGGACCCCGATGACATGGATGGGAGCGGGGATGGGGACGGGACGGGATGGGATGGGGACGGAGGGGCGGTTACGGATGAGGACGGAGCAGAAATGGATGAGAAGGGGCTGCTCACGCCCTGCGTCCCCGTGGCCCCGTGGCCCCGTGGCCCCGTGGCCGTGTCCCCGTGGCTGTGACAGCCGCGGACGGCAGAGAGCAGTGTTCAGCAGGGCAGCGCAGCCCGCGGCTCTCCTGCCAAACCCAACCCCGCACAGCCCCATCTGGGGCCGTGGCCCCGCACGTGGGCTCCCCCAGCCCCGCTCCGCAGCTCGCAGCCCCCCAGCACCCGGACTCACTCTGGGGCCAAACCGCCCCAAAAAACCCATCCGGCGCGTGGGAGCGGGGCCGTCCGTCCGCGGCCGGGATGCCGATGGCATTGTGTCACTGCCTGCACCGAGCGCGTTCCTATTCCCTCTTTTGGGCTTTTTCCGAGTGCATCATCCCCGGGGCAGGTGGGCGTCTGCCGGGACCCCCGCTCCCATCTCCCCCCCCCCAATACGGGGCCACCACTGCGGCAGAAAGCGTCGGGGAAGCGCCGGTTCCTGGGCTGCGCTGGAAACGCGTCCCGCGTAGGGTCTCTTTCCTACGGGATAACCTATGGGGTAACCTATACGAGAAGTTCAGCCCGGCTCCCCGCTCCCAGGCACGTCCCCATTTTGGCACCGTTTCCCATCTCCGCTCACTTTCTGGCCGCGGAACGCGGGGCTGATTCAGGAGCGGGGGCCGCGGGGGCTCTCGCGGCTCTGGGGCCGGGACGTGGCCGCAGGTGAATCAGCCCCGGGCTCCGCAACACCCGCAGCCCCGGGGCTGCCCCGAAACACCCGCTTCCCGGGTCATTAAGTGACCCCGATAATTAGGCGCGGGTTTATACGTGAGGCCGCGCACACGATCCCGTTGGCATCTCCCTGCACTCCCCCAGTACCCCAGGAACCCCAAACTGGGTTCAACTGGGATTCCAGCAGTGCAGCGCCTGTCCCCTGCCTGGGGAAAGTGTGTCACCGTTGGCGGCGGTGGCAGCGGCCCCAGCCCCACAGCGGGGCACACCTGGGCACGGGGGGGGGACGGCAGGACACGATGGGTGGCACTGCGGGGTCTCCATCCAGCTGCGATGTCCCCACGGCCCCCCCTCGTGTGTCAGCCGGGATGCACGCGGGGCACAGCCGTGCTACACCTGAGCAAAAGCTCCAGGAAAAGGGGACACGGGTGGCACGGGGACACGGGTGGCACTCAGCCACAGGTGACACTCAGACACGGGTGGATGGGGGCCGACACACGGGCCGGGTTTGCCCTTTATCCCAATGGGAACAGAATTCCAGAGGTAAAATCCCCTTCGGTGCCATCGATCCATTTCTTGATTTCTGAGGAGGGGCTGCTCTCCCCCAAAAGTGAGTGAGTGGGGGCCACGCTGGGGGGCACAACCACCCCCCCCCCCCCCCAACACTGCCACATCCAGGGGCCCCCTTTCCACCTCCTTCCATTAAAGAGTGGGGGAAGGGGGGCAGGGGGGGAGGGAAGAAAAAGAATCCTTTTTTTTTTTTTAAGGCTCTTTACCATTTCTTTCTGTTTTAATTCCCCCCGGCTGCCCCACAGGGAAACACCGACCGGAGAGGGGGGGGGTGAGGGGGAAGGGGGGGGTGAAAGTGCTGCCGGAGCCGTGAGTCATGGCGGCACCGCGTCGGGGCGAGCGCAGCCGTGCCCCCGTGTGTGTCCCACGCGCGGTGCCACCCCCCTCCCCTCCCCAAACCCCACAGCCCCCCCCCCCTCCCTCCCCCCCCCAAACCACCACGTGCGTGAAGAGAAATAATAAAACCAATGACAAAACATTAAAAGGGAAAGAAGAAAAAAAAAAAAAACCCACAATCCCGGTGACATCAACTTTATCAGAAGTTTATTTCTAAGAATCATTCACCATTTCCAAAGCCCTTTACTTCCTGATCTACAGTTTCAATAGAAGTAATGATAGTGTTTCTCCCTCTCTCCCCCCCACCCCCCCCTCACCCCCCCCCCCCCCTTCTCGCCCCCCCCTTTCCTCCCCTTTCTTACAACACAAGCTCACTGCAGGACCGGTATATAAACCCAGAGAAGTCCCCCAGTATGAACATGAATTTCTGAAATCCCGCTCACGCCGCCCGTCTGTGCTCGGCTCTCCGGGACGGCGCTCGCCATGAGGATCATCCCCGCAGGTAACGAATCACGGCCCCCCACTCGCGCACCCCCCCCCTTCTCCCACCCGCCCCCCCCTCTCCCCCTCCCCCCCGCCCCCCATGACCCAGCTGAGCATCGCTGCCTGCTGGCAGCCCCGCTGCCGTCCTGGCGCTCCTCCTCGCCCAACATCTGGCCGCTTATATAACTGACTCCCCAAACACTTCCCAAAGCGCCGGGGTGGGGTTGGGTTGGGTTGGGTTGGGGGGGTGAGAGAGGGGGAGGGGAGAGAAGGGGGTGTGTGTGTGTGTGGGGGGGGGGGGGATGTTTGATTTTTTTTTTTTTTCCCTGGCTTTTCCTTCTTGCTTAACTTGGGAGAGCCAGGGAGGGCCGGGGGAGCGCTGCCAAGGCGGCCGTCCCCACACACGTGCACCCGGCCTCGCTCTGCTCGGCTGCGCGTTGGGAGCGCGGAGGGGACTGGGGGTGTTCAGGGGGGAACGCAGGTGAGTGCCATCCCGGGGGGCAAATAAAGGCGTCGCTGCGTTACCTGAGACCTGCGGAGGTTCGCTCAAAGCGCGGGCGGTTGGGTGCGTGTCAGCCCCGGGGACTTTGCTCCAGGGCACCACGTGCGGTCCGATCCTTGGGGCGCAGGTTGGAGAGCGGGGATCCCCAATCCCACCCCAGGGAGCCACGCGTCGGTGACGCCGAGCTGGGTGTAAGGGGGATGGCGATGGGGACGCAGGGTGGGATGGGGGTCACAGCACCCCGTTGTGACCCAGTGCTCGCCCGTGCCACCTCTCCCACCCGCTGCCTCCAGCAGCAGTCGCTCCCGCTCCGCAGATGGAGAAACCGAGGCAGCGCTGCGGCCGTGGGGCAGGTTTCCTTGTGGGCGCCCCTGCTGAGTCAGTAGGGCCGGGGTGGGGCCTGGTTCCCGCTGCGCCTGGCCGGGATAACGGGGAGGAAATCACTTCTGCATATTTGATTACACCCCACAGGTCACCGGCGGGGCCGCCGCTTGTGAAATGTGGCAATGCCACCGGGCGCCCCGCGGGGACGGGAGGAGGGGGAGCCCCAGGCGGGGGGCAGGTGAGGGACGCTGGGCTGGGGGGGCACGCGTGGGGACGTATGGGCTCACCGACGTCGGTTTGTCCCCACCAGGTGTCGTGCCCTTTGTGGCCCTGCTGTTGCTGCAGAGGAGGCCGGTGGCCGGGCGGGCGCTGCTGGGGACGGGCCCCGGGTGCCCCACCAACGGGCTGTGCCGAGCCAACGTCCAGGAGCAGACCCGCAGGCAGGTTGCACTGCTCAATGCCACTGCACAGGACCTCTTCAGCCTCTATGTGAGTACACCAGCATGGGGGCACGGGGCGGCCATGGAGGGGACGTGGGGTGGTGTGATGGGGACGCGGAGTGGCCATGATGGGGATGTGGGGCGGCCACGGTGGGGACAAAGGGATGGTGGGGTGACGCTCACTGTCCCCGCAGCTGAAGTGCCAGGGAGAGCCGTTCAGCAGCGAGAGCGACCGCCTCTGCAGCCCCGGCGGCATCTTCTTCCCTGCCTTCCACGTCAACCGGACCACCGAGAGGAAGGAAGTGATGGTGGCCATGTACAAGCTCTTCGCTTTCCTCAACGCCTCACTGGGGAACATCACCCGCGACCAAGAGGAGCTCAACCCCACGGCCAAGGAGCTCCTCGACCGCCTCCACAACACCACCAAGACCACGCGGGGCCTCATCTCCAACCTCACCTGCCTGCTCTGCAAGCACTACAACGTCTTCCAGGTGGACGTGAGCTACGGGGAGAGCAGCAAGAGCAAGAGCGCCTTCAAGAAGAAGCAGCAGGGCTGCCAGGTGCTCAGGAAGTACGTGCAGGTCATCGCTCAGGCTGCCCGTGTCCTCCTACCTCACCTCAGCCCTGCGTGAGCCCCGGCCCCCATGCCACGCCGCAACCGGGACAGCGCACATCTCCTTGTGCCCATTTCAGATGGGCACCTCCTCACCTCCCGCCTTCCTATTTATTACCTCCTGCTGACGCTGCGCTGGATCGGGGCCATCCCACGATTTAATTTATTTCCCTGTTCACGGGGGGATGCGGGCACGAGGCTCTGTCCCCCACACCCCGGATCCCCATGGGGAGACTCAGCCCCACAGCTCGGGGCTCATCACAGACATTGTGAAAAATGAGGAGGCAGCGACCTGCTCCCAGCGGATGCCCTCCAGCATCCAACTAAAGGGATTTTTCCCTTTTGGATGCGCTCGTGCCCACCGCAGCCAGCAGGGATGCTGGGGACATGCTCCCAACACACGCTATGGGGCCGGCACCCCTACCATGGGGCTGAACTGGGGGTGTGCGGTGGCCAGGGCTGGGTCCCGCCACCCAAAGGGGACAGGGATGCGGTGCTGGGGAGCACCCGTGGATTTTGGGATGTCCCGCTGGCACAGACGGGGTCTTGGCCAGCGTGGGGACGCAGGGACCGAGCCCGGGGCGGTGGCAGGAGGCGCTGGCTCGTCCCTGGCGCCGGGGCGGGGGCCGGGGGTATTTATAGGCTCGGACCTGGTGTTTAATAATATTAATAATAATAATAATTAATAAGATTTTTGGTAATATATATATATATATATATATAGAATTCTATTTAAATATTTATTTTTTTATACTTCTTTCCTCCCTTTTTTTTTTTTTTTTAATAAACCAAGAGAAAGTGACCCTCTCTGGCTCCTCTTTGCTCTGCTGCTCCACCCCAGATGCCCTCAGTGCTGCTCCAAAGACCCTCCAGCACCACCGAGGACTGGGGGGGTCACCACCCCCTGCCCCACTCCTGTTTCCCTCCCCGCTTCCTATGGGACGGCTGCTGCTTGGCCATCTCGCAGCAAAAAGATTATCCCCAGGGGATGCTGAAATTGCCTCCCAGACTCTGGGCTGCCCTGGGAGAGGCTCTGAAAAGCTCTGGTCCGGCCAAGACCACCTAAGGATGCAGCCGCGCGCCGGCCCTTGGTGTCTCGCATGGGGCCGCACCGGTTAACAAGGGGCTGATTATACGGGAGACGTTGGAGCGGGATGATGAAATTTTCCTCCTCCTCCGGAGCCCTCGGGCCACACGCCAAACCTCCCAGGCATGAGACAGGGAGCGGATGAGCTAAGATCCTGTGTGCTCATCTCGTGTCTCGGAGGAGCCCCGACAAAAAATAATCAGTGAAATGGGAAAGATTTCCCCCCTTATAAAAAAGGAGCCCTCTCTGCTTTGTCCCCCGTGGGTCGTTCTGCCCAGGCGGGGCCGAGCAACACAGCGGTGCCAACATCCCCGTGTGCAGCAGATTTCTCCTTGGGTACGGTGTGGGGACATCCCTCACCCCATCCTGCCACCGGGGGTGGGACCTGGGTGTCCCTTGGGCACCCCAATGTCACCACCCAAAGACGATCACAGGGCCCATCCCCAAACAGCCACTGAACCCCAAAGATGGGAACGGGTCGTGGGAGGGGAAACTGAGGCTGGGGACGTCTTGGTGACACTGGCTCAGCACATCCTCATGGCTGCTGCCCCCAGCTCAGGGCACGGCCACCCCATCCCCACAACGGGCATCCGGGCTGAGTGCTGTCACCTGGGCTGCCCCACGGCCACACTCACAGCTCAGCCAAACTGGGGAACAACAGGTGCCGGGGTGTCACCGTGTCACTGCCCGTCCTCGTGTGCCCCACGCTCGGGGTTGGGGACTGGGACTCTCTGCGCACCGGGGCCGAGCGGGGAGCGGTGCACATCTGGATTTCTCACGCTTGCGTTCGACGTCCCTCCTCAACCAGATGGCAAAAATAAATAAATAGAATAAATCAGAGCCTCCTGACACAAATTGGGAACTCACGCCCGGGCTCTGTGTTTCATGAGTCTCCCTGGAAGGCAGTCAAACACAGGGAGGACAATGGGTTCACTTCTCCCTGGTGTCGGGTCATTCCCAATTAAGGCTCATTAGCAGCAGGAGGGGATTAACTCTTCCTTCCCTGGAAACGCGGATACCTCTGCAGCGCAGGGCAGACCCAAAGCTGCCCAAACCCCAATCCCTCACCTCCCTGCGGAGCTTTAAGGCTCCCAGCCCATACCACTGTCCCACTGACCCGTGCCACCGCCCCACAGCCATCCCAGCCCGCAGGATGGGGCCGACATCAGCCCACATTGATCCCACCCTGCAGCCGGACCCGCACACTCCAGGGCAAAAGAGACCCCATTAGCAGTTCCCCTCTGGACACGGGAGCGGAGGAAATATGTTGGCTGGGGGGAACGCCAAGGGAAAGGGAGCTCTGGGAGCGCGGTGCCTTCGCCCCGGTAACGGAGTGCTCTGACCGGCTGTGTGCTGTCCCCGAGCCGCTGCCTTGGGGAGCGCGGTACGTGAGGATCCGCTGCTGCCCGCGGTGAAGTCAGTGCCGCTGCCTGGGTGTGCCGGGCTGACCTCAGCCCTTGGCCCCGCGGCGCGCATCATGTGCTCGCTCACGCCCCGCGTAACCCGGCCGGACGGGTCCGCGCTGCCCCGGGGCCACCGGCCAGACCGGACCTGCAGGTGCAGCCCCGGGTTCTGTGAGCACCACGAGCGCCTGCACCGCTGCATCCACGAGCTGGGAGCATCCCAAGGTGTGCGAGCCCGAGGCTGAACGTTGGGTACCACTCCCGCATCCCAACCGGGCACCGCCCGCTCATCCATTGCCCCACTGCCCGCTGGAGCCCGCTGACCTTCCCCACGGCCAAGGTGCCTCCAGGGGTCGGTCTTTGGGAAACGGGCTCCGTGTGGAGGCTCACGTGGCCAGCAGCATGCTCGGCCTCTATATGGGATGCCAGCCCGGTCCCCATGCAGGGGAACATTGTGTCCGTGGGGCCGGCCAGCGGCGCTTTCTCAGCGTCCCCAGCTGGCCGCCGGCCCGAGCACAGCAAGCGGAGCCGAGCCCATCTGAAATGCATTCGTCCCCGGGCACTGTGTCTGCAAGAGCAGATGCTCCCGTGGGCCCCTGACCACATCAGAGCGCGGCAGCGCGGGAACCGCACGCTCGCATGGGAAGAAGTGGCCTCATGCCCCCAACGGCCCAGCTCCTAATTGAAGACCAACCGTAACCAATCAACGAGACAATGGGCTGGAGGAGAGACGAGTGCCGTGTCCTTCACAGGGACTGGCTCCTCCGTGCCCCACAGGGAACTGGCACAGAGGAAGAGGGTGGCGGCCGGATCCGGACCCCCCCGGTGACACATCCCCGTGGTTCCCATTGGCAGCTCTGCTGAGCAAGTGCTCGGCGGTGTCGTGCTGCAGGGGTGCTCGGTGCTCTCGGCATCCCAACCCTTCTTCTTCCATCCTGTTGGCAGTGACCCCAGTGTGCCCCCACCTCCCCTTGCCGTAGAGCTGAAGCTCTTTAGGGTGCACCAGTTTTGGGTGCCCCAACCAACACAACCCCAACCTGGCTTCATGGGAAGGTCACACCGAGAGAAGGGTTTTGTGCATGGGATGCCTTGCTAAGACCAAACGGAGGGGACCTGGCACAGACGGCACGGAAGGACCACAGGTAGGCACCCCATGCCCATCCCACCATGGGCTGTGATGCTGGGAGCCAGCACTGGGAGCTGTGAGTCGGTGCTGCACAGCGGGATGAGCCCGTGGCTGTTTTTTCCCACTGAGACAAAGAGGAGAAGTCAGAAAATTAGTGGAGGAGGCGGAGATGCCCAGAGATGTAGAGATAATGGAAAGCAGAGATTGCTTTCTGCGTCCAACGGGATGGCAGACGAGAACTGCTCTGATTAAGAGCAAATGCTGCAGCACTTCCACCTGCTCCTCGTGCTGCCTGAGCACTGGGGAGAGTGGATGCTCCAAGCCCAAATGAGGGGTGCTCAGCACCTAGTGAAGCACCCATAGAACTACACCACCTATAGCACCTATAGCAGCACTTGGAGAACCTACACCACTTACAGTAGCACCTCTAGCACCTCCACTATCTACAGCAGCACCTGCAGCAGCACCCGCAGCTCCACAGGCTCTGGCTGCCTCCGGGACACTTTTCAGGGCTCAGCAAACACGTTGATTTACTGCAGCAAAGCAAAAAAAAAACATGCCCAGTGCTCCCAGACATGGTCATGCTCCCTTCTCCCCTGTGGATGCTGCTTTCAGACTCATTCCCTAAGCAAATGAGGTGGGCATGTGGTGGTGTGGCTGCCAGCCGACCCCAGCCCCAGGGTTGTGCTTTCTCCTGGATGGGCACTGCCAAGCCCTGGCCTCTGCTCCTTATGCTCATGGAATTTTCCTGGTGCCCATCACCCCCTGGGAGACAGTGTGGCCAGGGGGGCTGGAGCAGAAGGGTGCCTTGTGGACTGACCCTGGGGGCAAAGTGATGAGCACCATCCTGATCTAACTCTGTCACAGGGATAAAGCTTCCACACCTCAAGTGGAAGGGAACAGCCTGGATCCTGGTGCTGGTGGGTGGGGAGAGCAGCGTTGGCCCAAAAGTGATGAGGAGCTGTGACCCTGGGAGCATCCCCAAACATATTCCCAACCACACTCCCAACCACACGTGCAGTCACATCCCTGCTCCCATCCCTCCCATGCCTATTCCCATCCCCACTCTGATCTCCACTCCCATCCCACTTCCCATGCCAATTTCTACCCCTGCTCTCATCTCACTTCCCATCCCATTTCCATATCCTCTCCCATCCCAGTTCCCATCCCACTCTCATTTCAGCCCCCAGCCCAACTCTCTTCCCTGCTCCCATCCCACTCCCATCCCAGTTCCCATCCCCACTCCCACCCCAGTTCTCATCCCAGTTCACATATCAGTTCTCATCTCTGTTCTGACTCCAGTTCCATCCCCACTCCCATCCCAGTTCCCATCCCAGTTCCCATGCCAGTTCCCACCTGCATTGCCATCCCACTTCCCATCCCCATTCCCATCCCAACTCCCATCCCCGCACCCATGCAGCTGCATGGGGCCAGGCCTGCAGCCATGCCCCGTGCCTCTGCATCTGTGTGTGTGTGTGGAGCTGTGCACGTGCTGTGCATCCCACTGGGCGCGCAGGGCTGTCTGCTCTTGGCAGAGGAGGTCTGGGCCGTGGTTCTGGCAGCAGATATGAGCCTGGCTGCATCCACGCGGCCGTGTGCCCGCTCCCCTCCGGCCCTTCCGAATCGCTCCGTCACACGTGCTGAAACAAAGGGAACCAAGGGCTGCACCGACAGCAACACTGACATGTCAGAATGAATAAGTGGGCACCCCAGGGCGCAGGGACTGGCCCCAGTGGAGACGGGGCTCAGTGCGGGTCCGGGTGCGCTGCGCTGGGGGTGTGGGTGGGTTCCAACGCAGCGATGGCCGCGCTGTGTTTCTCATGGAAACTTGTGCGGGACCTTGCCAGCTCCCAGGATTTTTCCCTTGTCTTTGCCCAGATTGTCTCCAGCATCCCTGATTCCCTCCAGCTGCCGGCACGTGGGGAGCAGAGCTGCCGGCGCGTCACTGGGAGCCGGTGCCAAAACCGGGCTGGTGGCACTGGGGCCGGCACGGAGTGTGGGGCTGAGCTGAGTGGGAGCAAGCAGGACGGGGCTGGGGGGGCTCAGTGTGGCACACAGGGTCGTGTCACCGAAGCCCTGAGCCAAACAGAGCAGAGCAGAGCCTCGAGCAGAATCAGAAGGGATGGGTAAGGCTGGGGAGCGTCAGACAGCGGAGTGGCTTCGCGGGGCTGAATCCCTTCCGGAGACAGATTTTTTTTGGCTTCTGTACAGCAGCGTTCTAGCTACTGTGGGAAAGCACCGAGCACCGCTCGGCGCTGCCTGCGCTGCGGCGTCACAGGGCTCGCGGAGAGCCGAAAAACATTGTTTCATCACCACGGGGAGGAAGGAGCCAGCTGGGCAGCGTGCACAGGCAGGGCAGCTCCCTAGAAATACCAACATTTCTCCAAAAAATAAGCAGAGGTTACAATGCTCCCCACCCTGCTCTCCCTGCACACCCGGCCGAGCTGCTGCCTTCACCCAAACTCAGGCTCTGAAATCCCCCACTGCGTTCACTTGTTTGGGGATGGCGGATGGGATGCCCTGGAGCTCCCCATGGCGGAGAGTTGGGGGTGTCCCAAAGCACTCACTCGTTTTGGGCACCGCTGACAGGATGTCCCCATGGCACCACCACTGACAGCAGTGTCCCAAAGCACTCAATCCTTTGGGGAATGGTGGATGGGGGTCTCCCAGAGCACCCCAAGGCACACTGCTGATGGACACATCGCCACGGGACAGATGTGCTGCAGCTTCCCTTCCTGGGAGCTGGAGGGAAAGGAAACACCATCAGCCACAGCTCAGCAGTCACTTCTGCTGCTCTGAAGCCATCTCTAAAGCTCAGGGGCAGTGGGCAGAAAGTGGTGCTCCATCTCAGCCCCAGGAGGGACAGCCCTGGACACAACAGGGACATCTGGAGCCCAACATCTGGGGCTGAGCACAAAGCTTGACCCCAAACCCTGTTTCCTCCTCCCCACTGAGTGAGCCAGGCCAAGAGGCTGCTTGGTGCTGCCCAAACCGAGCAGACAGGAAGGGCAAAGCAGATGGGAGAGCACTGGGAAACTGAGCTCCTTGGGCACGAGGCAAGGGGAAATCCTGTGCCCTCCTCCTCTGTGCCAAGCTCCGGTAACGCGTCTGGTCGGAAAGCCTGAGGGCTCACATCCCGGGGAAAGCACCGTCTGTGAGCGTGCCCCCACAGCCAACCACTGCCACATCCCATTCCTCTTCCCCAGGTGAGTCCCAGAGCTCCCACCGGGCGCCCTCTCTGTTCTCAGGAATTGCTCTTACTCAGAAGAACCCAGGCTCCTTCCAGCCCCGTGCCAAGCAGAGGGGCAGCTGCTGAGTCTTGCTCCCTTCCTCCTGGCCCACGCGGATAGGATGGCGCCCAGTCACACGTTTTCATGTCAGAAAACAAGGCAATTAGCATCCGAAAGTCCCGCAGAGAGCCCACACTGGGCTGGGTAGGACCAGCTGGGCTCTGAAGTCCCTCCGACCTATCGGCTTCCCTATCACACCAGCCCAAGGATGAAGCCCAGACGCTGTCACTGCTGTCCCCAGGTCGTGCCCATGGGGAACACCACGAGGACTGCAGGAATCAGCTCTAACCCCGCGATCACCCGACACAAAGAGACAGCTCTGTTCCTCCTGAGGCTGCAGAAGCACTGAGGACAGCACATTTCTCATCCTTGCTGCACCAGCACGCAGTGGCTGAATCTTTTTTTAAGATCAAAGGAGCTCAGGAAGTGCCAGATCAGACCTTCATCCCTTTGGGCACTAACCAGCACCAGATGCTCCAAAGGAGGTGCAAAGCCACCGTGCTGCACAGGCGGAAAATGATCTGCCCGTGCAGAGCACTCAGCATCCCATGCAGGGCACAGTAGTGAGTCTGTGGGTCTCTGCTCTGAGGCAAAGGGGCTGAGCTCTCTTCAGTGACCAAATGGGGAGTTGAGAGGTGATGCCCTACAGCTGGAGCCCTCTGGCATCTCAAACTGGGACACAATTTCCACCAGGAAGGGCTCCAGCACTTGGGTCCTCCTCCAGGGACACTCTGACAGCAATAGGACAAGGGGGAATGATAGAACCATGGTTGGAAAAGACCAAAAAGACCTCTAGGATCGTCACGTCCAACTGCCAACCCATCCCCAAGCGCAGGACCTGGCACCACCATCACCCCATGGGCCTCAGCCCATCCATCAGGCCGTACACATCCCTCTGTAGGGCCTTCCTGCCCTCAGGCAGATCAGCACCTTCCCGAGCACGGAGGGTGCACTCCATCCCCTCATCCAGATCATCAATAAAGGAACTGAACAGAGCCAGCCCCAGCACCAACCCATGTGGAAGGGCTTTTCAACTAACAAAGACAGGAGATGGAGGTGAGACGTGAGGAGGCTTTGCCAGGCTCCAGCAGGATCCCGGATGAGGAGAGGAAATTCCTAACAGAGCAGAGTGTGTGCAATAGTAGAAACTCCAGATAAGCGGCCGATGACAGCACCTCGAGGGGCCACCTCACAGCGGTGTGACCTCAGGAGAGTCACTTCCAGATGCAATTAAGATTTCACCCTCCTGGCAGTGGAAAATCATGATGCTCGGCCTCCTTCGCAAAGGCCTTCAGATGATACATGTCCCAAGGGGGGAATGAAATGGAGGGCAGAAAGCAGGGGGGAAACGCTGCTTCACGAGGCAGCGAAAACCCAGCAGCCACCCACTGCACTGTCCTTGAGACCCCAAAAAGCTGAGCGACCCCACGGGCGCCCACATGGGCACCCAAAGGGCACCCCGTGGGCACCTCAGCATCGAGCCGTGGGCTTTCACCCCACAGCAGTGATCGCAGCCCCTGAGTCATGAGCGGTGCTGAGTGCTTCCTTTGTGCAGTGTGGAAGGATGCCCGGGCTGAGCTATCTGACCGCGCATCAGGCTCTTTCTTCACAGAGCTTCTCACACAGCACGCTCTGTTGCTGGGCTATAGGGAATTTTTGTGCAGGGCCTCTTGACGTGAGCCCTTTTAGAAAGAGAATCCTGACTCACGGAGCCGTGACGTTGAATGTAGTGCTGTGTAAGGCCTGACACAACTGGATACTTGGCAGCGGGCCGCCCCGAGTCCAGCCAGCGGAATATAGGCATTTTGAGACCTGAATATATCTTCTTTTGTACCTTGGAGCGAAGGGAAGCCTTGACAATGCCTCAGTAACAAGGGTCACCCAAGTCCAGTGTCTCCCACTGGAGAGTTAAATAAGAGAAATGAAAAAATAATGGTTTTCCCTCTTCCTTCGCAGTGGCCAAATATGCTGATTCCCTTCTGGAATGAGCAGCTGCCAATTTCAGAGAAGAAAATCTCCTGTAGCCAAGTAACTGGGATCTGTAAAACAGCCTGGGAAAAGGAAAGCGGGCCAGCCAATCCACTGCGATGGCTGCAACCAGCAGGCAATGGTGCTCCCCAGCACCACAAGCCGACACCTCTTCGAAAGCAGAACAGGGGCACAGCTCCGTGCAGACCCGTGCCCACGCCTGGCCCTGCTCTGCACGGAGCTGTGCACAGCCCCACGGGCTGCCCCCCAGCTTCCGAGCTGCTCCAAACTTCACGTGCCTTAGGACGCTCCCATCTGGGCCAGGCTCTCTCTGCCCCCGAAGCCTAGGTTAAGTTCTCTGTGCAATACACTGAATACAAAATGAAAAGGAAATGTCATCAGGCGGCCAACCCAATTCTTTCCTTTTTTACCTCAGCATAATTCCACTGCATCGGCGGGGAGGCCAGGTAACAGCCAAATGACCACAAGCCAAAGGAAATGCTTAGCTGCTGGAGGCTGCGAGGCTTTGTCCGGCCGCCGTGCTTACCCATACCTTCCTCCTGTCTGGAGCCTGCGCTGATTCACCACCATGGAAGGACCCCAAGGTAGTTTGGGGTTTCCCTTGCGTGGCCTACTGCCTGCTGCAGGATGCTCTGCAGGCAGTTCAGTGCCCAGACGAGGTCCACTCCCTGTCCCATGGCCCCAAGATGCTACTCATCATTCCCCTGGCTCTGTGGGCTCACTGACTCCATAGGAAGCAGAGCAAGGAGCAGGATGAAAGCAAATCCAGCCAGACAGTGACAGACTAAAGTCATCCGTGCTGCTCCTACCAAAGGGTACCACCAAAGCCCCACAGATTCCCGATTCTGTGGCCTGTAGCAACAGTGAGTGCCTTCCACTGAGTGGCATCCAGTCTGGTACAATGCGGGGGAAGAACCAAGAGCTGTAGCAGACACCAGCTGGAGACAGCAGGATGGATAGTAAGAACCATTTCCTCTCAGACAGAATGGTCAGGCAGTGGCACAGCTGCCCAGGGAGCAGTGGGGTCACCATCCCTGGAGGTGTTTGATTGAATCTGCGCCCCACTGCGCTGTTTTATGAACACCGTGTAAGTCTCAACAGACACCCAACAGCATCAGAGCTCTGTGATGGCAGCTTCTGCAAAGGCTCACAGGATGGTGCTCCTTCTCACAGGCAGCAATCTTTAGAGGAGGGAAGAGAGGAAGAGATTTGTGAACCAAGCCCCCAAATCACTGAACGACAGTATCACTTCAGCTGGAAGGGACCTTTAAGGTCATCCAGTCCAACCCCCCTGCAATGAAGTGGGACACTTACAGCTCGCTCAGGTGCTCAGAAATGCCCCCTCTGGGGCACACAGGAAGCTCTCCTGAGTCCCAGTGCCGTGCCCTACCCATGGGGACATGCAGTTTCAGCTTCCTGGTTCAACTGAACTGGTAAAAAGATGTCTCTGCAGACAAAAAGCAACTGTCCCCTGATGGCTTCCCAGCTCATGTGCCACCTGCTTGGGCTGACATTCAATTCACGGTTCTGAGGCTGGCAAAGGTCTGGGGAGAGCTCAGCCAACTCAAAATGCCACGCTGCTTTCAGGACACATCACGTTCCTGTGTTTTAGACACTCTTACCCTCTGTTGGTGAAAAAAAAAAAAAAAAAAAAAAAAAAGATGGGTTTGTGATTCAAGGCCAATTTGCTGCACAAAGAGCTTGGTTTCCTGTTATCACTCCTAGACTTTCATCAGAATAAACACCCCCTCGCTGCACGTCCTGTAAAGAAATACAAGTAGCATGAACAGAATATACCACAGCATGCCCATAAAAGCAACCAGCATTCTGTACGTGCCTGCACTGCTCCCCAAAGCCAGGGAAGGACCTGGGGCTTTCCTGTAAACAGCAGCAACCCAGAAGCTCCCAAAAGAATGCTTGGGGGTAGGTCTGCATGACAGATCCCCTCCTTAACAAGTGTTCAATGCAGAGTTAGATCCATTCTCTAATGGACATGATGTCCAGAGGTTGGGCACGGCGTCTCGAGGCCTTGAGGAACAACTCTGGCCGAGGGGCATGGTGGTACCACTGCTCTGCCCGACCAGATGTCATCGAGACGGCGTTGAATCAGCGGATGTTTTACACCTGGGGGTGCCTTAATTACTATTTTTCTAGCCTATACATGACAAGTCTCAAAGCAAAGTATTTAGAACACGTCACGAGAAGGCCGATCGATTCCGTGCTGGAACAGTAGGTCATTGATGAGCAGGGAAATGCCACAGGAGCACATCTGGCACGCGGATACCCAGGGTGGTGTTTCCTATGGAAAACTCCTGCGAGGCTTTGGAGCCTCAGTCTCCGTGTAAAGGAAGGATATTCGTGCCAGCCTGCCTGAAATTAGCCTTGGAAGCCGGCTACAGAAAGGGTGCCAGCTCAGATGCAAATCCCTCTTACTTACCTCGTGATGACAACAAAAGCCAGATGCAATTTTACTCATCCATTAACAAAAAAGACTTTGCCCAGCACTACACGTGGGTGGGATTCCATTGGGGTGACATGATGCTGCTGGCACGGAGATCTTGGCCCCCAAGAATGGCAGCTCTGTGGCATGACAAATGCAGGCGCTCGGCTCCGGCAGCCACGACTACATACTTTACCTGCTGACTAAAGAGGAAAAATGCAGAAAGTCTGAAAATCAAAGTCCCAGCCAAGAGAGGATAACGTGAAGGAACAGTTCTTCAGATAAAGGTTCATTATTAGAACTGGACTCGTGAAATACACCAGCTGATTTCCAATCCCATTCATAGCAGGGATAGTCAAGATATTTCCTGGGTATCCCTTCAGAAATCCAGTGGGAAAAAAAAGACAGCCTATCCATCTCACTTGGACGGTGAGATATGATCTGACGAAACAGGGTTTTTGCACTGTGGGCAACACTGCGGGCACTGAAATCAACGTCAAAGCTCCTAACACTCACACTTTTAAGCAGTGTGAAAGTATCTCCATTTCTCCTACTCGTGTGCCTTGTTTCGTTTCTTCTTTCCGCGCCCCTTCCAAACCTGAAGGTCAGACGGGCTGATTTCCTAGATCTCAGGCAGCACTGGAAATCCCAAAAGAATCCTCAGCTTTCACATTAAAACCAAATCGACACCTGTCCCCACGATCGCTGCGTGGTACCAGAACGTGGGGTTATTTTCTCATTGCGGATAGTATATTTAAGGATGTGGTTGAGACAATGCTAAACATTTTCCGTTTGACTTCAGTTTGACTTTCAATTTGAAACAGAGATACCTCTTCTTGTTAAACGCTATCCCAGAAAGAGGGAACGATTTTTAGAAGCCCCGCCAACCTGTTTGTGGCTCAGCAGGTGGAAGGACACCCATACCCCAGAGAGGAGCAAGAATCAGAGCATCACCGAGGTTGGAAAAGACCTACAAGACCATCCTGTCCAACTGTCCAACTCTCACCAACAGTTCTCTCTAAACTCTGTCCCTCAACACAGTGTCCAAATGCTCCTTGAACACCTCCAGGGTCGGTGACTCCACCTCCTCCCTGGGCAGCCCATTCCAGTGCCCGACCACTCTTCCAGAGAAGTATTTCCTAACATCCAGTCCGAATCTCCCCTGGCACAACTTGAAGCCATTCCCTCTCGTCCCATCACAGTTACAGGAGAGAAGAGGCTGACCTCCAGCTCAGCACAACCTCCCTCCAGGTAGTTACAGAGTAGTAAGGCCTCCAAGGTCCCCAGAGGGTTCCCCTTTGCTGATTTTCTGAAAACCCTACAAAACAATCACTCTCCCCTCATGGAACGTTCCCAATATTCTGGGTTTTAGAACGGCCTGTCATCTTAATTGCTGTTTGTATCTTCGGCGGATCAAAGGGAGGATGTCTGTGATTCTTTGTATTACTCATTGTTATATTAACACAAAGATCACATATTCATTTATTTTGCTTTAAGAGGTAACAGCCTCCTTTCACTGCACGCACATAATTACTGTAAGCATACAGGGGACTTGCCAAGTGATGCACTGGGGGGGGGGGGAGGAGGAGAATCTTTGAAGAAAATTGTTCAAACGTAATTTAGTTCACTAATTGGCAAGGGACCGTTACTAACGAATCGCTTCTGTTTTATGTCAGTAGTGAATCAGGTTGACGATGTGTAACATACATTAAGTCAGTTAATGAGTATTAACTAGAAATGAGCCTGAAATACAAGAAAGAGGGTTGGTTTTTTTTGTTTTTTTTTACCTTTAGCTGGCCGAGCAGAATCGCCAATAAATAAAAGGATACGTGTAAGTGGCTTAGATGATTCCAATCTGCAGTGGAAAGACTTTTCTTAGAATCTGATGGTAACCACAAGCTTGTGGGAAAGAAAAATCAGACGCTTACTGTGGCAGTTCATCACAAGTTACTTTATTTCTAACCAAGCCTGAAATGAAAATGACTAGAAGTCGTTACCGTAAAATAGCTGATTGCAAGGCAGCGTGCACTGAGACACTGAGCCTCTGGCCATGGCTACCAGCAGGACGGCACACTCGGCTACGCTGTGGATTTACTTGTGGTGTCTGTGTGCTCACTCTCACTGTGTGGTAATGTGAGACAGCCTCCTTCACTTTCATTGTGGGACAGGACACTTTGCGTTCTCCGGTGTGCACAAGGCAAGCTGACAGGCTTCCCTCCAGTAGCCATAACCACAGGCTTGTTTGTCTTTCTCCTTTTTACACACAATACAACGACATAACGAGGCTTTGGGGGCAGGCAGGAGCCAGCAGGCTGAAGAAACACAGAACCACAACCTCCAGGAGCACCAGGGCACAGCTTTCAGGTCAAGGCAGGTCCTGAGCTGTAGCTGTGCTCAAAGAACGCAGGCCTCCCATGGATGTGCAGGCATGAGAGTAAATATCATTACAAAATCTGGGCAGAAGGAAGCTTTCTGGTTTGCTCTGGCATGTGAACAAACTGGCTTATTAGGCCACAGGTGCAAATGTGAGGACGCGGGACTGAAAGTGAGGATAAAATGGAGAACTCTCATGTTCTACAAGTTTCGTGAAACAGGCATTGGGCCATGAAACCCGCCAGACACTGCTGTGGGCTCAGGGGCTGCTAGTGGTCTCTCTGCCCAAGGAAGGACAGGGGTGACATTAGGATTGGGACTGCAATGCCTTACTCAGCTACCTGGAGGAGGTCAGCTGAACACTTAGGGGAGTGCAGCTTTGGTGTACCCCCGCCCAGTCAGCCTCCTCCTCCAGGTGCCTGGCCCAAGAAGCCTGCATCTGGCTCCAGCTACCTGCCAAGCAATCCTCTCTCCCTCCTGTGGAGCTGACATACGCCACAAAAGGTGCACCTTACACCCAAAAACACTGCTGCCCTTCAAGTCCCATCCTGAAATATCTGTCGTGTGTCTGAAATGCCAGGAATGCTGCTACATTACCAGGGACATTATTCTGTTGCATTCCAGTGCTTTTATTTCTCCATCCCCGTAAGATCAGCTTTGTGCTGGGAAGACAGGGTTCTAAATTCCCTCCTTTGGTGTTTTGAATTTCAGTATCTCTTTTCTTATTTACAAAGTAATGCAGAGTTTGTTCCCCGAATAGCTTTTTTAGAATGTTTAAGATTAATTAAGCTCATTTTGCTCTACTCCAATAATAACCATTAGGTTTTTGCACCTCTCCAGTAATAACTTGGCAGTGTCAGCCAGGCAATCTAGATGCCAGAAAACACAGCACCTTTGCTCCAAAGGATACAGAAATGCTTTTTTTTTACTGCTGCTGCTCTCTTTACCTATATCTGCCATCAAGAGGTACCTTTATAAAAGTTAAGTTTGAAACATGATGCATTTCAACACAAGCTGTATTGGGTAACTATGCCTCTTGGTACAGAGTGGACCACTGTTTTAGAACTAAGTTGATATTACAGCCATAGCAACACTACTTGCAGAGTCAGAAAAAAACAACCCATTCAGCAGCAGCAGCAGAAAATGTGTATAGATTACTTTATCTCTGCACTCAATATAGATAAAAGCCCTTCTCTGAAAAAAAAATAATAATAAAAAATAAAAAATCTACGCTCTGGAAAGAGCAGATAGAATGAAGCACAATCTAATGAATCATGAGACTTGTTTGCTGGCATCGATATCTCACAGAGTTCATCCTGAAATAGTACTGTTGATATTGATAACATATTGGCAAAGGACAGCCCAGCCACAGAGGAGCAAATTTAGCCACTGGGACGTGCACATGTTGGGAGGGAGGGGAGAGACAAGCAGAAAGAAGCACACGGACACTGTGCACATGGAATCATCAATCCTCAACCTTAGAACATGAAACAAGTGCTGCTGCCCCTACAGTCACGACAGGCGTGGTGCCTGCTGTCTCTCTGCAATCCAAACTTTGTACAGAGACAAATAAGTATGGAGAAATACATGTGGTATGTGGAGAGTTAAATGTGAGGAGACAATTAAGGTCTTTACCAGTCAGATGACAACACAAACTCACACCTTCTAAAATGCACTGTGTGTCAGAACAAACATCATTTCCTGCCTTCCAGAAGCAGCTTCTCTGGTTCACTGACCTTCCTTTTCTTCTTGGGTCCTATTACCTCTTCCTGGCTAAACGCAAGGTTCAGGCAGCTTATCTGAAAGAACCATCAGAAGCAGTGATCATTCTCACGGTACAGGCTCCTGTTAGACAAGTCAAGAAACACAACTTCCAAATCTACAATGCGTTTTCCTGGATCCTCTTGGGTTTATTCAAAGTGATCTTGTTCTCCAGTAGCCATTAGGCGAGGAATCAAAAACTGGAACACACACTGGAGCTGAGATGCTAAGGTTTGTGAAAGCAACAGGTTTGGCCTCACGGCCTAAAGACAATAAAGGGAGCAAGGAGATCTTTGAGAAACAGAACACCATGTGGGGGCAGAAGCCTTCGGTCATAGCATCACAGAATCATGGAAAGGCTTGTGTTGGAAAGGACACGAGGATCACCAAGCTCCAACGCCCGGCCGCAGGCAGGGCCACCAAGCTCCACATCCAGCACTAGCCCAGGCTGCCCAGGGCTCATCCAACCTGGTCCTGAACACCTCCAGGAATTGGGCGCCCACAGCCTCTCTGGGCAGCTGTGCCAGCACCTCACTGCTCTCTGCTGAGAGCTTCCCCCTGACATCCAACCTACACCTTCCCTCCTCGAGCTTAAAACCATTCCCCCTTGTCCTGTCACTATCTACCCTTGTAAAAAGTTGATTCCCCTCCTGTTCATAACCCCCTTGAAGAGAGGCACATGGGTCACATTTGCAATCACTGGAAACAGCCTTTCAGGACAAGACATACAGTACCTCTGTCTGTACACCACGGAATTTCAGTGTGAGCTGATCGGTCTCGGAGTCCAAAGACTATCTGTGAGTTTGTGAAAAATAACTAAGCAAGGCAAGCTCTGCTTCAGGGGGCTTCACTTCCCTCTAGAAACACACAAGCCCCCCTCAAAATCACCCAGAGGCCTACAGAGCAAAAGGTTAAAAATCACTAAAATATATGTGCTAGAATACAAGTCAGTGAATGGTACATGCAATTCAGACAGACCACAGACAGATGAATGTCCAGAACGACAGCTGAAGTGTTGGCTGTGCCATGTCAATAACAAACTCACTTACTCTTGTTATCACAGGACATATTTGCATCTCTACAATAATAATAACACGGAGCTGCAGAGAGCAGCATGTGTTGCTGCCCACCCAGAAGGGACGAAGCACAGAGTCTGGCAATGTGACCTATCTTGGTCCCACTGGAACCGAACCGAAGGGACGCACCATAACACACTCCTCAGCTTTGCCTCCAAAAGAAAATCCATTTGGACGAAAGTAAGGTGAGCGAAGAGGGAATATAGTGCTACACAAGTTGCTGATTCAAAATAAGAGCATATTACTCTGGTTTCACCAAAAGCCAGGAGGAACCCTGGGCCTGAAGCAGGATGAGCAGAAGGAGTTAATAAAGAGCTATTCCAGAATACATCCTGGAGAGAAGCACAAGGTCTCCAGATTACAAAATGTGGTCATGAAAGAATTCCCCACCCACGTCATCAAGGCTCTCTTTCTATCTGACCTTGGTATGAGGCTTTGGTAATCTCTACGTAGCAATGGTCTTCCTAATGTGTGAAATAACTCTGACTACGGATTACCAGCAAAACCACCTCAGTTTGCCTCTCTATCGTGTTTCAAATTGTTTTTCTTCCCCCTCTTCCCTCCTCTTCATTATGAGCAACACGATATTGGCTAATGCACAAAGTACAACTTCCTTTCCATGCAAACAGAAAAAAACAGAACCTGCCAAAGTGGGAGAGGCAGGTTTTCCTTCAGTCTGACAGAACTTCCAGCGCTGTCCATGGCGTATTTGCTTGAGGAAACAGTGATGAGTGGATCTCTATGTTACAGCTCCTGACCTGATATCCAGCTGCTCAAACTGGCATTTCAGGCAGTTATTTACTTTCCTTTCCCTGGCATCATTTTAACCTGTCTGCTTCATTTTTTGAAGTAAAGGGCCCTGTGGGTGTAAACAGTGCACCCAGACACTCTGCAGTGCTAGCACAGCTGCAAGTCTTGTACCCCGTCCTGCTGGCTGCGCAACAAAGTATAGCAATGATCCCCAGTCTCCAGGCCCCTGGTCACCTGAGTGAGGCAGCTCTCCTGTTTTAGCCCAAACCACGTGGAGAGCACATCATCTACAGCTGGAGCTTGTATTCCCTCTATTGAGGAATGGACCTTCTGCAGCACACACAGCCACCTGGAGTTTTTACCCCTTTCTTATTTCTCCTCCACGTTCCGCAATGATGGGATGCTTTTGAGGCAGGAGAAGCAGCCTCAAGGAGCAGCCACAGCTCTGCCTGTGTGCACGCTTTCCTTCCCCCTTACCACAGGCAGAACTGCCATTTAACAGGAACCTGGAGATTAGGAGTAAAAACATCTATGCAAGTCATCAAGTGCTGCAGACACGCACTATTCATCTACTGAATGAACAAGATGTCAAACGTGTGAGGTATTTCACCAAAGCCAACATGTCCTGTCCTGCTCCTGCCCTGCTACAAGTTCACATATGAGCTCAGAGGCAGGATCAGACCCCGAGCCCAACTTGCAGGTTCCTACCCTAACCAAACACTTGGGCTTCTTCCCCAGCAATGCGCTCTAAATGGGATTAAGTCAGATCCTACGTGTGTTTATTTGACTTTAACCAGAAAGTAAACCTCTTAAACGGCGCGGTAAAAAGCAGGAAATCCCTCCCATTGACTAAACATACAATGAAAGCCTCCAACAGTTGATTAATTCTAACTTTTCCCATACCCTGGGACAGCTGACTTTGAACAACCGATAGGAGAGCTCGGGCTGTACGAGCGTTGCTTTTTGTCTTACACAACCACTGCAGGGCCTCAGCTCGGCTCAGGTGTGGAGCCAGGTGCCACGAGGCACCCACAGGGACAGCACTGATGGGGGTACGAAGACAGGAACAGAGCTGTGACCTCCTGACTCTCGGTCCGAGTCATAGCTCTGGGTCTAGCTCATAGCACAAAGACGCAACGAGCGTGAATCTCCTGTGTTTTACAGTACTGTGCTGTGTGTAAAACGGTCATCTTTTGCCACAGATTTTTTCTGTACAATTACAGCTAACTTGTGAATCATGCAAGTGTTACTAATTTCTGGCATAAAACTAACGGGACAGCTGCGCATTGTCTGGAGAAGATATCAGGCTAAAAATAGATCAGACCTCAGATTAAAGCCTTTCCAAGGCAGACTGGTGGATGGAGCAGAGCGAGCAGACTACGGTTATGCTCCTATTCTTAGATAGACAAAATCACTTTCGTGCTCTGCAATTTTCAATCCCCAGTGTCCCCACATATTCCAGACAAAAATTCCCAACATAAATTGATGCAAATTTATGGCTCTTCTGGCATGTTTTGCTTCCGAAGGCATCCTATGTAGAAAAGCTAGAATAGCATGAGAGCATTCAGCTGTGTCCCCCCTTTGTGCCTGGCCTGCCCCATGCTGAGGCTTGGCACTTTGCAAATTTTATGTCCTCAGAAGAGTTCTCTTGGTCAGGACATAGTGTTTAATGTGGTATGTTGTAACTATCCCAACAAATTCAGAAGCACATGAGTGCCAAAGGAAACCCAGTTCCATCAAGCAAGTCAGAAGAATAAGGACTGAGATATGAGGCTTAGCTGGTGAAACAAAGCAAAACAGTCCTCTGCTGCCAGGGCAGCAGGTACATCTAGCAGGGTACACAGGCACAGACCGTTAGAAACTCTCATCAGGGAGGGCCAATGCCTGATGCATCCTTTGACTCTGGCTGCAGATAACATGACCTGATAGCACAGGGAACACCGCCACTTGCAAAAACCAAGCCAGTGGCTCTTTAAATGCAGCCCCAAAACCAGAGGCACACACAGTGACACACCGCTCCCCGAGTGAAGGCAATTCACTGGCAGGTGGCTGCTCCAAGCACAGCAAAAAGCAAGCTTCACGAGGCACTTGGTGGCGTGCAGCAAAGTGAGGAAAGGAAATGGTCACAAACAGAAAGGCAGCAAACTGCATTAAACATAAGGAAGAGCTTTTCTTTACCACGAGTGTGATCAAATACCAGTACAGGGGGCTTGGTGGAGCTTCCACCCTTGGAGGTATTCAAAATGTGACTGGCCAAGGTGCTGACCCTGCTCCGAGCACACAGGCTGCTCTGTGTGGTCTCCAGGTCTCCTGTGAAGGCGGCACAAAGGTTAAAGCTCAGCACAGGGCTCAGTGCTGAGCTCCTATCAGTTTCCAGAAAAGCTAAAGCACTGACATCACTAGAACCAATCCTGACTTTCATCTGCACAAAGTGGAGGAGAATCACGCTGGTAAGCGCGAAAGCCAAATTACGCAGGTGGGAGAATGAAAGACGCTCACTGTGATGCACCCGTGGAAACTTGCCACATTTCTGTCCCCAGGAAACCATGCCAAGGCATCACTGATTGCCACTGGTGCTCTTCCTTTTCCATAGTTCACTGTTAAAATCTCTGCCATCCAACGCAATTTCCTTTCTGCAGACAGTCTCACAGGCCTACGCTGTGCCTCACGTATCTTGCTGCGTCTGAAGGACTATGAACAGATCTCTCCAGACTATGGAAACAAACTGTTCAAAAATACCTGATTAAAAAAAACACAGAAAACATACCAGTCCCTCTCCACGTAGCCTCCACCAGAGCCCTCAATCGGCCTGTAAGCTTCTGCACTGGGAGACTTCCCCCTGCGAGGTTTACAGGAGGTGAAAAGCAAAGACTCTTGCTCTGCCTATGAGGCTGCCACGCAGCTCAGCCCCCTGTGGGATATCAGACCTATCCAACCTTACTTTATGCAGATTTCTCTAGAGGTCTGTCTGGTCATTTGCATGTACATTATGAACATGCGTAAAGGCATCCAGCATCCAGGCTCTGTGCCTTCCTCTGGATGTCCCTAGGGTAGCTGAAAGGGAATCTGGGGGCACATGAGTTAAATCTTCCCCCCACCTCTCGGGCAGTGAGCATCACCTCTGAATGAGGAGATCGCTAGGAAGCTGTTTCATACACACTGGTCAGGAATAACTCATGCTAGGGATGAACAGCCCCAGATCCAGCTAAAGGTCGGATGTGAATGCAGAGAAGCCAGGAATTTCCTGACCTCCCTGTCTCACTCCTCCCAGAATGGCCTGAGCTAACAGGAAGGAGAGAGGCTAGCTCATCTCTGAATCTTTCTCTCTTCATTGTTTGGGTCTGCGTAGCCTCAGCTGGTTTGGAGGAGAAAATGTTCTGGGAACTTCTCATCAGATAGAGTTCACTTGATAGACAGCTAGAGATAAACCTTTCTTTTTTTTCTTCACTGCAAAAGTTCAAGATAATGACATTGCCACAGAAAAATGCTTTCCTATTGCTCGGCAAATGGCAGACTTCACCCTTAAACTGCTTTCTGTCATGGCAATTGTAAAAGTAGCTTGCCTGGGAAAAATCAGACAACAAAGGTCTTGATCTTCAAGTTGTTATTCTGCAACTGGATCCCTTGTGCTGACCTTCACTTCCAGACAGAAGTCGCACACAACTCTGCAGCAAAGGCACAAGGATCTCCAGCAGGATTACCATAGCGCTGGCCACCAAGAGGATGCTGAGTGCTGGCAAACAAATCGTGCTGCTCACAGTGTGTCAGGCATGAAAGACTGCTCACGCTGGCTTCCATTGCTGCCACAGTCTCTCAGAGAAAGAGGATGTTGCCAGGTTCCTAAGACTTCAGCACGGGGAGCAGCAGCTGGTCAGACAAGCCACTGTCTGCAGTCAAAAATGGCACTACGTTTACAACGTTTAGGCAAATGAATCTCTCTAACTTTCACAGAGCTCCAGTTAAGAGAGCTGTGCCATGCAGCCAGGCGCTGACTCGCAGTGTGGAGCCCCTGAGCTATCAGTGATTCAAAGCGGCGTGTTCACACAAGGCCAATCCTCAGCACACTTACTGGTGTCCCACAGCAGTCTGATAGCACAAATGCAGCCAGCCCAGCAGCTCAAGCAGCGTCTGGCCCTGGCTAATTAAGCCAAAAAAACAGGAGGTAGAACCTCCCCGTGCTGATGCAGCCACAGCATTTCCAGCTCTGGCACAGGCTCAGTCTGGGAGGACTCAGGGCTCTGCACGAATGCTGCACTGTGCAAGGAGACTGCGCTTTAAGGACCACCCCAGAACTTCAGCCCACAGCTTGCTGATGGGAGATAAAGCCTGCAGAGGCATCCACACGGTCAGCTTTTGCTCATCTTCTAGAACTATTCATTCCAAACTCATTCTACTGTAATAAGTTTGCTTACAGGAAGACAAAGCTGACAAAAATCAATTTGCAGGAGAAGACCATTAAAGGATTCACAAGAAGGTAAAGGACTATGATGAAGTCTTCAAAAAGTTATCTAACGCCCAGTGCAGGGCTTCATTTCCATCTGCAGACTCCTATAAAATAAATCAATGGGCAGCAATTCCTATTTTACACAGCTCTTCAGATCACAACTGCTAGAATGCCAGTGGAAACTAGCAAGACACATAAAGACAGCACACTGGGACAAATCTGTGGCTGATGCAATCAGAAAAACTCTCCTCAAGTCAGCAGAGGTAGGCTAATTTACATGCTGGTGTGTAACTCGGGATGATTAAGTACAGAGATGCTTTGCTGGGAAAGGGCAATCTCTCATTTGATCCTAAGTATCATCAATCATAAGACTGCAGATAACAAGCAAGTTGAGTACATGTAAATTGTTCTCCAATCAGAAAAGCCCTCTGTCAGAGACTCTCCGTGGCCATTATTAAACAGCAGTTATAGTTCTAACAGGACAGAAATAACCCGTTCTCTTTTGGCTGATCTGCAGCCTTTGCTTCTCCCATGTTGTATAGATAAAAATAAGCCTTTAATGCTTCCATTCCTGGTTTTCCCGAAGAGCTGTAGGTCAGGAAAATAACATCATAGCTCTGGTTTTTGATAACTGAGAAATAGAAGGAATAAAGCAGTCCACTCAGACAAAGAGCAGCAACGGAGCAGTCCAAACTCCCAAAAGCATCTCACAACTGTATTGGATTTTTTAATGCATCACTTTCTGAACACCAAATCCTTGCACTGATGCCAAATTCTGGAATACTCGGGATTGCTTCCGCTGGTTTTGACAATCTCAGCCTCAGCACGTAACGGTGCAGAGTTAGGCACCAAGAGCCCAGCCCCTCAGCTGAGCTGCAGCACCAGCAGGGTGAGGTCCTCCCCAGCCCGCCTCGCCCTCACCAACCAGCCATGCCCGCTCCCCCATGGTAGCACTGGTATGTGAGCAATTTTTATGAGAGCTAGTTCAAGGTGCTCTTTGGGTGGAAACCTAACACTTGTCGTGCACTAGCAGTGCGAGCCTCATGGCTTATGTCTGCCAAAAAGAGGGAGAGCTGCACAGCCCTGGCCAGGAGGCTCCCGAGCCCTGCACACCCCAAGCTGACCGACCCCTGAAACACAGGGAAAGCAGTTCTCTTGGGAGAGCATACAGCTCCTCAAACCAGAGAGCTCTCCCGAGCACACCTGAGAGCTGGAAAACGCTGCTCACTTCACTGTACTGCAACCTGAATAGCAGCAAGATGTTTACATTCACACCCCACCAGGACTCCTTCTGCTATCTTACCTGCATTTGACCTCGTTAGATAATACCTAACTCTGATTTCCCTAGCTTGTCCTCATTTTTTAAGACAAACTTCACTCGATAGTTTGGCTTCCTGATACAAGTGGAATACACAATGCACATTTGTTTCACCCTCTGTCCTCAGAAAAGAAGGGAAAGTCCCTCTCACATGGAAAACAGTGTCAAGTTTTTATTAGAGCTGGCTTTACCGTGATGATCTGAACCTTCTGAAGAGAGATTTGATTTTATATCTCCCTAAAGTGACTGAAATATTAGCCATACTGTATAAGCCATGATATGGATAATAATATCAAAGAATAACTCAAAAGCTGTCTGCCCAGCAGAATTTAACAGGCTGAGAGCTTGTGTCTTTTTTTTTTTTTTTTTTTTTTTTTGAGTCTTTGGAAGCATAAAGTGGATAAAATGACTCCTCCACTTTTCAGTAACCAGTACTGTTTCCACCACCTTCAGAAACTCTCACTTTTGCTACTGTATTCTAAGGGAATTCACATGCCACAGGAGAGAGGTGTCTGCTGCTTTGACTATAATCGTGACAGCCCCGAAAGAATGCAAGAGCATGAATCAGAGGGACAACCATGAGTTGCAAACAAAAAAGGCTCCTGTTTTCTCAGAGACGACAGAATAAACAATGATCAGAAGGAAACTGGAGGATGTGACAAAAAAAAAAATGTGGTTAAAGTTTGAAAAATACCAGCCTAGGCACAGAAGTTCATTTCTAAGATCCAGAGTCAATGCAAATACTTCAGAGATGCCTTTTGAATGACACGTTAAGTAGTCGTCTCCAGTTGCTGTCTGGGTTAGACTTTTCAACAGAAGCAGGGAAAATTTTACTAGCAATTTCCTACTCTCATTAACTTATCCTGTGAAGATTCAGTTTCTGAATATTTAAGCTCACAGCATCTTCAACTAATTTGAATGGGAGGAGGACCAACTGGCAAGTCTGGTGGTGCTCAGAAACCTGCCCTGTCACTGAAAAGAGCTCCACACAGGACCATGAATTTGAGCTCTGATTCTGGTTTAGGGTTTGACCCAAACAGCCTCAGGATGGAATTAACTTCGTGAAACTTTATGTATCATGTCTGGTCCATCCTACTTCTTAGCTCTGCCCCCATAAGTCCTGAAAAAGAGATCAGCGCTTCCAGGGATAAGTCATCCTATCACAGAGAGGTAGGCAAAAAGGGACAGCATTCAAACGTACCTGTGACTCACACGTGAAGATAGACTGGCAGCACGAAAGGAGAGGTGAAGACTAGCTTATGACAAACACAGCCTTCTAATCTAACACAGGGTGGTGATGTCAGAATCCTAATCCAAAAACACACACAGGTAAAGAAACCTGGCTGTGACATTCAGCCTGCATGTGTAATTCACAAGTGTCAACTCCTGGAACAGAACAAAACCCTCTCATAGTGGATGTATGAAATAAGTTGACCAGAGAAAGCTTGCTCATAAACGCTTCCAGTTTGTGCTTACACCCCTGTGCTTTAGCACTTTGTAGCTACTGCAGGCCTGATACTGCACAACAGATTCACAAGTTATTAGAAACCTGTGCCAACCTAGGTGACATAATATCCCACAGCAATCAATTCACACTGCCTGTCATGTTGTAGAGTCACTAAAACTTGCTCACCTGCTGCGACGCCTGTGAGGAAGGCCTCCTGACCATCTCTTTTATTTCCATCTCTTCCTTTCCACCTACAATCCAAACATATCAAAATTAGCCCTCAAATTTAAAGCCCTATATTGAACTGAAAAATACATACATACAAAAGCACAACCGAATCATTTTAGTGCAGTTCCATGCCAGGTGTGAAATGGTGCAACCCTTACTCTCAGGCAATGCCAGCACTGGCAGTTTAGCAGTGGAAACTGAGATTTCAGACTAGTGTCATCTGAATATATATGTTAACCTGCAACTGCTCCTGTCCATGAAGTTAATACTTCATTGTTTAACCTGGCTTCCTAAGAAAGCAAGGCTTATGTCAGGATATAGTCTGCAAGAGTGGTTGTGTTGGACAGGAGCTTGCCCTCTGATTAGTAACTCTTGTTTTTACTAGACAAAATTCATAACATTTAATGGTAGGGTCCTAAAGTGCCCCAGAGCTTCATGACAACAATTAGATGAAGCAGAAAGATCTTGTTAACACCCCTGAGTGGAAAAAGGTGGCAGTTCACATCTTATTACTTATCAGAGAATCTGCAGGAGAAAGACTTGAAGAGGTGGCTTCATAGGCAGCCCAGCTTCTTTATTCCACTGCCTGAGGATCTCAGGAATGCTATTTACCATTTTGTCACTAGATGGTATTGTTCCACAGGCTATATTTGAGAGCCTCAAAGGTCAAACAGAGCATGGTACACCAGAAGCCAGGCTAACTGAAGTGACAGCGAAGGCTTTTCTGTGTATGCTCATGCATGCTTTCACATAAGAAAGTTATTAGCAAAATCTAACTGTAACAGCTAAAGGAAAAGAGCCTCGGTGAAATGTAGATAATATAACGCAGTATTGATGAACTGTGCATTTCCTCCATATCTGAAAAAACTGCAGAGATAAGGGGGTGGAAAGATATTGATAAAAAATTGAACGTTTCTGTTAACACACCAAGCACACGTGAGAGGCCTTTTAGTACAGGTCACTCCGACCTGATACAAAATTGAATTAGTCTGACAAATTGCTCATCCATTTCAAAACAGTTGAGAAAATCTGTATATTATGCTAAGAGATTAGTTGTGAGCACAGGCTCGTTCAGCGTTGAAACTGAGCCTCTACCTGTATCTTGAAGGCAAAAAGGAGATGCTTCAGTTCTCGGGCCTGGATGGGTGTAATTTTTGTCCTTTCCATGCTCACCCGACTCTGCTCTGTCAGGGAGAACGCTCTTCTGCAATGTAAATAATCCTTTGAATTAACAGCACGACTCAAAAATTATTCCCAGGAGGTAAATCTATAAGCTCAGCAGCAACAGAGATGAGATTTTCAATACTCCTGCTCCCAAACCTACAGGCCTTTCAGAAGAGAGATTTACTGAGAAAGGCAGAAAATTCCGGCCCAAACAGCACCCTGTCCTCGGGCAGCAGTTATGCTAGGGCTTGTTCACTGGCACTTACCTCCTAAAATTAAATTGCCAAGTCTGAGCTGCTGGTGCAGGCTGCCCCTTCTGTTATTTTGGAGAGTGGCACCACCAGTGAACTATTCATTCAAGCTTAACTTGCTGTCTAACGATGGCCTGCTAAAGATACCTCCTACACTCAGCACTGAGCTGGTCCAGAGAAACCAGGCACAACACACAACTTTGGGATGGCTAGAGGTAGTGGAAGGAGTCCCACCTGACTACACAGATGAGCACAGCTTAGACCTGGGAAAGAAACACCAAATGGAAATGCAAAAGTCTGCAGTTTTCTCCAGTTCTGCATGCGTGCGTTGTGGCTCTCTGTATAATCACTGCCCTCTTCTGGGAGAACATATTAGACTCAGTAAGCCAGTGGATGTACTCAAATGAAATTCACATTATGCCGAAGGATTTGCAGTCTCAGTGCTCAATCCACTGTAGCAATGCTCTACACAAGCTTATTAAACTAGGATTCTGAGCAATTTTTTTTTTTTTTGAGAGCATTTTGCTAGGTAAACTCCATTCCTCCATCAAAAACTGACGAGTTATTTCTATACCTTACTGCTCCCCTCCTCTTCCTCTTCATCGCAGTCTAACCCTTGATGAGAGATCACAGTAGGGTCGTTCTTCTGGATCAGGTTGCTTTCAGCTCTCCCCATTCTTTTGTTTTCAGTTGTTACTTTCACTTTCAAGGTGTGAAACCCGGTGGAGACTGACCCTACTTTCAAGTTGACAGGATCACCATCAAACAACAGGTCACCACGGCTGTCAGCTTTCTTAAAGCCAGGTGGTTGGTAATCATCAGGTGTTACTGCATAAGGAGAAAGAACCCAACGCTGTCAGAGAAACCAAGTTTCAGCTCTCTTTCATCTGCTCTGTAAAACACAAGTATCTATCGACCTCCAGAAACAATGCCAGCCACCAAAAACATGCTGGGTGTTTTTTGTTTTTTTTTTTTTTGGAGGGAAGAAGAGAGATTTCAGAGGAAAAAAACAAACGGAGCAAATGTTACCAGGTGGCTGAAAGAAACAGTAACTTTAGAATGCTGAGATACCATTAACGAACACAACTTTCTGCATTAAAACCAACACACATGAAGTGCATGCTCCTTAAGAATCAAACCAACAAATGAACAGTGAAGAAGGCTGTCCTTTTCATACTGCAAGGCCGCACTCCTTACATGGATTTTCAATTCCTTTGCAAAGAGAGCATCTGCCATCCCTGTGTGTCTAAAGGACTGACTATATTTTACCTCATTCCTCACTGTATCAGCTCATAGATTCCACCATCTCGCTGCCATTTCACCTTTCTAAGCTTTATTAATTTAATGGGGCCCATGATTATCACAGAAGCTGGCAGAAAGGGAAGCTCCCCTCGCAGCACGCGCAGCCATCCACCTACCATCGTTGTAATAGAGGAGCTTCATGGTCAGGGTAATGTCATTGGGAAGTGGGCCGAGGTTTTGCATTAACAGGTACAGCTTACGGATCAGCAGGCTGCTGGCTTGCTTCATGTCCTCGCTGCACACTCCCTTCACAAAGTTTGTTTTGTTGCTACAATGGAAAGCAGAATAACAGAGTTGTTTTCCTCAGTCATGAATATTCTAGATCCAATTACAAACACAGTGCACCCACTGACTCCTCTCAAAGCACCAGCAACAAAGCTACAATGCCTTTATGCAATTCCCAGATAAACAGGGAAGTGAAACAGATTCCAGGGATGGAGTGGCATCAGGAAAACAACAGCTCTAAACGAAGTGGTGTGGTATTTACATTTGAAAAGACTTTGCAGTTGGGGCAATGGACCCCCATTATACAAATGTCATGACTCACTTGTTCGAACATGATTAAAATGGATCAAAGGACCATAAAACAAGTGCCTTTCACCTAAGCAATTCCAGGAATGAGAGGAATGAGGTGAGAATCCCATATAAAGCTGATTCATCACCGTGGCTATTTTCAAGTCCATTTTGCAGATTGAAGAGAAGTGAATTCCATGTTCTCACTTCAATTTCATGTAAGAAAAACTAGCTCAGAAGCACATTTTTCCAAAGTGACTAAGGGGCATTCCTCTCACCTCCTTCACCCATCCAAATGTCAGCTGGCTAGTCTAAGCAAGCAGTCTAGACTGAGATAACTGTGTAACAGAAGTGGGATGAATTGCCCTCTGGAGGAGTTTGTTTCTCTTGACTACAGAGGTCGATGAGATGAGCAGCTTAGATCAGACTGCCAACTTCAGCCAGTTGAAGATAAACTGGATGAATCACTAAGGGACTGAGGAACCTACACTTCCTTAACATTCACTGAAGAGGGGCCTTAAAAAAAGGAGCTTCTCCACTATAAAACTGTCTCTTTGGAAGAAGGCCTCTGGCAGGTAGATGATGCCAAGAACAGGTTGGATGGTATCTAACAAAATCACCCCAAATTGCTTCAAAAGCAGTAAGTAACCTTAGACAAAGGGGAGAATGTCAGGGCTGAACACAACTGATTAAATCACTGGAAGACACAGCTTCATTAAGACTGATTTCCCCTTCCAGTTGGAGCGTTTCAATATGAAAACCGAATGGCTGTTGAACAGTTTGTATTCCCAAGGTTTGGTTAAGCTCCAAAGTGCCAACAACAACACTCTTGCGCTGAGCATGCCGTGTCATTCAAAGGAATCTTGTATGTTTTGGAATGTGGATTGGAAGTGAGGGGGGAAATGCTCGTAACACCAAGGTGGAATAAAGAAAAGCCAGGCCTTTTCTTCCACATCATCTGGAGAAATCATAGAGGGAAGAGTACATACAGAAGGAAATAAGAGTTCCAAAGGAACTAACAGGACAAGTTCTGGTTAAGCATGACAATAAAACTGTGGATTTGATGCAGAAACATGCCAAAGCTAGGAACCAAGGAACTGAACCCCTCTGAAGGACTGGGATCCGTGGCGAGGAACTCCTCCAAAAATCAATCTAAAATAAGGCAGAGGTCATCTAGGAAAATGTTTTCCTTTGCCACTCATACACAAGGACACAAACACATTCCTCGGGAAATGATTAGCTCTGAGTCTGGATGTGGCAATAAACCTTGCAGGTGCATAAAAGTAGTTTTATCAACCAAAGGAGCTGACAGCAAAGATGACACAATACTTTGATCAATGCCAGAACGTCAGGTTACCAATGACTGCAGGTACATACATGACCCAGTGATAGCAGTGTCAGTCACTGGGGAAACAGAACAGAGCCACAGCTCAGGGAATCTGATGCCACAATCTTTGAACCCTCAGCACAGTAGTGAGATTTTGAAGGAGCTGATATAAACAGAACAGCAAGATTACTCAGCCTCTTCTTGACCAGTACTATGGACATCAGTGGATGTTTGGTTCTGCTGTGGGACTGTGGTTATTTCTAGGAAAAAATGACTGATAGACAACAAAAATAAAATAAGGTATTGAGAACCATGTATTCTCCTTCATATCTCAAAAGCTCTCCTCTTTCCTGCACTCTAGTAAGGACAAGTTGACAGCAGCTTTGAAGTGGTATCAGCGGATTCAGTCCACAGGGAACTCCAGATTCAGATATAGTTTAGATTTGCCTAATAGAAAATCCTTCTGTCATGTCATGAATTATTTGGATATGTTTAGAGAAAGACGGGTAAACAGCAAACTCCATGAATGTTTTGGAGGAGCTTCCTGAGGAGCATAAGAGACAGTAGAGCTCCCTTGCTGCTCAGGCCCCAAAACCCATCTTTCACCATTGGCAACTACTGAAGCCAATAAAAAACTAGCAAATTATTTTTCCTTGTTTCGGTTGAAGTCAGCAGCCTTTGACAGTATTAAGTTTAAACTAAACAGGATTTTGCCCTGCTAAACACAGCTGTCAAATATCTAACAGCGCCAAGAAGATGCAAGATGCTGCTGCTTCCTGCCATACGTTTTGCAGCATCACCACAGATCAGAGTAAGACATCCCAGGCCACCCTCACTAGGCTACTCAACCAGAACACATGCACGCAAATGCTCACAGATAAAGATACCGGGAGTGGGATCTTCATAAAAAGGATCAAACCCAGAACAGCTTCATCTGAAAGCACAAGGCTCTCCCATGAGGCTGGAAGAACACCGCTATTAGTCAAGATGGTAGCCAAGCTCAACAAATGTCTTGGTTTCTGCACTGCTATACTGACTAGGGGTGATCTCTTAAGCTGCTTTTCATTCAGTTCTGGTGCACTTCAAGTGCCTCACTGTGCTACATAACAGCATTTCTATTCATCAGCTTGGATGTTCGTGTCCTGTAGAGTGAGTATCCTCAACTCTGATTATATTTACAGCTGCTGAGCGACTCAGACGTGCTATCATCATAAGGGGCAGCTTCTTCCTCAGGCTTCAGGAACACCTGGCTTTCACAGCATGATTCTGAGAAACAAACCCAAACCATTACCTGATGATGTCCATCTCGGGCACCTCCTTTCTGTACTTGAATTTGAATTGATACAGTTCAGTCACTACCTAGAGATTTAACAAGAGCATGAAAAGAAAAAAAAGAAAAAAAAGACACGTACTGGACTGAGAGGAGTCTTTTCATGACTTTAGAAGAAGACAGTATCAATTTAAAGTTCCATTACTGTTTGCATGAATGTTGGTAAGTTTCCTTAACAACCACAACACACCTAGCACTGAAATAATCACAAAAAGTTGCAAACTTCCTGCCCCCTCCTTCCACTTCCTCTGCAAGCCAGACTCCTCAGCCCAGTCCTCTAGTGAGACACCAGGGCCAGCCAACCTCACAGCACACATACATCCTCCCCTACTAAAGGGAAACATGTCAGACTCCATGAGTGATGCGACACCACAGGGAAGCCTGGCCCACAGTTCTGCACAGAGGCAAGAGCCTGCAGGATGGTTCCCACAAGGAATTCAAATTGCACTGCACAGGGAAAAGATTCTGAATTTCACTGGGCTCTGAGTTCACTGAGAGATTAAAAAATATACATTTAGATTATATCCAATTTAAATGAAAAAGATTTGCTATGACTTCAGAGAAGCCAACCACTAGGAAGAACAAACTTCAGCACAAGAGAACGGACATACTGGAGTCCAATCCCAAGTCTATCATTCACTTTTCTCAGAGGCAGTGAGGTTGACTGGGAGGAATCAGGTTGAGCTCTTAACTCCCAGTCTTCCTCAGAAATCCCAGCTTTCCCTCCCTCCCTCCCCCCCAGAGGCTGAGGTGCAGCGCAGCAGATCTGCAATGACTCGGGCAGATTCTGCAGTCATTCCTTGTGTATGCTCTGTGGAGAATGAATGGAAGCAGCACTTCACGCATACATTGTACTGCCAAGTCTGTTTTCACAGGCTAGGTGTAGACAAAGCAGCAGAGGTGGCAATACAACAGAGAACACAGAGAATAAGCACGCGCGCGCGCACACACACACACACACACACACACACAACGCAACGCATACACCCCAGCTCTGAAGCGATTTGTAACTCCTGTCCTAAAGCTCTTTGCATGGAAAAAACAGATCCCTTTTCACCACTCCTTTCAAAAAGATAATAAAAGAATGATTTTGAACTTCCCAGTTCTTCCCTCAGGGAAGAAAAACAAAATTGAGAACATGCCCATTAGTTGCCTGTTAACATCCCTGCCTGAGGCCCTGGATGGGCCCGCAGCCTAGTGCCCGGTAGGAGTGTTTGATCACAATCCAGCTCACTGAGCTGTCATTCTTGAGTGAAGGCAGAAGAAGAGAAACCAGGTCACCAAGCAGCAGTGTCAGGGTAGAATTTAAGCCCACAAGTCCGTTCTGAATAAAAATCTACTCACCCATGCCTTCAGTTGCCCCAAAGATTAATTAAGACTCCTTCTTACCTCCGGTTCCTCGGGATTGGTGTACATCTGTTGTAAGAAAGCACAGTGAGCACATTCTCCCCTTGGGTAACATGAGCCAGTGAAAAACGACTATAAACAACGTTATTTCCAAGTTACAGCAGAGATTGTACTATCTGTAACACGGGATCGGAGAAAGGAATGGCTGAGACGCGGCCTTCCTCTATCAGCAGTCCATACTTACCACTTCAAAGACAGGTAGAAGGCTCACCTGTGTAATTCTGGAGGAATGAGGTTAATTCCCATTCCAATCCTCACAGGTAACTATTGATGCCTGAGATTTAAACGCTCAGATTATGCACAGAATAGGTGTGTAGAATGGCTATTGCTGCTTTACAAAGAACCAGGGCAAAAGATCCCCAAGGCAGCTGCTAGCGTGTGGTTTCCTCAGCATCAGAGTAATAAAGTGAACTCTTACGCAGTGAGAAAACACAGTAGCTTCCTTCTTCCAAGGATGGAGGCCAGAGTTTGCAGGAAGCAATGATAGGGAGCCCAGGAAAGCATTCCTTGGACTTTAAGGATTCAAGTAAGGCCTAAGAGTCAGAGGTCTGACACACTGAGAAGATGTTCCCACGCAGCCTAGGAAGTTCATATTTACCATATTTAAGAAAGGTCATCGCTCTATTGAAAACCACATATATTTTGACTTCCCCTTATAAAAGGCATTTATGGTTTGACACAGTGTTGACTCCAAATCTTTGTCAAGCGTGGTGGGAGAAGAAAAATGTCTTGTATTCATTTACTTACTGCTAGGACAGCAACACGTAACTAAAGAGAGAAAAAAAAGAGAGAACAGAACACACAGTCAATATCTACCCTTAATGGGCCAGGAAAAAATAAGATATCAAAATCTAACTGCCTACACAGAGCGAAGATAGGTACATTCAACAAACCGTGAGTCACAAATCTTTGTTGATGGAGATTCTTCATAGCACAGCATCAGCAACACCTAGTGGCTGCTCTGCTTGGCTTTACTTGCAGTTTCCCAAGACAGCAACGGCATGCTCAGACTTCCTTCCCTCTTGGGACTTTTTCTAAACAAATCTTCAAAGCCTATGTCAACTTAAAACACTTTTACAATAGCACCCATCCCTACCAAAGAATAATATTTGCTCACTGATATGAAACATGCCAAAGGTGTTTAATTTATGCCATAGCAAGAAACTGTCCATGGGTGAGAGCATCCATTAAATATCTTTCTCTTAATCTCTGTCAAATAATAATAAAATTGTGTCTCTTATAAATAGCAGAGGGCTACATACCTCCTAGAACTGCCAGCAAGCAACGAAGTGAGTTCACATTTTGCATTATCACATGCACAGTGCCAGCTGTACCGATTTTTAAGAGCACATGCAATCAGCAGTGCTGAAATTAACACTGCTTCATCTGAACTAGGTGAGAGTTAGCTCGATGAGCAGTGCAGCCAGAGATGATAACTGGTTCATTTTTTCTGTACAGAGCATTTGTGTGTGTGTGAGAGAGAGAGAATCAGCAAGGAATATAATTACTTACTGGCTGGTTTTGTTCTGAAACCAGATAAACACATTACTTAATGAATCACTTTACAAAAAAAGGAATAAAATCCAAACCCAAGAGCAAGCTAAGAGGGTTACAGAAGATAAGAAAAAGGGCAACAGTTTGAAGAAAACAGAAAGCAGAAGCATGAAAGAATCTTTCTCAAGAAAACAGGTACGAAGAGCAAGACCTGCAAGTTCTGACTGGCATAGTCTCAATTCAGACACTGGAGAGTGCAAATGTAGAACAGAACTAAGGGGAATCCCTTTCAGGATGCAAGTGCACATGCCATGTGCAGGCAAGTCTAGAAAGCAGCAGTCAAGGTTCGGTTGGACTCAAGGAATAAAATCCCAGCTCTGAGATTTATATTCTCTGGACAGCCCTGCCCTTACTCCACAGTTGCAAATGTGTGTTGTGTGCACACAGGATCACTACAACAATATAAAGGAGGAATGCAAACACAGTTTTGTCCACATTTTTTGAAAAAAGAATTAAAGTCCATTAAAAAACATGAAAGAACTTACATACTGCTTCTCCAAAGCATCAAAACAACCTTGAATCCTGCCAAGGAAAAATGTTTTAGTGCTAACTGGCGATGTTTATCTGATCATGTTCTGTAAACACACACTGGTCAGATACAGTTTAAAGTCCATCTTATTCTGGAATAAGACAACAGAGCTACTAACATTTTGGTCTTGTAAGCCCTTTTCATGTCAGCCATCAGAAAGATCCCTCATTTGTGCACTGTTTATACATCCAGAGCCCACTGACAGTGACAAGGACCTGAGGCCCAACGGCTGCTCTAAGCAGCTCTGCTCAGAGTTCTGTTTTGGCCCCCAGCTTGCTCTTCAGTGGCCCTCTTCCCAATGACTGCGTACAGAACTTGGCTGAAACTTCGATCTGAAAACAGCCTGACATGTCTGGACTCATATGTTTTCACTATCTGATGTACAGTTTACTGTTAAGTACGTTCTCAAAGCAGCAGATATTACTTGAGGCAGCAACAATCAGATATTTACGTATTAAGCCCTTGCAACTGCGTATCTCCTTATCACAACAGACTCAGCTTGTTGGGAACATGCTGATGTTAAAATGCATCCTAAATAATATATAGCTGTAAAGTACCTAGACACACAGTATTCAGGAAGGTAAAACATTGTACTTACTAAAAAAAAAAAAAAGCTACAAGAATCACTACAAAAGCGAAACTGGAAAATATGAGACAACAGCAGAATCGATCTCATGATTTTCTTTACTCTCACTCCCTACCTACGCTGCCTGTGTGTGCTCTGGAGCCTGACCATGACCTCACTAAAGTCAACACTTCACCAGGCCTTGAGTTCACATGATCTCTGTCAGCTAATTCTGTCTTGCTTACGCACAGGGCCAAGCACACACACTGCAGCAGAGGGAGATGCACTGTCATATCCAAGAGCGCTACTGTGCACAATATTTTCAAAGTCAGGAAGAAGAAGAACGTGAGGGGTAGATGTCTTGCTATTCAGCACAATCTTGTCTTAGTTTCACTGTTACTCACTTACCACTTGACTATCTGAAATGATCCCAGACAGCTTTTATCTTCTCGCAGAATTTTTAGACAGAGGTCTGCAAAACCAGATTTAGCACATAGTTACCATCCTTATCGCAGCTATTGGGCAAACACTGAAACTACCCCAGCCATCCTCCCATTTTTGGATAAAATGCTTTATCTGGAGGTTCTTCCTGAGCGGAAATGTTGGTTTTCCACTGAGTCCCAGGTGGGCTGACACAAGCTTATTGCTGCATTTTCAAATGTCAAAGGCTTTCCCCAGATGATCTGGGTTCAGACAGAATTGCTAGAGTTACAGCTTAATTGTGAAAAACCAACAGCCTCCCTTCTCCATGCCCACCTACTCTGGGATTTCCAAACAACACCGTGATTTCTGCATTCAGACTTCACCAACATCTGTGCGAGATAAATGTCTGCAGAATAAAATAGAATAAACTACTCCTGATATATATATTTTTTTCCACAGAGTGCCTTCTGCCTCTGTTTTAAGGCATTCAGAAACGGCAAGAGGAAATACATCCTGCAAATGAAGAAGTGAATCAGTAACACCTTAGGAGTCAATCAAAGAGCCCTCAAAAGCACAAGCAGGTCTGATGTTAACATTTTTGATTGAGAAGACATTTGAAAGACCTGACTCATAAGAACCAGTGGCTATTCAGGGTTTCCTGTGCCCTCAACAAAGTCCATATAGTACATGTGACCACATTTCAGGATGATGACCAGCTTAAGTGAAAACATGGAGACAAACTGCAATAAATGGAGACATTTTACACCCCACTAACACATCTCAAATGAACAAAAAGATGCTGATGAAGCAAAGCATCACTCTTAGTCTGGAGAAGGCTCAGGGGAGACCTTACTGCCCTCTACAACTCCCTCTCTTGTTAATTCTGATCAATCACATATGGTTATGTGAGCTAGTCAATTTTCACAAGAAGAAAAAAGCTATTCTACTATCTATCTATCAAAGCAAGTTGTAAATTTGAACGCCAAGGGCTCAAAAATCCAAAGCAAAATAACATACACCAATCTGAGCTAATTCTTAAATACTTGGTGATTTCTAAGTCAAGCTCTTGACCTGAGGCCTGACTCACAGGGCTGGTAATAGCAAGAAGCAATTATAAACCAAAAGAAACACGAACAGGAAAGCCACGAGTTGCCAATAGCTCTAGGTCATCTTCTGTGCTCTCTATCTGATGCAGAAGCATTACCTGCATCCAGACTTGAGAAGACCTGTTAGCTACCTTTCTAACAAACTGAATTCGCACAAATATGAGCAGCTGGAAGGTAACCTGTAGAGTGGATAATTACTAAAATACAGTGAGTATGAATAAGAATTCTGAACAAATTGCAAGGGTTACCATCTAAATAGCGAGTTCCATAAGAACTCTCAGGGAACAGCCCTCTCAGGTATGTTACGCAGGAGATTGAGATAGCCAGGAGTCTTTTCACCAGCACCACGGACTGCTGCTTAGTAGCAATTTTGTTGGGGAACAACAGAGATTCCTGAAAAAGAAGGGCCAGGATTACATTCAGAAAAAACTCTCAGCCGTTAGAAAGAAAGGGTAACTTTGAAAGATAATGTTAACACTTCCCTGGTCTTCATATTGCATAGAGAGGACTCATGTCTAACGTAAGTATTTCAAGGAGTGTTACTGACGTGAGTCTGCATGGGTCATACATCCCTCTCAAACGTGGCTGAACATTCCCACCCCTTCCAGCTCACCTACGCAGGCACTCAACAGTCAAGCACCCCTTAAAAACAAAAGTGTGTATCTTTTTCTGCCAGCTCTCCTCTACAGTTATTTGTGGAGTCAAACAAGTGCGTGTACTGGTGAGGTGTTCACTTCCGTACCAAAGTTCACTGCCTGCCACAGCCTTTTGTGAGCTCTGACAGCAGACCAAGCCTGTCAGCACTGTAGGCAGACCTGGTTTTCAGAACGATTTTAACACAGAGATGTAAACAGTATGTCTAAGATTGGAGCTAGTGTAAATACTAAACAGTGCATGATTTAAACAGGAAAAATCCCAGTGGAAAGAATACTAAATTTAGGTCCTCTATTAGATCATTGCTTTACTTCCTGTTAATAAAGTTCCGTGCACACCTAACGAGCCTTTACTTATTTAACCAAATATGTCAAAACTCCATGCTTCCTGAACTCATAAAATTGGAAATATCTGCTTTTTAATTCAACTACAGACAACACAAAGTCTTCTCAGCTCACAAGGTACAGACATGCCAGGCTCAAAACTGAGAGGCATTTCAAGGTTTTTACCTTGGAGGACTTATTCTTCTGCTTACGCATTAAAAGCTGACAAGTAGCCATCACGTATTTCAATGATCTATCTTCCACTTGCAGTCAAAACCTGAAAAAAAAAAAAACTACCAGATGTGAGAAACCTGGAAAATACACAGTCATTGCACTTGTCATCTTCCTTAAAGAACCAGATTCTTTGGACTTACTAAGATTTCAGAGCTAAATGCCAGCTAAAGCAAAGCAAACCATGGATACTCTACAGCGCTGACTAGAAGCCTGTGGAAGGAGAGAACCCTCGCCATTCACTGGCAAACCATTGAGCCTATTTGAAATTCAGGGCCACAACTACCTGGTGTCAGCCATTGCTCTTTTAAATTGGATTTGTCATATTCCAAGCCTCAGTGTTAATTCCTACAACCATTAAAAAGCGTGAAGGGGGGAACTGAAAGAACTGGAGGTCTGCCAACGGCAGCCAATATTTTAGCAAGAGTAAGCAGGAATCACACCAACGTCAATCTCGGACAGAGCAAAGGAATGATTCTTCCGGGACACCTTGAAAGAAAAAAAGAAGGAAAAAAGAAAAGAGAAGTCTGTCTTGTACAAACGTAAGCAGGTCTTGCTAAGCACACCTGGATTGAAGAGCAAAGGGGTTTTTTTTGGGGGGGTGGGGGGTGGAACAGGCACAGAGAGCTGACTGATAAAGGTAATAACACAGACACGACATATTTCACGCTACAGAGAGGCTCCCGATTCAGCAAAAAGCAGCATCTCAATGAAAAACTTCCACAAGGTGTAATGAACCTCCACACCACACCTCCGGCACTGCAGGGACCGCAGCCCGCGCTTCCCGAGGAGAAACAATCCCTTAAACCCAACCTCCGCAGCCAGCTTAACTACGGCCGATTTACACACAAAACCAGAGCCACGTAGGCCTTGGCGGCCTCAAACACCGCAGCCCCGGGGCCACAACGGGACGGGGAGGAGGAGGAGAGCGGCAAACCGCACCTCACCGCCCCGCCCCGCCCCGCCCGAAGCGCGGGCTCGCCTCAGCGCGGCGCCGTCCGCCATCTTGGCGCCTGAGGGCGGCCCTGCCTGCATTGATGGGGCCGTAAGAAGGAAGGGACGGGCTTCAGACTCACAGGGTTGGAGGAGACCTCGTGGATCTCTGAGCCTGGCAGCCTGGCCTTCAGCCCGCAGCCCCTCTGGTGCCAGAATTCAGACAACACTGGTGTAGCCCCTCTCTCAGTAAATTTTCCCAAGGGCAGTGAGGCGCCAGCACAGGCTGCTCAGAGAGGAGGTGATGTCCCTTCCTTGGAGAGACCCAAGGTCAGGGGATGGGGCTCTCAGTACGGAGCTGTGGGTGTCACTGCTCGCTGCAGTTGGACCACAGGGCCTTGAAGTGTCCCTTCCAACCCAAATGGTTGTATGGTTCTGTGATTCCGAGTTCACGCCGGGGCTGGGCACACCCTCGGCTTTCAGCCCACGTGCAGGTCTCCAACATCAGTGCCTGTAACAGCACGTTGGTGGCACGTGCGTTTGAAATTGTGGCACTGTTGTCAGCATGTCACCGTGAGAGGAGGTGTGGGTTTTAAATTACTCAAAGCCAGAAGGCGTTCTTACAACATCCAGCCACTTTCCCTAGGGAAAGGGAAACAATGTTAGACCGACTCTGACATCAGAGACTTCGTAAGAAGTAGATTATTTCTGGAGCTTTTGTCACAACCCAGGGATCCTGGGAAGGGAGATGAGTCCCCTTTTATTGACCAAAACCTTATTTACAGAATGGCTTGTGTTGGAAAGGCCTTTACAACCCCATCCCAGTCCCTGCCCTGGGCTGGCTGCCCCTCCAGCTCAGGCTGCCCGGGGCCCATCCATGGCCTGGAGCACACACAGCTCTGCACAGCCTGGGCCAGCACCTCACTGTCCTCTGAGTAAAGTTCCTAACATCTCACCTGCCAAACAATAAAGAATTGTAATATAGAATAAGAAGAACAACCTGCCTAAACCATTTCTTCCCATTCCCAGGAGTTCTGTTAAGTTTTTCTTCTCATCTCATTACAATTTCCAAACGCATTATTCCAGGCAATCCACTGGGGATGCTGCTGCTTGCAGCCCCAAGATTGGTCCCCCAACTCTGGGAAACTTGGACAGGTGACCACGATTTGCACAACTGCTATGGGCAGACAGGACATTTCCTGAGCACTTGTGCTTTCCAGGCCCTTTTCTGATCTCTCTCCAAAGACCTTTGCCCTAGTTCAGTCAACAACAGCTGCTGAAAAGCTCCTCCCCAAGGGAGGAGAAAAGACAGGGGTCATTTTCAAGAATAATATAACAAGGTTAGAAGAAAACATGAAGCAGCACAGGTGATAGCGGTCGGGGTGACGTGCTGAAGCCTTGCAGTTATGTTTACCTTGGCTCTGTGCAGACTCGGTGCTACCTGCAGGCTGCGTCGCGGCTGGGAGAGGTGCCAAGCCTGGAGTTTTAGAGGATTCAGCACAACGGCGGGACAAGGCCAACAGGTCAGCCTGCAGGAGAAGCAAGTGGGAGGAGATCTGGAAATGCCTGCTGCAGGAAGAGAAGCTGAGACCCTCTTCCAAGAGCGGCCTGAGCCTGGGAACCAGTATTTGGAAGATGCTTTGCTTCGGAGTTACCTGGAGGCACACCTTCCTCCCAAGGTCTGACGTTTGTGTCTGTGTGTGTGTACACACTGCAGTTCTGGCTGGGTCACTGTTGTTGAATGGGATGTTTCTCTGAGCCCTTTTTGTGCCTTCTGTGTTCAGCTGGGGGGGGGGGGGGGGGGAGGGATTTTAATGAATCTTTAAAACTTGTTGTCTGCGTAGGGGTGAAAAACATTCCTGGGACAGAAGCAGAAATAGAAAGGGCCTAGTGGGTTCCTCTGGTCTGGGTGTTACAAGGAAGAGTGTTTGGAGATGGTCAGTGTATGCATTTATTACCTGGTCATCCAGAGTAAGAAATTTCAGAGAAGGGGAAAAAAATGGAGGAGCATCCTGAGTCTGCTGTGCTCTTCCCCTCCCCTCTCCCTGGGGAAGAGGGATTTTCAAGGAAATCCTTCGCCAAACAGAGTAACAGGGCCGTTCTCAGTTGTATGCTGAGGAGCATGCAAAGGCCCTTTGGGGGCTGAACAGTCCTTGGCTTTTCTGAGTTGATTTTCAGGGTGCGAAGGCTCAGCACAGAGCTGCAGGGGAACAGAGAGGAGGAGCAGGAGCCCACGCTGCCCTGTGAGGTTCTGTCCTGCAGGATGCCCTGAGGCTCACAGCACCGCCTGTGCTCTGCCGTCCCCCCAAGGGATACAGCTTGCCTCACTTCTCGAGAGCCAGATCTCATGGAGCTGGATCTGACCTCTGCGTATCATTGCAGCAGAAGCACAGCCTGTAAAGCCGCTGTGTGAGTAAAGGAGATGTATCCTGGCTGCCAGCTGTGCTCTTCCTGCCCCTGCTTGGACTCCGGGTCGGGAAGGCCTTGCAGTCTTGGGGCACTAAGAGTGTGACAGCAGCAGGAGCTTGCTGTTGGCTCTGCCGTGATGGAAGACAGGAATGAGGCATCCCTAAGCACCGCTGTGGCCTTCCTAAAGGAGGATGCTCCTAATCTGCACCTGATTCTCCCCATTTCCAGAAGAACTAAGAGGGTTGGAGCTGCTCTCCACTCCTTCAGCAGAGACAGAGCGGCTGCGATACCCACCAGAAGGCCGGCAAATCTCCCTTACATTTCTGCGTGTGGTCCCAGCGGGGCAGTGTTGCCTCACTCTGCTCTCAGCCTCCTGCAGCACTGCCTTGCCCGCAGCCCGGGGCTGCTCTCCAGGAGAGGACCCCCCTCTCCCGTCCAGGACGGCAGCAGCAGGCACAGATTGGCACATCGCCCTGAAGCAGACCCCGCCGTAGAGGATGTTGATTCTCGTTGTGCTATTTACCTGTGTTCAGCAGCGAACGCAGATTTCTCTGGAATGGAGTGAGAGATTTCTTTGTTTGAAGGTGATTTCTGGAGAGCACAGCAGGAAGCACCTGGTTTTTTTTTTCTTTTTTTTTTTTTTTAGCGCAATTGTGAGATATCCATTGATCTTTGATTCCTCTGTAAAAAAAAAAAAAAAAAAAAAAAAAAAAAAGCACTATTTGGGGTGAAGGAGACCAGCCAGCAGATGCTGCTGCTAGATGACTGCAGCCTGGAACCTCGTGGTTTGCAGGTGCCCCCCATGTCCTGCTGTGTAGTTTCAGAGTGCCCCGGCTGCGGTGTGTTATGTTCGGATAAAAAAGGTCTGATTTTGTTCCTTTCCTTTGGAAATAAACAGTCAGTTGGGAAAGACGGTGCTTCATAGGTGTGCTCAGGGCCAGAGCTCACAACTGAGCTGTGGTTTCTTTAGCAGAGGTGGATATGGAGGTGAAGGGACTGTTGGTAGTGAGCTGACAGGAGTGTGCTGATGTGGAGACCTGCTCGGTGAACTCGTGTTCATCTGCCCACAAAAGCCTCCAGCTGAAGGGTTCAGAGGTTCTCGTGCAACAGGGATTAGTGAAATCCTTGTACTTTGGATTCTTCAGTTGTCTCTCTGAAACAGTCGGTTACAGTGCAGTGCACCCTGGGGGCATGTGCCCACGGCTCAGGCGGGTTTTTGGCTTGTGGTTTCTAAAGCTGCTTCACTGTTCACCTGAAAGAACAGCGTGTGTTCTGGGGATGGAGACTTTCAGAGCACGGACTGGACAGTGTGTGCTGGACTCTCATTACACAGAGGAGTGGAAGGATCAATCATACGGGATGAAGTGTGATGAGGAGTCAGTGCAAGGGGAAGCAGTGTTTGTATTTCTTCAGCGACACATTAATGTGTTTTATAATTGCACACCGTTCAGTCACAGCAAATACGGCATTCACCTCCACAACTGCAATTACTGAGGAGGAAATGAGCATCTCTTATGGGTTTAGAGAACAGCAAAAAGTGTTCCTCTGTTGAAAATTAATCTTGTTCAGGTGCTTGTGTGACCCCCCCCCCATAACAGTTTTGGACATGTTTTTGCTGGGGGCTGGGTTTCCTAGGTTTAACCATGTCTAAGTCGGGTTGTTTAGGTGTAAAGTTCACCGGGCTCTGGCTGCGGGCAGAGAAGAGGAGCAAGAATCTGCAGAGGGCAATTCTGTCACCTTACCATGAGGAGCTGAGGTAGTGGGGATGAGTCACTTCTCTGCAGGTGATGTTTTCTGTCCGTTCGCTGTGGACAGACTCCTGTGTCCAAGCCAGCCGAGCCTGGCTGAAATGAGAGCTAATGAATCCTTATCCAGGGGTGTTCAGGAAGCTGGTTGCAGAGTGAAAATGTGAATCTAGACACACCCTAGATGAGAGGCAGAAGCTCAAATCAGAGAAGTATAGAAGTAGATTGGAGGGGGCTGGTGCCATGGCAGAGTTGCCAACCACCAGATCAGGCTGCCAAGGGCTCCATGCAACCTGGCCTTGAATGTCTGCGGGGATAGGGATGATTGTGCCCTCTTTCTTTTCCAATCTGATAAGGAGTTAACTAGTGATTTCAGTGGAAGTTTTCCCGTAGAGATGACGGATTTCCATTTTTGGCACCTTTTCCCCTGGCATTCTTTTCCAGCACTAAATCACAGGGTAGCTTTGGTTGGAAGGGACCTCGAGATCATCTTGTCCAGCTCCCTTTCTCATACGCATCTGTGTGGCTCTCAGCCCTGATACAACAACTCTTCTGTCTTTTGTGAAACCCAGAGATGCTGCCAGAAGTCACTTGAAAAAACGATTTTGAAAAAAAAATGTGACAGCTGAGCACAGCTGTGCCAGCAGAGGCCAGGAGACAAGCTGTCCTGCTGTATTACAGAGCACAATGAGCCAAGTGGCAGGAGATCATTAGTGCCCAGAACAATATGGCCAGTCCTTTGCCTTTCCAATTAGGACTGAGGCCCTTTGCCTTCCGAGCCAAGTACTGAAAGGCTCTTGTTGCTTTACAGGTACTGGAGGAGGTGAGCCAGGAGCTGGAGAGGTTTGGAAACCGTCTGCAAACCGAGATCAGACCTCTGGGATGGGAATGCGAGTTGAATCCCCCTGTATTTCGGCAGTACGACGCCTGGGGGCAGCGGGTGGATCACATTATCACCAGCTCAGCCTGGAAGAGGATGAAAGAGATTGCAGCAGAAGAGGGGCTGATTGCTGACGCCTATGAGAGAAGATACTCCAACTGGAGGTAACTGGGGAGAACGGGAGTGACTTGGTGTCTTGCTGGTGATTCTTAGCAGGGTATATTCAGTGTCTGGTAGGACTGAACTTGTTGTGTAACGGATAACAGAAGATGCATGGACAAAAGCACACCTACTGCTGTACTGAACAGCAGTGCCTGTCCGTTGTGATGTTCCACATCAGCAACGATAAGGTGTAACTAATGGCCTCCAGTTGATCATAGTACACTTGGATGCTGCTGTCCTCATTCTGGCGCCTGGCACTTCTCTGCACTGCTCCAGCTTTACATGCATTACTCGTAACACAGAAGTCTGGAATTTTACTTGCAGTTTCATTGTGTTCCAGCCTCTGGAGATGCACCCAGATTTCTTATTTTTAAGAAGTGCACTTGATGTGCACCAGATGGCAAGCAGTGCCTTCCATCCAGCCCCACGCTCACAGTCCCTCTGGGACTCAGAAACATTCTGCTCCACTTCTGCCTTCGTGGCTGAAACTGTTTCTGCTCTCCTGGAAATGAGTGGTCTAACTAACCCATTCGGGCTGTATTTTTTCCCTTTCCTCCTAGTCAAGGAGCTGTTGAACAGCTGCAAAACCAGTCTGTTTTCACTCTCTCTCTCTCTCTCCCCTAGCCGTGTGTACCAGGCTGTCAAACTGTACTTGTTTTCAACCGCCTCTGGAGGTTTCAACTGTCCACTGGCCATGACTGATGGAGCAGCCAAAGTCATTGAGGTATGAGCTGAGCTGCTCTCTGAGGACACAGCCCACGTCCTGGCAGTGCTGGCCAAGCACTGAGGAGAGCTGATCTGCCTTGTGGCTCTGGACGTGGCCCTGCCTTGCTCTGTGACTCAGCTCCATCTCCCCCCACCTGACTTTCTGCTTCAGTTACAGTCTGTGCACCCAGGCCAGCTTTTATGTTTGCATACAGCACTGTGCACAGCGTGGCCTCTACTGCATACAAATCCTGTAGCACTGCAGTAGCTGCAAAGTTGCCCCAACTTTCTTACCACAAGGTTCAACAGCCTTGTTTTCCTGTCCCCTCTGTGAAGCAGCAGTCAAGTGAATGGAGCCAGATCCATACATGTTGGGTGGATCCGAGCTGTCAAGGCTTCCCAGTCTGAAGGTCTGCCTGTATTTCAGTGACACCCTTTGCACTATGTAGCTTGCTATGTGGGGTGCAGAGAAAAGCCAGGCCAAAAAGTAGCTAGTGCTGGGCTTTCCAACTCAAGAAAAACAAGGCACAGGGGAATTACCTTTCCCTGGAGCTGTTTGGGTGCTGATGACATCCAAAGATGTACACAGATGTCCTGGCACTGGAAGCTGTCTGTCCAGCTACGTAGCAGCACAGGAGTTCAGGGTGAGTAGTGGCTCAGCACTGCTCAGTGTAACACCAGCCTTCAGCTTCTGCCCTTGCAGTGAGTCTACATTCAGGCCAGGTGGTTTCGCCGATTGTAGCAGTGCAAGCAGATGCACTGTAGTGCAGGACACTGGGGGTCCTGCTCTCCTGCTTGCAGATAATCCATTCTGAGCCTGGTGGGGATGCTTGTAGGACAAACCAGTGACAGTTAAGGCAAATGTCCAATTCCATTTACTTTGGTGTGACCTTAGTTTCTTTTTCTTCCCCCAAAACAGTCACTAGGTACTCCTGCATCTCTGAAAACTGCTTTTGACCATCTGACATCCCGTGACCCCAGGAAATTCTGGACCTCCGGGCAGTGGATGACTGAGCGCCGGGGGGGCTCTGATGTCGGTATGTGCACTGGGGTGGGAAGCAGCTCGGGGTGTTGGTGAGGGCTGAGAACATGAAGTCATCCAAATCCTACGCACAGCACTGCGGTTTGCCAGCAGAAGGCCCAGCCTGTGTATGCTGATGCTTGTGGAACGTGCTGCACAGAGCTTTGGTCCTTGTTCAGCACACTGATATTTAGCCCTGTGATCTGAACCGTGAGCAAGGCGGTCACACCCAGCCCAGGTGGGACTGAGGGAGCATTCTTGACCTTCAGCATTAGTCCTTGGCAGATGGTTGCAGTAGCATGACGGGCTGGGAAACCTCAGGACCCCATTGCAGGGACAGATTGCAGAGAGGGAATCAGCTGCCTCTGGGGAACGTGCGGTTGGTTTCCCAGTTGGAGAAGTGAAAAATTCAGCTGTGGAGGGTGAGCTGCAGAGGCGACCGTCATTGTAGGACTCCTGATTCCGTGATGTCCTTTGTGGTTCTTGGCTGAGGTAGCTCCTAAAGGAACGGAGGCACTGTATTACAAACCACAGTACGTGTTGCTTCCAGAGCACTGCCGTTACCATTGTTAGATTGGGCTGTTGCTGGGAAGGCTTGGAGCTAAACAGAACGTTGTTCTTTTCTGCTGCTTAACTTTGGCTGCGTTTCTTATCCAGTGTCAGGAAAAGAGATTAGCAGCTAATCCGTATTTCATCCGGATAGCAAGGGGTGACTTCAGAAGCACTCCTGCTTAAACTGAAAATCAGCATTGATTGATACAGAAGTCCCTGTAAAGCCATGATCTTCTGCTCCTTTCCTGCAGCTAACGGCACAGAGACAGTGGCTAGGAAGCAGCCAGATGGCACATACCGTCTCTATGGTTTTAAATGGTTTACATCAGCTGCTGATTCTGATGTGACCTTAACCCTCGCCAGGATAGCGGACGCTGAAGGACGTGTGAAACAGGTGTGTTGTGTGGTGGAGCGCCTGAACGAGGAGGGGGACTTCTAACTTCCTTTTTTCGTTGTCATGAAATCTTTGTGTGCCTCTTTGATGACCCCAGGGTTCCAGCGGGCTGTCCCTGTTCTTCCTGAGGGTTCGGGACGAGGAGGAGAAGCTGAACGGTATCCACGTGCAAAGACTGAAAGACAAGCTGGGCACTCGGCAGATGGCAACAGCAGAGCTGTGGCTGAATGGAGCCAAAGCAGAGCTGGTGCGTGAGCTTTGCACGCCCTTTCCCTAATGCAGTTGCATTGCCTAGCTGAGGGACAGTTCTGTGCAGCGTGCAGGTGGAACGAGCAGCCAGGAACCAGAGCTGATGCTGCTGACACGGCCTCCAAAGCCATCTCTCTGGTTATGCCACGTGGCTAAAATGAGACAGCAGTGTTTTAAAGCAAGCAGATGAATCTGGTGCTGGAGGGCAGACTTATGGCCCGCATCTGTCTGCCTGTAGGCACAACTCTCACTAAGAGGGAGATGCTTCAGCTCCAACCTTTGTTCCTTGGTGGTTTCAGATCTCTGCAGAAGGTCGTGGAGTGGCCTCCATCTCCAGCATGCTGAACATAACTCGGATCCACAACGTCATCGGTGCGGTAGCTTCCATGAGAAGGTGAAGGCAGCGCGGGTCCCCCAGAGCTGAAGGAACAGCTTATGAGCACAAGGGGAGTTTGCAGTGCTCAGGTCGTGCCTCTGTGGGCACAGGTCTGGAAGCCAGCAGTGCTGGGGAGGGCTGGCTGTGGGTGGCCAAGGCTGGTATGCTACAGCCAGGCAAGGCTCATCCAGCGAGGATGGCTGGAAGGGAAAGCCTGGAAAGGGAGTAGGAAAGCTTCAGGTCTGACGCCGTGCGCTGTCTGTGTTCTCCCTAGGATGATCAGTCTGAGCAGGGAGTATGCCCTGAAGCGGGTTGCCTTCGGGAAGCTCCTCAAAGACCATCCCCTGCACATGCAGACAATAGCCCGGATGGAGGTAAGGCTTCCGGGAGCAGAGCTGGGTCTGGAAAAACAGAAAGAGGGCAAGGAACCCCAGCAGCTCCTGAGCACATCCAGCCCCCCTCTGCATGGAAATCAGATGAAGAGAGCTGGGGAATTGCCGTAGTCTAGTGGGACTTGCTGTGATGACGGATGTGGCTTCTCTGCTGAGTTGTAGGTTATCCTAAATGACAGTTACCTGGGAGCTGTTCTGAGTGGGGTGCCAAAGCTCATGCATGCTTCCACTGTGCCATGGCCTCTGAAGTTGGTCATTACCAGCAGCTTCCTAGCAAGGTACCGTGGTCTCCTAAACTGCAGTTAACAGACTTGCAGGGGCGATGCAGACTCATCCAGTGCATCTGGTAGCTCACACAGCAGGAGATGGACTGTTCCCACTCTTCCGTTCTCAGCGGGCTCAGAGAGTTCCCCAGGGGGCCCACGTCACATTCTGAGACGAGTCTGCTGTCATGGTGTACCCACACAGTGCTCACCGCCATGAGGCACCGAGCTTGGATACAGCCTCCAGATGTAGATTTCATCTAATGGTAGATGAAATTAGATGGTAGAATGGAGTGGTATGAATTGGCACTCTGGATCTGGGTCTTGAGAGGAATTTCACACGTGGGCCTTAACTCATGGCCAGGTGTCTCCCAGCTTTGCCTCCACACTGAGCTGTAGCAGCCTGCTAAACCCACAGGACACAGGCAGCTTCCTCCCACTACCAAAACTTCAAAAAGAAGGCACGCAGTTCTCCTCCTCTCATCTTTCCAGGCACTGTTTCTTCTTTTAACTGGTGTAACTCCACTGTTTATCCTTGGGCTGCAGTGGGTTCATGCAAATATTTGAACCACCATTTAAAACTCCTTATGCGGAGTGAAAGAAGACGGCGGCGTCACCCCAACAACTGCCAAACATAACCTAAAGCTCCAGCATCTCCTGCACTACTGCCTGTAGCTGTCTGTGGCCAGAACTTCATCTCTGAAAGAAAAGCCAGATCCCATGTATCCTCACAGCACATCACAGCACACAGGGGTTACAAATCTCATTGCAGCTTGCCAGGGCAGCATGCTGCTCAGCAAGAAATCTGTCAGAGACCTGCAGATCTGGTGGTCAGGGGCTGACCATCAGCTGTGCAGTCTCATGTCCTTTACCGTTCAGAAGAATGTGGATTTGTGGCCTGGGTACCCAATAGAAGCTTTGACAAGGTTTCTGTTGTGTCGTCCCTCTCCTCATACCGGGCTGCTTCTAACTGCTCACTGTCTTTGGCCCTGGAGCCATGACTTTGGGAAGGGGCTGTATTTTGCCACTTGCAGACAGTCTCGTGGCACCTCAGCGGCCCAGGCTGGAATCAGTCTGAGCTGAAGACCCGTGCCAACAGGGCTCCCTGCTTCTCTCTGTGCAGGTGCAGACTCGAGGGGCTTTCCTTCTGCTTATGGAGATCGTTCGTCTGCTTGGGCTTACAGAAACCAACATGGCAAGCGAGCAGGACCAGCTTCTCCTGAGGCTGCTTGTGCCAGTTGCCAAACTCTACACGGGGAAGCAGGTATGCAGTTTGCTCATCTGGAGCAGGGCTGCGTGTTCTGAAGAACTGCAGGGAGGTGTGGTTGGCACAGCCAGCACGGGGAGCAGGGGGCAGCACGGTGGCTACTCTGTGCTGAGGCCGGATGTTCTGCTGGGGGACTTGTCCCCTTGCTCTCAGCACCCAGTGTGAGAACAGACAGAGCAAGCACTCTGAGGTACTGCATGTGCCACTGAGGAACGCTGCTGAGGCTTTAGCAGAAAGTCCCTGTGCTCCAAGGCTGAGTTGGGACCCTGAGCCGCAGGAAATACCCTTCTCCTAGGTATGAATAACTAGAAGAGATATAGCAGTGTAATAGCATTCGTGTTCACTCAAGGGGTCTGTCCCCTTCCTGATTCCCATCAGCTTAAATACACAGAAGCTTACACATCATGGGCAGGTGGGTGCTCAAGATTCTCCTGAAATGCAGGCACTGGCTCTGTGCACCAAGCAGACCACGGGTTTACCCTTCCTTAGAGAGGAGCTTCTCCCCAGGTCTGACTGCTCCTGCAGGTCCCCTCTCGGTGTTGCTCAGTCCTCATTCCCCAGGCTGCACCCCTCATGTGCTGAGCAGCCTGCTGAGCAGCTCGGTGGGACCAGCTGGGCAGGAGCTGCAGGGTGGTGCTTGGGGTTTCTGGCCACTTGCTGTCTGTGTGCACTGGATCTCATGCCAGCTCTCTGCCTTTTGCAGGCAACTGCCGTTGCTATTGAGGCGATGGAGTCTTTTGGGGGACAAGGTTACATGGAGGATACAGGCTTGCCAGTCATAGTTCGTGATGCCCTGGTAAGAAAGCAGCAGGCAAAGCATGCTGTGCCTCACCTCATCCTCCGTGGCTGCCTGCTGCAGACACGCTCAAACAAAAACACAGTCCTCCTCAGACTCACCTCCCCAGCTGTCCTCACCAGTGCTTCCCTCCTCCTGTGGTCATGCAGGAGATCTCTACAGGTTTCCTGGGTATCCTGTGACTCCGTGCCGTGCCTTCCTTGCCTCCCATTCCCCATTCTTTCCTGCAGTGGCCCCGTCAGCTCCTTCGTGCTCTCCTACGGTCTCTTGTACCACACAGGTGCTGTCCATATGGGAGGGAACAACCAACGTGCTGTCGCTTGACGTGCTGAGATCCCTCGCCAAGAGTCAGGGGCAGGTGATGGCCGCGTTCCTCTCCGCAGTGCAGGTGAGCAAAGCACCAGGAAGCCTGAGGAAGTTCTGTTTGTCTGTGTTATTTTTTGTTGTTTTGCTTTGCTGTTTTTCTTTAAGCTGGAAAAACAACACAAGTGTGATAAGTACTGAACCTCCTCTGGGGCTGCCTTCTGCATCACGCCTTTCTGGTTTTATTCCCACTGAAAAGAGCCAAAGGGATCCCACTGCTGCCTCCTTGGCTGCGCAGCTCCCTGCCCTTCCCCGCAGGCTGTTCTTTTAGAGGTGCTCACGCAAAGGCACCCGCGGAGAGTTCAAAGAAGCTGAGGATTTGCTGAAGGTAAAAGAGCACCATCTCATGCCCTCAGGGGCACAGGACCAGGCTGGAAGGGGTGGTCACCAGGTCACAGGGTGTGCCCTCAGGAATCAGAACACCGGGGTGGAGCAGTTCAGGTTACATTAGCACTTGATGTGTGCTCAGGAATCCCAAGATTCCTGCTGGGATTGAGTGGTGCAGACATTGCTTCCCCATTCAGACCCCACGAGAGGTGAGTTCTGGGCCACTCCACCGCGCTCAGCGCTCACAGATTGCTTCGTGGAGCCGGGCAGAGCAGAGCCGGGACCTTCGTGGTCTCCTTTCTACTTCAGCAGAAGGGAAACTGGGAAGTGAACACAGGGGGAGGGAGCAGAGCAGAGCAGAGTGTGGTGTTCCGTGTGAGCTCGTGCTGAAGGCCGAGGCTCCACATCTGCCCCAGCGCACCAGCCGGGGCCTGGCTCCTCGCCTGTGCCGCGGTCCTGTTGGGCTGCAGCCCGCGGTGCAGCTCTGCCCTCCTCCGTGAGTTCTTACGTCCTATCGCATCACTTCTGGTGGTGGGAAGGTCAGTTTGTCTACCAAACAGGAAGGCCACATCTGCTCACAGGCAGGACTAACGAGCGTACCCGCTAATTAAGCAGCTAACCTACTAGCTTGGTCTGATGCTGAAGGCAGTGGAGCAGAGGAGGGGGTGGTAGGCTCTAGAATGACCTGGGAAGAAGCGGCCCTGCAGGCACGCTCTGACGGAAAGCGGTTCCCAAATGCCAGGCGGCGTGGGCTGCGTGTGCTCACAGCACAGCACTCACCGTGCCAGCTCCCACCCGAGCTGCGGGGCCGTGTTTGTGCCCTGGGCTCATTTGATCCTCGCCGGCGGCAAGCACCGAGCCCACGGAGCTCCTGTGCGGGGCTGCAGGGCGCTGGGCCCCGTGTCCGCGCCGCAGGAAACTGCTGTCCTTCCCCTGGGGTTGCTCCGCAGGAGAAGCTGCAGTCGGCGCGGAGCGGAGCGGGGCTGCAGTGTGCGGTGCAGCGGGTGCGGGACGGCGCTGGCCGGCTCGCGCAGTGCTGCCCAGGAGCCGTGCCCGTGCAGCTGGCAGCAAGGGACTTCTCCTACTCCCTGGCGAGGATCTACGCAGGTAGGGAACGCTCCGTCGCGGAATCGCGGAGCAGTTCAAGGCCGCCCGCGGCCCGGCCGTGCTCACACGCAGCCGCGCTGTCTCGCAGGAGCTCTGCTGCTTGAGCACGCGGCCCGGCCCGGCTCCTCCTGCGCCGATGTCTCCGCCGCTCGGAGGTGAGATCCGCGTCCGATCCGTGCGCTGCTCCGCGGGGGCGATGCCGTGCCCGCAGCCAGACCTCGCACCCTGCGCCGGTTCCGAGCCGGGGAGCCGCGAAGGAGCGCGGCTCCGGCAACGGCTGCGGTCCTCCGCGCAGGTGGTGCCGGCAGGAGCTCTGCCCCGTGGCCGCGGAGCTGGGGAACGGCAGCTACGGAGCTGAGGAGTCGGCCATGGACAGCGCGCTGGTGTACGCCGGCAGCAGGCTGTGACGGCGCGCTGAGCTCCTGGCGGGGGTCGGTGCCGCACGGAGGTGCTCCCATCTCCGGGGCAGCAGTGGCTGTGTCCGCACGAGCGCTGAGGTCCAGAGCAGCTTCGAAATAAACACGTGCAGCGGCCCCACTTGTACAGTGATGGAATTAAGATTCCCCCCGCCGTGCCCGCGTCCCTCAGTGCCGCATCCCCACAATTGTGCAACGCCTCCAGGGACGGTGACCCCCCCCCCCCCCCCCCACCGCTCTTCTGGAGAAGAAATGCGTCCTGATATCCGACCTGCCCCTGCCCTGGCACAGCTTGAGCCCATCACCTCTCATCCTGTCGCCGTTAGGAGCAGCGGCCGAGCCCCGGCTCAGCACGGCGCCCTTTCAGGAGCTGCAGCAGCTGTCTCCTCCGGTCTGAGCCATCCCATCTCCCTCAGCCGTTCCCTGGAGGACCCCAACGTGTGCAGTGTGTGAGCACAGCCACTCTGCTCCGTGTGGGAGGACTCGTGGCCGTGCAGGGAGCAGTGCTGCAGAGCCACGGCTGCCAAACCCTTCTGAACCAAACCCAGCGCACACGGAGCCGCAGAGAGTCGGTGGGAGATGCTGGGATGTCCTCGCTGTGTTTTAGGCAAACGCTGAGTGATCAGATCACCACCGCATGCAGCTCTGGGTGCTGACAGGAGAGCCGTGCTGTGCCTCGGCCCTGCTCGGCTCCGCGGGCAGCACAGACGGGCGAGAACAGCGCACATCAGAGCCAGCAGCGCTGCCCATGGTGGCTCCGCAACAGCCCCGGCAGGAACTCCACCGGCGCTGGGAAGGAAAACAGCTTCTGGCCTCCAGAAAGCTCATTCATTTCCTACGTGTGTGTCACAGCGGTGCTGCGATCCATACCGACATAAGTTGTGATACAAGCTGGAGATCGGGATCCCGTAACGCTCCACCAAAGCAAACAGCGCTGCACGGCTCTCCTGTGTGCCCTGCTCACCTGTGTGCCCTGCTCACCTGTGTGCCCTGCTCACCTGTGTGCCCTGCTCACTGCGTGCCCTGCTCACCTGCGTGCCCTGCTCACTGCGTGCCCTGCTCACCTGCGTGCCCTGCTCACCTGCGTGCCCTGCTCACCGTGTGCCCTGCTCACCTGTGTGCCCTGCTCACTGTGTGTCCTGCTCACCGCGTGCCCTGCTCACCGTGTGCCCTGCTCACCTGTGTGCCCTGCTCACCGCGTGCCCTGCTCACCTGCGTGCCCTGCTCACTGCGTGCCCTGCTCACCTGCGTGCCCTGCTCACCTGCGTGCCCTGCTCACTGCGTGCCCTGCTCACCGTGTGCCCTGCTCACTGCGTGCCCTGCTCACCTGCGTGCCCTGCTCACTGTGTGCCCTGCTCAGCCCGGCGGGCTTCGTCCGGAGGAAGCCACGCGGCAGAGGCGGTCGGGAGCAGCGGCTGCACAGTGCCGCCATGGGGAGGCAGAGGGCGGCACGGGGCGAGCTGGGCACCGCCGGGCACACCGCCGCGATCCTCAGCCGCTAACGCTGCCGCCGAGGCTGTCCCTGAGCCGCACACACCGCTTTTCCACAAGGAGATCCCGGGAAGAGCAGCACGGCGTGCCCGGGTGCGAGGCAGCCCGGCACAGAGCAAGCTCCGACCCTCACAGACGGGTGAAGCAGAAAATCCCTCTCCCAAAGGCGCCCGGGGCAGCAGCGCTGTGAAGGAGGGGGCTCCGTTACGGGAGGAGGAAAACCCCGCAGCCCTGAGCACTGCAGCGCGGGGCCGTGCCCAGCCCGGGACGCCCGGAGCCCGACTGCTGCCCCACGGGGGGGGGGGGGGGGGGAAGGCAAAGAATCACAGCGTGCGGCAGCCAATGCTCCCATGCAAAATTCTAAACTTTATTCACTTTTATTTATATATTTAACAACTCTAAAGTATTTACTTCTCGCTTCGACAAAAATGAAAAATATAGGAGCACTTTACTCTCTGTAGGAGAGACAGGTTATATGTACAGCTACGGAGATACCGCTTCCTCCTTTACATACAAAGAAAAATAATATTAATAAAAAAAGTGCTTCATCGATCAAAAAAAGACTACGGGCGGCAAGCGTTTATTCACACTGTACACAGCAGAGCCGCAGACCCGTATGGCAGCACCGGCCCCTCCGCTCCGCACCCAGCGGCTCGGGAGCGAACGGACCGTAACTCCGCAGAGATCCCACTTCTCCTTCGCTCTCCTGCCCCGCTGAGCTCCTCCTGTGCCGGGACAGATCCGTTTCTGCCGCGTGGTGCTGCCGCCATCCACACAGCCCCGTGTTTCTTTGCCCGTCGGACCTCAGGTGGTTTTCTCTGGCCCTGCGGACCGTGAGATTGTGACACCGCGGGGAAAGGGAGCGCTTCCCTTGCCAAGAACTGTGAACGGTGTTTCTGAGCAATCCCTGCAGGAGCGCTCTGCCCTTGAGAGCAGCACAGGCGCTGCAGGGCAGCGGCAGCAGGGCGAGAGCTCCGAGCCGCGCTGCCCCACAGCGGAGAAGGGGCCGAGTACCTACACTCAGTTCAAAACACGTTCAAGAGATCCACGCTTTATTGAGGTGACTCCAAAAGCAACTCACGTCGGGGCGGAAGGAAGGAGGGGACTCCACGCTGCGCTGAGGTGGGCTGACAGAGGAGCACACGGCAGCACTCCGCAGGGACAGAGCCCGGCGTGAGGCAGCGCTGCTGCTGTGCCTGCTGTGCCTGCGCTGCCCCACGGGGAGCTCGGTGCTGAGCCCAGCAACGCGCAGCGGGACGAGGGCACAACTCCCAAGGGCCTCCACTCTCCTGCCTGGTCTTAAAAATAAGGAATTGCATTTACAGAACTTCAGTGCCAGCGTGAAACCGAGCTCGGCTCGGCAGCCCGGCCCCTCCTCCCCTCGCCCCGACGCCGTGCGCAGCACCCTGCGAGCGGTTCCCCCTCACGCAGCGAGGACAGCTAAGCCCACTCTAAGAACAGAGAGGGAGAGTGCTCTCTTGGGAAGGAGATTCCCCACTTCTTCTAGCAGCAACGAACTCCAAACAGCAGTTCCTTGTTTGGAAGTAACAGGAGTGATTGAAAGCGGCGGTTCCCCTTGCACGCCGGCTGCGCTCATTCCCATCGTCTCCTTTCCTCCGAAAAATTGTCTGCAACGCAGTTCAGCAGTGGGGCAGTGAAATACAAAAGGGAAACGTGGCTGTGGTGCCAGCTCCCTTCCCACTTCTACAATCCTCCAGCAAACAAGCAAACATATATATATTATTATATATATACACACGCGCAGGCGCATACACGCACACACACACACGCGACAGGACAGAAAGGAACGGGGAAGGGCTGGAAGAGGAGGTGCCCACGCTCCAGCAGCACGGCACGGCTCCGGGCAGCGCTCCTCCGCCCTCGTCCTTCCAGTCTCAGCCCACCGAGGTCGCACACCTCTGCCTGGGGTGGGCCTTAGTTGGATGTGGCAGTGATGGGTTTGTCCAGTTCAAGGTCAAGGCTGGCGCTGCTCGGGTGCAAGCTGCTGTAGCATGACTTGCAGACTCTGCTGGGCTCGAAGAGCTGCTGGCTAGGAACTGGCACCTTCTGGTTGCAGCAGCTGGAGCAGAAGACGTTCCCACAATTCCTTGTGTCGGGGCAGGAGAAACGGAAAAGACAAAATTAGCAGCGGTCTGACAAAGTACCCCGAGCTGTAACATTACACTTCATGGCGCTGAGGGCCCGGTCCTGGACAACTGCCGTCCCCCAGCAGCAGGACGCACGGACAGCCCCCCTGCATGGCTTCGAGGAGCGTGAAGAAAAGTGCAGCAACGACGGCAGCTCACAGTGCTGCCCTGCACACTGCGCCTCGTGCCACACCCGGGAGCTCCCTGCCTGTGGAGCGGGGCTGTGCCAGCTCACACGTCCTGCACGAGGGGCTGCACGCTGCTGCCCCCACTGCCCCGCAGCACCAGGCACGGCACGGACAGAAAGCAGCAGCAGTTGATGCCATCCTCCCACTGCACCGTTCCCCAGCTGCGCTCGCACCATCCCACGCTCTGCACACAGGGGACGGGCTCAGTGAGGACCATGCAAAGCACGGGCAGGATCTGGGCCGCCATGCTGAGCGGGACACGCGGCGCATGCAGCTCGCAGGGTTACACTGCAGTGTGGGGACTGTCACTGCTGCTCCTGCAGCGCTCCCAGCCCCCTGCTGCGCCCACAGCCAGCCCCGGCTCTGCAGTTCCCCTCCACCCCCGATGCCTTCCTCATTAACTCTTTTCAGCATCAGGACTTTATGGCTCTATAGATTCGTGCTGCTGCCGAGAGTGCCAGAGAGCTCTGCTCACAGCCAGCGGCTCTGATTAACCCTTCAGTGACAGAGCCCCCAGATGCTGGCACTGATGGAAACAGGCAGCACAGAAATCCCATTTCCCACCGCTGATCCTTCAGCCCTGCACAGCCATCGCACGTCTAAAGCTGCAGCCAGCGCGTGGCCATGGCGAGCTGAGGACAGGGCTCTGGAAGTCTTCCTCAGGAGTCTGTTAGGAGTTGCTACCAGAAAAGCCAGCAGGAGTGAAACCAATTCACGAGGTGTTACCCATGCAGAAAAGCAGCTGTCAGCTCCTACACCTGCTGTTCAAAGAGCAGTTATCCCACAAAAACGCGGATGGACGCGGTCAGAAGCAACCAGAGGGACTGAAACAGCCACCTGCCTGCTGCAGCTCACCTGCTTCCTAACACACACCTGTCTTATCTGTGTGTGACAGAGGACAGCGTTCTGAACTGCCCCCCAGCAGCACTCTTTGTGCCCCAGTGCTCCACTGAGACGTTAAAAGCACAGAGCAGTGAGCTCCCCCGCTGGGGGCATTAAAATCACACCACCCAGACCTCTGCGCACCGAATCGCCGATGCTGAGCCATGTCGTGAGGCACTGCTCTCTGCCAGCTCCGCAACACCTCTTATTGCCACAGTCCTTCCAAAATCAGTGGCAATTATTTTTGTCAGCCTATATGTGCTTGCACGGCTTGACAACGGGTTGACCTCACCCCAAATTAATGCAGAAAGGGCAAGAATCGAAAATAAGAGACGAACGAAACGCGTGGCGGCTCAGCTTGAAGGACAAGCTCTTCCCAGGCAGCACTGAAGCATTCTGTTACTCAAACACACGACTTGCTGATGGTGAGTTAGTGCCATCCACACCACAGTCCCAGCTACCACAAGCCAAGCCTCGGTGCCCTCCTGTGGAAACAGAAGCCTGCTGGCACCAATCTGACACCCAGGCACGGTGCAGCCTCACACTGCTCATCCGTGGTGCTTCCAGCCAGGTGGAGAACGGGAAGAGACTGAGTTAGTTTGGAGAAGTTACCAAGAAAACGCAGACAGACAACAGACAGAGGCTGCTGTAAATGCTCACCAGATCTGATCAACACGTTCAGTGCCCCTGCAAGGAGGGAAGAAAGAGCTCAGAGGGGAACAGCAACAGAAGGAAACCGTGGTGATGAAGGAAGATGGGTGCTTTTATCCTGATCGCGTTGGAAACGTGTTCCCAACACTGTGACCCCTGGGAAGCTGGTGGGCAGGCTCAGGCCGGTCACTGCAGCAACGCACACTGGGCAGACACTGGGTTTTCGTGGTGGTCAGGATGGCAGCTCTTACTGCTCCCTACCACGACCAAGGAGGGCTCACAAGGACAGCTCACAAGCACAGCCTGTTCAACCTCCGTCAGCATTCACAGAAAGGAACAAAGACACCAAGGGGAAATCTGCAACAGAACTCAAAACCGAGTCAGTCTTAACTCCTCGTGGTGTCCAGAGTCCAGGCCTGGAAAACTGCAGTGCGTGTGAGCTGGGCTGGGGAGGCTGGGGGCAGGGAGACAGGGATGGGGGGGCAGCTCACAGCAGATACCACCAGAGAAGGGATGCGTGAAGATGTTGTTTTAACTCTTCTGAAAGCCCTCGGGTGTGTATAACTATGCTCTGCAACTGGACCTTCCACTCGAAGCCGTAAGACTCACTTGGGTAAGTTTGCACGCACACAGTGGATATGAAACTTGAAAACAATCTGTCTCGTTCAACTTCTCATTCCTTCTTCCCTGCTTTGCTCCTCCGTACAAGCATTGCAAGTGGAGCAAAGTACAGAAAGGACACAAGATGCTTAGGGTTCTTCACTGCTTCCAACAGCAGTGAAGCATCAGAACACGATGACTGCCATCTCTGCAAGTGACAGTTCTTGTAATCGTATTCTCACGTCCAGAAATCAGGAATAGGGATTTGTTTGCAATAAAACTAAGACAGAACTGCAGATTCCCAAAGCTCGAGTACCACCTAACCCAAAGGCCCCATCCCGCTCCTCGTTAAGCTCCCACGACCTGCACCACCTACTGTGGCCTCTGCACCACGACGGAGAACCACACGGAGAACATTTATTTCAGCTTCTCTCACCAAAGTAACCCAATGAAAAGGGAGAACTGCTACAGAAGGCTTTTAGCCAGTCATGGAAAAAACCTGCTGCTCGTGTGTTTGCAGTACTGAATGCAAAGAAGACACACCAGAATTTGTTAAATTATTGTCATCCACTTAAAAAGCTGAAGAGCCAAGCTGCCTCCAAACCCCGCCAGAGAGCAGCCGCTGGGATCTGAGTCAGGGTGCAGCACACACCACACCTGGCTTTTCAGTACAGCGCTGGAGGTGCTGAGCAGACAGCTGGAGCCGAACAGTCCTGTGCTCTCAGCTCTCGGTTCCTGCCACTCACGCTCCTGGTCCAGCACCCACCCATCACCGAGGACCTTCACGGCACAGTGAAGCCCTTCCTGGCTTAGGAGCAGAGGGAAGAACCACGCCCTGCCCCCACGTACCTGCAGTGGTGCTTCCTGCTGGCAAGCCAGAACGCGCTGTCACAGCCATAGCAGTGCGCGGCCAGGTGGTCCGGAAGCCATCGTGTCACCTGCAAGAGGACAAACGTGTCAGGGACAGCAGTTAGACAGCAACAATCCCATCGCACCTCAGCTCACGAAGCCCGAGCAAAGCCTGATCTGTTTAAAAGCAGAAACTCAGCGTTCACAGCACTGAAAGAGACCAAAGCCTTCCCCTGGAGAACTGATGCGCTGAACTGCCCTCAGGTGAACCAGCGGAGCCACGAAGTCCAGCTCCCTGGCTGCTCTCTGTGCTTTAGAGGTGTCCAGGCCACGAGGCTTCACCACGGTCAGCTCAGCTCCCCTGGCTGCTGAGCTCCACCATGTGACAGCACAGCGCTCACGGACACGGGGACTGACGCTGCGAGCAGGAGACGGGTGCCACACGACCATGGGGTGTAGGAGAATGTGAGTGATGATGAACATCCCATCCTACCAGAAGAATATGTGACTTGAAGGGATTCAGTCTGTACCTCTGTGTCCTGTTTGTCCACCTGCTCCCAGCTGGCTTCAGAGAAAATCTCTGTGCTGCAGCGAGACAAGCAGTTCTGATCCAGATTGCTTTCCGAGTCGGGTATAGAAGTCTGTTGGCAAACAAACACAGCTGAACAGAACTATCCCATATTCCTACTTGCACACAAATAAAAGTTGGCCAGCTGTGGGGAGCAGTGGGAAGGGAACCTCCTGCTGAGGAAGAGCAGGCTGTGCCTGCACGGCACAGGTGGATGCCAGCAGCTGAAACCACTGCTCTGAGTGGGACTCAGTGCTGTAGGCTGGAGCGGTTTGTGAGAGGTGAGCTGCACAGAAAGGAGATCCAACAAGTCAGGACTGGGCTCTTTGACGACGGGGGGATGTGAGGTAGAATGGACTCCAAATCTGCTTTCTCCTGAACTAAGCATCACATTCTGACAACACTCGGGGGTGAGTAACCAGAACAGCTACCATCTGTGGCTGCAGTGTCATAGCTGTGCTTCTTTTCCAAGGCTCCTTCGCTTTCAGGATCAATACTGGTGCTGCACACATGCCCTGCTGGCTGAAGTTCTGGAAAACACATGCCCAGTTCCACAGGGACAGCTCAGAACCTGAGCCACGTGCACCCAGGGAGTAACACTTCCTCACTACACCCTGCTCTGGCAGCACTGCAGTTTAACTGACTCAAAACCATGGGGAAAAAAACCCTTACATGTTTTTATGCGTGAGCACTGAGCACCTCTGGATGTACAAAGAAAGCCCTCTTCCTCCCAAGACAAAGCAGAAACAGAAAGCAGAGACGGGGATTTAAAAAGAGGTGATTTTGTGGCGAACATCCCATACCCAGGGTGCGGACAGAGAAGGCCCTCACAAATCAGGGCACAATGAACAAAGCCAAAGCATCAACACTCCTCCAGGGAATCAAACACCCGATGTGAGACTCAGCTGAAAGTGGTGCCCGGAAAGAGCTCTGCCCGTTGCTCTGATGTAACAGCCAAGAAGGTCCTGAGCATGCTTCCCGACAAACGTACCTGGGACACTCCAGCACCTCTGCCACTTCTGCACAATATTACACTAAACAAGCACAAGTTGGAAAGCTCTTAAAAATACCCTTCCCTCTCCCAATCCTGCAGGCAAATAAAGCAAATTAAACGTGTACGTAGGACATTTTTAGCAAGCATTACACCAACCTGGGAACCCCAGGCCAACACTGTCTGACGGCAGCTGAGGGCTCTCCTCCATCTCCCCACACCTCACTCCTCGTGCCCCTCTCCTCCTCCCCCCCCTTCCTCAGGCAGCTCTCCCTCCCTCTTCTCTTTTTCTTGGCTTTGAGCTAACAGAGCAACCACTGCTGCACCTTTCCAACCCTCAGCATGCAAAGCACCAGATCAGAGCTGCATTCCTGCACCAATAAATGGCATTTGTATCGACAGGAAAACCTCCTTCCCATGTGCAAAAACAAAGGTAAAGCACATGGGGTTTTGGCATGAGGCAGTGCAGGTATCTGAGCGTGCCCCGTGACACACACACACAGTGAAACGCTGCACCACGCTCTTGGTCAGGCTGAAATTCACTGAAAACATTCATCATCAGTGATGCCATCCACCGAGTCCGCTGATGATCTGCTTGCTCCTGTTCAGAAAGACCTCGAGGGTTTTACAAAACCCCAACTGGCCAAAACCGCCCCTGCCTGACCGAAGGAGGTCAGACACTGAGTAACAGCCCACTGTTCCCAGCATTTCCACCCCACTTACCACTTCGTCTCCGTAATCACCGTTGAGACGCAAGGAGCTGTTCAGGAACTGGCTCTCCAACCGGCTTCTCAGCTCTTGCACTTGCTTCTTCAAGGTCTCCACCTCCTGCTGATGCCCAGTTTCGATCTGGCGCAGGCGCTGCTGGATGACGTCGGTGTACACAGGCATCCCGTCGTCGTCCAGGTGGCTCCTGGCAGGTTGGTCTGGGCTGCCGGCCGCCTGCTGCTTCCCGAGATGACTGATCATCCATTTCTGGTGCAAGTTCCTCAAGTGGAACTGCACAGAGCTACAGCTGGCAGCAGAGACCTGCCTGCTCAGAGAGGCCTTGATCCTCCCGTCCTCCCCGTTCACACAGTGCCCGTTTGTGGTGTGGTATTTCTGCACGATACCAAGCCCTGCCGGCTTCTCTGTCATCTTGTTCTCAGGCTCCAGCTCTCCGTTACAGACAACCTCATCTTTACATTCACCTAAAGGCAAGGCACAAGGGGAAGGCATCGGGATGTGCGTGCTGCTGCTACCAGAAGTCCTATGTACTTTAGTGCCCAGTTTCTGGAGGTCTGTCTCCCCCTCTGGCCTGTTGTCAATAGTTCGCGAAAGCTCGTCGGCACTGTTGTCCATCTGCTGCCTGTGGCACGCACCCTTAGCAACCAGCTCTTGCTTTGCTTGGCTCTCTGTTAAGGTTTCTGTGGAACTCTCAATGTTGGACGTTCTGTCCTCGTGCAGGCTCACCAGAGGTGAGAGCAGGCTGGCCTGCGACGCGCCGTGCACGCTTTCTCCTCCTCCTTCAGGCTTGCCCACCCCTTCCTCCACGTCCTTTTGCGTGTCTCTATTTACAAAACTCTCTGAAGGAACAGTCTGTAGTCCTTTCACCTGAGGTAACTTCTGGATAGTGTTACTGAGATCAGGATGCTCATCCTGGTGTCCTTTCAGCTCACAAGCACCTTGTGAAACCGGGCGTGGATTGTTCGGGACAGTACCTTTATCCTCGGCCTTTTCACACGCTTCGCTGACATACCCACGGAGATTTTCAGTCCTCTTCTCCTTATCCAAAGCGTTCTCATCCCCTTTACCTGCAGTCTCCAGGCTGCCCCTCAAGTGCTCCTCCAGAATGACATCCTCCTTCGTAGCCTCCTGCAAAATGTTCTCCATCTGCCCCTCCGCCACTCCAGCTGCGACAGACAGCTCTGCCCCCAGCGGGGCCCTGCCCTGTTTGCTCAGCCCGTCCCCATCGAACGGGTCGTCCCCGGGGTTCCCGAGGCCGCTCAGCTCCAGGGACCTCCGGTGCTCTTGCCACTTCTCATTCAGGCTGGGGTCACTGCTCCGCCGATTGGCTGTAGGCACGCTGCTGTCACAGGCTGTTGTCAGATTGTCGAAGGATCTCGTCTTTGGTAGCCTACACAATGCAGACACAACCAGAATACGAAGTCAGGGATTTCTACTTTTTATTTTTGAAGTTCAGCTAACCGTCTGCACACTGGTAGACTTCTGTGCACTGTTATCCAGGAGCGACCATCAGCTCTGCAAAGCAGCTTCAGAACTTTTCTGTTTGCCATTAGGAAAACACACTGAAATCAGAGTTCAAACATTCCCAGAACGATCCCTTTACCACAGAGCACAGATGTTTGCAGTCTGCTCACACCTCCTAATCAACACGTGCAAAGAATCACTTTGCAAACAAACAACAAAGCAAAGAAAGTTATGCAGAAGAGCTGAAATTTAAGACAACCAAATAAAAAAGCATATATCCCACAGCAACAGGAAGGATGCCACAAAGCCAGGCAATGTCCACAGCATAACTCGCTTTCTGAGCTCTCAGATTTACTGTACTCATTACACCCTGACCTCTGAAACTGAACAGCTTTCAAACCTGAAACAAGGAAAGACTGCTTCTGGTCGGTCAGTCAAACAGCCCCACAAATACACCTGTGAATAACACTTCCCACCCAACAGTATTCTCCTCTTAATATCCCATAATAGTCTCTGTTGATCTTACTTTACAGGACGGGATTTCTGAGCTCTAGGCTCACCTGCCCAGGGGCTGATCTTCAGGGCTGGAGCCTGGAACAGGGTATGGGGCACAGGTGTCGTCAGTAGGCGTGGAGGGGGAAGAGCAGGGCAGGTAAACAGCACTCCAGAGCATTAAATTACGCACATGGCACACTGGGTACAGCACCTGAGAGAGAAAAACACACACAACATTCAGAAATGGCAACTGCTTGCCCCCAGGGTGCAAAAAGCTGTCCAGATCCGAGTGGGACAGAGGAGACGGGCAGTGACACAGGGCTGATGTGAATCCTGAATTCATCCTTCTATAGCAAATGCAGACAAACTCTTTCCTGCTATGCCAAGTTTTAGTTTTCCTCTAAGGAACAACTGTAAGCCTCAGCTGTCACGTGCAAAATCCCAGCACAGCCCTCACAGTGAGGTTTGCGGTATCTGATATGTTATAGACAAAAAGCATTGCATGTTTATAAGACTCTGTGCTCCCCTTGTCTCGGTGACCTCTGATGGTCGTTTACACGCCATGCCCACAGCACAGCTCTGCCTAAATGCCAAACACAAAGACCCTGCAAGCTTCCATGAGCCAAACTGAAAATGCAGAAGTATTATGAGAAACAGAATTATCCCAAGTGATCCTAGATACTTCTGCTTAGACTTAAGTTCGGTAAGTTTGTATGTCACCTTATGACACTCCTGACACAGCTCAGTTCTGAAAGCCCCACCTGTCAAACACAGAAATGTTACAGAAAACGTGTTTCCAGCGCTGAGAAATTTCTGAGGTTGCATCTGACATTCCTCAAATATCAGCAGACCTCATGCAAGACTTGAAACATGAAACTAAACAGAGTGCCCCGCTGTAAATATCAAAGAGGAGAGCTGAGAGCTTCCAGAAGAGTGCACTACCTCTGCACTGTACTCATGGTGAGTGAAACCATGGCATGTCCTACAAGCCGGGTACCTCCTAAAGGCATGCGCCCTCCCACGAGGTGGGTGAGGAAGGATACATACAGATTCTGACTGGGAGGAGTAGAGCAGGTTCTTGAAGGCTTTGTTTGCTGCCCGCAGCAATGACCAGACAGAACAGGTCCGTTCCTGAGTGTGTTTTTCTCCTCTCTCTTTCGCATTGTTGCACAGGAATGTACCAAAGAGGCAAGAGTAGGTGTGCTGCACCAATTTGACCTGCAGAGACCAATACAAATACAGTCAGATGGCAGGAAACATCAGCTTAATGCAAGAGTGCTTAAGAAGAAAGAAACCTTTCCCTCACAGGGCAGTGCATTGCCTTCCCAAAGACTGACATATAAATAAACACGGAATTCTTTGCGTGTCTCCTTATGAATAAACTGCAAAAGGATTTACACAGAGGTATCTTTTATAGCCATAACTAAAAACTGAAAACTCAAGGAAAAAATATAAAGGCAAGTACTGGCCCACTGTCATGTATAAAAGTCTTGCTAATTTAAAACTCACAGACCTGGAGGAAAGTTGTAAAACATTAATGCAGCAGCAGAAAAACAAAGAATGGTGGGAACGTGTGCTAATTTGTGTGGGTACAGATGCGCATAGCACACATCCTAATCATTACCCACTCCACACTCTGCTCAACACCTGATCAAGCAGCTTAACAATGAACCTAACCTTAAGTATCTGAACAGTGCCAGCAGACTGTGGGTTTTGCTGTAAGGCAGCAAGAACATTAAGGGGAACATTCACACACAGCTCCCCCCGAGCGGCACTGAGCTGGGGAGCCAGTTACAATCTCAGGTATCCTATTTCACAACTGAGCTAAGCTGGGGCCGTACACAAACTCAGTTACGTGGCCGAGCTGGCAAGCAGTAACACAAGTCACCCACAATCACAGCAGTGTGCTTGGATCTCGCAGTGGATCAGGCACTTCATAAAACCTTTATTCCTCGGGTTAGCAGTTCTGCAGGCAGCAAGTGCCACCTTCCCAGAGACTTGCTTCCCAGCCTTAAAAACTGACCATGACAGTCGTAGGGAAATTACTGATAGGAGAGCTGTCCCCTTCCAGAGAAAATAAACACAGCTGGTACATCCTGCACATCTCAGCAAAGAAAGAAAAACTGAATGGAAAGGTAAAGTGCACTTAGAGGAGCCTTCTTCAACTCCCAACGAGATCGAAGTAGAGGGAAGTTTATATCGCCAGCAAACAATTTTATGTTGTGTGGATGTATTACACTGAAGTTACTTCAGAAAGTCTGAAGTGAAATGATCAAATTCATATCATCTATTTCATTCTTTAAAGTTTAAAAGGAGCCCTTAAGGGCCCTGCTTCTGTTTTAAGAACAAACAGACCCCAGGCTCCACAAAGTATACAAGTACTTCTGTCTGCTGCACCGGGGCAGCGTCCCTGTGGCCTTTATCAGTCTGCAGATCTCCCATCACAGATAGAAACCCCCCAGGGCCCTTCAGTACGTCAGTCCTGGGTACTGGGTTAGGAGTGGTCTATAAAACAGCAAGTTCTCAAGCCACAACTCACAAGGAATGCTTCGTTAAACTCGAAAGAGCAAGGGAACTGCCTCTGGAGCTGATGCACGCAGTCCAGCCACTGTAAAAACACTGGGCAGCGCTCATTGAGGTCATCCGAGTTCTCACCATGGCCACAGCGATCAGCAAACTTGTGGCCAAAATCCAGCCACTCCATCTCCACCAGCACCTGGAAACCCTGCAGAAATAAAAGCACCGATGAAAACTTCCTCTTTAGTTCAATTTTTTTCTTTTAAGACAGTCTGAGACTCACAGGCTCATCTCAGTGCTGACTCCTCACTCCTTCTGACTTCCCTTCAGAATCAGTCCCCACCTTTCACCTTTTCTCCTTTACCCAGTACCTCTGTTTTCCTAAGTGCTGCACAGTGAAATCAGGACTGAAATGAATTTCCAAGCTTACATGGACAGGAATGGGAATAAGACAGATCACTACATCCTCTGGCTCACAAGGAAGCAGACCCTGATGTAAGACCTATCTTGGCAAGGCAGGGGTGAGCAGGAACTTCACATCCTGATTCAATCCTGGATAATGGTAACCTTCACTTGAATATAAGAGGAAATTTTAAAGCTCTCCTTTGAAAATAAAGGAGATATCTTTCTGTCAAAAAAGACAATTTAACCATGACAAGATATCCACACTCACAGAGATCTCTTGGCTACATCTATACCAAACACAGCACAGCCACAAGTTTGATAGAGGTCACACTGCACGATTTCTCACACGAACTCAAAGGGCAAAGCACACCCCAAGGTAGTGTGTAGTGAACCTGGCTGTGACACCTGTCTTACAGGATCTAAAACGTACCACGTTAGGAAGGTGCTGCTTCTTAGTGGCATGACAAATTGTAGAGCCAATGGTTACAATTCGGAAGGGAAAAAAAAAGAAAAGCTGATAGCTATAAAGCCTGAAAGTGGCAAAGATGGAATTCCTTCTCCTTGAGCATTCCTGATTCTTGTGTGGCCAGTTTACGTACAGTTCCCTCGATGGGGCGGTGGAAAGGGAGGCAAGAGAAGGACGTACAGAAGAACTCGATTTAAACAGGAAATGACACCACTGAGGAGGGATGAGCAGCAGCCCCCGTGCCAAAGGCAGCAGTACGTCTGGACCTGGTGGATGCTGACCCCCAGAACCCATGTGAAAACAGGTCTGAGAAAGTCTCCACAGTTTCCTCCCAAAGGCACTGCTACAGTTTCAACTCGTGGTCCTCATGTATCTGAGGGCTTAAACAGCAGTTACAGCACCACGTACAGACACGCTTCTGTTCTACACAACAGAGGCATCTTGAATGTGGGCTGCTAGGTGGAATCCAGCCATCACGTATCCCACAGTGCTGAAAAAGCAACAGTGCTATAACTACGTGACAAGGGATAACAAAAATGAAACTGGAGAAATATGTAGCTAAGAAAATTAGAACAGAGAAAGACAGAAAGGCTTTGCACCAGCAGTTGGTTCAGAAACTGCAACTGTGCCAGAAGCACTCTGTAGTCCACGTTCCTAAGCTAAATATGGGGAAAGGAACACCATGACTGGGCAGTTACTGAAAAGGGGAAAAATATAATCTGCTCTTGAATTACAGACTATATTTACACCTACATGTAACTGTATCTGCACACTACTGTCAGTTAACTCCTGCTAGCTCCTGTGCTGCTTCCAGTGGAGAAATCTGTACTTATTTTTTTTTATACAAACTTCCCTGGAAAGGAAGCCAGCCTCGATGACCTGTGATCTGTGCATTACAGATGGCCCACAAACCTCTGTGGTCCTGTAGTAGGGATCTAGCAGCAGTTTGGCCAGAGCCACGATCTGGGGGGTTCGGTCCCAGCCATCCGAGCAGTGCACCAAGACAGGTCGCTGGTCTCGGTCCACCGCATGAACCACAAGCAGTGCAGATTTCAGAAGCACAGATAAGTGCTGCAGCCATTTGGTGCTCTCCAGAGCTGACAACCAACTAGAAAAAAAAAAAAAAAAAAAAAGGAAGACAATCTTTGGTCTTTTAAAACGATTCCAGGTTTGAATCTCTGAATTCATCGAATCAAAGCAGAACCATTATTAACTTTGTGCTTTGATAAGCTGTGAGTGCACACCTCAACTACTGCCAGGCCTTCCAAGGTGTGCCGGAGCTACCCTGAGAAGCACAGCAGCATGGAGACCTTCCTGGCAGCTCAGAATGGACAGCTATTCTGGATCTGCTCTGAAACCACGTGTTACATCTAGCAACAGATTCAAAACAGGGAGTGGTAGGGGAGACAGGACTGGTGCAGCTGCAGTGCCCCAACAAAGACCTAACCTCAGAAGCCCCTGAGGTGACAGTCACAAGAGGCTCATTATCCCACAGCACTGAAGGGCTACGTTTCCTGAGAAGCCACTATAAGTGCACCAAGTATGTGGAACAGCACTAGAATACTCTGAAGGAGAGCCAGGCTGCAGATTACAGATCCGGGAAGCTCAGGTTAGAGGAAGCTAGCACTCAGAAGCCCATCTGAAAGGAATGAGATTCCAAGATCAAAATCCAGGGCTAAAATAGAATTCCAGATCTCATTCTCTATGTTTACTTCAGTGAAAATACTCCAACAAACGCTGTGGAAATGAAAAATACAGCTTTGCATTTTTGCATGGGAAACTCAGTAAGAGGAGAAACAAAAACAAAACAAAAAAAAAAACACCTGAATATCAGTTAACAAAACAGCAGGGAAAAAAAAACAAAGTTACAGAAAGAGGTAAACAGAGGCAAAAACATCCAACATCCACTTACTTTCCTGGATCCGGCATCTGTGTGCAGAGCAAACGCAGGGACTGAAAGCTCTTCCTGATAGAATGAATGTTTGCCATTCCCATGAACACTACTTCACAGTTTGGATAATACTCTGTAGGGGGATACCAAGAAAGAGAGAAGAAACTAAAAACTCTAGAAAACTGCACTTAGCTTAATTTCTAAACAAAGCTCTTCCACGAGTTACTGCAATCCTTCTGCCATGCTGAATTTTTCTACTGCAAGGAGCAAGCAACACCTGAGAAATACTCAAAGTCAGGGAAGCTGGGACAACAGAGTTACTGAGCATTCCTCCAGGTGTTGCTACAGCATGCACTCAGGCAGCTGCAAGAATGACGAATTAGAATGGGATACTGACTGCATGTGTAAGAAAATCCAGTAGTCTCTTACGATCACACACTATCATCTGATTGCCCAAATGTTAATGAGTCCAACAAATTTGGGCCCAAACCAGAGCATCCTGTTAGTAATAAAATAAAGGACTGCAGTCCAAACTGACTGACAGCACCAGATTCTGCATTTCTGAGTTCTTTACTGAATGGTGTTATAAATAAAACAAAACATTTCACTTGGGAGGATGAAGTAAACGTGGCAATTCCTGGAAAAAAGCTATCAGCACAAATGAAGCACTTAATACAAGTCACATTTACTGAGTGACACTGGAACTGCCCGGACATTTCCTACAGAGAATTCAAGAATCAATATACATGAGCAAAATTACACTCACTGTATACTCTGCTTCCCATTTTGCAGTTTTACTCTGTGATGATGATGAGTTATTTATTCATAGTGAGGTGTTAAATGGAAAATTCATCTCTTCCTTCTGGTGCCTATTTATCAAAGTGCAGCTATTGCAGCAAAGACCAAACCAGGGATATATGGCTGAAACAGCTTTTGTTACCTTATCAACAATTTTTCTGTCTGGTATTTTTTTCTCAGATTATTCAGCTGTGGAATTTTAACAGTCTGTATTCACATCCAACAGCAATAAAATAATATCTTGTTTATATCACCAACGATTTGAAAGTGATAAATGTGAACGTATGACAAATGCAGGATGGATTAGGATTTCAGTTGCCCCGGGTTACAGCACAAATGCTTACAAACGCTTCAGCTTTACAACAACTGCTGAAAAGCTGTCTTCTGCACAGCCATTCTGGAGCACTGCTATCCCTTACAGTAAACAGATTAGGAAGATTGTTCAGACACCGGCCCGGCGGACATGTTTGTCTCACACCACTTCACGTATTTGACTCAGCAGGGGAAAGATAATCAACACGGTTCAGCACATACTGAGTCCTGCTACCAGCTGGTTTTGTGCTCTGAGAACCATGCCTAACTGACAGTGAAACCTGTCCTTTTCAAGGGCTGTGTGACAGCTGCCACGGTCCAGAATTTTCTTCAAGATGAGCAGTACTTGCACCCACACAGTCTGTTAAATATGCAGTACCTAAGGTACATCACCATGATTATATTCAAGGAAATGTTTTTGATCAACTTAATACAAAACTGTGAAGCAGCACTGCTTACCTGGGCACTCACAGCCTCCACCTTTGGCTCTGTTAGCCACAGCTGCTGCGTAGGACCGTGCATCTAAGATCAGAAGCTTCTGAGGCTGTATTGCCAAACTCTCTGCTCCCGAGGCATTAGAGATTGAGGAATCTGGGGGAGAAGATAAGCAACTGAAGAGTAACTGAAGTGATACTCTTGGCATTGTTTGCAACAATGATTCACTGAGTCCCATGGTGTGTATGTGCTGTGCACACAGAAATCAGAGAACGCCTCATTAAATACAAGGGATACAATCTGTTACAGTACACAAAGGAGATGAAGCTTTACATAAAAGCTCTGCCTTACAGAAGAGGAACAGTGACAAACTTACCAAATTCCACATCAGAGAGGTCTCCTCCATTGGAGAAATCTCTTGAACAATTTCCATTCATTAGTTTGTTACTGTTGGACCTTGAATCTGAGGCACAGGCTTTGGCTACAGACTGGACAAGGTGCTCATCGTCTGCATTCCTCCAGCCCCACCAACTGACCTCAGGCTGTCCACAGCGGGAAATGACAGCTCCATTGCTCTGGTGCCTGAAAAAGTACAGAACAGAAAGAATTAGTGCCTAACTTGAACGATCATGAGAAGTTAAGTGGTTCCCTGTGGTGCTTAACTCCTGCTGGGGACCTACAGCTCAGCACTTATCCCCAGTCTGTGATCCAGTGCACAACGTGTTCCACGTGCTTCACCTCAAAGTGCTGCCTCTGTCTACACATCCACCGAAAGGTAAAAGTCAAAGCTGATGTTGGTGAGGGAGAACAAAGCGTTTTCCTGCTTAACACTGCTGCCTGTTGGCCAGTAAAAGCTGGGGAACATTTCACAACAACAGGCTGCCATAAAGTAACGGGGTATTCAACACCTCCTGGCTAGCCAGGCCTGCAGCTGCAGTACAACAGACTAAATGTGAAAGTTCAATTTAGCTCATGCTAAATTACAAAGCTAGAAAGAAGGAGGAAAACCACAGATTCATGCTTTGATGAGCTTCTGGTTGTTAAGTCAAAACATTCTGCTAATTGAGTCTGGGAAGAACACTGTGATTTTGGTATGAAATGCTGGCAGAACGTGGCATGCCTTCTGTCTGATGACATTTAACGCCAAGCATAACCAGCCTGCTCACTGATGGCATCCATTTCCAGTCCACCTGTGAAGCACCCAAGGCAGCCCTGGAACACTTTGGAGAAACGCACCTGGGAGCCACTTTATTTTAGGCACTATTGCACTAGCTTAGTTTCTCAGAATGCTAAGCATCTGCAGCCCTGCCTCTGTCACTTCTGAATCTTCTACTGAGGTTGCACAAGGTGTGGTTTTCACTATTCCTCCCTCTCTGTGGCTTGTGTTTCACCTGCTGCCTCTCACACCAGCCACACCCCGCAGGACAGCACCGAGGAGCACCAGCAGCGCTCCTCTCCTCCCCATAAGCAGCAGTGTGGTGCCAGGCTGGTAATGAAGTGCACAAGCACACTGACTTCTCTGTGGACACCTAAGTAGCAATGAAAAAGGAAAAACTGCTCATTAAGTGTACTTCTAAAATGGGATATAAATTTTAAGTACTCTGTACACTGATGAAACTTCAGAGAACTGGAAAATGAAGACAAAGAGGAATCTATCAAATACATATAGATGTTTTTTTAATGCCTGAAGAATTAGTGTTATTTTTTTTTAATTAATGACACAAAGAACAGATCTGAAGTAACCGAAGAGTATCCAACTGCTGCAAACGTGCTCTGGGAAAGAGATTAAGACACTGATCATCTACTCCTATAAGATAAAAAGGTGTTCTCAAACATTACCACTTGATTCTCATTTGCTGCCTCCACGCTGACACATCTCACTGCTGCCAACAGCACATGCCATTTCCCATTCACTGCACTGCTTACACCTGGCTTTTACACCTTTCTCTTTGACATTTCCCAGCCATAACCTGAGTTCAGAGGACCTCAGCCACACAAGAAAGGCAGTGCAGGTGGAGATGCAAAGGAAGAGCAGAGCCATGACTGCAGAGCATGTGGTGACCGATCAGTACCAGGGAGCAGGACACCAGCTTTCACTCCCTGCCTTACAGCCCACGTGCTCTTCCTTCTGTTCTCAAGACCTGCGGACACACATCCTCTCTATAAAGGTGTGTTTAGGCAGTGCCATCCTTGCTCAGGAGCCCCATTGGAAACACAGCCTCCTCAGTCCTGGTGTGCAAACTACAGACCCTAAATGTTACCCTGGAGGAAAAGGCGACAGTTTTCCTGCAGACAAAATGACCATCCCAGCCTCACATCCACCGAGTGCTGTTTAACTGCACTAAGGGTAAGGGTGAGCTGAACCTTTAAGCAAATTTAGTCAGCTTTGACAGCCCTGACCAGGAAGAAGGCCCACCCACACCTACACATCTTACCTCTTTCCTCTGTGCACCCCAATAAATTGCTTACGGCGGTGTCAGAAATTGGTTTATTGTCTGTTGGCAGAGCTCAGCACGGCCACATCACAGTGCCACTGCAGGGAGCAGCAGCAGCCTGCTTCATGCTGCTCACTCACAAGCAGTGCAAACGTCAGGTTAAGGCTTGCTGCTGAAAAACCCAGAATCCTGAACTATTTGGTGATATCGTATTTTAAGTACTTCCCATAGCTCTTTTGTAATGGTTTCATATAAAATTCTCTCACTGAGAGGAAGCAACTGACACACTGCATTAACAGAGGCAAAGGAAAAGCAATCTGAATGCCACGGCATTTACAGCAGGTGCCAGCCAGCTCCACACAAAGGAAAATGTATTTCTACTGAAATGAACTGCCTTCCAGAGGCAGAGCTATTGATAAAAATTTAGTTGAGCAAAAAATATACGCCACTCACTGAGAGGCTGCTGAGCTCCCTGGTACGTTGGCACAAAGAATAAAAGAAAATAAAACATCGTTATATATGCAATAACTCTACTCTGAATACCTAGATAAGCTCATTTACTCTCCCATATGTTCTCCCAGATTTCATTACTAGCTACCTGCAGGATCATTTCCACACCATCATAAACAGTTCTGTTTTCATCTCCAGGTTCTCGCCCTCCATTTACACCCTGAATAACAGAAGCACTAGTGCTGAAGCTGAGCTCGATGATGGCTGTGAACCCTAATACTCCTAAGCTGAAATCAGCAAACAATTCTACTGACAGTAATGCTGGAGGTCACGCTCATTTCAATTGAACCAGCCTCAAAAACAAACAAAACATAGCAAATAGTTCAAGTGTGATTCTGAGGCCCCTAAGGATGGAGCTGAGGATAAGGTGGCATCATCCACACTGCAGTAACAAAACAAAAAGTGAATAAAAAAATTAAACCAAACCTTCTATTCAGATATCCTAACCTCCTAGAGACACAGTACAGACAGTAAACTAGAAGTTAGTGCATCACTCAATAACTATAAAAAACCATTATAAAGCTCCATATAACTGTATGATGTACAGCCCACCTCTGCATAAGCTTAATCTTTCTGTTCAAGCAAACTCCTGAGTACAGCAATAAATCCACCAAGCCCTTGCGACCACAAGAAGCAGTAATAAAGGTCTGCACAGCTCCCTGCACAGCACTGCTTAACTACTAGTACTTGCAACCAAAGAAATCATTTCTGTAATTCACCAAAGTAATTCAGCAAGTACGGTACACACGAAGTTCTGTTCACCTCTGCTTCCTGTGCTGGCAGCAGCACTGCCTGCATGGCCAATAACCCCCAGCAGCGTGAGAGCCAAAGGCAGCCTGACACAGCTCGTTCCTCAGCAGGCTCTCAGGAGCTCGGGTTAACATTTAGGCAACAAAGATGGAGCCCTCCATATTGTCATTCATTGGAACTCCAAGTGGTTTCTCCCTAACGCTGACTTCCTGGGAACAAGGACAGGTAAGCTACAGAGCCCATTCCTGGCCAGACTTATCTGCCTCTACATGCGCCTGGGTTTTCAAACAGGGAAGCACTGAGGAAAGCTGCAGAAGCTGGGTGCCACGCTGTTCTGGAAGCCTGATCATCAAATGGAAGCAGTGCTCCTAGGAGCACAGGAAGACGCAATCCAGGAGTAGTTTCTGAAGTCTGCCTCTCAGCTCAGCCCGCTCAGCTCCCCAGACTGTGGATACTGCCACAGCTTTTGAATGCTTTATGAGAACAAAGAGGTTTTTGTAGCCAAGCGCCTGCCTCGCTGCCACCTTGTCCCAGTGCTCAGGAAATATCTGAGACTAGTTATTGGACGGATTTAAAACATTAGTACTTTTTCTCCCTGAAGTAAAGCAATAAAAGCAGAGTTATTAAATGTGATCAATAAATAATGAAATCAATAGTCCCCAAATCACCTTCAACAGATGATAACGCCAAATGAGCTTTTCCCCATTACTCCCTCAAAAGTAAGGAAAAAAGCTGCTTTTATGTCACATATATAAAGAGAGAACTATATATGGATTTCCAATCACACGGATCATCAAGCACTAGCTGATTTGGCTTCTATTAGAGTGCAGAACAATGAAGTGGATGTCTCGAAAATCTATTACTAAATGTCAAGATAGAGGAAAAAGAAATCAAAAAAGGGAAACTTTTCTCTCACTGGAACAAAGATACGAGTGAAATATTATGTCGTAATTTAACATATGTAGACTCATCTGAGCTGTCAAATATTAATGCCAGGAATTAAACAATTCCAGTCAGTGAGGTCTTTCAACCATTTAAATCACCATCTCATAAACCTCCAGAACACAGCTGTACCCAAGAATGTTAAGAAAGTGATTACTTCTCCTGCATAGTGAGAATGGAGGCAATGCTTCCCCACGCTGAGTGTGCCCAATTACGTGACAACTGCATCAAAGGCACAAAGCTCAGAAATGAGGCATTCAGAGCTGATACAGTGCACATTTATGTATGATTTTGATCTCTTTTATCCATACAAACACTTTCATGCTACCACAATTGTCAATTACCCAAGTCTAAAATAAACAGCATATGCTGGAAACCATTCTTCCCATCACAGACGGAACAGAAGATGGGGGCAATTCTTGAACACTTGGAGAAGATGCTCCCACTTGACTCTTGAGGAGAAAAAGGAGAAAAGACAGGAGGATTCAAAACCAATGGTCTGCTGCCACAGACTGATTTGCTCTCCACTTCTGGAGCACAAGTTCTTATCCTATGTGAATGGTGCTTTGCAGCCTGCCCTTAACTCTTGTGTACCTGCTCCTCCGACCTAGGTCATACAAACCTGTCAACTTTACTGATGTCTGAATTTCACCTGCAACACTCAGAAAGTAGTTCTTTTCTCTGTTTTGAAGAACAGGATGAGTGGGCAGATATATGGAACTCTCAGTATTTGCAGTATTTAAAAAAAATCAGATGACAAAGGAATTAAAGAGATTTCAAACATTTCTGGGAGGATACAAGTACAAAGGTCCAAGAGTACTCAGAAAAATAAATCTGAAATATATTTCCTTACTAAATACACTGCTAACAAATATTTCAGAAAAGCAATTATCCTCTGAATAATAGCTGGATTCACTTTAAAGAAGTCTGCCTGAAGAAAGCTACATAAAATATGTAGATAGAGCTAACAAATGCATCATTCTGTAAACAAGTGTTAGATCTCCCTTAGATAACTCTGGGATTTGTTCTCGTTTATAGCGCACAGTCTCAGTATTTGTTTCTTTCCTTGTGTTCCTTTTGCGTATGATTCTTCTTCCAAATGTCCAGGTGAGAACTACAGAAAGATGGGAAGAACACTTAGCTAGAGATGCTACTTACCATTTCTTCGGTTGCATCAAGTTCTCCCCGTCCCCACACTTTTTCATTTTCATAATTTCAAAATATATAACTACCTTAACTGAGATACCGCCTACAAGTGACTTGCAGGACACGCAATGCTGAGTGCTACCACAACACATCTGGAATTACAAGATACAAACCATTATTCACACTCAGACTGAACGTGTAACAGGTCTGTCTTCCTACCTAAACAGCTTGACAAGGGCCAAGATGTGCTGCTGTGCACATGTTCTTGGAGATTAAAATAGGTATAAAGTGATGTACACGTGCAAGTAGCAAATGCAGGGACAAAAACTGCAAACCATCAAGGTTAACATGCCACACTTGGCTGTCATTCCACCACAGGTCTGACCTGGGTACGGCTCCCACAGGCAGTGCAGAGGGGACTGTGCCAGGTTTTACTGTCTTTTTCCAGTCCAGCTCCCCAGCTCTACCTTGGCAGGTCCTAGGCCTTCATGAAGCATCCCTCCATATCAGGTTACACACATAAGAACAAGGCAAGACACGAGGCAGGCCTCTCATTACTCTGAATACACAATAAAACTGTTAATTTAAAAGATCTTTAACACTTCCATTAAAAGACTGTCCAGTTTGGTAAGCAGACATCCGGGGCCCACACCTTTCATGACAAGCCAAGATCCCTGGTTCCAAGTTATTTCATCTTTTAATTGCTAGAACATCTCAGTCGTTGTCTAGTGAATGCTGTCCCAGTGCCTACCTGTACACAACAGCAGGGATGCGCTTCCAAGACCGAAAGCTTGCCACGCTCTCCAGCTCTTTATCTGTGATCCAGGCAGGAACTATAATTTCCTGGGGGTAACTACCACAGAGCCTGTGAGAAAAGTAGTACAAAGGGTTGGATGTAAGAAGCACAGAGCAGTTACGCATTACCTATACAACACAAACCAAAACACATGATAAGCAACCTGATGGCTGCTCAGTGATTTTGTTAGATCCTGCTTCACTGTATGTTAATAAGCTTCTCCTTAGCATGTATAAAAGGTACTGTGAACAGCACGGTGCTGTACATTTCTGGATAGAAGATTCCCATTTGTGTTTCCTTAGGAAATCTGTACACCAATGATCTGGGACTCCACCAGCTGAAATAAACTGGGCACACAAAAACTCTACATTCTGTCCATGCTAAGAATTAACCACTCAGTTCCTGGGTCACAAAGCACAGAACCACCACCTAGGCTACCGGATTCAAGGCAAGGAACTCGTATAAATTGTGAATAACTATATTACCTAATTAACTCTTCCTGAAGGCAGGGATCCAAGTGCACTGGCTTACGTTTGAGTGGTTAACTGGAACTTTCTTCTACCAGATGTATCTTGTACTTGGTGTGACCCATACAGAAACCCACAGAGATCCATAGGGAGACCCATATGGACACATAAGGCACATAGGAACCCACAGAGAGACTCATAGGGACCATAGGAACACAGAGAGACTGACCCATAGGGACCCATTCAGCTAAGAAAGTCACGGCTACCCAAGCGGGCAAGCAGTCAGTAGTGACTGCAATGTACTGATGAATAATGAACTAATTCATGCCCAGTGCAAAAATGTAACTACATGAATAAAATTATTCACAATTTTACATTTGGATTGAAGGTCACAGTTCTGAAAAGTGTGCAAAAATTGTTTTCCCTTTCCCACCAACAGTTTGAGGGAAATGTTAAGAACAGGTGATACCACCCAGAACTGAATTCTGATAACAAAATGGCATCCATTTGGGCTGCTCTCTCTACCTAAAAAGGTCTTTTAGCAAAACATAAGTAGACAATATGAGAAACAAGAAGAATTAGCCATGTGTGTTGCTAGTTCTAACTACATTGTGGCTCTGGCAGCAGACCATGATAATTTTTATAACTCGCTTTAAAATATATGCACTATTAGGAGAAAATCCTTAAGAGCATCAAGTACATTCAATACCTATTAAATTTTACTAAAAAAAAGAATACACACTATGAATACATGAAGGAATGTAAAAAGAGACACATCCACTGAACGAGGACAGGTTTGAGCGCATTTTGTTCAAAAATATATATAAATCATGCTGAATAAAACAATCCTATCTCAAGTGCTGGCCTCAAGAATGAAGCATTTGTACTAATCTGCTTCCTGATGGCACTGAAGTTCTGTTTTTCTTCAGTATTCTTTAGTGTTTTTACTGTGCTAGATTTTTAGACACAAATATTGTTCGTGCAGTGACACCTGCTACTGACTGCATCCTCCAGAGACAAGGCAATGGAACACGTTTCATCACCAAGTGTTACTGCTGCTGGTTTTGTACTGAACTGGACAGGGCTCCAACAGTACACTCCTATTGACCATAAGCTGAGAAACACCTTTCTCTGACCAGCAGACAGAGAAGGGAACATTTATTTATCCACACTCTCAGAAAGCTTTTTACCACATTTTCAGGGTCTATGAGTTTGACTCATCCAAAGTAACTTTATTTTTCCCCACCAGCCTTTGTCGTAAGTTAGAGAATAAGATGTGTTTAAAAAAAAACTTTTTATAAGTTCAGTACAGCTCCACTCTTTGCTGACTTCTTAAGGCTTCCCCTTCTTGCACTAGAAAGCTTATTCTCTACGGAGACCTCCAGCAAGCACATCAAAATCAGCCTGCAAAGTTTTAACAGTTAACAAAACATTAAATACTACTTTAAAGGCACACTCATGCTATAAAACAGCAAAAAAAAAAAAAAAAACATAATTTTAATTGTCCCTTATTAGGAACTGCAGAACTTGGAACAAGTTCCAGCAACCCGCTGTAACAGAAGTGGTGTCTTGAGATGCTGTCTGGCTGCGGATCAGCAGCCCACACAACTTACTTGTACTTTTCATTGATGTTGGAAATTCTCCAGGCATTGTTCATATCAAAACCCATCCTCTCCACTTCATTTTTAAACCTTGAAGTTACATGTTCTCCTGGGTATCAAAGGCAGAGAGAGAAAATAAAGGTGAAATAACAAGATTCCTTCCTTTCAAAACAGAGAAAGACAGTATATGCTCAGCAAGTACTAAAAAGAGGAAAGAACAGTTCAGAAGTATTGTCCACCTTCCATAACCCTGTTTGAAACTCTGTATCAGGCACAAGTACCACAGCTTGGACTGATGGCTCCCCTCCTATTGACGCCTCCCCCTGATCCACACTCTGGAAATGCCAAAATCCATAAAACAGTATTTCTCTGCAGAACAAACTGCCTCTGTACACTCATGGTAAGAAAAACAGCTTTGCAGACCACAACTATGTACCCATCAGCAGCGTTTTCTCCATAGTTCACAATCTTCTGTCTACCATGCATCTCCAACTTCCATCTCTAAATTGCAGATTATTCCTCCATAAATCAGAGAGGTGATATGAAAACTAGATGTCTGATTGTTAGACACTAATACTGGTCACGAAGTTCACTACGTTAAAGGAATGAGCTCCATTTTTTTCTTGAAAATTATTTTGAAAGTATCAAAAAAGAGGATAACTTGTAAAAAAAAAATGTCTAGATTACAGTGCTAAGAAATGAAACAGATAGACATGAGTGTTTAAGCAACAGCAGAAAAAGTGATTCTGCGAGTCTTTCTATTGCTTGTCTCTTTAAATGACTCTATCACAAAATCATGAGGTGGTAAATGGGAGAAAAATGTACTGAAAAATTAATGCTTTAAGTGTCACATCTTTCTTTTACATATTTCAGAAAGCCCTTCATGTCTTTAAATTCATGAGATATATGTACAGACAGGCGTCCCTGAGGATGTAAAGGTACATGCCTGAAACATTTCTGTGACATTAGCAGGCAATTAGAGATAAATATAGAGAAATAGGTAAAGCAAGAGTAAAGATAACTGCCTAACCACAAGGCTTAATTAACCATGAAAGAGAAGCTGCAACGTTATTCATTTTTACAGCTCAGTTCATGTGCTGAAAATGGCACTCTGCAATTCTAGACATGCTTTACCACGTGCAAGATATCTGCGTAAGGGAAGTCTAATGAGACTGTTTTTCTTACACTGTTTGAAAGTTAAAATGGAAGAATGGTGCTGTGTGCAAATAGAGAACATTCATTCTTCAAGCCTCTTTGGGGAGCTGACTGTCCATCATCACTTACTCACTTTCCATCATGTCACTAGTAAAATAGTTTCCAAAAAGAAAAAAGGAAAAAAAAAGAAATTACTCTGCCTCCTAGGCTGTGAATCCTTGAAAAGGTCAATCTCAGTAACATGGAGGCACTGCATTCTGTTTTACCTTCCTACTGTCAGATCAATTGGAGTGGAGCTTGCCAACATTTTCCTTCTTCTCACACGAACTCTTATTGCCTGCATGAGCTTGAATTTATTATCTTCTAGCCATCTAGAATACATCATCTTGAAATGTCCTCTCTGTAAGGACAGGCCTTCGACCCTTTCTCAAGTGAAGAAATGAAACTGGAACAATACATTCTGGCCAGTCTACCACTTCTGTCACACTCTTCCTTACCAATGCCTTTTATTTCTGTCTCCAAATGTTCTACTGGAAGAGCAGCATGCCCTTGACATGCTGAGGATGGGCTTCATTATCAGCTGCTGTGAGGAATGCTCACTAAAACTCATGGCACATGCTGAATAAATTGTCTGGGTAGCAAACGAGAACACCAGAGATATCTCCAATCAGCAGCGCCGCATACTGCCAATGTGTTTTAGAGAAACACATGAAAATGAAATACTGTCTTTGATTTCTCCCTCTAGTTTATAGCTACTCTGTTCATTGAGAAATCACATTCCCCTCTCCAAGAAATGAAACCACAGCCTTACCATTTTGTATGCCCCTCATGACACGGGGGTATTCTGAGAGGCCTTTTGAGCCAAGATGGATGACCTTCAGCTTCCTAAGCACAGCCAACCGATTCTCAAGATCCGAGAGAAAGCAAGCTACAGATATTGTGGACTTGCTCTTTGTAACTATAAATGTTGATCACATAAGCCACAGTTCAAGTCTCCTATTACATACAGGGATAGCACTTTAGAATGTATTTTTTCCCAGAACTTGATATTTAGATAAGATTTTGAAGCAATTTAGTATTTTTATCCATCTCTATCAAATACTGGGCTGCTCTGATGCAAACAAACAAAAATCCAATTACTCGGATTATTTTTTTTAATTATATTATCATGATTTTGTTTTAACCATAGTTCAATTCTTGAAAGGAGGAAAACACATCAGAAATAAGCAAGCTATAGAGGAGGACGAGTTGCTACTTAGCAACTTCATAGGTACATCTTCAAGACACAAAAGAAAAGGTGTATAAATGTTTATCACAAAGCGAATGCTGCCCTGCATAACCCGGTGTTAGGCTGAAGCCAGCCTCAAAAGGACCCAAAGGAGACTTAAAGAGCCACCCAAGCTTCTGTTATCTCCCAGCTAATGAATCTATTCAGGAGAAGAAAGATCTGAATTTAAAAATCTGCCCTGAGGGTTTTTCTGTCTTTTTCAGCAGTTGCCAATGAAGTGTGCAAAGCGCAGGAGGAGAAGCAAGAACACCTCCTCCCAGCTGGGTGTCCCCTACTGGCTGCTCCTCCTCAGCCAGCAAGAGAACTGCAGGCTATGCTAAGGCACACTGCAGTTCCAGTGAATGGTGTCACACCACACTACCACTCCCCTCCACTGACAAAGCTCTGATAATTAAGATGTTTTCCTCAGATATATGAATTATGGATGTAGAGGGGCTCAGAGTGCCTGGAGCACAGATTTCTTCACATTCAAATAAGCTGTATAACCACCAGCGTATGAATTTGCAGTTTTTATTTACTTGTGGACTTCTCCAACTGTCTGGTGCAGACGGCATTTAACTAAAAACAGGTCACCGTACTGCAGTTGTGAACCTCAAACACAGCTCAGAGACTTACTTCTTCTTTACCTCCTACTCCACAACATCCATGCTAAAGATGACTGCTGTAGGCAATCACCAGAAACATGGGCAGCATCAGTACAAAATGTTTTAGAACGAAAGTTACTGCTGTGGCGAACAAAACGTTATCAGTACTGTATGTGACTGCCTAAATTAGACACAGCACAGTAATTTCCCCAGGACATTAAGGTACTGTTCTGCACAGTTTTTTTAACCCCAAAGTCACCATGGTGGGAGCAAATCTCTAATTTGCTCCAATATAACAAACTTTATATGGTGTAGAAGGCCTCACATGCAAGAGGCTGAAGGATCGTGCTGCATGTGAAGATACACTATGCAACCACTGAGTTAAGTGCAAGGACTGATGTAAAAAAAAAAGTCCATACAGAAATCTTCAGGTATAATTTAAACAGAAAAAAAAATAAATTTATTGATATTGTTTGTTTCTGTGGGTATTTTGTGAGTTAGTTGTTGGGCTTGTTTTTGGAAGGTTCTGGATTTCAGCAGAAAGCTATTGGCTTGTGGTCAACCCATGTGTGATGAACCCCACAGTGCCTCCACATACCTGGCCGACACAGATCCCCATGCTGCTCCTTCTCACTAGCATACACCTCCATACACCAGGCGTGGTAGGCAAACGAGAAAAGGTCTTCTATCTTGGAAGGAGGGCGGATGGCATTGTTCAGACGCTTAAGCCAATCTTGACACTGCTCAAAAGTAGAAAACTGACACCTGTCACAGAAACAAGCATTTATCCATTAATTCTCAGAAACAGATGACAGATTGTAAGATCTGATAGACTACAAAAACCTCTCTGAAAGTAAAAAAAAAAAAAAAAAAAGAAAAGAAAAAAAAAAGAACAAACATCTTATAGATTTAGTTCTGCCTCTATGTACATTCTAATGGACAGGAAAAATGAAACCTTTGGATATTCGTACAGAAATTCAATCTTACGGATTCAAGTTAAACTGTAAACACGAAAGCAATATCCTGTGACTGGGAATAAACCAACGACACACCTTACTCATCATGAATGAGGAATGAGCTTATGCAGACATCTCGTTTGAATTGGGGGAGGGTATGAGCATGCAGCCTTCACACACCAGCAGAACGGCTGCGGCACCTTGCTGAAGGGTGCTCTCAGATGGGCACTAAGCAGAGAACTATTGCATTCATAATAACCTATTATTCCTGCCAGCAAGAAGGCATTTCTCATCAGGCACAGAAGCAAAATTCTGAACAATACACTTGACTTGAAAACAACGGGGACAAACTCCAGTATCTGAAATCTTACATTATTCCCCTCACCAGATAGTTGCTGGCCTTAATGTAAGCAGAAACAATGCTGCCCTGAGCATTATCTCTGAGCTTTGCCAAACCTCACAGACCAACATCAACATCTAGCAGGAACACTCCCTGCACAGGAGAAACTACACTTCAAAGCAGCATATTAAAATGGCACTGGCTTGTCATTTCAATGAGGACCTCTGGCCCCTTCAGAATAACAGTGAGGAAATAAGAGCAGCTATTTGTTTTCATTTTTATTTATCTCAGAGATTTCTTCAAGACCTTATAGTTACAAAATATTCATCAAATATTTGCATTCAGCTCAGTCTGTGTTCAACTGCATTCATTGTTAATGACAGCATCTGTATTCTCTAAGGGCAGGATTATCATCCCTACCTGTAAATATCTCAGAGTCAGACAGCGGAAGGAAGGAGGCATGTCCAATTCGTGCGGTCTTATGAAACATACCTAGAATAGTTGTGAGGAAGTGCAGCCTGGCTGTGTTTATTCCTCACCACTGGCTGTGGTGAAAGTGAGGCCAGAATACTAGTTTAGTCTAGCTGGTTAATGATAATTAAACATCTCTAGTCGGACAAGATGCATCTCAACCTGAACATCCCATTTTTCAAACTCTTTTAAAATTATCACATGTCATTTGCAACACTATCTTCAGCTGAGCCCTACTATTCAAAACACCAACTGCTTTGTTGGGGAAAACCCAACATACACATTCTAAGTTTGGCATTTCAAGCCCACATCTCATTGTTTTCCCATAGTCAGTGGCATCAACTACTGGTTCTAGGAGCTGCAATTTTGAATGAAAATTCATGAGGGAGGGCATAAATACAAATAATCTGTATTCACTGTACAACTGAAGAGAATTAACAAATTGATGCAGAGGAGAAGAGCGCTTTTTTAAAAATGTCAAGAGCTACAAGTTAAGAGGAAGTTAAATATTTAATTCAAATTAAACTAAATATTACTTCTGAAGTAAAATCAGACCTCATCAAAATACAGCATTTCAGGAAGCAGCTGGCCTGTTAAACATTCTGAGTGCTCAGATGTGACTAGGGCGTGTTTCATTATGTGAAAGGTACTGCCAGCAAACATTTAATCAAAAAAAAAAAGTTCCGTTCTTGTTAATTAAAGTTTGTAGATCAAAATTAATTTCTCCAACAGAAGAGTAGGAAATAGTGAAGTTCAGAAACTCCAGGGGCAGACACTGAAGACTGCTGAAGGACAGAAACAAATGAATGCTCCCTTCCACAGGATGCTGTTTACCCTGCTGCCAACCAAGGTGGGTTGCAGACCTGGCTGTACCTTAATCCCAGGCTCTCTTTCCCAACAGACTACATTTTTCTTGAGGATAGCCTCTGCACTCTAACAGCTGTTAAAAACAAAGGGTAGCTGACGCTATCCAGCCTGAAGGTTTCACGTAGAACTGCACAAGTCTGTACCTTAAGCCCCCACTCCCAAATCTTGATCAATACATCTTTTTCTAAGAAGTGCATGTTTCAGTGGTTTTATCTAGTTTTATATCTAGCATCATATGCTAAGGCAGAGAAAAAGCTGTAGAACTAGAATTAACCTCCAAAGAAAATAAGACAGTTCCTTAGGGTCTGCTACAACGTACAGCTGCAAGCAAAAAATGCAGGACATCTTAATCCCATCCCATCATACACAAAAGCAGACAGAAGAAAATCTTTCAGCAGAAAGGAAGCACACAAAGTAAGAGAAGAATACTTCCTTACAACGTCACAGCTGTTCACATTACATAGAAGGTGCATTCACCCTCCATTCAACATTCGTCTTAGTCATACCTTATAACCTTGCAGTCCTTGCAAGTCAAATGAAGTTGAAATATATCACGGCACTCAACACTTTCTATAAGCTGCAATGGAACCTGCAATTAAAAAGATTACGAGATTTAATTTCAAGTGGCATTAACACTGCTTGGAATATCTCTCAAGGATTTATTACAGGACTGCATGGAGACAGAAAAGAGGAGAGAAAAACAGAGAAAGCTAGGTATAAGTATTTCAACAGCTCTGAAGTATAGAACCATTGATAAGTCAAGTTTCCAGCTCCACTGCTCTATAGCCCAAGAACCTTAAGGGATCCCATGAAAATAGCTGAAATTATCTATCAGGGACAGGACTGCAGCACTGGTAACATATGTGAAGGCAGAAAAAGCAGCAGAAACCCATGAACTCCTCATGGAAGCATCTTTCTCTCTTGTAGGTCCAAATTTAGAGATTTATGAAATGCAATTTTAGCTATTGGTGTTGAAAACAAAATGCTGAACAAGATGACTCTTTGCACACTGCTGCAGTCTAGAAGCTTCTTATACAGATATATACCATACATTTTATTTAGGGAAAACCTTGGGCCCTTGTAAATCAACACCTGTGATCAAAGCAGCTGTATTTAGAGCAATAAAGCTGAATCATTCATTTTTAAAGGTGCAGTTATGTGAACTCATGATGTTTTAGGACATATGTAACTTGCAGAAGCTTGATCAGGCGAAACATGTAAGCACATGCAGGTACCTTTAAAGATGAGAAGAGACCACACAAAGAAAATGCTAGTTTTCATTAATATGTTTGGACAGGCAAACCTACACTGTGGTCTTAAATGGCAAAAGTGAATACACAAGTACCTCATACATAACTGTAAATGTATAATACAAACACAGTTACAAGATTTAAGGCAAAGTATAAACACTTCAGACAATTTTACAAGAGATTACATTGAACATTACACCACGCAACAAAACCTCTGCCACTGAGATTCTTGAGCAGAAAACCAATCAGAGAAGCATTCAATTGGTCTTTGTCATCAGTGGGGTATGATCCAAAGTTTTTCTGCCTTAGGGATTACACAATGGCTTAAAACCCTGCTCTGACAGTGCCTGTCTGTATGACTTTGGGCAAACATCCTTGAAGGTCACTCCCAATCAAGGATCTGGGGTGTGGAGCCAAGGCTGCTTCTACTCAGGCATTGCAAAGCTTATGTATTCCTGATTTGAATGGAATGAGAAAAGGAATCAAAAATAGGAGGCAAAGGAAACGTGTTTCAGAAACGTGAGCCACAAGAAACATGAAGATGCCTACACAAGGTGAAGAGTGACTTGACAGCCCAGTGGTTAGGGTATTCAAAAAAAAGCTGGAACTTGAATTTTGGTCCATGCTTTCAGTCTTATTACTGTTTTCGCAATAGCCTGAAGTAAATTACATGACCAGCAACATTAACAGGTATCCAAACAGGGACCCTTTCAGTCTCCTCCTTATTTACCATCATTAAGATAAAACTGACTGAAGAACCACTTAGCTCTGACAGACCAAGTGAACAGTGAGAACTGGTACACTGAAGATGCTGATGAGCTTAGATACCAATTTAAAGGACTACTCAAGTGCACTTCAGACAAGCAGATCAGAGGTACTCTTGTTACTACAGTCAGTGTTCTTATTTTTATTAGCAATTTCTCCTACCTGAGTCTAGTTTGCAACGCAGATAAAATTGTAACCATTTTGTCTAATATGAGAATGGAACAGACCTACACCTGGAGAACCAACCAAGTCTTCCTTCCTGACCAGACAGTCTCACGTATAACAATAAATGATTTAAAACTACCATCAACTTACATGGCACCAACACAGAAAGTAAGATACGTTTCTCCTGTTTCATGACTTGAGACTCCAGAAAATGTCCTTTGTAAGACAGTTGTTCCTTTACCTGTCATTATTATTCTTATTTTTCAAGGTCTCTTCAACTGCACTCCTTCCAACTTTAACATTATCCACCTTCGCCCTCCCCTTCCTTCCCACTGTTGCTTTCCAGGTTGAAGCGCGCAGCAAGGCAGCACGCCGTGCAGTTAGTTTGCTCCTGAAAGAGCCCTCAATTCTACATGCAAGTCCTTCACCACGTACTAGCATCTATCTAAAGAAAGCAGTGCAGAAGCAGTCATTTTCACTCTTATACAAAGAAACATGCACTGTTACCAAAGGCCAGCTGCACCACCGGATAGGGAGCACTACAGCATTACGCTCTTGTAGTGTGTTTCTTGACTATCTCTTCTTGAAAACCATCAACCAATCTCATTTTAAACAGTAACATTTCACAACTCAACCTTTTTCTTTCTGGGACTAATTTTTCCTTTAATTTTTATTTACTGGAGCTGTCACCTCACAGCAGTACAAAACATATTTAGAGAAATAGTAGTTAGAAAAAGAAAAGTGATATTTACGCTGCTGAAACAACCCATCTCCTGGCTCAGCCCTCAACCATGACGCCAAGTAGTATGCACTGGATTGAGTCCAGGCTGTTTTAAGGCAGATCCTTGAAGACTGAATCCACTGTTCTCTACCCTGCACACCACTTGGCCTCAGACTCTCCTGGATACCACGTGCAACTCAGGGGCTATGAGCTGTAATTAGTACTTCCTTGTTTTCCTGCTTCTGAGCCTGAAGTAATGTTAGGGTTATGTTACATATTGGTTACTTTAAACAGTATGAGGTCAAAGCTATGTGCTCTATGTCCTGAAACACAGTATAATATGGCACAAGGAGGTACTGATGCTGCAAGATCAGCTCAGAAGGCCTTAGAGGACTTTCATAGGCAGAGGAGTTCAAATCATAGAGCCTGCAAGGAGTACCCAAATCAAATTCTGCTTTTAATTACACCTACATTACATTTTAGACTTGTCTTACAGGTAGTCATTTAGTCCCTTTTTCTGTTTTCAAGACCAAGACACGATCAGAGGACCCGGACTGGGAATGACACGAGGACTAAGCTATTGCTCAGCACAGGTGCAACACAGCTATAATATGCACAATAAGACCGGGAAGAAACCAAACAAATCATTTTTCCATTAAAGGCCAAGGGGAAGCTCAGACTAAAACTCATTTGACCCTAAGACTGAAAACCTCCTTCATCTTGTTAGTGTGACTTTTTTTCTGCTGTGTCCAAAATCCACTATTTGAAAGAGGCTACATCCAAATCCGTGGTTTCATAAACTACACTAATATTTTAATTCTCCCATAAATGCCATGAGCTTACACTGAGAAAAATGATCAGACAAATTCCAGCTGCAAAGTTTGAAATTTTCTTAAGGAAAGCCGATCAATAGAGATCAGCCTGGGAACCAAACCTCTCATGTGCACTGAGATATCACTGTTGTGTCTGCATTTTTATCCCATGGATAAACACAAGCCAATGCCTTTTAATGCCATAATCCCTTCAATTTATGCATGGTCTAAGGGATCTTTTGTTTTTGCGTTTAAAACACCATGTTCCTATTACTGCTCAGATAGAGGAAATTATCCATGGAAAGGACTTATGCATACAATTCTTTTCTGTGGTGTTGCAAGGTGAGCAGTATCAGCATTTAAATCTATTTCTTTTCAAGCACAGGTGCAGCAAGTGATCTAGCAACATTGTGTTACCTACTGAGGTTTCACAAGCATGGTGTGGACAGCCAGTCTATTGAAACGTAAACAAAAAGAGAACAGTGAGGCACAAAAACAAAGACTGGAATCAGTTTTTAACTGGATTCCATCTCCTCCATGCAGCTGTCCTCATTAAGGTACAAGTTGTTGAGGTGTGTTCTGCTCTCCCTGGAGGACCATTTCTAGAGCTACCACACAAGAACAGTCCATTTACTTTAAGAAGAGATGCCCACATGGAACAGCTGCACGTTCAGATGCTGGAAGTCCTTTGTTTTACAAGTAGCACAATACAGATACTTGCTAAGGATCCTCACTCCACACAAATGCCTCTCTCTGCCAAGGTGGGAAGGCTGATAGTACACCTGGTCTTAGGACATTGATTCTTATGCAAATAACTGACACAAGAATAAACTATCTCAACATAAGAAAGCTCCTTTTTTTTTTTTTTTTCCCCCAAAAGGTCTTCTTAGAGTAGCTTTCTGAAGAGCTCCAGCAATGTAAAACCACGACAAAAAACAAAATGAATACAATCAAAGATTACTTCATGGAAAATTCCTTCAGAAAATCACCGTTTGATCAACAATAACCAAAGTCCAAACTTCAGCAATTTAAATATGGTTCTGAATTACTGCAAACACCTTTCATCCTTACAGGTATTTCTAACCCTATCTGCCTTTGGTCCCAGTACTACAGGATTCACAGTAAGTTGTTAGTGATGGCTGTATAGGATTAGCAAAGAATAAACTGTGTTCTGTTCTATCACCTGTAGCACCTAACTGAATCTTCCTGGTTAATGATGATAACCAGAGAAGGACTAACAACCTTGGAGACATCAGATGGAGTTAAGAAGACATAAAAGTCGGTGAAGCAAAATAAACATGGTAATACTAATACAATTTTATGTACTTCGTCCTAACTTCAAATAATACTTTAAGAAAATATCAATTTTCATTACTGCTCATAAATTTTTAATTGGTTTTTCCAATTATCCTAAGGACTGATACATTCTCTGGAGATGTCGAAGACCTGCCTGGACACCTACCTGTGCAAACTGGGCTAGGGAGCTGCTCTGGCAGGGGGGCTGGACTCAATGATCTCTAGAGGTGCCTTCCAACCCCTAAGTTCTGTGATCCTGTGATCAGTACATGTGTTAGTGCATGCATTAGTGCCTTCTTTCATAAAGCAGCTCAGTCATTCCCTGGCATTCCTACGGACAAAATTCCATTTACTAGGGCTACTCATGTTTCTCAGGTCTCAGCTACTTCATTTTAAACATTCAGCCCTTTCTTCTGTCACAACATTCAGACTCTGAATCAGCCAAAACCAAACAAATCTAACACCAAACACTACAGAAACAGACAAACAGCCTTAGAATTCATGTTTCTATCACAAAGAAGAGGACTCCCACAGAACACGTTCCTCATGACACATTTTCCTTCTGTTTCCAAGAGTCCAGTGAGAAGCATCTGCCTGGACTGCAGTTGAGCCATCAGCACCTTGCTGATCCCAGGCTACCATTCCCATGCACAGACTGAGCCCCTCCTTATATTCCAGGACTACAGAATAAGAAACGGAAAGTTATTCTACCTTCACGCATGCATACACACAAACCGCCTTCCTTGTTCGGTCAGCAGTAAGAGGCAAGAGCCCTCAACTTTCCAATTTAATTTTTGCCTTCAGAAATGTTCTGCCAGCATTCTGAATAATTGCCACGTCGAGAAATAATACCTTTGTTTGCTAGAAAAAAACTATACATCAAGAATGTTAGCACACTGGTGCTCTATGCAGATGCTCACTACCCCAGCAGGCATGCCTTTCATCCTGTGTTGACAACTGACGAACTAAAAGGGCACTTAATATGATTAATCACTACGACAGGCCTAATGAACAGTGCCATATGATTAGAGACAATGCAAAACAGTGAAGATTTAAACAATTAGCAAACGACATTTTTACAGAATTAATCATTTGGCTCAGGCATAAAACAGTAAAAGAACAATTTAAATTTAAGGCCGACACGGCATCGGAAGTTCCACCAGGTATGTGCACCGGAGATCTCAGTGATGTTCCCACACCACCAGGACGCACACGTCTCAGGCAAGACATGACAGGCACCCGCCTTACTTTCTGTTGCCCTTGCTCTTGTCAGCTTTAGAACAACACACATAAGTTTTGGTGTTCCACATTTAACTCAGCACTTGTAGTTCAGGATTCAATACTGACATGTGGCAACTGTCCTCCACTAGCCAGAGACAAGAACTATCTTGAACTAAAGTAGGCTGGTGAAAAACACATCATGATGGGGGAAAAATACATTCAGGTTGTTTGAATCCATCTTGCTGGTTTCACCAAACATCTGCAAAAACACTTCTGTGCCATGCATATTGTCCCAGTTAATTCTACATAATTTACAAATAGCATCGTAACTTGTAAGACAGGAATACGTCAGCATTATACTACTGCAAGGGACTATGCATTGCTCATTTTCACCTAAAATTAATTTCTGTGATCCTGAGTAGGTAGATATGTAACAATATTAAAAATTGAGGTACAGCTGTATTAAGAAATGCACAGGAATCAGAAGATAAGGTTAAATTCACAGATCTCTTATGTCACCGATACTACTCATACTATCCAACTCCAGGCATCAAATCTGAGAAGCTGCTCCAAGCAAGCTATGAACTTGGCTTAGATTCTGCAAACTGCCCTCTGGAAGACCCTGTGTTTCTCTACCAACTATATACAGAGTTTGGCAGCACGTATGGCTGACAGCCACCCATACAGGGAAGATAAAGTTATGTAAAGCATCCTTACAAAGCCACATTTTCAGAGGCACTGAGCCATCTTTTGATCTCTAAATGCACACCTCTACTATGTGGTTTGCACAGAATAATGAGATTTTCCATTATTGCAAACCTTAAAAGACAAAACTACTGTATTTTTCTATAATTCTTTTATTTTGATTGAATTCAAAATACGCGCATTACTGTAGCAGCATAAATGACACTTACGTTCACAACAGACTCCTTGAATTTGATGTGAAGTCTGTAATTAGAAAGTGCAATGATGGCATCCTCTGCTCGTCCTACATACTCTGTACTCTCACCATGAAGTTCAATGAATGGGACCTTCAGAACAGCAAGAGAAATTTTTTAGAAAGCATATCTCAAAACACATACCTCCTGCAAACATCCACTCAAACAGACAATAACAACAACACAAAATGAAACACTGCTGGGAACTCAGTTTAGCTGTTATTCAAATAAGGAACTACAGCCTCTGTTTTAAACATTTCTCATAGCTTTTCCCATTTTCTCTTAGCTTGTCTGAGTAGTGTGCACGTGGTCAGGGAAAATACTGCATTTTTATGAAAAAACTGGCAAGCAGTCTGACATCGTGATTTATGCTCTTGCTCCTTATTTAATAGAAAGTGACATTTCCATCATGTTATTAAATCCATCCTAAATGAGGCAAGACATAAATCACGCATAACCTTCTATGCTGCAGTCCCCAGCATTCACCAAGCATCCCAGACTGGATACTTGACTGCTACACAGCATAAGGCAGTGGAACAAACAAAAATGCATGACGTGCTGCTGCTTTATAAGCTGCAAAGAAACCATGCCTGCAACTTTGTGCTGCACATAAAAACTGAAACTGTTTCAGTAAAACTGTGCTTAAATCCTGTTTTATCTGAGTTGGGTGAGAAGTGTGTAAATGCTTGAAACCAACCTGGTTTTACATCAACATAAGGAAATTAAAAATATTTCTTGTTACAATGAAACACACTACCTCCTCAGTTAACAGAAGGAGGTCTACACGGTTAAATCATCTGAATGAAAATGATTGCAACTGAACTTCAGAAAATCAAAAACCAAACAACAGAGCTATTTTGTGCAACACAGAACTCCTGACTTCTCTGTGACAGGAAGCGAGGACAGAACCCAAGCAGCAGCGAGGTGCTTTTGCTATGTTTTTGTTCAGGTTTTGTTTCTGTTGGGGTAGGGCAGAGGTTAGAACATAAAGAGTTCTAAACTATGAAATAAAAACTTTCCTAACATAGGGAAGAAGGGATTATTATTAAATTCTCAGTGCAGGAAAAAGCACTTGAAATTACAACATGGGTATGTGGCTATACTTTGCAGATACTGAGGAAACTTCTGCAATGTAATACACAAGCTCTCTGTCCTACCAACAGGACCTGAGCACTTGCACAGAAAGTGTTTCTCCTATTACTGTGCTGATTCACAGAAGAAAACTCAGCGGGAGGGGCCAGCAAATACACAGCTCAGTACGCGACACTGTGATCTTAACTAGCAAGGAGCAGCGTGGTGATTACCTGAAGGTTCTCATCCTCTCGGATCAGCTGCTTCCTGGGAAAAATCTGATTAGCCTGGATGCATTCAAGGCTGTGCTGAGTCTCTTCATCCTGAAAAACAAAGCTTTACAGTTAAACTCAGCACTGTCACTTAATGCCCTCCTCACCACATAGCAAGCTATCAATGACCAGCGAAAGGTCAGACAGACTGCTTAGAGAACACACATTTCAGCCACTTACTGAAGTTACTACACTTTCAAAGACAAGCACACAGACAACTAAACATATCAGAAACAGATTTCCTTCCTGCAGCCTGATCAACAGCCATGAAAATGAAGCCTTGTACGACTACTGAGAAAAAACAAAAGCATTAACTTAGTCCAGTCTAACTGTGCACTTCAGATTCAACAATCTAACACATAAGTATTAATTCTCTAATGCTTTTTTAGATTTTAGCCTATGGAGGCTCTTAACAGAACAGAACACTTTTGCTTACCATGACAGGCCCTGGATAGGAGGAGAAATCCTCGTCTTTACTCACAATACTTTGAGACTCGTCTTCACTTATTAAAATCTGAAAAACAAGAGAGGTGCAATGATGAGGACAAATTAATTTTCTTATGGTAAATGAAAACAAATGAACTTTTAAAGCGGAGAACTCAGCTATTAGAAAATCAGAAGTGAGCAGTAATCAGGAAAAGATGAAATCCATATCAACCGATTCCCCTGTGAGGGAAAATTGTTTCAAAATTTGTCTGGCTCCTTCTATCCTTACTGAAAAAAAAAAAAAACACCCTTGAGTGTGCTGCTGTAATGTAGCAGCCCAACATCAGTAGTTACAGCACTCCATTTACATCGTTTAAATTAAAATGTGTTTCTGTCTACAGCACCCTGAATTTTCTCCCAAGCCTCTTAGAGATGGTGATTCACAAATATATAGGTTACAAAACACCAGGAATCACTGCGATCATTTACAGAATCACAGAATTTCTTGTCATGTCTAACACAGGTTGTCAGATTCTCCTGAAGCAATTTTATTCCAACTATGGCATATGAATTAGAATTCTTATATGGATACATATATAGATAGAATTTCTCATTTAACAATTATGACATGCATTCTACATTCAAAGATATATCAAAACAGACATTTTCTTGCACATTCCTTCCATGAGCTCCAACTCTCTAAGTACATGTGCCTTGCTCTCCCCACTATAAACAATCCCCCATCTCTTATCACCTGTAGATTTCCTGAACATACTGACGAGCAGGCAGCCTTGAAGTTAGTGCCACTGATTCTACAAGGAGCTTGTTGATGATTACAGGACTTACTATTTGGATTTCCACATCTGTCTTCTATTAAGTTTTTAAATTCACATCGGTGTTTTTCTGTTTTGCTTGATGGTTTGTTTAAATAGTTAACACAGGCATTTTAAAGGCTTTGTCGTTTATATCAAATAAAGGTACAAAGTTCAATATATCAGCATTTAGTCCATTCTGAGTTCATACGTCACCCCACTTCTAAATATATTTGAAGTTACCACTTTGCATCCATCAGCTCACCAACATGACAGCACTGCAGGAAGCGCAAACTATATCCTGAACACTGTGTAGAACATTTGCAAAGAGAGAAGGAGCAGCAGATATGCATGTCCTGAAATTAAAAACGCCCAATGCATAAATAAAAAAAACTCAAATGGATGAAAGAAGTCCCCAGCGCCTTCATGTCCCCAGAGCAGCAGAACTGACCTACAGAGGCTCACACACAGGTTCCTAATCCCACACTTAAAATTCCACAGCGTGCAGGAGGTGTTTCTGAGCTGGGAACGGGGCTTCAGCAAGCTGTTAAGCCAGAAGTATCTACTCCTTAAGCCATTATTTCCACTTTGGTAAATCTCTAAACAAAAACTCCAAATAAAGCAAACCTGTCAGAGATGGATGGAAAAAATTGGAACTCTGGAGTTTCTAATTTTAAATAACTCCATTAATGTTGTGTTGCTCCAGGACTAATAAGAAAAAGCTGATGGAGCCCTGGTGGGAATTCATTCTGCATCACACTAGCAGGCAATGAAACTCCCTGAACAGTACAGGGGAAAGAAAGTGGTAGTATTATGGAAAATTTCAGAAGTGAGCACATTCTAAAATAAGATACAGGAGGAGTTTAAATAGTTAAGAGATAATACTTAATAAAAAGTATATTGCATACAATACAATAAAATGTGTTATTCACTGCACTGCAAAACTACGTTTGTCTTGGACTAAGAAATCCAGAGCTTTACACAGCTAATATGGACCACAGAATTCCAGCCCCTGTATTCAAAACAAGTGCTTGTGCTCAGTTCCAACATGACGTGCTACTTTACGTATGTTATGCTTTGCTAAGCTTATCTTCCAAAAAAACATCTACTCGTGACTTGAAGATACCACGAAGGAGGGGCTGAGCCACTCCTTCAGCCACATCTGGCTTCACCTTTGGGTTCTCACTATGAGTTTGCCACATTATGTGATGCACCACTGTCCCTGAGCTACAAGATGTCAGAAATGAGACTCCTAATCGATCAGATGTGAAATGAAGGGTGGCTCAGTAACAGGAACAGATTGCAATAACTTCAGAGTTCTTTTTCTTGATATAATGGAGACTAATGACTTAAAAGAAGATGGGTTTAGAGTTAAGATTTAAACATATCTCCTTCATCACCCTTAAAATAATAAGCTTACATGTTCAGCTGCCAGCTCTGCAGCCTGCTGGAAGAGTAATGAAGACTTCTCCAGGACAGCAGCCATTGGTGAAGTCATTAAAACCCAACATTCCCAGGCAGATCCATCTAGACAATGGAGGTACAACTTAAAGAAAGCTTTAAACACTACTAATAAAGCCTTCTGATTCCAATAAAATAGGATTTCAGAAAACTCCTGCAAGTACAATTAGCAAAGGAACACGTATCTAATCAAAAAGATGAACTTTATTACGAATTTAAAACACGCAGAGTATCACTGATGAAAAGGTTTAGCATACTAGATACTCTGGTGTAAACAAAGTTGTTCTTTCACACTTTCATTTGATTAGATACAATTATTTCTAAAGTTAACTGTATAACCACGTGGGTGTTAGGGGTGGCTTAGAGAAAGAACTCCTTCATACAGCTGTGATCCTGAAGTCCAGCGTGAACAGGCAGGGACTATTCAAATTACAGCAGAACAAGTTTCTTATTCTAATTACTGCACTCAGCTGCAAAACAGCTCCTATTCATGGTACAGAGCCTTTACGTGTGTCTGCAGAATCAGACCTTTTTAGGTGAATTTTGGGAAAGCGGTGTGGAAAAAAAATGTTGGTTTCAACTCTAATCGGGATTATCAGAAAAAAAGCGTGATGCTGCCAAGATAAATGGTACAAGAACTTATAAAAGTGTTTGTAAGATGAACACAGGCTGCACATTCACGCCGCTTTCAAGGTGTTAGTGCAAAGCTTCAGCAACCAGAGTGCTGCATTTATAAAAACCACTGACAAAACCACCAGGAAATACTGACTTATTGGAATGGATTTCACTGATTGGATGGAAACTGAATACAGTAAATGGAATAATACCTTTCCCATCACGTCAACGACTCAATCCCAGTACTTTGTGATCTCATGATCACAGGACTGAGCAGAAGGGAAAGGAAGCATTTCCCAAACTTGAAATGGAAATGTTTAAATACATCTTAGATAACAACTAACCATGAAAACGACTTCATAAAAGGCACCCCTGGATTCAGGCTCATACTTATACATAGGATCACAAACAAGCGTTACATAGTTTATAAACAGCGTAGTGAGATTTGGCTCTGCTGTCAGACAACAATTCAAAGACTGCAGCCAAAAAAAGTTTATGATGTTATCAATGTACACAGTGCTGTTCTCAGAACTGTAGCGTCATGTTTACTACAACAAACAGAAGCTGCTCTGGTTAATTCTCCATCCTTGTGTTCCTCTTGAAAGGATAAATGATTGGTAGAGGTTGCAACCTCTGATTATCCAGCCAGAATGGGAAAATCTCCATTACCTCTCACTAACACGTGCCTCTGGTCTAAATTATACGTGTAATTAACACTAGCAACAACCATGTGTTTGCCAGCAATTTAAAACAAAAAGATAAAATAAAAAAGGACTGTTTAAATTGATCTGCATTTAAATATAGTTTGGCTTAGGAGGAGAATCAGAAAAAAATCACTACCAAAGCAATTAACTTTCTTCCTTAGATGTCACCTCCCAGATACTGAATTCCATTTATTTTCCTATTAATGAAATTGAGTTGACCCTCAATCTGAAAACAGAGCTATTTACTCACTGTGTCACAGCCGTCCTAAAGTTTCAGACCGAAAATGCAAAGGTTCTGACAAAGGAGCATTAGAAAACTGGAGGATGAAATACTCAAGAACATGAGGCATCTTTTGCCAAAGCCAGATCTGTTACAAAGCGGAAACACTTCCTTTTCACAGGAGGAGGAAGGACATTATCTGAGATAAGGGCAAATGCTTACCTTCCCACATTTCAATCCCCGACAGCAGGACGTCACCTCTCTCCTGGCACCGCACACAGGAGTAACTGAGTAGCTTTGTAAAGTATTTACTGGTGCAGAAGCTAACAGCATAGACACTTACACATCACCCAGGAAAGGAAAGGGCAAGGAATCATATTTGAAGACATTCAGTAGAATTAAGGAGTTGTTATGATTCTTTTTAATTACACGTTGCTAATACCTACTCAGCAAAGTATATATATGCTTATCCAGCATCTCAGAAAACATCTCAATCGTTAAGAGAATAATCAGTAACAGTCAGCAGGTAGCTTGTGTCACCAAAACAATACGATCAGCTTACCAAAACAGAAGAGGTAACAAAAATCTTCTTTGTCCTAGACAGTTTCAGACGTTACTCTTCAAATACTTCACATTGGCAACTGCAAATAAAAAGATGCTACTTCAAAACAGAAACCTTCAACTGAAACAGCAATCTTTAATTGTCAGCAACTTATATAAGAAACTTAGCAGCTACACTCGTAGCAAAACACCACTGCAAACAATGTGAAAATGTGAGCAACTGAGAAGCTCTCCTGGGGGAGAGTCAATCATTTCTGTAAGGATTATTAAAAGTGATTTAATTTTACACTGAAGTTAGTGTCCCCTCACCCCAAAGACCTCCATACTGTCACCACCCAGGTACTTGTGGGCAAAGCTGCAGAAACACCAAGGTGAGCAGCAACGCTCATCATAATGGCACGGCAATATTTACAAGGCCCATAATTTATAACGTTCCACATGCTGTCAGAACAGTTAATTCCTAAAATGAAATAAATTTAATGCGTGAGTCAGGTGGGATACAAAGCTCCGTACACAAACGTTCCAACCCCAAAATCAAAGCACCACACAAAAACCAACTGTTCCTAAAGCACAAGAGCAACCAAAGCAATGAAAGACTGCTCCCCCATAACCAGCTGTGAAAAACTACAGCTCATCTGGAACCGTACGTATCATCTCCAGAAGCACTGTTGGGTTGCCTGCAAAAGAAGTCAACTCCTGCAGCTCACCAACAGCAAGGTGAACTGCAACTCCAACAGCACTGCAGTACAAAAATTCACCATGGCACAGGAAGCAAAAAGGACACTGTCCTACTCTGAGCTACCAGGCTGATCCTGCAACAAGTCCAACCCTACAACTGCTTGGCTGTACAAAGTCACTTTGACGGGAACACTTAGCAAGTTTATTAAACAAAAAAAGCTATGAAGGCAAACCATGCAACTCATGAATGTCTCTTCAGAGAGACCTTTCTGGCCACGTCCATGCTTTTAAATAGGCAAGACATTTAGAGCAGCAGGATGTGGATGTATTTTGTATGCTTCAAGTCCAAGAAAAGAACTTCACAAAATCTGCAACACGCTTTTTATTGAATTTAATGATGTTTGGAAGAAACCACTGGGTCTCAAGAGTTTTGTAGAGAAGCTTAGAAACAGGAGAAACCGTTCCAGTGTAAGTGTTAATAATTCCACCTCTCTCGTGCCAGCATTCAGAAAGCACTCAGCGACATCTCATTAGCATTCCTCTCACAAGGCTGTTAGGCACAGATAAGGACCTCAAATGTTATCGCTTCCTAAGTCAACTGCTCATGCCAAAATTTAAAGGGGAAAAAAAAGGGGGGCTGTAAGAAGAAACATTGCTATGAGGTTCCTCCCACCTCAGAAACGCTGCAGGGAAGAACAATCCCAAGCACTGGAGTGCAACTGTTTAATTCACATGAAGCAAATCTAAGTTTGTTACCCCCAAAAAAGAATGATCCAACCCCAGGGCAGCGTGCCCCCACCCCTTCCTCCGCATGGCTGATCCACAACGGAAAGCAAAGCCTACAAGATGGGAAAAGGAACACAGCAACTTCCTTCAAGTCAATCCCTACAAAGCCTAATGTGTCCAGTAAGGAAGAAACTTCACATCACCTTTCTTCTTAGGCTGCCACACGTGCTCATAGCTGGCTCGTTTGTTTGGGATTAGATAAACACAGACCTAGGGGTGTGTAAGGACACATATATTTATATAAGTCAGAGTTAGAAAAGTTAGCAAGAAGCAGTTCTGCTGTATAGCTATTTCTGAGCTGCAACACCTGAGCTTTTACTCTGAGCCATCCTCCCAGGATCCTGCTCAGTTGGTTGTTTCAGGATCTTGGCCATTATGTCATCAAAACAGGTGATATTCACATTCACACAGCTCTTGCCTTTTTTTTCCCCCTCCTCATGGAGGATTCTACACAGAAGTCCAGGTGGGGGATGAAGCAGCAATCGTACAATAATAGTGCAAAATAATATAACAAAAAGAAAATTGTTCTAAACAGCTGAATACTGCAACACAATCTTTCCAACTCCCAGCCTTGGAGATATTCCCAACTTGACTGAGTCCTGGGCAACCTGACCCAGCTCCAAAGCTGGCCGCAGGACCACATGACTTCCAACCAAAGTGACACCACAAGTCCATGACAAGGCTGTTCTTTACATTTATTTAAACAAAACGGTGACAAATAGTTGTGAAAGAAACTCTTACACTTTAATAAATGTTTATTAAAATAGGACAGGTATCACTTCGGGTTCTTTACTGCAAAAGTGCATCCAGCAGAAAAGGTATCATCTCAAAAACAAAGTGAAATGACCATTCTGAAGGTATCCCCCACCTCCCTCTCCTCTGCTGAAATACTGCAGTTCTGCTTTGGCTGTGCTGTGTCACAACCACAACATTACACAAGTGCGGCTTCTGGTTGAAGTTCTCCATTTCTGTTTAACGTTCTGCACTCTGTTCCCACCAAACCTAGCTCCCAGTGCCTCCATTTCCTCTTGCACCACACATCACACACACACCAGGCTGATGCTTTTGTTCATTTTCTGCTTAGCTTTAGCTTGCATTATGTCTACAGGTTGCTCTTACTCCCTTCCCTTATATGTTCTTCCCGGTACACAGCAGCTTTTTTTTTTTATCCCCCTTCTTTAAATTCTGCTCTTAGCAGTACTTTGCTCCTGTTCCTTATCACATTCTCAGCCCCCTGCCTCTGGGGTCACCTTCCGGTCACCTTGAGGTCAAGCTGAACACCGCAGAGGAGCTGAGAGCATCAGGACTGCCACCCTGAGCACAGCTGCTCCCAAGGACAGGGAACATGAGGCTGCTGCCTTACAGAGCCCTTCAAAACACATATGTGGAGAAGGAGGAACGCTGAACTTCAAGGAGGTATTTTTCAGTTATATGGCCAAGCGTCTTCCTAAATTCCCCAGATTAAATAATTTCCAGCGTGGAAAGCAAATAAATATGAAAGACGGAAGAATTAACTAGAATGAAAACAGTATACAAACTGCAGAGACTGACTACTTTATGTGCTGATAAAGAAAATATTGATCTGTCTTTAAGAAAAAGTTAACTTCTCTTGTTTATTCTCCAGTAGGACTACAGTATATTCTAACAATTAGGAGTTTATTAAGAAGTGTTCCTGAATAGAAAGTTCAGCATCATTACTCCTCTCTGAACCCAAACCCATGCAGTAGGCTAGAACATCACAGTGTGCTCGAAACCAAGAGCAGCTCTTTTGGCTCTGCATTCCTTAATTGCTACCTTTCCGTCATGCAGGCAAATCCACCTGGATGGAACTGCCACACGCCAGCCTGAACTGCACAGAGATCCACAAGGATGGCTCTGAACCTAGAGATCACACAGACAAGAGCTCACAAGACACAGAATTCTCAGCTAGGGCCTGAACCGGTGGAAACTAGAGTAGACTGGCAAAAACTCTAAGCTTGAAGAATACCAACTACGCTGGAATACCAACAGATAACCAAAAAGTCATGAAGAGTAGACAGACTGCAAGTGGTGGATCTGAGAAGAGCAAAGTGAACAAGACTGAGAGCAGACAGCAGGAGTTCTCACTGCAAATGGCAGAACAGCATTAGGGGAACAGTGTGTCCCTCATGCTGCCCCATTTTTCCACGAACATCTTCTGTTCCCTTTTGACAAGAGTCAGTTCTCCCTCCCTTCTTAATTCCTTTCTGAAACAACAGTAGCAAACAACTAGAACAGGGAGTTGTTATTCAAAGCCCCAAAGGTTCTACTTGCCCTTTCTGAATGTCTACACATTTTTTTTCCCCCTCCTCTCCAATTATTTTTCTTTCACTTGGCACTTTCTGATGCCCAGATGATGACAGAGGAAGCTGCAGTTCTAGGAGCTGCATTACACAACTCCTACCAGGGCATCCTCACACACTGCACTTCCCTGAGTCAATGCAACACTACAGATTGAGAAATAATGACAGAAAAAATGTGGAAGACTGATGAATTAAACCAATCTGACATGAGGAGTCCTTTGGAGTTTCCTGTCACTCAGATTCTATCCCACTGAACTCCTCAGGACATCATACATGGAATTACAGCTATTAGTTTGTATTTACACATGCACACTGATCTCGCTTTCACCATACTTCCTCTGGCACACAGCTTCCAGAACCTCTTTAACAAAAGAGCACTTGATGCTTCTGTCATAAGACAACTTTATTTAAATACCAAACACCAGCAATGAATAAACATTTATTTCTGAGAGCATGAAGCAGGTTAAAGTTATTACAAGGTGTCCATAACAGGAAGCTCCGCTCCCAGGGATGCTCAGAGCTGCAGCCAGGAGCTGGCAGGACACCAGGACGCTCTTCTGCCATCAGCACCTACAGCACCACAGGCCACTGCTTTACTGCACCCTGAACAATTCAATTATGGGCTCAAGTCTTAATCCACTAATTCCTAAATTGTGCCAAATAGCCTGCTCTGTCTGGAAACACATTTGGATAAGATACATGCACACATTACCACCTAGGAAGAAAAGGCCACTGGAGAGGTGCAGTGCTTAATGACTTGTTGCACAGGACTACCTCGCACAAGTGTGGAAGTTGATAACTTCAAGTGGCATGAACATTAATGCTTAGAAACATCAGGATAACTTTTCTTCCAGTGTGATAAATTCCCTGAAACACGACGAGCCATCGGGAAGGGTAGAGCTCCCACTGGCCTCCCCAAAGCATTCCCCTCCATGCCTTCACAAAGGGGCATCTCATACTCCACAAGACTCACCCCAAAACCAATCCACAAAGGAGTCTATAGGACCAAGTGATGCAGTCCAAAGAACTGCCAGGTTTAGCACCACTGCTCTACACTGGTTTATGAGGCCAGACCAGATGCCAGTACAGAGCACAGCCCACACTATCTACGTGACAGTAACCATTTGTGGGCTCTAAGGCAGCTTAAGAATCACTTCAATTCCTGCAGAAGTGACACTTCTTTCACAGAACACACCCTTAAACTCATCTCTTAAGCTGTTATTCACATGCTACTCAAAGCACTACATACATTCTCAGATTGAAGAGTTTACGGTTCAAATACAGTCAGAAGACTCCACGTCAATTAGAGCTATAAAGCACAGTGCTTGCCTGGACCAGCAGGAGCTGAAGCTGACTTCAGATGTCACACTGCAGGGACATTTCCAGCTGCAGCAGTAAGCTCCAAACGCAGAGCTGGTCTCTCCCAGCCAGCCCCAGAAGGGCAGGCATGTTTGACCACAGCATTAGTACTGTTTATCTGTAGTGTAAAACCAGGAAGTTAATATAGGAAGCCTATAAGAAAAGCACGAGTTCAAGTAATTCCTTATTAGCATCTGCAAAACAGGCCTGATAACAGAACCAAGTCATGGTATTTGAAGAGTGCAGCTGAGTAGACAGCCAACTTTAAAGAGAGATCCCTTTGTATGAGCTGATCACCTCAATTCCCATTTCAGGTGTTATTCAAAGCTCAGGTTAGCTTTTCTAGGACCACAGACAGCTGTTTGCTCGAATGCAGTCCAAATACTTGTTTGGGTACTACCCACAGGTCTCGCTCTTCAACCAGCCACATCATGTGTAAATACAGTACAGAAATACCCAAGTTATGAAGAGATAAAACCATGTATGCCTGCACATAAGAACAGAAAAAGTTGAGAAAGCAAACAAGAGCAGGCTGAGTGAGTGCAAAGACTTCCCCAGTAACGACCATTATCAATAGCAAGTCTGAGCTCAAAGGTGGACATGTGATTTACCAGAACAGGTTTCTCTTCTCCTTACATTTGAGCTGCTAACTCTTTCCAGATTAGAACAACCACCTCATTGCAGCAATCCATTTTCAGTCTCTGAACTTTGAGTGCTACGTGGTGTTAACAGCCAAGCTCCATGCAGAGGAAGGAAGCCTTGCTCTAGCACTGCCCTTCAGCTGGGCACCAAGGGAAGAACTTCATCTCCCTGTGTGTACCAAGAGTTGCACAGAGCTCAGATGCCTTCCCTAATTAAGGAGGTTCCCTATATTTAGATCATAAGGGACAAACAAACTGGTTTGGCTAATGTACCAGCATGTTGCCTTTAGAAACCCGTTGCTCAGTGTCCCCTCTTTGGCTGGTTGGTTCAATTCACTAAAGCTATAAGGGAAAAAAAAGAGTAAACCTCTTATCACTAAACAGCTTTAACATCCTCCAAGTGTTAAGACAGTTTATTCCATCTTTTTCCAGTTACGGAAAGCCAGTTACTGTCAGAAGCAGGAAGTACATCTGGCCAAACACAGCTTCTCCTTTGCAGGTTGCACTTCAGGCCAGGAGACAGGATTCAAATGAAATGAAAAGCAAGCAGAGGGAGTCAGACTTCAAAGGGTACTTCAAATACATGCAGAAAAAGGACATGGAGACAAACACGTACTGAACTACAGCAAGGAGCTCTGAACAGCCAAGGCCATATCTCTGCCTAAGACTAATCAAATACGGAAGATTTAAAGAGCATTGTTACTTCTGAGTGGGGAGGCATGAGGTCCTGTGTCTCTCCAGATAGAGACTGGAAGCAAGTTTTAATGTGCTTCCATTCCTGCAGCTAGCTTTCAAGGTTAGTTACACCGAGTCTAGTATTCGAGTATGACAGTCAGAGGTTAATTTTGTCAAACCAAAACTCAAACCTCCAAAGGCGCAACAGTAGCATTTTAGAACAGATCCACTGTTCTTCCTCCAGTAACCCTCCAGCTCCTGAATGGAGGCGGCGTGCTCAAATCTCAAACACGCAAGAACAAAAAGTTACACTCTGTGCAGTGATGCTCACAGACTGACCAGGGAACTGGGCTCCACCCTGACACCAAGAAATCATTCCTTCGTATCACAACTTCCACATCCAGGAGGTCCGCAAGCTTCGTTCACACTGCACTCACAGGGATGTTCAGAGCCAGGGAGAAATTCACATGGATTAACTAAGCACGTTTACTCTGAAGAGCTAAACAGCGTGAAGCCGAAGTTAAACACATCCAGGCATTTCAGAGAGACAACGAAGGACATAAGGCACACACGTATCAAAACTCTGTGCTTCAGTTCCAGTTGAAATAAAGTCCTACCACAGAATGTAGCTCTGCTGCAGGCCTGACATGTCCCCAAGTCATATTTACCGGCCAGACACTCGCTCCCTCTCCTCTCCATGTTTAAAGTCAAAAATCCAGTGATCTAGATGTTCCAGTTTCCTTCAGAAATGACAGATATTTGCCTCATTTGATAAAAGCTCAGGTGTTACCACCCCTTCTGAAGCAGCATTTCCATGGTGACATCAACCAACGCAAATGGGTTTATCTACAAAACACTCCAGCCAGGCTTTCCTCCCCGCCCGCTCGGACCTACACCCAGCTCCGTGCTGCTGATTAGGTTCTTAGCTGAAGTACAACTCACGCATCGTATTTTTCACTCTAAAAGAGGCATGGCAGACGGGTGCCACAGGTTATGTGCCAGTCTATACATACTCCTACAGCAGTTCAACACTACTGGAGCACTCCAACAGCAAGCTGCATTCCTCCTGCTGTTACAGGAACGCTGCTGTTGGTATACACAGACACTTATCCCTTCGGAGTTCTCCAGGGCATATCACGAACGCTCTTCTCCCCAATACTCGACTTCGCATGAACTCATCCAAGCCAAACAAACACTGGCTTCCCACTTGTCTTCCATACAAAAACTCATTCTTCCTGGCAGAAACACTGAACCCTGAAAAGGAAGAACACTAACAATCACAAGGCATTTTTAAGCATTTTATCCTGAAAAGAACGTTCACTCCTTCCTGACATGACTCAAAAGTAAACCTAGTTAAATGAGAAAGGCTTGGTTGTAATTAAAAGAAACCATCAGTGTAAGAACACAAGCAGCTGGGGCTCTTCAGCCTAAGTACAATGCATCCCCATCTTCCCCACACAAACCCAGCAGGTAAGACAGTTTTCATTTTAAATACGGTTTAACACCAGGATTTAAAGGAGACATACATCAGCAAGCAGGAATCTTCAGGTATACATGTTTTGTATCTGAACCTCTCAGCCTGCAAGACTTAACCTTCTTACGAGGAAATAAAGACTCACAACCATATTCACTGTAAATTTAGCATATTGTCTTCAAGCTGTATTTTAAGAAGACATGCAAGAATATTTGCATACTAGTCCATACACTTGCTTAAACATGAATATAGTTTAATTTATGCATGTAAAACACCTGAATTCTTGTCTTTGTCTTGTCTAGCAAGCAGGCATCGAGGTTCAATTACTTACTGAGCATACACAGGATAAAATACTCAAGTTGTATTAATTTAGATTAACAAGTAAAACAGAAGAGTAGATACAAAATAAATGAGGAGCAATGAGTTTAGTACTTCGGTTTGGAAACCCAGGTTACTGCTCTGATCCCAATGAAAAAAAAACAGCAGAGAACTGACCTCAGCTGACAACTCGTTCCATGTCACACAAGCAGAATGATGCTGCTGGCAACATCGAAAGTCAAAAACTCAGTTTCCCCAAGCAATCAAGGATCTCCTTAAGACCTTATCAGCTGTCAACTCTGTCGAAGTGCAAACCAAAAAGTGTCCTCTTTTCCCATACCTACAAATCAAAGCTGTCTGCAGTGAAGCAGAAAAGGGGGGGAAGGACTGGCTCAAGAAAACTTCAGAGAAAGCATTCCTTCTGAAAGACTCAGACACAGCACCTGAGGCCTGTGTTTACAGTCACAGGAAAAAGATTCAACATTCAATTACAAAGACACAGAAGTTAATTCCACACCTTTAAGCAGAAAGGGGAATGGCACACCTGGACATCACTTATTCTAAGCCCCTGCTTTGACACAGATCCAATTAGATTGAGTAGATCAGCCTTGTCCACCCAAGGTCTGAGCATCCCCACAGACTCCTTCTAGTCAATCTGTTCATTAAGGTCAGAATCATCTAAATAACAGCTCACTAAAAAGAAACTGGGCAATCGCACCTGATTTTCAGAAGAACTTGCATACGTGTGCACCTAGATTCAAAGGCCTAAAAATAACCAAACTGCCTTGCCCAGATGAAACACTGCACCTTAATGTCAAGTCAGCTTCCGTCCATGAATTAATTAATCCACGAACCAAAACAAAATAAAAATCAAAGGTACATTTTAATGAAAGTAGCAGATGTGTGCCACGAGCTGGGAAATAAAGCACTGCTGTACTGCTTCTGATTCCAGCTGACAGAACTGCCCTGAGAAAGTCTCTCTGGCAGAGGTGTCCAAAACAACCAATGCAATCCATGAAGCAGCACATAAAGCTGCTTGACCTCCACGCTCAATCTGAACAATTCAGAACATGGCATGAACTAAAGATGTCCTTTTTCTACTTACTGTTATCATGGGTGCTAAAAAATTTCTCTCAAAAAATGTAAGAAATACTGATATTTTACCATTTCATGTACAAGAGCATAAGGAGAACCAACTGCAGCATAAATACTGCTGCAAGGGAAGATATCTAACAGGGTAGGTGTGCCCTGATGGCAGCATTTTTGGTCTACAAGTTTAGGCTGCTACATGCAGTTGCATAGTAAAGGCAGAGATTAATTCTCCCACTCCCAGGTGATACCCCCATCTTAATTAGTATTGGTGCAGCTTCACCTTGAATATCGTGTGCCCCTCTGGTCTCCTCAACACAAAAAAGGATGTTAAGGCCCTTGAAAGCATCCAAAGGAGGGAGTAACACTGGTAGCAGGGCTGGGAGGTGAGGAGAGGCTGAGGACATCTGGGATCAGGCAATCTCATTGCTCCCTACTATGTTCTGAGGAGGGGAAACAGAGGCATCAGGCTCAGCTCCTGCTACCCATGGCAGGACATGAGAGAACAGCGCAGCGCTGCCAGGGAGGATCAGACTGCATTGGGAAACACTGCTCTACTGTGAGACTGGTCAATGCTGGGAAAGGTTTCCTAGCAAGGTGGTTGGTGTCCCAGTGCCTGTCAGTGCTCAAGAGGCATTTGGACAACGCTCTCATTAACATGTTTTAACTTCTTGGTAGCCCTGGAGTTATCAAGCAGTTTAACTCTTTCTTTGTATATCCCTTCCAATGGCAGTACTCTAACGCTAATTAATGACATGGAAGATATTTCACCACCCATATGCAATGAAAATCAGCTTGCTGTAACTGCATCTTAAAATGCCTGTGTATAAAAGGCACAGCCAAGGATTGCACATTAGGAAATACAATGATCACCTGCAAAGCATGAGCTCAGCTTTATGAATGATGCTCAGTTCCCTTCTCCATCTTTTCTTTCCCATGAACTCCTTCCTCTTCTTAAAGGGAGGACATCCTCTGAACACAGACCTTCATTATATTCATTTTACTAACCTTGTAGTCAGTGAGGCACTGCAAATAAAATCAGTCTCTCCTACACAGCTCATTTCACAGCATCTCTCCAGGTATTCAGAACATGATGACTGCCATAGTGTTCATCATTTTCACACTGGCCCTCATGGTTAAGCGGTATTACGGTACCTAAAAGGCTGAAAACTAAGCACAGTAAGAGCTCAAGGCACCAGAAAGACCTTGTTTTGGTCTGGTTCTGGTTCCAGTTCCTCAAATACTTGAAGCTTACATATCACTTTGCTTCATATCCAGCAAACACAGCTCCCACTAGCTGAGGGCCTGAGCTGTATTGCCTAGGTATACAACTCCAGGCAGCTCTAGGAGCTCCCACTAACATACCCAGCACCATGACCCAAAGCAGGACAAGGACACAGCCCCATCTCCACATGGGCAGCCACCCCACCCACTATACCACCACCTCACTGCTCTTCCTAGGTGAAGTCACTACTCCTCCATCCAATGCTTCCACAAACAGACAACAAAGATTGTGTTGGGCCGCCAGGCAGTTCCGGATTTCAGACATCCAAGACAACTGCAGCCTCTCCTCAGAGATCTGTTATTACCTGTGTGGATAAACTACTGATGTCAGTGCACTCAGAGCAAGAAAGATTGAACAGGCATTTGAATACTCCAACCAGCACAGCTTAATCTGATTACATTCATTTATTGGCTCAATTGTATAGTTCAGATAAACCTCTTTTGAAGAGATGAACTCCTTGGCAAGCCTTCAGAATTGCACAGTGCTCACACTCAGCATGGTAACTTGAATAACAGCCACAACCCTTCATTAGGAAGTTCAGCTCATCAAGAAGACACATCAAAGCCAAGATGAGTCACAAGCAACCCTCACAGACCCCTTCAAAACGTCCAGCATTAAAACTAGGGGTAGAGTTATCTGGTTATTGTTGTTGGTTTTTTTAAGGTTAAATAGTAGAGAAAACCCTGAGGCAAAGCAGGTCATGATTCCTTCCTTTAATGTTCCCTTGCAGAGTAGTATATAGCAGGTGCTGAAACTGACAAAACAAGCATACATGCAAGAGAAGACGTAACACTAACATTTAAGGGATATTCCAGCTTTATATGCTCAGATACATTAGTGCTAATTCTGAGAGATCAGCAAGCATTTAGCAGGCTTCTCTACAAGCAGTTCTATACAGGTCAACACAATGCCTTTCTTCCCATGTGCTTTCACTGCTGCAGGTCGCCCAGTTTATTGGTTGGCATCCCTTACCTGCCCAGAAGCACTTCATGCAGGGCTGAACATCACCTCTCTATGCAGCTGTCCACAAAGCTGCAGTCTCCAACACCAAGGAAGAACTTCACCTGGCTTTGTGCATTAGTTAATTCTCAAACATCTTTAAATGCAGGCTATTTCCTTTAAGCCAAAAGCATTCAGTTTGAAAGTCAGTAAGTTTAATACACCATGTATCATCTGTCTCATGAGACATCACTGCCATGTGCAAGCTCGGTCTGCCATAGCTTTAACACTTGCTTATCGTAACAAAAGAGTGTCAGGAGTCTTGTGCAAGTTCACCTCTAACATACTTGCTATCCTCTTAGGAGCCACTGAATGAAATGTGAGTTAATGAATAACACAGTAGGAATTATATCATTATCCCCATGGTGAAAGAGAGTCATCTATTTCTTGGATATGATGTCAGACTTGAGAATCAGCCAGTGAGAGACTTACTCATGCTTCCACTGCTCAGTCACCTGCTATGCCAGCAATATTCACAGTGAGAGGCCTGCAGACTGCACTGACAGTTCAAGCAAGACTGTCAGAGCATGAAGCAAAGCTACTCTGAAAGCAGACTTAGGAAGAAATAAAGCAGCAAGACGGAGAGGAACTGAAGCCTGCCATTTTTCTTCCATAAAGGAGGGAGGAAAGGAGGGGGAAAGTTTTAGTAATATGTCAACCTAAGTTTAACATGTAAGTGTCACACAGGTATGGAAATGCAGTAGCAATAGCACACCAACTCCTCACATTTTCTTCTTCCCTTATCTCCAGCTTTTCCGGAGATTTAACCCCTCCCTACTCCAGGCTGCCACCTTGTACTTGCACTAAAGCCACTGCACAGCCTGAAACTTGCAATACCTAAAGGTCAGCCTGAAGCAAGGAACAAACTCCCCATCACTGTCAGCTGTCTTCGAGCACTTCCATATAAGCACTGCGTCACTGCTAGACAAAGAGAGTCCAGTTCCTCCAGGTTGACCAGGCAGTTTAAGACAGTATTTAAAAAGATATTTCACTAATTTCCTAAAAAATAAAAATATATCCATCCTCACTGAGATCAGGTAGATATGCTAGACAGCATCCTTCAGACAGTCCCACTCCTGGAATACAATCTCCTTCCTGTCCAGAACACCGACCTTTAAGTTAAACAAACAGTCAGGAGCAAGCTTGAAGACAGAAGCAGACACCTTCTTGAAGAGTCAGACCAATGCAGTACACCTGCAGGTACACTCACCTCTAATGCTTTGGCTAATGAGGACTAAGCTAGTACAGAAGAAAACTGGGGAAATGTGTTAAAAGGAAAAGCCAGAACTACAAGATGGACTTCCCATGCAGATGGAAACATCTGAAGCATCCTCCTGACATGGCATGTCCAATGGAAGCACCCAAAGCAAGTTCCCCGAGTAGTTTTCCTACACAGGCTGCAGAAATCAAGACACTTCCATCTGAAGTAGTCAGACTTTCCCATAACCTGCAGCTTGCAGTCACTAACGAACAGCCACACCGTACTGAGCTTGCATAATGCTTTAAAAGCAAAAGGATAATTGTACCAAACTCCAAGTCACACAAAGAAACACTACCTTCATGTCCAGCATGCTGCTCTGTCATTCTCACATGCGTGTATATGCAAGATGTACTCAATCAGGAATCAAGTTCTGGCATCACAATTACTCCATCAAGAATGCAGTGCTGAAGTATATTTAGAATGGTTCTGTTAACACGATAGCTAGCTACCATAACGATCTTAAAGGTATCTAAGACTCAATAAAACCACCATTGTTCTGTATTCAGTCAACTTATTCTGCAATAACTGCTCAAGGCACAAGTGTTTAAGATACGCTAATTCCACAGCAGCACCTCTAGAGGAGAAAAATAAATCAACAGGATATACCCTCAGAAGTCAGCTCTGGGGCAAGTTTCTATTACAGCAGAAATCTCTGAACTGGTCGGGATCAGCATCACCACCCAGCTCTGCCAGCAGCTCCCTGAGAGTCAGGAGCACCTGCGTGCAGGTCTGAGCCTTACAGTAATCACCTGACACGGGCACTTACTGTCACGCAGAAGCAGTCTTGAGATGCTTACCCCACAGACAGCTCCCTTACACCCATCAGCTGAGCAGCAGAGCATACAGCTGTGCTTCCAGCCTGCAGGGCTGGAAACAAGTGCCTGAAGGTAAGCACACAACACTGAGCAAGTGAAGAAACAGGTTTGAGGTAACGTGCAATTTAAGAGAGTAATGAAACAGAACTGATGCCCTAACTTGGGAGGATGGAATCTTTACCAATTCTGACGTGTAAGCACGTGATTAAACTTAAAGCAGGAGCACTGCACATTCTCCAGTGAGTCTGCTGTTCTGATACAGAACATTGAGCTGAGTTGTCAAAGCCCTTCAAACTTCTACAGCAATCTTAGGTTTGGCAGTTTTCTTAGCATGACAACAATCTGCAGTCAAGAGATTCACCTTTACCAGAATCATCCTCAGTGCCATACTCATATTAGCGGTATGCAGAAACTGCACTGGAGACCATAAATAAGATTCTTCCCATCTAAAGCTAGATGTTGTACCTAATCTAGGCTCCTTCTCAGAAGGCCCATATCCCATCATCCAGCGATGAGTTCTTACTCTGTACACCTCCAGCAAGAGAAAGGCACATGCCTGACTCCATCTGATTTGAATGGAAGACAGCAGCATCCCAGTGTACGTAACTCCCCAGTTTCAGCCTAGACATATCTAGACAACTGCTATACCAAGCAAACAAAATCATCCAGACTGTCTGGGGAAGCATCAGTAATTAAAAAGCTTAAGTGGACACTACATTCCTTGGTGCTCAAATGCTTCAAGAAGGAGTAGCCCAGACATTCCCTGCATTAACATAACAAGTAGCTGTTATCCTCAGTAGTTACAAGGTCACTGCAATTCTCCCTACACATATCCAGCTTTTTGCCTGCATTGCCAAGCTGACTGAAAGTCAGTTATAAAGGAACTCTTCCACTACCACTCCTATTTTCTCCAAGCTTAAAGATTAAATCAAGTATTACACTATCGGAATTTCCATTATCAGGAAGTTGCAATAATGTTTATTTGGTTGGTTTGTTTTCCCAGTATGATAGCATAGTTTAATGCCTCAAGTTAACAATTATTACTGCTTAACTAAGGTAAATGCAAACAGGTCTGAAAAGCATAAAGTAAGCAGAAGGAAATGTAAGCTCAACTGCTTTAGACTGAATATGCTACGTTCACCAACAGGGGTCGTGGAAATTCACACACATGCATCAGAAGTTTCAAGTCCTGATGCTCACAGCTTCCAAACATCGTGGAAAAAATACACAGCAAGGTCTGGCTTGGACTACTTGCTGCATCTAAACAGGTGGGACTAGTAATGAGGAAGAACCACAACAACATAAAAAGGAAGAACTAAGACCTGGATGCAGTCTTTCCAGGATATTCAGTCAGACTTGCATCATCTCAGTAAGAAAGTGCCAGTAGTATGTATGATTCCCTGGAGACTTCACCAAGACTCCCTACAGAGCTTCACTAAAGCTCAGCTTAAGTTGCATGATCTACAAAGCAGTCCTACCACTTGGTATCCACCAAGAAACACCTTCAGCCCCACTGTTCGCCCCTCATCTGATCAAGGAAAAGCTGCATCAGGGATGTGACAGAAGACAGCGAGGCTCAGCACAGCTTTGTTTCTCCAAAGAGTTACTAGAGTTGTAAGAGAAGTCTCACTAACTCACACTGACGAGACTGAACTTGAAGCTATTCAAACAGATACCTCATTTGAAATTGTCAGTATGAGATGCTCAACCTATGGATGAAAGCCTGTGAATGGAAGTAACCCAATTATGGTTTACTACTACACAATGAGCTTCATTCAGCAAGTATAGCATGCTAAGGAAATAACTGAATAGACAACGAGAAAGATTCAAGTGTCAGTCTTCATGAGAATAGCCAGGACAAAGTGCTTTTTGTTTCTACCTTGGAGATCTTGACAAATCAAAAATAGATTAAATGTGCTAGCAGACTAGCTCCTACCTCAGACTGATACATGATCCCACTGAGGAAGACCTGCCAACATTCTGAAGTAACTTACACCACAGCAAACACAGCAATGCATATGTTCTGTTTCCCTTGTAAGAAGCTGCAATGAAATCAGTGTTTTTTCAGCACTATAGCATGCTCCCAGGTATCAACTTTCCTTACAGTACCATAAAAAACTAGAATAACACTTCAGAAGAGAAGGTCCTAACCGCCCAGGTATTAAACATCAGTTACATATTCCTGGTCTTATTAGAGTTGTGAGAATCTGTATGAGTACTGTTACCAAGTAAAGCATTATTACCCTTAGGAACAGGATCCAAAATGGGTATGTGTTTGTACATTTTTCATCTAACCTTGCTAAGCTTCACCAGTATTACTACTTGCAGCTCAGCAACTAAATCCAAGTTATTCAGCAACCTCCAGCACCATCGCAGCATACTAGCTCTAACAGCTGAGTTATACACAGACACCTCAACATCTACAAATCCAGTAGCTCTACTCCACACCTCACAAGGACTAAGCGTATTTTATCTGCGGAAAACACATGAACGTTAATTAGATAACAGAACTGCAAGTACCAAAAGCCAGAAATTAGACAGTTCCAGTTAACAATTAATAAAATAAGTCTCAGAGAAAGGAATGCATCTGCTTCCACTTCCTGCATAAATCTCCAGCAGAGCTCAAGCAGTGCCACAAGCACATAACCTCTGTGCCAGACAGCAGAGGCAAACCCTCCTAACAGAGCAGTTGCACTGCTGAGAGGTAACTCAAACTCAGCAGCAATGGCTGCACTACCAATGTCCTGGTCTCCCTGCACCAGAACTCACGCCAGCATTCCAGTGCCATAAGGCAACCCGTATTCTTAGCTCAGCCGCATGCTCTGCGGAGCAGCCCAATCGCTCAGTGCCCATCATGGCTCACACACCAGCAGCACTCTGCCTGCCGATGGCTTACAAGCCAGCAACTTAACATTAGGACAGAGACAACTTTGTTTACAGAAGCAAGACAAAGCACTGAAGAAGCACTCATTACACAGTTTGCTTGCAGCAGTCTTGGCCCAGAAGCACGGCGTAAAAAAATCCTCTCAGAGAATGCAATCATGCTGAGCATGACACCCTAAGATGGCATGGGGAAGTCCAAGGATGCAAGGGACTAGAGACTGAAGCAACATGAAAGGTTAAGATGTTGATTTCTTGCGTGTCACTAGTGACAATGACACAGAACACTGGAAGTAAAACTGTGATGAAAAATTTACCTTGACTGAGCTGGTGGGATGGGAGCAACAGCACTGTTTCAATTAAAGCTTCAGACTTCCACAAAGCACTAAAGGACTTGATCCGAGCCTGCTCTCACACAAAACCTTCAGTGAGCCTTGCAAGTGGAGCAAATCTAACTAGACAAATCAGACTATTCCTTCAGAGTTGGAGGCTTTTGGTCACCTCTGTTCAACCTTGTTCCAACACTTATTTCTGTTTTGTGTTTTGATGCTACAGTGTTCACTCATCCTATTTTGTTCCAATGAGACATTCAGAAGGACTTTCCCCATTCTTCCTAAAAAGGAAGCATATAAAGTAACAGAAGGTATAAAACACCACTTTCAAGATAACGCTTAATTCAGATATTCTTCATCTGAGAAGCATTTGGAAGAATCTCTTGGATTTCACATAAGAAAGAGCCACGTGCAGGACAGCTCCTAATTACTAATCCCTAAGTTCAATGCTATACTTAAAACTGAAGAACGGAAGAGGTGTGGGAGGACAGGCACAGCTTTGTTTGCTACAGGTCACTTTTACTTCTAAAAAAGTCTGCAGTGACACACACCTTGGTATTGAAGTAACTGAGATCTAGAGATGTAGGACACAGGTAAGCAGAAGTTGCTCTTTAAACAAATGCAGGTTTTAACAGGATAAATTCCTACTCCATACTCACAGAGTTTAAAGGTTACAAAAAGCTGTGTTGGAGGAACAGCTGAGCACCAGGCAACAAGCTTTTTGTAACACGGCAAAGTTGCTCTGAATCTCATGCAGAGGTCAACCTGTCACTCACACAACACAATCTACGGATTCCCAGCCTCACAACTTTCTTTTCCACATTTACACACTCACAATAAAAACATCAAGGTGCTGTTTGAACTCCCAACATTCTGGTTACGGTGTTATAAAGAAACAGAAGTACCTAAGTCACCAGCATGGTTTCTGAGGGGCTGCAGGTGAAGTGGCCACTCAGGAGTCAGCTAATACACAGGACATTCCTCAGACAGGTTTTAACCCACTGTACGTTTCAACATGTAGAATCTGTTTCAGCAGGTAGAATCTGACAAGCCTTTCAACAACACTTCACATGAAGTCACCCAGGGAAGAATACAGTCACAAAGCTTGACTGCTGCCTATTGAAATACAGCGCTGATTGGTTCTGTTGGCAAACGTGACACACTGAGTTGATTTACCACAGTTTTTCTCCATTCAGCTCAGCAAGCCTTCTCAAAACAGACCCTAGGGTATTCCTTCACCTCTCTCATTTCAGCAAGTTACAAATAGCCAAGCAGACCTCAAGAAAACCAACCACAGAAAAAAGAGCTACAACACCAGTTTGAAGCTTGCTGCTCGTTGACTCATGGGGTTGAACCAAAAGCTGAGCCCTCACAAGCAGCAGAGAGCCCATCTGGCAACATGCACCACTGCACCTCGCATGTGCTGCACAGCAACATCTTCTGACTGCTTAAATTAAGAACAAAACAGCCTTCCAGCATAAAAACCTCTGCTACTCAGCAACCTACATGAACAAACTTGAGTGCTCTCTGCACCTGCAGAAGCACACTGCCCTCCAAACCCAGCCTGGAAATCCAAACTAGCTTTAGGAATTCTTAGTTATCTTGGCAGGAGTCAGAATAAGAACTGCGGTGTTTAAATACATTTCTGGAGGTTTTTTTGGCATTAGGTCTCTTAAAACTGTAAACTTGGATCCTTCCCAGTTCAGGTGCTTACTGCTAACAGTAATTTTTGCACAAAAAGTTTAAGTCCCTTCTTGTTGTTTCATGTAGCAGGTCACACTTAATGACACTAACCTCTTTTGTCAAGGCATCCAATTATCATCACACCCTGTGCCTGTAAGTGAAGTCAGTTAGCTCAGAAACACTACTGAATCTGAAGGAGTTTCTTGGAAAGTTTCTGGGCTTTGAGGGAGTTTTGTTTGGTGGTTGGTTGGTTTGTTGTTTTTTAAACTGTTACATCATTGGTGAGCTTGATGTGGCAGCCAGTGCTTCTGATTAGACCAGAAACCAACTTCTGTTGGGGAAAGAAGAAAAAGCAAGAAGTGCTACATATATTTAAAAACCACAAGGGTACAAAGTTTGTTATAATTTGGGGGCCCTTAAATTAAGCTCAGTAAGTATGCGAGGCTTAACCTCGCTAGGTCCCTACACTGAGCACCAAACAAGCCACATCTAGCAGCAAGAAGTAGGCTAGAAGTAGTAAAGGAGCTGCACTGAGGAAGAGCTGACCTGATGATCACCACACATGTTTAACTAGAAGCTCAGTATCAGGCAGCTGTACATACTGAGGTTAGAAAGCTGAGCAGTAGCTTGAAAGAGTTCAGAAAAATGAGCTACAGGGCACAACAGCATACGACTCACTCTCCAGTGAGCTACCAAACTCTTTCCTCCTCAACCAGAACAAATCAAGTTGTCTTATGCAAGAGGAAAAGTCTTCATACCTTAGTGTTGAATGAGAGCACAGCAGACTAAAGAATGATGCAAGAGCACTATTAATTTTAATAGGACTGCTTTCTGGGTGTGTCCCTCAAAGGGCAGAAACACCTGAACTTGTACCTTATACAAACAGCTTGCTAAAAACTCTCAACACGAGAAAATGAGAAAAGCTTTGAGTGTCCATGCTCTACGAACCTCAGACTTGTCCGATCAAGCAAAATCCCGTCGTCCTCTGGCCACAAACCCACAGGCTTCACACTCCACACAAACACACCCACCCACCTCAGGCATCATCCACAGCAGTGACTCTGATGAACTGAACCACCCTCTGCAGGAAAGCATTCTATCAGGCAGGTTTCAAGATTGCTCTCCACTCCAAGCTGAATTACTACAAGCTGCAGGTTTGGCACTGCTCTTATCTCAGCCAATCACTCCAGAATTCCCACCCTCCTCTGTCAGGTTACACTCGCCTGCCCTGTGCTCACAGGAAGCGCCTATGTGACAGCAACACCACGGAGGACTTGCAGCGGCCTAGCAATCGAAAGCTCACAGCTCAAACCAGCCCACAGTTCAACACTTCAGTCAAATTATCTCTTGCTTCTCTAATGAGCTGCGAAGAGAACCACCAAGACCAGACCTCCCGTCCCCTGCAGTTACTTCTACATTTCTTTCGTTTCTTCCGACCTGAGTGAAACAGCCCTGGGGAGAAGCAAGCTTCAGCTGCTGGGAGAGTCAGTTACTGAAGCTACCCCAAGCAAGGCAACAGTAACTGGGTACTTAATGTACCAAACATTGCAAAAGCAGCACCAGTGGCTGAGATCAGCATCTTCTAAATCACTGGAATTTGATTCTGTCCCCAGTTCAGTCATATTACAGAACTCTGGGGAATTTACTGCTCAATCTGAGGATTTTTTTTAAAAACCCCGATACACCCATCTTGTTATCCTCTTACTAGAAAGGAGAGTTACCCTCAAGAACCAGCATTCATCCTACCGTTTAAAAGCAAAAAACTACTTCCAAACACACAGAAAGTATTTTTATTCAAGCTGCTAATGCCTGAGGGAAAGACAAAGCAACAGTGCAGCGGCCAGGTGTTTGTTACTGTCAGGAAGCTAATGTAAGAGGCTGCTCTTTTCTGAGATGATCTGCTTACAAATATTTAAAGCTCTTTCACTTCCACAAGCATTTATGAGTACTTACATAGCTAGATAGCCTCTGATGTCTCATACAGTCCCAGATTCTGAAAGCATCTACAATCAGTTTTCCTGCAAGGCCATTTCTATACAAACCCTAAAACACAGTCTGAGCACCTGCAGGTATAACGAAGACACAGATACACCATCAGTACACCCAAGTTGCAGTTCTCTTTATAAAATGAGCTAGGACTTCTAAAACAGAAACCAGATCTCTCCATAGCAAGAGGTCTAACTGACCCAACACTTCCCCTAGTTTCTGCCAGTGCACACACCAGCAATGAAGCATGAAAACCTTTGACACGCACCTCCAAAACTGCATATTCCCATGTTTCCTCTCCCCGCAGTCCTGGCTTACTCATCTGTAATGTACAGGGATGCTCTGCAGCAGTGAAGCACACTAACCAAACACCTCCAAATCATGTGATACTCACGCTTGAGTATGAAGGGATAAAGAGATTCCAGTCCAAAGTAAAAGAAAACAAGCAAGCTATTGTATTCCGCACTAGGAAACGACTATAAGCCATTAGCCAAACCTATAAGGAAAACCTACCAGACCTCAAAATATTTACCTTGTTCCCATCTTTCCCCTTTTTCCACTGAGTTCAGACTTTCCCAAAGCACAAAAAGGTACATTCTTTTGGAAGTTACTCAAAGAAAGGTTCACTGAGCATAGACAAAGATGAGAATTTAATTATAATGGGTACCCAACCAGAATATAATGCACTGTTCACAGCAAATTCCTGCTATTAGCAATGAGAGAAAACGAAGATATTGAATTCTCAAACGTACTCGTGATTAGTATGTCCAATCACCGTGCAATTAAGGAACAGGAACTCTTAATTGTAATGATGCACATTTGTGTGATAAGGATTAGTCACTCATTTGATGAAAAGCTTATCCACTCAAGAAAAACATGCACAGTGCTCAGATGGAAACGAGAAGAACTGCAGGCAGAGGCAATAAGCTTACAAGTTTACATTAAGTAGGCTTCACTGGTTTCCAGCTTCCACTTATTAAAGACAAATAACCAAAATAAACTAGAAATGCAGACACTTCACTCAAGCTACCTGGATCAGATTACCAATGCCTACATTCAGCAGCATGTTTCTCAGAAGTCAGAGGGGGCATTGGTCTGACCAGAGAAGCCTGTCAGACACCAAGGTTCTGAAGACAAGCTTATGGGTAACGTGACAGTACGCTACAAGTACCAACTGTTGCGAGAAAAATAAATCAGTTCACACAGAATAAAAGCAAAACCATCAACTCATGACTTACAGAAGTATTTCTACTCCACTCAAAATACAGCAAACTGACTACAGAATGGATGGAGCAATGTTATTAATTTACAGCGAGCTCTGCCTCTGGGATATGGCAGCTGAGCTTTCATCTTGTTGCTTCCCATTCTGCATGATCTGTTCTCTGTCAGCAAATGAGCATCTTAAAAGCCCAAACCCGGAGAACCCACAGAAGGACAGAAGTTAGCTCTGGTAACAGTACTGTTGAAAGCTAGAGAAGACACTGCAGGCTGGAGGAAAGCAAAACTGAAGAGTTTTCAGCTGCAAAAAAATCCAGAACTGGGTCTGAAGAGGTCTCAGAGCAAACACCCTATCGAGGATGTAAACAATACAATTAGGAATGACAGATCTTCCCAGCATCTCATTTTATCTCAGGTTTAGAGTTTCAATGATAGCAATTACACGCTCACAGATAGCAATGCAGTAAGTAGAGCTTTCCCAGGTACACATTTATGTCAATTATGGCTATAAGAAATGAAATCAGGCAGCCGCAGCAACAAGCTGACTCCCTTTCATTATCCACTTGCAGGGAGAGCACAGAGTGGGGCTACTGGTCCCATAGCATAACTAGGGGATAGGAAATCCCAAAGAAGCACTTTCTGATCTCAAACCGATCCACAACCACTTCCATGAGCAGCTTAAAGCAGTCATGTTGAAAGCTGGTAGTGCTAGCATACAAGTTAAACCAGGGTAACACCAGACCAGCTAGTAAACAGGATCACTTCTACACAACTACAGCTTCACTTCAAAAATACTGTAAGTTATTTTATCCATGTGGTATCTGGATACTAATACATTAAAACTCCAGTTACGGTAGGTGCAAAAAAGTAGCATCTGGTTGCCCGCTCTTGTTACTATTTCTTCAGTTCCACCTTCAGTTTTATGCACCCCTTTTGAACACTGTCAGCTACATTTTCTGCTAACAGAATGAAATCCAAATTCTAGTAGTCTGCCCTCGTTCTTCGAGACTCCAAAGTCCACAGGACGTGAAGATTCAAACAAAGATCAGATTTTACCATCCATTTCCCAAAACCCTGACAGCAGCTGTACCAAAACAAAAAATAAACTCGGTTCTACAGAACAGTCAAACTGGATGAAACTGAGGAGTCGCTATCAAAGGACTTGCAAGGCTTAAGATTTACTCAGGGGTGATATGAAGGCGGGAGCTGGGGAGAGAGCAAATGAGCCATGCCCCCAGGCAAGTCCTGCCTCCTGCTCCATGCTCCAAGGCAGCTTCAGGAAGCCAACCCCACACAGCTGGGCTTCAGACAAGACTCTTTAGTTTCCAGCTATGCTCTGCAGCATGCACACATGCATTTGCCCTCTTCTTGAAAAGGCATCAGGGAGCAGCTAAGGGCTCCCACAAGCACAGAAAGCAACGCTAGAGAGAAGTTTCATGCCACTTAGAGCCTGCTTCTTCCCTGCTGATGTTGGATCCAAACTCTACGAGCACAGGTAGCATTTCAATGTCAGGTAGCACTACAGAATTAACGCTCTGAATACAGAGCATGCTTCTAGTCTGCTGGAAAGGCAACAGACAACACTTCTAACAGCATTACTACAGAATCTACACCAGCACGTAAACCTCTGGGACTAAAAAGAAAATCTACAAAGACTTAGTTATGGCAATACAACAGTCTTCCTCCACAAAACCTGAAGGGCATCACCTACCCCAATATTGATTACATTCCAGGAACTAAACCTTGCACTGCGCCAGAACAATCAGATATTTGGCTTAAAGAGAATATCTGAACTTGTGCACACAGGATACATCCTATGGGCAGGCATCTTAGAGTAAGTTCTCCATTTCAAGATATTCTATTTTCAGAACTCAGTTAAACCACAGCGTATAGCTTTTCACTAGTTTTCCCAAATGAAAAACCTTTTCACGTTCTTAAAATAGGCCAATGCCTTGCCATGGTTTGATGATTTTTGTTATCAGTATTCCACATCATAGCATCATGTGAGGGATTGGGAGTTAGAGCTAATGCTGCAGTGCCATGCACTGCTGAATTTCCGGGTCCCTGGCTCTCAGGAGAAAAGAACTCCATCCCCCAGAGGACTTTGTGTTCCCATTTTCAACTCAGAGGGAAAGAGCCAACTGCACACAAGTATGAAGACCTCCCTCTTTTGCTGCTCATCTCAGCAGTGGAGGTTCCCTAGCTGTCTCACCTTCAGCTTTAGAGTAATTCCTTCGGTTTCAGACACTCTCCCACTTTATTATATTTATTAGCTTCAAATCCAACTATATTTATCATATGGTGTTCTTTTGCATTCCAATATCTTATTTATTAAATTACTTTTCCTCCTCAGACCATAGCTGCTGTTTTGTTTTTAGGCCTGTCTCCCTGCCCTCTCCCTGAGGTATGGGTCCATGGGTCCCACACCCCATTAGTCAGGAAACTGGACTACATAAACCATTGCCAGGCCTCAAGGAAGGGAGTCTGTGGTAGAAGTCTTAGCCAAGAGGATACCACACACACAGCATGGGAGAATCGGGTATATGCAGTAAGTTACTTAGACTATGTTGCTTCTATGAGAAGGAAGCTGACCCTGCAGTTAGAAGTATTCTTTTTTAATTCCTTTCCCAGGAATGCCTAAAGGAAGCAGGACCTGACAGGGTAGATCTTGCACATCTGCTACAGATAGAGCCACTGAAGAATAACTTCAGTTCTGAAATTGAAACAAACAAAACAAAACAAAAAAATGCAATATGCCCAACAGCCCCCAAGTACCATCACCCTTGAGCTTATATGCGTCTGCACGCATCTGCAGAACTGCCCCAGCACAAGAATCAGCCCCCCAAACCCTGCCCCAGCCTCGCAGGCTCTAAAGGAACTCTGATCAGCCCAAGACCTCTGAGGGACCTAATCCAGCAGGAAGAAAAGAACATTTAAATGGATACTTCCTCTAAAAGAGTTAAAAATGCAGTCACAGCTTCTTATTCTAAAGCTCAGCCAGAAGAAGATAAAAAGAACAGTTCTTCATGAACTTGGACATTCACTGCTGGTCCACAAAGGAGAAGAATGCTCAAGCTCTCTACTGAAACACACACACACCACCTTTCCTACACATTCACCAACTTCTAGGCCACTCTCTGGAACTCAGAGGCCATCTGCCTCTGGATCTCATGAGTTGCATCATGTATTCTCAGCATTAATTCCCACACAGAAGATCAATGCCCCCAAAATATTGTGTTCTCCTTAGGAAGACCAACTCAGCATCTTTCCAGTTGACTCGCTATCAGATGCGCAAATCAACTGCTGCTTTCTGAACTTCAGATTCCCAGGCAGTATTCCAGAAGATCAGCCAAAGCTAGGTATCAATTATATTTTAAATGAATCCTTTAAAAACTGATTTTTGATGGACACTGATGACTCCAGAAATAATACATTCATCTCAGCATCCCAAAAAAGCCTTCAGCTTTGCTCTTTCTCTTTAGCTCCCTTTGCACAGTGCAGAGTTGCAGCTCCATCATTCCACTGCACATGAGCAGAGCATCCCTGGCTTATACCAACAGAACCCAGACACACCCCATGACAGACTAAAGGTGAAAGGTACCACTGGTTTCTACAGGACAATGCTGCGCTCCTCTCTTTCTCTGCTACAACAGTTTGATTTTCTCCCCCAGCAGAGATGGAACTGAGGACTTCCTTATGCCATAACATAACCTCCTGGAACACAACAGCCAGCTGGTGTTCACCTCTCTCACATCAGCATCAGAAGCTATTCAACAGCTAAGGGGAAGAACAGACCCAGGCCACTCTTGGCTTTAGCCAACAACCAGCATCCTGTAACACCAAACGTTCTGTCAGTACTTCTCAGCTAACCGCCCCAAAGCAAGGGGATAAAATCTCAGCTGTTTCTGCTATCAAACACTATCTGAACAAGAGCAGTTGACACCAAATGATGCTGAGGCTTGTGACCTTCACCCATCCCACAAGCAGCAGACACTAGCACACGCACAAGTCAATACAACCATCTGGATACAATAAGCCTGCCTAACTCGGGATTAATGCATCCAAGGTACAAGTAACACGTCACAAGTTGAGGCCTTCAGTTCTTTATTGACTTTTTAATAAGTCTTCCCTTTTAGATCTTTCATGTAAACCACTCAAGTCACCCTGCGATCTCAAGGCTTCACAAAGATAAAGGAATAGCTGCCCTTAAAAACTCAAAAAAACTCAATCACAAGAATGATCTGAGTCTTAGGCATATTCCCAAAGCTTTCCTAAAAGCACTGGAAAGTTACGGCACTAACATCCAGCAGGATAGAATTACAAAGGAAGCTCGTGTCTCAGAGACATAAAACCCATATGAGAGCTAACAGGCAGCTCTTCATGCTACCAGCTACTTCAGCTAGACACACATGCAAAACAGTTGTACATTATGGGAAAGAATAGACTTAAATGATTTAGTGCTCAGAAGCTCATTCTGAAAGAAACAATTTACATTATTTGATCCGGTCAATAAAAGTAACTATGAACTAAGATCATATTCAAGTACCTAGGATTTTCGTTCTAGTTCACAATATTTGATAAGCACTATTATACCACTTGCAGTCATAGGCTCTGACAGACAACCGACATCAAACAGAAGTGCCCTATGATAGTATACAGCTACACAGACCCATGAAAAGCTACCAGAGCAGGAACAGCCATCACAACCCTTTATTCTCTGCAGGTGAAGAGATCTCAGATTATGTGCTGGATGCTAACCCAGTTTTCCTCTCATCTGCTCCAGAGACAATTACTTCCCATTTCTCCAGCAGCCTACCAACAGTCTTCCTCTGAAGTTACTCCACTTGGACACATTAATTGTCAGCCAAGCACTGCTTAGACCTCCTACTCTTGAAGGGATGACAATATACTTCTCCCCACCATCCTGCGCAGCACGTAGGTGGAACGAGATCTAAGATAAAATACTGTACTCTCTACCTTCAGGAGCTTGGACATGCTGCACTTGGACAGCCATGTTTATGGAAAATCAAGAGCTTAACAAGCTGGCCTTGCCTACCGTTTCTTAAGCAGGCTAACACTTGGATCACTTCTAGTTCAGGCAGTTAACAGCAATGGACATTAGCAAAATCCTGAACAGGCACCAGTAATACTACCAAGCCAGAAGACTAGCTTGTCTCCAGCAACTCAACTCAACCTTTAGGCCCCAAGGTAGGACAAGAGCACATTTTGGCACAGCTGCCAAAAAACCCACTGCTTAACATTTTCCCTGCACACGTGCCTCTCTCCCAAATCCAAAGCAAGCATACACAAACTTCTCAGTGAAGCACGTCAGAAGCCCACGCCCCACCTTTACTTATCTGACCAAGATTTCAACACTTAGAGTTCACAGCACTTCCTGTACTATGAAAGAAGGCACTTTTTCTATCTTCCAAAACCACTGTGATCACTAACACCAAAGCAACGCAGACACCAGACATCACGTCTCCTCCACCAACAAACTCATTTGTACAAGCTCCCCTTCACCCTCCACCAAAAAAGACTTTCAGTACTACGACACATGCTTTCCGAACAGACCAGACACACCTCAGCCTTCTATCTAAGGCTTCAAACGTGACAGGTATTGCACAAAACCTGCCACAGCTCCCTAAGTCACACCACCACCCCCTGCCAATTACCTAGGCAATTAAAATACACCTGTATTCCCACTGCAAAGTCAAGCATCGCTCCACACTACTTCACACAATTCTCTAGACAAGCTCCTCTAAGAAAAAGCTTTTTGCATGTGGTTACTTTACGGCACATGGCAACACAGGCTCATCACACAAGAAAACAGGCAGAAGTGCTCAGACAGGAGAGAAGCAGGCACCAGATGTTCAGTCTGCATGAGGCACAAGCTTGTGTCCAGCCCTCACCCCAGTAAGGGAGGAGAAAGAAAGAAATCAAGTCCCTCTACAGAAAGATGCAAAAGAACACAATGCCTCAGCTGCCGGTAAAGCAGCATTTCCCAAAAGGAGGGACAGCACAACCGCAACGCAAAACCTTAAGCTTCCCTTAAAACGCTAGAACTTCACCACCGGTTGTGGCACGGAACGCTACTCACCAGAGACGGGCAACATCTGTTCAGATCCCATCAGAGGAACGGGACTGCTAAGAAAAACATGGGCACGATTAAAGCCCCCGCGCACCGTAAGGCACAGAAAAGCCCAAACAATCCCGTTATAAAAGCAGTGGGAACGCCGGCCCCTGGCAGCTGCACACCACCGACACCGAGCGCGGCCGGGCCGAGGGCCGGGACAGGAGGCGATGTCCGCGGGGTACGGGCACGCGGAGGCGGCCCCGGCGCGGCCCTGCACCGTCACGATCCCGAGGCCCCAAACCGAGCACAGCGCAGGCGGACGGCCGCCGCCGCCGCCCCAGCTGAGGGGGCGTGCCGTGCCGTGCCGCGCCGCGCCGGGCCGTGGCCCTCCCTGACAGCCCGGCCGCCCTCCGCCAGGCCCCGTCCCTCCGCGTCCCCCCGCGCGGCCCCGATCCCACCCCGCAGCCCCCGTCCGGCTCCTCACCGCGGGGCTGGGCATGGCGCGGAGCCCCCACACCCCGTCCCGGGGCGCGGCCTCCTGCCTTGGGCCGGGGTCGCCGGGCTCCTGGCTGCCGCCGCCTTCAACACAACATGGCGGCCGCACGGGACGCGGGCACGGCACGGAGCGCCGAGCGCGCTCCCGACGCCGCCTCCTCTCCCATCCACGGGGCGGGGCCGCGCGCGGAGCCCTGTCAGGAGACGCGGGTGGGAGGGCCCCGGCCGCCCCCAAGGGAAGGGGGAGCCCGCCTCTTTCCCCCTTTATAACCCGCTGAGGCGGGAGGGAGCGGGGTTGGCGAGCCCTGAGGTGACGGGCTCCCCCCACCCTTAGGTGGACGAGCTCTGGGTGGGCTGTGACCCCAGAGGTGACTGAGCCCCCCGAGGTGACCGCAGCTGCCTCGGGGCAATGAGGAGCTCTGTGAGCCACGGTGATCCTAGTCCCAGTGCCTGATCCTAACCGCAGTGCCTGATCCTAACCCTAATGCCTGATCCTAGTCCCAGTGCCTGATCCTAACCCTAATGCCTGATCCTAGTCCCAGTGCCTGATCCTAGTCCCAGTGCCTGATCCTAACCCTAATGCCTGATCCTAACCCTAATGCCTGATCCTAGTCCCAGTGCCTGATCCTAGTCCCAGTGTCTGATCCTAGTCCCAGTGCCTGATCCTAGTCCCAGTGCCTGATCCTAGTCCCAGTGTCTGATCCTAACTGCAGTACCTGATCCTAACACTAATGCCTGATCCTAACCCTAATGCCTGATCCTAGTCCCAGTGCCTGATCCTAGTCCCAGTGTCTGATCCTAACCGTAGTGCCTGATCCTAACCCCAGTGCCTGATCCTAACCCTAATACCTGATCCTAGTCCCAGTGCCTGATCCTAACCCCAATACCTGATCCTACCCCAATGCCCGATCCTACCTCCAGTGTCTGCCCCGTTCTCCCCAGTAGGAGCTCTCCAAAATCTCTTGGAGGAACCCCATATCTGACTGTAAACCCTGCGCCTGCACGCCATCCCGTGCCTTCCTTTGCTTCTGTGGCATCGTGGGGCTTGGTTATAAGGACACGTGTGGCCCCTTGCTGTTCATAAACGCGCTGGCCAAGCCGCCTTGAGCAGCTCGCAGCTCCTCCATGAGGTAATGGAGAACAGCGAGCCAACAGGCAGCACGAGAGCCAGAAAGTACACGGCAGTGGGGAGAAGAGTGATAAAGCAAAAGGGGCAGCACAGAGCTGGAGGGTGAGTGCAGCCCTGTGCAGGTGGCAGGGAGTGGTTGCAGGAGGCACTGCAATGGGTTCCTTCCAGCAGCAAGATCCGTATCTGGGTCTTGTTGCAAACGTGATGGATCGTTAATGCTTTATTTTTATACATGTCTTTAATTTACAATGCACTATGTAGGTCAGGTTGTGCTTTTGAGAGATATTTCCACCTGCTCATGTTTGCCTTGCTCTGGAATGAAGTGCTTGCTTGCAAGTAACTATAAAATGTGCTCCTAAATTATCCTCGGGACTCTCCCTGTGAGTCCAAGGCTAGTCATTGTAGCAGATGGACTCCGGTCTGTCATTAAGCCGCGCTGGAAGTGGCATTAGAATGAACAACACAAAATACAGGATCCCGTGTCTTTAAGCTCAGATAGAAGCCACACAGTGAGTTGTTTGCTAGTTAGCTCCCTTGGTCTGGACAGTAAGCATTTGAAAGGAAGTTAATGAGCCCCTCTGAAGGGATTTTTTCCAACAACAAGCCATCATCTGAATGCAAATGTGGTCTGAAAGTCAATATGTACCTTCTGAGGCAATTTAGAAGAAATACAGGTAACTGAAGGGAAAAACAGGATTCCTGGCCTGTTTATACCCAAAAGCAATGAAAAAATGTTCTGCCAGTATGGCTGTACTTCTGAAGGGCAAGTGTTGACAGCATTAGGAAGCAGAATATGAATTTTGAAAGCTCCCTGTTAAGCAGTTGCTTCTGCAGTGTGCCTGGAAGGAGACCAAATGTGACCTACTTCAGGAAACTGAATCCCAGAGACCCAGGGCTTTGGTACGGCGTAACCTGCTGGTTGCTCCGTCAGTATGTAGGGAGGGGAACAAGCTGGAGTGCCATCGCAGTGGCAGCAAGGACTGAAGGAAAGCTACACACTTCCTGTGACTATTTCAGAGACAGATTGTCTTCCATGGCACTAAACAGATTGCTTGGAGAGTCCCTAAGTCTTGTGTTCAGATCCATCCATTCTGTGTTCTGTTTTGTTTTCTGTTTTTGTTTTGTTTTAATATTAGGTATGGCCCCATGTTAAATGACTTTTACTTCTGTTCTCTGTGATCAGGGATCAGGGCAAAGGATGATAGATCTGGGCAAAGGGTGGTAGCTAATGAGAATTACTTTATGGAAATGAAAGTTACTGTATCCAAAGGGAGAGCAAGTCCCATGAGAACCTGTCGTGCAGCTTGGGGAACAAGGCATCCCTCAGCCGGCGCTTCTGGCAAACCTGGAGCATATCCTCACTTACCCAGTACAAAGATTTGAATTTTCAGGGTAGTAAGGACTTACTGAGGTGCTACCAAAGCACTGCCTGGTTCTAAACAGGAGGAAGAAGAGCAGCCCAGACATTTACAGCCCTGTTTGTCTGACCTCAAGAACTTTAGATGCAAGAGGAATGAATTTAAGGGAAGAAGCAGTTGGGAACAGGCATGTAAGTGGAAAATGAAGTAAAATGCAACAGTTTTACTAAAGATAGATTACGTGAAACTGACACTTTCCTTCAATAATTGTTTCCCAGGCAATGGAATTGCAATAGATTTAATCTAACTGTATTTAATAGAGTATTAAATACAGTATTTATATATACAATATTTAATAGAGTATTAAATACAGTGCCACACTGCAAATGTTTTGTTTATCTGGGGAGCTGTTTGATAGGTGAGAAGGAAGGTACAGAGAGATGGCAGTATTTTGGTAGAAACTGATAAACGGAAAAGGCAGAGATGTCACCTCAAACATGCAATGCGTATGGATGTGTGGGCAGCCAGGAGAAAGTCTCAGAGGCAGTGGCTTGCCTCTTGGGCACATCTCTGGTTGCTTCTCTCTGAGATGGAGTACTGGACCACTTGGACCATCAGGATGACCAAGCAATCCTTTCCTTACATTCCCTGCATCTTATGCAATACTTCTCAGGTGGGTCGTGAAACAAAATGTAGAAGTGAGCTGATGGCACTTGCTGATGGCACAAGGTTGGGAAGCACTGGCAGCACAGAGGAATATCTGTACTGCTGGAAGAGCTGGATGACACTGAGTACTGGCACATCAGAAAGGGAATGAAATTTAATAGTGGAAAGTACATGGTCATGTGCTTGGAAGTGTGAACAAGAATCTCTGCTGCAAGCTTGCTGGAAATGACAGAAGAAGAGAAATATCTGGGTGTATTTGCTGATCTTGAGATGACTGAGAACTCCCAAGATGAAGCAGTTGGACAGAAAGCACATATCAACTGAGATATTTCCAAAAGAGGGGGGAAATATTCATACCATGATACACAGCTCTGCTGCAACCTCCTCTGGAACTGGGAGTGCAGCTTTGGTCACTTATATTGAAAGGAGACAAACTTAAAATGTGACTGGAGAATAATGACGTGGTAATCCAGAGCTTTTCTTTTGTAAAGATTTTGACATAACTTGTTTAAACAAAAAACCTGAATGCTGAGAAGGAATATAGTTGCTCTCAACAAAACTTCAGGGAATGAGAAGTAAACACATCTCCCTTAAGAGCAAGGGTGATGGTACTGTGAGAGCAAACAAGTATCCGGTGGCCATGAGGAGTCTGGGCTGAAACATGAGACCATCAGAGCTTCCAACAGTTCCAGTCCTGAGGCTCCAGTCATCCTTCCAGAGCTGCCTTATCCTGATGCAGTTGCCACCAGCAGCTGAGAACTAACCCTGAAGACCCAGCAAGTTCTTTCCAGACTTCTCTTAGTGCCTCAGGCACAGTCACTGAGCTAGAGTTAGCTTCTGACAAAGACAAAAGGGATACCTGATGTGGAGCTGTATTCTTTGGGCTGCAATCACATCAAACCTCATTTTAGTTAGTGGCTGTGTTCAGTGAGGGCACATTTAAAACTGACCTGTGGTTGTGGAGGAGGCTGACAGCCTCTTGTTCTGGATCTTTCCAGTCCTTCTGCTCCTCTTCCTGCAGATGTCCACCCTCCATATAAAGTGCAATCCTGCACCTGCCATAGTGAGAAGTGGCAAAACCAGATTTGTTTTAGGTACTTTCTTGCCCTTGTTGCCATCCAGTGATCCAAACAGACGTCATGGGCTGGTTCTGTATTGATGAAAAACTGATGGCAAGGTTGATTATATCTCAATCGAAACAAAACTCACCAAGTCCTGATTCAGTAAGAACAGGAGGATCATGGCAGCCGGTGAGGACATCAGGGCCTGCACAGTGTGAGGCTTCCCATGATTAAAATCTGCCAGCTGACAGGCACCTGCTCTGTCAGTCATCCTGACGAGACCCAAAACATGGATGCTGTGAATGAAAAGTAGATGAATAATTTGAAGCCAACTAGTTTTTTATGACATGCCTATCATCTTTGTCAGAATGTTTTCCAGCAGTCTTGTTTGAGGACATCTCCTATCTCTGTGTTAACGGGACATACTATTGGTGACATTTTGCCAAAGGAATGTAGCATTAACAAGTTGTCTTGACCAAGGCTATTTATCAAGATGATTTTTAGATGATTAATCAAATATGAAGTTCTTGGGGGTTCTGGGAACTTCAGGATCAGTGGAACGGACACAGAATTTTGGAGCAAATACTGAAGAAGGTCTTGGGCCCTGTTTCCAGGTAGGAGCACAGCAGGCTGAGCCTGGCTTGGCACCGATGTGTGAGCTGGTTGACACACGAGAGCCCAGCTGCAAGCACCTGGCCAGCTGAAGACATACTCAGTGTTTGTGAAATGAAGGACAGCACCTGGCTATAGTATTTGAAATGAACATATGAGTTCTGCTTGGGTTTGTGAGCACAGAGCATTCCTCTGCAGGTGATGAATGACACCTTGTTTGTGCAGGGCATTTCTATACCTGGAAGAAGCAGCCGAGCACATCAGTATCAACAATATACCAGCAATATTTAATATGGAGCATGTCTCTTGAGAAAAGTTAATTGGCAACTGTAAGCTGTGTCAAGTTGCTACAACAGTGCAGTCCGAGAAATGCTTTCAATAATAAAACATATGTATTTTTCTTAATTAGCCCGCTAGGGATCCTTCCTTCTAAAGTTAGATTGTTGCTATTATTCCATCATATGAAAGGAAAACACAGGGCAAAGAGGTCCTAAAGAGTTGTCTGATCAGAAGGATTCTCATGTAAAATAGCATTACTCAGCTGGTAATTCTGTAAGCTGTAAAAAATATGGTGATAAAATACTCAGGACTATGCTCACTGTGGTAAGCAGGTGTCGGAGAGGAGGGAGTTCCCACCCATGCGAACCTGCACCATTAAACCTCATAGAGTCTGAGCAACTCCTCGCTTTGTGGCTGTTCCTGTGCAGAAGCACTGGCATGCAGAAAATGAACCAAATATCTAAGGCCATCCTCTGTGTGCTTCATTAAGATATCCAATAGCAAGATTTTATGCTTAGAAGAGGGAACTAGTTGGAGAATGAGGGAAAATTGAAAAAGAAATTATTGTAGAATCCATCAGAACAATAGTTTAATGATAACACCTCTGTCTTTACAACTATCAATAGCATGCTGCTGAAGGCTTATAACTTCTGTTATCCTTAATAAGATAACATAGATGTCGTTATGATAAAATGTAAAAGACAGAGCAAGTTGGCTGGGGTGAAAAATAGCAAAGCCTGGGGCTGAACTGATTCATCACTGTTACTTTAATTGCATTTCAACTGCTTAGAAAATACAGTGACCGATTTCCACAGCTTTGCAATTTAATATTGTTGTTAGTCTCTCTTCCAGAAGACACAGACATTTTCCTCTAGTCATTCCACAACCCTTCAGTTTTCTGTTCATTTTTAAGACGTGTTGAGAGGTGGTGGTCCTTCAGGGCTACGTGGGCCCTCAGATGTGCATGTGAGCACTGCATGGGCAGACTGCTGCCTTTAAACCCTCTGTGATTTCCTTTCGGGGAAAAAGAGGGACAACTCTTGGCCCCATAACAATTAGGACTACTGTGTGAGTGGGAGGAAAACAGCTATCTTCCATGGCGACAGCGAATGAGCAGATATTCTAAGTGACCTTTGGGCCATCATGAGGGACTTTTCAGGCAGGATTTGAGAAAATGAAGGGTCTCTGAAAAACTAAGTGCTGTCCAAGAGACAGAATGCAATATTGTGGTGATCAAGACAGACCTACAAAGAAAGCAGACTAGGGTGCTCTGCCTGAAATGAACAGGCTGCTTTTGTGGCCAAGCCAGGAGCATCCTTTCCAGGCAGAGTCAAGGAGGTTGTTGGTGTGTATCCGTCAAAACAGTGACAGAGCTACCGGAACCAGGGCGCTCTTCCCAGCCTTTGACTTGTGACATCTGATAATTTCATGGTTACATTCAGCACCGAATGACTTCCTTCTGTCCGTGAATCATATCAAAATAATGATCCCTTTCAAGAAAAGCTTTTCCAAGAGGTTCTTGTCTGCAGGAGTTCTGTGCTGAGGATCTGATCCAAAGCTCACTATTGAGCAAAGTGTGACAGTGGGATTTTCCTGCAGACTGCATCATCCTGCAAGATATTTCCAGTGCATTCCTTTTCCATGCAACAGGGGCCAGTAGTTACCCTGTGCTGCTGGGAATCATTTAAGTGAAAGGAGCTTTTCCCTCAGATTTGCACTAAGATTACAGATTTGAATAGTTTCTCTTCATTTGCCAGTTAAAATTTAATTTCTACAAGTAATGGTATGCATATAGTTACAAAACTCGTTTATACGTACATAGTAGCACTGATGTTTTGGGCAGAGCTCCAAGAGTTCACAGCACTTTAGGAAATCAAGTACACAATACACAATCAATAAGGCAACAGCAGCAAAAAAATCACCAAAAAGAGGAAAAAAAAGTGATTCAAAACAGCCTGATGACAGACTCTGGGCCCACTGAGTCACTTGGAGTCTTTCCACCAGTGCTTCGGAGGAAGGCTGGCAAAGAAGGGGAAATAAACAGATGCCTTTGCAAAGGAATCGTGCTTCAGTTGCCAAATATTATCCTCCGCTAAATAATCGGAGCAAACCTTGAATCTGACATAATTACTGGAGTTTTGTTCTGATAAGCGTTTTGCAGAGCACGTTGATGCTGGGATTCAGCCTGAGGTCCTGACTTGTCTAGGTGATGTTTGAGAAATAAAAATAATAAATAATTCATCTACAAAATTAGTAATTCAGGAGGTACGGTAAAAGATTGGCTAAAATTGCAGGCTCCCTGACAACCTGCCATGACATTTAAATTGCAAATCAATAGTACCCTGCGGAATGTGAAACGAACACAATCTCTCCGAGCTGCGTTCTTTCTGGAGAGAAAATGCCAGTTTGCTAATAAGGAAATACTGAACATGGCAGCGTTAGGAGGGAGAGGCAAGCAGGCAGCTTTCCCTGTGGGGCCGCTGGAGGTTCACCCCATTCTCCTTTCTCTCCCCTGCCTGTGTGTGACGGGCAGGAGCGAGGACAGCCATAATGTGGTTACAGACAGGACAGAAAATCAAGATGCTGACTGCTCACTGTTTCTGAGCATGTTGGGCTGGGGGATTGGGAGCTAGAACCTCATTACAGTCCCATTTCTAACGAGCCATGTGACTGAGGGCATGGTGTGGTTTCCATTTTAGGCTGCTTTGTATAAAACTGAGCCCTGGAGTTTAGGAGGAGACTGCTGCAGTCAAAGAGGAGAGCTAAGATATGTGAAGCACCTCTATTGGAGTGAGCTGGTTGCTTTAAATCCCTCACCTGTTGTCCTTCATCCCAAGAACGCCTGATTGCGGAGGGTTTAGAGTGCTGTAAGCTTAACTAATGTAAGCTTTTCTCAAGAGCAATTCAGCTTGTAAAACAAACTGAGTTTTGTAATTCACTGACAGCGTCCAATTGGTGATTTCCCGTAATCTCCCTGAACAGCAGAGGAAAAACAAAACTGAAAGGAACCTGTGAGTGGACTGAGGGGATCACCGGCTTTGGCAGGCCCAGCCGTCCTGTGGGGATCACTTCTCTGCGTCCTTTGCCTCAGGTGTATAATTTTACTTGCCTGCAGAAATAAGCTAGCAGGGCCTGCCTTGTGAAGGGGTGACTAGTTGACGTAGCTGGCGTTTCAAAGGAAAAACAACTGCACTGTGCAGCTGCTAACCCTTAAAAGACAACATTATGGATACGAGTGATATCCAAAATACATTTTTAACATATCACGTTATTGGTGGGACCGTGGAACGCCAGATTCCCACAAACACGGTCAGCAAACTGCGCTGACCTTGCAGAGCAGCAGCGCTGCAGCAAACAGCAGCACCACAAACGCTTCTCGCAGCACCGCAGCACGGCCGGGTTGGAAGGGCCCTTGCAGCCCCGAGCCCCCCACGCCCCGCCCCGTGCCGGCTGCCCCCCAGCTCAGGCCGCCCCGCGTGCCGCCTGGAGCCAGCCCAGCCCACGAAATGAGCACAGGGCTCTCCATGCAAGGGAGAGCCGCACTGCGCAGGGCAGCAGCTCCCGCCTGGGGAACCTCAGCAACGCCGGGAGGGCCCGAGCACAAGTGCCGCGCCCCGCTCCAGCCCCGGCGGAACCCCGGCGCCGGGCTCCGCCTCCTGCACGGCGCCTAGAGCCCCCGAGCGCTTCCGCCCGGCACCGGAAGCGCCCGTGCTTCCGGAAGCGCGGTGCCGGTGGGACGTGGCCGCGCGGTAACGGGGCCTGGGCCGGCCCGGGCGGCGTGGCCGCGGTGGGGCGGGGAGCCGGCTCACTGGGTAGGGCCCTGCTGGGCGTCCCGCCGGGCGGTGGTGCGCTCGGCGGTGCGCTCCGGCGCCTGGCTGGGGGCTCGGGGCGCAGCGTGGGGCGGTCGGGGCCGTGCTGCTGGAAGCCCCGGGGTGCGGCGGGGCCGGGGGCCAGCAGGGCGTGGCTGGCCTGCTGCTGCTGCTGGGGGCCGGTGCTGCTGCTCCAGGCGGTTCGTGTGTCCCCCGCTGTCCCTGCGCCGGGCGCTGAAGCATGGAGCTGGGAACGCTCGTGCTGTTGCGTTTCCCTGGTGAAAGCGCTTTGGTGGGTGGTTGGTTGGTTGGTTGGTTGGTTGGTTGTCGGTCTGTTTTTGTAAGGGCTGTGCGCCTGAAACCACGAGGTAGATTCATGGAGTATCCCGAGTTGGGTGGTGCCCGTAAGGACCACTGATTCCAACTGCTGGCTCCGTGCAGGACCACGCAAACGTCAGACCAGTGTGAGCGTGGTGTCCAACGCTCCTTGAGCTCCAGCAGCTCAGGCTGTGCCTGCTGCCTGGGCAGTGTGTTCCGCGCCCACCTCCTTCTGGTGCAGAACCTTTTCCTGATATCCATCTGGAACCTCTGCTGAGATGGAAAAAGGCCCTGTTTGTTTAAGCCAAAGCACCTCTTCTGTATCATTTCACAGACATCGCCGTAGAACCCCAACAATTTGAAAGCTGTGTTAGTCTGCAGTTTACATTTGTTGTTCCTGCCTGAAGCAATGCATGTGATCACTTACTTTCTGTTGAAGGAAGATTTGGTTTACCGTTAATTTTGGAGTTAATCAAAATATTTCTGAGCCTAAGAATGCTGTTGACAATTAAAATACAGTCCCATGAGCACGTGTGGGAAACGGACGGGGTTTGGATTACCCCCTTAGTTTGTGATGTCAGGAGATAGGCAGCACACGTTAGAACACGCTGCAGGAGCAGATAGTTCAGCACGACTCTTCAGGAGCCAGATTGACACTCCACTAAAGCAGTGTCCCCAAATGCTTTTTGATGTGCCTAAGATACCTGCTCAGTAAGAAACAGGAATGAAAGTGTAGCACTGCACTAGAGGAGGCCTCTTCCAAGGCACGTGCTGCTGGCTCTTGGGTGTTCCCTAAGCTTCAGCATTTGGGTGGTGAAAAACTGCTTTGCAGAAGTTTTTTCCAGCCTCAGTGTGTCTGTGGTGTGGTAAGGCTGTCAGCTGCTTTGTTATGCTTTTGATTGACTGACCTTGTAAAACAAATCCTGTGCTGCTTTTGTTTTTCTGCTTGCTGACGCCAGGCACAAGTCATCACGATGCCTGCGCTGCCGCTGGATGAACTCCAGCTCACAGAAAAGGATCCCAAGACAGGGAAGCTGAGAACCTTACCGGCACTGGTGAGCTGTATTTTTTCGTGGAAGGCTAAACAAGACCTTTACTGAATAACTGTCGTATGTTGGAACCTGAGCCAGAGGCTGTTTGTTCAGGATATGGTGAAATCTGGACGGTTTCCCTGTTCTGTACATTTTTCTTTGTCTGGTTCTTTTTTAGTGGTGAATAAATGTAAACTTACTGTGTTCAGTGTCCACAGTAAATTGTGTTCTCCTCAAACACCTTACTTGTTCAAAGAATAGCCTGAGAAACAAAGCTCTGGGTGCCTTTGCAGAGCTGTGTGCAGTGTAGCTCTGAGCAACAGCACTGAGATAATTCTCTCCACTTACTTTGTCCTGTGACCTTCTGCCATGTGGTCTCAGATCGGAACCACAGAATCAAACTGGAAATCTATGCCTTGTGCTTGTCAAGCATGCCCGTGCTGTTACGTAGGAATATTAAAATCGTGCACAAAAATGAAACCCACGGTTATCCTTTTCTTCCAGAAACATGACAGCACTTACTGGGCCTTCTCCTGGGCTAGTTGCTGAAGTGGGGCTCGCTGTTAATCTGGCTTGCTCAGACGGCCCTGGGTATCTGTGTGGGCTGAGGCAGAGCTCAAGGCTGCTAGTTGTTATGCAGCATGATTCTCATTTGGGGATGGGGGGATTTGGGCAAACTATTCAGTAACTCCTGAGAACGGCAGCAGAATGTTTCTTCTTTGTATTTGGTGGTTATGTTGGTGTGACTTTTTGGAATGTTGTTAAGAACCAGCTCAGAGGGAAAAGAGGGCACAGGCAACATTTTAAAGGCATGACTTAAAGCTGTTGCTGTTTGGTTTGGAGGTGTGGGAGGGTTGCTTTGCGAGGCTTTCTGGTAACAGAGGGCAAGAAACAAACATCATCTGCTTGATTATGGAGGTCTGAAAAATACTGCTGAAAAATAAGGCTATGAACTCACTGATCTGCTGCCTTTAAATATTAGGAAATGGGAAATTACCAGAGAACTGAACGATGGGTTGTGTTATTTTTCTGTCAGTTTCCAAAAATTCAGCAGTGCAGATGGTAACTGGGCATTCCTGCCACTCGGTCTGTGGTTTTAATACAGTGTTTTGGCTTCCTGCAGCACCCAGAAATAAAAGCAGATCGGTCTTTTGTGCTATACAGACCGCCACCTGTTGTCAGAGACCCTGCCTTAGTGGAAGAATTCTTGGAGCGAGCAAAATTCATTGCAGATGATCTGGACTGGCTTCTGGCTTTGCCTCATGATAAGTTTTGGTGCCAGGTAATAATTGTTCTGTGGATGCTGGGGAAAAGACATGAGTGCTGTAGGTGCTTGCAAAAGCCACACATTTTAAATTGTCTTCCTAAAGAGTTGCTTGTGCTCGTTACGTCGTTGATCAAGAATTTTAATTACTGCCCCGTAGAATGTGAAGAAAGTAAAGTTTCCTTATAGGTGTTTGTTGTGGATTTTGAGAGTTTATGTGTGATGGATAGACAAATCCTGTTGGCACTCTGAAATGCCTCGGTGTGTTTTTCAGTTTAACTGGGCTGTCTGTGAGCATGGCCTACGAGTGTGTGGCATTCCCTTCTTTCCATTGTCTTGTCTTCTGTTGTGCAAGGTAATATTCGATGAGACACTTCAGAAATGCCTGGATTCCTACCTGTGCTACGCCCCTCGCAAGTTTGATGTGCTGTTGGATTGCCATCCAGAGGTGAATGACATGCAGAAACGTCTTCATCGCAGCGTGTTTCTGACTTTCCTAAGAATGTCCACCCACAAAGAGTCCAAGGTGAATATTTCTTTGCCTTGCAGGCACTGCGGGCTGCATAGCTTTGGAAAAAAGGCCATCTGAGAAATTAATCAAGTTTCTTATTCGCATGCCCTAGCTGCATTCCTCTGTCTATTTTTATCAGTGTGTTGCTCAGTGTGGAGATGATAACCACTCAGAGCTGAAGTATCTGAGCTATGCAATGGTTTCTTAGGAGGGAGATCCAGGCAAACAACTAATAGCAGGTTAGAAACATGTGGTACTACGATGCATCAGTGTGCCTAGAAAAAAAGAGCAAGTTGGCCTTCGTGACGGTGTGGAGCATAGGCTTTTCAGGCCACCAGGAGCCAGGTGTTCACTCTCTCAATCCCACTTTACCTTGCCATGCAGTGTCGTGTCATCTGTGCTAATACTTGTCTCTGCTTGAACTTTCTCTGTGTTTTGGATGCACGCTGAAATTACTCCAAATTACTGTTTTCTTGGCATCTTAATTGAAAGGCATACTCATCCCTAATTGTGCAAGTGCAACTCCCATGGGCAGCTGTGGAATTTTCGCAAGGCCTTTGGGCAGGATGAGGCACCTTATGTTCTACCTATTGCTCCCCTTGGTATCTTCCTGGGTTCAGTGTTTGTTATGTAGTGCTGGTGTCTTGATGGTCACAGTGGTGATAGTCAGGACACTGAGGAAAGGTTTTGGAGTGAGAACTGGAGGACTAAGGGAGGAAATGGGTGAAAGGAACGCTGGAGCCAGCAGCTGGCACCGCTTCAGCAAAAGCACTCGACACCTCTATGGTGCCTTTCATTGCTGGGTCTGATTAAATCTTGCCACCCCAATGAGGCAGACAAGCATCTGAAACCATTTCATAGTTGAGTAATTTGAAGAGAATGAATGGTCTGTTGTCATGCAGGCAGTCAGCAGCAGTTCTAGAAATTGAAGCTAGCCAGCGTAAAGCCTGCTCCCTCTGCTCTGGGAGGGACAGTGTGCATTCTGCCTTTCACAGTGATTGAAAACATTTGCCATCCTAGGCAAATCTGCTGAAAATCACTGATGCGAAAATTGCATTTTAGCTTGCTTACTTCCCGCTGTTACAGACAATGGAATTTTTTGTCATCTATAGTTTCAAAAGAAATTCCTTGAGTATTGTAAGTCATGTGTTTTGGAAGCAGTTTTTAGCAGTCAGTATATAGAGCTGCAATTCCTGTTGTTTTTTTTTTTCCTACTTTTAGACAGTGGCACAATGTCTTTGATGCCTTCGTTTATCTTTTCCAGGATACCAATAGCATCAGGGTGAGATTTCGAGTGTACTTTTTCAGTGCCAGCTGAGCTGTTCCTGTGCCTGGCTACTCATTGCTCCTCCTGAGCCGAGCCCTTTCTGTGCCAGTCCAGCTGTTTTACTTGGCCACGTAGTGAGCCAGGACTGGGAACTGAACCAACTGCGACCAGCCCTGTGTTTTAACTTCCAGGTGGATTGGTTCAGCTCAGGACACAGCCTACCTCCTTTAGCAGTGGTGCAAAATCAGTGGTGTGGATGGTGTGGTGACAGTGACATTCATCTGGGAATGTGGGGATAGGAGGGACTGCAAAAACCGGTGTATGGCTCGTGCTGCCTCCTGTGACACAGAATCTTTAATGCACGTTTGAGAGATGTCTTTACAAATGTCTTTATGATACCGCAGTTCATGCTAAGTAGTGTCTAGATTATTCTTTAAGTGCATGTTTTGTTTCTTTGTAGGATCACTTTATCACTCCCTCTGTCTTTGGAGAAATTATTTACAACAATTTCCTGTTCGACATCCCGAAGATACTGGATCTGTGTGTGCTTTTTGGAAAGGGAAATGGTCCCCTGCTCCAGAAGATGATTGGTTAGTTAAAGCCAAGGAACAGTTTGCTGTATTTAAACTTTTGCCTACTGTGTTGCTCCACTTGTTGCCTGCCATCCTAATAATTCCACTCTAAAAAGTAACAACTAGAACCCATAGTTTTAATAGCAACTAGAGTCTGCAGTTTCTAGATCAGCTGACATTTTTCCTTTTTTTTTCCCTGCATGTATGTCAAGCAGTGCTCTGTGGGCAGCTTCTTAGCTGTCACGAGCTGGACTTACAATGCTAGGCATTACCCAGGGCTCAGTTATTTCCTTGTGCCAATTAAATATGTCGTCCACCACTGAGTAAGAGGGTCGAGAGGGCTTTGCAAAACCCAGGTCAAGTGTGGAAGGAACAATGAACTCATTTCTGGGCAGAAAGGAAGTGGAGTTGGAAGGTGGGGCACAGTTCAAATGTTCACGTGAATGCTTTTGTTCTCAGAGTTGGGAGCTGAGTGAAATGTGCAACAAGAAGTAATTAGCGGTCTGTGAAGTGGGAGAACTTGAAATTTCAATGCATACCTTGATAAAATAGTGCCTTCAAATTGCAAAGCACTTCAGGGCGTTGCTCAAGCAGTGCTTATCCCAATCGATCTGTACAGTCACTCGCAGTGGCCAGTGCCTGTTAAGCAATGTCTCAGCATTGGGGACACTGGAACCTGCATGAAGAAGAGGGCAAGTTGACTTATTTGTCCTGTGCTCCCTTTGCAAGAGAACTGCCTGTGATCTTTAACATCCACTTGAGCACGAATGGAACAGTATCCGACCTTGGATAAAGGGAGATCTTCCTAAATTCTAACCCAGTTTGTTTACAGTTCCTGTGATGGAAACTTTTTCCTCTCTTTGGTAGTTATTTCTGTCTCTTTTCCTAGCAGTGGAGAGATCATGTGACAGCTGTATTTCCAGACCAGAAAACTTAGAAGCTTAGAATTTTTGAATCCCTTTGTCTTTTTCAGTAACTTTCCCTCTAAATTTAGCAGTCAAGCCTCAGAGGTAGGGAAGAAAGCCTGACAAGATGGATAGTTCTCTTTCAGATGTGAAGTTTAAATTATCTGTGTCCTAAAATATTCCGAAGAAAACCCAAGTGTGTGAAACCTCGTTTGAATTACACATATCCTTTGGGGTGCAGTGCAGTAACGCTGTGTGGAAGTGACCAGCAATTTGTTCAGCTGATGGTTTGCTTTATGCTGTCAGCGTAATGATAGGAGCGGTTCTGGTGTGTAATTCATAACTTGATAAACTTTAGGTTCTTTTTGGGAATAAATTTTTCCGAGAGCTGTCTCATAACTCTTAGCTGTGCTCTGTCCTTGCTGGAGAACTCTGTTAATTTTCACAGTTGGAACAGTAATTCACAGGAAAATAGGCAGCCTCTGTGCTTCCTTGGTCAGGATTTATGGCATGCCATTACTCAGTAGAGTATTTTGTAAAGATAATGAAGTCCTAGTAATGTAATAGCAGGTATTACTAAAGCCTCATTACCTTTAACAAATGTTCTAGAGAATATTTTCCAGTGTATGCTGAACTGTTATCGGTAATTAAAAGTCAACTCCAGTTGTTAAATAAAGGAACTGAGTATGTTTTGAGATAGTATTTGCATTATTCATCGATTCAGCCTCAGGTGTGAATCATCTAACATCTCGTTTGCTCTGCTCTGATGAGCATATTCCAGTCCTCTGGTTGTTGATGGGACAGCTTTAGAGGAGCAGGCACTGTGCGAGAGTTGAGAAGTGAATCTGTGCCCAAGTCCTAAAATGGTTGTTAACCATATCTGGAGGGGGCAAAGGGTGTCAGCAATAAAAGTACATCTTCTGGTGTTAATTTGCTGGTTGACGTGACTGCCTGAGCTCATGGGAAGTGGTCTCTTTCCCTCTCTCTTCTCAGAAAACATCTTCACTCAACAGCCAAGTTACTTCGGTGACCTAGATGAAACTCTGCCCACTGTCCTCCAGGTACTGCTCTTCTGCTCGGCCTTGGGCCTGGATTTCACCTGGAAATGTGGCATAGTTTGGAGGGAGGGAAGGAAGGAGTGCAAATGTGGTCATAGGCAAGCAGGATGTGTTTAGTTTCTATTATCTCTCTTATACTCAAGCATGTCAGGTAGTTTTTGAACCTTTATCTAAAACTATTGCTTGATGACTAATTCCTGTTACCCTTCTTCAGCTTCTGGCATTCTCTTGCCAGTTAATCTCAAGGAATTTGTTACAAGAAGTAACTATTCTTCTTGTCTCCTCCTGAGTGGGGAAGCATTAAAACTTCAAACAACAAAATAATGACTGTGAGAGGTAGCTAAGGCTTGATGTAGTGGAATGGGTTGGCATTAATGCTGAAGGTTCTTGGGAGTAAATGAAAATCTATTGGAAGAGATGTGCCTTACAAAAGATATTTGGCATCTCTCTCTGTCTCAGCTTTCATTTTAATAAGCAATTTGTATATTCCCCAGACTTTGGAAGCAGGATTTGCATTAAACCTGAAAGGGAAATCAAAGTGCCTCGACAACTTTGTACCCTGAAAATGTCATGTTTATGCCCTCAAAAAACCTAAAATAGACCAATGCAGAAAATTTCTTAGCCCGAAACACCTGTAATGTCACTTGGCTTTTTGAAAGCCGACATTCTTCTTTCTTTGTGTGCATTAAACTGTTAGAGCTAGATTTCAGAGATGATATCACATCTGAAAAATATTCTAGGATGCAAGACTGGACCTTCAAAGGAATTTCTGGGTGAGACAGCAAAGGTTCCTTTTTCTGTTTGTACTGTACCACATCAGAATAGTTATTCTGCAGAATTACTGTGTGTTTTGATAACCACTGCAGACTTATACCAGTGCATCTCACATGTATGGATGTAACAGCTCAAAAGATGCATAAGCACTGATCCATTAAACTATTTATGTGCTTACACTGATGATGAAAGGAGTTGATACCACTGCAGGCTGAGGAGTGTATGTGCCCAGTGGGGTAGCAATGTTAACCTCAGGTATGCAACTCTGGTACTTCCAGCCACGTTTTCACATAGAGGGTTTGACAGATCTCCAAAACTGCCAATGTAGAAAATTTCACAGGATGGTTGAGGTTGGAAGGGATTTGCTTTTAACCTACACCAAGAGTTTTTAGGAACCTTGAACTGAATCCTATCAGCTTCTCCTTGAATTCTTCACTTAGAAACAAGAGCCACAAAATGTGTTCTGCTAACCTCTGAGGGGAAGGGGTGGGAGGGCTTTGAGACCAGCTTATAGGCTATGTGGTGTTGACTTCCACTGCTCCCTTGCTGACAGGGCTAGTCACATCCCAGGTGACCTTACAGTGTTGGCCTTGGTAGACCTTGCTAGCTGTTTTTTCTTGCAAAGCTAGGGATGTGTGTTATAGCTACAGTCCCTGTATCAACACCACTGACATACATATCTGCACTTGAATTGCTTGCAGCTCCAAGGAGTTTCAGAAGTGCTGTGAACCTTCTGCTGTTACCTGCAAGAGTCTGGTGCAGCTTTCATCATACACAGCTCTGTGATGTATGGAGATAATCTATTGCATAGAGGATCATGGAAGTGGTTGTTAGTAAGATAAGGCACATCCCAATGCTTTCCTCTATCTGTTTCAACACCACTGTGTTCTCTTGGTCTAGGTGTTCAACAATATTTTGCATAAATGCGGCTTGCAGTGTGAAGGAGCCTCTGCTGAGCCCCAGAAATTAGAAGAAAGAGTGAATGTGACTCCAGGGAACATGCCCCTCCAGGTAGAACTGCTGCTCTGTGCACCTGGCTGTCTGTTATCCTGCAGACTGAATGGTGCGTGGAGCACTGAGGACACACAGGGTGATTCTGTTCCCAGCAGCTCGTGCAGCACGTGTCATTGTTCTGTTGCTTGCCATATGACTTGATGATAAAGCCTTCCCAACACGAGTTTCTTGCTTTGTTCTTGTGCATTTCAGCATATCTGTTCTATCTTGGGTTCTTTTTAAACTTGACTTTTTTTTTTTTTTCCATTTAACCAGCTTATGTGTAATGTAACAGAGCCCCAGAAATCCTGGTGGTCACATTTGGTCTTTCCTTCAGGAATGTTTGTTTAGCAACAGTGTACCAAGAGGGTTGTGTGTGTGTGTGTGTGTGTGTGTGTAGGGGGAAGAGGGTGCTGAGACAGGTCCTATTTCAGGAAGTGTAATTTTCTACTTAGGATTGCTAGTGGACTCTCTTCCTACAGACAAGAAAAAGACTTGAGCTGAATCTGACATGTCCCTGTGAGAGTGTGTTATACTATGTGCTTAGGAAAGCTCATGTGGCTTTTTCTCTCGCTAATTGTTTGTTCTCTCTCAGGAGCTGAAGGATATTGTGCTGTACTTGTGTGACACTTGCACAACTCTCTGGGCGTTTCTTGATGTCTTCCCATTGGCATGCCAGACCTTTCAAAAACACGAATTTTGCTACAGGTACATCTTGGGCTGCAGACAGTTTGTTCTGGTCAGTTAAAAATACTGAGTGTTCAGCAGGATCTTGCCCTAGTGCATTCACTGTTAATTGTTCAGATTTAATGCAACTGAAGCGTGCTGGGTTCAGACTGATGGGAACACATGGGTTCTCAGTAAATAAAACAAATTGTTATAGAGATGTCTACAGTTTCTGTGAAGTGTTGAAGTTCATAGTCATAACTGAACTCAGCTGGAACAGTTGAAACCCATCTGAACCATACTCAGTGTCCTTTGGAAGGGATGGAGAGGGACGAGCAGAAAAGGCTGTGGATAGAAGGAGCTTCTTACCACAGGACCTGAGCCTGAGGAAGGGAAAGGAGAAAGTTTTTGAAGTGGTAGTCAGCCAAGGTCTGAGAAGAAATTTTTTTGCTTGATGTTATACCTAAGTTTTATGTGAGAGAATATCACTGAGCTTTGGCAAAAGCTGAGCACCTTGGAAAGGATAACAAGGCAGCAACTGCCACAGATGGGCTGACAGCTATCTCCCTGCCCAACTCACAAGGACCAGACAGCAGAGTGTTTCCACGGAGACTGCAAGTCCTTGAGTGATGCTTACCCAGCTTGCTCCAGGTGTTCCAAGCCCCAGGACTGTCTCGTAGAGACTTCCTACAACCACTTTTGTGTAGCACCGACTGAGATGTTGGTTTTCTGACCTTATTTCCCCTTCTTTATTTGTTTGTTAGTGCAAATGAACTCATTTTTTACTGTTGCTTCTGATCATGTTGCAGACCTCTGAAGTCTTGCAGCTGCCTGTGGTTTTTGGACCGCAGGCTGAGTAAGGCTGCTGCTCCAGGTTGTGTAGGTTACTCTCCTCTTAGATGTTGTCCACTTGGTTATTGAGAGAAGAGCAGATTGGTGGGCTGGTGGTGGCTGTTTGAACTGGCAGGCAGCGCTGCTTGCACACTTGATTCCTCAGAGCAGTAAAGCCTTTTGCTTTTAGTTTTGCTGTTGATGTCAGAGACGTGCTAAACTACTCTTCATCTCTGCAGTGGGCCAACAGCAACATTCTTAGTACTTCCCAGTATGGGCTATTTACTTGGTCTTTGGAGTGTGGGGAGGGAAAACTGACTTACATGTCCTATTTTTGAGACCTCTCTGATTCCGAATCTGTTGGCACTTGGTCATTTCTCTCCTTGACTAAAAGTATCAACCGACTTCTGTTACATTTGCCTCAAGGATACTCATTTAAGGTGTTTGCCTCTGAATATGTGACATGGATGCAGTGTTGCTAATGGAGCAGCTCTGTGCCAAGTGGTGTAACAGCCCGGGGCTCATGAGGCAGGACTGGATGTTCTGAGGCCAATCTCTGCTGAGGATGTTGTTTTTCTGTGCAGCAGGAAGATGCTTTTCAAATACATTGCTTTGCCTCCATCTTCAAAGATACCTCGGTGGCTTCCTCAGGCTGCTGCTCTGTGTGTTGTGCATTAGCTTGCTTCAGTTTCATGGAACAGATAATGAAACAGAGTACTCCTAATGAGTAGTGCTACTGAGGAGAGCTTAATGAAATTAACCATTTGTTTTGTATTCTAGCGAGTGATTTTGGAAACATCCCTTGACAGTTAGAGTTTTGTTGCCCCCTTCTGCAGGTTAGCATCATTCTATGAGTTGGCCATTCCTGAACTGGAGTCTGCAATTAAGAAGAGGCATTACGAAGACAACAGGTAAAAGTGTCTGTGAAGACTTGCCTTTTCTTTTCAATATGACTTTTGCAGGGCTAAGTTAAAAATGCACTTTGTGCTGCTTTGCTGCAGAGTCTTTTCCAACCTTTTTTTATGCTGTTCACAGAGCTCTGAAGAGGCAGCTTTTCTAATTCCAAATCTTCTTGGGCAGTGGGGTGACTAATGATTTCTTTCAGTGCTGTCTAAGAACCTTGACAGGAAATGCATCCAAATTGTAACAAAGTGTGAAAACATGAATGCTATCTCTGTGTAGGGGCTCTCCTTGTTTTGGAGAGCACAGACTATCCTGGTGCACTTGATCTGTCATTGATGTAGCTGTTGGGACAATTTGCTATTGAGACCAACTTTATTTAGAGCATGGATTTTCCTTAGTGAGTATGAAATGGCTCTCATCTGGTCCTCGCAGCAAAGAAATAATTGAGCTAATGAAATCCCTCCTCTGGAGGGATAGCTCTAGAGGAAAGGAACATTAAAAGTTTGAATTCTTTGTGCTTGCACCAACAATGTGACCTTTACTCTCTCTGAAGTGTTTATGCTGATTTGTGGAGGAGAATTTCGCATTCCAGGAAGAAGGTGATGGAAGCTTTTCACATCCTCGTAAACCAAGTGTGTCTGCAGCCCATCTTAGAGAGCAGGTATTGGCACTTGGGTTTGGTGGTACTGTCTGGATATTTGATCTCCACTGCGGGGGAAGGTTTGTCTTGGTTTCTGATTTACTGGAGAAAATGGACAGTGTAGGGGCTGTGTCCAGAGGTGCTTGCTGAGATCAGAAACCTCTTGTCCTGCGCAGCAGGAATGTCCCAGATGAAGCAATATGAGCCTGTACTGGATTGGTGAGTTGTTGGCCCCATCAAAGTGAGATAAGACACGTGGTCCAATGAGTTTGCTAACCTCACTGTATGGCTAAGGTGCAAATCCTAATGCTGTGTGTAGACACCTTGACTGAGACACCTTAGTAGAAATAATGCAGTGCTATAAATCATTGAAAGCTGTGCTTTCAGACCAAGGTACTGATGCCTTTACTCTCCCCTCCTATTTTGAAAATAGTTAACTGATAAGAAGTACTTCTTATCTATAGCTCTGAAAGTAATTTCAAAATGAAAGTAAATATAACTAACCTTACTTTGTAAAAAAGAGAACTGAAGTGACCCAAAACCATGTTGCAAGTTTGGGGATAGAATCAAGGAGATGGGTCTTGATTGCAGCTTAGTGGGGTGGTCTCTTTGCCTGCAGTCATTAAGGTTTTGTAGATTTCTGGTCTCTGTAGCTCCCATTCAGGGTTTCCTTTATACTGGTCCAGTGCAGAGATCGTTCTGTCTTGCTGTGAGACTTGGTGCCTCAGCAGCAATGGAAGGTTTAGGCTTTGTAACAGAAAGAGGAGCTGGCTTGGCAACTGTTCTTGCATGACCAAGCACATATTTTCTGGGAGGTTCACTGATATAATCCCAAGACATATAATGGAGCGCAATTGCAAAAGTACTACACACCCTTTTCTGTTTACTGCAAGTCTGAGGCATCAAACTATGATTTGTAAGTCTATCAGAAGCCTTGTAATTGCAACTGTGGTATCACTTTGGATCTAACTGGCTGAAGTGTTTGCTAAAGCCATAGAAGAATTTGGTTTCCATTTGACCCTTAGGATCTGTGAAAGCAAAGAAGCGAGCTAAAATCTGCTCTCAGATGTGATTTTGCCTTGATGGATGAGGTGTTCTTAGTTTGGCTAGTGGGCAGAATGTGGAGACTGTGCAATGTGGTAGTCTCACCACTGAGCTTTTTACTCTGTTGTGCCATTGTTTTCTGCAGCTGTGAGAATATTCATCCTTATATTGAAGAATTCCTGCAGATCTTTACTTCGATACTTCAGGAAAGGAGGTGAGTCTGGCTGAAAGAGGCCCATGGGGATGGTCAGCTTGCCTTCCCTTTCCATTCTTTACAGCACAATTGCCTGAGACGTTATTATGAGGGGTTATGATGCATTTGGGAGTTAGAAATCACTCTTAACTAGTTGGGAGAGCTGCTGTGAGAGGGTTCCAAACTGCAGGACAGACTTCATTGTTAAGATGAGGAGGGATGCTGTGTGACACTGAAGAATATTATTCTTCACTCTCTTTAATCCAGGCTTTCAAAGTGAAGGATAGCGCTTTAGCCATTAGCTACCTTGATGAGTTAGGCTGTTATTACTGATTTGTACTTCTGACTGGGGTGACCAAACCAGGAAGATACTAAGTGCTAATGCTGAAGATGCAAAGTAAATGGCAGAACTGGGAATTGGGCCTTGTCATCCTGGCACTGCAGGCATTCAGATCACATTCAAATCATAAACCTTATTTTCTCTATAATTCCACGGTAGGTTATGGTCTTAACATCATAAGGAGTATTACAGCTGGGTATGAGGGGATATGGGGAAGTGTTGCTGCAGTATAATGGAAGCAAAGTCAGGGTAATGCACGCTGGAATTCTGTATTGAGTGCAGGTAGTTTATTCTTTAGTTAACTGATCCAACTTGCTTTTGCATTTTCAGATTTCTCCGTGACTATGATGAGCTGTTTCCAGTTGAAGATGATGTCAGTCTGCTTCAGCAGGCTTCGTCCACGCTGTATCCTTTGCTCTCGCCTCAGGGATTTGCGAACCTGGTGAGATCTGAATATGTGCATCTAGAACATGAGAAATGTCCTTAATACTGCTCAATTAGAGATGAGACCAGGACAGCATATATCCTCCAGGCAGTGGAAAGTGCGTGGGAAGGTGTAGACAGGAAAAAAGCACAAGTTGCCCAAGATCCAACGTCACTAGCAACATGTAATGGAGCATCAGCAACGGTGGAGGGCTCCACTGAGGACAGAGAAGAGCTTGGGGCTGCGTATGCATCAGAAGATGAGGTGGGTAGGGCACTTCTCTGTCCTCACGTCGTTCATCTGTGAAGAGAGGATTGGTTTGCTCAGCTTTAGGAGCTGCGTGTAATTTCGTTTCATTTCTTACCTTTGCTAAATTTCAGTGCAGCCTTCTTGAAATGAGAAACAGAACTGCTCTGCATGCTGCCTTTAAGTGTGTTTCTCCTGACTCCTGTTGGCTTGGTTTTCCTGTTGCTGTGGTTTATTCAAATGCTGCAGTTTATCACTGTAGTTCATGTGCATGTTTTTTTTTTAAATGCAAAGTTTGTCTGTTTTTGATGAAAGGGTTCTTCAGAGTATCCCTGCATAGACAAAAATGGTTGTGTGTCTGTGTGCCCAGCTCTGTTGTACACTTTATGCAATATGAACAGCTTAGCTGATTTTCCTTCTTCTGATTTCAGCCTTTGAATTCTTTACGTTTAAATGCTGATAACCCAGACTGCTCCTTTTCTTTTTTTAACGTGTGCCTACCTTTCCTCATCTGCTGCTTCTTTCCAATACCACTTGTTTTGCTTGGTTTGAACAGTGTGCTGGTGCAGCTGCTGCGCCTGTTGCCAAGGTGTCTGGGGTGGAGCTGGACTCTCTGATCTCTCAAGTGAAAGACCTGCTGCCAGACCTCGGGGAGGGCTTCATCCTGGCCTGCCTGGAGGAGTACAGTTACAATGCAGAGCAAGTGATCAACAACATCCTAGAAGATAAGCTGGTGCCATTCTTGGATAAACTGGACCGAACAATGCAAAGGTGTGGGACAGGACTCAGCACTTCTGATTTTATATTGTGGATTATTAATATCCTTCTTTTTGAAGGTTAGACACTTTTAGCAAAAGAGTTCTAAGAGGTTGCATGTGCATTTTCTTAGGGTAGATAGCTACAGGGTGACCTCCTCTTTGCCACATGCTGCTGACTTCTTTCTCTCTTTGTGTACATGCAGAGGGTGGGAATGCTAAGTGTAAAATGGATGGGAATATTAACTTGTGGCTAAGCTTAGGAAGGGAAGTATAGATGAGTGGACAATAGATTGAAAAGTGTCTGACTGGCAGAGCTCAGAGTGTTGCTATCAGCAGCACAGAGTCTGGTTGCAGGCCTGTAGCTAGCAATGTTCCCCATGGGTTGGTCCTGGGTCCAGTCTCATTTGACACCTCCATCCATGGCCTGGAGCACCTCGGCTGGTTTGCTGATGATACAAAGCTGGGAGGAGTGGCTGGCACACCAGAAGGATGTGCTGCCATTCAGTGAGACCTGGATAGGCTGGGAGCTGTGTGGAGAGGAACCCAGTGAGGTTTAACAAGGGAAAGTGCCGAGTCCTACACCTGAGAAGAAATAACTGCACACATCAGTACAGATTAGGGGCTGAGCTGCTGGAGAGGAGCTCTGCAGAGGAGGACCTGAGTGTCCTGGTGGACAACAGGGTGACCGTGAGCCAGCAGTGTGCCCTGGTGGCCAAGAAGGCCAATGGTGTCCTGGGGTGCACTGCACAGAGCACAACCAGCAGGCCGAAAGAGGTTATTCTCTTCCTCTGCTCTGCCATGAGGAGGCGACATCTGGAGCACTGTGTCCAGTTCTGGACTCCCCAGTTCAGGGCAGGCAGGGAACTGCTGGAGGGGGTTCAGTGTGGAGAAGGCTGGGGAGGGATCTGATCGATGCTTACAAGTATCTAATGGCAGTGTCAAGAGGATGGGGCCAGGGCTCTTTTCAGTGGTGCCCAGTGGCAGGAAAAGGGCAGTGGGCACGAACTGGAGCACAAAATGTTCCATCTGAATGTGAGAAAGGACTTCTTGACTTTGAGGGTGACAGAGCACTGGAATAGTCTGCCCAGAGGTGGTAGAATCTTCTCCTCTGGAGGTATTCAGATGCTTCCCTGGGCAACCTGCTTTAGCAGTGGGGTTGGACTTGGGAACCTCCAGAGGTCTTTTGCAACCCCTATGATTCTGTGATTCTGTTCAGTATTTCAGCGCAGCAGATGCTCGGTTGTGTTTTGTGATGGAAGACAAAAATACTTGTCCACGAAATGCTCATATAAGAACCATTAAAATTCCACCACGGGGACTCTGGTTTCGTCTGGGCTGGGCAGCAGCGTGTTGTTGTGCAGTAAAGGTATTTTGCTGCAGAAGACAGGATCATAGGTGTTCAAGTGCCAGCTGTCCTGCAGGAAAGGGCATCTTCAGTGGAACCAGTTCAGCTGGAATTTGGTCTGCAGGGTAAAATACAGTATTTGAAAAGAGTGCTTTGTGTTTGAAGTTAAGCCAGGGAAACGGAATCGAAAATGGCAACTCAGATCCATTTTTACCTGCTCTTTGAGAAACTTGCCAAGCTTTTGCTGGCTTCTCTGGGCTGTACTTGGGATGCAGGGTTTGTAGCTGACAGTGGAATTGAGTTGCTTGAGTTGTCTGCAGCTGTTAGTGTGTGTTTGTGCTGCAGCAGCAGTTTTTGTCTGAGTGTCAGGATGTGAATGTGCTGTTGGTTCACATTTCACGGCGGAGCGGGCAGACTGTCTCATTGTTGCATTAAAAAAGGAAAACCATCTTTATCAGAAAAGTGACGTAAAAAAATCTGAGTTCTGCAACAATCTCCGTGCTCTCAGAGTAGGATCTGCTGACTTGGGCACAAATGATGTGGGTGGATTTTTGGAAGGTGGTTGTTTTTCTGCTCGTACTGCCAAGCCAGCAGTTCCAGGAGGTAGAGCTGGGTGGGTTTTTTTCCCCTTGCCTCCTGCATTTTGAAACAAAACTGTCACTTTGGTAGCAAATGTACAATTTAATCACTGCTGAGTTTAGAAGTGAACACAGCAGCACTTTCAGCTGCCCAGCTGAGCTAACAGCACCAACAAAATGAATGGAAGAACAGTGGTTTTTTGACTTACAAATTGAACAAACAGTGGTTTTTTGACTTACAAATTGAACAAACATAACCTGGAACTCTGAGACAGAATTAAAAAGGAGCTGTAGGGAGATAAGTATCCCGAGTTCAACAGCAGGACACTATTGGAACTCTTAGCACAGAGTAATCCATCATACTTAGAGTTTGGCTTTACTGAATCAGGGCTTTGAGGCCGTCCCATTATGTTGTCCATCATACATGGGTGCAGCTTTACTTATTCTTTAAAGATCAGAAGAATTTTCTTCTTGATTTCTGCAAATTCCTTTGGTTTCCCCAGAAGGATAGGTCTGAAAAGCTGCTGTGCACGTGCTGTAGTGCAGCAGTGAAATGAAGGGATTGCACTCACAGTGCTGTGTGTGCCTGCAAGACCAACACAGCATAAACCAAGGTCCTGGAAGGAGAGCACGTGGTCTTCCTCAGTTTCACCTCTGTTTCCATTCTCCTATTTTTTGATTTTACAGACAACCAAAGCCAGACCCTACGCCTCTAGTCACTGCTCGCTACAATGTTTTCCAGAATGATGAGTTTGATGTTTTCAGTAGGGATTCAGTGGATGTTTCTCGGATACAGAAAGGCAAGCGGTGAGTACTGTGCATCCTCAATTAACCCTGTCTGCCAGGAGAAATGAAGAGCTGTGAGCCTACGCATTCATTCCTGCTCTTGCAGTCCTCCTGCTGGAACTGGCTTATCAGAAATGTTTCCCACCTGTTTACTCTTTTGCTTTGGGAAAGTAAAATTGATCACTGCTAGGAGGTGGGTTTCCGTTCAGTGTTTTTCCTAATTGCCTTTCCTCTGTACGCTGCTGGCAGCTGCTCTGCCAAGCTCGTTTGTAATGCTGTGCATTCTCATCTTGCTCCAAAACTTGTACTGAAGAACAAACCTGGAAAGCAACCATCTCTGCTGGGCTGCTATTGTGACTCGGAGATAAAGCAGTGATTTGTTTTAAATACAAGGGAAGTTTCAGTATCCATCCGCTCCACCATCTGATAACACCTGGCTGAGACTCCCCTGCTTCTGTTGCTGTTCCTGCTTCTGTAAGCTTGCTGTGAAGGGCATTTGCTTTACTTTCTGCCTGGCTTGGCATTTTGTTCTGTGCCACACCCCATGCTGATTTCAGCTGGGGCATTGCTTTCTTGGCTCCCACTAATGTCAACTGTATCTCAATAACACAGTTGATTTGTTTCAGGTTTTTTTTTTTTTTTTTTTTTTGAGCACTCTTTCTTCTAATCAGCCAAGTGTGGTCTTTATGTTGGTGTATATTAACAAGGAATGTAAATAGAAGTGCCTGCAGGCTGAGCTGTGTGACCCTGGGAGCTCCCAGTTAAGGTTTCCGTTGCAAAGCTGCATTGAGCTACCAGGATCAAAACACTGCTGTCCCAAAGCACAGGCAGACAGCTCTTCAGCAGCGGCACTGTGGTGTTTCCACTATAGTGGCCAGGCAAGAAAATAATCTTCTCTTTAAGCACTATAAGTGGAGCTGCATCAGCAGTCCTCATTCCATAAGCAAGGATCCCAAGTGTGTGGGTAGCGGAGTTCTGGCCCACCTGGAGACCTACATTTGATTCCATATGTGTTTGGTTGGGACTTTTTTGTTCTCCTTAAATCTTTTCCTCTCTGAATTCTGCCTGTGTTCAGAGTGCTGTTGCTGCTACGTGTGGTGTTGCAATAGTGCTAAAAGAGCCAGATCAGGCTGAATCCTGCTGTGGGCAGGGACTGTTAATATGAAGGAGAAAGCTACACCAGGAAGAGGAGAAAAAGAGGAACAGGGAAATGAATGTAATAGCATAGACATGGCTCTTTGCTGATCTGGAAGAGTGATCACAGCTGTCTCTGCGTGTCCGGCCATAATCACGAGCTGAATCTGTCTGCTGGAGTCAGAGCATGTCCTGAACACCGTGGCACTATAACATTTTCCCTCTGTTTTTTTCCTGGAATTGCTGCCTGAAACGTTTCATTGCAGCTCTTCTGCAGTCATCAGACCAACTCAGCAGGAAGCAATTATTGCATATTTAGTTCAGTCTCATGCTGAATACCAACATAAGATGTTATCCCAGCCGAGGTATGCGTGAACTAACCACATGCTCTGTAGGGCATTTTGCAGCTAAATTCAGGCATAGAACAGAATGAGTCATAGAAGAGAGGGGAAGCAAATGTATCTACGATGTTAGGTTGTTTTGAGATTCTTAATGCAAGTCAGGCTTCTTAGTAAGATCACTTTCCCAGTGCTTGCTGGACACAAGTCTGTCTGTTCCTGATGCACGGAAGCTTTGCCTTGGACACATTCTTCCAATGCTGTGGTGGTGATGGGTTGATAGTTGGACTGGATTATCATAGTGGTCCTTTCCAACCTGAATGATTCTATGCAGAATGGGGTTTCGGAGGGTCCTTGTGCACCCTGAGGCAGAATATCTCAGTGTCTCTTCTTTAATACCTCTGTCAAGCTTCTGTTTCTTGGCCTTCCCTTCTGTCAGATGACTATTGACTGTTTAACCACATATACACACAATGCTTTGGTATATGTTAGATCAGAAGTGTGGTCTGCTGCTTTGTTCTTCTTTTCTCAGTTGTACTAATCTGTTTCTTCTGCACTGTAGTTGTTTGAGCCCTTCCCATCCCCACTCATATTCTGCAGTACATGTCTGTAAGCTGAGGGTCTGGGCTCAATGGGAACGAGCGTGGCCACGCTGCAGGACCGTGGTGCAGCCCTGGGCTGTTGAGGTGAGGCAGTACTGCAGCGTGGGGTCAGAGGGCAGAATGGGCCTCGCAGAGCTGTGTCCTGGTGTTAACCCCAGCAGCCTGCCATTCAAGAGTCATGGGAATTCTTGTGTTAGGTGAATCCCGGACAAAATTCAGCTCGAGTATTATTGCATCTTCTGTTCAAGCTTCTTTTCTGTCTCAAGTGGCAGTCTCCAATTCCTGTTCCGTCTGCTATGTAATGTTGCTGGGGTTCTACTTAGACATAACTTTGTTCTAGTCCAGGAGCAGCTTATTTTAGTAGCTAGATGAGCACTCCTGTTATCAGTCAGAGCAGGAATGGGGAGACTGAAGTACTGCTTGTGACTCCTGAGATGGGACTTGCGTTGCTTCAACTTCCACTTAGCAACAGGGGAAAAAATAGCCAGCAGAGAAGATCCTCACACCACCTTTCCATTCCTGCCCCGTCCTTTCCACGCAGCAGGGAGAAGGACACGACCAGGAGCCTGCTGAATGACAAGCGCCTGGTGGCTGATCAGAGGGAGCGCTACAGCCAGTACAGCGTGGTGGTGGAGGAGGTGCCCGTGCAGCCAGGAGAGGCCCAGCTCTACGGGGAGGACTACGAGGATGAGTACGATGACACGTACGATGGAAACCAAGTGGGGGCAAACGACGCCGACTCGGACGATGAGCTGATCAGCAGGAGGTGCGTGCTGGGGGATGGGAGCTGCCAAGTGGTTGTGTAAAGCTGCTGAGCACTGCCTTGGGTTCTGCTTTCCAGTGAGGACATGCACACAGGGTTCTCTGTTTCTCCTCTGTTGGTAGTTAGCTTTCCTGAAGCATGCAGGTAGCTCTTGGGCTCCTGTGTCTGAATCTGCAGGACTCGGCCATCACTTCGACTCAGCGAGCAAGGCCAGGAGGGGTCTTTAACATGGTGCTGAAGTTTGCACTCTGCAGTGCAGGGTAACTGTCCTGCAGCAAGAGGAAATGGCCTGTCTTGAATAATAAGGATGGAGTGGCGTCGCGCAACGGAAGTAGAATGGCTGGTTAGAAAAAGTCAAAATTGGACCAACTGTACATCTGGTGTTTTATTGTGTGCCACTCCTCTCTGGTTTCTCATGCTGACTCCCATTGTGGACTGCACTGCATTCTCCACAGTGTCTGAGAGCTGGAGTTAGCTGTTAGTAAGCAAAGTGCATGGCTCTTGCAGAATGTTTGTTTTGGAAATATGAGCTAGAGGTGGAAAAGACATATTTTAAAAGCTGGTTTAACATTTCTGAAGGTGACCTTTTAAATCTTATGTTACAGTGATGTCAGTATTTCTACTCTTCTGTCTTTGGAGAGGCTGTCTTAGTTCCTTGTGCCATTTTTTTTTTCCTTCTAAAGTGGGATGGGACTTCAATTTAAATCCTTTTTATGCTGTACCTATATTAGTGTGACCCTTAAGACTTTTCCTGTGTTTCAGCTCCTCAGTGCTCTCTGCTTATAGAGATTCAGAGGAACAGTTACTGGATGTTACTGCTCAAATCAGATCTATAGGTTTGACGTAACTGAGTCTGTAGCATTAGTGTGTTTCAGGTGGAGTATGAGATTGAGGTTTGACAGTAGGAGCAAAAGAAGCAGTTGTTTCCCTGGTGAAATTCCCTGTGAGGTTCCAGGATTTTAATGACAACCCACCAACCCCTCACTATTAACTGTCGTGGATTTTAGTTATTGAGAGATACAACATGGAAAGGATAGGTTTGTTCAGTGCAATGCTTGTGGCCGTGCTCTCTTCCCTGTTTACTGTTTGTGCTATATTTTTTAGGCCGTTCACAACTCCTCAAGTTCTGAGACTTAAAGGGCAGGAGGAAGAGCAGGAGGAGGAGGAAGAGGAAGAAGAAGAAGAAGAGGAAGTTGAAAAGGAAAGACCAAAGGTGACATTCATTTTGTAGTTGGAATTGCTTTAAGGTTTATTATATGTCACACCTGCTTCACTTGTTAGTGATTGCTAGAGGTGATGTGGAGTAGATTTTCTCTTTCAAAGAATGAGTTGCTCTCCAGAGTGCCTGCTGCTGCAGTCTGCTGGACCGTGAAGAGTCCCCTGAGTGCAGCTATCTGCTGCTTCCTAGGCTAGCCGTGCTGGAGCAATGACACTTAGTCCATGGAGAGGTTTAATCTCCTTTATTCCATCGACAGACAATGCCAGCAGAACACTTTCAGGGTCACTGAGGCTCTGTTGTTGTGGATATACTGGAAATGGTGATCTCGATGTGGGAAGCAGTCTGTCAGGTTTTATATTTAGGGTCACTGACATCAGCCCCACTAGCTCTGCCAGAACGAGAATAAATAACGAATGGACTCTGTGTCTCTTGCTCCAACAGAAACTCCTGCTCCATCCCTCTGATGGATGCTGCTGAGCTTACAGCAGCTCTGACCTCTTTCCTTCCTTCCCGTGTAGGACCACTTTGTGCAGGACCCAGCTGTACTGCGGGAGAGAGCTGAGGCCAGGCGGCTGGCATTCCTTGCCAGGAAGGGGTAAGTCAGCGTCTCCGTCTGCGGGGTGAAACCATGGCTCTGCTGTCATTAGTGAATATCTTGTGGGCGACTTGAACAGTGGAGGATATACCTGTTCCTTAGCGTTCCTGTCCTCAGGGTCGCCACCACACTGGTGTTAACTTCCTTCCCAACTTTTACTTCCCTGCTGGTTGTGCTGCCTGACTGAGTGGGTACATCCCTTTAACGTCATCAGCAGAACTCTGTGTGAGATGGGAGGTGGAGGGCACAGCTTCCAGAGCTGAACGGCTCCTGTGGGATCTCAGGCCCTTAGCTGACGTGCTCAGTGCGTAGGACAGCGTCACTGTGGGGTTGATGCAGAAACCCACAGAGCTGGGGAGAGCCAACGACTGAACTCCTCCCTCACAAGCCTTTCCTTGGGATTGGTGTGTTTTCTTCCCTAAGTCCATGGTGTGCTTCTCCCTTTGTACTCCAGGCACAAGCACGACAGCTCTGCTGTTGTTGGAAACACGAAGGGACACGGGCAGAACCGGGAAACGGTGCAGGAACGAAGGAAGAAGGAAGCAAACAAAAGCACGAGAGCGAATCATAATCGGCGAGTCATGGCCGACAGAAAGCGGAATAAAGGCATGATTCCTTCCTGAAAACCTCCCAGCTGCTGCGTCAGCCCCAGTCCTCTGCTTGGAGGCAGCTGTGCTCCATTCCCTTGGCCCTCCATTAGCTCAGGGGGCTGGATGCTGTGCCCAATACCTGCCCTTCAGCTCCACATGAACTGCACACCCTGCAGGGCTGCCTCTTCCTGGAGAGGAGCTGCCCTCCGTGCTCACTGTGACTGCTCCTCGGTCTGCAGAGAGATGTGTGCACGGCAGTGAGCTGCACCCCATCACACATCATGCATCACACAGACTGCACCAGCCGCTCACTTCTTTTTCTACTATTTGTATTATTTAATTTGGAGAGTTTATTTTCGTACTGGCTCCTCCTGCCCTCGCTGCAGCCCACAGCAGCTTCCAGGCCATGCAGTCGTGGCAAGGCTTCCCTGGGACAGCCCTTCCAACTACCTGCTCTGCTGAGACACCTTGTCCTGCACCGAGCCTCAAGGGCTGACAGCAGAGCACTCGGGCTGAGCAATGCTGACACACACACACACACACACAGGAGTTGAGGTGAATGAGTCTGTATCATAAGTTTCTGTCCCTCGAGCAAAGTGTGTGGAAAAGTGAACGTGCCAATAAATGATCGAAATCTCATAGTCGGTGTTTTAGGCTCTTAAGAACTGTCTTGATCTTGAAGTTGGAGGAACCTCAGCAGTGTGCTGCGTCTGCAGGCAGTGAAATTTGTTTGCTGCTCTGTGTTGGTTTAGTGAAATGAGATCTAGCCACTGAGACTCGAGATAATTGAAAATCAGGCTCGTGGTATCCAATGCAAGCTGACAGTAACATGGAAATTGGAGATAGCAGGGTCAGAGTCCCTGGGGAGCCACCTCCTCACTAACTGCTTGTCACACTCGGTGAAGCAGAACTGCCCTGATCCTCGTGTTTGCTGTTTGGAAGCCTGGGAGCTATTAGTAAACAGCGGTTTCTAGTTGCTGAAAGGGCTTTCCCTGGGGGCTGTCTTTTGTGATGGAGATGCACTCTGCACGGAGAGAGGCGTGCAAGTCCTTGAGTTTGCTTTACAGCCTGCTTGTAGGTCCCACTGCTGGTGGGAAAACCCCTCAGTCGCTGTTGTCACGGAGCATTTGCATGGTTTTGGGGTGCTCTTTTACTCGTGGAGGCAAACTTCCCTGTAACAGTTGGACTTTGCTTGGTTAGTCTGTTCCAAACACCATCTCCCCACCGCTACATTCTCCTTTTGAAAGTACACATGTATAGAGTAGAACAGACAAAGCTGCCTGTGCTTGATGCCACGTGCTGAATAAGGGAGCCTGGGGCTGCGCAGTGTGACAGCCACAGCCCCAGGGTACATCAGCGCTGCAGCACACGCTGCTGGAAGCGCTGCAGGCACGGAGGTTGCTGCCTGGTTTTACGCAGAGGGCGGGGACTGTGGGGCTGTAGGATCGCTGCTGCTGCCAAGCGCTGCTGTGCTGGGCTGTTCTCCCAATTGTGGAAATGTCTGAGTGCGCGTCGTGCCCAAACCTCATAATGACAAGGCACAGGAGAGAGGGAATTGGGTTTACCAACTTCCCCAGAATCCAGAGTCGAGGAAAATTACCCACTGGGAGAACTCTCCAGTGTTTTATGGCTACTGTTCTCTGGCCTGAGAGCTTCATTTACTCTCTGCCAGACTGCCACAATGCTGTCTCCCCCTTCCTAATACTGTATTCATCTTCAGTCCTTGCTTCTAAGAAGCTGCAAATCTCTATCACCTGCTCAGCATAGTGTGAAGCTATCAGCACTGCGGCCAGAACTTGGAGTAAAGCAGCACTTATATGGTAGCAGATAATCCCAGGAAGGCTTAAACCTCTCCTCTTAAGCGTCTCTGTAAAAGCACAGCTGGGGCTGTGAAAAGCCGATGTTGTTTTTTGCTCAAAAACAAGCACAATGTTTTTAAGTCCTCTTAATGTTCTTACAGTAAACGTTTTACTCCTGTCTGGCACATATTTACAAACCCAATAAAGCTGCTTTCATTAGCACCGGCTGTAATTTGCACTGCCTCATCCATTGCTAAAATTGCTGCTTATTAGTGAGAATATAGTAAGGAGGGAGAGACGTGTTGTTATAGGTCCTCCAGCAGCACGCTTGGAAGAGAGGGAAAATGGGAAGAGCAGGAGCTGGTTGCTGCCAGCTCTCCCTGGAGTAATTCTGTTTTAATTGAATCATTAACCCAAACAGTATCCTAATAGCCCTTCCTCACGAAGAAAGATGTTGGAAACGGCCGCAGGGAACAGGGGCAGACCTTTCAGAGAAGGTGCTGAGAATTACTCTGTTCCCCGGGAGAGCAGAGGCACGGATGCTTGTTGCAGAGCTACGTGATTGCTGTCCCTCCTTCGGCAGCTCTGCTGCAATCTGAGGGGACTGAGGCAGGCTGACAGCGCACCAGGAGTGTTTCATAACAGCTCAGCTCTACAGAGCACTCAGAGCAGGAAGGCACAGAAACAGTCAGTGATGTATCACCAGCCTGCATCGTGGATTTTGTGGTGGGCTGCAAGTCACACACAGCCCCCATTTGGGTACTACTCAGCCCCACAGGGCCTGAGCACAGCAGTTCTCTGTGATCAAGGCGGGGGCAGCAGCTGTGCAATAACGAGAAGCCAAGAGCCAGCACAGCCCTGCATTAGAAAAGCTCATCACCTGTAGAAGCCTCTGTGAATGGAGTCGTTTTGCTTCCTCTGGCTACAAGCAGAGGGCAGCAAGCAGCTCATTGCCCCCATATAAGTTCTCATCAGGCAGGAGCCAACAGTGGTGTTAGTGGAGCTCAGCTGTGCTTTCACACTGCCCTGAGAAGGGCATGCTGTCCCACAGTGCCCTCGAGCTAAGGCTTGGGGCCACACTGAAGCACTCTCCATTTCATCAGTAAGGGGAAGCCAGAGGCGGAGCAAAGGACAGGCAGGTAAACACAGAACCACGAGAAACAGGTCAAGATTTTTTTTTTTTTATTTTAACACAGTACGTTTCAGTACAGCAGCAGAACTCGTTGAGTCCATCTTGGCTGGCATCGTATCAGTAGGTGGCTGACATAATCCGGCTCGGAGTCGGTCAGGGACCCAATTCCACCCGTCTCAGGAGACCGAATCCTTCTCCGCCGTTTATCTTCCGCCGCCCCAGCCACGCTGCTGAGCGTTTCAGTCCTGACCGCTCTCGTACTTGTGCCTGTTGTGTTTCCACAGTTTCTGAACGCAAAAACAAAGGCACGGAAAACCAACAGGTAAGCTTCACAGCGGCCTCGGGATAAAGCCCGGCTTTCAAATCGGCAACGGGCAGGAGAACGCATCCAAAAGAGCCAGCACAGCTTGGGCACGGCAGCGGCTCCCACCTTCCTCCCCGCGCTTGTCCTGGGGCCCACCCGAGCCCAGGCCCCGCCGTGACCTTCAGCGGGCCGGCCCCGGGCCCGGCTTATTCCTTACCCCCTCGTTGAGGCGCTCGAAGATGGCGTCGGCGCCCTGATCGAAGGCGCGCTCGAAGATCACGGCGCCCAACACCACGGTCAGGGCGAAGGTGGACGTGCGGCGGAACAGGGCGCCGTACGCCCGCCGCAGCAGCGCCATCTCGGCAGCGCACGGAGCCCCGGGGGACGCCGGGAGTCGTAGGCGCGGCGCCGCGGGGGACGCCGGGAGTCGTAGGCGCGGCGCCGCGGGGGACGCCGGGAGTTGTAGGCGCGGCGCCGCGGGGGACGCCGGGAGTTGTAGGCGCGGCCCGGCTGAGCGCGCAGGCCGCGGGGCGGGGGGGGGGGGGAGGAGCGGAGCGCGGGGTCCGCCCGCCGCCGGGGATCGGGAGGAGGCAGCGCTGGCTGGAAGCAGCGGGGCTCCGTTTGATAAGGCAGATCCGGGGGCAACCCGTGCGGACGGGAGTTTGGGGTCGGTGCGCTCCGCAGCTGGCGCTCCGTGCAGTGGGGCGGGCTGTGGTTGCGCGGTGCTGGGGATGTGTGGGGCGCGTGCGGCCCGGCCCGGCCCGGCCCTGCGCTCGCTGCCGGCGCTGAGGAGTCCTTAGAGAGGCCGTGATTGATTCCCACCCTCATTTATTTGTAGCACCTTTCTTTCCCGCGCTGCTCTCCGTGCTGTTTTTTAAAGGCATTTTGGCTGTCAAGCCGGAGAATCGCTTTTGGGGTTTATCTCCCACTCTGTCCCTCATCAGCATTTATCGGGTGCTGTTATATCTCATGGAGAGAACAGTGGGCTCCTCTGCTGCTCCCGCAGCCGGCTTGTTGCCCCCAGGCTCTTCCTTGGGGTCGGGGTGGATGCAGAATTTCCCACCCTTGCATAGCAGCTCGCTTGGCTGTCTGCAGCCCCGGGTTGTGCTCCTGGGCCTGGTGCAACTCCTGGCATTCCTGGGCTCACAGAGCCTCTGTGGTCTCCTAGCATAGCCCCCATGGCACAGAAGTGAGGAGCGCAGAGCAGAGCCTGCCCTGCCGTGCATGTGCAGCACACAGCACCGTGCCGGTCCCAGGGAGATGAGAATGTACACTGTCAGGTCTAACCCATCCTCTGTCTGCCAGCCCTCAGTGATTTGAGTTCTTCTCCTTTTGGAAGCAGGCGCTGTAAATTTGTGCTCCTTCAGCTCATCCCGGGCACCGAGGCTCCGTGTGACGGCTCTGTGTGATGCTGCTCTGCTGGGGGAGAGATGGGGAAGAGGTACTTCTGTGATTACTGCGACCGGTCCTTCCAGGACAACCTGCACAACAGGAAGAAACACCTCAACGGAGTGCAGCATCTCCGGGCTAAGAGAGCCTGGTACGACTTGTTCCGAGGTGCGTGCAGGTGTCCCCGCGCAGACACGTGGCACTGTGTGCTGTGGCAGTATCTGGGATGGGGAGGGAGTGTGGAGAGGAAAGCAGAGAAGGGGATATTTGCAAGGCCTGGGGTGTCGGTGGGGGCTGTTAACTCAGTTTGCCCTTGGCTTAAGGTCAGGATTATCGTGTGAAATGGCTTCATGTTGTGCAGGCTGAGCTCTGGTAGGATGTTACTGTGCAGAAGATGTGATCCTGTCCTGTGTTGTGTCATCTGTCTCCCGCAGATGCTGCTGCCATCCTCCAAGAGGAGCAGAGCAAGAAGCCTTGTCGGAAGTTTCTACAAACAGGTGAAGTGGAAATACCTCCTTGTGTGTGTGTGTCTGCCTTGGAGGGAGTGGAGGGCACAAGGTCTGTGTGCCCAGTGTGCAGAGGAACCTGGGTTTGCACACAGCTTTACATGGGAGGACCTCACGTGTGCATTACTCACTGAACTCTGTTCTTCCAGGGCAGTGTGACTTCGGGTCCAACTGCAGATTTTCCCACATGACAGAGCAGGACCTGGAGAAGCTGAGTGCGCAGGTGCAAGGTGAGTGCTGGAACAAGAAAATGTCCGGGAGGGTCTCTGTGAAAGGGGCAATTGCTGCAGGGAGCGTGGGAGGTGGGGGGGCACACGAGGTGTCGTGCAGTGAGCGTGTGGTCCTGTGCTGCCTGTGAAGGCGGCTGCTCCTGCCTGCCTCTCCTGGCTGCCCGGAGCCTTATTGTAATTGATGCCGTTTTTCAGATGCTCCCTGCTCTTGATTTCCTGGCACAGACACAAGCCTAAAGAGTTGAGCAGCGCTGCTGCCACTTAGCAGCAAGCAGCTGAAGCACAGAGTGGGCTTCCTGAGCCCTTGGGGTTTTCTTCAGCCAGGGAATGAAATCTGTCAGCAGCAGAGGGCACTGGTACATCACTTCCCCTTAAATTTATGGCTTTGGTTTCCCCCCACCTCTCTGTTAATCACCCGGGAGCTGTTGCTCCTGTCTCACTCTTGTGAAAAGCTATTGGGTGATCGGGTGTGTTGTCCCAAGGAGAAGAAAAGGGGCCCTGGGTCCAGAAGCAAGCTCTGCTCACATGGTTTTCAGTGGAACTGAAGTTTGGGCAGAAGACAGATAGCACCTGCCCCCCTGCTCTGAGTCTCGGGAGCACTTTTTCATTCCAGCACAACTTCTTACTGAGGGCGATGCTTCCCCCATCTAAAAGAAGCAGCAGCTGTTTTCCCTGGAGTGTTCATTCCTCCCGTGGTCAGAAAAGAAGTGAGTGGGGTCCTGATGAGTAGTTGAGGGCCCCCGTGGTGATCATCTGCTCCCAACCCTGCACTGCTCCTTGGGTGAGCTGCAGCAGGCTGCTCAGGGCTGTGTCCACGTGTGTTCTGAGCATCTCCAAGGACAGAGACCCACACCACCCTTACAGTGAAAATGTATTTTCTTCTCTTTTGCTGGAAACTCACGTGTTTCCATGTGCTGCTGGTGCCTCTTATCCTTTCACTGGATGCTGTCACACAGCCTGGCTCCGTCGTCTTAACTCATGGGTGTATTACGCACGTGGCTGAGATCCCCCTGTTGCACCTCCCTGAGCCTCTCGTTTCAGGTGCTCCTTTGGACTCACTGCACTAAGTCCCACATGAGATTTGGGGTGTGCGTGGGCTCCAGGTTTGGGGAGGCAGCACTTCAAAGCTGCTTTCCTTCCAGCTCTCCCCGCTGCTGAGTCAGTGCAGGTCCCCAGGGCGATGCTGAATCAATAGCTGAACAGTGCTGGCAGTCAATAAAAGCCATCTCCTGGGGCTGCGTGGAGCAGCACTCCTCTCCCCATGGCTGCCACAGGGCTCACGTGCCAGGCTGGCTTCACAAGTCAGCCTGCTTGGAGGAACCTGTGGTGTTTCCAGGCTCTTTATTGCAAGGAAGAGAGCTCTCTGGAGTAGAGCAGAGCTGCAGGGGAAGGCTGGCGAGCTCCTCTGCTTGGGCAGGCTGCCTTGCCAGTTGCACTTGCTACTGAATATTGACTTGTGTCAGACGGGTCGGGCGTAAATGGGAGCTGGCTGGTGAGAGAGTGGCTCCTGGGAGCCCGCTTGGAAGCCTTGCATTTGTATTACCAAGTCAAACGTTTAATTAAACAATTAGGCTTCACCAGGGGACAGCAGGGTGCCTCGTCCTTGGCTGTGCTGTCACGCATGCCGGGCTGTAGTTAAATGCTGCCTGCCTCTCTCACACCATTGCTCCGTGGAATTGCTCCTGGCTCCTGGAGGAGCCAGGCGGTCTGGCTGAGGGTCACACAGAGCTTTGGGTTTGGTGGAGGAAAAGGGCCCAGCAGGACACAGTGGGCAAGAGATGGAGCCCACAGCGGGGCAGGATGAACGGCTGCAGCTGCCAAGCCACCTTCGTGGGGACGCGTCAGCACTGGGGCTGCTGAGGCAGCAGTGTTTCAGGTGGAAAGGATTAGGACAGTGCTTGCAGCAGGCTTGTGGATGCAGGTTGGACCTCAGGGTGCACGAGACATATGGGAGACTTGATCCTGGCAGCGTGAGCCTCAAGGCTGTCCTCCTTTCACCAGAGCAGGCACCCCAGCAGAATGAGGTTGCGAAGAAGTCCTGAAATGAAGTGCTGTCCACCACGGACCTGTGTCGTGTTCAAGGCCAAGCTGGACAGGGCTCTGAGCACCTGGTGGAGCTGTGTTTGGGGTGGATGTGTATTCAGAATCGCAGCAAAGCCTTTCTAGCCCCTGGGCTTTGGGTCCCTGAATGCATTCTTGGTGCTGGTAGCTCTGTGGCAGCGAGTTCTTGCTAATGATGTACTTTATTAACAGCCAGAGGGAACACTGCCTTATTTCTTAAGTTCAGCCTCGTAAAGCAGGCAACTCACCTCGCTGTCTGTGCTAGTCGTGTGGCTTACATAGAAACATCTCTGTCTGCTTTATGCCCACTGAGAGCCTGCCCTAGTTCGGCTGCAGCAGCTCTGCACCCGCTAGAATATGCTCATAAAGAAGCAACAGTTTCCACCTTCAGCAGGGAGGGAGGCATATTCCCAGCTGTTACTGCATCAAAGCATTACCCGCTGCATCTGCTGCATCATTCATCAGAGAGACACTTCCAGGCTGTCATTTTTAGTACAGTCATGTCAAGAAAAGTCACTGTAAAATTGGCATCTTCTTGCTTGAAGTTATTGGCTCCCTGCTAATCTGCGTCACTTCTGCTCGTGGCGTTGACACAGCTCGGCCTCTTTGAGCAGCCCCAGTTTGCAGGAGCACAGCTGGGTGTTCTCCAGCCACGATGGCTGTGTCACTGCACACACAGCTGTGCTGGGGGGGCTGCTTGGTCACTTGCATGGAGCCTCATCCAAGTTCTACACCTCGATGTCCTGAGCGACGTGGGCACATTGCAAGTTCTGCTCTGGTGTTTCTCTGTCTCTCCTTTATGGTGGAGAAAACTTGCACTGAAAGTTGCTCAGGGAGAAAAGAGAAGTGTGGCGTTCTAGGCCGGCATCGTTAGAGAGGCTGTAATTAAGCTTCGAGGCAAACACCCCAGTGAGGGCTGAGGGAAGAAGGGCCTTCACACATGTGTGTCTGCTGCAGTCTGCAGGCTGCGTGGCCAGTAGCCAGGAGTAAGGGCTGGTGGCTGTTTCAGAGTGACACCCTGGACTATGTTCGGGGAATACATGGCATCACTAAGGTTGGAAAAGAGCACCGGGATCACCCCTGCCCATACTCCTCAGTGCCACATTCCCTCCAGGACAGTGACCCCGCCACTCCCTGTGCTGCTGCATCACTGCTCTTTCGGAGAAGTTGTTGTTCCGAATACTCAGCCTCTGGCACAACTGGGTGGCTTTCACCTGGGCCTGGCTTCAGCTGGTGTGAGCTGGGAGCTGTCCCTGCACAACCAGCAAGCTCCTTGGGACGGGGTGGGGTCTGTGAGCTCCCACCAGCTTGATCCCTGCTCCCAGCAGAGAGCCTTTGGCTGAGGAATTGTAATGTGAGAGCTGCATTCAGCTCCTGTCCTGAGCCTGAGCCGAGTGCCCTGGTTACCAGACTGGTCTTGTCCTCCGGTGCCTTCAGGCTCTCTGTATGCCTCTGCTGGGACTTTCCTCCTCGAGAGCAGCAGTGGGAGATGTGCACAGCCCCGTTTCCAAGCGGTGCCCTTATCTCTGGCTTGCAGAGTGTACCCCGACATCGGGACCGCAGCAGGCACTCTTTGTGGTGGCACCGTCACCTCCTCCCAGCAGCAGCAGATGAAAGGGCTGGATGACAAATGATCCATCTCCGGCTGCTCATTGTGTAGCACATTCCTGCCATCCTCATTAATATTCAGCAGGCAGATGAATAATTGGTTGCCACCACGAGGATGAAGTGATCCTTCACTCTGCCCAGGCAATATCAATTTCACACCCTGTCTGGAAACGTATAATATTTTCCTTCAACGTGTGACATACGGTGCTGAGGTGCACGGCCACAGGTGGCAGATGGTGGGATCAGGGTCCCCTCCTCCCTGGGAGGTTTGGGGATGAGGATGAAGGGGGATGGCATGCAGCTCCCTGCCCAGGCCAGAGGGGGCTGCCTTGGGTAGGCTGCAAGCTCCCTGAATAGCAGTGCACTTGGTGGAGGGGAAGGGCTGCGGGGCAAACCTCTGACAGCTGTCTCTCAAGCAGGGGAGCAGAGATTGAGGGAGCTGCGGCAGGAAGGAGCAGAAATCCCGCCCGGCGCCATTGAGAACTGGCTGGAGAAGAGAGCCAAGAGGCTGAGCACAGCTCAGAGCAACAGGTACCACGGCTGGGGGGGGTTGGCATGGAAAGCGAGGGTGTGTGGGGTGGGAGGTGGTGCTGATGCTGCGTGGCACCGCGTTGGCTCTCGGCACACACGGGGACTTGGTGCAGATTCGGTCACAGCTGTCCGCATAAGGGATGTGTGCATGCGTTCCCTCTTGTGGAGGTGACAGGGCAGGTCCTGCTGCCTGTCCTGCTGCCCTGCTGGACTCGAGCAGGGAGCTCCTGTGCCCTTCACACAGTGCCAGACGTGTCTGGGAGGATGCTGCTGTGGTAGGGCCACATTATTAATGCCTGGAGCCGGTGACAGCGGGCTGGTCTCGTCTGCCGACAGCTCCCCCATCCTCTACCTGCCCTGTCTGCAGGTCTCTGCCCATGCCTGCCTTCTCCATTGCCAGTTGGAGGCAGGATTGGCTCCTCCTGTGTGCTGTGGGGTGCCTGCAGGTCCCTGCTGCTTCCCTGCTCACCTGACAGTGCCGCAGGCTTAATTGGATGACGTTTGGGCACATGCCAAATCTCCCTTTTGTTCTTTTTTTCTGTTTGCTCCTGTCCTCTCCGTGTTTGGTCTGGGCAGGATCTTCCCTCTGGTGGCTGTCTGGTTGTGCTGCTTGCTGTTCTGTCTGTCCCTCGGCCTGCTGCTCCTTGCCTTGCAATCGTGCTGCCCCTGAATGCTGCCCTGTTAGTTTGTCCTGCCCAAGAACATGATCTCGGGATAGATCAGCTCCCACAGAGGGCAACCTCGCTCAGCCCAGACCTTCTGCAGACCTGCGTGGTCCCTGCAGCCTCTGAACATCCCCTAAACTTTTCAGAAGGAGCACGATGCTTGTTCTGCTGTTTGGGACAGGGGGTTCCATGGCATGTAGTGTGTGGCAGTGGCTCAAGGGCTGCTGAGCATCACCTCCATCAGCGCCGTGGTGCTAGAACTGCCACGCTGCCCTCCACCCACAGCTGGGCTCAGCACTGTGATCAAGGAGGTCTTTGCCTGAGCCGTATTTTGGAAGTCTCATCATGTCGTTGCTTTCTGGAGAGCAGGGGGAGCTGGCTGTTGTTGGTGGAGGTCGCTGAGCTGTGCAGCTCTGATTTTTCCCCTCGTTTCCAGAGGAGACACCTGCAGCTTCCCATCACAGCGGGGCCCAAGGGCTGGGAGTCCTGAGATTCCATTGTGCCCCTGGAAAGGACGTAGCCTTGGCCCTTTCTGGTCACCAGAGTCCCCGTGGTTGCCATTCTGAGTGCCCCAACGGGAGGTGAACCCATCACAGCACCCGGGGTAATCGAGTCCTCCCTGCTGACGAGTTCTGCTGCTCTCATTAGGGCAGCTCATTAGCTGATAGCGGTGTGCCTTGTCCTGCTCCCTGTCCTGCTGGTCTGCTGCTGCAGGACCTGGCTGCGACCCGGGGAGTGTTCCTTCCCAAAAGGGGCTGGTGCGTGCCTGCTGGTCCTGCTCCCATCCTTGATGCAGAACGGGGGACGAGCTCTATGCCAAGTGACTTTACTCTGTGCTAGTTGCCTGGAAAACACCGCACTGAACTCGTGGAGCTGGCGCTGGGCCACGTCGCCAGCCCTGCAGGGAGAGGAGGGTGCTGCTCCTCCGGAGCATTATGTAAAGGAGCGTGATTAGATTTCCTCTGGCATAACAATTAAAGGGATCCATCAGGATCAGAGGTAGAGGCCCGAGATGCGGGAGGGCTGCTGTCAGGGCTGGTGCTGAACGACAAATGAGTTTCGTGTACCCTTTCCCATTAATTCCTCAGTACATTTGCCGTGGATTTCAGCGTGCCCTGGCTGAGCACTTGCTTGGCTGGAGACAAAGGAGCGGTGCTTCTCGTTTGTGGCTTCCGCTGCCGCGTGTGGCAGTGCTTCCTGGGCTGTGAGCTGGGGAGAAAGCCTGTTCCCCATAAGGGTGCTCCTGGGAGAGCAGCCGCGTTTTGGCAGCTCTGCTGCTTCCGAGGGCTCCTCGTCCTCTGGGAAGTGCCCAGCTGCCGTGGGGCTGGGGCCGCCAGGGAGGAAACCACGCACACATCTGCAGGTATTGCTCGTCCTCAGAGCTCAGCTGGGGGTGGGGGTCAGGGCAGCGCTTCTGGGGGCAACCAGAGCGGGCCGAGCGGTGTCCCCGAGCAGGGCCGTGCTGGGAAACCGAGTGACTCAGCTCTGCCCTTCCCATCTCTGCAGCGCTCTGCCTGAGAAACCCGCGCCCTTCCAGTACCCACCGGGCTGGCCCCCGCTGCAGGAGCTGCCCCCATCCCTGCGGGCCCCCCCACCTGGGGGGTGGCCGGTGCCCCCTGGCCTGCAATGGGGCTGAGGCATCGTGCTGGGGATGGGCTTCTTCCTAGCCTGAAATCGGGACTGGATTATTTAAGCACGTCTTTATATTAATAAAACTCTCCCCCCCGCCCCGCTGCAGCCTCGTGTTGTTTCTCTCCTGGAGGCCTCGCTGGGCCCCGTGGGGGAGTAGGAGTGAAGCTGCACCCTGCTCCTGTGGGCTGCCCGCCTGGCTGCCCCGGGCTGGGGGAGGAAGCTGTGAGCGGGTTTGTAAGCATCGCTGCTCAACGTTTCCTCCAGCGCTGATGATTTACGTTCGCTTCTCTTAAATGCGGTGCGTAGAACTGCTGGGCTTCAGGTGCCGCAGCTCCCAGCGAAGAGTCCGGGGAGCTCCCGAAACCCCGTGCTCCTGTTCCTGCTGCGCTGGAGGTGGGAAGAAAAGAGGGGAAATAAAACCGATTCCGAAGCTTCTCCTTCTGCAGGAAAACACCTCCGGGGTGTGGGCAGTGGGGTGCCCAGCCGTGGGTGGGCAGAGCAGCCCCGTGCGGCCGCCAGCGCACTCCAGGTTTGGCCACGCAGGCGGGCGCTGGGTCCAGATTCATGGAGAGCACGGCAGCAGCCAGCCCTGCCAGCCCTGCTCTGCTCAGCGTGTGCCTTTGGGGAATCATCCGCAGCGCCCGCATGGCACCTTCCCCTGGGGGAAGGGGACTGCCTGCCCTGAGGGGCTGCGCCTCTCCCAGTGGCCAAAGGGAGGGGCGGCGATGCCAAAGGGGCTCCAGTTCCCTTCGCCCCGAGGCAGATCAGAGCCCGAGCTCCCTTCCCTCCTGCAGGCATTCGGGCTGGCAGCAGATGCGTGCCGGTCCCTGCTGCTCTGATGCTTTGCAGTTCCCCCCTCACAGCGTTTTGCAGCTCCTAGCCCGTGCTGCCAGCCCCCCACCCTGCTCCGTGCCACCCCGTGCCCTGGCAGGGAGCTCTGCAAACCTCCATTTGCAGATTCGACGTTAGAATCATTTGTAACCCATAAACCACAGTGGGCTGAGCAGGACGGGGCTCTCAGCACCTTCCTTTGCTCCCACAGTTGGCACCCTGCTCCCAAAGCCACGGGCTCATGGCATCTCCACACCTCCACCGCTAACCGGGCACCCCGATGTAGGAGCCCCCGCTTGCTGTCCCCCTGCTCTGCACGTCCCCAGCTGTGCCGGGCTGGTGGGGCGGCTGCAGCGGTGGTGTGAGCCAAAGTGCCTCTTACGGAGCGGGAGTAATTTATCGGAGGCTTTTAGGGAAATGAGCCGCTCCTGGGCTGCTGCCAAGGTGCAGCCCCGCTGCGCTCTGCCCGGTGTCCTCTGGCAGCTCTTGGAGGGAGAGGGGATGGGGATGGGGATGGGGATGGGGATGGGGATGGGGATGGGGATGGGGATGGGGATGGGGATGGGGATGGGGATGGGGATGGGGGTGGGGATGGGGGTGGGGGTGGGGATGGGGATAGGCTGGGCTGGGATGGGGATGGGGATGGGGATTGGGATGAGGATGAGGATAGGGATGGGAGGGGGAGGGTATGAGGATGGGGATGGGATTGGGATGGATGGGGAAAGAATGGAGATGGAATGGGATGGGGATGGGGATGGGATGGGGAGGGGATGGGGGAGGGGAAGGGGAAGGGATAGGGATGAGAATGGGGATTGGGATAAGGATGAGAATAGGGATGGGGATAGGGATGAGGCTGTGGCCATTCCACACTGCTTGCAGGACGAGAGAAGCAGAACTAGCTCTTGCTGCCCCAGAATGCTCCTCAGCGCCCAAACCCGGGCAGTTCTGCTGCCAGCCCTTCTCCCTCCGCTGCAGCAGCCCCCACACAGGGCCCTGCTCTCCCCACAGCCATCCCTTATCCCGCTGCCTTCAGAGCGCTGTCGGCGTACGATGTCTTCCTCGTCAATTCAATTAGCGGCCGCCGCAATGAGGCATCCCCGGCTGCAGCAGCACCGCAGCCCAGCGCCGAATCTGAGCTGAGATCTCCAAACCGCCTTGAGAAAGGCACCCGCTCCGAGCCCATTAAAATTAATTGAGCAGCTTTGAGAAGCTGAGCTTGGGGGACGGCATTATCCCTTTTATCTAATTTTTCTTTTATGTTATTGTATTTTCGAGCAAATTAAATTGTCCTGTGTCGTCGTTATTTTTTTCTTCTCGGCTTCCTTATGTTTATTCACAGCCTCTGGGAGGGACTCGCTCCGTACGTGGATATCTGTACATCCCAGAGGCCACGTGGTTCCCTCCGAAAGTGCCGGTTCATAAAAAAGCCAAAGTTTCCGTGTGGAGATGGATGAAATTTCATTACGGGCGCTGAGCCTCCCCCACTCCTCGAGGCGGCCGTGATGATTTCAGCGCCGTGGAGCGCTTCCCATTTTCATTTCTCATTTGGACGCTGGGTTCAATTTGTGTGATAAATGACACGGGATCAGAAAATTAAGAGTGTGAAGCGAAAGAGCCCACCCCAGGTCACCCCCCTCCCCACTCAAGGCGGCTGTTCCCGCTCTGCAGCCCTCCCGGTGCTCTGAACTGAGCTGAACCCTCTGCTCCACATCTTTTCCTGCCCCCAGTGTCCCATTTGCAGTGGGTTTCGTACCTACGCTGTGGCTCTGTGGGATCTGGTGGGCAGTGGTGAGTCCTCGTGACCCCATCAAGTGGGGTTCTCCTGCTTGGAGAGCCCCCCCCCAGGGACGGCCACCTCCAGTGCTGGCAGCGTGGGAAGCGGCTGTGGCACGGAGAGCTCCCCGTGTTTTTATTTATTCTTTTAATCTCTTTGCCATTAAAAATGCATCGCTCAGGGGCTCGGGGAGGGCCGTCCATCAGGCGGGTGCGGGACCCCCCCCAGGAGCACACATAGCAACGATTTCCAGGGATCTCTGTGTAAGTGCACCCGTAACTCCGTTCCTGGGATGGCATTTGGGGATGGGGGGGTTGGTTTGGCACACAAATCAATGCCTAAAGCCGAAAGCATCGGGGCACGGCCAGGGAATGGGCAGCACCCATGGGTGCTACCACGGCCCCGCTCCCCCCGCCCCATCCCACAGCACCACGAGCCCCGAGCAGCCCCGAGCGCTTCAGAAATCCCAGATTTATTTCAGATCGATCCCAACCGACCAAGGAAGGAGGAAAAAAAAATAACAACCAATAAAGGAAATAAAAGGAAATCAAACCAAACCCAAAGAATGAGAAACGGACCCGCATCCGAACCAGTCCGGTGCCGGGGTGCTACATACAGGCTGGGGGAGGGCAGGGGGGCAGGGGGGGGGCCCCCGGGATGCGCGGCTCTTCCCGGCGGGTCCTTGCAAAGTGCTTCAAGCAGAGGTCGGCAGTGCCAGCCCCGACTGGCGGGGGGGGAAACTGAGGCACGGCGCGGGGCGGGGGCAGGGGGTGACATCCAGCCCTTGGCAGCGACGTCCATGCAAACGCTCCCGGATCTCCGAAGAGAAAAACATCTCACGCGCGGGTGTATTGCTTACGAGATGGTTTGGGTTTGTTTGTCTTTGTGTGCGTTGTGTGTGTGTTTTGTTCTGTTTTTATCATAAATATCGAGCTATAGAGGCTACAGTGGTGCATCCGACGGGATCCGGGTCGCCCCGGCTCGGAGGGGTGGGGCAGCAGACGGGCTCCATGCACGTTGCATGCACTGAGTATTTGCTGGCGAGGGTTACTTTTGTGTGCGTGTCTCTCAAAGTCACTGCGTCCCGCAGACCCTGTGAGCTCCCGCTCTCCCCGCGCCGGGCTCCTCTCTCCATCCCCGGGTTGTTTCCTCGCGGGTCTGCTGGCAGGACGTGGGCATCCCGTACGGATCCCATGGCCACACGGACACCCCGTACCTGCGCTACTTCATGCCGCTGCGCAGCACCTGGTTGGCAGCGATGAGCATCACGCTGATGATGAAGGCGATGGCGAAGGCGCAGATGAGGCTTTTCCGCACGCACGTCTGCCGGATCTGCTGGCTGGAGCAGGCTGTGGGGACGGCCCCAGTCACCCCACATCCACACCCCCCACCCCCCACTTCATCCCCCACACATCGTGCCCCCCCAGCCCCCGTGCCGCACTCACTCTCCACCTCGACGGGGCACTCCTCGGCCGTGCCCATGTGGCTCTCCTCCTCCGTCATGATGATGTTCTCGATGTCCTTCATGGAGAGGTGCTCGCAGAAGGTGTCGTACAGCAGTCGCTTCAGCTCATCCACCGTCAGCTTCTGCATGTCGCACTGCGGGGCGGCACACGGTGCGGGCACCCGGGGACCTCGTGGTGGGACCCCGCTGGGGGCTGCCCCCCAACCCCCCCAGGCCTTGGCGCGGTGGGGCTGTGACACCCTTGGGTGCTGGGCTTTGTGCCACCACTGCACCATGCTGTGTTTCAGCTCCTGACCCCACACCTGACCCTAACGCAGAGCCTGAGCCTCACCCTGACCCCGAGCAACCTTAACCTGGAGCCCAAGCCTGATGCTGAGCCCAGCCCTCACCCTAAACCGCACCCAGACCCTCACCCTAACCCCAATCAAAGCCCAACACTGATCTTGACCCATCCCTGACACCGATCCCATCCCGGGCCCCAATCCAAACCTTATCTCCAACCCCAGCACCAACCCTCACACTACAGCTCTACCCCTAACCTCGATCCCAGTCCTGTCCCTGCCCCAAACCTCAGCCCTGTCCCCAGGCTCAGTCCTGGCCCTCACCCACCCCAAACCTCCACCCGCTGATCCCAGTGTGGCCCCGCTCCGCCCTCACTCCCCTGTCCCCTACCTTCCAGAAGACGGTGTCGAAGTCGGTGCCGTGGAACTTCTCAGGGATGCCCGAGGTGGACAGCTTGGGCCCCAGCAGCGTCACAAACTCCTCAAAGTCCACCTGTCCATCACCTGTGGGGCACAGTGACGGCCATCACCCCATCACCACACCATGGGGCCCGAGTGCATCATCCCCTGGATGGTGCTCATAGGGACACTGAGAAGGGGGCCCCCATGGCACTGAATTGGGGTGATGCGTGGCGGTACCGTACCCCACAGCCTTGGGGCCCAGCTCCAGGGTTTCTGTGGGACCCCACTCGTGTTATTCGGGGTGGTCCTGCTCCTGGACAACACCTGGGGGGGGTTCCACAGCACCCCTCCATCCTGCCCAAGGCTCACCCATCTCCATGCTGGGGTGATTTGGGCTCAAGGATGTCACCACTCAGGGCCCCATGCTGCCCAGGGACAACAGATCCATCTGCAGACCCCAACACCAGCTGGGGACCCCTAAAGCCAGAGGGAGCCTCAACACCACTGGGAGCCCCATGCTATCCAGCACCCCTCCTCAGCTGGGGACTGCAACCACAGCTGGGGACCCCAAAGCCAAGGGGATTCCCACCACCACTGGGACCCCCCCCAGTCACCCCAGCCCCTTTGGGACCCCACTGCGGTGCGGCCGTGGGCCGAATCCTGCAGCTGGGGCGGGTGCTGAACTCCGGGGCTGTCACGGCAGCACTAATGATGAGTAATGAAGGGAGCCGCGGCTTGGCAGCCTCGCCTGAAAGGCTTTTAAATGGGGAAAAAAAAAATAAGAATGGAATCCTATAAATTAACACGCTCCTTAAGGTCCCAACGAGCGCGGGAGTGACAGGGACAGGATGCTGTGGGATGGGGCACAGCCGGGGCACGGGGCTGAGCATGGCGTGCCGGGTCCAGGGGTGGGCACGGGATCCAGGGGTGAGTGTGGGATCCAGGGATGGGAGCGGGATCCAGCCCTCACACCCCATTCCCATGGGGTTTGTAGGTTGGGAAGAACACAGTTCCCATCCTGGGAGTGTTCCAGCATCATGAAATCCTCTCAAACGATGCCACGCTGCTGAGGAGGATGGGGCCGGGGGAGGCTCTGCCTTTGCACCACGGCCCCGCTCGGTTGTGGGGCCGCTCTGGGGCCCCGTCCCATCCCGCAGTGTTCCCTACCGTCCATGTCGAGGCGCTGGATGATGACCTCGAGCTCCACCTCGTTGGGCATGTAGCCCAGCGAGCGCATGGCCGTGCCCAGCTCCTGCTTGGAGATGAAGCCGTTGCCGTCCCGGTCGAACACTTTGAAGGCCTCGCGGATCTCTGCGGGGGGAATGGGGCTGAGCCTGACCACCTCCCGACCCCACAGCGGTGGGGAAACTGAGGCAGAGTGGGGAAGGAGCCCTAAGTGTCCCCAGGCCGCAGTGCTCCATGATGGGGTGGGAGGGGAAGGAGACAGCAGAAGGATTTGGGGGTTTCAGCCCCAAAATGGGCCCCTGGGCTCTGCGGGTGGATGGGGGCACCTCGGTGGGTTCCTGCCCCAAAGCCGAGCTCGGATTGCCTGAAAACCCAAAGGCACTGATGAACACCAACTCCTCCCGGGTGTGTTCTCCCCAGCTCATCCCATTTCCACCCCACACCATCCCGGGGCCGCGGCACTGCTGGGCTGGGCTCGGTGGGTTGGGGTCGGCAGGCAGGGGGTGACAGCGGGCGGTTCCCCCCCACTGTGGCCCTGTGGGGTCACCTTGGGGCTCCACCACCACCAGGACCGGGGTCGTGGGGCACACTGCAGTGAGGCCGTGCACAAACACAGACACACACACACGGAAACACCACGCAGCCGTGCTCTGCTTGGGTGTGCAGCACTCGTGTGTGCACGGATACGTGCAGCGGCGGTGCTGTAGCTGTGTGCGTGCACACGTGCAAAGGCACCTGACAGCGATGTGCCGGCGTGCACACCCAGGCACCTGGCAGTGACACTGTGCTCGTGCACGCACCCAGCGCCTCGCAGTGACGCTCTGCTTTGCACACGCACACGCTGGCCCTGCAGCAGGGCTGTGCACATGGACCCGTCGCGCTCTGACGCTGTGCATGTGCACACGCACTGCAGCGATGCTGCACACACACACACACACACACACACACACACACACACACACATGTGCACAGTGTGAGCCCCATCTCTGCCCCATCGGATGTGGGGGTCCCCACACTGTGCCTCAGTTTCCCCCTCCGTTCTGGCGGTGACCCCGCAGCCCCTGTGCCATCCCCAGTGCCACCGGTTATGGGGACACGGAGCCCACGGCCACCCCACATCCCACCACCCAACTTTTTATGGGGGGGAAATACAGCCGTTGCAGGGGCAGCCCGGCCCCACGCGTGGGGTCCCCCCGCCCCACAGCCGTGACCCCACGAGGTGTGTGCCTATGGAGGGAGGGGGGGGGGGGGGCAAACAGGTGACATCCAGCACTGCCGTATCGCAGCACTGCGGGGGGGGGACCAGGCCCGGGAGAGGCTGCGGGGGGCCGGGGGGGGGGGGGGGAAAGAAGGGGGCAGCGGTGCCGGAGCCACGCGTGGGCGCGGGGTGCGTGGGTCCCCCCCCCCCACATGCGGTGCCCCCCCCCCATCCCCCGCCCCCGGCGGCCCTCACCCTCCAGTTCGTCCTCGGGGATGTCCACCGGGTGCTGCTCGGCCAGCAGCGGGGGCACGCTGTAGATGCCCCGGTACATCAACGCGGCGGTCACCGGGTGGAAAGGCATCTTCGGAGCTTTGCCGAAATCCCAAAGTTTCCCACCTAAATCTTCGCTTTCCGCGGGACGGGGCCGCAGCCCCCCCCGGCTCTATGGGGCCAGCAGCCCGTCCCCGCGGCCTCGGGGTTCGGTGGGGCCGGGGCCGGGGCCGGGAGCGGGCACACGGCAGCATCCAGGCACCGCTCAGCGCCCGCCCGGGGCCCCGCCGCCCCCCCGAGCCCAGGGGTGCTGCCCCGCGGGGCCCGGCATGGCGGGGCCTTCCTCCTCCTCCTCCTCTTCTTCCTCCTCTTCTTCCTCCCCGCTAAGTTTCGCGGGCAGGAGGCGATGCTCCGCGCTGCGCTGCGCTCCCGCTGCCCGCCCCCAACAACCTGCCCGCCCCCGGCCGCGCCCCCGGGATGGGAGGGGTGGGGTGGGATGGGGATGGGATGGGGAGGGGATGGGGGTGGGAATGGGATGGGAGCAGTGGGGTGGGATGGGGATGGGATGAAGGGAGTACGAGGATGGAATGGGGATGAGATGGAGATGGATGGGGGTGGGGGTGGGACGGGGACGAGAATGGAATAGGGTGGGGATGAGGATGGGGATGGGGATGGAGAGAGAATGGGATTGGGATGGGACGAAATGAGGATGGGGACGAGATAGGGATGGGGAGAGGATGAGATGGGCATGGAGATGGTATGATGCCAAGACCTCATGAAAGGGGGAAGAGCACTGGAGCCATAACAGGGTGGGAAAGGAGAAGGGCAGGAGCTGGGGACAGGGGCATCGAACCCTAAGAATGTCTGAAAGTGGTGGAGGAACAGAGGCACAGCCAGGAGGGCTCTCCAAGCCGACACAAAGGCACAACACTGTGGGGCTGAGTGGGGGTCTGACCCACTCGTACAGCCCCTGGCCTCACCCCACTGATGGCCTCACTACGGACAATGCAATTTTGGGTCATTTTCCACAGGCTGCATCTCAGTCTTGGGAAAGGACCGCAGGAAATCCCATTGCTTTTTAAGGCTCCCAAATCAGCCTTTTCCCCACAGCCCGGGCAAAAAAGGATACAATCAAACCCAGCATCGCCCTGCGTCCCTCCACACCTCCCTGAATTCATCTGCACATTGGGATGCTCAGCACTGCCTTCCTCCCCCTCCTCCTCCTCCTCCTCTCCCGCACAGCTCAGCCGTTCGGGGTCCCCTCTCCACTGTGTTTGAGCCGGGAGAGTTGGGGGGGTTGGGGGAACCCCACAGCCCTGTGCAGCCCTGAGCACACACAGCTGCTGGGGGGATTCTCCGGTGTCTCCTATGAGGTTGAGCTTGGCATGGCCCTATGGGGAATGAAATTAATTTAGGTTTTTTCAGCCTCCCCGATGGCCAAATTGCATAAAAGCTGGGAGAAATCCACTTCTTCAAACCCTTTTGGGGGTCTTGAGTGTATCCTCATTGAACAAAAGCAGTGCCAGAACGTGAGTGCTGCCACCAGGTGAAGTGAGGGAGGTGTGCAGGGCCCGACCCCCCCCACCCCCCACCCCTCCCCAAAGAGCCTTTAGGGGAAAAAGGAGCCAAAAAATAATGAAGAATTAAAAAAAAAGGGAAAGCAGCCTAATTGAAAATCTCCTCCTCCTTCCTGGTGGATCAATTCACTCTTCAATATTAATGAAGTCGCCCTCCCAATTAATTCTGCGCTCGCCTACTGGAGGCCCAGGGGTGGAAACTCATTAATTTCTCACCACCCAAATCCGGAAGAAATAACACTGAAAATCTCCAGGCTTTTTTCCCGCTGTTCTGGGGCTGATCATCCCCGACCCCATACTGCCCCTGAGTGCACAGGGAGCAGCGCATGGGATGAGCAATTAGCAGCAATTTAATTGCACGTCGAGGCCGATGGCTTTCCATTGGGTTGGGGTGGTTGGTGGCACAGCCCTGGGGATGCCCCGTAGCGTGGGTGCTGGCCAGGACCCCGCTCCTCCTGTCTCCCTCTTGGCCACAGTCGGGGTGAGAAAATTAAAAGAAAGAAAAACATACAGACCCCGAGACATTCCAGAGATATCTGTAATTTCATCTTCCCTTCCTCATTAATTAATGAGCCTTCCCTCTCACTCTCATCCCCATGCTCCCCTGGCATGGCTGGAAATGCCCTCTAATCCCCCGCTGTCCCGCTGCCCAGCAGAAGCTCACGCGCTCTGTGTTCTCCTTGCCCTTATCTTATCTCACCAACTTAATTTGTCTGTCTGTTCACAAGGCTCAGCTCCGCCTCGTGTCCCTGATGGGTTTCACAAAGGTGCCTCTGGGGGAGAGGGGGAATCTGTCAGGGATGGCACAGGATGGGATGGGATGGGAATGGGATGGGGATGGGGATAGGATTGGGATTGGGATTGGGATTGGGATTGGGATTGGGATGGGATGGGATGGGAATGGGAATGGGAATGGGAATGGGAATGGGAATGGGAATGGAATGGAATGGAATGGGAATGGAATGGGATGGGATGGGGATGGGATAGGAATGGGATAGAGATGGGATGTAAATGAGGATGGCGATGGGATTGGAACTGGGATGGGGATAGGAGCAGGCGTGGGATAGGGATGGGATAGAGAAGGGGTGGAAATGAGGGTGGGGATGGTGTAGGAAGGGTTTTGGGATGGGATGGAAATGAGGATGAGAAAAAATAGGGATGAGATGGAGATGGGGATGGGGATGGGATGGGAATGCAGAGGGAGACGGGATACAAGAATCTCATGGAGTCAGAGATGGGACATGAAAGCCCAAAGGCTGTGGGCTGGATGGGGAAAGCTGGTAGGGATAGTGAGGGGATAGCAAAACCCGCAGGGACACCTCCACTCCCCAAGGACCACCCCACGGACCCCTCCCTGAGGGCAGCACGGGGCTGCCGGGCCCCGCAGTGCCCTTCGTGCAGAGCGCGGCTCTCAGTGAGCGCAGGGAGGGGATGTGAGTGGTGCACGGTGGCCGTCGTGTCCTTTTAAAGTCACCCGCTGGCACCGAGCCCTGCGAGGCGCCGGAGGCATCAATCTCCCCGGGCCGTCGGTGTCAGCCGTGTATTTAGTGAAATGTTTCTTAAATGAACGCTTGATGGAAGAAGAGGGATGGCTGCGCCGTGCCGGGACAAGGTTATCCCTGCTGGCTGCCGGCGGTTAACCGCGGCCACGGCGACGGCCATGACCTGCAGGAGCCGATCCCAAATCCCATTCCGGGTGTGTTTCAGAGCAAAATACATCTGGAACGGGGAAACACGGGGCAGAGCCTCCAGGCAGATGGGGCAGCAGGGGTCTGGCCCAGGAACCTCCATGCGGTGGGTGGAGTGGGGGTCTCAAATGTGCTGCAGCAAAACATAACGTCTTGGCACCCATTCTACGGTCCTGCACGTGTCCTGTGCCAGCCCACGGCACCCTGCACTCCCACGTGGACCCACTATGTGGTCCTGTGGTCCTGCACCCCACCAGACGTCCCTGCAGCCCCTCACAGGGCTCTCAGCTCTCCCTCCCCAGCTCCCTCGGCCCCTTCCCCATGAAACCCCAGCAAGGCCCAGCTGAGATGCACTGAGCTCGCCAGGTCTCAGTGGGGACGCGGGTGGCTTTGGGTGCTGCGCCTCTGCCCCGCTCCCCCTTGAATTTAACCCTACGAAAAGCAAAGGGGACCGCGTGGATGCGGTGGCAGCTCTGTGCCACGCACTGCTGTGTCGGCGGTGGATGAGCACTGGGGACAGCGCGGGGAACAGCAGCTGCTGGTGGAGCAACACGCGAGGTCCCTGCGTCCCCAGACGTCCCCACGTGCACATCCTCCTGGGGGCAAACGCAGCCCCCTCGTGTAACAGCAGTTCCCCTGTGCAAACGCAGCTCCCTTGTGCAAATGCCCACCGCTTGCACACGCGCTCCCTCAGTGCAAGAGCATCCGTGGTGCCGGCAGCAGGGGACGCAGCGCACCATGCATAATGCATGATGCGTAACGCGTGGCTGCAGGACCGGCCGCTGCTTCGCCACCGCGCAGGACGAGGGCAGAATGACAAGCGGGTCCCGCAGGGCAGGCAGCCCGGGGACACCGTGGGGACACCGTGACAGCGTCCCCCGCCACCCACTGAAGCGCCGTGGGAAAGTGCTCAAAAGCGAAGCCCAAGAAAACGCAATGCCCTCCCCAGATTTGCCCCACAGACCACCGGCTCTGTCCCTGCAGCGTGCCCACCCCGGGCGGTCCAGGGCTCAGCTCAGGATTGCAGAGCTGGGGGCGATGAGGAGGAGGAGTTGTGGCTGGGCCTGGGAAGCGCTGCTTGATAAGTTTTTTTTCCTTGGGCAAAGTCATCTCAACCCAACCCACATCCTCCCAGAAGCCGTCTAGACTTTGATGAATTTAATTTTGCTAAAAAGGGAAAAAAAAAGGAAAAAAAAAAAAAAAAAAAAAAAAAAAGCAAGAAATGGGAATGAAATTTCCTTTGAAAGCACTGGAAGTTCCCATTGCACCAGTGCACAGAGCGGCCGTGGGCTGCGTGTGTGCAACGCCGGAGCACGAGTGTGCAGTGTGCAGGCAGGAAGAACGGCTGAGAGCACGGCAACCTGGATGGACGCAGTGCTGTGTGTGCAAGGCGTAAAGCGTGCAGCCCGGTACGTATGTGTGCAACACAGCGTGCGCCAGGCTGAGAGCGCACAATGCTGTGTGCGTGCAAGGCTGCACTGCTGGGTGCACACAAGGCTGCAAGTGCACAAGGCTCTGTGCGAGGCTGCTGGATGTGCACAGGTGTGCAAGGCGGTGCGTGAGGCTGCAAGTGTGCAATCCCGCGTGCCCTCAGGGCTCTAAGTGTGCAGTGCTGCGTGTCCCAGCTCCAGCTCGGGGCCAGCTGCCCCTGTGGAGGCTCTTCCCGTCCTCCGCAGCCACGAGCGACCGCTGCATTATTTATACGGAGGCTGCGCTGTGCGGGAAATCAGGTCAGCCCCCCACGCCCCCCCCCTTTCCCAGCACCATCCCTTTGGCACACACACAAGCAGCGATCCCACCTCCCCTGGGCTGCCCTGCCGGGAAAAAAAATGCACCCCACGGAAAGAGCGGCTGCCACGTGTGGAAATCCACCCCTCGGGGCTGAGCGAGGGGCAGCCCTGGGTTTGGGGTGGCACAGAGGCACCTGCCGACCCCACGCAGGGACTGCACTGAGAGCCCATCCCCAGATGTCCCCAAAGGGCTCCGTCCGCTGTGGAGCTGGGGAGGGGGGAAGAGACGAGAGTGCAGCAGCTGCCCCTCCTCCTGCTTTGAATTTTTATTGAACGAGAAACCCGTTATTTCTTGGGAGCACAGCGACCTGTGGGAACGGAGAAAGGCTGCACCGGGGCCAGGGCCAACCCACCCCAACTGTGGGGGGAGGATGCAGGCAGCGCGCATAAATAAAAGGGATCGGGGCGCTGTGGGGTGAAGGCAGCACGCAGCCCGTCCCTGCTGCCAGGAACTGGGAGCCCCCGGCCCCACAGGGTGATGCTCTGCATGGGGACACACGAGGGAGGCAGCCACAGAGCCCAGTGTGGGGCCAGCAGCGGGCGGGGGCTGTGGGGGAGAAGGGGGGATCCCCAAAGGGTGTTTGGGTGCTGTCAGCTCCTGGGCGTGCCCGCCCCTAACGGGGGGCTGAAGTAGGGCAGTGATGAGCTGGAGCTGGTAAGGGAGCTGCTGCAGCTCCTGGAAAGGCACTGAGCGGGCAGAGGTCAGGCAGACCCCACAGCCTCGTGCTGTCCACATGGGGCACAGTCCACAGGGAAAAAAAGGCTGCGGGTGGTTGGCATGGGTTGTTCCCTTCCTGCTCGCAGAGAGGAGCTCTTCCTGCCCCTTCCTTGCTCCCCAGCAGGGCAGCAGCCTCAGCCTTCATGCTCTCCTCCTCCCCCAACATGTGCTCCGGGTGCCCCATCTGCTCCTCCGTGTGCTGCGATCCCAACCCCGTCCTCCTCCTGGAGGGCCGAGCCGATGTAGAGCAGGTAGAAAAACGAGGGGAAAAAAAAAAAGAGACAGGAAAACATGGGGAAAACCCAAACTGGGAGATGCTAAGAGAAGATCCCAGTCCACAGCCCAGGTGGGAGCAGCAGGCGGCAGGGCGGTGTGGGGCCGTGGGATGGGGACCCCACTCCTCAGGGCTGGTCACCTCCTAGAGCTCCTCGAAGAAGGCCACGCGGGACTTGGTGCTCTGTAGGGTGAGCTGCAAGAGAGCAGAGGGGACACGGGGTGACTCCCTCCTCCCACGAGGCCCCTGCCCCTCTGGAAGCAACGGGGATGGCAAAAGCAGGGATTTCTGGCCGCAGGGACCAGAGGACAGACGCAGGGAGGGGTTGCAGGATGTGCAGCTGCTCCTGCTTGTGCCACCGCCCCCCAGAAATCAAAGGGTGCTGTGAGGCAGCAGACGAGGTCAGAAGCATCAGCAGAGCTCTCGTGGTGGGGAAGCCACAGCAGTCCTGCCCCAAACCCACAGAACGCAGCCCTGGGACACGGGGTGTCCCCGTGGGAGCTGCCCTCGGTCCCGGTGGATGGAGCTGAAGCTGCCTGTTCACTCTCAGGGCTGAGGCACCTCAGGACCCCAAAATCCACCTCAGTGAAGCTTTCCTCAGCATGAGACCCCGCACCAGAGCCACGCTCCCCTTGGTTAACGGGCAAAATGAGAGATGGGAGACACGTCCTCAGCCGGGAGGAAGAGAAGCGCAGTATTTCAAGCTAACCACCCCAATCTGCGTCCTGGGAGCAGTGCCACCTTCCCAACAGCTGCTGAATCACCAGCGGGGTTGCCAAAGCAGCACTAATTGTGAAGGCTTGGTCGGGCCGGGCGAGCAGCGAGCTGTCCGCTGCTGCAGGGATCCCGGCTCACGCTCCGGCCCTGCACAGCACTGCCAAGTGCTTCCCCCTCCCCGCTTCCTCTCCTCGCTAATTCCTTCACAGCTCTTAATCCTGAACCCCATTCGGAAATGCTCTATTGCAGAGGGAGTTTCTGCAGGGGTTTAATGTTGGAGTGGGGCTGGCTCGCTCCGGAGCACTGCCCTGTCCCTCTGGAGCAGCAGCCCCGGTTGGGTTTGGGCTCTTCCAGCAGAAAGCACACCAGGGAGAGGCAGTCCTCCCCGCAGAGCCCGGCTGGGTCACGTCCCTGGGCACACAGAAGGGCACACAGCTGCTCCAAGCCCCAGCAGGGGCTGCGGCCCCCTCACCCTGCCCTGCTGCACGCTCAGTGCTCCACCAAGGAACGCAGCCGAGGCAGAGCAGGGATGCTTTCCCCAGGCTCCTAAAAAAGGCTCAGTCCTCCTTCCCCCCCATGGGCTCTCTGTTCTCCCAGCTCCAGCTCGCAGAGCCCCCTCCAGCAGCAGCTCTGTTTGCCTGAGCAGGGGGAATAAATGCTGAGGCCGAGCGATGAAGAGCGAGTTACATTTTCGTCAGCACAGAGAAGGGGGGAAGGAAAAAAAAAATGATTTACAAGCAGTATTATGATAATCTCCTTCCTGCAGGAGGGGGGGGGGGGGGGGGGTGGGCTCCTCACCACACTGCCAGAGCCGGCAAAGAAAATTTAGAGAGGGAGAGGGAGCACAATTAAGCAGCCACAGCTCCAATGAATCAAGATAGGGAAAAGGGAAGGGTCCCGCTCCCCGCAGGCCCCCACTGGGGCTCCTCGGAGCTCTGCCTTTACCCAGAGCTGCCAGACTTATTCGATTGAAGAAAATAAACAGCAGGAATGAAAAAAAAAAAAACCAACCCAATGAGTCCCTCCTTGGCAAACCCGCTCCCCAGCAGCCAACCCAGTAAGCACAGTGCTGCTGCCGGCACACGGAGACACCACGAGGGCTGCGGGCGAGCACGGCCACTGCGACATGGCAGGAACACAGCGTCAGTCCCACAGCACTGGGGACACATCCCAGTCCCTTCCCCACCCCCCCCCATGCCACCCCTGGGCACGTTCTGCTGCTGCTGCTCGGAGGGAGATGCTCAGTCCCTGCTAAGCCCAACGCCAGTGCTGCAGGCTGTAAATCCTCTTTACAGCCGCCCCCGCTCCCCTCCGTGTCCTCTCCATCCCTGCCCGCTCCCCCAGCAGCCAGCAGGACCTTTCCATTCACACATTTCCTTCTTAAAACCCAAACCTTCCCCCTCCTCCCCCCCCAGTCTCCCGTTCCCTCCTACTCCCACACCACCGTTTATTCTCTCCCAAGCACGGGGCCTGGAGCACAACTTTCCCCCAGCCTCCACCGCTTTGATGAGTGTGCTTAAAAGAGAGGAGATGACACTCTCAGTTGAAGGAAACACTTTTCAAAGGCTGCCACAAAAATAGCTGATAGGCCTGACGCTTTCTGCTTTCCTTTCTCTCCTCGTAAACAAGGAAATTAGGCTGCTCTGTCCCATTTTAGCTGCTGGGGAGCTTCGCTTCCCGGCTCCGAGGTGTGGAAGCAAACACGCGGTCTGTGTCGGGGCAGAAATGAAACGAAGCCAGCAGGGACATGGGCTCATGAAGGTGGGGGTGCAGGATGCCTCTCTTGGATTAGGAGGGGGATTTGTGCCTGGAGGTGCTTTGCTCATTGCGTACTGTGCCCATGCTCTGCTCCAGGCTCCAGCCCTGCAGCTCCCAGGGCGACAGCAAGACGCTGGTGCTGCTCCTCCTACAGCCACCTGCTGGGTGCATGCCCCTTTTTGCGGCACACCACCTTTCCTCCTGTGGTGGGAAAAGGGTGCAGATGACAATGCCACCACTCTGCAGCACGCAGAGTGCCCGCAATGATGGACACACGCAGCCCCACACAGCTCAGCCCCTTCTCAGAGCAGAAGCATGGCTTTTGCTGCAGGATGAGGCCCCCAAGGCACAACATCACCTTCACCATCCCTTGGAACGGCCACAGTCCCCCACCACCCCCAGGGCTGCCGGAGCACAGCTGCTTTCTGCAGGGCCCAGCACCTTCCTATGCACCACCCAGCACGGTGGTAGAACTTGTGTATCTGCGCCACGTGGCCATGCCCACAGCTAGCCGCCCAGCATCCTCACACACAGCAGAGGACAGAGCAGGGGGCACCCTGAAGGTGAGAGGATGAGGACAAGCCCACCAGCACCCCTGCAGGAGTCCATATCTGAAGAAGACCATGCTGCACCCATGGGAAAACCACTGCTCGTGTGGCTCAGCACAACACAGGGCTCACGGTGACACCAGACCCCAAGCAGCCTATCCATGCTCCCGCTGTGCTTCCCATCCCAAGCACCCCTACAGCAGAAAATTAAGCAGCGTTCACCAGATTTCAGGGCAACGCTGCGCTGCAAATAGGATCAGTGAGAGAAGCAGCTGGCAGCAGCGCTATCAGCACCGGCCCACCCCAACACAGCTGTCTGCGCCGATTTACGTGGGCAAGAGAGCTACTGGGCAAAGGGAGCCAGCTCCAGCCCTGGAGAAACACTGCAGAAAAGCCTAAAGGCAGCCCCGTGGGCAGCGTTCAGAGGAGCAGAGCGGTGCTCAAGGACACAGCCGCTTGGCTGGGAGTGGGCACAGAGATTTGCTCCTTGCCCGGATACTTCAAAGGGCTTAAATCACAGTAAATAAGCATGACAGCACAAGAAGAAAAGCAACCGGAATGAAAGAGCCGATTGTGCTCGTGTTTTAGAGCAGCAGCCTGTCCTGGGAGGCTTCCTACACTGGAGGATGAGAGGAACTGCCTTTCCTTTTTTTTTTTTTTTTTAAATATTCTACCGCAGTCTAAGCAGCAAACCCTCCTGAAGCCAAGCCAGCTGGAGCCGGCAGCGCCAGCCCACGGCACTACAGAGAAATCAGTTTCCAGATGAGGTGCTTGTGCTGTGCCCACAGAGCTCGTAAAATAGGATTAGCATGTTAACCACGTAATTAAACATGAAGAACTTAGCAGGTGTCTTCAAAGGCAGGCAACAAAAGCCAGAGGTCACAGTGCAGCGCTCGCTGTGTGCCTGGCCTCAGCCCAGGGCTCCTCCCCACCACCACATCCTGCTCAGCTGCTGGGTGACTTGTTTCTCACATTGCTGTTTCCCTCCCCACGTCATGGCCACAGGTGGATTCCCTCACATTCATGGCATCCCAGAGCTCCTCAAAGCCATGGGTAAGGGACAGCAAGTACCAGCAGGCACTGAACAGCCCCATAGGGACCACTGATATCTCCCCTTCATGGGCCAGCGCTGCGGGACCACCCCTTGGTTTTGACTTTTCCTTACCTCCCCCCCCCCCCCCCCCCAAAGGAGATCCTGTGCAATGAGAGCAGCCCAGCAAGGGAACACCAGCATAGCCTTGGAGCAACAGTGGCTGACACACAGCACTGACCTGTGCTGAGTGCTGGGGAAAGGGCTGCACCTGCTACAGAGCTGCAGAGGTAAACTGCTCCACAGCCAGGCTGCAGACAGGGCTCTGCTAGCCCTCAAAGAAACTTTTAACAAAGGTTTTATTCCATTTGAGTTTGCCACTGCTGTAGTACCTGCATTGTTTCTTCCTTCAGTGCTACAACTCAAAGCTTGCTAGTCTGTGGGTGCACGCAAGGCCATAGTCACGGCAAGAGCAAAGCAGTTTCCCCAAACACATCTTTCCTCCTGGCACACGAGTTCCTGGCTCTGCCTGCTGCCCCAGGAGCACAGCCAGCTCTGCGAAGGAGACACAGCACTGACAGAGCAGAAAGGAGCAGCGTGGGACAGAGGCAGGGGACGAGGCACGTGGCAGCGTGGCAGGGCCACCCTTGGGATTCAGCTGGCTCACAGCAGTGAATCACTAGCAGCTCCCATCAGGCTGACGTGTCACACTGTGCCTGTGTCCCTGCTCCTGTCCCACACAGGAAGAACTCTGCTGGCTTCTAGCAGGAGGCAGCACAGGAGAGCTAGAGGAGGCAATTACTCAGCAAACACTCAAACCCCAAAACCATCTCCCCAGAGGAGATGCTAGAAGAGCTATGTGAGTCATTTTAAAAGGGCTGGTGTCCACGAGCACGGCCTGCAGGGAACAACCCTGTTCCCTGAGAAAGGAGCAGAAAACCTTTTCTACTCCTACTGGCTGTTATTTCTCAGGGCTGGGGGCAGCTGGCAGGAGAGGAGAGCCCAGGGCTGAGAAGAGCTGCCCTGAAGTGCCACGCTACCAAACACTGTGTGCTGTCCCTTTGCTGCACGCTTCCCCAGGCCATACCTGCAGACACGGGCTGTCCCCTGCTGCCAGCTTCCCACTGCCCTGGTGCTTCCCAGGCAGACAGACACGGGCCACACATCCACGTGCTGCTCCACTCCAAGACAGAAGTGCAAATGTTCAGTCTGATATAACAGCTTTGGCAGCAGCAGTGAGAAGGAAGGGATGGAGTTTGTTATGGGCTTTGTTTGTTTGGGTTTTTTAAGCTCATGAATTTCTTTCTGCAACAAACAAGGGGGCAGATCCCATTTTACTTCATTAAAGAAATCTTCAAAGGCCACCCTGTACCTCTGATAGATTCCCAGCCACAAGCAGCAGAGCAAAACCAGGCTTGTTTAATTATTTAAGAACCTATGCCTGCACTCCCCCGCTGATGTTGCCAACTCAACTTCTGCCAAGAAAGACGCTTCCCAGCGTGGGGAATCAGGTGTGAAAATGAATGTGGAGAAGCTGCAAATGCTACCGACGGAGCGAGAGCCGGGCAGGGCTTCCCACGCAGGGAAGAGCAGGTGCTGGGGACACTGGTGTCACACCGCAAGGAATGCTGTGAGGGTGGCAGCAATGGGAGTTGGCGAGAGCAGTGGACAGGCAAGCTCATGCACAGGTTAGTGTTGCAGCCGGTGACCCCATCACCACACGCAGAGTACCTTGGAATAGCCTACTTTGAAGTCTCAAATGCAGATAGGTCTTCTGCCCTGGGCTTGAGGCTAGACCAGCAAAATAAAATGAACACAAGAAAAAAAAAATATCCTCTGTGATAGGAGCAATGTCATTTGTGCAATCTGTACAGCTTGCCCAGAGTGCTGAAGTGCCCAGCAGCTTCCCAGGTGGGGCAGAGGGCTGGTAATATCAACGCTTTCCTCAACTGCTGTCCTCTCGTCCACCTCCCGTGTCCTGAATTTTCCTTTCCATCACAAGTGTGAAGACAAAAGCCCTCCTGACCTCCCAAAGGCACGAACAAAAGCAGCCTGTAATTTCATTCTGATGTGCTACACTAATAGACTGTTATTTAAAAGCCTTTGCTCCTCTGGCTGAGATGCACGAGCCATGCAGCCCAGGAACTCTCCGAGAGGCAGGGGAGAGGACTCCAGCTGACCGCAGCCCCAATTACAGAGATGATCCCCTGACAGATTCCTAAGAGCCTGCCTAGGCGCCTTCTTTAAGTGAGACAAATGGGACCAGCAGCTTTCTATGAACGTATCTCAGAAAGGTACAGCCAGAAGGAAAAAAAAAAAAAAAACAACTTTGCATTTTCTGTTTATACTGAGGGCTCTGAGTATGGAGACATACTCTAATGAAGCTTAATGGGAGCAGAGAGGTTTTCAGACTCTACAGTGGCAAAAAAGGTCTGTGAAGATTTTTCTACGCTTTCTTTTCTAGAAAGACAGCAACAGTACAGAGCTAACACTGGGAAACTTGGAAGCAAGATCCTGCCCAATTCAGAGGCTGCAAGTTCCCAGCCATGAAAATATCAGCATGGACTGATATTTTCAAACCCTGTTAGACATAACTCTCAGCTGAGAGTAGCAAACAGAAACAGATTTGTTTTTAAAGCCTGTAATTGTTGCCACAACCTACATCCTTGTGAAGTGTGCCACACAGACTGAACCTTCCAAAAGCACACCTGCTAGCAGAAAGCCAGGGAAAGCCTTTGCAGGTGTTTGGAGCTGACCACTACATCCCTCTGTACTGGTTACAGATGCATGCCCTGTATCTCACTAGAATGAAACCAGCTGGGAAAACAGCAGAGCTACTAAGCTAAAGACAAAGGACTGCGTGTAAAAATAAAGAATGTCTCTTGTTGTGACCTTTCACGTGTGACTCCTGTGCTAGCAGACCCAGGCACCCCAGCTTTCTGGCTCAGTGTTAATCTCAACAGCATTTCTCCAGGAAAATGGTTCCAGAGTCCAGCGCATAGGAAGCAGACACCCCACACAAACCTTACTAGCAGAAGACTTTGCTGTTAGTATTTGAAGCTGCACTACAGGTTACTTGAGAACAGACTGAAAGTGAGGGTGAGGCTTTTGGCTTTTTCTGCTGAGAGCTCATAAACCAGGAGTATTTCTCCCCTTATTATTCCCCAGCCAAGTTCAACACTGCTTCCTTGTATTGCCCTTGGGGAATAGCTGCATAAGCAGGTAGGGCTTTTCCTGTTCCTGAGGTCACTAGGGTAGCAAATCCCTTTAAATAGCGTTCCTCTATAGCTTTTGTTAAGGTTCAGCAAGACAAGCAAAGCTCGAGATCTTTGCATCCCTTCACAGAGCACTGAAGGGACAAGGCTTAGTTGTAGTAAACATCAAACCATGGCCACCAGAAGCTGAAACTCCCTGCGCCCTGGTTCAAAGCTAAGCAGCCAGGGAAGAAAGCCTAGATCAAACAATTTTATTATAACAACTTGTGCAAAATATAGAAAGGGTTATTTTGTTGTTGTTTTAAAAGGATTTCGTCAGGCGAGATACAAACTGGAGCCCTCTGATACCTTTTTAATAGTGTTGTGCTTGCTGTTGCCTCGGCTGGCATTCTCGTTGTGCAATATATCCAGAGCTGTCTCTCTCTCCTTCAGCTTCAGCGCCTCGATTTCGGTCTTCAGTTCATTCAGCTGCTCCTGCAGGTGCTTGCTTTTCTCCATATACTCTACCCTAACACACACAAAACAGACCTGGGTTAGTAGTGGCCCGGGGCACACGGTTATATTGTGGCAGCCAGTAATTGAGTCGCAACAAATAAAACCACCACCACCGTTTACCTTCATCATTTAAAGTGTGTAGAACCAACTACATCAATCTACCACTTTCAGCAATTTGTCATCAAAAAGAGAACCCCAACACCTGACCTAGGAGCTGTTAAGTCATGTTGCTATAAGGAAAAAAAAAACAAGCTAAGGCTGCTAGATGATTTTTGTAAGTCTCCACATTTTTGAGTGACAGATAAACATTATGCAGTTTCAGCCTAGAATACTGTTCTAAGCAGCACTGCTCCACTCCCCTGCAACCATCTCTCTGAAATCCGGCTCACAAAGGCACAAATACTTGTAGGCCATTTTTCAAGGAAGAACCCTGATATACCAAACTCTCATGTTTCAGAGGGATTTAACTTAGGAGGTATGAGAGCGAGCACTGCGTCCAAAATATCACGTAGCACCCCTGGAAAGGAGAAAGGTCTCCCAAAGACAGAAAGGAAAAAATACCAACAACAAAAAACCTCTAGCCATTCTCAGGACTCAGCCTTAAATGCCTTCTACAGTGCAGCATCTGCTAGAGACAAGTCACACCATGGCAGCCTGTACTTGTGATTAAATACTGTGACTGTGGTTAAAGTACCAACAGACTAACATGAACCCTTTCAGAGTGCCAAAATTTGTAGCAAGGTTTAGCTCAGCATCTGAGGAATGAGAGCACTCCCAGAGAAGCCAGTGAGAGCCCGTTATTGCTTTTATCATTTAGCAGAGCCAAGATCCTCCTGCTTAAAAGAGTGGGATGACCTAGTTAGCAACCTGGGTACAGAACCAGGAATTACTGTGTTATTTTCAGATTTCATCCTTTTTTTCCTTCTGGCTTAAGAAAAAAAATCTTAACCTCTGCCTCTGGAGTAGCAGTCTGCTATTTAACAAGCAGGAGAGGGTACGGCCCAGAGGCAGAATCAAGCACCCAGCGGGACCCGGGGTGTTTCGCTGCAGCCCCAGGAAGTTACAACTGCAGCATTATGGCAGAGCCCTTCCAGCTTTGATCTGCTATCCAGTCAATGAACAAAGCACATTATTACTACTGAGATTAAAATCTGATCTGCTTTGATTTCTGCTAAATTTGTAATTTCGAAGGCTACATTTAAACCCTCAGGAAAACTCAAGATCAAAGCTCAGAATCATATCCAAACTTGCTTGCACATACTTTTTATAAATAAACATGCCACAGACTCCAAGAAAAAGGGGTTAAAGCCCTAACACAGGACTGCAGCCCTCATTCAAGCCACCCTGACATGCTCTGCACATACTGCAAACACACAACCACCTGCCTGCAATAGTCCAGCCTGCCAGCAGTTACACTGCTCTTAACTCTTTCTACCAACATAATTAAAGCCTGCATGAGAGCTAGGCTCACCACACAGATGGGAACTGTCTGCCTGCATGGCTCAGCATGCTTACATTCACCTTTAACCAGGTAGTAGAGATACAACTGTGACGCCACGTCACCATCCAGACGAAAGACCACCCAGCAGCTCTGCCATGCTCTGAGCTGTTAGTAACGACCTGGTAAACAAAGCCCCACAAGGCTTCTCTTCTCCCCCTTTCACCTCACACCAGGGCTCATCTGAATGTAAAAGTCATGTTCTCCTTCCTGCAAACGGGGCACAGCCAAACTCAGCCCTGGCTGGCAGCACACCACCTACTTCTCTTTCTCGATCTCCATGGACAGCCTCTTCATGTCCGTATCCTTGAAGTCAAAGGACAGGCTCTCGCTGATGAGGTTGAAGCTTGGCAGGTCGGTTGGCAGTGCTGTCGTGCTGGAGTTCATGGACTGCTGAAGAGAGAGAGGACAATTTAATCACTTTGGCCACACAAATGCTCCTACAGCAACTACTCTGTAACACAGAGGTAAAACCTGAGCAATGCCTAAGCACACAGTACAAGGTACTACTTTAGTAAGTGCAGTAAATTAAGTGCTTTAATAAAGTCTTGACTGCCCACACAGGTTTTGTCACCGCATCACTGAAGCTGCCTCTTGGGAGACACTGGCAGCTTTTTAACCTTAAATTTACCTTTAAAATTGCAGCCTATGAACATGAGCAATGTGAGACCCTGTGTGACTGCAGTACTGTGCTCCAGCACTCCTCAAAGCATGGTCAAAAACCAAGATTAACTTAAGATGTGACTTCAGAAAGGTCCACGGAGATGGACTAACCCTTTTTTTTTTATTTTTTAATCTTTGCAGTAACAGTTCCAGGCACTCAGGAACCACTGCCATCTCTCAGTTAAAAAATTCTGTCACAGCTGTAATAAATGAGCTCATTACCAGTACAGGACAAGCATCCTGACTCAAATCATCACTCCACTCTTGCAGTCTGCTAGATGAGGTCGCAAGCAACAGCGCACATCGAGGGTGGTAGAGCGGCTTCAGACAGCAGACTGCACACATGAATCTGAGTCACAGCTGCTGCTGGCATGCCTGGCCCTTGGTTTAGACCAAAGGAAAACAGCCCAGCACCCAAAAGTCACCCAGCTCTTCGCTAGGGGTCTGTCCTTCTTCAAGGGATTCCCGTAACAAACCTAACTGAATCAGATTGGTGCCATTGGATGGCAGGACATAGCACTACAGACAGGCTGGTCTGGTAGCAGTAGGGCAGAGGGGGATACCTGACCCCAAAAGCTTGAGCTTTGGCTGATAGTTTCTTTCCCTTGTTTCTTCTATTTGGGACTATTTGCAGCCAGCTCCATTTCAGCAAGAACCACCAGCGCTATGGCTGGTGACAGATTTACTCCACACAATAACCTCCCTCTTTGCTCCCCACCAGCATGGAATCCACAAGCAGCTGAGGCTCATCCCCACTCCTGGACAAACCTGAGAGGGACAATTTCATTTGCCCCACAGAGCCAAAGCTGAAATGCAAACATCTTGCAGAAGCATAAATGAGAAGGTGACCACAACTGCACTGCCTGGCCTGGAATGCTGCAGAGAAGTCACACTGAAAGCTGTGAGGAAAACGTTGTTTCTTACTCCCAGTTTCAGGTTCTGCTAACACAGAACACGACCACATTAATTCCACAGCACATGCTGTAAGGGATAGCTGAGTAACTAAATTCCTCTCTCTAAGGAGAGGGGACAGACCAGCGAAGGCAGCTGCCTGATTTAAATACTTGCATCACATTGACATTCAAGTCCCTTCGCTATGAGACACAGAGGTCTGAAAAGCTGCTCCCACGTGAGGTTGTACAGATGTGCAGGGGAGCCAGGGCCATCCGAACCATCCTGCTCACCTTAAAACAACCTTTATTATTTTCTTCTGTTTAACAATAAAAAAAAAAAAATGCTACAGCCCCAAACAACAGCAGTAAGAGTTGAGCAGGAATTTCATTCAGTTGCTGCAATCAAGTCCTGATGCCCGTTTCTCAGGGTTACTACAACTACCTCCTCCCTTCTCCTTAGCACAGCTCCTTCATGAAGCAACAAAAAAATGAAGACGTATGAGAGCAGCAGCAGTGAGGAACTGTAAGGAAGGAATAAAGAAAGAACATGCTGAGTGCTTTCAAAGGCACGGGCTCAGCATCTGAGCAAAGCACTTCCTGCCATTCATGATCACATTGGGCAAGTCCTGCACGAGTCACGGGAATTTTTAATCGAGGGGACATGAGATGTCACTGAGGCATCGGATGACAAAGGGGACACAGAGCTTTTCCCTTATGTGTTTCCTCACCTGGAACAAAATGCATAACCCTGTTACTACATTAAAGCAATTTCCTGCAGTTAATAGAGGCAAGCACCATGCTGACAGCAGCCATTCCTCTGGGAACAGAGCAAATGAGATGGACGATATGAGGGAAGCACAGAGCAAGCCATGTCACAAGGTTTTCCCCACAGGGAGAGCTTCTCCTGCTGCTGCCACTGCCTTCACTTTGCTACTCAAAGACTTGGGCAGGCCCAGGACAGGCACTTCATACTCCAAAGAATCACAGAAGAGACGACCGCCTTTAGTCTTGTTGTGAGTGGTACCTGAATGGCAATGAAGGAGGCAAGAGATGCTGCCAAGTCAGTAGAGAATGAATTGTTCTCCCAGCCCTGCCGGCCAGAGACTTGGGTTTGCTTTTTCTTTCTCATGCATCATCCACCACCACCATCACAAAAGCAGTTTTGGCTTCAAGGACTGAAAAGACACCTGAACAGGCTTTAAAAAGCCAGTACAAGAGACTGGAAAATTACCAAAGAAAAACTTTAACTGCTTCTTGTCATTTCTGTAACACATCCATCCTCTCCTCCCTTCCTCTTTTGCTCGTTTCCCAGGAGGGAAGTTCTGGCTTGCTTTCCACACCAGGGGACTATAGCACAAATGCTAGGAAAACGGAAAAGAACAAGCTCAGCATTACACCCTCATTAAGGCAGAGAAGAGCTGGAATCCTGCACTGTTTGGCAGAGCTGCCATTCACCTGAGGGACACCAGCCCCCCAACTGCAGCTTTCAAAACCCTCCATCCCTCAGGGCACTCTGGGCTTATTCTCTCCCTCCTACTGCGCCTGCCCAGCACAGTCGCCTCAGCCAAACCCTGTGCAGGAGCAGCACTTCAGCACATCTTGCTTGTCTGCCCCAAAACACTCACGTGGCACAGTGAGATCGAAGAGAGACACGAGACAGATGTAACAAGGGATGGAGATGGGGTGCTCCACACACACAAGGGCCCAGCAAGGTACTGTCACGTAGATATGTGACTAGCAGCCACAAGGCAGCAGGAAAAGCAACAGACATTGCGTCTGTGTGATGCAGGAGGCAAGAAGGAGTGCTCGAGGGACTTGAGCATCAGTGCCATCTACATGGGGAGGGAAAAAGGCAAGCCATGGCTCTTTGAGGAAAGGAGAGGATACAGCACTGTGTGTCTGGAGGTGGCAGCTCCGCAGGCTGCCTCCGGGACAGATGCAGCTGGAGGGGTGGAGCTGAGCTCCATTTAGTCCTGCACTACCTCCTGTAATTAGGCTTTAACTCCACAGGCAGGAGTGCGGAGTTGCTGCTGATCACTAGCCAGGCAGCACACAGATTTATGCTTAAGAGCTCACTAGCTGTGGTTCTGCTCGTTTGACTACAGATGAGCACAGCCATGCACAGGAACCTGGATGTGAGAGCTCTGCCCAGACATCAACATTGGGCTGACATGGTCATTCAGAAGGTTCTCAACAAGTATGCTCCACCCCATGAGTAAATTAAACTCTGAATTCAAGAACTGGTGGATCCCAGAAACCTGCAGTAACATAAGAAGCTCTCCAAAGATAAGGTTTATAAAGCATCAAGCTTTACAGCACTTGACTGAAGGCCCTGAGGCTAAGAACACCCGACTATTTTCCATCACAGCTGCTTCTTAAATGCTTCTGAATGTTTTTGCAGGGATCTTCAGAGAAAAGCTTCTTCATCACTAGCCCTCTTCAATCTGCTTCTCAAAAGTTTTGAGGGGAGAGGGGGAAGGAGCTCACACATACAAATCAGAATTTCAGTACTAGACAGGTTGGTAACTCCCACATGTCTGTTGAGTTTATTCCTGAAGATGACAAGATCTTCCCCCTTCACCCCTCTGGAAAAAGGGCAGCAGAAGTGGCAGTCACGGCAGGTGCAAGTTGAAGGGAAGAGCACCTGGTGGCTTCTGCAGGTCCTGCAGCACAATTAAGGAAGCTGAGGAAAGGAACTGCTACACAGAATGGGAGCAGTAGTCTTTTAGTCTGGTGTTTCAGTCCCTGGCAGCAATCAGGACCAGATGCTTCAGAGGAAGGTGTGAAATCCTCTTAATGGGTAATTACAGAATATTCCCCCTTCAGTGGAGTTGGCTTTTCAGCACATAGATGTACAGCAACCAGAATGAATTAACAAATTTGGAACGTTTATCCTACCTAAGCAGTATCAGAACATCCTCAGTTTTGTATTTAACCCTATTTTAAAAGATTTTAGTGAGCTGGTCCACTCCACATGGAAAGCACGGCCCTAGCACATTTCATAGACGAGTTTACAGTTTGCTGTCTTTAATTACATCAGCAGCTCCCTGACGCTTGTAGCATAAAGCAGGATAGACAGGGAGAAAAAAGGACAGCAAAGAGTTGTGGTGGACAAGTTACTTAATTGATAAGGGCAAGCATCCTAAGTATTATTGAACAGCTGCTAAGCAGTGAGATGGTTCATACCCCTCTACTGATGGAATGGAGACACAAGGTGGCTCTAGACTACAGAGGAGGCCACAATTGTCTGGAAACCAGCAAATGCAACACTGATCATTCTTACCGTGTAGGATGACTTGCTAGTGATCTCCAAAAGCTTCTGCTTTGCTCTCCGCTCAGACTCTCGAGCCTCCTGAAGGTCTTGCTTTAGCTGATCAGCCTCCTTTGCCCTACAGAGGAAGAACAGCAAATGTCGATGTCAGAACCAAGGCTGGAAGCAGATAAACAGGATTATGGCACAGGTGTGAAATAGGAAAAGAGCTGTCCTTTACAAAGGCCTAAACTAAGAAACTATTTGGGTAAGGGAATCACTGAAACCTCTGACACATGGGACACTAATTGGCACAAAAATCCACATCATAGAAGGACAGCTCTGGCATGAGCTCTTGTGCAAGCAGCAGTAAGCAATAAGGGCTGGAGCAGCACACATCAAGATGCCAGAAGAGGAAAAAACACCTTCAAAAGGTAAGCCCAGGCTTACAGCAGGAAAGGCAGTTTTTTGACTGGCAAGTCTCTACCAACAATTATTTACTATCTTCCAAAAGGAGGAGGCACCCAAGATCGCACCACTTCACCCTCCTGCACAGCCAAACTTCTCTAAGACTTGAGCATTAAGGGCTCCCACCACTGGGAGCCAAAGGAAGTAAGAAAGCCTTCTCTGCTGGATAGAAATTTGAACAGAGATTTCACAAGTTAAAGATCAAGGCAAAAAGAGGCAGAAAAGGGCAGCGTTTGTCCACTCAGAAGGGCTGAAATCAAGCAAGCTCACATGGAAAGGAGAGATCAGTTGGAAGGAAACAAGAAAGATCTTCTTGCTTGCTATCAAATGCATTATGAAAGCTGGGTTCTGGTATAAATAGGATGGCAACATCAGTTCTACCAAGAGACAAAGACTTCAGGAGCAAACAAGAACTCAGAGCTAACCTGAAACACAAAACTCACAACTGATGAGAACTACAGTGGAGAAGGAAATAAAGAAACAAAGAGAATATAGCAAATGTGGAACTAACATTCAGAAGAAAAACAAAAACAAACAAACAAAAAACAACAAAAAAACCCAGGTGTTACCAATGTTGTCAAACACTCCTGAGAATGCAGTGGGTGTGCACAGAATCACCGAAAAGTTGAGCTGCCTTCAGCTGCTGCTGTCAGGGTGTGAAAGGCAGAGCACCAGTGTCCCCAGCACCCTCTAGGTGTGTCCCTTTTCCTTGTTGCTTTTGCCACAGCATCACCCTTCCAAAGAAGGCTTCAGAGAAGGGATGCTAGCTCTAATCCAGAGAAAGACCAGGGCCACCACCGTTCTACCTGAACCATTTTCCATCTAGAGACGGTCTGGCTGTGGCAAACAGCAACAGAGAGAAACCAGCTAAGCCTAAGGGTCAGCTGCTGTTGTGCATGCAGGGGAGGCCAAGAACTTGCTGCAAACTCTGGACTAACTTGAGATGAGCAACAGTTTTGCTAAGTCAGAAAGGGGCTGGAAAGAAAAGCAGAGACAGCTGCAAGGTTGTACCCTCTGACCTCCTCTCTGACTCCTCCGCCATTTTCAGTGCCAACATCTCTGCTTCTAGCACCTTCTGTTCCATCAGTCGCTTCTCCTCCTCTGTCCGGATGGCTGTGGCTTTGATTCGCTGCATCTCTTGCTCAGCCTCTGCTGCTTTCTGAGCCAGGAGCTTGGCCTCCTCCTCCGTGATCTGAGCCTTCTCAGCCAGCAAGTCAGCTGTCTCTTCAGACCTCATCTGAGAATAAACACACGTTAAGCCAGCAAGCACACAATGTCTCCTCAAATGTGCTCTCAAGCCTGGAGCAGGGCCCTGAGCTGAACGTTCCACATGACCACCGTGGCTCATCGAGTCCCTCCCTCTCTTCCATGAAAGCCTGCAGCCTCCTGCAGCCAAAACCTGGACGCAGTCAGGCTCTGTCCCAACTCAGTCTCCTTTGTGCTCCTGCCTCAGCACACTGTCTGCATGCAATCAGCTCCATCCAGCCTCCTGATCACCACCCACCAGCAACAGTTTGAGAACAGCCATAAGACTGTCACAACCAAAATGCTTTAGCAGTGGAAAGAGTCATGAACAGCTGCAGTGCCTCGAGAAACAGCTGCCCAGAGACTTACCAGGGCCTCGTTGGCCATCGTTGCTTCTTCCTTTAATTGCATCAGCCTTCTCTCCAGCTCATCCCTTGTCCTTTCAGCCTCTTCTCTCATTTGTTTCTCTCGGGCCAGGCGCTGCCGTTCCATCTGGGAAAAAGGGACGGGGGAAACCGAGGAGAAATAACATACATTAGAAACAAACACTTGTTACTTGAAGGCTTGAACACAGACCTGCATCAACACCTTCTCTGCTTGTCAACGAGGGGGGCCTTCACCAAATGGGGACAACGTGAACATACTCTGGTCACACCATACTGAGCATCCTGCTCCCTTTCTCCCTGCTCCTGAGGCAATCTCCTCTTCTCTGTGCAGGCTGCTGCAAATGGTTACGTCCCCAGACAGCATCTTGGGGCTCCAACTCACAGGGCAGGCTCCAGCAAGCAGAGTCCCCAGAGCTCTTCCTAGAATTACTTATGGCAAGCTGAACAGCCAGCCTGGCTGGGCTTAAGGACAGTCTGAGGGCAGCTTCAGACCATCAAATACCGACATGCAACCAGGAAGGAGTTTGAGGGATGTGGCTAACTCTTTCTTTCAGTCAGACACAAACACAACTAGTACACTAGACACTTCACTTACTGATGGGGAGGCCACAAAACAACACCATCTCTATCAGATCCTAAGCACAACAAACCATCTCCCTTCAGCTGCAAAAGATCTGCAAGAAAAAGCAATGCTTCCCCAGGTGGGGAAAATCCAAGCTATGTGGGACAAGCCCCCAAGATTCCCATCACCTCTTCCCACCACTTGTGCACTCTACACTGCCTCTCTGCTAGCCAAGCACAGAAAGGTTGCCATTGGGCTAATTAACAACCAAGCTAAAGCACTCCAGTGCCAGGGAGATGGTGTATTATAAATACCCACGCTACACCCAGGGCTCACAGCACTGCACAGCCCATCTGCCAGGTTTAATAACAGAAGTGTGACAAGACACATTCCTCAGCTCCTTGGACATCAACAGTGTTCTGAAAGTGGGATGCCCACTGCTCTAATGGTTCATCTTCCTTCTATTACAGGTTCTGTTCATCAATTATCATTATGGTGTGCATCCCACTCAGGCCTTCCATTAAGAAGAAGTTCTGATGTAAAGGGATTGTTTGGAATCAGTTAACAACCGTGGATCATGAAGGGAGGACAACGTGGAAGACAGCACAGCAGCTCGCCTGGGAGAGCAGCCACCCAAGCAGAAGTCTGACCGCTCTTGTAAAGCACAAGTCCTCTGAATTTGGGAGCTCCTGCCCACTCTCAGTACTCATGCATCACCTCTGTCACCTCTCTTAGCAGCCCAACACAAGATCTCACCTCCAGCTTGTGCTAATTGAACACTTCAAAAAACCTCACAAAATTGCAAAACCTGTCCCTGAAGTCACCAGCACTTGGACACCACGCTGCTCCTTACCAGGAGAACCTTTTCCTCCACTAACAGCAACTCCTTTCCAACAGGGGAATCTCTGCAGGAAGCAAAAAGCCCCTCTCCCCAGGAGCTGGCTCACTCACTCTTGCAGTGTGACTCATGTCCTGTCCTCTCCTGCCACTTCCTGCAGGAAGGAGAGCTGTGTCAGGAGGTGCCTGCAAGACAAGTAACACCAACCCAGGCCATCCCTGGCTCCAGCACTGAGTCCAACACTCTGCAGACACGCTCGAAACCACACGAAGTGCATCAAATTAGAAGTCCCTTGACAGTAAGACTCTCCTGGTGCAACTAAGTGCTTCAGTTTCTTCTGCTGCTATCTAGCGGCTTTGGTATGAAAAGGACATATTTATATTCTAAGCAGCAGTATTCAGATTAGCTGTGTGGGTTTCAGTGAGTAGAAAAGGTCTACGAGCAGAAAACAATGATTCATACAATCCAATTTGCTGATATATACTCATTGGCTACACACTGCTGCCTCCAAAGAGCCGTTTTTGCCGCCTGGGCTGACCTGCAGCAGATAAAGGAGGCCAGCGCTGAATTAGCATGCAGGCTGCACCCCCCAAAATGTCGGCGTGCATTCCATCACCACGTAATTAGAAAATGAGACTAAGAACCACGACAAAGCACAGCTCCCCCTCACAGCCCCAGCTTTAATTACAACCAGCCACCCCAACACGCTACACTTTTCTAGCTCAGGAATAAAGCGAGGCAGGGAAAGGTACACACACACTTCTGGGACACCCAGATTTGCTCGTTCCTCCCATCCTCCCAGTTCTGCTCCTGAGTGTGGGGGCTGGACTTGGGCTGTCACCAAGCCACAGAGCCAAGTGGAGAATGGCAATGCAGGAGCACGATGCTATAAAGAGATGTTCAGCCGGACCTTCCCTCAAAGCTGCTCCATGTGCTTGATGTCAGCCTGGAGACTGTTCCTCCCCAAGTTCATTTGCATTCCCAATTCTGGCTCACAGCCTGTTTACCCGAGATGTCTCTCACCTGCTTCCTGGCTTTCTCCTCCCTGGCCTGTGCTTTCATCTGCTGCACCTCCAACGAGTCGGCCTTTCTCCTCCTCATGAAGAGGTCGTGGTTTCCAATACACAGCTGAAGAATCTATTCCAGTCAAAGGTGAAGAGAGAAAAAGCTGTATGCGTGACAATGAGGTGGTTTCTACTCTTGACACAAAGGTTTTGTGCATGTAAACACTTCCCTCCGCTGAACCCAAGCTCTGTGAGCTCTTGTACCCAATGTGAAGGGCAGGAAGCCATCAGCTCTTTGCAGAAATCAAATTTCTGTGCAGTCAACACAGCACAGATCTGGCAAGTATTATATCAACCCCGAGGAGGCATTAGGCCAAGTAGTGAAAGTGTCTTCTACAGCTTCAGCCAACTCCCCAGCTCTCACTACCCCATCTTTAGGTTCAAGATTAACTTCCACCTTCTCCCAACATGACGCTTAAAAGCACTGAGTGGAAAAAAAAAGAAGAAAAGATTTTCCACCTTGCACAAGGCTACACACAGAGTGCTTATCACAAGTGACCTTGAACAACTTCAGATAGCTTTGCTGAAGGGTTTTGAGCACCTATGTGATTTCTTCTGATACCTAAGGACATGGGAAGTGGCAATTCTAGGAAGAGACAGCAAAGCAACAGGGGTGGTACACAGAGGAGGGAAAGCTCAGGTTATTTGTCAGCAATGAAAGATTTTAAGCTCTGATTCTTTTACAGAAGAACAGATTCACATGCCTGCATTTCATTCCACAGACTATGAGTGACTTCTCTGGAGTCAGCACTATGAACCTGATGAGCAAAGTGAATGAGGGCTACGTGAGAAAGCCCCACTTCCCTATGCAAGTACAGCATGCACACCAGACAACCTATAGCCAGGACAACAAAGTCCCCTCCCTCTCTTACAAGGATGGGAAACATATCCTCTTCTGCAGATCCACTGTGCAACTTAACAACAGTGCACAAAGTGCTTCAGCACGTAGATCAGAGCCCCAGAGCCAAATGGACACCTCCAAACGCTAAACCCAGGATACCAGCTAAGGCTAGTCTCCAACACAGACTGCTTGCACAAGAACAGCAAGGACCGTGTTTAGCTGACCATACTGAGCAGGGATTGGCCTTGAAAAAGCCAGGGCCACAACACTGATAATGGTGCCTCCCAAAAGTGGAAGGCCTAAAGCCACAGGGTGAAACAGAGAAGAGCAAGAGAAGAAAAGGAATGTGGAGCAAAGACCAGGGTTAGAATAAAGTTTTACTTACAACAAGCCTACAATTCTGTGATTCTGCCATGCAGGTCAGATGCAACCTGAGAGCTCAGAAAGGGAGCACAAAAACAGAGGAGAAAGAGAGAGGTTCTTCGAACGAGCATGGCTTCATCTTCCCCTTTCTCTTCCAGACACTATGACAGAATTGTAACTGCAGTACCAAGTCACATCTACAGTCCATCCAGGCCAGCACACTGCCTATGGCTGCTCAAAGGAAAAGCCCCAAAAGAGCACTATCTCGTACTGCCTGCAGAAACTGCTGCCGCAGACAACAAAAATGACTCCACCTGTACACTTACCAGCTTATTCACACGCAGCTTTGATGAATTGAATTTGAACACATCGATCTTTTTGTCCAATGGCTTAATCGTAAACTGAAAAGGAAAAAATAGAGAGGGACAAAATTATCTGAGAGCTCTGACAAAAATAATGCAGCTATAAAAGTCTTACCAAAAGCTTTAGCTCAGAGGAGGCCAGCAGTGCCATACAAACAAGGCTGAGAGCTGTTCCTGTGGCTTTTAGCCAAACAAGGGAACTAGAGTCAAAAGCAACCAAGGAGACAACAGCTCCTCGCCAGAAAAACAGGAGTGCCACATGGAAACAAGAAGCACAATGCCCACCTGCAGGCTGTGATGCCCAGCAGCGGGCAGCCCCTGCAGAGCACACTGCATAGGGCACAGACAGATCTGCAGTGTCCCAAACTGAGACAAGAACTTTCTCCCCTGAAAGCTGTAGAGAACTGAGGAGGGCCAGGAGCAAATCTTGACACCCCTGAATGGAGGAAGAACCAGCTCAGTCACATGATGGAGGATTGAAATAGAAATATGAAAACACGAGCAGTTATTCCTCTTGTTAGCATCTCCACTTACAAGGGCTCCTCATAAGAATTTTTCAATGCATTCTGTTCTACAGAACTCAGTCACATCATAAGACTACTCTGCAATCCAAAAGATTATTCCCTTGTTCTAATGTGCTTTGATACTCCATGTCAACAGATCAGCTCTAAAGCACTTCCCACAAGGATTCTCACAGGGGATACAGGTGGCATCACCAGAGTTGAGAGTTTCAGTAACACGGCCCCTGGATAGACAGAAGACTCTGAACTAATAAAAGGATGCTTGAAGAGAGAGTGCTCCAGAATATCACATTTTTAGAAGGCGTGTATGCATTCCATCACTCCCCCACATGCTACAGAAATAACTGGCTGAAGAGATAGCAGGGTAGCAGGCAGTCTGTGTCCATTAAACCAGCTCTATTTATCAATACATTGTACTGCTTGAAAAGGGCTCAGCAGAACTCACCCTGGCAGTGTTTTGTTTTGTCAGTTTAAGAGCCCATCTTTTAAGACTTTCACACAGGCAGACGTGCGTGAATGTCCCTGGGCTTCAGCTCCACCAGAATCCATGCCAGTCATTGAAAGCAGCAGCAGAAATATGCCAGAGGAGGAATTTCAGTTCCACGTAAACAGTCAATCTTTGTTACAATAGATTAAATACCTCTGCTGTTGTCAGTGTAGCTGTCATACCCAGCTATTAAACCTGTTTACTATCATGTCAGTTCTACTTGTGGTCATCTTATTACTCAGATTACTGCCCTGATAGAAAGCAGCAGGCTTCTTCCCCCCCAAGAGAAAAATCCGTTACAGTCTTGTGTCAAGACCCAGTAACAGGGCCTTCAATCCCCATATCTCTGAGGCTGTGCATGATCTGACAGCTTCCACAGCGCTGATCTGTCACGGGTAGAAAAGTCTTTGAAAGTCATTAAGAGCTGAGCTGTTCTGCAGAGTTATGGAGCTCTTTATTTTTGAGCAGGTAAACAAGTGAAAGGAATTCCAACACGGCCTTTTCATACAAAACTTCTTAAGACATGTAATAAATGCAGCTGATGAGAAGCCTTTACCTTTTACCCCGATCAATATCACGTTCAGATTGGAAAGCACTTTAATTAACAAGTTAATTTTCTTCCTTACCACGAAGGCAGTTGGTTTTCTTCGAGCAGTTCTCACAGCCTAAAAGAACTGAGCAGATCGGTTTCTCCTCCGCAGACAATTTTATTGCTGTTTTCAAATGGGTTTGGCAGGCAACAATTCTAAAGATTTGTATTTATGCTCTGGATTTAATAAATATTTATCTTACATTGAGCTTAAATTTTTCAGCCTCCTAAAAAGATTCCAGCTGTTATGCCAAACCCAGCAGCCTGAGAATTCAAAATGATGTAATAGTATGTCAAGGTGCAAGAGCTCTTCTCACCAGGAACACCTCTCACCACATCTCATAACTCAGGAGCGTGTACACAGCAAAAAAACAATTTAAACTCCTGATCTCCAATATTTGGGCTAAGCACATCAATAGTGATTTTGTTTGGGAAAAAAATACCTAGCAGGTTTGAAGGTACTCTAAAAACAAACCAGCTGACTTCTTGTTTTCCACTCCTGGAAAGTCTCAGCTGCCTTCAACTAAGCTGATCGCAGCAAGCACAGCAGATAGAAGAGCTAAGAGAAGTCATTTTGAATTGTAATTGTGCTCTTACCATAACTGCTCTTGGAAAAGAGGGGAAACGGATCCATACCTCTTTATCACTGTAGGAGATATTCCGGATCTCATTCCACGGGAAGGAGATTTTAGGGGTCAACCTGTTGTCTGGGTCGTAAATGTGAAGACCCAAAGCATCAACTCCAAGGAGCAGTTCAGTACCCTTTTTATTCTGAGAGGAAAGAAAAGAAAACCCTTTTACTCAACTCAAGGACAATCTGAAATGAACCAAGCCTTTGTCAGCTTCATGAACCAGCCCTGAGCAGTGACCCACCTGCACACATTAAAAGGGCTCCTGTCTCCTGGGTAGCAAAGCACACCATGACGGTGACTCCCATTAACGCTCCACAGACACATCCCAGGAGCACTGCCTCTCACAGTCTCCACTCATGCAATCTCACAGCAGCACAGACCAACACAAGAGCTACCCCAGCAAGGAACTCTGCTCGCCTTGAAGTACAACCTGCACTCACCCTAATTGCAAAATAGTTCACTCCATACATCTCCAAGTCCTGAGCTATCTTCAAATACTCCATTTCTGCTTCATCTCTGTCAGACAAAAAAAAAAAAAAAAGGGAGAGTTACAGACATTTGGTAGGATCAGAGAGAGTGAGATGGCTGCATTTTCTCATCCTAAGCACACACAATGCTTTAAAACCTTGACTGTCTCTATCACATGGGTCAGGTTTGTCTTTGCTACCAGGATCAATACGATCCTACAGCAAATCCCAGTCTGCAGCTTGCCAGCATCTTAATAGCTGCTGATACCTGCCCAGGGAGACACAGCACTTCAAGCAATGCTTTGTTCCTCTCCCAGTCCCTTAAGCATAAAGGGAAAAATCTTCAGCTGGGAGGCCTGTGCTTCAGATCTATCTTACTTGAGGAATATCTCCCACAAAGAGTGTGTTACCAAACAAGCAATGATACACATCACCAGTCTGACTTTCTGCCTGGGAGTCTCTATTTCCTCTCCTTGCCCAGTGAGCCCCCAGAGCCCCCTGGGCAGACAGGGCTGCCTCTGTGCCACTTTGTAGGTGCTCCCCTCCTGAGCATGAGTCCCAAGCTCACCCCATGAGCAACCAGTGGGCAGCATGGCAGAGCCACAGGAATCAAAGAAAGCTCTTTGCCCTCTGTGAGTCTGTGACCCAAGATTGCTGGGATTAACCCTGCTGTGAGCAGAGCTCATCCATCACCTGCCCAAGGTCCCCAAACCCTTGCGGCTCTTCAAGTGAGGGGGCTGACCCTGAGCCACAGGTCACTCCAGCGTGCACCCACCTTGCTCTGCCTCGATGCTCTGCATACCAGGCTGTAATCCTCTCCTCCCACATCTCTGGAGTCATCTGGTACAGGTTTATTACCTGAGACACCGAAGGAGACAGGGAACCAGGTCACACTGCTACTTGCCATATTTTCCCAAGCCAGCAAGCAGGCCAGAAATGCCCAAGCTTCCAGCAAAATCCCCAGGCATCACAGCAAATCTCAGACAGGCTCCTGCCTCCCCTCTCAGCAGTGCATGCTCAGCCCCACACTCTGCAATACTGCAGTGCTCATTTAGCCCTCAAGTATGCACACTGTCTCCAGGCCACCAAGAAGAAACACAGACAGAATGAAAATGTGAAAACCGCTGGAAAGAAAATAATTGCTTCTGTCTTTATTAAAATGTCAGAAAAATACTGAATCCTACTCCTTCAGTACAGCTCCTTGGGTTCTTTGCCTTGATAAGGAAATCCACCCCAGTCCAATCCCCTGCAAGCAGCCCCACAGAGACCCACTCTGTAAAGGGCTTTGTAGCACAAACGTTGCCAAGTGTGGACATTCACCCCCTTGCTGGGGGGAGCACCTTACCCGCTTTGGAAGCAGCTCCTCCTGCGCCAGAAAGCCTCGCTTGTGGACGTTGGGATCGTAGTCACCATACTGGAAAGAAGCAGAGACATTGTGCCCAATCTGTATTAATAACACAGGCAAACAGAACTCTTCACCCTTATACATCCACTCCTTGTGGACACAGCAAACACAGACCACCCACATCTTTCAGCATCAGCCTGTTAGAGGTGCTCCTCAGTTAATGTAATCAATGGAGTTTCTTTGCTATGTGATAGCTAGTAGAAACTAACACCCTCGTTTTATTGGTGTAGCAAACAGAGCAGCATGCAGGACAGAATTTCCCGCTGCCAGCTGGTGCCCACCATGCCCAGGAAACACTTCTTCCAGCACTGGGAAAGACTCCCTCTGTACAAGTCCCTGCCTCCCTACTGGCAGAGGGATGGGGATCCAACATGTGGACAAAGACCTGTCCTTGAATATTGATCCCTCAGCTCAGCTGAGGCAGAGTCTTCTCTCTGCTACTGTTCACTATTAACAAATATTTAAATAATAATTACTATAATTACAGGAATTTGACAGACAACTGCAGGCTCCCCTTAGGCAGGCGTTGACTTTTCTGCTGGAGGGCCCGTTGCTCAACTGGGTCATAGAATCCAAATCAGATTTGTTAACTGCATCCAGTAATTACTAGTATTTGTTTAGATGTACATCCTTCCGAGCAGCATATAAAATGACTGAGAAATAAAACTGCTTATTAACAGATTCAAAAGCCAAGTGTCCCTGCAGCGCATGTGAAAATGAATTTATCTCCTGTACAGCATAAGAGGGTAGGAAAGAGCCAGAAAGCAGCACCTCAAATAACCCCGCAAGTTTAAGCGAATGGTATGATGGATGTGAGGCACGTACAGGAAACGCTGCGATTTTCATTCACCTGGCAAGCAGGACTTCTGCAGTGACATTAGGCGATTACACAAGGCACAGCAATGTTCCCTTCAGTCACGCATTCTGCAAGGGAAGCAGCCCTTCCCTCCTGGCTTTTCTGTAGCTCTTCGGCTCAGAAAGCACAAAACGGCAACAATTGTTAAAGAAAGACACGTGGTGCTCATACAGGCAGGAAGCTTTCCATGGCAGCCTCCTTTCAATGCCAGAACCACCACGTCGTGCACCAAAACCAGAGCTCAAGATCACAAGTCTACACAGACACCCCATCAGCAGCCCAGCACATCCACAACAAGCAGGGATTAAAGACACAAATATTGATTTAGAGCCAATGCAGATGCGAAGGAAGCATGCAACAGCCAACGCTGACTCAGACTTCAATTAATACAACGCAAACACTGTGGGCTCCGTTCAGCACGGTGCTGAGAGGTGGCAACTGTCTGTCTCCCAAGGACTACAGGGGTTTGGAGCTTCTCAACAGCAACACACTGCAGGTACACGTCTCTTGAACTCACGTCAAAAGGGAATGGCAATAAAAACACGGGACTAGCAAGGAAAACAACTCCAATAACCTTGGAGAGGCAGAAAATAAATCATTTCTAGGTGCTGAAAATAATAGCAAACAGGATTAACACGAGGGGTTTTTTTTTATTTTTTCTCGTGGCCCGCCATAGAGATTCAGGACTAAGTATGGATTATGGGATTTTCACATGGTGAAAAATTTTGCTATGTCCCAAAGGAATATTTGTACTGAGAGGGAGTCTGGATGAGGACATTAATTATTCACAACTGAAAAATCAACAAATGGCTTAAATATTGCAATATGTTGGCTCAAATGATTCGGCAAACACACTCCTAAAGACCTTTCCAATTAAATAATTACTTCAAAACTGTCACAGAATTTTAACTCCTGTTAATTGCATGACACGATTCATATTCACCGCCACACAGGGAAGCTGCCTTCACATCATTCACACACCCGGCCTGTACTGTCCTGTATAAACACAGGCATACTCAGCTGTGACCCATTAGTGCTGATGATGGTTTGTTTGGGGAAAAAACAAAACCAGAAGACCCTGTTGCTCATGCTGAAGTGCTTCAAGACCTGGAGTGCTGAGAGCAGCAAGGCAGCGATTTGCATTTGAGGGGCAAGGAATGGAAAAACCTCTTGGATGCTACAACTTTCTGCAGGGATGCCTTTCTCGATAGTTTCCAAGTCTTTCACAGCTATTTAAAACCTGAACCATCTCCAATATTTGAAAGCAGAGTGGGTGGTATGAATGCAGAGCTAGGGGGGAAAACACAGAGTAATTCCCCAAATGAACACAACTATATAGAAATAAACAAGCTTTTAATTTTATGACCCGCATGCTTACTTTGTTATTTCAGGTGGGTGGTTCAACAACAGTACAAACCTAGCTGTCAATCAAATGGCTTCCTCAGCTGCAACCACACTGTGTCACACCGTGTCAGGCTGTTATGCCCCTCATCATGCAAATCAGCACGTTATTAGAGAAATTACTGTGCTCAGTGGCTGCTTTCTTGTCCAGAAAGGATATCATTATCCTATTTAACTGAAAGGAGGTGACCTGCAACATCTTTCTTCCCAGCTCTGTACTGAGGATGTGCTTTCCACTTCCACTTTCCCTGAAAAAGAGCAGAAGGGGAAGCTCTGCCTGGTTATAAAAGGGGCAGCAAGGAAAAGCCACGTCTGAAGCAGACACAGAAAGTGCATTAGCTAAGATGAGAAAAGGCACGTTCCTCTTCCATCTGCTCACAGCCTCTGCAGAATCAAGATCTTCAAGATTAGGAGACCTGCTCCAATTCCAGTTGATCTCCAGACAGTGCCCTGCAGAACATGTCAGGTGTGCCACTGCAGACAAGGCCAGGAGCCAAGTTGGGAGAGCAGACACAGGACAGTACAACAAGCCTGCACCAAACTCCATGCTGCTCCTGATCATGGGAGCAGCCACGGCCAAGAGTTAGCAGCACTCAGAATTTTACCCAACAGTTAATTCCTTTTGGCAGTGGGAAGTGACATTTCTTTTGTACCCCCTGCTCAGCAGGTCCCATGAGAAAAAGCCCAGTGAGTGCTTACACATGCACTGTAGTAAGAGCCATGGGTGTTTCACACAAACAAACATTGTTAAAAGCAACTCTTTCCCCTGGCTGATGAGCCTCTCTAACAGAATAGATTTTCATCAACATTCTGACTATGAGGAGAACACATTTTCCTATCAAATCCAAACATTTATCATCAAACAGTGCAGCAGCAGTCACTCACTGCTGGATTCAGACAACCTGGGCACGGACTAGTGAGTTATGAGGAATGCTACCATGCAAGCTGGAAAAAGCCACTGCTGAAGACAGGACTGGAAACGGCTGCTTCCACCCAGCCTGGCCCTCCTCAGGCAACAGGAACAAAACCCACTCCTGCACTGTGAACAACAAAGGTTGCACAGAGCACAGCTACCCTGGCTGTCCCACAGGCCCCTTAGGGACAGCCACAGGGCACAAAACCCCTTCCTGAAGAGCAATGAGAAAAATCATTGACTACGACCACGAAGATGCTGCAATAATGCAGTCGGGCTGTGATAGGACTCCAGAAACTGCTCTTCCAATGACATTATCTTTACCCAGGAGCTGAAGATTAGCTAGAAAACTCAGTTCAGCAGTAGTACATGTTATGTCACAGGGGTAAACAAACCATCTCCAAGAAGATGCCCTCATCTCTGAACCTGCAGTTGCTCCCTCTATCACAGGGCCCTCCCTGCTGCTGGCTGCTTCCTCTGCTATCCAAGCCTGTTCCAGACTGGAAAACAGTGCTCTGTAGAATAAGTCCCTGGCAAAAACCACTGACTTGGGATCTAGAACAGAATTCAGCTGAGAAACAAGGAGAACTTGATGACCATTGAGTTCTCCTCTCTGTGTAGAGAGGCCAAAGAGCTATGATCAAACCTTCAACAAAGGAACAAGTCAGAAAGAACTCCAACACTGCAACAACATTGATGAGGCAAGCTGTAGCACTCAAAACAAAGCAGTTATCACGAGGACAAGTATTCCAGGGAAGCAGGGGAGCAGCCAGTCTCACAGCTGGTTTGCTACCAGCTACAACAGCAAGAGCAGGGAGGAGATCCAAAAAAGAACAGGCTCCAGGAATTCAAACTGCTCCAGTAGCAACCCATACTGAAGCAGGCACTGCAGCTCATAGGCTGAGCGCTCGCTAAAGAGTCCTGGAAAGAGAAAATAAAAATGCATCCAATGCCAAAGGCAGCCAGAAATCAGCAGCACGAAGGCAATGTTGTTAGCAAAGTCCCACCACTTTTGAATTTTTAACAACTTTCCTTGCCTCTGGAAGTTGATGGTTGGACTAGATGACCTTGTAGGTCCTTTCCAACCTAATGAATCTATGAATCTATGAATCTAAGTGGGTATGCCAAAAAGCACCTGGCTTCCCAGGAACAACACTAAGCCAATACCACTTTGCCCTTGGAAAATCCCTCCGTGCCTACCTTGGCTTGGACTGCATAAGAGGCCAGCAGGACAGAAGCTTCAGGAGGACAGTAGATCTTCTCATCCAAAATCTGTTTCTTCACCTGCACACAGCAATAAAGGACACATAACACATGTTTAGTGAAGCAGTGCAAAGCATGACTGTCACAGCAGATGGCTGCAGTTTGTTTTAACTAGGGCTGTCAACCACACAGTTAACAACTTTCCTAACACTAGCTCCTATTCAGGCCCAGGAAGTCTCTGGTGTCTGCAAAGGGAAGGGCTCAGGCTTTCACAAACCACCTTTTGCAGACAGGTTTGAGAGAGGAACTAAATTTATACCAGGAAAGTGATGGAGCCTATATCTCACTTTGAAGGGAAAGGGGGGTTGGAGGGGAAGCTTGCATGTAAACGTGGAGATAAAACCTCCTAAGACATCAGCAATAGACTGATGTGACTATATACAGTGCTAAATTAAAAAAAAAAAAAAAAAAGAGTTGTAGCTGAGCCTCTGAGCACACAAAGGCTTTGCTCTGGGACATTCAGACCTCACTATTCACAGGTGCTCACCTGTGCTTGAGGCTAATTCCCTCCAATCCCCACCAGCAGCAAGCAGAGCTGCAGGTCACCTCTGTGGCAGTGCTTTTAGCAGCAGGAAACTCCTGCGCACACTCCCAGGAGAGCCAGGGTACAGTTCCCAAAAGCTACTGCTTTATGTTTCCTGGCTTCAGCACATTAAAAAATTAAACCTGTCACGTTCCATATTTTATGTTCTTGCCCACTTAATTTTTCTGGGAAAAAAAAAAAGTACTGTTTTCCTAAAATGTATTGTCACAGAGATACAGTAATATGTATTTGAATTTATAGCACGTTTTGCATCCTCAAAGTCAGTTACAACATAACCACAGAAGAGATTCCCCTGCATTAAGGCGAACAGGGGAGCTTGCAAGCTTATGTGTGTTCCTGTTTCTTACACACATTACTGGAGCACAGGCTCCTCTCATATCATTAAAATCCTAGCAGAAAAGTCACGGTCTGCATTTATAAAATGCAGCTTTAACTGCTTTTCCCCTCTGATTCTCTTTTTCAAAGCTGCCAAAAGCATTTTTCCTTATCAGGCCTAAAAACCACGGCAAATTGGACATTTAGAAACTGCCCTAAGGAGACACCAGAGCACAAGACAGAATTCGGAAACGAACAGCAATGTTTAAATGCAAAACTCCTTTAGCACTGAAGAACAAAGACGAACTTTGGAACTGGGAGGAGTATCAATGAGCTAGTGAGCTCACTTTTATATCTGCTGTAAAGGGCAGAGTACACTGAAATCTAAACCAATGCAGCCAAATCTAGACTGCCCCTACTTTGGTCCAAAGCTACTTCAACAGCCAAGGAGCAGCTACAACATCCTAATGAGCGCCCAGAGATCTGACCAGGATTATTCTACAGCCTGTAACACTCCTGCCTTCTGCTTCTTTTTATAGTAAATAGTTTCAGAAAATTGAACTTGTCTGAAAGAGAAAGTTGCTGTGATAGAAGTGCTTCATTACCAGTCACACAGCACGGCTACAACAACTGAACTGACTTCTCAGGACACAGTGTTTGGTAGAGTACTTTAAATAAGAAGTTACTGGCGCAGGCAAGACAGTCAGGTTTCCCCTTCTCCTCTGCTACTGCCATCAGCTCATGACAGAGTTGTGCTTCTGGGATTTTCTTCTGCTCCAGTTATCTGAAGGCTGATTTGTGAAGAGGTGAACCTTGCTGTACAGCCCATACACGGAACAGGTTGGCTGCATTCTGCACTTCAGGATGAAATTCCCTTGCTTCCCACAACAACGCTATCACTTATAAAGCCAACTGTCATCTCACAGCACAGTTGATATCTACACCCTGCAGAGAGGCAGACTCCGAGGCTGCGAGTGTCATTCATGCCCACATCTGACAGATTCATTTTCTTTAACTACCACACACTAATATTACAAATCACCTAATCATTCCTGATAGCCAGCTTGCAAGTCTGGGTACCTGGGACTGCTTCATCCATCTCTGACCTATTTTAGGACATTTCTGCAGTCGAAGACAACTGCATTCAGAGGGGTGTGAATGTATCAACAAAGAGCCAAATTTCTCAAACTCTTGCACTTCTGCTAATCCTGGCTCCTTCCTCCCTCGTGTTGGAAAACAGCGTACTTACAAGGCTCCTACCTGCAGGAAGAACAAGTGCTGTGTGATTTCCTGGACCAGCTCCTCCTCTGCGTTCTCGGGATAAAATTTGGCTAGGAAGTGAAAGGTGACAGGTTCCTCTGTTGGCACATCATGATCCAGAACCTGGGGAACAAAAAAGCTGTTAAACTACTCCTCCTAGCTTTTTCAGTGCCCCATCTCTAGAAGCCATTCCTTTGTTAAGATCAGCACAGCTTTTGTCAAGCATCTTAGACACGCAGAAGGGATGAAACAACCTAAGCAGTCAGAAAACAGAGTTAAGAAAACAAACATTCCTGACAATCAAAACTATGCAGAAAAACAAACAGCATGCAGAATGAGACAGCAAAGGTTGATCTGGATCTGCTGTGTACATAATCCCTCTTCCCAAATTCTCTCAACAATGTTAGATGCTGCTACGCCACCACCAAACATTACGGTTGTTTCCCTGCAGTGCCTCTCCCTGCATTTCAGACTTGCTCTCTGACACCTTGCTATTATGCTGGCACTGTCTGGCTCAGATTCATGTTAGCTTAAAACTCTGGCCTGACACCGAGAGACACCGAGACCTCCTTTAGTCACAATTACTGTCTGGTTTTAGTGCAGCATCGTTTGGATGCAAAGAGAGCCACATCCATCACTTCTCTAACCAACTGCTCAGCAACCCAGAGGCTCGCATATCTGGGAAGCATTCCATCCCTTATCTCCATCTCCTTTTCACACCTCAGTTTTATCTCTTCCTTTGCTTTTGCACATCTCAACAGCAACAAAAGAAGCCAAGGTGCAACCTCTCGCTTTCCTGCTACAGTTTGTCATTTAGGGGCACAGAAGAGAGACTAAAAGCTGCCATCACTAGGCTTTGTTTACATTACAGACCTACTGAAGTCCAACATCTCAGGGAATGGAACTAGGTGATCTTAAAGATGTTGGACCCTTCCAACCTAAGCTACTCTACGATTCTACGCACCCTTCTCTGTCACCCTATATGAACTCTCTTGAGAGGTTTGCTTCCAACCTTCTTGTCCATTTTGAGCCAAGCCACTGTGTCCTTGATAGTGTACTGCAGGCCGAAGAACCAGGTTTCTCGGAGTCCTAGTGTCCTGCATACTAGGTCAAACAAGTCCTTGCCTTTCCACTTCACCTGCGGGAAAAGGAACGGGAAGCCATGTTATGAAGATGGACTTGAGGATTTTGTTTCTAGTCAATCAAATCAACTCTTTCTTCCTCCTCACAACATGTTTCTCACAGGGAAACTGGAACATCAGGCCCACCCAAATGACACCATGAGGTCATACTGTTCATTACTCTAGCAACCCACCAACAGTCAGAGGATCTGAAGGGTCCGTTTCAGATCCTTTTGAACCACACACTGTAACAAGTAGCCCATTTTCAGCATGAAAAAAAAAAACAAAAAAAAAACCATTATGTACCACTCTTAATTGCCCTTTGGTAGCTTTAAGGTGCCTACCTACAGCCCCAGGAATCCCTGCCCAACCTCCAGTGTCAGCAGCACTGGCAGATCAGGGCACAACACACTCCTGAAAACCAGAAGTGAGACAACTGGTGCATCCACAGCAACCAGCTCCGTGCAGGCTGACGGGAAGGACAGCTCAGAACTACCACTGAAGTCAGCGGTTCTCTCCGAGCACGTTTTGATCGAGTCAAGCTGTGCTTTATGCTGAAAATGTGACAAAAGCAGCTAGGGAGCAGAGAAAATTGTGCTCAAAGAGCGTGTCCTTCCAACGATCTCGCCGTTGCAACTATGCCATTGCTGAAGTTTGTTCATAAAACCAGAAGATGTTGGGAGGCACAAAGGTGAAGAGAGACATAAAACAGATGAATCTAATGTGCCAGAGCCACTTTGGTCTTCCATCTGCGCGGCGGAAACAATCGCTGGACTGAGACATATGGTCATTACTCCAAAGCCCTAGGGCAAAAGGATCTCGGCACATTCTCTTGTCACTACAACTCAATCTTGGTGCCACCTGGACAGCATCAATATTAATGTTTGGGCACCACACCAGCTGAGCCAGGACGATCACGGCTCCTGCTGTCACCCACTGCCGCCTTGTGGGCAAAGCTGGTGAGGACAGGCCCATTCCCACTGCCGCTTGGATTAAATGAGCACGTCGCTATTTTTGCCCCCTGGCAGGGTACATCGTGCACACCGACATCCCAGAATAGAAGCAAGCCGCCGCTACCCTCCAAAAAGCAGCACCCCAGGGCGGCTCGCCACGGCCTCTCTGCAATTCCTATCAGGCGCAGTCAACACCTCGAGGTCAGAAGCACCAGGAGGAGCGAGTTCTGCAGCGCTGCAATTATGAAACCCTCATTTCACACATGGAGCTAGCCTCCGGTCCCCACGACGGGCTCCGACTTGGCACAGGACGCTTCAGATTGCACAGGTCCTCCTGACTATTATTTTAAGAGGGAGGTTAATTCGAGGTTTCAGACAGAACAGAGCGAGACGCATTTAAGCAGCTATTCCATACCATTTCCATAGGCACATGGAAGCACGCTGCCATCAAAGGGCTATTTCCTAACTGGAATTAAACTGCTTTGCGTAACGCACTGTCACGTGGGATTTTTGTTTTTTAATCTCCGATCCCCTCCTTTAGCAAAGGCCATCCTTCAGCCTATTGCTTCCCAGAGCCTGCACCCCAGCCCGCCCTTTGTGTGCCCCCAGGGATCTCAGCGGGCTGCTGCTGCTCAGCCCAGCTACCCGTGTTACAGCTAGCACTTCACACATCCCTCCTGCAATTTTTGTTTGCTTGCAGGAATGATCTAAGCAGATGTATCTGACATCAGGTTTTACACTGCTGCTGTCACGGTAAGCAGAAACACGTACTGAACACTGCTGCCTGCACGGTGCTGAGGGCTCGGGCCATGACATCGCACATCCTCCCCGACCGCGCTGAATTACCTTCATTAAGTACAGGAATGGAACTGCAGCCGCGTTTATTTCAGCATACACGATTTCCTTCCACACCTCGGTACTTAAAATAATGATCTGCATTCAAGTGGCATCTTCGGACAGCTGAACTCCAACTGTTTTACAGACATGGAAGACCTTAGCTCTGTACCCATATTTGATAGGCCTCGTATCATTAACTGCCACATTTCCTGGCCATAAAACACAACAGAGGCCCCCAGGGATACTGGGAGGTAAAGAGAGCTGATGCCGGGGGCTGAGCAGATGAGCCAGCAATGAGCCTGCAGCCTGGCAGCTCCACATCACACCCTCTGCCAATCACACCACCCTCCTGCTCCACACACCTCAAGTACAAGGACAATTTTGGAAGTCATCGGGAGGTCCTGGAAACAAAACAAACAGGCTTAGAGCAGAACAGTCCCCTCCGTCATACGCTCAAGCAATTGGTATGATGCTAAAACTAAGCTCAGTCTCCAACCAAAAGCTCCATCACAACAGCCCTGCTCCTGCACAGCCAGGCAGCTCTGCGTGACCCGCACGTGTCACCTCTCACACCCGTGACCTTGCATCCTCCCATCAGCTTTGTTTCAGCACAACATGCTACAGGCATTCCACAAGTCTGGGAGGATCACGCGGAAGAACTGCTTTATGAACGCAGCAAGGCCGTTCTTTTGCAGAGCTGGAATTTATGCTCTTTACTAAGTACAGAGTGCTTGCAATTTATCAGCAGAGTGTTTTAAGTAAACAGCACTAAGCACTTACAACCCAGCAGCCGGGTGCTACAACGGAGCACTTCCACTACGGGTTATTGGCATCATCTTTTTCTCCAGCAGAGACGTCGCATTTGGCATCTATTAACAGCGTTTGCATTATTTATTAAACTGCACCAAGAGTAATTTCCAACCGACAGGCAACTGGGCAATTCATTTCAGTACAGACCCTTGCCATCAATTTTCAGAACTGCTCCTCAGCTCCCGAGCCCACCCCCCAGTGGCACGAACAAGCAGCAGGGTTCCCTGATCCCCCCGGCAAGGGCGGACAGTAGGGAGACCAAGAACTAGAGAAAAACACACAACAAGGCATGGGAGGTGCAGGCATCCTGCAGAAGGTATTACAGAGAAAAGCGGTCCCCAAACTCTACTGATGCTTCACTTCCAGTGACGTGCTGCTGAATTTACTCCAGCTGCATGGAAAAGGCAAAAAAGAATGGCTTAAAATCCCCTAGGATCTCACACGAGGAAGGAGAGGAACAAAGATCCCCGTGGGGCAGAACCCAGGTCAAAGCAGCCTCATCTCCCTTCCCTCACACAGAGCAGAAATTCAGCTACAAAAAAAAAAACACAGAACAGTGGCTTTTCACCTCAGCACATCAATTTTATTCAGCGTCACTATTCATTCTGTGCTAGACATGAGACAGGAGCCCAGGGTCCCTGTTCTGACAACTCAGCAGTGCACAGAGCAAGCAGAGGAGGGGGCTGAGCCCCAGGAAGCAGCGCTCAAGTTTTACAGAGAGATGTTTCCGCTCAGGGGACCCTGCGGAAGGAGCAAGCTTCTAGCAGAAGCAGCAGCTCTGCCCTGAAACAGGGGGGGAATATCATAGAATGGAGCCCCACTAGGCACCAGAGCACACAGGCAGCCCAGAGCTGCCCTCATCCACCAGGAGGTGACCAGACAGAACCCTGCAGCAGCTGACATCTCAAAGCAGGGTAACTCTGAGGCTGTGTGTTTCTCCTGGACCTTAAAAATGGTAACAGGAGTGCCCCAGACAACCATTTATTTGGATTTAATACCCATTTGGAACAAGCAGGGAACCAAATATTCAATATTCCTCCATTTCTTTAAATAAACAGATGTCAAATACTTTCAATTGCCACTTACTGAGCCACAAGACAGGGTCGTAAAAGTTATTTTTATTTACTAATGTTACACGACAACTCGATAATGAGCTTTTAATTAAAATCTATTTCTGCTAACCACCGAGGAGGCCAAAAACCCACCCAGGCATAACAACACAGATGGCGTGGCCAAGCACAGCGTTTGCTGTCTGCCCAAGACAGAGCCCGGTGCAGGGGAAAAACGGCTGCTGCAGCTCTTCCAGCTGGCAAGGGAGGGGAAAACAACCAACAGCACCCAGAGCATCAGCTCAGCCCAAGGCTGAGGGAGTGAGGACTGATGGAGTTCTTGAACCGATGGTGGGAGGAATTGGACAACACGCAGCTCGAGAGAACAGGCTGAGAAGAGGTTGCAGTGGGACACGGGATCGGAGAGCATTTCAGATGCAGGGTGCAATCAGAAAGAAGTCAAGGAGGATCTGCACTCATAATGTGTCTCATGTGACTTGCACACAGATTAAGATAGGAAATGCAGAACAGAGACAAGACAGCTCTGAGGAATTTCCAAGTGACACAGCTATAAATCAGCAGAATTGCTGCTTCTGCCATAAACCCCTCCAAGATTCAAGTCAAATGGGAAAGCAGATTCTACCTGCCACTTCTCATATTACAAAAGGGATTGGGAGCCACCAAGCAGCAAAAACGTGTGAGCATTCACAGAGAACAGACACAGGACGAGGGCAGATGGGTGCACAAAGGAACCAGAACATTGACTTGACAGCTGGCATCCCAGTAATTTACTTAAGATCATTTCGTAGCTGAGAAGGATAATTTCCCTCAGCTTTGCTGTTACTGCTCCCAGATTCATCTTTTCCAGCAAGCTTCCTGCCTGCTTGCAGAAGCTTAGCAGCATCAAGAGGTCACTGCCACTACTTGCACCACCACGGAGCTGGTGAACATTTACCAAGGGATGAAGAAACCCGTGTAAAACCTCTCACAAGAATTTTGCAAAGCAGACAGAAACTTCATCCCTTGCTTCTTCCTCCTGCCTTTTTTATTCGTGTGCAGTGACTGGAGATAGCTTAATTCCCTACTCTGACACACAAGCTATTTCCCAAGAACTTATTTGGCCACAGATTTTCCACACCAGACCTTAGTTTGTCCGTGCTCCCAGGGATAAGCTTTTGCAGCAGCTATGTAACCCCCTAAAAACGTTAATAGAGAGACTGATACTTGACTGCATACTGCTAAAATAGAGGGTTTTTTTCTACTTATATACAAACAGAAAAGTTTTACAACCAACCACAGCCAGCTGAGCTGGCCTTGCAGTGAGCTGCAGGGACTGAATGCTCTGCAGAGACTCCTTCCAGCTGAGGTTGTTTTATGGACACAGAGGAACAGCTTAAGCATTCAGGCAGTAACACAGTGCAAGCTCAGACCAAACATCCAACTGCCTCTTCTTACTACTTCAATGCTCGTGCCTTCTCCAGGTTGGATGTTAAGCTTTCCCATTCGTTTCAGGCTGAAAGAGCTGCTGTTGTCCAAGGATTAAGCTGGGAGGCAGCTGCTGCTTGGTCCCATAATGACTCCTACAGGAGCTTCAAGATCACAGGCACTACAGAAAAGGATAAAGGACCTTTCCGAGAAGGTGCTGAAGCTCCAGAGCTGGGGAGCCAGTCACCTAGTTGCCACCACCACAGGAACAAAGCAAAACAAGGACTGGATTCTTCTATCAGCCATGCAGCTTCGTTCTCGGAGAAAAAAAAAGAGATCTGGGACATCAGAGTGCCTCAGACCAACCCGACAGCAACAGCTTCACCACCACTGCAATCCTGCTACAGGAACAGAATGAACCTAGTAATACCGTGGGGTAAAGATATCATGCAAGGAAGTGAATAACCTGATTATCACACAAAAAAGCACCACCGGAAATACCTTTCCTCTGCCATATGCACTAGCCTAATTTGGGTCAAGGCCATAGTCAGGAACTGCAGCAAGTTGCACCGCTAGGATGGGAATTAGAAGAAGTCACTGGCCACTTGGTGTCCTGGCACCGCGATCTGGGCAGCAGCAAAGCAGTACCACAACCACCACACCCTGCCAGTCCCTGCCTTGCATTTAAGCTTCCTGAGTCATTACTCGGGCGGTAGACAGCACACAGTGGTGTTAACTGACCCAGCTTCAGTAGCTGCTCTCCAAGCACAGAAATCTGAGTGCAGGAGGTACGTGGTGGTGCTAAGGAAGATGGGGCAGCCAGCAAGCAGCTTAGCACAGGGATTTCAACAGCTATGCAAATGCCTGTCCTTGCTCAAGATGCTATCAATTAATTAGGCACCATGCTCACACAGCTCTAATGGAGGTAACACAAAAAGGGAGACGTTGACTTTGTGCCTTTAAGATTTCCCTGAACAAATTACAAGCCTTTGAAGTGAGGACCCAACCGTGATGATTAAGCTTCATCGCAGCGTTAGAAAGATTAAGATTTCATTTCTAGGAATTATTTCAGATTTAGTCTCAATTTAGAGACATTACTTGCAGAGTCAACAGATGCAGAGCAGGTTTAATCTCCTACAATACCCAGCTGGGAATTCTTACAGGGCAGACTGAAAAATGAATGAGGAAAAGGTGGCACTGACACAGTCATAGACACATCAGCTTGCTCAGAATAAGAGGGGCAGCCACGACCAGAGGTGGCAGAGGAACCAGGGCTGCACACAGCCTCACGTGCCCTCCTCCAGGTCCAGGTGGGAACGTACAGCCCGAGGGTCTTGTGTCACACCCAGCCAGTTGTTATCAGACCTCACATCGTGCTGACAACACCTCACCACCCTGCGTCACCTCTGTCCTGCGCTGTGCAACTCAGGAAAGCACAGAATGTGCCTCGAGAGCTCTGCAATAAAGTTAAAAAATGAGTCAGAGAGATTAATCCCACATAGAAAGGCTCCTGCAGCAGAGCTTGATCACTGACTCAGATGCGTTCACTGGCACTGTGACCAGCACTGGTCAAGGAAGCCAGCAAAGGAAGCTGGGCTAAAACCAGCAGGGCTCCAGACCACAAGCAGCAGCAGCCTCCCCACAGCACCTCCCAAACTGCTCACCCTGCACACACCCAGCTTCAACAGAAGGAAAAGGGGCACAAGCACACAAAGTGAGGCTGGGAGGTACAGGAGAAGGAACAGAGGTGAGTGGCAGCTTTTCAGGATGGGGCAGGCACTGGTCTCTGTGGATGTGTTTTGAGTACAGTCAGCAAGCAGAGGAACCTTCTCCACAGCTGTCACTACACTGAGGAGGCAGCAACACAGCCAGGGAGCTTGAATAGCCACAAACGATCCATGCAGCAGGTCAGCAGCCCCTAAGCCTGATCCTTCCTTCCCCGCTGTTGGGAGGCTTTTGCACTGGAGGACAGAGCCTGAGCTCCTGCATGTGTCCTCCACACTCCAGCAAGAGATGAGAGGTGTGAGCAGAAGCACACTGCTTGTGAGCCTCTTTCTGAGCTCCCCCAAGGGATGGACAGCCTCTGCTGCAAGGTTTTTGGCTGGGGCCTCCCCAGCAGGCTGCTGAAGGTGCACAAGTTACATGTTCCAACCTGACTGGGAGCACTGTGCTGCCTCTTCATAAATGCCCTAATCCCAGAACAGGACAACAAGTGGCCACAGCGAAAGGAGAGTTACTGGCTTTCATCACCTTATTGTCAGCAGCCTAAGAAAGTGTGAGAGCAGAGCCGGGACAGGCAGGGTAACAGCGAGGAGCAGGAAGTAACAGCAACCCCCTAACCCCTGGGAAAGGCACAGCGTGCCCCAGAGCTGCCAACGCATTTCAGCGGTGAGAAACATTACAAGGACAAATATCCTTCTGCTCACAGGCACCGGAACCTCATCAAGGTTTGGACCAGACCGGCTTTTTCTTTTTAACAGCTTACGCACTAAAGCGGGTAGAAACAGGTTCCAGTCTTCACGCGTCCCATCTCTCCAGAGCGTTTTGTGATCGGAAAACACAGCACCAAGCGAGGCCCCTGGGGCCAGGCTGACACGGCAAGGACGCCTGAGAGGCACAGGGGGCCCAAACCTGACACGAGAGACGCACGCATCAGGACGCGACCTCGGTAACAACGCCGGGCAGAGCTGGCCACGAGGGAACGCCCGCGCCCCCGCGGGTCAGGAGAGCGCGGGGACGAACCCCGCGGGTTTAAGCCCGCGATAACCCACCCCGGGGCTCGGGCTGAGCCCGGCCGCCCCCAGCTAGGCCCAGGCCCCGCGGCGCCGGGGGACGCCCCGCGTGGGCGCAGCGAGGCCCGACGCCCCGTTTCCATGGCGACGGGGCTTAGGCCGCAGCCGTCACCTCGCAGCTGAACTCCATCTCGGCGTCCATGGTGACGATGCGCACCGTGAAGGTCTTGGGCTGCTTCCGCTTGAGCGAGCTGAAGCTCATGCGGGACGCGATGGCCCCGGCCATGGCGCGGGAACGGCTCAGCGCCGGGAGCCGCGCCGCGGGGGCAGCGCCATGGCGGCGGCGGCGGCTCCGGGCCGCGCCGAGCACCGCCCCGCAGCGGCGTGTCGCTATTGGTCCCGAGCTCGGGTCGTCCCGCCCCCCGCCCCGCGGGTCGCGCCGCGCTGAGACCAATCGGAAGCGGAGAGCGCCGCGCAGCGGGCTGCGATAGGGGGAGGGGAAAAGAGGGAGGTGCGGATTGGGCGGAGCTGCCGCTCGTCAAGGGGAGGGAGCGTGGTGGGGGGGGGAGGGGTAGACGAGAGGGCTTCCTGGCCACGCGCTGGAGCGCGGGTGTGGCGCCCCCTCGTGGCGGGAGGAGCGGGCAGCGCGCTGCCGCCGTGACGGGGCGGGGGGGGTCCCGGAGCCGCCCCCATCCCCATCCCGCTGCTGCAGGGCTGTGGTGTGGGGCGCGCTGCCCGGTCCTGGCCCCATCGCACGAGGGGGTCTCACGGCCTCTGCCCCGTAGGGACGCAGTGTGGGGAGAGAAGGACTGGGACAGCGCCGGGATAACGGGAATGGGACCAGTGCTGGGATAATGGGAACAGGCGGTACCAGGATAACGGGCTGGGAGGAGCACTAGGATAACAGCAACAGGACAGTGCCGCGATATCGGGACTGGGACAAGGACCTAGACAGTGGTACAGGACCGGGACTGGGACTGGAATAAGGGGATGGGACTGGGAGCAGTGCTGGGACCAGGGCCAGCACTGGGATAATGGGGTTGGGCTGGGACTGAATAACAGGATGGGACTAGAAGCGAAACCAGCTGCCATAAAAGCACTGCAGCTAAGGACAGGGAGCAGCACTGCATTAATGGAACTGGACAGGCATTAAGACTGGTGCTGGCACTGGGAATGGCACTGGATAATGGGATGGGACGGGGAGCAGAAGCAGCTGCCGAAAAGTGACTAGTGCTAAGGATAGGGAGCAAAACTGGGACAATGGGATGAGCACAGAGCCCAGCACTAGGATAATGGGACTGGGGCCAGCATAGGGATAACGGGACAGGATCAGAACCAGTGCTGTGGGATAAGTGGGATGGACACCGAGACCAGCACTGGGGTAACAGGACAGGAATAAGGACCATCACAGGGATAATGGAATGGGAATGGGTCACAGGGACCAGCATGGGAATAATGGGACTGGAATAAAAGGATCAGGCCCCCAGCCAGGCCCCATCTCAGTGCCACAGTGCCCCCGCACACCACAGAATGGGGCCTCTGTGCCACGGGGCGGGTGAGGGCTGAATGGGACCATTCATGGTGCCTCCCCTCCCCTCCAACCGCCCCCACAGGGACCCTATGGCTGACGGCAACGCTGCAACCCCCTAGAGCCCTGGCAGTAGCACCCAAGTGGGCATGGGGGGCTGGGGTCCAGAGGGGGAGATATGTGGGGTATGGAGGGTCCGAAGGGAGCGACGGGGGATATGGGAGTAAAAGGGAACCAAGGGGACTGGAAGGTAAATGGGGAGGTGGGGGGAGGCATAATGGGTATTGGGGAAATGGGGCTGTACGGGAGGAGCATGGGGATTTATGGGGGGGTATGGAGGAGTCCAGGGGGACCCAAGTTAGTAGAAGGCTTATGGAGGATAAGGGGAGGGGGGGTCAGGGTGCATGGGAAATTAAGGGAGGGTATCTGGGTCACACGGGGGCCTGGGGGGTGGGGGGCATGATGAGCTATGGGAGGATATGGAGGACTGAGTGACTTGGGGGATCTATGGGATGGTATGATTGTATCCAGGGGGCAGTGAGGGCATGGGGATCTATGGGGGAGTATGGGGCAATCCAGGGGAGCCATGGGGAGCTACGGAGAAGACCGAGGGCTGGGGGGGCATGGGGAACTTTGTGGGAGCACAGGGGGGACCAGGGGGCATGAGGGACAAAGGTAAACACAGAAGGGAGTGAAAGGGGACCCGAGGGAGTGGGGACCAGGGAGACAAGGCAAGGGGGTCACAGGGCCCTGAGGGGATCCCTCTGAGCCCCCATCCCTGGTGATCCCCCATGCCCCAGCCCTGCCGTCCTGTGCCGAGGGTCCACACCTTCGGGAAGGGGGAGCAGGCAATGCGGAGAGACCACCGCATCCCCCCCACCATGCGGGGCTGGCTGCACAAGCAGGTGGGACTGGGGAAATGTGGGGTTGTGGGACCAGAGGTAACTCGGGAGGGGGGATCCAGGGGGACTATGGAGTTGGGGGTGCTGGGGGGAGGGTTATGGTGTTTGGGAGATCTGAAGGGTTTGTGGAGGGTCAGTGGGTGCTGGAGGTTAGGGGTAGAGTCTGGGTTTTGGGGATCACTAATGGGGTTATGGAGTTTGAAGAGGTCTGGGGGGTTAGGATGCTGGGGGGTTATGGGTTTTGGAAATGTTCGGGAATGTTGGAGGGGTCTAGCTGGGTTGGAGATCCTGGTGGGTTATAGGATCTAAAGGGTTTGAAGGAGGTCGCAGGGGGCTCTGTTTGTGGTTCTGGCTCAGCCCCCTTTTTACCTCCTCAGGACAGCTCAGGGCTGAGGCTGTGGAAGCGGCGCTGGTTTGTGCTGGTTGATCTCTGCCTCTACTACTACAGGGGTGAGGTGGGGGGGCAGGGGACGGGGTTGTGGCAGGGGCCTCTTAGGGCTCTGTGGAGTGGGGTCTAGGGGAACTCAGGGGATCAGTGGAGCCCCTGCTGTATGACTGGGGCTCTGTAGGGTTTGGAGTGGTCCTTGGAGCTGCCCCCCTGAATCCTCCCCTGCCCCCAGACAGCAGCGAGCAGCAAGTGCGGGGGGGGCTCCCCCTACCTGGCTACAGGATCCGCGTCCTGGCCCCCAACACCGGCAGCCCTCGTTTCCTCTTCATGGTCAGTCCTGGGGGGGAGGAGAGCTCCAAACAAGGGACCCCAACACCTGCCACTCTGCAGCAGAGGTTGGGGCCCCAAAGCCCAGCTCCCCGTGTGGGTCTGGGGGTGCTGTGGCTGGGTGAGGGCCAGGGGGGCCCAGGCCCATTGCTGGCTCGTTGCTCCCCCAGGTTGAGCACCCCGGGATGAGGAGCTATGTGCTGGGAGCTGACAGCCCTGAGGAGATGGGGGCCTGGATGTGCAGCTTGCGGCACTGTGCCTCTCCCCTGGGGGGGTGAGCCCCAAACTCACGGGGGTTTGGGGGTATGGGGGGGTCAGGGGCCACGTGGGGAGGATGGAGAAGGTAAATGGAGGGGATATGGGGGGGCTTGGAGGGGATAATGCTGGGCTGTAGGGGACTCTGGGGGGGTTACAAGGAAGTCGTGGTGGGGGGGGGGCCACGGAGTGTCCCAGGTAGACACCGTGTAGGGGTCGTGGAGGGCAACGGGGGACGTGGAGTAGAGATGAGGAGGTCACAGGATGTCACAGGGCCTATGGAAGCCAAGGGGGGGGCTGTGGGGGGGGCTGTAGGGGGCAAGCAGGAGTTGTGGGTCACAAAGCGAGGGTTACAGAGAACGATGGAGAGAGGTGGGAGTCAGTCTTTAACCCCGCCCCCAGCCCGCGCCCGCCCCGCCCCGCGCTCCCAAGCGTGCCCGCCCCGGATGAAGCCCCGCCCCACGGTCAGCTCCGCCCCTGCGTGGCAGCGACCAATCAGCAGCTGACCCCGCCGGCCGGCGGAGGGCTTAGGGATGCCAAAGAAGGCACCGCAGCCAATCAAGAATCGACTTCTCCAAGCGACCCCTCTGATTGGCTCCTCGCATCTGGAGGCACGGCCTCGCGGGCGGCAGCCAATGAGACCTCGTTGTGGCCGTGGGAACCGGGCACGGCGCGCGGCCGGGCGCTCGAGGACGGGCGAGAAGGCGTGGCCAACGGGACGGCGCGGCAGCCAATCAGAATCACCCTGCTGCACGCCAGCTTCTGAGGGCGGGGCCAGCGCGGCGCCGCGCCCAATAGGGGTGGAGCCTGTGGTGGGCGGGGCTGTGCGTATCCACGCCCCCGGGGACGCCCCGCCCCGGAAAGATGGCGGCGGCGCGGGCCGGAGGCGGTGCGGTGTTGCTGCGGCGGCTGCAAGGCGGCGGCGGCGGCGGCGGCTGCGGGGCCCTCAGCGGGGCGCGGTGAGCGGGGCCCGGCCCCTCCCTGCCCGCCCCGCGGCCCGGACCCCCTCGGGCTCATCATCTCCCCAGGCCCCGTCATTCCCCTCAGCCCCCGTCATGCCCCCGAAGCCCCGTTTCCTTCTCAGGCCCCATCTTTCCCCTCAGGCCCCGAAACCCCAGCCCCGGCTCTGGCCCCATAGCTCCTATCTGCCCCCCAGGCCCCACTTCCGCCCTTCCCCTGCCCTCCCCCCCCCCCCCTCAGCTCCCGTCTCCCCCCTTCAGCTCATCCCCCAGCACCCATCTTCCCCCCCTACAAAGCCCCCAGCTCCCCCAGTCTCTCCCCTCAGCCCCCGTCTCCCCCTCCAGCATCCGTCTCACGCCCTGTGCCCCCATCTCAGCCCTGTCTACCCCAGCCTCAGCCCCCATCTCCCCCTGCCGTGGCTCAGGGCCTGTGTCACCCCATGCCCTCACCAAGCATCCAGGGCCGCTGACCCTGTGCCGTTAATACATTACCAGGCCCCGCTGCTCTGCGGGCAAAGGTCTAACTGAGTGCACTGCCTCTGTGTCATCTCTTGTCACCCCGCGTCCCTGGGCAGGGCCACCCAAGGTTCCCTGAAATGAATGAGACCTCTCCCTGGGGAGCACTGGGTGGGGGGGGGCACGCAGCCCTGGGACTGGGTGGGAATGGGGCAAGGTCCCTCCCCTGCTTTGCATTTCCCCCCCACACCCCGCGTCAGACCGCAGCCATTGTGTCAGACCGCAGCCATTGTGTCCGTCTGTCTCTCCCTCCCTCTGGCCCTACTGCTGGCATGGTCCCTCAGGGCCTACTCACGGGATGCTGAGGGCAGCTGGTTCCGCTCCCTGTTTGTGCACAAGGTGGATCCCCGCAAGGATGCCCACTCCAATCTCCTGTCCAAGAAAGAGACCAGCAGCCTCTACAAGATTCAATGTGAGTGGCACCTCAGGCAGAGGGTGCACACCCCTCCCAGGCCCTCGCACCTTGATAACACAGCCGCTCATCCCACTCCCTGCTGTGACATAGTGTCTTGCCCTCTTTCCCCCACAGTTCACAATGTGAAGCCAGAATGCCTGGATGCCTACAACAGCCTGACGTGAGCTGGGGAACGGCCCAGTGTCCCAGCAGCAGCTGGGGGGGAGTGGTGGGGCAACTGGGGGTGTCGAGAGCATTTTGGAATCCCTTGTGCTGGGCTGAGGGCAAACAAGGATGTTGGGAGCATTCTGGAATCAGAAACTCAGCACTTTTCTTGCTGAGAGGCACAACTGCTGCTTGCCAGCCCCAGCCACCCCCTTTCTCCCATCTTGGCTGGCCCAGGAGAATCCCAGAAACCATCTCCTGTACTCCCTGCAGGGAGGAGGTGCTGCCCAAGCTGCACTCAGATGCCGATTACCCTTGTGACCTGGTTGGGAACTGGAACACGTGGTATGGGGAGCAGGACCAGGCAGGTGAGGGCTACACTCCTGCAGGAACAGACAACCAGACAACCCTGCATGACCGTGACCCCAAGGGGATGTGGTTTGAACCCTGGTCACACGGGAGGGGGGTTCCCTGCTGCCTTCCCCCCCTTCCAGACCTTGCTGTCCCATCCCAGTGCACCTTTGGCGCTTCTCTGGTGGGTACCCGGCCCTCATGGACTGCATGAACAAGCTCAAGCAGAATAAGGTACTGCTCACATCAGTGGCTAAATGGGGTGCTTTGTGGGCTGCCCCCACTCCCATCACCTTGCCTTGAGCCTCGGCTGTCCGCAGGAGTACCTGGATTTCCGCAAGGAGAGGAGCCGCATGCTGCTGTCCCGCAGGAACCAGCTGCTGCTGGAGTTCAGCTTTTGGAACGAGCCCCTGCCCCGCAAGGGCCCCAACATCTATGAGTTGAGGACCTACAAGCTCAAGGTGAGGCATGAGATGTTTCAGTGGGATGCAGGCACCCCAGGCGTGGCACTGGAACCCAGGGTAACCCAGGGGAACCCAGGGCCCTGCTGCACATGCTGGGGTCTGCAAAGCAGCCTGTGGTCCTCTGGGGCCACTCGCTGCGGGTTGACCCTGGGCAGAGGGAGAAGGTGGTGGTTGGGGTGCAGCTGCCTTACACTGTTATTCATTTCCCGTTTGCAGCCAGGGACCATGATCGAGTGGGGCAATAACTGGTGAGTGGCTACTTTATCCAGCTGGTGTTCTGAATGTGGCCAGGTGATGGTGATGCTGGCCCTCAGAGCCACTCCTGCATCCTTGTTCCTGGATGGCGATGAGAGCCTTGGCCGCTCTGAGCGTGGGGACACTAGAGCTGAGCAGCTGAGCAGCAGGGGATGGGGAGAACTCCTTGTGTTTCTCCCCTTTTCGCCAGGGCTCGGGCCATAAAGTACCGCCAGGAGAACCAGGAGGCAGTGGGCGGCTTCTTCTCACAGATTGGGGAGCTGTATGTTGTGCACCACCTCTGGGGTAAGCAGGTTGTCTCACCCAGCCCACCCTGGCAGTGCCTCCACCTCGTGTGTCCCAAACCCCATGGCCTGGGGGCTGCAGGGAGGTTAGGAACGAGGTTTTTCTGCTGCAGCCTACAAGGACCTGCAGTCCCGTGAGGAGACGAGGAACGCAGCGTGGAGGAAGCGGGGCTGGGATGAGAATGTTTACTACACGGGTGAGCACATGGGGGGGAGGTTGTCCCCGTCGGGAGGGCTGCGAGGTGACCCCGCTCCCATTCTGTTTTGCAGTGCCGCTGATTCGGACAATGGAGTCACGGATCATGATCCCCCTGAAGATCTCCCCGCTGCAGTGAGCTGGGACCGCCTGCCCTAGCTCTGCTGGGAAGTGCTGGGGGCATCTTCTCCCATTTTGGGGCATCTTGGGGGAGTGGGGGGGAGGGTGGGGAGGGGGAAAGGTGAGAGCCCAACCCCCTGGGCTCAGCTCCCCCCAGATTTTTGTGACCTCTGGGTGCCGCAATACGCCCCATGTTGTCATTGGCCCTCCGTGCTGGGGGCAAACCTTCCAAAGCCCACCCTCACGAGGCTGGAGGCTGCTCTTAATTACCGCTAACGAGCTGCTCGTCGGGTGCCTGTCCCCGCCGGGCTGTGGGATGTCACCAATTAAATATTTAATTGCCAGCGTCCATGTCTGGAGAGTGGGGGAGCGCTGGGGACATGGGGACCCTCACGCATGAGCGTTCCATAACGCTGAGCCCCTCGGGAGTGCCCCCTCGGTGTCCACGACGCTATGAGGGACCCCGCGCGACCGCCGGAGCGCTCCGTGGCGGCGGCAAAGGCCACGCCCCCTTTTGGCGCAGGCCACGCCCTCTTCGCGGCAGGCCACGCCCAACGCTGCGCCAGTCGGTGTCTTCTGGCCGTGGTCCTCCGAGGGCGGGTTGCCCGGCAGGGGGCGCCTGTCTCCGCTCCTTTCTGCCGCGCGCTTCCCCTCCGCGACGTCACTTCCTGGTGTCGCCGAGGCGGGCGGCGGTGTGTGAGTCCGCCGGGGCCGGACGGCTCGGGGGGTCCTGATCGAGTAGAGCGGGAACGGAGGGGGCTCCTGGCGGCCGGGAGCCGGTGGGCGAGGGGCCGGGACGTGGTGCCCCGGGGGGGTAGCGGGGCTGGAGGCCTCGCCTGGGCCCGGCTGAGGTCTTAACCGCCGGTCCGCAGCCTTCGACCGGCAGCGCCATGTCCTCGGACTCCAGCAAGAAGAGGAAGCCCAAGGTGATCCGCACGGACGGGGGCCCGCAGGAGGGCAAGAGGGGCAAGGCCGATGGCGAGCAGGTAAAGGGTGGCCGGGAGCGCTGCGCTGAACAGTGCTGGGTCGCAGCCGAACCCTGGCACCGCCGGAACTGCCCCTCTGCGTTTGTGACTCCTTGAGGACGCGCAGTGTGCAGGGAGGTAGAGAGCAGAGGGCTGGGTGGGTTCCTCGGTCACCCCAGAGGATCAGAGCATCGGGGCTTGGCCGAAGTTCTGAAGTTCGGTCATCTCCCGGGGCTTACCCTGTGCTTACCCTAGGCACGCTGCAGCAGTACAGGTTGCGGGTGTTGCTTTCAGTTCACCATAACTGCATTAAGATGCCGTCTGTGTTTTCCAGGTGTTTATGTCTTGTATTGGTTACTGAGTGGTCATTCAGTGTATGAAGTCTCAAGATAATGCAGCGAAGAATTGAGCCCCAGTGCCCCTTTTTACGAACGCATAGGAGTGAGCGGTGTGGGTGCTTTTACTCTTTGCAGGATGCTCGGTACTACAGTGAGGAGTGTGAGGTGGATCTCCGGGACCCCATCAAGGACTATGAACTCTACAAAGAGACGTGCCAGGAGCTCCAGAGGCTCATGGCAGAAATCCAGGAGCTGAAGAGCAGAGGCGTCAAGGACAATGTAAGGAGAATCCTGAGTGCTTGGTTTAATGTGTTCTGAAAGGAGCAGAAGCCGTGCTATGTTCTGGGGAAAGTTAAGACAGTGGAACAGCTTGTCTTAAATAAAGTGACGTATGATGTAGCTGAGGCATGTGGTCTTCGACCGAGCAGTCATTGCTCAGAGTTACCGACCTCTGAGGCTCGGCTGGGCTCTGCAGGGAAGTGTGCTGATGAATCAGGGCTCCCAGGGGAGGAACTGAGCACCTGCAGGTACCAGAAAGCCCTCCAGTTGTGTCCAGCAATGTGAGGCTCCCCAGGAGCCCCGCTAACATCAGCACTGCCCCACAGAGGAGTGCAGGGCCCCACTTGTCGCGGGGCTCAAAGCCAGGGCTGCAGCTGGGGCTCTGCGGTGGGTCTGTGGTTCCTCAGACTTTTCCCTCCTGCCTCTCAGGCCTCCGAGATAGATGAGCGGCGCGTTCAGAGCTGTGTGCACTTCATGACCCTGAAGAAGCTCAACCGGCTGGCGCACATTCGGCTGAAGAAGGGCCGAGATCAGACCCACGAGGTACGGAGTGGGCGGTGAGCACAGGACAGAGTTCTGAAGAGCAGAGTTGCTGCAGCTCCTGCTGGTTGTTTGTGTGTGTGTGTGTGTGTGTGTGTGCAGAACCGAACCCCAGCCATGTGGTGTGGTTTCTGTGCTAGAGGTTTGCTGGAAGACTGTGCTGCAGGGAGGCAGAGGCTGTAGTTGCGATGGCTTACGAAAGAGGGCCGTCTTCTCCTGTCGCATGTACTGGTGAATAAGGTGGTCTTGAGCCTGGCGTGCTGCAAGACAGAGAAATACCTGCCAGTCAGGCCCCAAATTCTTACCTGTACTTCTGAAAGAATCTGACCTGTGTGCCTCAGCAGGTCTCCCTTGTTGTTGTCGCAGGCTGTCTTCCTAGAAGGCACTAGGATCAATGTAATGCAAAGAATGTTTGCTTTCCCAGTCCTTGAAAATGTCTTTTCCTTTTCTGAATTTTTGCATTCCCTAAAACCTACCCTCCCTGGATGGTACCAGTGTCCTTGCAGCACTGGGGTCACCAGATGTGCATCCATCTCTTTGTAAGTCCTATCCTGCTGTGGTCACTGGCCATGTCTGTGTTTCAGGCAAAGCAGAAGGTTGATGCCTATCACCTGCAACTCCAGAATTTACTTTACGAGGTGATGCACCTACAGAAAGAGATCACCAAATGCCTGGAGTTCAAGTGAGTGTGGCTGGGGAGGAAAAGGAGTGACCATATGTGTTTGCCACCTTTCCCTGATCCAGCTGTTCCATCTCTGCAGATCGAAGCATGAGGAGATCGAACTGGTGAGCCTGGAGGAGTTTTACAGCGAGGCTCCCACTGACATAAGCCGACCTGACATCACCCTGACTGAACCCCACCAGCAGACCCTTGCCCGCCTGGACTGGGAACTGGAGCAGCGCAAGAGGTGGGTCTGGTTTGTGTCCCCCTTCTCTGAGCTGCAGGACAGTGCTCCCTGCAGACAGCCCAGGCTGCACAGCCCCTTGTCAAAGCAAGCACCAAAGATAAAGGTTTGAACAGCATTTCAAAGTGATCGTTGTGGAGGAAGTGGCAGATCTATTGTGTCACTCTGTCCCTGTTACAAGACTCACTCCTTGGGTTATGACAACAAAGGTATTTTAGCCGTCCCAATAAATCACACGTGCTCACTCCTTGAGGCAGTGTCCATCAGTGCTGGCTCCTAGGCACCAATAGGAGAAAAATAATTTCATAGCTTGCTTCTGGTGTGACCGGTGTGTCTGCTCAGGGGCCGTTGCAGCAGGGAATGAGGCCTCTGTCCAGCGTGGCAGTGATATTTAAGGACGGGCAGTTAAGCACTTCCATCCAGAACCTTGTTCTGCAAGACATGCCATGTAGGGCAGAGCTATAGCTGGTTTGTCTGCTGTGCTGTGGTGCATGCAGTGATTTCAGGTGGCTTGGTTTGTCCTCTTGTGGCACCATCCTAGTGCAGGATTTGACCCCCAGGGTCCCTCAGCTGACTCAGGGCCAGGCAAGGAGATTCGCCCCTTGTGAAAAACAGTCAAATCGTAATTCTTTGTAACAACCAGATGATTTTTCAGAAAGATCTGTCTAAACTGCCTGTAGGTGAGCATCACAGCTCAGAATAGCAGACTAATAAGAGGTGCTGCAGAAGCTTGCAGGGGACTGCTCAACTTGGAGGTTTCTTTTAAGATTCTCCTTAGCACTGCTTGATTGTTGCAAGCTGTGTAAAAGATGAAGAACTCGACTGAGCGTGCCCCATGGTTGCACAGTAAAGTATTGGGAAACTCTGTAATTCCCAGTCCTCATCCCACAGTGTTTTGGAGCACTATCTTTCATCATTGTGGTGGGAAATAAGTAGTCACTTCAGCTGCTCCAGCAGTGCAGCGGGCACTTTGCAATGCTCCTAGGGCTGTTGGTATCCCTCCGCAATGGTCACATTGATGTTCCCAAATGTACCACCATGGGGTGTGTTGGATTTGCACTGGACTCTGTTCCAGAAGTTGCCTGGTGAGTGGTGTGACAGGGCTTTGCTCCTCTCACTGGCTCCACCATAGGGAGTTCAGCAGTGATGTCTGAAAGCTGCACTTCAGACCTGCTTTGTGAAGGAAGCTACTGGGCTGTGCTGAGCCAACACAACATTATCTGCATTGTATTCTCATGCTGTGAGGAGCAGGGACTGGAGAGGAGAGTGCACAAGCTCTCCAAGCCAGAGAGACACACCTCTCTTGTGTCAGGTGCTTCCCAGGCAGCGTGCCTGCAGGCTCAGCTGTGTGCAGCGCTCTGCTATGTGAGAGGTGGCAGTGAAAAGAAGTGAGGAGGCTGTGTGTGTTTTCCCTCAACAGAAGTGTAACCAGAGCTCGGAGGGTCATGGTGAATTTCCATTTTCCTTGTCTTTCTAGCCAGTTAAGGGGGAACTCTTGTTAGCATGCTAAAGCTTCGACTCAGGAGTTTATTTTAGTTGTAGCTGAAGTGACACAAAGTGAAGAAGCCTTCTTTGCAGCTTAGCAGGGTCTGGAGGATCCCACTTGCATCCTGTCAGCTGAGCTGCTTTGGGAGCAGATCTGCTGAGGGAAGCTCTGGCTGCTGCCCTTCCCCCGAGTACAACACAAAACTAAGCTTCCGCTTCCTCTGCATGCTTGTTTAGAGTTCTCAACAGCCTCTACTTGTCCTTGGCATTGAGAGCTCTTCATGAGTTGCTGTGTCAGCCCTGAGTTCCTGCAGGATCTTCTGTTAGGTCAGGAGAGCTGAGGCCGATGGCCCAGGCTGGCCCTGGCAGGCTGTGGCACTGTGCTGTGTGCTGCTAACCCAATTCCCACCCTTAGGCTGGCAGAGAGGTACAAGGAATGCCAGACCATCAAGGAGAAGATCCTGAAGGAGATTGAAGTGAAAAAGGAGTATCTGAGCAGCCTTCAGCCTCGCCTCAACAGCATTATGCAGGTACTTGCTGAGCCCTGCAGGAAAGGGGAAGGCCTCTGGGATGGAGTTGGTGTGCCCCAGGAGTTGTGTTAGGTAGGGACAGTGCCTGGAGCCCTTTCCTTTCCTTTCCTGTCAGCAAGGCTTGAGTCCCGTGCTGGAAGTGTCAGATCCCAGCAGAGCGAGCAGAAGTGTCAGAGCTGCTCCCTGCCTTGTTGGGTTTCCTCCAGAGCCTCCTTGTTTATGCGGCAATTCCTGCAGAACTGCAGATGGAGAATTCATTAAATGGGCCTTTCCCCAGAGAGCAGTACGCAGTTCCAGCCCCTTGTGATCACCTCGGGAGGAAAGAGCAGGAGAAGGAACTGGGTTATTTTCAAACCCAGAAGTTCTCCAGCAGTGAGCTGCCAGCCCTGCTGTGGGCATCCCCTGCATTTCACACTGCACTGCAGCTGCTCGGCCGCTTCTGATCTCCCACTTACCTTGGGGTGGGAAGGCTGACCTGGGGGATGTGGGAATCTGTCCCTAGTCCTGAAGGTTGTCCCTGCTGTTCCTCCAGGCCTCCCTCCCTGTCCAGGAGTACCTCTTCATGCCTTTTGACCAGGCACACAAGCAGTACGAGACAGCACGACACCTGCCACCACCACTCTATGTTCTTTTTGTTCAAGCCAGTGCCTATGGTCAGGCCTGTGGTAAGCAAAGGGGTCCTCAGGAATGCTGGGGTGGGTACACTCCCCTCGTGGGCCAGATTTCACGCTGTCTGCAGAAAGCACTACCCTGGGGAGAATTGGTTGGCGTGGTCCATCCTGTCTGCTCTGCAGCTGCGTTCTGCTGAGCCCAGGGCAGCAAGGTGGCAGCAGGGCCAGCACACTGAGGCAGCAGCATTTGAAACCTTGTTTGCTCAGCTTCCTTTGCTGGAAGAACTGCTTGGAAAGCAGAGGCAGTGGGCCTCAGCTTACCTGAAAGGGTCTATCCTCGTGGCCAGCTTTGTGTTTTGAGTTCTTTTGGAGGTGCTTTGTGCAGCCAGCTCCTCTCTCAGTCAGGGTTTCCCAGCAGGGCTCAGGGTCCCTCTGATTGTCTGTATCTCCAGGGTTGTGTGAGAGCTGCAGTCTCACTGCTCAGCAAGAGTGGGGTTTCTTGCCCTAAACAGGGCCGTGTGTGTGAGTACCTGCAACTGACAGCTCCTTTCTAGATGGACTCCAGCCCTGCTTGGTTCTTGATAAAAATTTGGTTGTTATAGCTTCTAGCAGCAGTCCTCAGAACCTGGTGTTTTGCCTCCTAAGACCCCATCCTAGCAGGAGGTCCAGCCCCATGGTAGCTGGATTGACAGCTACCTCTTCCTGCTGACTGCTCATTAGAGCTTTATGGGACTCTGCCTGGTGCAGACATGGAGCAGAAGCTTTTTGGGGCAGGGCTGCAGCCTGACTTTTTTTTTTAGTAAATGCCATATGGGAATGTGCTTTTGGGGTTGCAGCCCACCAAGCTCCAGCCTTGGCAGCTTGCACCGTAGCTTTTATCATCTTTCCCACACCAAAGTGGGATTCATGGCTCTGTTTTCATGTCTCTTCCATAGATAAGAAGCTTGTTGTGGCCATTGAAGGCAGTGTAGAGGAAGCCAAAGCCCTGTACAAGCCACCTGAGGACTCACAGGGTAAGTGGGGTAGTGTTGCTGTGGTCAGAGCAGTTGTGTTCTGGGATGGATGCTGACATGAAGATGGCAGCTGATCACCCTCATCTCTAAATGTTTCCTGAGAGGTGTTCGTGGATGGCATTTGGGAGAGCTGTGGTCTCAGAGAGAGGGCTGGGTGGTCCTGCTGGGTTTGGGGAAGCCCCCTTGGCGTGGCACTTGCTTACACTTCTCTCTTTGTGTAGATGATGAGAGCGATTCTGACATGGAGGAGGAGCAGACCACGGTAAGGGATAACACTCTCCTCTTCTGATGCCACTCCCAACACAGTGTGGTGTGGGCAAATCCATTTGCACCTGCAAACTGGAAGGTGCTGGGGCTGCTGGGCCTGAATAGGTCTATACACTCATCTCTGGACACTGGCAGTGTGTGTGGAACTGTGTCGGCATCAAATATGGCTGTGTCCAGAGAAGAGGAAGAACTGGCCTCAGCAGAGCAGCTGGGCACCCTGTTTGTATTGACAGGGTTGGCTGCATTTTCAGTTTCTGTTCTGAACACAGTAGAGCTGGAGTACAAACCTGCCATGCTCACATCCCATCCGCAGCAGTGTCTGCCCTGCAGCTCCTGCTGGAGCTGCTCCACTTTGTATAAATAGTCTCCAGACAGGGCGATTGGAGTCCAGCAGGGAGAGACTGGGGCTCAGGGTGCTGGGCAGGGAAGGAAAGGGCAGCAAAAGAGGGGGAGAGGCTGAGGGCTCCCGAGGAGCACTGGTCCAGGGCTGACAGCTCCGTTCTGCTCCCCCCAGAAGCGACGCAGGCCTACACTGGGTGTGCAGCTGGATGACAAGCGCAAGGAGATGCTCAAGCGACACCCACTGTCTGTCACCATTGACCTGAAGTGCAAAGGTAAGCTGGTGCTGATGGCCCTGGGTGCAGAGGGGTGTGAGAGCAGGTCAGGGAGCAACCTGGCCACAGCTCAGTGCTTGGACTGTGAAGGGTCCTGACAGAGCTGCAGAGAGCAGTGTAGGGAGGATGTTCCCCTGTCCCCACTGCCCAGGGATGCATGTGACCTTCCAGGAAGGCTGAACAAGGGGGTCTGGCAGCTCTGCCAGAGGCTCCAGCTTGCTGCTACCTCCGTGCACTTTTCCAGCCTGCACCTTGCTTTAAAGCCTCAATCCTTCACTTAAGAGCTTTTCTCTTTTGTGGTGGGGAGTTGGACCTGGCAGTGCCTGATGGTGAGGTTAAAGTGCATGGGTTACATTGCATCTCTGCCTATTCCTTGCTGTGCTAGCAGGGGCAGCAGAAGTGTGTCCTCTTCTGCAGAAAGCTCTGAGTACTGAGTGCTCCAAGCCCATAAACATAAAGCAATATTTCTCTTTCTTTGCTGGCAGATGAAAATGTACTTCACCTGACCTTCTACTACTTGATGAACCTCAACATCATGACGGTGAAGACCAAGGTGACCACTGCTGTTGAGCTGACGACTGCCATCAGTGCTGGGTGAGGAGAGCCCTGAGCTGTGTGTGGGTCCTGTGCTGAGCCCAGAGCTTGTCACAGTCACCCTGCCCTGATGTCCTGCTCACCTCTGTTCAGCATCCCATAAGCAGAATGATGCAGCACTGCAGTATGTGGTGGCAGTGTTCCTGTGCTGAGTTGCAGGCGAGCAGCCCTCCATGCCCTTCCCAGTTCTGTGAGTGCTGTGAGTTAGGTTTTATCTTCTGTCCCTCACTGCCACTTAAATGAGGCATCATAGATAACTTTGTGCAGAGTTGTAGTGTCCAGGCACTGCGCTGGTTTTTCCTTTAATGGTAAGGAGGCCCTACAGAACCTCTGCACCTCTGTGTGAGGAGTGCTTTCACCTTGCAGATCTCCCCTGCCCTGGCAGTGTCCTGTCTGACAGCAGTGTGTCCTTTCTGGGAGCCCTGCCAAGCTGCTGCAGCTGCAAGCATCCTCCTCCTCTTCATCTGCTACATCCCCAATGCCAAAACCAGGGTCAGGGCAGTTTGGCAACCTCTTGTGGGGGGAGCTGGAGGGGGAACCTCTTTTGCTTGTTGCCTTTGGTTGCCATCATGCAGCCAAACTGCCTCCCTCCCTCCTACAGCTGGCAGCTACTTTCACCTGCTTGCTCCGCGGGTCACCTTGCTCTGAGTTACCAGCAATGCAGCTGCCTTTCTGTGTGCTCCCCAGGGATGGCTTGAGCCTTGATCTGTGTGAGGACTGGCTGAAATGGCAGCTCTGGGAGCCTGCCCAGGGAGCTCAGATCAGCTGCAAGCTCTCCCAGGCCGGGAGGTGGCTGAGGAAGAGGGAGGCAGGAGGGGCTGGCCTGGGATTCCCATCAGCAGGTGCTGCCTCCTCGGCTGTTCCCATGAGGCCTTCCAATCCTCCTGGGTTCTTTTTCCCTGTAGGTACCCAAACCCCTCTATGACAGGCAGATGTGTGTCCTTCCTGCCGAGGTAAATCATGTAGAGGAGTCCCCCTAGCCTCACTCACCCTGGGTGAGACCCCTGCAGGCAGGGCCCTTAATTAGGGGAAACTGCAGTAGCAGGGATGTCTCTCATTGAGTTGTCTTCTCCTCTGTAGTCCTTTGTGCTTTCTAGGGCTTGTGAGTGTGGTCAGATGTGAAGAAATGTATTCTTTTTAGCAGAGGGATTTTACTTTCGCATGTTGGCTGGCAAACGGCCACCAGACCGTGCCCTGCATATGCTAGGGATTGGTGTTCGTTCACACCCAGATTGTCATCAGTAGGTTTCAGAGTTCATGCAGTGTGCCTTTGAGCAGCTCCTGGGAACCCCGGGAGGTGCTACACTGTGATTTGCAGTTTCTTTACAACCAGGGAGGGAACAGATTTTCAAGAGCAGAACTAGGGGAAAGCCGCTGTGGTGGTGAAACCCAACTTTGGGGTCGTCCATCCCCAGTCCCTGAACTTGCAACCTGTAAGCAGGTGCCCCAGAGAGACGTGAGGCCTGGGCTGATGTGTGATTCCTCTCTTCCTTCTCCTGCCAGCGACTTGCTCTCCCCAGACTCCCTCCTGAGCTGCCTGTACCCGGGTGACCATGGGAAGAAAACTCCCAACCCAGCCAACCAGTTCCAGTTCGACAAAGTGGGGTGAGTGGACCGCGTGCAGCCGGTGTCTTGCTAGTTGGCATCAGCTCAGGGTGAAAGAAGACACCTGCTCCTGCACGGGGGAGGAAGTGCTCTGGTGGTGTGACCTTTCCTCTTTGTTCTTGCAGCATCCTGACCTTGAGTGATTATGTGACAGAGCTGGGGCATCCCTATGTGTGGGTGCAGAAGTTGGGTGGCCTGCATTTTCCCAAAGATCATCCTCAGGCATGTCTCACCCCTTCCCTCCCCTCTCCACCGGGGTGCTGGGCTGAGCTGGCAGGGCTCTGGGGAGGCTTTGGGGACACTTGTGTCCCACACCGTTCCCCTGAGTCTCCAGAGCTCCAGCTGCTCCCAAACCATGGAGCACCCTTGGCTCCCAGGCAGGGTGGTGATGCTCCCTCTTCCCACAGCATACGGTCACAGCAGACAACTCTCTGAGTGCAAGCCACATGGAGATGACCATGAAGCTGCTGCGGACGAGGCTGCAGTCCCGCCTGGCTCTCCACAAGCAGTTTGCTTCTCTTGGTGAGTGCCTGGTGGGGGGTGTGCAGCAGCTGGATCTTCTTGGGCAGAAACACTGCCTGACCCGCCGCCTTGAAGGGCTGTTATGGTCTGCGCTGCCGCTGTCCCTCTACTCTGTGGTGTCAGGACTCTGAGATTGCCATGTCTGAGGTGGGAGGAGGTGGCTGTGCCCCTCTCAGTGTCCAGCACCCCTTTGGGGACAGCCATCCTGGCACTGGGAGGTGATACAGGCTGTGGTGTTAGGAAAGCAGCATGCCCAAGCTGCCCCTTGAGCAGACCAGGCACGTGCTGCAAGGCTATGAGTGCCAGCAGGATTGCATCTGAGGCCACTGCTGCTTTCCGGATGCCTGGTATAGTTCTCAGAAGGATAAAGAACATCCCCACGTCTCAGTACTGCTGTCACCTGCAGGGCAGGCAAGGAGCTCATCCCCAGCCTGGCCCTGCTCAGCCTTGTGCTTGGTTCCAGAGCATGGCGTGGTGCCAGTGTCCAGTGAGTGCCAGCATCTCTTCCCTACCAAGATCGTCTCTCGCCTGGTGAAGTGGGCTGCCATCCCCTTCGAAGATTACGCGGTGGGTGCTGAGTGTGAGGCCGTATCCCCTCCAGCTCCCGTGCTGCGGCTCGGAGCCAGCAGCTGCTCACTCCCTGTTATCTCCCCTTGCAGGAACTGCCCTACACTAAAGACGTGCTGGAGGCTGGGCTGGCCGAAGACACCGACCTCTATTACATGGCCCTGATAGAGCGGGGAACAGGTCGGTGTGTTCCCTTCCCCTGGCAATGGCAAATAGTTACCAGCTGCCTGAATCCCCCGCAGCAGGGAGGCTCCGTGGGCTGTGGGTGATGTTTCTTCCTCGCCTTGCTCAGCCAAGCTCCAGGCTGCTGTGGTCCTGAATCCTGGTTATTCCACACTGCCGCCCATCTTCAGTCTCTGCCTGAACTGGAAAGGAGAGCGAACTGGCAGCAACGACGACAACATTCGGGTAAGTGTTTGGGGCTGCTCCCAGTGCTTCTGTGCCCTTGGTAAGGGGTACACTGGCAGCTGGGAAGAACAGAAAACCCAGTTTGCAACGCATTGATCTCTTTGCATCTGCCAGGCTATGGAGAGTGAAGTCAATGTGTGCTACAAGGAGCTGTGGGGGCCCAAGCCAGGCTACCAGCTCCTCACCAACCAGCTGCAGCGCCTCTGCATGGTGCTGGATGTCTACCTGGAGACAGAGCCCCATGACACCACTGTGGAGGGGCCCAAGGAGTTCCCCCAGGAGAAGATGTGCCTGCGCCTGGTCAGGTGAGAGCTTGGGACTGTGCTGTCCCTGCAGGCAGTGAGTGGAAGGGGCTGAGGATGCTGGCAGGAACACTGCTGGCATTGCTGTCCATGCACCTGGTGACAGACAGGCACCTTTAAGCTTTTCCTTGTGCTGCGTGTGAGGGCCAGCCCTGTGCAGCCGAGCAGCACCCCAGGACCTGTCCTCTTTGGAGACTGTGCTGAGCTTGTGCTGGAATGAGCTTGTACTTTCCAGCACGTTGTGCCTGCTGGGATGGAAGCAGACCCCCGTGGGCCATCCTATTCCTCTCTTCCAGGGGCCCTATGCGTTTGAAGCCGTTCAAGTTTAATTACCCTCAGGGATTCTTCAGCCACCGCTGAGTTCTGCTGGGCCCCCCTGCCTGGGCATTGCTCTGGGACCTAGCCTCATCCTGTCTGCAGAGAGAAGTCTTCCCTTCCCACCATTTTGGTTTCTTTTATGATGTTTTGGGTCTTGTTTGAGGTTTTGTAGCTGAAGGGATTAAATGCTGAATTGGAGGAAACGTGTGTGTGCAGATTGCTGGGGTGTAGGGACCTTGATCTTTGTGGGTCCCTTCCTTTCTGGGCTCTTCTATGCTTCTGTGACCCACGGGGGCTGGAACAAGCCCTGTCCCCCCTGTCTGGAGCCCTGCCTGTCTCCTTTCCTCCCTCCCCCCACAGGTCCTTGGTAACACGGAACTGAGCTGGCTAAAAATAGCCCTTCCTGCACTGCAGCCTCAGCCTGGCAGCTGACTCGGCACAATCCCCAGAGCACAGCGGGAGGTTGGGGCCCTGGGCTGGGCTGTGCCCCCCTCCATCCCTCACAGTTTCCCACTGCGGGTCCTGTCCCACGGCCCTGGTGGCAGAGCTGGGGCTCCATGCCCATCTCCAGGTTGCTATCCCTCCTGCATCTCCACTGGGGGCACTTTGTGCCAAAGCAGCCCCCTGGGGAAGGCTCTCCTGCAGCGAGAGGCACTACAGGCGTGGTGCTGCAGTGCGGGGCTGTGCTGCAGCTCTTGGGCTAATCCAGGCACTGCCACCCCTTGGGGAGCTGTGATTTGGGAGATGCCTTTGTGGAGCACGGTGAGGATGGGCCCTGTTTCCAACCCCTGTGCAGGACATGCAGCCTGTGAGCTTTCCCCGCTGCAGGCAGGGAGGTTAAGGGCTGCCACGTGCTTTGCAAAGCCCCTTGTCACCCTCTGCATGCCCTAGCCCTGCGTGACAGAGCCTAGCAGCCCTGGCACAAGCCTTCCCTGCATCCCTTCACCTCGCCCACGCCAAGCAATGACAGCAAGAGCCAGTGTGTCTCTGTAAGCACTTTATTTGGTTATTGCACATAAGCAATTGACAGTGGACTCAAGTTTCCTAGTGCACTTGGTATGTCCGTGAGCATTCCTGCAGTGCCTAACCTCTTCCCCCAAAGCCAGCTACTGCGGGGTCACCGCCCCGAGGGACACTCGTCACCCCAGCAAGGGAAGGACTCTGGCAGCCAACACACGTCCCAAGCAGCACGAGCTCTGAGTTGCACTTGTCCATCGATTGCACATACAATAAATAAATGCACTTATTGGAGAAGGGCAGTCGGTTCCCCCTGGGGTCTGTTGTCCTCGTTATAATTCAAGTGTTAAATGTGGCGCTCTGCATATATCACATTCTGCTACTGAAGCGATCGGAACATACCACTGGCGTGGGGCAGCGAGGGGCTGTGTCTCTCACAAACATATTGCTAAGGTAAGGCCTGGCTGGGGGACCCGGGCTGGGGACCGTCCCCGTCTCACCCTTCAGAGGGGAGTGGAGCAGCTGCGGCTCCCAGAGGAGCTCCGCTCATTTCTTCCCTGCAGTGGGTGCCGGCTCTGGGGCTTTGCCCTCCTTGCTGGGGGGCTTCTCAGCTTTGGGGGGCTCTTTAATGGCTACGGAGTCATCTTTGGGTTTTGATTTGGGGTCTTCCACCTTTTCCTTCTTTGATTCCTCCACCACTTTCTTTGGTTCCTCCGCCTTTTCCACAGCCTTAGGCTTCTCTGGCTCTTTCGCAGCTGCTTTGCCAGCCTCCTGCTGAGCTTTTGGCTGAGCATCCTTCTCAGCTTTCCCTTCTGCAGCTTTGGAGGCGGTCTTGGTCTCCACCTGTGGGGCCGGAGGCTCTGGCCCAGCAGGCACCTTCTCTTTGGGCTTTTCCTCTGCCTTGGCCGGGGCATCCTTCTTGGGAGCCTCATCCTTCCTGCTCTCTGCTGCAGGCTTTGGGGGAGCCTTCTCCTCCTTGGGCTGCTCTTCCTTTGCAGGGGCTTTCGGCTCCTTTGGAGGGGAGGGAGTGGGCTCCTTGGCTGGGGCTGCTTCCTTCTGCGGGGTCTTGGCTTCCTCCTTCAGTGGAGATTTGGCTTTTTCTGGGGATTTGACAGTTGGGGTCTTGGCCTCCTCCTTTGAGGGAGACACAGGTTTCTCTGGAGATTTGACAGCAGGGGGCTTGACCTCCTCTTTGGAAGGGGGTGTGGGTTTCTCTGGGGACTTGACAGCTGGGCTCTTGGCCTCCTCCTTCAAGGGAGCGGGTGGCTTTTCTGGAGATTTAACAGCTGGAGGCTTGATTTCCTCCTTGGTAGGGGTTGGTGGCTTTTCTGGGGACTTCACAGTTGGGGTCTTGGCCTCCTCTTTTGAGGGCATTGGGGGTTTTTCTGGGGATTTGACAGCTGGGGTCTTGGCTTCCTCTTTAGTGGAGGGTGTGGGTTTCTCTGGGGACTTGACAGCTGGGGACTTAGCTTCCTCTTTTGAGGGGGTTGAGGGCTTTTCTGGGGACTTGACGGGTGGGCTCTTGGCCTCCTCCTTTGAGGGGATTGAGGGCTTTTCTGGGGACTTGACGGGTGGGCTCTTGGCCTCCTCCTTTGAGGGGATTGAGGGCTTTTCTGGGGACTTGACAGCTGGGGACTTGGCCTCCTCCTTTAAGGGAGTTGGTGGCTTTTCTGGGGATTTGACTGCTGGGCTCTTGGCCTCCTCCTTTGAGGGGGTTGAGGGCTTTTCTGGGGATTTGACTGCTGGGCTCTTGGCCTCCTCCTTTGAGGGGGTTGAGGGCTTTTCTGGGGACTTGACAGCTGGGCTCTTGGCCTCCTCCTTTGTAGGGGACTCAAGCTCCTCTGGGGACTTCACAGCTGGGGACTTGGCCTCATCTTTTGCAGGAGACTTGGCTTCTTCTTCACCCTCTGGTTCAGCTTTCTCTTCTTCCTTCTTTTCTTCAGTTTTCTCCTCTTCAGCTTCTTTCTCAGCCTCCTCCTCCTCGGTCACCTCCTCAGTCACTTGAATTTCCTCTGTCTGCTCCTCCACAATCACAGTCTCCTTCTCAGATTTCTCCACCACCTTGATTTTCTCCTCGCTCTTCACCTTGATGTTGGCGGCGATGCTGGGACCCTTGGGGACCACTTCAGGGAATGAGACCATTCCAAAACCGGTCTCGATCCGATACTCCTCTCCTTCCAAGAGCTTTCTGCCAGGAGGAGACAAGAGCGTGGCCATCAGCAGCTGCACCCACACCCTGCAGCAACATTTCCCTCCCTGCTACCTGCATGCCATCTATCCCTCCTGCTCCTATGCCCCATGCAGCCTTCCTCACCCTTCCCCCCACAGTCCCTGTGCAAAGCTTGTTTTGGAGGACAGAAGTGTCTTCTTCTCACTGACAACACTGACAAGGATGCCAGGTGTTAGCGAGGGCCCTCAAGAAATATTCTCAGAGACTCCAGCACTGGGGACTGGCCAAGACACACACACCCATTCCCTTTGCCAACCCCATACCTATAGGCAGCAATTTCGATGTCCAGGGCCATTTTGACGTTGAGCAGATCCTGGTACTCACGGAGCTGAGCTGCCATCTCCCACTTGGTGTTCCTCAGCTCATTGTCGAGCTGCTGGATGGTTTCCTGCAACAGACAGTCACTCAGTGCCATGCAGGGTGCCACGCAGCACCTCAGAGCAGTCCTCTGGCCTCCAGAGGAGGGAATGGGGGAAGTGCTAGGGCTCTTTCAGTTTGTCCTTGAGGGAATCCCTGAGCCTTGCACCACCTCCAAGGAGAGCTGTGGTGCTGCCAGCTGGGCTCTTTCGGGCAGGGGCAACCAGGGGCAATGTTTCTAGGCAGGTTGTTCTGCTCACCACCACAGCCATCAATGCCCCATCCTGAGGCTGATGAGGTAGGAACATCTCCCCAGACACAAGGTTTCAGGCTACAGCCACCACATGGTGCAGAAATCTGAGCTGCTGCGACACAAGACACGGTCCAAACCCCAGCCAATACTCAGTGGTATTTGTGACCAGTGTAGCGGGCAGCAGACACAAGGGATGGTTCCATTGCAGGTGCCCGACAGAGCAGCCTGGATGCTACCTCAGGCTCTGGCTGTCTGAACACCAGGAGCTGGGGAAAGGCTGCTGCAGTCAAAACCCAAACGTATTTGCTGCTAACGTCGGCATATCTGAGGCCACATCCCCAGCGCTGTTCTTCCCTGGCAGCTGGATGCTCCCTCTGCACCGTGACAGCTTTGGGACTCTGCCCACTGTGCCGCACTACCTGGTAGGACAGGACATCTGCATGATGGCGCTCCTCCGAGTCCTGCCTCTGCCTCTCCAGCGACTCCTGTGTCCCTTTGAGGGCTTCGAGCTCGGTGGTCTTGGACTGGAGCTGGCGACGGTACTCGGAGATCTCCTCCTGGGCCACGCGCATGGCGTCCGTGTTCACCTTGGCAACCTCGGAGAGCTTGTCCAGCCTCACTGCAGCAAGGGAAAGGAGGAGCTGCAGGGACGGAGGGAGGCTGCGGTCTCCCCTTTATGGGGGACTGCAAACCCTTTAATACCAGCGCTCCCGCGTGTGCAGAGCCAGCCCTGCGGGGTGTCCGTTCACAGCGACGTGACCCGAGCAGGACGGGCTGGGCTTCGGCCGCGCTGAACCTCCGCTGTCCGCGGTGCTGAACCCGGTGACTGCTCTCGGTGCGCGGGTCCCGGGGAGGCGGCAGCGCGCCCACGTGTGCCGACCCCCGGGATGCCACCCCCTCCCCCCCCCCCCCCCTTTCCTCCCCCGGTACCGTAGTGCCCCTCCCAGGGGATGCGGCACCCTGTCCCCTCGCTGCAATCCCCGCAACGTTCCCGGCCCCGCCCCAGCGGGACTCTCGTGGTATCGGGGGCGATGGGGAAAGCCACCCCGCCGCCCTCCCCCCAAAACTCCCTGCTAGCGGTCGGGGTGGGGTTACCCTCTCGCCCTCCCGCAGTCCCGCGTGCACCCGACCCGACGGATCCCTCCAAGGGGCGATGCGAGAAGGGGCCCCCCTCCCCCCCCCCCCCCTCCTCGGGCGGGGTACCCGCGGACCGTGCAGCGGGCGGGGCCGCTCGCTCACCGCGGAACCACTCCTCGGCCTGCAGCGTGCTCCGCGCCGCCGTGCCCTCCAGCTGCTCCCGCAGATCGCGCAGCGCGGCGGTGACCCCGGGCCGCAGTGAGGCCGGAGGCTCCGCGGGCAGCTCGGCTCGGGCCCCGCGCAGCAGCGCGCCCACCTCGGCCCGGTGCTGCTTCCGCAGCAGCTCCGCTTCCTCCCGCAACGCTCGGGCTCGCTCCGCCAGCGGCCCCCGAGCCCTCTCCTCCTGCGCCGAGCGCTGGGCCAACCCGCGGGCCGCCGCCTCCAGCTCGGCGCGCTGCCGCGCCTCCTCCTCCAGCCTGCCCCGCAGCGCGGCCACGTCCTCGGCCAGGCGGGCTCTCTCCAGCCGCAGCTGCCCCTTCTCGGCCCCCAGGCGCACCAGGGCTCCCCGCATGTCGCGCAGCTCCCGGGCGTACAGCTCGCCCATGGCCGAGCGTCCCGCCTGCTGCTGCCGCAGTGCCGCCGCCTCGGCCGCCAGCGCCCGGTTCTGCTGCTCCAGCGCCCGCACCCGCTCGATGTAACCGGCGAAGCGGTCGTTGAGGGCCTGCAGCAGCTCCTTCTCGTTCCGCGCCCGCGGTTCGCCGTTCAGCGAGTCCAGGCTCTCGGTGGAGGAAGCGGCGGCGCTGCCCCCGCCGCCGCCCCGGGCTCGCCCCGCCGGACCCGGGGGTCCCGGCCACGAGTGGAAGCCGCTGGAGGAGGCGGCGGAGCGCGGCGCGGGGCGAGAGGGCTCCTTGCGGAGCCCCCCCGGGGGGACCAGCAGCGCCTCCAGCATCAGGCTCATGGCGGCCCCCGCCCTCACTGCGGCACCGCTGCCGCCGTCGTCCGCTTTATAGGGACCGTCGGTGCCGCCCCGCCCCGCCGCCGGCACGGGGACTGGGACGGACACCGGCAGCGGCACCGCCCCGAGCCGCCGCCGCAGCCCTGGGGGGGGGGGGGGGGGACGACTCGGGAGACGGCCCTCGAGGTGGGAGTGGGGAGCCCGAGGAGACGACGCGGACCTCACGACGGGGAGTGGGGCCGCCCCGCAAGGGCGCAGGCTCCCACGGGTCCTCATCCACAGCGCGGGTAGGGGTCCAGAGCGCTCTGGTGCTGGAGGATCCGCGCTGCGATGGGGCCGACAGGACCCTGGGCAGTGCTGCGGGGTGTGGGGTGCGATGGGGCCAGGAGCCGGGACGGAAGCCCACGGTGCAGCCAGCGCCCTGCTCCTGCTTGGACCGGGGCAACTGCCACATGGGGCATCCACTGCTGGAGTCCGCACTTGGAGCTGGCATCCATGGAGCACCCAGTGTTGGCACCCACGGGTACCCAGTGCCAGCACCCGATGTCAGCACTCACGAAGCACGCAGTACCCACGGAGCCCCCAGTGCTGGCGCCCACGTGCGCCCAGCCAACACGCACCCTTGAACCTCGGCACCCAGCACCCACGGGGCACCCACTCAGCCATCACGCGTGGACCGCTCTATCCGCGGCCCCGCCGTCCCCTCGGCCAATCAGCACTGTCGGATCGCCCGATCGATGCGGGCTCATGTCCGGCTGGCCAACCAGCGCCCTGCCGGGGGTCCCGGGGGGGCTGGGGGGGGTGGGGGGCTGTGCGGGTGGAGGGACCGCAGCCCCATTGATTGCTGTGGCGGTGGAGGACCGCCCCCTCTGCTGCACGCTGGGATGTGTGGTCCCCGCGTGCCGACCTTGACAGCCCGCTGTCCTCCCTACTCATCCCTTTTTTTTTTGTTGTTGTTGTTCGCCGTTTTTTCCTTTTTTTTTTTTTTTTTTTTCCCCTTCCTTCCACCACTGCATGGTGGCGAGGGTTCGAGCGTTGGCACACGGAGCTGCTGCAGTGCCGGGCAGCGGCGGGATGCAGCCCTGCAGCTCAGCCAAAGCCGCGGGGCGGCTCAGGAGTGGCTGTCACTGCGCTGGGGGGGGGGGATCAGTGGCTTCAGAAGGATGACACAGCGCGTGCCCCTCCGGCACCGCGTCTCTCTGCTCCATGTATCCCGTGCCACGTCCCCCGGCTTTGTCCCCGAGCTCTGTCCCCACCCCGTTTCCCCCACATAGCACTGCCATCCCCTGTTGCCGCTCCTCGCCCCATCCCTTGTCCCACCCTCTGCCCCTTTCCTGTCCTATCCCGTGTCCCCGTGCCCTGTCTCCATCCCCTCTCCCATGCCCTTTCCCATCCCTCGTCCTTTCCCTTGTCCCAGTGCCTCTCCCACCCCTGTCCTCTGTCCCCACCCTCTCCCTCCCCCATCCCATCTCTGTCCCCTGCCCGCGCCCCATCCCCTATCCTGCCCCCATCCTCTGCCCCCATCCCCTGTCCCACCCCACCCCACCCCTTTCTCCCCTCTCCCCACACCACGTCCCCTGCCCCACCCCTATCCCCGGTGCCCTATCCTGTCCCCACTCCTTGTCCCCCACACCCTTTCCCATCCCCACCTCACCCCGCGTCCCCACCCCCATCCTGTCCCTTCTCCCAAACCGCGCCCCTCCCCAGTCCCCACCTGGCTGCACGTCCCGCCCCCATCCCACATCCCCGTCTCCATGTCCGCACGCCCCTCCCCGTGCCCCGCTCCCACCCCGCTCCCTCCCCGTGCCCCGCTCCCTCCCGGTGTCCCGGCTCCATTCCGCCCCCCCCCGCCCCCTTCGCCCCGCCCCCTCCCCGAATCCCCGCCCACCGCCACGCCCCTCCCCCCCTAAGCCACGCCCCGGAACAAGCGCTCCCTCCTCACTTCCGGTGCGGCCGGGGCGGCGGGCGGCGCGGCGGGCAGGTGGGGGCGGGGCGGGGGGAGCGGAGCGCCGCGATCCGAACCGGGAACGGCGGCGGTGGGGGGGGGGGTGAGGAGCGGGGGTGTTTCGGGGGCGGGATGCACGCGTTTGGCTGTCGGTGACACTGCCTCTCCTGGCAGGGAGCGCGGCGGCACCATGACGGACTCCAAGTACTTCACCACCACCAAGAAGGGTGAGGGGGGGCTGCGGTGGGCGGGGGGGGGGTGAAGGGGTGCTGCTCCGGGGGGGTGTGTGTGGGGGGGGGGGGGGGGGGGGGGGGGGGGGGGGAGGGCATGGGCACGGCTCGGTGCTCAGGGAGTGCTGGGACACAGCTCTCACACTGCTTCGGGTTGGGCTCTGCGATCCCGTGAGTGGGGATTTTCCGCCCTGATTTCGTGGCGGTGGGTACTCGGCAGCCCCCAGCCCCGCCGGGGTCCTGCTTAGCACCCCTCTGCTGACCCCGTGCCTTTCCCACAGGGGAGATCTTCGAGCTGAAGGCAGAGCTGAACAGTGACAAGAAGGAGAAGAAGAAGGAGGCGGTGAAGAAGGTGATCGCCTCCATGACTGTCGGCAAGGACGTCAGGTGTGTCCGTCCTCCTGACCCGTGGGCTCAGGAAGGACAAACTCACCCTGGCAGCTCTTTTCTTCCCTTTGTTCTGTGCTTTGCAGCCTCACAAAGCTGCTTTTGCTGTGCTTCAGACCCAGCAAAATGGGCTCCTTGGGCCTGGATGGGAGCCTGCAAACACAAGCTGGTTTTAGGGTCCTTGAGTTAGAGTCGTGGAGTCATCTGGGATGGAAAAAATACCTTCTAGATTGCCAGCTTGATCTAGGGAAGAGGAGGCTCCCAGAAAACCTAATTTCAGCCTCTCAGTACTTAAAAGGAACTTATGAAATGGGTGGAGAGCAACTTTTTACACAGCCTGGTAGTGATAGGAGAAGTGAGAATGATTTTAAACTAAGAGAAGGGAAACATGGGTTAGGTGTTAGGTGGAAGTTCTATGCTCAGAGGGTGCTGAGACCCTGGCCCTGGGTGTCCCACTCCTAGAGGTGCTCAGTGTCCGGCTAAATGGGGTTTGGTGTCTCTCCCAGGACAGAAGGGACACGTGGCAGCATGGCATCGTGCGTGTGTTAACACTCCATCCCAGTCACTTGCCCTCAGATCTGTGATGCTTCACGTTTCAGCGCTCTCTTCCCGGATGTGGTGAACTGCATGCAGACGGACAACCTGGAGCTGAAGAAGCTGGTCTACCTCTACCTGATGAACTACGCCAAGAGCCAGCCCGACATGGCCATCATGGCCGTCAACACCTTTGTGAAGGTGAGGGCCCCCTGCCATCCACAGGGAGGGCAAGCAGGTGCCCAAAGCTCTCCCTCAACACATGAGCGCTCCCCTTGCGTGGGATAAGAGAGCAAATTTGCCACAGTGCAGGTGGAAAATGTTTTTCGGTGGTGGTGGCTCCCGTGTTGGAGATGCCTTCCGTTGAGCTTGCTGCAGAGAAAGCGGTCCTTTTCTTGGGGTCGGGAGCTGGAGAGTGTGTTTCTTGGAAGCCACTGAGTCACCAAATCCTTTCCAGGAAGGTTTGGTGCTTTTGGTGCGTTCCCCAGATTCGGTAGCTGTTCTGGGGGGTGCAGGGTGGGTTGTGTCCCTGGTGTAAGCCAGGCAGACAGCTGGTTCTGGGGCGAGAGCTGTTAGAGAGAGTGTTCAGTGCACTCCAGATCATGGAATGAGACTCCTTCCGTGGGGTGAGCTCTCTTCACTTGAGAGCCAAATGCTAAAACCTCAGGGCTTCAGGAACCTGAAGGAAAATCGAGGTTCTGAAAGTACTGCTGGTGGCTGTGGCTGGAAGGGCTGGAGCTCTCACTGTCCCCTCTGGTGCTGCAGGACTGTGAGGACCCAAACCCACTGATCCGTGCCCTGGCCGTGCGGACCATGGGCTGCATCCGCGTGGACAAAATAACGGAGTACCTCTGTGAGCCCCTGCGCAAGTGCCTGAAGGATGAGGACCCGTATGTGCGCAAGACGGCGGCTGTCTGCGTGGCCAAGCTCCATGACATCAACGCCCAGCTGGTGGAGGACCAGGGCTTCCTGGACACCCTCAAGGACCTCATCTCGGACTCCAACCCCATGGTGATCAGACTTCGCTTTCTTCATCCGGTGCAGCAGATGCTCTCCCTCATTTCTGCATCCCCATATCCTTGCTCCCACGTTCCCCTTCATTTCTTGATGCTTTTTGGTCACTTCTATGGACAGCTGTTCCTGGGGTTGCTCTTCTTGTTCAGTAACTGTCACCCAGCTGCTTTTAGATGTGAGATTTCATTAATTCTCATGTGTTGTTAGCTTCAGTTCCCTATGGGGAGCAGGAAAGGCATCAGACAGGAGCTGCTGGCTGGGAGTGCTGTGACGCTGCGTGTCTGGCGTCTCACGCCAGCTTGGAGTGATGTGATCGTGGCCCTCAGCTCAGATCTGCTGTTTTCCTGCCGAGGGTGGCTGCATGGAGAGACAGGAAGAGCACAGGGCTGTAGGGTTTGCCCACCCAAATTGCTGAGCAGGGTCGGGGGAAGAGTCACAGCGTGGGCGGTGGGGATGTGTGGTGACAGCTCATCTGCACATCAGCTGGTGGGGAGGAGAAGCTGGTGGCCAGATGTCAGAGCGAAGGCCCCACACTGATGATGCAGCTCGTGTGCTTGCAGCAGCTTTCCTCCAGAACCACGACTGCCATCCTGCCATGTTTGCCGCCCCATCACACGTGTCCCATCCCATCTGGCAGGTAGTGGCTAACGCTGTGGCAGCGCTGTCGGAGATCGCTGAGTCGCACCCGAGCAGTAACCTGCTGGACCTCAACCCCCAGTCCATCAACAAGCTGCTCACGGCCCTGAACGAGTGCACTGAATGGGGCCAGATCTTCATCCTGGACTGCCTGGCCAACTACATGCCCAAGGATGACCGGGAGGCCCAGAGGTGAGGGAGGTGGGACAGGGCACAGGGACAGCAGGGTGATGGCTGGACGGGGCTGACGCTGCCTGTTCTCTGAGAAGTGCCTTCGTGCTTCCGTCTGCACTGCTCCCCACCCTTGGCTTCCTGCTGCGAGGGAGGGAACTGCTGACATCAGCATAGCACTGTGCCTGGGAACTCCACAGTCCCTTAGTGAGTGCGGTCCTCATGCTGGCACAAGGAACAGGCTTCTCCAGACATGATCTGAGGGTGCTTCAAGGGAGAGCGGACTGGGCACTGGGGAGATCCAACTGCATGGAGGGCTTTGCTGGGAAATAAAACATTATCAGGAGCCTTTAAGAGATGGTTGCACACCTTTTGGGGGAAGTCTTGCATGCTGACTGCCCAGCTTGCCACAGACTCTGCCAACACCTCGTTCTTTGGTGCTCTCAGTAGGGTGCCTGGCTCTGACTGTTTCCTTTCCCTTCATCCTCAACCCCTGCAGCATCTGTGAGCGGGTGACGCCCCGGCTGTCCCACGCCAACTCTGCGGTGGTGCTCTCGGCGGTGAAGGTGCTGATGAAGTTCATGGAGATGCTGTCCAAGGACCTGGATTACTACGGTACGCTGCTGAAGAAGCTGGCCCCGCCGCTCGTCACCCTGCTGTCTGCTGAGCCCGAGCTGCAGTACGTGGCTCTGCGCAACATCAACCTCATTGTGCAGAAGAGGTGAGCGTCCTCCTGCCTCCGGGTGCTGTGAGCCAGTGTGCTGGGCTTTCTGGTGGCTGTAATGGTGTCCGGGCTTTGATGACACAATCCGGTGCTTGGTCTTTCTCATTGCTGAAATCCAAGGGCTGGGCACAGAGCATCAGCTGAGGCAGCGGGATGGGAATCACTTAATTCGTTGCTTATTTTGGGGAGCAGGGGGTGGAAAGACTAAAAGCTGAGGCATTGGTTTAATCATCTTAGCCTAGTGAGGGATTTTCATGAGCATGGCTTGTTTCTTTGTGGTTGTCCTCATCAGACAGGCGAGTCCTGAAAGTCCTCTTGTCCCGTGGCTGATCTGTTGCTACTATTGGAGGGCAGGAGGTGCCCGAGGCCCCTCCTGTGTGTGCAGGGCAGCAGGGCCAGCTGGAGAGCTGCAGTCAGCTGATCTGTTGCCCCACTGGCATTGCTGTTATTGCCTATTAAAAATAGCAGCAACTTCTGGGAGAAGTGGAAAGTAATTAGCGTCCCTGTGAGCGGGAATGCAGAAAGCAGGTTGACTCCTTGGGGACCTGGCCTGTCCCCTTCCCAGCTTAGAGAGAAAGGTGAGAAAGGTCCAGTCTGGCCCTGGGCTCTGGGCTGGCTTCCCTGCATCCTCAGGATGTCCAGTCCAACCTTGCCGAGGCCAGTGCGCCCTGTTGCTGTGCATCTGGTTGTTGTTTGTGGCAAGGTTGGTCTGTGTTCCCTGTGTGTCAGCAAAAGGGAATCAGGGGCCTGAGTTCTCAGGGGGGAGATCACAGCATCTTGGGCTCCTTAGAATTGAGCAGCCCCCAAACCTGCTTGTGGCCAGGGAGCAGCTTCAAGCTCTGCCAGGTCTCTTAACTGCTGCTTCTCCTTGTCCCTCAGACCCGAAATCCTAAAGCATGAGATGAAGGTGTTCTTTGTCAAGTACAATGACCCCATCTACGTCAAGCTGGAGAAGTTGGACATCATGATCCGCCTGGCTTCCCAGGCCAACATTGCGCAGGTTGGGGTCTGGGTGGGCATGGGGAGGCATGGCTGTCCCTGTCAGAGCATCCTCCCCACCTGCCTCATGCTTCAGTACCACCGGGGCTGTGGCTGCCGAGTTAAAATTTTGATCTGGCTGTAGTTTGGCAGCCAGATGAGATTTGGGGTGTTGTGCTGGGGTGGCATCTGTGGGTCGGTGTCTCTCCCGGCCACCATGTGCTCACCGCTTTGTCCCCACGGCAGGTGCTGGCCGAGCTGAAGGAATATGCCACAGAGGTGGATGTGGACTTTGTCAGGAAGGCAGTCCGAGCCATCGGGCGCTGTGCCATCAAGGTGGAGGTGAGACTGGTGTGGGGAGGGGCAGGGCAGCCTTGTCGTGCCATCCCCACGGGGCATGGTGTTCTGCTGGTGGTCGTTGTTAAGCACGTGTTGCTCTTCAGCCTGTTGTGGATCAGCTGGAGGCTGCTGCATCCCAGGGATGCTCTCCCAGGAGATGGGAACGGGCCAGGGTGTGTTCCATCCCTTTGCCATCTGTTGGAACACATGTAGGATTTGGGGTGTGCAAAGGGGAGACAACACATGTGCACCTCCCTCTTCTGCTCTGGGTTGGGCTAAGGGAGCGTGACAGTGTCGCTGGGTGGGGGTGTGAGGGCATCACTGACTGAGCCCCTCCAACAGCAATCAGCGGAGCGCTGTGTGAGCACCCTGCTGGACCTCATCCAGACCAAGGTCAACTACGTGGTGCAGGAGGCCATCGTCGTCATCAAGGACATCTTCCGCAAGTACCCCAACAAGTACGTGGGGAGAGGGGCAGGCTGGGCTGCCTCCTGTGCTCTCCGTTGCCTGGTGTGAGTGGGGATGGCAATTAGTGAATTAGAAACCTGCATAGATATTTGAGGGTGGGGAGAGAGAGGATGGAGAGCAGCAGACAGGTGAGGCTGGCAAATGAGCTGTGTGTTTTGCTCAGCAAACATCCCTGTGCTGCATCCAGTGTCTTTTGAGTCTGGGTACAGAAGCAGTGGTATGCTCTGTTCTTGGCTTGGTTTCTGTGAAAGTCATTCTGAAGGGAGTCATTTATGGAAATCCTCCCATCTTTCTTCCAGTTACCCAAACTCTCCCAGTGCAGATAATTAAAGACCCTCATGTGTCCTGAAAGCTGTACTGAAGGCAGTATGGGTGCAACTGAGCGTGCATGTGTCAGTGTTTTACGCTTCGTGACCCTCCCAAGAATCAAACAGAACCATTTTTAGATGGTGATGCATTGCTTTATTGCTCCCCTTTGCTTGCTTGAAGCCTTCCACTAGGAAAATAGGAACTTTCTGGGAGCGGTGCTGCTATGGGTGATGAGGTGACATTAGAGTCTGGTCTTTTTGATGATGTGCCCTCGTTCTGACAGGTATGAGAGTGTCATTGCCACCCTGTGCGAGAACCTGGACTCCCTGGATGAGCCTGAGGCACGGGCTGCCATGATCTGGATCGTGGGCGAGTACGCCGAGCGCATTGACAACGCCGACGAGCTGCTGGAGAGCTTCCTGGAGGGCTTCCACGATGAGAGCACGCAGGTGCAGGGGGTGGGGGGTGTGGATGTGGGGCTGCTGCTTATGCCACAGAGGAGCAGCCACCACTGCACGATCCTGGAACCGTCCTCCTGGATGCAAAACATCCTCTGTGAAATGCCACCCAAGCACCTTCCCTTCCTCAGGGCTGGAAGGGATCCGTGCTCGCGTGGTGCTGGCACAGGATCAGCCCTTTTGGAGCTGGAAAAGTCCTGGGCTTGGTCCCAGCTGCTTTAGGCTGCCCTTTAGCTGGGGCTGGTGGTTTCCCCGTGGACCTGCTGTGCAAAATCACATGCCAGCACTGTGCTTGGGGAGAATTCCTGTTCTTCCTCTGTGTCTCTCCCTGATCTCGCTGGTGCCCGCAGGTCCAGCTGCAGCTGCTGACAGCCATCGTGAAGCTCTTCCTGAAGAAGCCCACCGAGACCCAGGAGCTGGTGCAGCAGGTGCTGAGCCTGGCCACGCAGGTGGGTGCCAGCTCCTGTGCCCAGCAAAGCGTCCCACCAACCCTGCTGAAACCTCCCTGAGCAGCAGCAGGTTGTGATGGCACAATGCCTGTGGCGGATAAGAGCCTAAATCAGGGAAGCTTGCTGTTAGAGTCCTGGAGAATGAGGACACCGTGTCCTGTAGGATGTGCAGCTTCCTCATGAAGGCCAGTGGTGGCCATGTAGCAGAGCACAGTTATCCATTTAGCTTGGGAAAGACCTCTAAAGTCATCGAGTCCAGCCACAGTCACAGGATGCAACACAGCTGTAACTTACCCACTCTGACACTGCAGACTTAGATGGGGCCGAGGTGGTTGTGGCTGTGGGATGCTCTACAGCTCCCTCCGCCCCGTGGCTTTGCCACTTACCCTCTGCTTCCCGAAGGACTCCGACAACCCTGACCTGCGGGACCGCGGCTACATCTACTGGCGCCTGCTGTCCACTGACCCCGTGGCAGCCAAGGAGGTGGTGCTGGCAGAGAAGCCACTTATTTCTGAGGAGACAGACCTGATCGAGCCCACGCTGCTGGATGAGCTCATCTGCTACATCGGGACGCTGGCCTCTGTCTATCACAAGCCACCCAGCGCCTTCGTGGAGGGGAGCAGAGGGGTTGTGCACAAGAGCTTGCTGCCACGAACGGGCTCGTGAGTGTCCCCACCAGCTGTAGGGGTGTCCCCGTGGGGTTCTGGGACATCCAGAGCAGGGTGTGTGCAATTGGGGGTGGATGTGGAGCTGGGCTGACTGTCACTGCTGTGCTCACAGCGTGACCCAGTGAATTGGAGGGTCCCCAAGGGGGCGGTCCCCTGTAGGAGCATCTCCAAGCAGGAGCAGTGTGGGGTCCATACTGTCCTGCCAGGGCTGGAGATCTCAGGTGTGAGTAGGCGAATCTGAAAGATAGCATTAAGGAGCCCCACTGGAACGGGGTGTCTCACTGTCAAGTCCAGCTGAGTGCTCCTCAGCTGTGGGGGCTTCAGGACCCACTGGCTTACCTGGACTCTTCCAGCATCTCACACCTCCCCCTTCTTCTTTGCCCCAGGAGCGAGAGTGTCGAGAGCCCTGAGTCAGCACCCTCAGCTGGGCAGGCAGCGGAGCAGCCCGCCGTCATCCCAGCGCAGGGCGACCTGCTGGGGGATCTGCTGAACCTGGACCTGGCCCCCCCCGTCAGCGGGCCCCCCCTGGCCGCCCCTGTGCAGATGGGAGCCGTGGACCTCCTGGGAGGGGGCCTGGATAGCCTGGTGGGTAGCCTTGCTGGGGTTTGGGTGTGGGTGGGAGGGCTCCTGCTTGGAGCTCTCTGTCTGGGGACGTCTGGGCTAATCTGTTCCTTCTGTAGCTTGCGATGGGAGGGGTGCTAATTAGTCTCATCCCTGTCAGATGGCTGGAGCAGGGCTCCCTGGTGCCTTTTCTTCCTATTCCTGCACGCAAGTTCCCTGCAGCCTCTCTGCTGTGGGTGCCCCCACAGACCTGCTGTGCTGCTGTGGTGGGGGCTCTTCTTCTGAGTCCCTGCTCAACCCCAAACAGCTGCATGACTTGGGGACGTGCCCTGCTAACCCCAGAGTGCCCAGACCTGTGGGGAGAGGAGGAGGAGACACGGTGGGACTAATCTGTTCTGTCCTGCCTTTCTTTTCTCTTTCTCTTTTTGTCTCTCTTCTCTCTTGGCTTCTCTCTGCATGTGCCTGGCTCTCCTCTCTGCATTGCCTGCTTCTGCTTGGAGATGGGGGACGAGTCGGAAGGGGTATGGATCAGACCTTTTTTTTTTTTTTTTTTTTTTTGCCCCTACTCCCTGCAGTGCCCATGCCCACTTCCACAGACTCTGTGTCTCTCTGGTGACTGCCGGCCAGCCCCAAAACCACTCAGCCTTCACCTCTCTGGCTCCTGGTGTGCACAGGGGGCTCAGCTGAGGTTTCAGCTCAGCCCTGCTTGGCTAAAACAGAATTACTGTGGTTGGAGTAGATCCTCAAACACCGAACCCAACCATAACTGCATCTACTGAGTCCCACCACTAAACCACATACTCATGGCAAGGAGCACCTGCCCCCCTCCATACCCCAGTAACCCCAAGCCCTTGCTTGTGCCTTTTTGGAAGCACCCTTTGCACCAACAGCAGTCTCTTGTCTCTTGCAGCTGCGCAGTGATGTGGGAGGCAGCCCCGCTGTGAGTGCCCTTGCACCCTTTGCCTCTTCTTCCTCCTCCTCTTCCTCTTCTCCCCTCCTCCTTGCTGCTGTGACCCTGATGCTCTCTCATCTCTCCAGATGGGTGCTGGTGGTGGTGGTGGTGGCTTCGCAGCGCCCGGCCCCGCAGCGCCGGCTGCTATGGGAGCACCCCTCAGCAGTGGCCTGGGGGACCTCTTCGACCTCACCGGGGGAGTGGGCACTCTGTCGGGGTCCTACGTGGCGCCCAAGACGGTGAGTGGGACAGCAGCACTCTGGTGGCACGTTGCTGCTGCCTTGGGCTGAGAGCGGGCACCGAAGCGTTCAGTTTGGGTGAGCCCCTGTGGATTTGGTGTCTCCTCTCAGGTGTGGCTCCCTGCCATGAAGGCCAAGGGGCTGGAGATCTCCGGCACCTTCAGCCGGCAGGTGGGCTCCATCTGCATGGACCTGGTGCTGACCAACAAGGCCCTGCAGGTCATGTCTGACTTTGCAATCCAGTTCAACCGCAACAGGTGAGTTGTCTCCTGGGCTGGTGAGAATGCTGGGTAGCACCTCCTCAGCTCAGAGAAGAGTGAGCAGACAGGGCTGTGGTGACATCTGCCAGGGAACAGCCTCACGTGATGATCCTTCTCTCCCTGATGGCTCCGATGGTGATGGACATCAACCCAAAGCCTCTGAGAAGTTGACTGAGGAGGCTGTTTCCTGGGGCATGGCTGCCTCCCCAGACACAGATGTCTTCTTGTTTGTCATGGTGAACACAGAGGAGCACAAAAAAGATATGCTCCTAATGAGGTGGTACACAAACACTAAAAATGTGTTGAGATCTGGAGGAGAAAGGTGTCTGATGGGGGGGGGGGGGGAAATACCTCTGCTTGCCTCAGCGTTGGCAGGAATGAGTTGGACTCTTTTCATGACTGGAGGAAATAATGGTGCAGGTAGATGAGGTGGTTCCTGGAGGTCCCAGAGCTGGTGGTAGGAATACGGACAGCTGACAGCCCTGACCCAGTGCTGTGTGTCCCCCCAGCTTTGGCCTGGCCCCAGCTGCCCCTCTCCAGGTGCACGCACCCCTTGCTCCCAACCAGTCGGTGGAGATCTCCCTCCCTCTGAACACTGTGGGTTCTGTCATGAAGATGGATCCCCTCAACAACCTGCAGGTGAGAGCACCCACGCTTTCCTGAGGGGCTCACAGTTGGACCCAGGTGTCCCCCCTGCATGCTGATGTCCTTCCTCCCATCCCAGGTTGCGGTGAAGAACAACATTGATGTCTTCTACTTTAGCACTCTCTACCCTCTGCACATCCTCTTTGTGGAGGATGGGAAGATGGGTAAGTTGGAGCATGGGTACGATCCCATTCACTAAAATCCTCCCAACCACATGCTTAGTGTTCGGGTTGGGGCTGGGAGCCCTGGGGAGTGAGAAACCCTGAAGATTCTGGAGTGTGGCTGTGTCAGCATCACCACACTGTGGTGCCCAGGGTGACTTGAGCCACATCCTGACTCTTGCTGCCTTTGGGAACTCTTGCTGTCCAGTCTGGCACTCCCCAGCCTCTTTACCGAGGCAGATGAGCTTGCTGTCTTCAAAACCAAGCAGCTGAGTGAGGCAGATCTCGAGTGACTGCTGGGGGGGGATGCTGTGATGGTGCCTCAACCCCCAGCACGACCACAGCACGGCCCCTGTGTTGGGAGTTGGAAGGGTTGGATCCCACTGTCACCTCAGTACCTTTGCTTTGTTCTGCCTGCAGAGCGGCAGATGTTCCTCGCCACCTGGAAGGACATTCCCAACGAAAATGAGGCCCAGTTCCAGATCAAGGACTGTTCCCTCAATGCAGGTGTGTCCAAACCCTTCACAAGGGTTCTTGGCCAGCCATGTCCTCAGAGCTGGACTCGGTGGCCACTTTCCTCCCGCCCCTGTTAGCCCAACTCAGGCTGTGAGGAGTTTGGAGCTCCCCTCATTCCTGCCCCACGGTAACAGAGACGGTCACAGCATCTTAGGGACTGCTGGCCTCCATGGAGGGATGGTTTGTTGCCCTGTGTTCAGGCAGTGCTGGGCTGAACTAGGACTGGGAAGCCCCAACGTCATCACCTTCACACAGGGCTTGGATCCTTCTGTCCTTTCCCCGAAGCCCCTGCATCTCTCAGCAGGAACATGCTGCTCCAGTTGCAGAAACGTGGACCTCCGAGAGATGTGACAGGGAAAATGGGGCAGAAGCAGGGCTGGGTCCAGCAGGAGCTGGTGCTGAGCTCTTCCTCTGCCCACCCAGATGCTGTCAGCAGCAAGCTCCAAGGCAGCAACATCTTCACCATCGCCAAGAGGAACGTGGAGGGCCAGGACATGCTCTACCAGTCTCTGAAGCTCACCAATGGCATCTGGGTGTTGGCGGAGCTCCGCATCCAGCCCAGCAACCCCAGCTTCACGGTAAGGCCCAGCCCCTGCTGCCTGCCCCTCGGCCTAGCCCTGCGTCCCTTGGTGTGCCCTCTGTGGGGTTGCAGCAGCAGGGAGGCAGCCACCACCTTAGCAGTGTCTCTGAAGGAAGCAGCAAGGTCCTGGCCACCCAAATCTCCCCCCACATAACCCGCGGTGCTGGGGCTCTGTCCCTGTCCCCAACCCCCCTCCTCACAGCCTTTCTCTTTGGGATGGTTGGGATGAGCTCTGGCGCTGACTCATCTCTCTGTGTCTCCCTTGCTGCCCGCCTGCCCACTGCTGCCTGCCCCGCTGTTGCAGGATTTGGAGGTTAGCAGAATGGTTTCTACCCTTGCTTTTGGGCTGTGCCTGGCTGCTTTTCCCTTCCCTGTTGAACTGGTTGGGGTCGGAGCATTTCCATCAGCCCTGCCCCACTGTGGGTCTGCTCTGGATGAGGATAGCTGCAGGTCCTTGTCCTGGGCACACGTGCTCAGCTCTGCCCTGCTGGCCTGCAACTCTAGGAGCCGAGAGCACTGAGACATCAAAAACACAATTTTGGAATGAAGGCAGGCTTAGGAGATGTCTTCGGGGGGAAGTCCCCAGTGGAGTTGCAGGCAGTGGGTGAAAGCCTGAGCCACGATGCACGCCTGCTTCCCTGCACGTGAATGTTGCTGTGGGGCTGGGGAGGGCACTGGGAGTGGCTTGATGTCTCCCCATCCATGTGTTGAGCCCATCCTGTGCCCCGTGGGTGTGTGTGATGATGGGGCACGGCCATGCTGCAGGCCTCAGTGCCACGGTTGGTGTCTCCTCTCTTCCCCAGCTGTCGCTAAAATGCCGGGCACCTGAGGTCTCCCAGTACATCTACCAGGCCTACGATGCCATCCTGAAGAACTGATGGTGGGGCAGGAGCTGCCTGCATGTTTCCTCTCTTTTTTTACCCTGAGCACGGAGCCGTTGCTTCCCAGGAGGGTGGAGGAGGAGGATGGGGGTGTCCCAGCCCCCCTGCCCTATGTTCCAGTCCCTAGGTGAACTGTGCCCTGTCCTCCCTGTTGGCTGTTCCTGGAGGGAGCCCAGCCGTGCCCCCTGCTCCCTCCCCAGCTCTGTTTCCTCCTGTCCCCCCTGGGGGATCTGGATCCATTGCTCCTCGTGCTGGGGGTCCCCTCCCTGGGCTGGCTCAGACCCTGATGGGGGCTGGGTGGGGCCCTGAGAGCTTGGGGTGAGTCACGGGGAAGGTCCCTCCCCATGCGTGATGCTCTCAAGGCCTCAAATTTAAATCTTTACCCATGTGTGCTGTACAAAAAGGGCTTTTCCCTTCCCCTGCAGGGCTCCCTCTCTTTGCAGAGGGGTACCAGCACAGACTTAATCCAAGGCCCCATGGCAGCTCCCTTTCCCCTTCTCACCCAGAGGGGCCCTTCCCCCTTTCCCAGTGGTCACATACGTTGTCCACCCTGCCCCAAAATAAAGCCATCCGTCACTCGTCAATAGAAGCGCCCGGTTCAAGTTTTCAGACCCCATCGTGAAATACCTTATAAATATATAAAATATAAATATATTCTATGTTCACTCGTTTTAAGCCAGCCTGGAATAAAGGTGACATTTGCCCACACAACCGGCAGCATGCCTGGGGCATGAGGGCTGGGCTGGGAAGGAAGGATGATGCTGTGAGCTTCCTCTGGGCTGTGCCCTTGTGATAGCTGAGATAAGTGGCCAAGGACAGCTTGGTGCTGTGCAGGGGGGGTGGGGGAGGTGGTTCTGGGGGGAAAGGGGAGTGGGGTGAGGAGGAAGAGGAGAGGTGGAAATCATAAAGCAGTTCTGCAGCAATGGTGGTGGGGTTCTGGAGGACACAGAGTGCTGGCTCCGCGTCCTTGTGCTGTGGGGCTGGAGGAGGCCCCATCCCTGTGGCTCTCTCCCATCATCCCAAAGTCAGGAATAAACTCCTTAACTCCAATGCAATGCCAGCAAGTAGAGGCTTCCTTTATTTACAGCGCTGGATGTGTGAGGGCATACCTCTACCCTAACCACACATCCCTGGAACAGAAAACCTTCAGCTCATATACATTACATCACATCACAGAATGGTGGAATGGCTTGTGTTGGAAGGGACACGAGGATCACCAAGCTCCAACGCCCGGCCGCAGGCAGGGCCACCAAGCTCCACATCCAGCACTAGCCCAGGCTGCCCAGGGCTCATCCAACCTGGTCCTGAACACCTCCAGGAATTGGGCGTCCGCAGCCTCTCTGGGCAGCTGTGCCAGCACCTCACTGCTCTCTGCTGAGAGCTTCCCCCTGACATCCAACCGACACCTTCCCTCCTCGAGCTTAATTCCCCCTTGTCCTATCACTGTCCACCCTTGTAAAAATATCCGATTCCCCTCCTGTTTATAATCTCCTTTAAATACTGGAAGGCAGCAATGAGATCCCCTCGCAGCCCTCTTCTCCAGGCTGAACAAGCCCAGCTCCCTCAGCCTGTCTTCGTAGGGGAGCTGCTCCAGGCCCCTGATCATTTTGTGGCCCTCCTCCGGACCCTCTCCAACAGCTCCACATCTTCCCTGTACTGGGTGCCCCAGACCTGGACGCAACACTGCAGATGGGGAAAATCCCCTCCCCATCCCTGCTGGGCACCCCTTTACTGATGGAGCCCAGGACACCATCGGCCTTCCCACCGCCATTACATCCCCATCCCTGTGGCTTTCTGCACGGGAACCCCATGGGGAGGGGCCTGGTTCTGCCCTTGAGGGGGGGCACCCCCAGACCTCACAACACACTGGGGCCCACTGAGCTGGGAAGGACCTGGGATAGGACGAGGGGGAAGTGCTCCCAGGCAGCCCTGAGCCGCGGGCACCGCTCAGGGATGCAGGATCCCCAGCAGGGATGTTTCTCAGGGGGCAGGACCGGGCCCTGTGGGCACACAGCAGCAGGTGGGCTCGGATCTGTTGGGTTTTGCTGGCTCTGGGGGCTGCAGGGCAGCCCGTGCTGGGGGAGATGCTGCAGAGGATTGGAGGACGTGAGCTGTGTGTCTCCAGCTGTTGTCAGGTGTGGGGAGATGGGGAGGAGGAGCACTGGAAGCCGAGAGGAGCAGGACGGAGCACGAGGAAAGCGGTGAAGAGCAGAGAAGGAGCAGAGCAGAGCTGCTTGCTCCCAGACCTGTTCCCAATGGCCTGACACAGTTCCTGCCACCACTGCCATCACACCGAGGCCGTCCTCAAGGATATGTCAGCCCCGCCAACCCCACCGTGACAGCATCTATCCCACAGCTGCCCAAGGACCGTCCCTGCCGCCTGCACGTCCCACACTGGGGGGCTGCAGCCACATCACTTGTCCTCCTCCTCCTCACGGCCACGCATCCTCCCGCAGCCCCTCGTCCTCCCGCGGTGCCCGGCCAGGCTCCAGCAGCGAGGCCAGGACGTTGTGCAGTGCCCGCCAGGGCTGGGGGCTGGCAGGGGGCCGGGGTGCAGGGATGCGGGTGGGCTTCCTGCCGGGCTGCACGTCCAGCCGGGGCCGGGCACGGGGCCGCAGGGCGGGGGACGCGGGGACCCCCAGCACCACTGCTGCCTCCGGTCCCTCGTCTTCCACCAGCAGTGCCCACTCAGGGTCGGACTCGGCCCCGGAGGCCGGCACGCAGCTGCTCTCGTCCGAGGAGCTGGAGGGGCGGCCGCAGCGCTCCTGCGGGTGGGGGGCGGCCGGGGGACCCCCATTGCGGCGGCCGTCGTCGGGCAGCGTGCCGTGCTTGTTGCTGAGCACGTTGAGGGAGGACGAGGAGGACGAGGAGGAGCAGTAGGCCGAGTCGGCGGCCGCCCCGCCGCCGGGCTCCAGCACGCCGTGCGCGGGGCGGGCGTGGGGCGACGGCTCGGCGTCCCCCAGCTCCATCAGCCGCGTGTTGGCCAAGAACTCTTCCTCCAGTCGTCCCAGCAGCTGCTGCTCCTGCCCGGGCTCCAAGCGCAGCGGCGCCCGCAGCCTCCGCGCCAGCTCCTCCAGCTCCTCCTGCAAGGCGTCCGCGTCCCCGGCCCCGGCGCCGGGCAGAGAGGAGCGCCGTGTGCCCGGGGCTCCGCCATCGGCGCGCGCCCACGAGTGCTGCCCGTCGCGCCCGCGCCGGATCAGCAGCACGGGCTCAGCGCCGGGCCGGCCCTGGCTGCGGGCACGCGGCGGCCCCGAGCCCGGCCCGTTGGGGACACGGGGGCGGCCGCGCTCCTCCCCGCTCCCCGCGGGGTGCGGGGCCGGGGGGCCGCGGTCTCCCGAGCGGCTGCGGCCGTGCGGAGGGCGGCGGGGGGAGGGGCAGGAGGCGGGCGGCGGGCGGGGGACCCGCGGCGGTCCCGCGGACGAGGCCGACGAAGAGTCGCTGTCCCCGGAATGGCGGCGGGTGCGGGCGGGGTCGCGGGGCCTGGGGCGGGGAGAAGGAGACGGGCAGGGCGCGCCCCGCCCCGCCCCGCCCCGCCCCGCCCGGCCCTGCTCGCACCCCGCGCGGCCGCCAGGGGGCAGCACCGCGCCCGCGCTGCGGCGGCGCGGGAAGCACCGCGCGTGCGCAGTGGCGGCGCGGGAAGCGGCGGGGCGAGGCCGGGGCTGCGTGCGTGGGGGAGGGGAGGGGGGGGGTGGTAGGGGGGGGGGTCTGCTATGGGGACAAGGACTGCCGCGGTTCGCGGGAGCTGACGTGAAGCCCAGGCCTGATGCGGACAGGGGCTGCGTGTGAGGGATGGGGCTGAGCCCTTCCCAGCCTCCAGGGTTTCCCAGCCCGGCCTAGCCTGGCTTCCTTCCCCCGCCACGCAGCAGCGGTCGCTTTGGGAAGCATTGCCATAGCAGCAGGGCGTCCCCATCCTGTCCCGCCGTGCCAGGCCCTGTGTCACAGCCAGGGCCTGCCCTGTGCCCCCCCACCCCGTGTCCTGTCTGACTCACCGGCTCTGTCACAGCGCAGGACAGGAGGTGACAGCGAGACCCCCACCCCCACGGCACCCACAGACAGAGCCCTACCTGAGTGCGCTGCCGGGGCTCCGGGACGGGCTGGCGGGGGCCCGTGGGGGCAGGACGGCTCCAGGCTTCGGGATGCTGCCCCGCTCAGTCCTGCTGCAGCCCACGTCCCCCCATCCCGGCGGCCGTCTGTCCCCTGGGCCGGTCACGTCAGCACGGCGTGGGGTGCTGGGGCTGGGGGCGTGGGGAGCGGGGCTGGGTTTGGGTGGGGAGAAGGCCGCGGTGCGGGCGGGGGGCAGGCGGTGAGCTGCGAGAGAAAGTGACAGCGCGGGGTCAGCGGGGAGCACGGCCCTCCCTGCCCCTCGTGCTGCACGTGGGCCTTCCAGCGGTCAATGCAAGCAGTGTTTTCTCGCTCTCATTTCACTTGAGATCTGTGCCCCGAGCAGCCCAGCCCAACCCACGGGAAAGGAGCCCATGGAGGTACGGGAGCGGTGGAACGCTGCGGGGTCGGACCGACAGCAGGGGACACTCACACAGGGAGGAGCAGCGGCACGGGTCGTGCTTGTCCAGGTAATGTTCCAGTGTGTCCCAGCCGCCGCCGACACGCACCATTACGTGGCTCCTCAGCACCTGGGGACAGCACGGGCAGTCACAACTTCCCAGCCAAAGCAGGCAGGCTCTGGGCAGGTTCAGCGTGCCCACCCCAAGTGGACGGGCCGTTTGGGAGAAGGGAGGGGAAGGATTAAACAGTGTGAATTCGGGTAGGTGATGGGTTTCCCGCTATGTGTGGGATGAGTGTTGCTTACTCCGCCCAGACGCTGGGAACTGCAGGGCTGACCCTGGCCATGACCAGCACTGTTATCTGCAGGGCCGCGCCAGGACACAGCTCCCTGTTCCTCTTCCTGGCGCGATAAATCCCATCCCCTCCCCTCGGGGTCAGGCTGGGGCACCAAGCATTGCAGCACCAAACCCCAGCCCCAGCTCAGCCCCACGTCGGGCCCCCAACACTGCATCCCCAGGCCCCCACCCCCCAGCGGAGAAAGGAGTGGGAGAGGGACATGACAGCTCTTACTCGAACAAAGATCAGTGCGTTGGAGTCTCCCACTTTGTATTTACCCTCTGAGATTTTGACCATGGGGAACTGGGATGGGCACGTACAGCAGCCCAGGATCTCCCGCACCTGCGGGCAGAGATGAGAGCGCAGTCAGCGGTGGGAGCAGAGCCCACAGAGCCTCCCTGGGGAGGGCCCTGGGGGCTTCCCAGGGCTGGGCAATGCAAAGAGCAGTAACAGTGAATTCAAAAAGCACCGCTATCCTCCCGCCCCGCCCAGGCCTGTACCTGGGATCAGTTTTCACATGGGTTCCCAAACCATGAGGTTGGACACAGCTCTGCTCGCCCCACTCCCTGCAGCCCCCCCAGGGACCCCAAAGAGCAGGCACTGAAGCCCCGTGCGTGGCTGGGGACACCCCGGGAACGAAACCCCCCCCTGGGTCGCAGCACCGCAGTGTCCTGGGGCAGGGACCACCCGCGCCTGCACACAGTTACGCGCAGAGAAGGGTTAAGTCTCTTTTCATGGAGGTGCAAGGAGCTGACGTCAGGGATTAGGCAGCGATTGCGTGCCGGGGGATGTGGGCACGCGGCCGCATCCTGCCTGGGCTGGCAGCGTGGGGAAAGAGCAGCTCAGGGGGTGTGTGGGGACGGGGACCCCCAGCACGGCCCCTTCCCCCCGGGGTCATGCCAGGGTTTGGCGCTGGCACGAAGCCGTCCTGAGCCACGGCTGCTGTGCTGCTATGCTGCTGCCCCCGACACCTGCAGTCCAAGCTCCCTGCCTTCCCCAGCTGCGATTTTCTTTCAGCATTCCCTTGTTTTGTTTGCGATCCCTCCTTTCAGGTCATCACTGCACCCTGAGCCCCTCCACCGCAGGGAAACTGAGGCACGGCGGGGGTACACCAGTGGGAGCTGCAGGGCCCGACCCTGTGCTGGGTGACACGGGGACATGCGCTGCCAGCCCTGGGGACCTGTCCCCCGACGCAGCCGGGCCGGATCCAGGCTCCTCCCCGGCTCCAACGCTGCCCATAAAAGCCCATGGAGAGGCATTACGCAGCCCGGAAAAATGTACTTGGGGCTGGCAGCGCCCGGCCGTGGGGAGCGGGGCAGGTGGGATGTGCGTCCCCCCACGTCCCCCTCTGAGCAGCAGGCCGCTGGGCTTAGCCAGCAACTGGGGTTTCAATTAGAAAAGGCTTTGGGATTAGGGGATCAGAGCAGGGCACAGCCCCCCAGCCCCTCCCCAGCCGCGTTAATCCGGCATCCGCCTGGTGCACAGGGCCGGATCCTGCGCCCAGCCCAGTTAATCCCAGCTGAGTGCTGCTCTGGAGGGGACGGTGGCCCTCTGCCTGATGTCCTCTCATGGAGTGAGGGGTGGCAGCCCTATCACGCCATGTCACCCACATCTCCGGGAGGAGGTGGTGGCGGCGGCGATTCCCACATCTCCCTTGTGACTACAGCTCCAAAATAACCCCCCCATGACATCCAGAGGGCACAGAGCCCGGCTGGGCTGCCGAGGTCCTCCCACGGAGCACAGAGAGCCAGGGTGGGTGGATAGAGAGGACCTCCCATGGGCAACAGTGCTCCCAGTTGGGCGCACAGAGGTCCTCCCAGGGGCCATAAAGACATGCGTAGGGTGGATAGAGAGGCCCCCACTGCCCCTACAGCTCCCTGCCCGGTGCACAGAGCCCCACGGGGCAGCTGTGGAGCCCCTCTCCCGCAGAACCCCGCGTGCCCCTCACCAGCTCGTCCAGGTTCCTCAGGTCGCACAGGGAGACGCGCTGTGCCTGCCCGGGGTATGCGTGTGACTCGGGGCGCAGGGCCCGGCCGCCCCGCGGCGCTCCCAGCGCACCGCACGTTTGGTCCCGCAGCTCCTCCTCGATCTCCTCCTCCATCTGGATCAGCATGGGGGCCAGCATGCCGAACTTGGAGCCCCTCCTGGCCACCTCCAGCAGGCAGAGGACCACGTTCTTCTCATTCTTCTTCAGCACCAAGTCGTTGGTCTCGAACATGAGCACATCCTGGATGCCGAGGTCCTGCCGGCACCAGCGGATGAAGTTGGAGACGTTATCGCGGGCGACGAAGGAGCCGGGCGCCACGTTCCTGGCCTGGAAGATGACCTCGTTGCGGGGGACGCGGGCGGCCGCCTCGGGGTGCCGCTGCTGGAACTCGAGGGCCACGCGGTTGACGTTGTTGGCGTGCTGGCACAGGTCGCAGCCCGTGGCCAGCGCCTCCAGGAAGGTGTCAGCCGCCATGTCCAGGTCGTAGAGCGCGTTGAACCACTCGGCCAGGTCCTCCTTCATGGCGTCCAGGTACTCCTCGCTCGAGCGGAAGGGGCGGATGCTCTTGGAGGCCGCCGACTGGATGTTGCTCTGCTCGGCCATGGTGAGCTGCGGGGTGGGGGGGGGGGAGAACCGTTACGGAGGGCCCTGCACTCCCGCCCCCATCCCAGGGGCGTCACCGCTGCCTGCAGCATCCCATGCTCTCCACCCCGTGTCCCCCCCAGCTCCTGTGCTGGGCTTAGGGAGTCCCCCATCCGCAGCCGCTGCCCCTCCCCAGAGCTGCCCGGTCCTCTGCCGCCGCCGCGGTGTCACCTGCAGGGCTGGGGGGCTGCGGGGGGAGCACCCCCACGGGGCTGCGCCGTGTGGGGACTGCTGCACCGCGGGGGCTCCCATCTGCCCGCCCCCATCGGGAAACTGGTGAACTGGGGGTCCGGGGAGGGAGGGGGGGGGGGGAGGGGGGAGCCGCAGCTCAGCCCCAACATTTTGGGGGTCTCTGCCCGGGGGTGGGGGCGAGATATGGGGGAGGGATATGGGGGCGTCACTGCGGGGGTTCCTCCGGTTGGGGCGCTCTTCGGCGGAGGGGGCTTTCCATTGGGGGGGGGGGGGGTGGTCTCTACCCGGGGGGTCACGAGAAGCGCAGCCCCAGGGGATGGCGGGAGCGGGCCGGCACCTGCGCGGCACACGCGGGGGACGGGGGAAGGGGAGAGGGGGTGGGGGGGAGGACGCGGGGCCACGCACACAGCCCTTCCCCCCCTCCCCCCCCCCCCCGGCACTCACCGCCGCCGCCTCCGCGCTCCGCTCCGTCCGGGCCGCTCCGCTCCGCGCTCCGCTCCGGGCCGCGCTCCGAGCGCCGCGGGGGCTCCGCCGCCGCCTCCCGGCCCCGCACCCCCGCCGCCATCCGCCGCGCAGCGGAGCGGAGCCGACAGCGGAGCGCAGCGCACAACGGCCGCGGCCGCGCAGCCCCGCAGCCGCGCCCCGGCCGGGGAAGTTGGAGGCGGCCCAGAATGGGCCGGGATGGGAGCGGCGGGGGCGGGGGCACGGCCGGCACGGCGGGGCTGCGGGGCGGGGGGGGGGGGGGGGGGGGGGGGGGGACGACACACACATGTTCTGAACAGAGGCCGGAAGTGGTACGTTTATAAACATTTGGAATTTTATTTTAATAATAATAATAATAATAAAAAACAAAACAAAACAAAACAAAAAAAAACAAAACCAAAAAATAAAAACAAAAAAACCAACCGAAACCCATCACAACCATTCACATCGTTCCGGTGATCGCCGCCGCGGGGCCACGAGCATGCTCACAACCGCGGGGCGGCGGAGCTCCGCCACCGCTCCGGGGGGGGGGGGGATGGGGGGGGGTTGGGGGGGGATGGGGGGGGATGGGGGGGGGGGTTGGGGGGGGGGAGCGGCACGCCGCCGCGCTTCGTGTTAACGGTTCTTCACGAACGGTGAAAAAGACGAAAAAGTACAGACGAGGAATCATCAGCATAATGTTGCGGCCAACATTATAAATACGGAATTAGAAATTTAAAACATTTTCTCGGTTTTAAAAAATAAATCTGGTAGTAAAGGCGGCTCCCGGGCCGTGCCCCTAATAGGGCCGCTCCCTGCGCTCCTGGCGGTGCTCCCCCCTGCAAGACAAGCACAGCACACGGTCACCCGCGGCACCGCCCCTCCCCGCCCCACGGCCGCCCGTGTCCCACCGCGTGGGTCCGGGGACGTTCCTACCCCCCCCCCCCCACCGGTCCCCACGTACTTGTCCATCTTCCCCGGACCTCCGCGCCTTCCGCCTCTGCCTCCGCCTCCCATCTGGTCCATGAGCGGCCCGGGCGGACCCCCGGGGCCCCCTCCTCTCCGGCCCCCTCCTCCGTAGCCGCCTCGGTCCATGCCCCGGCCTCCTCTGAATCCACCTCTGTCTCCGCCGCGGCCGCCTCTGAACATACCCCCCGGGCCCCCGCGCTCCATCATGCCGCCACCTCCTCTGCCGCCCCGCATTCCTCCGGGGCCGCCTCTACCGCGGTCTCCACCTGAGGGGGAGGAAAACCTTCAGAGCCGGGACGCAGCGAGGGGGGGAGCGGGGCAGGGGGCGGCGGGACCCAGAGCCGGGACAGACACACGTACCTGGAGGGGGGAAAGGGGGCGGGAGAAACCCTTCCGGCTTCGGAGCCTTGCACTGATTGCACTCTGTTCTCCAGGCGAAGTTCTGGTTTCCACATCCCCTAGGTACAACGCAGCGCTCAGCAAGCAGCACGCGCAGCGGGAGGGGGGGAAGGAGCCCCGGCAGCAGCACGGCAGGTTGCGCCGATAAACCGAGACGAAGTGCCCCCGCGTGGGGAAGGGCAGCGGGTTCCGCGGGGTGGGGGGTGGTGGTGGTGGTGGGGGGGGGGGCAGGCGGTACTTACGGGTTGGGGCACTGCCAGTCCCCGGCGCGGTGCTGCACGCTGCCGCCCGATGGGTTTCCCCTGGATCCCCGCGGTCCCCGCGAGGAGAAGCCGCCCCTGTCGCCACCTCTGCCTCCCATCCGGCCCATGGGGCCGCTCGGCCCACCGGGCCCCCCCGGACCGCCGGGCCCTCCGGGACCTGCGAGGAGAGCCCCGTTAGCACAGCGGGTTGTGGGGGCACGACGCGGCGCCGCACGCCGAGCTCCTCGGGATACACGGTTACCTCCGCGGAGAGGGGGAGGCATTCCCCGCTGCTCCCGGGGGGGCATCCCGCCCCTCATGCTGTTCATGGGGCCCTTCTTCCGCGTGAGGCTGACTTTGAGCTTGCTGCCCTGGAAGTCCTTCCCTAGGAGGAACGCAAAGGCAAGAGGCTCAGCCTGTGCTGCGGGCTCCCACCCGCTGTCACACACATCATCACAGGGAAAACTTCGTGGCACAGGGGCAAAATTCCACCTGTGGGACCGAGATAAACTCCAGCTACAGGTGGGACAGCGGGCAGGGTGAGCGGAGACAACCGCAGCCCAGTGCCACACTCAGTGCTCCAGCTCAAACCAGGAGCCTCCCAGAAAAGGCTACTCCTGAAGCCAAGCTTCAGACTGCAGGGCCCGTGTGCTCCGGGGGACAGAGATGCTGGTTGCTGTCACAGATGGAGTGATGAAGTCCACGAGAAAGCAATCCCATCACAAACCACAGCCCGTACTCACCATCGAACCACTCGACAGCTGTTTTGGCAGTGGACGGGTCGTCGTAAGATACTGTGGCATCCCCTTTGGGCTTGCCAGTTTCCTTGTCGATGTAGAGGTGTATCATAGGCTGCCCAGTCCTCTTGTTCATCTAGCACGACACCAAAGCGTTACTACAAGTCACACAGCCCCACGTACACCGTGTGGGGATTCTCTCCCCTGTTCTGCTTTCGACCTGAGGAAACGCTTCCATTTGGCAGCTCTGGTAGGAGAAAGGGCTCCCGGGTTTTACCACAACAGACACCCCTCCACATCCCCCTCCCTGTCCACCACCCTGCTCCCTCAGGCTGTCACACATCCCACCCGCAGCACATCCACAGAGGGACAAACCCTGCAGAGGTTCCTTTGGGAGCTTGAGCTCCAGGGCAACTCCAGGCGGCAGAGATCTCACTGCCCACCAGAGCTGCCCAGCCCCACGGAAGGGGCTGAATGGGAGGGGGCAGAAGACCCCCATCCCCACGCCCTGCCCCCGGGGGGTGCATTCCTCTCACCTTGACAATCCCGCACTGTTTGAAGAAGTCTGCCAGATCCTCCAGGGTCACATTGTCATTGAGTCCCTGCACATACACTGAGCTGTTGTCCAAGTCCTCATCCGGGTCCATAGGTGGGCCTAGGAGACAAACCTCAGCGTCACACGGAGGGAAGGGCAGCACTGCTGGCACGTCACCCCTCGGCCAGCTGCAGCTTCCCTCAGTCAGCGACATGGAAACCCAAGGCTGAGAGCAGGGCTAAGGGCTGAGCTGTACGGCCACCCCGCACAGCCAGGACACTCGGGGACAGCCCTGCCGTGGGGCACGAGTGAGACCTGCAGGCACAGCACGCCTCTGCCTCCATCAGGTCCTGCATGCATCCGCTCACCCCCTCCTGCTGCACTCACCCCCCTTTCCTTATGCTGAACTACCAGCTGTGCCTGTGCAGGAGGAAGCCAAGGGCTGCAGGAGGGGATGGCTCCGGCCGCCCAGAGCTGCTGGGTGCACGGCCCCTGCACACAGCACAGGGCGGGGGACGGGGCTCCGAGCACCTCATCGGCTGCAGGCAGCCCTGTGTGCTGCGGGGCAAGACGGCCTTCAGGGGCCCCTTCCAACTCAAACCATTCCACGATCTTGTAAAGGGGAAGGAGACTGCAGGACAAGTGCATCTCACAGACACGTGTGGGCCACCCCCAGCCTGATGGAGGGACAAAGAATCAGGTGCAACAGCCCCAAAGAGATCGCAAACGGCAGAGCATCTCCGTGCCCCTTCTGCACGAGGGCGAGACGTGGGACAACGTCCTCTGTGAGCTGGGATCTCCACGTGACAAGGCCGGGAGGAGCCTGAGCAGCACAATTACCTAAGTCAAGGTCCGGTCCTTCCTCCATGTGTCCTGCCGGGCGGGAGAGAACCATAAGAAGCCGTGTTAGTGCAGGCCTTGCAGGCTGAACGAGCGACACACACATCACTATCTACTTATAACCACCATTCGATGGCGTTGGTTAAACTCCACCTGACCCGCACTGCAAAACCACCAGCAATGCAGCTTAACTTGGCGATGGGTTCGCTACTTTTAGCAGCCTTGCGGTCCGTTAAGCACTACTGCACGATTTAAAGCTTTACCAGGCCAATCGCTCTTAAGGTCATTAAGCAAAAGTTACTTTAAAGAAACAAAAAAAAAACAAAAAAACAAAAAAACAAAAAAAAAACTAAAAAACAAAACGAAATAATAAAAATTATCAAAATCCAAACCATTTATTCTCCCCAAATTACAGAAGTGGTTTCTCAACCGATCCACGTTACCCTGCGTCCTGTAAGCACAGACCCCTGTAGGCATGGCCGGCAGTGCCCGTTACAGTCTTTGTTGCATTTTAACCACTTAAAACTAATAACAATTACACTTTTTTATTTATTTATTTATTATTTTTTTTCTAAAAACTGTCTGCAATGCTTTCATTATTATTATTTTTTTTTTTTTTAAACACTATCCATTGTAATGCTCAAAAACTTACCACCAGGCTTATTGAAGCCACCTCGCTCTCCAGCGCTGCTGGGGGGATAAACGAAGAAATGAAGGCCTTTCCCTTTACAAAGCCAGTGCCGCTCGGAGCCTGTGCGGCTCACTGGGAAGAAGGGCACTGGCTAAACATCTCCAAACAATGCATCTGTCTCTCTCTCTCTCATCTCGTCACTATGCCTTTCTTCAGGGCAGCTTGCTCAAATTTCCTTTACACACACAACCTCGCTTGTCTGGTTCTAGACACCACTGTGCTGTCGGTACCCCCTCCGTGACTTTATTGGTATTAGCAGTGCAATACTTGGCAGAAAACGCCGCTGGGCGTTACGAGCCCGCTGCGGGGCCGCCCGCCGGCCGCTCCCTCCCCACGCCGTGTACACGGAGGAGCAGCCTCAGCCCCCGCAGCACGGGGTCCCTGACATTAACAGTTCAAAGGGGAGGAAGGAGACAGCCACACGCGATGCCTACAGCGCGGTTCCGACGACATTCCCGCTAACACCTCGGTTATCGGCCATACATTCTGCTCAACCCAACACGCCTCTGCAAGGAGAACTTACAGCACACAGCGAGGGCTGCGGGGCCTGGGGCGCGGCTCCGTGGGCACACACACCGAACGCAAACCTCGGCACGTGCCGGCGGCAGCTCAGGGCCACAGCTGGCCACCGAAGCTTTTGGCTGGAGCTTTCGCTCGGGACCGCTCGTTAAGCGCAGGTTAATTGGGAAGAGGACACCCCAAAAGCATGGCGGTGCTTCTTGCTCTTTTGATTTTTGTTTTGGAAAGGCAAAAGCTGTTTGGAAGGAGATGAGCAGAGGAGGGAGAGCACCGCTATTTTCTAGCAAGTATTGCACCTCTAATACTGGAAAGAAAGAAAAAGTGGTCAATACACATTTCAAGCTGTTGCATGCAGCTCTGCCTGCTCTGGTTAAAGCACACACCGTTCACGTCATGGCTCTCTCTTTAAACACATACGTTTACACTTTGTTGTCGTTGCTTTTAACGTTACACAATTCTAAAGTAGTATACCTCCTCTGGTTTTATTACCAAACAACAAGTATTCAGTTACCAAAGTTACAGAAGGATTCCATTTATACAATGAACACATTTGGTTAAAAATATTCTATGTATATTTTTCCTCTCCATATGGACACCGTGTCTAGTCCCACTTTTCATTATGCTGCCGGCTGAGTACTGAGTACGGGTACTTTTTAAGTATTGAAGTGTATACAAGGCTCTCACTTTGTAACCTGTAGCATATAAATGCGACAAAGCATGTTAAAAAGTTTCCATGTTTAACAGCCAATGAAAATATCAAATCATCGAGTCAATGAAAAAGGGCACGTTAATAACATCGAGCTCCTTACCTGCCGGAGACACTGAAAGCCATCATCACAGCACAGTCAGGGCCCGGTTCCCTTCCCAACCCACGGGAGGGCCACCTTTTCCATGGACAGATGGCACAAAGCCCACGCCCACAGAGCAGGGGGCCCTCTCCTGTGGCCCAGTCAGGTGGGAATTGCTACACACATTATTTAAGATTGGATTGCGGTGTGAAATCACAGAGAGGAGATCGATCTTTGCCATGAGAAGCTCCACGGGGGCTACAAATTTCGAGGTGTGATGACGGGCATTTCAGGTGTCTATGTCTACCTTAAACCGTTAGAGATAAATACGTCACGGGTGAAATCTTTATGCAGAACCGTGGAACTCTGTTCCACTCGAGCCAATTCAAGCCAGATGCACTCCAACACCAGCAAGGCTTTTCCTTCTGTTTGCATACGTTGGTCCATTTCTCCGATAAAGATTTCATCCCACTTCATCTTGGCAGAGCTATGCAGAGTGGGACTGCACCAGGTTGTACCGCAGCCCCACCAGTGAGGAGCTGCAGCTCCGCCTGCCCTGCCAACACGAGGGCTGGCACTCTGCATCCCACACCGTCTTCCCCAGGGAGCACCTAGGGGCACTCTGCATAGCTCTGCACTGCAGTGTGAGGGATGGAACACACACAAAGCTACGTCTCCTTCCCTTAGGAGCCTTTGGGATCAGTCCTCCTTCCACGCCTTTATCAAAACAAACATCACAGACGGGGAGACCAACTGCTGACCTGAAGACACAGGTTTACCAAACCAGATTTTGCCATCAGTTAAAATGGCCAAACTGGTTTAGACCACCTGAAAGCTCCAACGGGGAGCAGTCCTGGAAGCCAAGCCAGAGCTTTGTACGGTCTCGGGGTTTTTCTTCATGCTCCAGACAAGCTCCAAGTGCTCTGACACTCAGAGCCACGGCTTCAACAGCAGCAATCTGCCCCACACATACACTTACGATGTGGCTCTAACACTACGGCTGACACGAGGCTTCTGCCTGGTACACACCTGACCTGTCAAGTTCCCCATTAGTGGGTGAGGCATGAGAAGTGACTCCTGGACCTGGCAGAAGGTTTGTGTGTGTTCAATCCAAAGTTACTGTTAAAACCCCACAGAGGACTTCACCTCTGCATGACCACGAAGGGAGCTGAAAGTTCCAGGTTTAGCAATATCCCCAGTTCCCCCGGGCCCAACCAGCCGCAGGACAGAAACATACATCCTGCTCCTATTTCCCCCTCAGGTAACAATTCCATGGATTAGAAGCAATGCCACTACAGAGATGTTATCCATGGAAGCACAGCTGGGAATGTCAACCTTTCAGTCCCTTCTTTCCATTTCAAACCCTACGGGTAAAACAGAATTAGGTAAAAGGAGAAAAGATTTGCTCTTACCCCATTCCACCGCGTCCTCCTCCCCGCCCACCTCTGCTCATGCCTCCGCGCTCATATCCCCCTCTTCCCCTGCCCCGGTTATCAGGGCCGCTCATATTCCGGTTCTCTCCTGGGCCTGAAAAACCTCCGGGTTCCTGTCCGTACACGTTCATGCTGCTGGGATGGTCCTGGCGGAACGAGCCTGAGAAGAGCACAACCAAGGCATGAGAAGGGTGCACACAGGAGTGGGTGCTGTCCCCTTTGTCGCTGCCTCCAGGGCCCAGAACGTGGGCAACACCGTGTGAAAGTCGCCTGCCAGCGCGCTCACAGGCGCAGCGTTGTTTATGGGGACACAGGCTGGTTTCTGTTTCTCGTCGGCCCCCACCAGTCTGACCTCAGCACAGCTCAGGCTGAGCCTTGCCCAGTCCAGTACTCTGCACTTCTGCCCACCTCCAGCACCGTGAGGGGAGCGAGGCAGTGCTCTGCTGCAGCAGCCTGGCTGCTTTTCCCTTCAGACCTGAAGAAGGCAGCACAAAGCCTCCTTCAGAGGCAGCTCACTCAGGAGCGAGGGAGACCGACCCCTCCCTCAGCAATGCCACAGCTGCCGGCACACTCACTTTGCTGGCCGTAGCTGCTGCTCTGCTGGCTGTACTGGCTTGGGGGCTGGCTGTAGGATCCGGTCTGGGGTGGGTAACTCGTTGGGGGCGGCTGCTGCGCATAGCTGCTCTGCTGCCCATAGCTAGTCTGCTGGCTGTAGGTGTTCTGCTGCCCGTAGGTGCTCTGCTGGGAATAAGTGCTCTGATCGTAACTGCTCGGCTGTGTGGAGGAATAGCTGGAAGACAAAAGCGTTTTAGAGATGGGAAGATAAGCCAATTCACTCAGACACGGGCATCAGGATGCAGAAGAGGCTCACGCTAGAAAGTAACGCAATTATACAGCACGTGTGCTACTGCAAACCACTCAGGAAGCTGAAGCCATCCAACAGAGGCTGCTCTGACAGTGGGAAGAAAGAGAAACCTGGTAGACCACTACAAGCAAAATCAACGTGACCATCTGCTCTGGACCTCTGGGAAAGAGGCTGAAGTGCCAGGGCAAAATCAGTGGCAGTGCAGGTAACACGCTCCCTTCTGCCTCAGCTCAGAAATATTTCGAGCTGATGGAAATAAAACCATTCATTCTTACACAACTCAGCCTTTGAAACTTTCAAAACGCACATTCTAGAGCTTAGCATCAACACATTAAGGACAGCTGATGGGGAGAGGTGAGCCCTTCTGAAAACTGCGTGCAAGGAGGCAGCTGAAGGCCACTTTCTGTCTCCACCCCTTACTGAATCCAACGGGGAACATTACAGCCAAGGATGAGGAAAAGGCCGTGGTGCTCAATTCCTTCTTTCCTTCTGTCTTTAATAGAGCAGTTATCCTCAAGGTACTACTACAGGTGTGGCTGGAAAGCTGTGTGGAAGAACAGGGTTTGGGAGTGTCAGTTGACAGCCAGCTGAACATGAGCTGCACCTTGAGTACTGTGCTCAGTTTTGGGCCACCTACTACAAGAAAGACATCAAGGCTCTGGAGCGTGTCCAGAGAAGGGCAACAGAGCTGTGAGGGGTCTGGAGCACAGTCCTGCAGGCAGTGGCTGAAGGAACTGGGATGGGTCAGTATGCAGAAGAGAAAACTCTAGCAACAGAATCACTGATTTGTTTGAGTTGGAAGTGATCTTCATGAAGGACATCTGTTCCAAGTGCCCTGCACTGAACACAGACACCCACAGCCCAATCAGGTGCTCAGAGCCCCACCCAGCCTAACCCTGACTATCTGCAGGGATGGGGTATTGCCACCTCTCTGGGCAACCTGCACCAGTCCTTCACTACTCTAATTGTAAAGAACTTTTTACTTACATCCAATTTCAATCTCCTCTCTTTTAGTTTGAAACCACTTCCTCTTGTCTTATCACCACAGACCCGGCTAAAAAGTCTGTTCCTTTTTTCTTATGCTCCTCCCTCTCTCTCACTACCCTGCATTTAGAAAAAGAAAGGCTGCTCTCAGGTCTCCTTGGAGGTTCAGGTTGGTTATTAGGAAATGTTTCTTCACTGGAAGAGCTGTGACTCACTGGCACAGGCTGCCCAAGGAGGTGGTGGGGTCCCCATCCCTGGAGGCGTTCCAGAACTGTGGGGATGTGGCACTGAGGGATGTGGGTTAGTGGTCATGGTGGTGACAGACTGATGGCTGGACTCCACAACTGTAGAGGTCTTTTCCAACCTTAACGATCGCACGATTCTACTTTCTTAATCCTAGAGCAAGCACCACTCCAGCCTCCCTCCTCCCAGGATACTAACCCTCTTTCTACACTCGTTCATCTAAAAACCCTTGAAAAAAAAAAAATCCTTTTGCCCAAGTTAACCCCAAAGCTCCCACACTAGCTGCAAGAAGCTTCACTTTCTGAAAGAATTACCTGGTGGGAGGATAGGAAGGAGGCGCAGTAACCGGCTGCATCGGGTAGCTGGCAGGCACCTGGGGGTAGCTGTAGTTGCTCTGCCCGTACCCTAGGCTGGGCTGGCTGTAGCCCGTTGTACTCGATGGTGGCTGGCTGGTCTCTGCTGGTTTGCTGCCATCTTGGGGTCTGTAAAGCAAGAATGAACAATAAGGAGACGCCAGCACAGTCCTCCAGGGCTCTACAGATCCCCTGAGGCATGAGTACAAACCAGCACACCAGTGTTGGTCACTAAACAGCAGTTACTACACACTGAACACTTTACCCACTGCACCAAGAAACAACATCCTGAAGTGAGAGCGCTACAGCATCTATTTGCCAGCTGCACTATGAAACCTACAGCAAGGGGTTTAGACTTTGGCTCCAGGAGCAGAAGATGTGAAACTCCAGGAAAGTCGGCCAACAGCACTGCCCCTCTGCTCTGTTTTGCACAATGCCTGTAAACGATTAGCTCCACAGCAGAGAGAAATGCTGCCAGTTAAAGGCACCATTGTTTGGTTTAGAATCCAGTGCAAGCAGATATTGCCCCACATACGTTATCTGATGAAAGGGAGAGGATGTTTAGTATTAACTCTCAAGGCCTGAAAATAAAGAGAACTCTTTGCATGCAGTTTGCATGTCCCCTTCTTTTTAGATTAGTTCCCTACTGCTTAGAATTTCAAATCAGAGCTGAATAAAAAAAAAAAAAAAAAAAAAAAGAACTGAACTACTTTTATTGTACAAGCTGAGAAGAATATTTAAAATGACACCAGGATTCATACTTAAGTGTAATCTGAGAGATACAGCCAGGGCTGTGTCATACTCTGTCCCTGTTACTCAGAAGCAGTTACTGCAAACATCAGGTAAATGAATAAAGCAGTTTTAATTAGGTCCTAAGTTTCCAATCCACATTCTAAACCATTAATATCGTGAACAATTAAGCTGCGTATGCTCCTGATCGTGTCCAGACACAAGAGATTTAAAAGGAAGCTGTCTTCAGCATGTGCACCCACTTAAGAAATCACAGGGCATAGCATCATCCTAACCACTCCGTGACTCAAGCAGACTGGTCCATTTTCTGGTCCAGATCATGAGTCAAGTGCCCATTTGTGCTGCTCGGTTGCTCTCTCCATTTCCCAGTAGCAGTGCTGACTCACTGTGCCACAACAGAAGCACCTACACAGCTTCTTCCAGCCCCGAAAACGCTGCGGGATCGGCCGCAGCAACACTTCTTTGCACAGAAAGAATGCAAGCAAGACCAGCAGGCCTCAGTTCGGCTGGTGGTGCCCTTGGGCACATCAGCAGAGCAACATACAGCCTCGGGAGGGCAGAGATGCGTTACCTCGGGGGAACGGCTGCAGGCGGCTGCTGCCCGTAGGCCGGGTAGGCAGGCTGGGCGCCGTAGGCGGATGGTGCTGCGTAGGAAGCCTGTGTGGTGGTAACCGTGGCCGTGCTGGTGTCGTAGGCGGCCGTGCCGTACCCCTGGACGGGCTGGCTGTACGCTGGGGGGGCAGTCGGGGCCGTGTAACCTGGAACACACGACAGCTTCGTCATCAGACCGCCTTGCTCAAGATGCTTCTCTGCCACTCCTGCTCCCGGTGCACCAGAGTTCAGATATGGCACTGCTGCAGAAACGTCACAGGCGGCCTGAATGCACCTAGCGAGCCCACAGCATCCCTGCACCTCCCCTGGAAAGCTCCCGCCCTGGGAAACCTCAGCGTGCCCTAGAAATACCCTCTCCATCCCCATCGCACCCCCTGAGGAGCTTTCTGGAAGCCAGCCTACCACAAACATGCAAGGACTGTTTGTTCACAGCACCCGAGGCTCCCAGCTAATGCAGCGCAGCGCAGCAGGGCAGGCTGAGGCACGCAGTGCCTTCTTTTGTCCAGTGGGCTACACAAAGCTCCTCCTGGCTTTACAATCAAAGAAACGCGATTAATTGGAAAAGTACGGTCCCATCCGGTCTGCTTTTTTGAGCAACGAGAGCACAAAGGTGCACGAGGCAGACGCAGAGGCTGCTGTGAGCCGTCTGTAAGCATTATTTCACACAGCAATCCTACCAACTAAAGGGAAGCACTTTATATTTGCTTTAGCCTAAGAGAAAGGTCAGGAGCTGCCTTGTGTGTCATGTTTTCCCGGATGTTTCACGTAACCTCTCTTCTCTTAGAACCTCAGACCACTTCAGCACTAACGCTCAGAGCTCACAGATTTATTTCAGAACAGTTTCACAAGAATATCCAAGACCCCAAAGCAGCTCCTCTGAGGGCAGTGCTGTTGCTAGGTAATTTGCTGACCGTCTGGCTTGGCAACAGCAGACCAAGCATTACCACCGTGGCCTTTTTATAGTTAAGAACCTCACAAGCTGGTTTTCCAATTATGAAACAAAACTTTGCATGAAAACCTACCCATCACAAATTTTGTTAGCAAAAGCTCACTCGCTAAAGCGTAAAAAAATCAACTGCTAAAAAGCAGCCAACCGGTTTCAGTCTTGCTGTAGTGATCTTAATTGCATCAATTAAGGTAACAGCTCCTCCATCACCTCATATTTTTATTAAACACGGGACACCAGTGACCTACAGCACATCAGGGAAATTGCGCTGTGGGCTTTTTATTTTGATTCCTCCGTTTCCTAAAGGAAAGCACTTCCATCAGAATGAAGCGTGTGCCTGTCCCAAAGCACAGCCTCACTGCGCTCTGCAGGTAACCTGCTGGAAATGCAGGGCTCTCCAACCAAAAAGCAGAGACAGAGAAGTGAAAGGAGAAGTGGGTGCAGCAAACAAACCCAAGCTGCAGCATCCTGCCCCGTGTGCCACTGCTGAGCTTTGCAGCTGTTCCCAGCACGCTGAGGAGGGGCTCTGAGTAGGAAGAAGTCTTTCCCTCTACTCCATCTGCAAGTCAGTCCCCACGCTGTTCCCTGAGCCTGCTGCCCTGCACACTTATTGTGTCACCACCCTCCTGAATGCTGAGGAGCAGCTTCCCCATCGTGCTCCTGCCAAGCTGGGAGCAAGGAAGCTCCCCTCCCACAGGAGATGGGCAGGAATTGCTGGCAGGCAGTTTTCCCGGTCGTTCAGCAAAGCAAAGCCCAGCTCTGAGTGTTACTGGAGAGGGGGACTGAAGTGAACCCAAACAGGATCGACTGAGTGTGGGTTTTAGTGCCTCAGACAAAGTTACACAGCCCAAACACTTCAGTGTGAGCCACCACAGCATTTCTACTGCCGGCAGCTAAAGGAATCCTTATTTTAAGTGGCTGAAGCCTGATCACTTATGAAAAAAAACCTGCAGCTTGCCTAAGTATGGTCTGATGTGTGTGCCACTGAAACCAAAGCCCTGAGCCCAGCCCTGGGGAACAGCATGGAGAGGCAGAGCTGTCCTCCAGAATGGGGCCCTCATGTTGGCTGCCATCACCACCATGAGCAGCGCTGCCTTTTCACATCACCCGAGCAGATTTGCTAATACCAGGCTCTGCCCAGGCACTGGAATAAAAGGGAGAAAGCCATCCTGAATTTTAATGCTTCAGCTCTGGCTGGAGCATTTCCCTGGTGCAGGCATGCTCAGCAGGAAGCGTTTGCACCAGAGAAAGAAAAGACGGTGATTTAACATCCCGCTGGCCTGAATTTCCATTTCAGCTACTTAGTTTAAATGCTTGGAAAACCCTCAAGGGCTGTACTTCTGAGGGGGCCATTTATACAACATCATTTCTCACTTCCCCTCTCAGCAGTCACTAATACAAATGGCAAATCTGCAGAACAGATATGGGAAGAGAAGGGGAACAGAACTCTGATAACCTGCTTTATAAGTGCAGCTGCGTAGCTCAGTTCCCTCTCAAAGTATCCACCCCCATGAGCAAAACCCTTATTGAAATCCAGGAATTCTTCACTGGGAGAGGAAACTTGCAGTATTTGGTCCTCACAGAGCAGCAGCTAAAAACTGCAGTCAAAGAAGTTCATTCTGAACCAAGCAGGCTTCAGGCCAGCTAGCAGCAGTTTCCAGAGCTCCCACAGGGTCCCGGAACCCAAAGGAAGCTGACTCCTGCTTGGCATGGACATCCTCTCCCAGCAAAGGGGGAAGCAGGGGCTGCTCACTCTGCTTTGTTTTGGTGGAACAGATTATTGGGGTAGCCAACAAAGCGAAGGCAATATTCATTTCCCATTCTGAGCAGTGGGAGCTGGTTATCTTTGCAGAGCAGTTCCCACTTCGCTCCTTAAACAAGGTTTAGACTTGGAGATTTTTTTCATATTTTTATGAAATTTTTATCATATTTTCAGCCCCAAATGACACTGTTAGAAAGCAAATAACCATAACAGATGCAGCTGTTTATTTACTCCTGTAATGCATGCTTACATCCTGCAGCGATTAAAGAGCAGCCTATGGCCACAGACTTCACGGTGCCCATCAATCCCCTTGTTCACTTGCTGCACAGAGCTACAGAGGAGCCTGCAGGCTCTGACCCCGAGGGGCTGGACAAGAGGACTCCAAGTCACCTTCTGCAGCCACAGGATGAAACAGGAAGGTAAGGAGGCTGCAGAGGTCCCAGCCCCAGCCTGAGACACGGTCCCAACAGGCTGTGTCTGTATTGTACTGGAATTTCCCCAGCAACGGTGGCATCTTAAAAATAAATAACTGTTAAAGACAAAAAGTCACTTTGCCTTTAGCTAACTGAAGAACTGTACCAACTCCTCTGCTACCAAAAGGCGACAAGAAAAATAAACTGAATGCAAAATGCAAAAACAGCTCGTCTCTCAGGGTGTCAGGATCTGTGCCCCAGGCAGCACCACAGGCTCTATTTCGGATGAGAAGCCAGAACTGGTGTTCAGCAGAGGCAGTGATGGACAGACAGGCAGAGCACCACCAGCCTCATCTGCACAGCTCCTGAAGGAGAGGCAGGTACAGGAAGAATAAACACAACCTGGCACTCTGCCTCGAGAGCAATGCCAGCAGCTCTGCCACAGACGAGTGCTGCACGGGTTGAGGCAAATCATACTTGAAGGCCTGAAAAACCTTTCATTTGACCACTTCCTGAGTTTCCTTTTTTTTCTTAGATGAAAAGAAACCAAGTGTTTTGCCTAAAAAACACCCGTGCAGAAGAGCTGCCTGGCACTATCATTACTCCAGCAAATACACTCTTGAAGGGCAAGCACAAACACAACCCTTGCAGGAGCGGAATCAGCAGGAAGGATTAAGGGACTCCAGCATTCCCAAGAAAAATCTGAGAAGTCCACAAAACAATTTTCCTCTCCATATACATGCACAGATTGGTGAAGGGAAGGAGAAAACCTGCAGATAACTGGCTCAAGGGTACTCCTCCTTGTTCTGCAGGATACCTACCAGGCAGAGACTTTCCTCACCCACACAGTTTAAGTGCTACATAACTAGACATACTATAGGATAATGCTTTCTCTCTGCTGCTTCCTTGGGAAGCATTCTCCAACAGTTTTTGTGGCCAGGAACCCAGGGGCACACCGCCTGTCTGTTCTGGTATTCCCACGCTTCAGGAAATACTTAACAAGGCTGCCACTCTGAGTCAGTTTGCAACCAAGGATGAATCTGCAGAAAAGGGTACCCAAGGCACTGCTTGAAGGAAAAATCAGTTCTCTTTTTCAAAGTCTCCTGAGCTTTTAAGCCAAATATATCAAAAGTGAATGATGTCTCAATAGTTTCTTTCAAATATTACAGACACTCGTACGTTCACAACTTCAGTTCAAAGAGCACATGTTGCAGCAGTGTACAGAGCACTTATGAGCCATGTGGAGTATGCATCTGCACTGGAAACCCAAAGACATCACATGAAACATGCAGAGATGGTGGTCAGGACATCTGGACACGTCTAACCATGCTGTTTACCCTTTAGGGAATGGTAAGACAACGGCGTTATGTTCACCTGGAACACCTCAGCATCCCTGTCCTGAGTGCTTTGGAACCTCCTTCCACAAAGTACACCACCCAGCCTTTTCAAAGCTGCTCATTACAGAAACGTGGAGCGTGTGCAGTCTCTGCAGCCTGCCACACTCTTAGCGTACACGCTAAAATGGTGGATGCTTTTCGTGCTAAAAGCAAGGGACACCTAAAGGGTTAACGCTGCAGGTTTAGACAGGATGAGATGGCATTTTCCATGCAAGAGTGAGCAGGATAGTCAAACCTGTACTGGTCCCTTCTACTGTGGGAAGCACAAGACAAAAAGTAGAGGGTACACTATCAGAACAGGCATACATCACTTTCACTGATTTGATTTTCAGGCATGGAGAGTGCTCAGGACACGGATTCTGCCAGAACAGGCACTCGTGAGGAGCACTGCTGTGAAGCTTATGCTTGCTGTGCTCTTTTTAAGTACAGCCCATTCTGCAGCCATGCTTAGCTCCACAGCATGAACCAGCACCCAAAAGGCTCCTTGAAGGAAACAAAATAGCTACATTTACTTGCTCGGGGCATTCAGTCCACCCACACCTTCGCATCGTTTTAACCTGCAGCCTCAAGAGGAAGCAAGCCCTGCCCACAACACAGCTTCCCACAGTAATTCTGCAGAGCTCAGGCTGGAGTTCCCCCACGCAGACCTTCCCAGCAGCAGCCAGGCCCCGCAGCTCTTACCGGTGGGGGGCTGCCCGTAGGACGTTGCGTACGCAGTCTGCCCGTACGTGGCGGTCGTCTGAGGCTGCGTGTAGCTGGCATCGGTGGGCTGCCCGTAGCTTCCATAGCTCTGCTGCCCGTAGGTCTGCTCCAAAGATGACAAAGATTTAGTCTGCGAGCAGGAACGGCTCACACGCGTCGGCACGGACAGCACACAGATTGTTTCGGTGATGTACACAGACTGGGGGATCTGTGTTACCTGGTTTACTGAAAGCAATGTGAGTCAAGCCAAGGCTACTCTGAAAGATTGGGCGCTACTGCAAATTTCAGTTCAGATCTGTAATGAAGTTACAAACGCAATTTTTCAATGCCAGGATTGGAGGAGCAGCTTCTTACACATTCACAAAACACTTGTGCTCCATGTTAAGCAAAACAGGACCGCATCCAGCTCCTCGTCACTGCCCTGGCACACAGGAACATTGCAGGTGCTTCCTGAGGGCTAACCTGCAACACTGGAGTGGGGCTGCCCAGAGGGCAGAGGTGCATGAAGCAAGGTATCAGCTACTTCAGCCAGAAACCTACTTAAGCTTCCAGTGCAGTTATTTTCAATATTCTTCGCATCCACCAGCCAAAGTTTTGTCAAGAATAGTTTACAGGGGCACCTGAGGATGGGTTCAGCAGGAGCCACGCTTCTCCTGTCCCAGCACTCTGGTGGGCAGCAAGGGATCGGCTCTCACCTCGCACCCTGCCCCAAGTCCAGCTGAAAGGAGTGCTGCTGCCTTGCTTAGCCCTGATTTCAGTTCTGCAAAGCAACCCTTTGGCTGCAGCAGGCTGTGTGGGGTGGCTGGATTAGTACAGAGCTGCTGCTGCTGTGTTTTTTGCCAGCTTAAGAGCCCACTGTTAAACCTCAGGCACCAGCCAGCAGCACACAGCTGTATGCTCAGCAGCTGGGGGGAAAGTCTAGTTAGAGCTCAAGCAGCACTAAGAACAGCCCTAATGTCCAGATTTTCAGAGATGTTCACTGGCTTCTGGGAGCTGGCTCATCATCAGTACAGATCTTAATCAAGCCAACATATCTTAAAGAGAGAAACTTCGAGCAGACTGAATTTTCCACTACCTGTGGAAGCTCACTGCACCCAGAGGCAGGAGATGCTGCAAACCTCACGTGGCTATCTGCCTGCTGCTGAAGACGAGCTGCTAGCCTTGAACTGAAGGATGCTGAAGCCTTCTGTTCTGACGTCTGCCAGCCTGCTTATACCTTGTGTAACCTGTGCTTCTGGCAGCAGTCCTTGGAATTCTTTTCTCTCAGCGCATTTATTCAAAACGAGAAGTATTGTCATTTTCAATTCGACTGACCCAGATGCCACGACTGAACCCCTGCCCCTCCTGTAACAGCAGTGCTTCTGCAGAAGTGTTGGTGTGGCCCCTCCAGGGCAGCAGCAGAAAGCCCAGTTAGCACTCCAGTGCTCCAGCACAACAGCTTTCGTGTCCAGAATACAAACACGTTTCCAGGTGGCAGAATCTTCCTCTCAAAAATAAAAACAACAGCAAACCACTCTGTAGAGATGCTGTGGAAAGCCAACCAGGCTGACTTTGAAAACCACACTTGTACTTTGTGTATAACTGTGGTTATAAGTTCTAAGGATTAAAAAAAGCATAATTCATCTTTGAGCGATCACCATCAGCTTGAAGACTGGACAACTAACAATGCTAACAGCTTCAGCTGCAGTAACACCATGAAAAAAAAGAAAGCTATCCTCTCCTCCTAACTTTTCCGACTGCTGCCATCACACAAACGGCCACCTCCCTTTCTTCTTCTCCATTTCCAGGTTTCTTTCTCCTACATCACCAAACAAAACACCCACTGACGTTTAAGTGTCAAACGCACACCAAAAAAATCAGACTTTTACAATCCCCTTGGCAACAACTGGGATAAATTAACCAGGAAGAGAACGGGGAAGCTCCCGGACGCGGAAGCAGTTTCACTTGAAGCACGCAGCTCAGGCTGTGTGGGAAGCTACAACATAACTCCCAGCGACAGATTCTGATGCTGCTCAGAATTTTCCAGGGCTGAGAGATGGCTGCTCATATCCTGGGAAGGGTCAGAACCCCTCCTGTGCTTTACCTGCGTGGTCTGTGCGTATCCTTGGGCTGGCTGAGGTGCGTATGCGCTGTAGCTGCAAAATGAATTGAGAGATATTTATAATGCATCCCTGCACTTGTGCAATACACGTATCACAAGATGGCTTTTATATCCAAATGCTTTCTGCTGAAATGTTAAAGCAGTACATAATCCAAAGGAAAACCAAAGGATTTGCAAAGCATACCTGAGCTAAGATGAAACCACTATTATTGCACAGTTACATCACAACTTTTTACAATAAAGGAATAAGACCATAATGCTACTTACCCCTGCTGAGCTGCAGCTTGGCTATAGGTGCTATAATCTACAAGAAAAAAAAAAGAAAGGAAAGAAAGGTTGACAAAGTCTTAACAGTATAAGAGCAGAGCAGCTGGAATTTCCACCTGCGACTTGAAAGAACTGCCATAAACCCCTGGAAACTAGCTTCAAAAGAGCAAGTAAAATGCACTTTCCCAACCTTTTTAAAGGAAACAAAACCTCTCTTCCCTTCATTGCTTCAGCTGTCTGCAGCAGCAACTTTGATCTCAAATGACCCCACTTTACTTAAACTGCCACCCTGGACAGCACCCAAGGGGGGTGGTAGTGGGGAGATTTGGTTTGGAACAAAAGAAACACCAGGGCTGACACTTACAAAACCCCCTGTTACAAAGGACCGGGTTGTAAGGCCTCAGGCCCGTGAGAAACACAGTGCTTTGCTCTTTCTAATTAACTTTCAAGGGTACAAACAAATCACCGGAAAGTTCTAACACTTTTCCCTAGGAGGGTTAGAGACCAGCAGCTGGCAGCAAGTCCTTCCCCGAGTCCCAGCCCATGCCAATACAGTGATTTAGAGGAGAGCTGAAATCCAGAAAACCCAACCAGAAAAAGAAAAAAACAAAAATGCTCCGCTGAACTGGCTTGTTGCTAGGGATGGAAAATGCATGCACATGGCAATTACAAGGCTATATTTGAAATGATTACAGCTCCTACGGGCACGCTTTCCCTCCAAGTCACCAAGTGTTTCCAGTTCCCACCTAGAGCAAATGGCAGCAGTGAATCCATCCCTAAGACCAAACCTCTCCTGGAGCACTCCTCCAGCTCTCCCAGGACCGGAAAGGTCCCAAGGAGAGAGATCAGGGATGGGTTCAGACTTTGCTCAAAGCATCCTGAGCTGGAATCAGAAACCAAACGTGAGCAGAGCGCTGCTCAGAGCCAGGCAGCCCCACGCAGAAAAGGGCTCCGGCATTCCTGCTGCCACCACACCTCGAGTTAAGCTTGGTCTCTACAGAAAAAAACGCGGATTGTGAATTTACAGCGCCTGCCTCAAGACCTTCTCCATCCTCCAACCCTCCCTAGAGCAGAACGGTACCGCCCTGCTGCCACTGCGGTGCGGGTGATGGAGCGCCGGGAATCGCGTTCGGTTTTCACCCACCACCAGCGTGACACGGGATCACACAACGCCGGACGTCGGAAGGGGCCTTAACTACCCCGCGGGGCGTGCCAGCGCCGCACCGCCCTCTGCGAGCAGAGTTTCTCCCGACCGCCTCACCCGCACACCTCCCCGCCTCGCAGCTTTAAAGCCCCCCCCCCCCCCGGCACCGGGCCCTGACCGCTCCGCCCCTCCCACGGCCGCGGGCCGGGCCGGGCCGGGCCCAACCACCGCCACGCGGACGGAGCGGACCCCCCCGCGCCCCGCCCCCACCCCCCCGAGCACGGCGGCGGAGGCCGCGCTGCCGGAAGGAAGGCCCGGCTCCCGGAAGGCCCGGCCGCCCCGCCGACGGCTCGACGCCCCAACCGCACCCCTCCCCCCCCCACCCCCACACACAACACCTCCTCCGCCGCTCGACCGCGGCTGAAGGATGCGGCCCGCAGCCCCGCCGCCCGCCCAGCTGCCCCGGCGCTCCCGAGCCCCCCGCCCGCGGTCTCCCCGCCCCCGTGGAGACGCGGAGGCCGCAGCCCCGCTCACCCGTCGACGCCATTTTCTCTCCTTCCTCCTCCGCGCTCCCAACGTCCGGCCGCCGCGGCCGCCCCGCGCTGCGCATGCGCCGCCCTGCCCGGCGGGACGCACCACTGCGGCGAGGAGGCGGGGGAGGGAGGGGGCGGACTCGGCCTGCGCTGCGTGGGGAGCTGCGGCGGGCGGAGCTCGGGGCTCTCCCCCCCGCGCTGAGGAGCGGGTGGTGCGGTCCGCCGCCGTTAGGGGGCGTCGCGCACGAGCGGCGCCAGGGGAGAGGCGGAGCTCTAGGGGGCGTGGCCACGGGGTGTGACGTCCCCGCGAGTTGTGTCACGTGGCGGGCCGTGCGGCGCGGCTGTGCCGCGCGTGGCGTGGGGCGGGAGGGCGGGAGGGGGGGTGTGCGGGGGTGCTCCGCTCCGGCCCTGCGGCAAGTGGGTGACAGCACTGCATGAAATCCCACTGGTGTCACGTCGTGGGTGGGTGTCCCACTGGAGACACGGCACTGCGTGAGATCCCGCTGATGTCGTGGGTGGGTGTCCCACTGGAGACATGGCTCTACGCGATATCCCATTGGTACTGTGTCATGGGTGGGAGTCCCACTCGTGATATATCATGGGTGGTTGTCCTGTGGGCGTCCTGGCATGGTATGAGTGTCCCCCTCGTGACATGCAGTGAGTGGGTGTCCCACTGGTGGCATGTTGTGGGTGGGTGTCCCGTAGGCGCCATGGTGCAGGGTGGGTGTCTCACAGATGACACGTCACTAATGGTTGTTGTGGTGTGGGTGGTGTCCCATAGGTGTGGTAGCATAGCATGGTTGTGTCCCCCTCCCCCCCCCCAGTGCCACCCACCCACGTCCCCACCCGTACTGGGGAGGTGACAGAGACACACAACTCTGGGGACACCTTTAATGTCCAGGCAGTGCCAGGACAGCGTGCAGAATGCAGCCCCCTGAGCATTGGGGTGGCCGTGGGGGCCCCGTGCTCCCCGTAACTGGGGTGCAGAGCAGCAAGGCCAAAGCTGGGGGGGTCCGGCCGGTGTGATGCCACCGGGTAGCACCAGGACCCCCGTGGGACACAGCGGGGACGCAGCGGGGCTGCACTCTTAGGGCTGGCCAAGGAGAGCCTGGTGGGTGGGGGTCAAGCGGCCACGCTTGGCACGGGGGGGGCTGGGTGCTGGTGGGCCCCCAGGGCTGCTGCCTGAGCCAGGCTCTGGTTCTGCAGGAGGAAAGGAGAGAGCTGTGAGGCCACAGGGTGAAGGATGGCCTCAAGTGGTCCTCGGGGACCCCTGTGCCTCCGTGGGGTCCTCAGGCCACCAGGTCCCACGGGTGTCCCTAGGGATCCCTGTGCCCCCATGGGGTGGTGTCCACCATGGGGTCCCCAGGCCACCTGGTGCCCCCACCCCCACGAGGTCTCCTGGCACTGGGACATCCCTGTCACCGCAAGGTCCCTGCGCACCATCAGGTCTCCATGGCACAGGGTGGGCTTTGCACCCCACAGAGCTTCCTTGGACAGGTTTCCCCCACTGTGGCACCAGGCTGTCCCCAAGTGCCACCAACAACCCGGACACCTCCCTATTTGGGGACAGAAGGGGACCGCTGGTCCTGGCTGTGCCCAACTTCATGTTTCTCCTCACAGAGTTCCCCCCCACCACCACCACCCCATCACAACCCCCACACCCCAAGGGATGAGGACCCCTGCCTGGCACCCCCGGCTGGCACGCAGGGTTGGGGACAGGGCCCCTGCAGCAAAGCACAGCTGGAAAGGGGAGACAGCGGGAGGGAGAGGGGGGGGCAGCCGGCTATGGAGTCAGCCTCAGTGCACAGGGGACTGGGGGCTCCTTCAGGGTCCTCCTTGGACTTTGGAATTCTCCTGGGAGCTTTGTGGGAGCTCTGTGATCTGCATGGCCCCACTGATCTCCAGGGAGCTCCCAGGTGTCCCTTGGACTGTGAAGCCACGCTGTGTCCCCTCACCCAAGAGGGCCACCAGGAACCCCCTTGGTTTGAGAAGGGCACCGGGTGGATCCATCACACCAGGCCTTCCCTCAACCCTTGGAGAGCTCCCTTGATCCTTGGGCGATCTCCAGGGTCTCCCTCAACTCAAGAGGCTCTGCACCTCAACCCAAGAGGAGCTCCAAGCTCTCCTTTGATCCCTGGGGATCTCCAAGATCTCCCTTGGTCCAAGAGGTTCTCCATGGCCTCCCTTGGTCCTTGAGGATCTCCAAGGTCTCCCTCAAAGCAAGAGGGTCCCCTTGGTGCAAAAGGGGTTCTCCATGGTCTCTCTTGGTCCAAGAGGTGCTTCAGAGTCTCCCTTTAACTCAAGAGGAGCTCCAAGTTCTCCTTTGACCGTTGGGGATCTCCAAGGTCTCCCTTGGTCCAAGAGGTTCTCCACGGCCTCTCTTGGTTGAAGAGGAGCTCCGTGGTCTCCCTTGTTCCCTGGGGCTCCCTCAACCCTTGGAGCACTCCCATGGTCCTTGGACATCTCCAGGGCCTCCCTCAGCCCAGCAGGCTCTCCTTGCTCCACGGTCTCCCTCTCTCCCAAGGGTGGCTCTGGGGACCCTCTCTCCCAGAGGGACGTGCCTGGCTGACGCGGAGGGGAGCGGGCGGGGGTGCGGTTACCTGGCCAGATGATGGCTTCCAGGAGGGTGACCCTTCTAGCCAGGACCTCCAGGCGGGCCTGCTGCCGCAGCAGGGCTTGGAAGCTACTGGCCTGGTGGAGAGTGAGAGAGCAGAGCAGAGCGCGGTCGCCCCATGGCACAGCGTGGGCGCAGCCGGGCCGGGGATGCGGTGCAAGCGTTGGGGGTGCCAGGTCTCCCAAAGGGGTGCAAGGGGCTCCCGTGGCCCCAGGGGGATCTGAGGGGTTCTCCCATCCCCATGGGTCCAGGGAGGAGGGACTCGCTTGGGGGTGCCACCCCTGGCACGGGGTGGGAGGACACATGTGTCCCCATGGGGCTCAGGGAGAAGGGCACCTGCTGCTCCCCAAAACAGAGCCCATCGTGGATGGAGGGACCCCTGTGCCCCCCCACGGCTGGCTCCTGCACTCCCTCTACTCACCATAGAGCCCAATCATTGTTTCCAAGATTAAAACCCTCTCTGCTAAAATCTTCAAAGCCTCGCGGAGCTGGTGTAAACCCTCCCCCTGCAGAGGGAAGAGAAGAGTGAGGGGGGAGCCAGGGGCACCCCCAGCCCCACCGCCATGCTGTGTGCCCAGTGCTGCATGCGTGAGCTCTGGAATGTGGGGGGCAGCAGGCAAGGAGGGGTTGCTGGCCACACCATGGGGTGGGGGAACAAGCACAATGGAGGACCCTCATGCCATCACAGGGTCCCAGGGATGAGACACAAGCACTGAGAACATTTGGAGACCCTCATGCCAGCCTGGAGGTCTCAGGGACAAAGTGCAGCTGGAGACCCCCATAACATTACTGGGACGTCAGGAGCACCAGGTGAGTGCTGAGCACGTTGGGGGACTGTCATGCCACTCTTGGGGTCCCGAGGACAAGACATGCACTTGGCAAAGGCAGGGACCCCCATGCCACCCCTGGGACCCCAGGCACACAGTGAGCATTGCTCACAGCTCGGGTATCCCATGCTGCCGTCAGGGTCCCAGAGACATGACACGGGTACATGGGGTACCCGCATGCCACCCCTTCCCACATGCCCCCCCCAGCACTCACCCATGTGCCCTTGTCGCCCGGCTCGCCCTTGGGGCCCGGCTCGCCCTGAAACACAGAAAGAAGAAGGACAGGCAGAGGGGGAGGGCAGGGGGCCCACCCGTGCCCCAGTGCAGCCCCCATTCCTGGGGGGGCCCACGTACCTGTGTCCCATCCTGCCCACGGCTGCCTGGCTCTCCCTTGGGGCCCTGAGGGGGACAGAGCATGTCAGCACTGAGGGGTGCACATGGGGTAGATGCACCCATGGGTACGCTCCCCACAAGGCTTGGTGCCAGCTGAGACCCCCACAGCTCATTGCACTCACCCTGTCGCCTTTCTCTCCCTGGGGACCAGCGGCTCCAGGCGCCCCAGCTCTTCCCTGTGTAGTGACAGTGATGGTGCCATCAGCACTGGGGATGTGCTCCCTGGAGTGCACCCCCACCCCAAAATGCTCCCAGACTTACATCGGGCCCTGGGGGGCCGGGCAGCCCCATAGGTCCCGGGGGGCCAGGGGGTCCTGCAAGGAGAGTGAGGGCACGTGGCTCAGCACGGTGCCCTCCCATAGCTGACACTTGGAGGGGGGAGATAGGGGTGAACTCACCCATCGGCCCCATTGGTCCAGGGGGGCCAGTGGGGCCCACAATGCCCCCGGCTGATTCGGTGAAGGTGTTGGAGAGAAGTGGGTCCCCTGCAGGAGAGGTCAGAGTGGGGTGGTGGGCGATGACCCCCCAGCTCTGGGAGGGTTCAGCTGCTCTGCTGGGGTTCAGTCCCCCCTCACCCCTCCAGAACCCCCAGCCCCGTCCTTACTTGAGTCAGTCAGCCAGGGTACAGATGGCCCCACAGGAGCAGGAGGCCCGGGGGGACCAGGGGGGCCAGGTAACCCCTTTTCTCCAGGGAGACCTCTGGCTCCATTGTGGCCAGGGGGACCGGGGGGACCTGGGGGACCTGCAACAAGGAAGATGAGTGTGAACATTGATGGGGGGTTAGCAAATGTGGGAGACTGAGGGGGCATCCCTTACCTGGGGGTCCTGATGGACCCTTCACCCCAGGAATTCCCGAGGGTCCCCATCCTCCTGCATCGCCCTTGGGACCGAAGGGACTAGGGGGTCCCCGCGAACCAGATCTGCCTGCGGGGAGCAGCACTCTCAGTGGGGTGTCTTTTCTCCAGCACTGAGTGGCACTGCTGGCACCAATGCCACCGGGTGCAGTGGGCTATGGGACAGCCACCCCCCCTTACCTTCATCCCCTGGGCTCCCCTGTGCAGCCGGGGATCCCCAGAGCTGCCCGGTGTCAGGACCCCTACCCAAGCCGTCACCTTTGGGTGTTGGGGACGTGGGGGCTTCTGCCACTGAGAGCCGGGCCACCTGCAGATGAGATGGTGCTGGGGACTGCGAGGTGCGACCCCTGGTTCCCGTGCCCATGGAGGGGTGTGGGGGTGGCAGTCACCTGTGCCTCGAGGGTGGCCAGGCGTGCCGACAGCTCCCCAATGCGGCTGCAGTTCAGGCACCCTGCAGGGGACAGCGCAGGGCTTGGGGTGTACCCAGGATTTTTTTGGGTGTGGGTGGCACAGAGGAGCTGCACCCACCTGAGAAAGCTGTGGGGCGCAGGGGGGAGCGGCGTGGGGCGGTGCTGGGGCGTGCAGCATCACGAAGAGAGAGGAAGGTGTGGGGCTCTGTGAAGGGACGGGGTGTCAGGAACCTCCTTGGGCATTGCTGCCGGTGGGAGAGCCCCCTCACCAGGAGTGGTGCTTCATCCCAAATTGGGGAGGGGGATGGAGCGAGTTCTGCTGCTTTCTGCCTCATCCTTGCTGCTGGTGAGACCCAAACCTAGCCATGACCCTTGGCCAGAGCCCCCCAAACCCACCCACGGCCCTGAATCAGATTCCCCTTGAACCTATGCATGACCAGCCAGATCCCCCCATAGTGCTAAGCCACATCCCCCAAATCCCACTCACGGCCAAGAGCCAAAGCCTCCACGCACACCCATTACAACACTCCAGATACCCTCAGTCTATCCCATAATCCTGATCCAGATTCCCCCAAGCCCACCCATGTCCACCAGCCAGATCTTCCTGATCCCAATGATGGTCCTGAACTCCACCTCCCCAATCCCCATCTCCCAATACCGCGAACCAGTTCTCCCCACCCCCAGCTCAGGGGGACCACAGTATGGGGTAAGAACACAGCCCAGAGCAGAAGGGGCCGGAGCAGATCCATGTCACTGAGCCTCCCTGTGCTCTCACCACACCCTGGCATGGCCACCACCAGGGCTGCAGGGGACAGCCAGCGCAACCCTAAGCAAGCCCAGATGTGAGGCACTCAGCCAAGGCATGGTGAAGAGGAGGAGGAGGGGAGAGCTGAAGCACGCACAGAGGAGGAGGAGGAGGAGAAGAGCCCCTGCCAACCCTGCACTGCTGCCACCCAGCTGGCCCCGTGCTCTGGGGGTAGGCTGGGGATGTGTAGCCCCCCCCCAGCTAACGGAGGCTGGCAGCTGCCGAGGGCCATGCACGGCACAGGCTGGCACCCATTCACTGTGCACAGGCACAGCTGCCTGGCTGCACACAGGGACAGACAGACAGACAGTCAGACAGACAGGCATCCCCTTATGGGAGCATTCGCCCACCCACGGGAATGTCCGTCCATCCATCCCCCACTGACAGCCCATCCATCTGCTCTTCTGTCTATCTGTCCATGGGCACTGCTGTCCAACCATCCATCTGCCCACCCACCCGCACAGAGGGATGTCCACCCATCTGCCCACCCCCTCAGCCACCCATGGGAGTGTTGCTCCAGCTGCCCACCCACACAGGAACGTGCAGCCAGCTCTCTGCTGATCCATTCCTGCATCCGTGGTCGGACATCCATCCATTCATCCACCAGCCCACTCATCAACCCATCCGTCTGCACGCAGGAACATCTCTCTGTCCATCTGTCTATCTGTTCATCCATCTGTCCACACACCCATAGGAGCTTCTCTGTCTATCTGTCCACTTACCCACCCACATGAGTATCCTCTGTCCTTCTACCCATCCATCCATGCAACCACCCAGCTGTCCGTCCGTCCGTCCATCCATCCATCCATCCATCCATCCATCCATCCATCCATCCATCCATCCATCCATCCATCCATCCATCCATCCATCCATCCATCCACTCACCTAGAGGAACAGCCATCAATCTGTTCATCCATCCATTCATTCACTTGCCCACCTACAGGAACATCAATCTGTCCATCCATCCATGCCTCCATCCCTCTGTCCCTCCTTCCATCCATCCCTGTTTGTCCATCCATATATCCACCTGTCTGTTTGTCCATCTGTCCGTTCGTTCGTCTATCCATCTATCCATCCATCCATTCACCATGAGAACATCCATCTCTTCATCCACCTGTCCACCTGTTCCTCCATCCATCCACCCATCCATCCATCCATTCCTCCTGCCCTCCCTCCACCCTTCCATCCATCCCTCTTTCCCTCCACTTGCCCACCCCGTCCCTCCCTCCCTCCCTCCCTCCCTCCATCCATCCCTCCCTCCATCCCTCCACCAGTCCACCCATCCCTCCCTCCATCCCTCCCTCCCTCCCTCCATCCATCCCTCCACCCATTCTTCTCTTCATCCATTCATTCCTCCCTCCCTCTCTCTTTCCCTCCCTCCCTCCCTTCCTCCATCCATCCATCCATCCATCCATCCATCCATCCATCCATCCATCCATCCATTCACCATGAGAACATCCATCTCTTCATCCACCAGTCCACCTGTTCCTCCATCCATCCACCCATCCATCCATCCATTCCTCCTGCCCTCCCTCCACCCTTCCATCCATCCCTCTTTCCCTCCACTTGCCCACCCCGTCCCTCCCTCCCTCCCTCCCTCCCTCCCTCCATCCATCCCTCCCTCCATCCCTCCACCAGTCCACCCATCCCTCCCTCCATCCCTCCCTCCCTCCCTCCCTCCCTCCATCCATCCCTCCACCCATTCTTCTCTTCATCCATTCATTCCTCCCTCCCTCTCTCTTTCCCTCCCTCCCTCCCTTCCTCCATCCATCCATCCATCCATCCATCCATCCATCCATCCATCCATCCATCCATCCATCCATTCCTCCCCATCCCTCCCTCCTTCCCTCCTTCCCTCCCTCCCTCCCTCCCTCCCTCCCTCCCTCCCTCCCTCCCTCCATCCATCCATCCATCCATCCATCCATCCATCCATCCATCCATCCATCCATCCATCCCTCCCTCCCTCCCTCCATCCCTCCATCCCTCCTCATCCCTCCCTCCCTCCCTCTCCCCACCTCCCCCCACCATTCCATCCTGTGGGATGGAAGGAAGCGGAGCCCCCCACTGCCCCACACCATCCCCACCTTCCTCGCAGTTGGCCCCACTGTGCCCGGGGCAGCACTTCCACTCCAGCGCCGTCAGCGTCCTGTAGGCCACCCGGTACGCAGGCCGGATGACGGTGCGGTAGCTGCTGGCACAGAGGGGCACCGATGTCACCCCGTGCCACCACCACACGGCCACAGCTCGTGGTGCTCGCTGGGGTCTCACCTGCCCCCTGCACAGCCCGGCGGCCAGCGGCAGCCCTGGAAGACGCGCTGCAGGGAGGTGCCGTTCTGCACCAGGCACGTCACCGTCCTCGTCACCATGTAGGAGCACCAGCTGCTGCAAGAGAAGCCACCGGTGCCACCACGGCGGTCCCACTGTGCTTCCCCAGAACACCCCATCTCTCACCAGGACCCAGTGGGACGCCTGTTCCTCCGTGTCCCCAGGGCAGCACCCATCCTCACCCGTCCTCATGGAGGTGCCACCCCAGCTTTTAGGTGGACGTCCCCAGCATGGTGTCCCCACAGTGGGGACCACCCCAGCCCTGGGCTCTGCCGTGGCCACCGCCCTGCCACCGCTGTCCCCATGCGGGCTGTGTCTGGGGATGTAAGTGCCACCCATGTCACTGGGGGAAATCGGTTCCTAAGTGCCCCATAGGGAGGAGATGGGACCTCCAGATGCCCCCCACATGTCCCATAGGAGAGAGCTGGGACCCCAAAGTGTCCCCCAGGTGGGACAGAACCGAGCCCCACAAGTGCCCAACAGTGGAGAGCTGGGAACCCCCACTGACCTATTGAAGACATGTGCCACCCTCCCTGCCAGTGCAGCCACAATTTGGGTGGAAAGAAGAGCTTTTTGGTGCCTGCGGGGGAGGAGGCGGCTGCGGCTGGTGGCAGTGGGGGGGAACAATTGTGTGGGACGTGCCGTGGGGGACGCAGCGGGGCGGCACAGGGCTCTGTGGCTGGGCAGCATCCCAGCTGCACGCTGAGCCTCTGACACAACCGCCGCGTGGTGACACCTCGGGGCTGACAAATGCCACCGGGCAGAGTGATGGGGACAGCTGGGGGGGGTCTGAGCACCCCTGGCACTGTGCCCTCCAGGGGTGTCTCCTGCTCCTGGTGCTGGCGTGGCTTGGGGACGATGCCAGCCCTGGCGGTGCCGTAGGGATGAGGATGCGCCCCAGCCCGTTTTGGCTGGCAGGGAAGTTGGAGTAGGTGCCAGTGATGGGGGAACCCCCCCCCCTCCCCCAGTGTGGTGCAGGAGCCAGCGGCAAGGCGTGCGAGTGCTCGCATGGCCCCAACTCACCCGGCCCACCCGCTGCGGGGCCACTAGTGCACTGAGCGTGTCTGGGCTCTGCCCTGGGCCCAGCGCCTTCCCCCGGCTTTGTGCCCCTGTCTGAGTATGTGGGACCCACGAATGGGCTTGGGGGGTGTCCAGGCAATGGGGGCTGCCTGGGCTAGGCCAGGAGGGGAAGGGGAAATGAGGTGGCTTCTGCCCGTCACTGCTCCGAGCTGAGCGGAACCGGGAGGTCCCGGCAATCCGGTGCTGGAGACACCGCCAGCGCCAAAGATTTCCTGTAAACAACCCCCCCGCCACCCCCAGCAGGACAGGGACCATTGGGATAGGGACTGCAGCCCCCAGCAGCCGGGCACTGGGTTCCATTGTCCTCGCTGCTTCCTGGGCACAGGCAGAGCCTTGGGGATGGGGCCAGGCCACCCCCAGCCACAAAGACCACCCAGTGACCCCAGTAACCCCCAGCAAGCTCGAGCGTGCTGCAGCACCTTTGCACCCGGGTGGCTGCTCACCCCAGCAGCAATGCCAGCCCCGCTGAGTCCTGCCAGCCCCGCTGACCCCCAGCACCCCACAGCCTTCCCATTCCCGATGAACCCAGAGCCCCACTCTAAACCGGGCAGCTCCTCCCTGGTACCCCCAGTGTGCCTGCACCCCCCGGAGTTGGCACCCCCAGTGCCCATTCCCCCTGGCACCCACAGCCCTCTGGTGCTCCATCCCCATGCCCAGCATCCAGGCCCCCCCCAGCTCTCCTCCTCCCCGCTCCCCCCCCGGTGCTGGCACCCCCAGATCCTGACCCCCAGTCCCCATTGCTGCCGGTACCACCAGTACCCAGTTCTCTCTGCCCTCCGGTGCCGGTACTCCAGTGCCCGCCACTCAGCCCCCCCCCCCCCCCCCAGCATCCTGCGCTCCCCATCCACCCTCCCCACAGCGCCCTATTCCCTCTAACCCTACACCCCAAGCCCTGTGCCCCCATCTCCCCATTGCCCCCCATTGCCCTCTCTGTTCCCCCCCCCCCCCCCCCTCACCCCCCCGGTGCCGATACCTGCGGGGCTGCAGGCTCCAGGAGCCGGCAGCGGGCGGCAGCAGCAGGCAGCAGCACAGCCCCACGGCCAGGGGTAGGGGCGGGCGGCGGTGCCCCCCCCGGGAGAGGCCCTCCATGCTCCGTTCCGCTCCGCGCGGCTCCGCTCGGCTCTGCGGGCACCGGGGGCCGCGCTCCGTGCGCGGGGAGGAGCGAAGGGGAAGGGATGGAGGATGGAGGGGGAGGAGGAAGGGACCCCCCCCCCCCCCCCCCCCCAGCGCACACACACACACACACACCGCTGCCTTCCGCCCCGAGGAGATGGGGGGAGCGATGTGGGGGGGCAGCTCCTGGGGGGTCGAGAAAGGGAGAGGGGCGATATGAATGGGGGGATATGGATGGGGGGGTGTGGATATGGGGGCATGGATATGGGGGATAGAGGTGGGGGAATACGGACGCGGGGGATGTGGATATGGAAACATGGATGGGGACATGGAAATGGGGTTTATGTATTGGGGCGATATGGATGAGGGAACACGGATACCGGGGGCATGGGTATGGGGGACGTGGGTGAGGGGTTATGGATGGGGACATGGGTGTGGGGGGTATGGATATGGGAGCGTGGATATGGGGTGCATGGGTATGGGGGATGTGGATACGGGGATGCAGATGTGGAAGGACATGGACATGGGAATATGGATATGGAGACATGGGTGGGGGGACATGGATGGGAGAACATGGATACGGGGGATACAGATATGGGAGGATGGGTATGGGGGGCATGGTTATCAGGGCACAGATACTGGGGTCATGGATATGGAGGATATGGATGGGGGGACATGGATGGGGGCATGGATTATGGAGACATAGATGAGGGGACGCGGATATAGGGGGCATGGGTTGAGAGGTGTCATGAATTAGGGGTGTCATGGATTAGGGGTTGTCATGGGATGGGCAGCGGTGGTTTTGGGGTGTGGGAGCAGTGGGGGCAGCTGTGGGGCAAGAGGAGGCCTTCAGCCCCATACAGTGTGAGTGGGGGCATCCCCGTGTGGGAACAGCTTTGTGTGGGGTGCACATGTGCTCGTGTTTTTGCGTGCCTGCAGCTCTGTGTGCACACATACACTCATACACGCACATGTCCATGTGTGTGTGCCTGTCCCCGTGTCCCCACGCACACCCCCCATGCCCCTCCACACCTGGGGGTGCCGTAGGCCCCCGTGTGTGAGCACACGTCCACGCGTGTCCGTGCGCTTGGCGGTGTTTGCACGCACACAGTGTGTGTGCGCTCACCCGGGGCTGTGTGCATCCCAGTGTTTGTGCTCGCGCTTCCGGCTGCTGTTTGCAAACGACGTGCGTGTGGTCCGCGTGCTGGCGGCGTGCGAAGAGCAAAGTGCGTGCGGGTGGTCCCTGCTGGGGGGGGGGGGTGGGGTGGGTGGGGGGTCCTGCAGGCTGTGTGCATACGGGCGGGCGTGCGTCTCGGCGTGCACGCGTGTGTGTGTGCATGCATGTGTCCACACGGATGTGCGTGTGCATGTGTGTGCATGCGTGTGTCCCACTCACGTCCCCACGGGCAGCCCTGCTCCCTGGCCCGGCTCTAGGTGCCCATGCCATGCTCCTGGCCCAGATCTGTGTTCCCATGTCACGTCTCATGCCCACATCCCTGATCTGGCTTCAGGTCCCCATGCCATGCCCCTGTCCCGGCTCTATGCCCCCACATGTGTCCCACCCCCACATCCCCATGCCACATTCCGGCCCCAGTTCCATGTTCTCTTACCGTATTCCTGTCCTAGCTCTGTGTTCAAGGGTCACATCCCAGCTCCATGTCCTCATGCCATGCCCCAGCTCAACACCCCATTGCCATTTTCCATCTCCATGTCCCCGTGCCCCGTCCCATCTCCATGTCCCATCTCCACATCCCCACGCCACGTTCCCGCTCCAGTTTCACACTCCCACGCCGTGTCCCAACCCCGCATCCCCGCGCTGTGACCCCACGGCAGACCAGCACCAGTTTAAACCCGCATCCAGGACCACCGCTCTGCCCGCGTCTCGCCACGCTCCTCGTCCCACGAGGGAGCCACGGGGGCCGTGCCCGAGGCCACCAGAGGGCACGCGTGGCCGCCTCGCGCGTGGGAGCCGCCGGCTGAGGTCTCGGCGTGCGCCCGCATCCCCCTGCCGCGCGTCCCCGCCGCGCGTCCCCGCGTCCCCGCGTGCCCGTGGCTGCCAGGCGCCGGCGGAGCTCCGCCGTCTCCCGGCCCCGCTCCCGGTGCCGCCGCTGCTGCGGGGCCGCTGCGGCTGCTGCCGCCGGAGGTAGCGGAGCGGGGCGGGGGCGATGCGGGGCGGCGGCGGCCATAGCGGGGAGTGGGGGGGGGGGGGGGGGGCGGCGGGCACCGGGGGCAACGCGCAGACGGAGGAGGGATGGAGGGAGGCGGGGGGGGGGGGGGACACCGCGCAGCCGGGGCACCGCGCAGCGGGAACGTCGTGGCTGGAATTTCGTGCAGCGGGGGGGCACCGTGCGGGAGGGGGTCCGCCCTGGGGGCTGTCGTGCGGCGGCAGTATCGTGCGGTGGGGGTACGGTGTGCAGGGGGGCACCGGGGGATGGGCCTGGCTTCGCCTGCTGCTCCATGGACCGGGGACCCAGGTGGGAGGGGGCAGTGGGAGAAGGGTAAGGGGGGGGGTGGCACACTGGGTTTCGTCCCAGGGGGCGTCCCCGAGGTTGGGGCCCCTTTGGTTGCTGCGGTGCTGGGGGTGCCGGGTGAGTGCATGGATGCACGCGCGTGTGTGCGTGTCTGTGTGTGTGTGTGTGTCTACGACTGTTTGTTGTCACGCTGCTGTGGGGCCCTACGTCTGTCTGTCTGTCTGTCTGTCTGTCTGTCTGTCTGTCTGTCTGTCTGTCTGCGCGGGTCCCTGTGCTGTTTGTGTCCCTGGTGCCAGCGTGCGGCTCTGTGTCTGTCCGTCTGTCCCTGGCTCGCTGTCTGTCCGTGCAGCCGAAACCCTCCCCACCCCATGCGTGGGGGCCGTGGGGCTGTGTTGGTGGGCAGGGAGCTGCCTGGGGGGGCCTGGGGGGCCCAGGACACACCGCCCAGGCTGACCCCATCCCGATGCCTGCAGTGCAGATCATAAATCAGCGCCGGATGAGCAGGAGGGCCGCGGGCTCCCGGGCACACCGCCGGCTTTTCTGGGGCTTCTTGTTTATTTGAGCCTCCCCCAGCCTTGAAAATAATTGTCCCCATGCTGCTTGTCCCTGCTGATCGCTGTCCCCCTCCACGCTGTCCCACCTGAGGCTGGCAGCCCGCCACACTGTCTGGCTGCAGGCACACGGGGTGATGGGAACGGTCCCCAAGGTGCGGCCAGGGAGGGCAGGGATGCAGCGTTGTGTGGCAGCACTCAGGGCCAGCTTGGCTGCGACTGAGCGGTGCTGTGGCCCTGCTTTGTAGGTGACACCCTCGGAGCCTTAGGAGCAACCAGTGACATCAGCTGGGACAGAAGGGGAAAGAAGAGGAGGGGGCACCTGGGAGCGTCCTGTCCCCACAGAGCCCGGGGACGCTGAGATGAGCCAGTGCTGCAGGGAGGACGAGCAGCGCCCGGTGCCCGGTGCCAAGTGATGGCTCACCCCAGCCTGGCGTGGTGGTGGCCCCGGAGGAGCAGGACCGGGTGCCACGGGGCTCTGTGTGCCACCTCCCACCCCTGCTGAGCTCTGCAGTGGGAACAAGGACGTTGCAGCCCTGCGGGTGCCACTGAGCTGCCTTGGTCCCTTGGCCATGGCTCCACGCTGAGCCGCTGTCCCCAGCCATGGCGCGGCAGGGCACGGGGGCCCTGCTGGGCTCTGGGACTTTGGGGTTCCCACCCCAAAATCTGGCCCGCGTGGTGGTTTGGGAGTGGCTGAACGAGCACGGGCGCTGGCGGCCCTACTCAGCCGCCGTCTGCCACCACATCGAGAACGTGCTGAAGGAGGATGCCCGCGGCAGTGTGGTGCTGGGCCAGGTGGATGTGCAGCTGGCGCCCTACGTCATCGACCTGCAGTCCATGCACCAGTTCCGGCAGGACACGGGTAAGGGCAGGGGGCTCGGAGGGTACACGGCTGCGCAGGGGTCTACTGGGGGTGAAGTGGCCGGGGATGAGTACATCTGTCTTGTATGTGAGCCTTTGTTGGACGGCCTTCAGCACTGCTCTTCCTTCTGCAATCATTTGCTCCTCTGCCCATCCATCAGCTATTCCACGACATGACTATGTGTCTTTGTATCCTTCGTTCCTGTGTCCTTGCTTCACTGTTTTATTCCTTTGTTACTTCCTTCCTTTGTTCCATGTATCCATCCCTCCCTCCATCCATCCCTCCCTCCATCCATCCCTCCCCCTATCTGTCCTTCCCAGTGTGTGTCTATCTGCTGTGTGTCATTCTAATATTACCCATCCGTCCACCCATCCTAATGAATAATTGTCATCCCGTCCGTCCGTCCGTCCGTCCGTCCATCCATCCATCCATCCATCCATCCATCCATCCCACCCAGTGTATCTTTACTTACTTGTCATTCTGTTCATATATCCATCAAGGTATCTATCACCATGCATATTTGTCATTCCATCCAACCCATCACCAATGCACTCATCAGTCCATCCATCCCCCTATCCCTCCATACATCATCCCATCCATCTCCCTACACCCCTCCCTCCATCCATCCCTCCCTTTCAGCTCACCCCCTGTCCACCTGTCAGTCCCCGTCTGTCTGTCCTCACCCCAATGCAGTCCCCACAAGACTCCTCCCTCCCTTCCCTTTCCTTCCCACCTGGAAAAGGGACGAAGGGAACTGGGTGGCCCCACTTTGGGGTCTGTGGAGGCCACGTGCCATCCCTTGACAGAGCAGGGCTGCAGCACACAACCAGGACAGGTGTCCTCGGGGGAAATCAAGCCCTGTCCTGCACCGCCTCCCAGCCCAGACCCCATTAACCATGACCCACTAAAGTGACGTGTGCCAGGAGCATCCCAGGAGACTCACTTGGTGTGGGTTATGGAGTGTGGGGATGGCACATCACCCCAGCTGGGAAATGCTCATCTCCAAGGTCCCTACATGTCCCAATCCCTGGCCTGGATGATGCTGGGTGCTGCTGCGGATGTGTGCGCACAGTGGGGTGGGCTTGGGATGTGGTGGGGTGCACTTGAAACGAGGTGACCCCGTTCTGAGCAGGCAGGACGTGTGCCTGCAGGGTGTGCACACAACTGGGGGGAGATGCAGGCACCAGTGGGGCCGTGGATGTGAGCGGGATGGGGGATGCAGGGCACGGGTGTGGGCATGGTGGGCTGGGTACAAGGAGACATGGGGAGGTGCGGTGTGGGTGGACACGGGTGGGCAGTGGGATGCAGGACATGGATGTGAGTTGGATGTGGTTGGGATTGGGCAGTGGGCAGTGGGATGTGAACGGTAGTGGGAGTTGGGATGTAGACACAAGATAGCATTGGGATTTGGGATGTTGACAGCAGTGGGCAGCAGGGTGCAGGGCACGGGCGTGAGCATCGTATGGCTGTGAGCCAGCAGTGGGATCTGGGGTGTGGACACAAGCAGGTAGTGGGATGCAGGACTAGAGTGGGATGGGGATGTGAGCATGCAGCTGACTCAGGTGAGGACTTGCTGGGTTGCGGCGGGGGCACAGACCCCATGGGGCTGCAGGCAGCGCTGCCTCAGCACCCGGCGGCAGCTGGGCCAGGCGGTGATTAATGACCCTTATTAGAGTCGTTAATAGGGCCAGGCAGTGCAGCCGGCCGGGGACGGGAGCGCAGCGTGTGGCTGAGCAAGGCGAGGGGCACGGCGCTGGGGGTGAGCTGCCAGGGGCTGGGGGGGTTCTGTTCGGGGGATGGCAGCAGTGTGTGAGTGCTGAGCACCGTGTCCCCGCAGGCACCATGCGCCCGGTGCGCAGGAACTTCTACGACCCCTCCTCAGCTCCGGGAAAGGGCATCGTGTGGGAATGGGAGAACGACAACAGCTCGTGGACGCCCTACGACATGGACATCTGCATCACCATCCAGAACGCCTACGAGAAGCAGCACCCCTGGCTGGACCTCTCCTCCTTGGGCTTCTGCTACCTCATCTACTTCAGCAGCATGTCGCAGATGAACCGGCAGACGCAGCGCCGGCGTCGGCTGCGGCGCCGCATGGACCTGGCGTACCCGCTGACCATGGGCTCCATCCCCAAGTCTCAGTCGTGGCCGGTGGGCAGCAGCACAGGGCAGCCCTGCTCGTGCCACCAGTGCCTGCTGGTCAACAGCACCCGCGCAGCATCCAATGCCATCCTGGCCTCGCAGCGCCGCAAGCTGTACACCGGTGCAGGGACGGGGACAGTGCCGGTGCGGCAGAGCAGCACCTTTGCTGGTGCGACCTTGTGGCCATCAGCGGGTGGCACGGCTAAGGGGGAGGCACCCAGGGTGCCTGCCGGAGCTTTTGGGTGCAGCCAGAGCACGCCTGGCACCGTGCAGCTGCCTGGCCTCAATAACCTGAACCGGCCCGGCACGCAGCGAGGGGCTGCAGGTAGTGCCCGCACCACGGTGCCCGCTGGGTAAGCTGGGATGGGGACGCACGTGGTGATGCTGAGGTGGCACGGGGTGGCATGGGGATGCAGTCAGATTGCTTGGCAGCACCAGCTGTCACCTCTCCGGTGCTGGCACTGTGTCAGCAGCACCACGGCCGTGCCATGCCGTGCTGCACCATGCTGCACCCCTGTGTTGTGCCACGTAGCTCCATGCCGTGCCACACTGTGCCCGGTTGTGCCAGCCCACGCCGTGCCATGCTGGCTGCAGGTGACAAAGTGCCAGTTTCTGGGGGGCTTGTGTCCCTGTTGTTCAGCGTGGGGTGGGTCACTCCAGGCAGGTCCCTGTGGGGTCCATGGATGTGAGGAGCTGTTGTGGCATCCTGCCCTGCAGGAAGGATCCGGCCTCGTGCTGGGAGAAGCACTGGAACACATCTGGGTGGTGATGGTGACATCCTGACGGCATCACCTCCGCTTTGGGGTGTGTGCTGCAGGAACACCTGCGGGTCAGGGGCAGCAGGGGCATGGAGAGCAGCATGGGGACATGCCTCTGTGTCCCTCCCACTGCCCGCAGCCACAGCACACATTCAGCCAGGGCTGGGGACGGGTGACAGAGTTGGGGAGAGGGGGGGCATGCAGGGTCACCGAGCACCCGGTGTTTCCTTCCTCTGTTGATGTGCTGCTTTTGCTTCCGTGTCCTGGGCCAAACCACCCCCGTGCTGGCACACAGCCCCCGTGCCGTGCGTCCCCATGGACAGGTAGGAACAGGCTGGAGGGGTAAAGCCCCCACTGCCCCAAGTGGCCTCTGTATGTCTGTGGGTGGCTTTGGGAGCTGGGGGCAAGGACTGCAGGTAGGGGCAGGGCTGGGTTATGGCGTGGCCTGGGGGTGTTGTGGGGGTAGAGAGGGTTCCCATGGGATGAACCCTTCCCTGGGGTTGCAATCTCCTGTCTGTGTTGTGGATGCTGGGTTGTGAGCAGGGATGTGGGGGCTCTCCTCATGTCCATACAACCATATCCATCCACCCATCCCTCCCTCCCTCCATCCATCCATGTTTACCTACATATTCACTTCTGTCCATCCATCTCTATCCATCTGTCCTTCCACCCCTCACCCCCCCCACCGCTGCTGTGTCCCCAGTCACCTCCTCCTGTGTCCCCATGATCCCACATCTCGCACCAAGCTGTACCCGTGCAGCTTTGCACACATGGATGCACAGCTGAGGGGATGCATGCATGGGTGCTCCAGTGACACTGCGGAGAGGACGGGACCCAGGGGACATTCCTCCTGTCTCTCGTAGGGTGCCAGCCCTCCCAGTCAAGAACCTGAATGGCACCGGCCCCGTCCATCCTGCCCTGGCAGGTAATGGGTGGGGTCCCATAAAGAGCACCCATGGGTGCTCAGGGGTCAGGCCGGGGATGGAAGGGGCAGACACACACCCCTGTCCCCGTGCAGGGATGACGGGGATCCTGATGTGTGCTGCTGGACTGCCCGTCTGCCTGACCCGTGCGCCCAAGCCCATCCTGCACCCACCACCTGTCAGCAAGAGCGACATCAAGCCTGTGCCCGGGGTCAGTGGCATCTGCAGGAAGACCAAGAAGAAGCACCTCAAAAGGAGTAAGGAGCTGCCAGGGGGGAAACTGAGGCACAGGTGGGGCTGTGGGGCTGGATCTGAAATGCTGGGGGGATGGCTTGAAATGCAGTGTGTCACCCAAGGGTGTCAGGTGGTGTCGCTGCCTGTGAGTGCTCCGTGCCACCTCCTCCCCACCACTGCTAGAGGCAGGGGGCGGCTGGGGGGCCAGGATCTGACTGACACCCCTATCTATGGCAGGCAAGAACCCAGAGGACGTGGTGCGTCGCTACATCCAGAAGGTGAAGACCCCCCCAGATGAGGTGAGCAGGCCCGGCGGGACGGCAGGGGACGGGCACAGAGCCCGGTGTGACATCCGTGGGGTGACCCCCGTGTCCCCCCAGGACTGCACCATCTGCATGGAGAGATTGGTCACCTCCTCGGGCTACGAGGGCGTCCTGAGTCACCGCGGCATCAAGCCGGAGCTGGTGGGCAAACTGGGCAAGTGTGGGCACATGTACCACCTGCTGTGCCTCGTGGCCATGTACAACAATGGCAACAAGGTGGGAGCCCACGCGGGCACGGGGTCTGTGGGCACACGGTATGGGGCTGAGTGCCCACTGGGGCTGTCCCTGCAGGACGGCAGCTTGCAGTGCCCCACCTGCAAGGCTATCTATGGGGAGAAGACGGGCACGCAGCCCCCTGGGAAGATGGAGTTCCACCTCATCCCCCATTCCCTCCCGGGTTACACTGACTCCAAAACCATCCGGATTGTCTATGACATCCCCACTGGCATCCAGGTGAGCCCCCCCACCGCCCGCACCCCAGGGCTGGGCGTCCCCGTGCCATGCACTCACCCCTCTGCTGTCCCCACCGAAGGGTCCGGAGCACCCCAACCCTGGCAAGAAGTTCACGGCACGCGGCTTTCCCCGGCACTGCTACCTGCCCGACAACGAGAAGGGCAGGAAGGTGAGCAGCCCCGTGTCCCCAGGGGTAGCGTGGGAGGGGACGTGGCCATATGGGTGGGGACAGTGGGGTGGGGATGTGGGTCCCTGGAGCAGCGGCGGCCGTCCCCCAGGTGCTGAAGCTGCTGATTGTGGCGTGGGACCGGCGGCTCATCTTCACCATCGGCACCTCCAACACCACGGGTGAGTCGGACACGGTGGTGTGGAACGAGATCCACCACAAGACCGAATTCGGCTCCAACCTGACGGGTCACGGCTATCCCGACCCCAACTACCTGGACAACGTCCTGGCCGAGCTGCTGGCGCAGGGCGTCTCCGAGGCCACCCTCAAGGACTGAGCCCACGCGGAGGGGCTCCGTGCTGCCCCCTCGGCCCCGTGTCACCGTCCCTGCTGCTTCGGCACCGCGTGGGCTCCCCTCCCCTCCCCCCCCCCCCCCCGGTGCCACCCGCCGCGCGTCCCCGTCCCCTTCCCGGCTGCCAGCAGCGCGGTGATTTCCCCTCTGCCCACCCGGTGCCCCACGGAGCCGCGTGCAGCCGGTGCCATGTGTACGTCTCTGTGTTAAGGAATACACCGCAGCGTCCCCGCGCCGCCCACTCGTGTCCCCGCGCCGCGCTAGGGAAGGGTGCCGGGTGGGGGCTGTCCCCCGTGGGCCGTCACACGCGGAGGCAGCGTCGTTCACACTCACGCGTGTCCCATGCCGCGCCGCGCGCAACTGGCTGCGCACACACACGCACGTGCGGCCGGGCGCTCCACGGTCACGTCTGTGTGAGCGTGCGCACACGCGTGTTCGTGGGGCGCCCCCGCCGCGCCGCCCCGTCTCGCTGCGGGCAGGGAGGAGCGGCGCGGACTACAGCTCCCGGCGTGCTTTGCGGCACAGCGCGGGGCTGGATGCGTCCTGGCGGCGCGGGGCATGCTGGGAGCTGTAGTTCTCTTCACGTGGCCGCGGCTGTATCCGTGTCCGTGGGAGGCCTCGACGCGCCGTCGCCACGGGCGAAGGCTTCGTGGGCCGCGTCCAGGTCCCGCAGCACCGCCCACAGCCGCTCCCCGACGGCTCCGCCTGCGGCCGCGCGGAGACAGCGTTCCCACTCGCATCTCTCGGTGTACCCACTCGTGACACCCGCGGGCCGCCCCGTCCCACCCCGTCGTGCCTCCTCCCTCCTCTTCCCCTCCCCGACGCTGATGTGCCCAGTTCGGTGGAGGGGAGGGTCCTCGTGCGGGGGGAGTGTGCGCGCCCACGCGTGTATCCAAGAGCACATTCGCGTGCAGGCGGCTGGGAGCGTGCGTGTGCAGCACAGGGGTGGGGCTTCGTGTGCGTGCGGCCGTGGGGGTTTGCTGTCCCCTGGTGGAGAAAACACGGCTCGCGGGTGTGTGTGTGCGTGTGTGCGCACCAATGCAGCTGCCCCCACACAGCCCCCCCGTGCCCCCCTACCTCCCAGCTCCGGGCTCTCCACCGCCGCGCTGCCCTCGTGTCCTGCCACCACCTCCCTGCAGGACGAGGACGCTCAGCCCACCCGGGGTTGGGGGGGTGGACACCCACGGGTGCCCCCCCAGCACATGGCCTCACCGAAGCCGCGTCCCCGCGCGCTGGAGGTGCCCGTAGAGGCTCTGTGCCGCCGCTGCGGGGTCCAGGGGGTCACTCCACTCATCCAGTGCCACCGCACCATGGGTCCGGCTGCAGCCTGGAGCTACCGGGGAGAGCGGGGTTGAGTCGGGGGTGGGGACCCACTGGGGACCCCGTCACGGGCTCCGTGTCCACGTTACCTGCGCGGTTGGGCTGCAGGCAGCAGGTCCAGCGTGCGGTGCGGAAGGCTCCGGGGTGGCAGGTGGGCAGCATGGCCCCGCTGGCACTGCTGGCCTGGCGCAGAGCCCACAGCCACTGCCACAGCTCCGGAGCGCTCTGCGGGGACACAGCGGTGGCACCCACGGGGCGGTGGTCCTCTGGGCATCCCCAGGGTGGGCACACACGGGGGGCGGGGAGGGGGGGCATGGGGCAGTGGGGGCTGGGGATCCCGAGGGGCAGTTTGATGGCACAGGTGGGAGTTGGTGGGGCGGTGGCACTTGGGAACAGGGCTAGTATGCCAGTGACACCAGTACAGACAGGGCTGGTTTCCCATTGATCCCAGTGCAGATCCCAGTACAGGCAGGGCTGGTACCCCAGTGCAGATCCCAGTACAGGCAGGGCTGGTACCCCAGTGCAGATCCCAGTACAGGCAGGGCTGGTACCCCAGTGCAGATCCCAGTACAGGCAGGGCTGGTACCCCAGTGCAGATCCCAGTACAGGCAGGGCTGGTACCCCAGTGCAGATCCCAGTACAGGCAGGGCTGGTACCCCAGTGCAGATCCCAGTACAGGCAGGGCTGGTGCGTAACTGGCTCAGTACAGATAGGGTTGCTACCCCTAGTATAGCTAGGGCTGGTACCCCAGCAATCCCAGTACAGGTATTACTGGATACCCCAGTGAAGCCAGGATAGCTAGAGCTGATAGCCCAGTGAACACCACTACAGACAAAAGTGGATACCCTACTGATCCCAGTATGGGTAGGGCTGGTACCCCAGTGACCCCAGTACTACTAAAATCGGATGCCCCAGTGTTCCCAGTACAGCTGGACCTGGGACCCCATTGCCTCCGTGCACTGAGTGCTGGGGTGCCAGACGGGGGCAGCCTGGAGTGTTGGTGTCCCAGTGGCGCTGGGATGGGGATGTCCCCACCTTGCACTGGATGTAGGTGGTGTGCAGCTGCCCGGTGCCATCCTGTGCCACCACCTGCATGACGTGGGGCTGTGGGAATGTGCCCTCATCCACGCGCTCCACCGCCCGTATGTGCCCCACCGGGATGCAGCTGCGTTCCTGCAGACCCCAGAATGCCACGTGTCACTGTGCCCACAGCCCAGCACCCTGCAGCAGGGCGGGGGGACAGCAGGCAGCACCCACCTGGCACTCGGGGGACTTGGAGTAGGACAGAGCCTGGGTGCTGAGCCAGAAGTACCGCTTCTTGAAGGCGAAGCGGGGCAGCAGGGAGTGCTCCTCGGCCTCTCTCGCATGCAGGAAGCCCTCCTTGATGATGGCCAAGGGACCAAAAGGTGCCACTGACACCATCCCCTCGCCCGCTGTGGCTGTGGCCATGATGTGGGAACAGTGAGATCACATTTGGGTGCCACCACCACCCGCGGATGCTCCTTAGGGGAGGACATGGAGGTATCCCCAGGATGGGGGGGGATTCCGTGGTGCCACTGTGCCCGCTCACCCTGAGTGCTGTCCACATCGATGAGGCTGTCCAGGAAGGCTCTGACGCGGGTGATGCTGGGCAGCAGGACGGTGTGCAGCGGGGCCATCCAGGACTCCTTGCCTGGCTGCAGCCCCAGGTTGCCGATGCTCTGCAGTGCCTGCCCCGTGGGGAGTGAGGTTTGGGGAGGAAAAAGGGGAAACAGAGCAGCTCAAGGTGGTGGGAGCCAACCCTGGCTGCTGCCCTATGCCCAAGGCATGGTGGCATGGCTGGTGATATCTCACCCCCAGTGGGAACACCAGCTCATGGCATGTGGCATGGGGGTGGGAAAGGCTCTGCTCTCCCTGAGATCCCTGTCCCTCCCCAAGGTCTTCCAGCCTCTCTGGGATTCCCTTCCCACCTTGGCATTCCCATCTCCTTTGGGGTCTTCATCCCTTTTGGTGTCCACATCCCTTCTGTGTCCCCCATCCCTCCTTATGGTCCCTGCCCTGCCATAACATTCGCATGTCTTCTTGCTCTCACATCTTCCTTCATCTCCTTCCTTCCACTCTGTCCCACTCTGGGATCCCATCCCTTCCAAGTGCCCCATCCCTTTCCAGGGTCCTGATCCTTCCCCGAGGTCCCCATCCCCCATCCCTTCTCAAGGTCCCTGTCCTTCCGTGGCAACCCCATCCTTCCTCGGTCCCCCATCTTTCCTTTGGATCCCTGTCCCTCTCTGGGGTCCTGTCCCTCCCTGGTACCCCATCCTCCTGCAGGGTCCCCATGTCTTCCTTGGGTCCCCATCTCTCTCCTGGCCATCCCAGTCCCTCCCTGATGCCCCATCCCTCTCCAGGGTCTCCCTGATCTTCTGAGGTCCACACACTCTCTGGAGTCTATCCCTTCTGGGGTTCCCCCTATGGTCCATGTCCTTCCATGATATCCCCATCCCTCCTTGGTCCCACACCCTTCCTTCAGGTCCCTGTCCCTCTTTGTCATCCTGTCCCTCCTTGATGCCTCATCCCCACCCCAAATCCCCATCCCTCCCCGAGGATCCCCCCCCCCATGTCCCCATTCCCCTGGGCACCTTGGCGAGCAGCAAGAGTGTGCGCCCAGTGCGGGGCTCAGCATGCTGCTCCCGCAGACCAAAGAGCTTCGGGGTGAGGACGGCGGGCGCGAAGAAGCGGAGGAAGAGGAACCCACTGATGGCGAAGTACTGCACCTCCTGCACAAGGACAGAGCTCAGCATCCAGCACCGTGCAGCCCCCCCTGCCCCTCAGGGACCCCCACCTCGTGCTGATGTGAGGGGAAGCGCTCCTCCACGCGCCTGCGGAGCTGCTTGAAGGTCACCCTCATCAGGAGGGGACACTTGTCCACCGAGCCCACGATGGCATCCACCGTGTCCCCCAGGTAGCCCTGCAGCAGCTCCAGGCTGCTGTCTCGCACCTGGGCTTCCGACAGGGACCCCTTGAAGGAGATCCTCCTGCAAGGACACCAGCAGCTCGTGGCCACCGAGGTGGCCCGTGGGGGACACTGGGATGGGGACATGTCCCCGCACTCGCCTGCCACGGCTCAGCTCCATCTTGCAGGGGTCCAGCTCCACGTACTTCTTCTCCTCAAAGATGCGGTTCACAACCGGTTTCAGGACTGCGTGCAGGTAGGGCAGCCCCACTGCCTGCACGGGGCAGGAGCTCACCACTGCTGTCCCCACACTGTCCCTAGCACCGTGCCATGTTCTGAAGCCATCGCAGGGTGCTGGAGTAATGTCCCCACCCGGGCTCACCTTCAAGAACTGCTCCACGGACTTGGAGGCCAAGGAGTTGGAGCGGAAAAGGGTATTGGGGTCCACTGGGAGGGAGAGCCCACTGTGAGCCATGGGGTGCCCCAGCTGTCCCCAGTGCGCCCAAGCCTTTGGTGGCCTCACAGCAGGCACCCTGGCAGCCCTCAGGGTGGTTTCCCTTCCAGTTCCCCAGAAGAGGGTCTACAGAAGGTGCTCCAACCCCCTGCACTTACTGGTCTGACTCCAGCACTTACTGGTTCTGGCCAGCTCGCGGGTGATGATGTAGTCCAGGAAGGGCACAGCTAGACCCTGAGCCAGGAAGACCTTGACCAGCTTGGTGGCCACGTCCTGCCGACTGTCCCCTGAGGTCACCTCCTCCAGAACAGCCAGTGCCGTGCCGGCTGTGGGCTGTGGGGAGGCCACGGGGACGTCACACGCAGTGGGGACAAGTGGCACAAGTGTGTCCCCAGCCCGCAGCACCCACCTGTCCTGGGCAGCGGAGGGGCTCAGCCAGGAGCTGGATGAGGGGCTGGTAGCAGTGCTGGGGCAGGACTCTGTCCTCCAGCAGCCGCACCGTCAACCTCAGGGAGCCCAGCTGTCCCCTGCAGTGACAGCGTGATGGGGGAGACACGGCTGCACCCTGCCCTGCGCCCTGTCACCCTCCATCCTCCACTGTCTTACACTCACCTTGGCTCCTCAGTGCTGCTGGGGAAGGGCAGGAGCTGGAACCAGCCCTCAATGGGACCTGATGCATCCAAGGGAACCTTGACCTGGGGTACGCAGGCAGGAGGTGAGCTGGGGGGCACAGAGCATCACCATCCCCACATGTGTCCAGCTCTCACCTGCCCCAGGAAGTCGTTCTTCCCCACGATGTCCCAGTCCCACACCTCCACGCTCAGCACGCTGTCCCCTGGCTCATCCTCCGCCAGCTCAAACTCCAGCACCTCATTCCAGTGTGGGAAGCGGGTCTTCTTAATCACCTGCTGGGGACAGGGGGGTGGCAGCAGGGCATGGAGCCCCAGCCTCTGGGCACCCAGTGCCACCATGGTGCCACCTGTGCCACCCAACCCCTGACTCACAGTTGTCTCCCGTGTGTGCCCGCAGCATGACACACGGACAAAGGGATCCGAGGTGCCTGAGGGGTCCCGGGGAGCCAGGTCCCTGTGGGAGGATGGGGGTCAGGGGGATGCCATGAGTACCTGTCCCCCTTGGCACAGTCCCCTGTCCCCTTGTGTCACCCTGGATGCAGTGAGGCACCTGTATGTCGGGTGGCACCAGAGAGGAGGGGATGTTGGCAGCTGGTCCCTGGGGGGCACAGGGCACAGTGGGGATGCTGCTGTCCCTCCTGACTGTCCCCAGGGCCAACCTGTTGCCATGGCAGCTGCTTCGGTTGCCATGGCAGCGTGATGCTGCTCTGCCAGCAGCCTCCTGTCTGGCAGCCACGCGTGCAGGCACACAAACACACACACGTGTGCACACACATGCACGTGCACAGGCGCACACATAGAGCAGCCCCATCCCAACCCACCCCAAAGGCAGTGGGGCTGTCTCAGTTTCCCCCAGTTTTAAAACAAATGGGGACTGCACTGTTCCTCGTCTCCTGTGCCCATCCTGGCCCCCAGCAGGGCTGGCAGTGCCCGAGCAGCGTGGCACAGGCGCTGAGACCCCACAGCATCGTGACATGTGGGCTGCAAGCAGCAGTCCCTGAGCAGGACTCAGTGATGACCCTTCCTGGCAGCCCTGAGCCCTCCACCACCCAGCCAACCCCACCAACCCAAACACAAACCCTGGGTCCCCCTACCTGGCTGCGATGAGGTGGCAGCGCAGCACCCGCGGGTGGCCCTGCTCGGGTACCTGCACCTCCAGGTGGATCTCACCCTGCACCTCCTGGTCAGGGTGCACGGGCGCCAGGCTGAGCCAGCTGTCAATGCCTAAGAAGAAGGGGCACAGGGTGGGCCCCCCTGGAGCGGGCATGAGCCCTATGCCCCCCATAATCCCCGTGCCCCTGCTCACCCCGTGGCTGTGCTGAGATCTGCTGGCGGCTCAGTGACACTTTACCGATCACATCATCATGCCTGCAGGGTGACACCAATGGGGACAGCCACCCCGGGGTGGTGGTGGTGACCCCACTGCCCACCTTCTGCCACCAGCCCCTCTGTCCCCTACCCGATGGTGTCTTCGTCCAGCACATAGATGGTGAGGCTGTGGAAGCTGCTGGGCAGGCGCAGGGTGAACTCCTCGCCCCAAAATGGGTTCAGGCTCCTCCACACCGTGGCTGTTCTGTGAGCAGAGGACCCCATGGGCACTCCAGCCAGATTCTGTGTCCTCTTCCTGAGGTGGTGTGGTCACCTACCTGGCCACCACTTCATTGTCCACCTTGACCAAGCAATAGGGATCGCTGGAGCCGGAGCTAAGGGGAGTTAGGGGACAGGAGGGGGTCAGCACCCCATGGTGTCCCCTGAGGCAAACAGGGCACTGGTTGTAAGACCCACAGCCATGGGTGCACTGAGCTGCCCGGCCTCAGCTAGATGCCCTGCCTGGGGACAATGCCAATCCTGGCACCTTTTGAGCTCGTGAAATCCGGGGTCACCTCAACCACGTGTCCCCATGTCCCTGGGTGTCTGTGCCAGTGGCGCAGCCATGCCTGAGTTTCTGTAGCAACCCACTTCCCTGTGTCAGGGCGTGGGGCTGGAGAGGTGTCACGGTGACACGGTGTCACCAGCCTCTGCCTGGGCTTAACCCCTTGCAGCTAGGTGGAAAAGCAGAGCTGGTTCCCCTGGATGAGTGCTGGGTGCCCGGTGTCCTCCTGGCTGGGGGCTGGGTGCCGTGCTGGATCCCCCCCTCCACAGGCATTCTCTGCCAGCTGTGGGGCCCCAGGAGAGGTCCTGCAGCCCCCATATGGGGCGGTCCCAGATGGGACTGATATACAGCGTCACCCCACCAGGCATGTGGGCTGCTGGGGGTGTGGGGCTCCTCGCAAAGAGGATCCCCAGCCATCAGCAGACACCTCCCCCCCCCTCGGCAAAATGAGTCTCAACCAGCAGGGCTGAAGGCAGGGAGCCCCCAAACCACGGGCTGAGTACAGCACCCCCCAGTGCCCCATGCCCCCTCGGTGAGGGGCAGAGACCCCCAGCAGCACTCACACGTCCTTGGCGGGCAGCTCCTTCCCCTCCACCAGCCGGCAGTGCAGTGAGGTGCTTTTGGCCATGGCAGCGAACTGGGGTGGCTGGGGGCTCATGGAGCACCCCACAACTCCGGAGGGGCTGCAAGGCCCTGCTTCTTCTTCTTCTTCCTCCTCCTCCTCCTCCTCCTCCTCCTCCTCACTGCTTCCCTTTGCCACTCCTTTCTTTGCTGCTTCTGGGTTTGTTTTTCTCTGTGCTGGAGTGCGCGGGCACGCAGCAGCAGGCAAGCTGGGTGGGCTGGCCCTGTGCCCACGGTGGCCAAAACCCCACGGCGTGGGGCTCACACCTGCTGGGAGCTCACTGCAACCCCCTTCCCCCCGCCCCGGCCCTGTGCTGCCAGGGTGGGCAAAGCCGTGCCTGGGCCCTGTGTCCTCCTATAGCAAAACTGAGGCACAGCACTCACACAGAGCACCTGTCACCCCCTGATTGTCCCCGTCCCCCCCCCCCCCCCCCGGGTTGGCTTCCGTCCCGTCACAGCCGGGTGACAGTGGGGCTGTCCCCGAGCTGGGGGGTGGCAGGTGTATCCTCCTCTGTCTGTCTGCACCATGGCAGATGGGGTGGGGGACACTGGGGGACCCCGATCTGGGGGACGATGGTGGTGGTGTGGGGGGAGTCTGTCTGCTGCCCCCTCTGCTTTGTGTCATACTGGGGGGGGCACTCAGTGGAAGGAGCGGTGGATAATTCTGGGTGTTAGCAGATGTCTCCTGCGGGTGACTCACGGGAGGTACTGGCAGGTGGGTGGCACCATGTGGGCATTGGGTCCCCAGAGTGCCACCACCACGGGGTGTCACCATATGGGGTGCTGTGTCTGCAGCCTGGCACTGTCAGAGGGTTTCATTTTGTGGGTGCTGGGTCCCCACATGTGCTCCGTGTCCCCGGGGTGGCATGGCAGGGAGCGGCATTTGCGGATGCTGGATACCCGGGTGGCACTGCCAAGGGATGTCACATACGGATGGCACTGCCGGGAGCTGTGCCCATAGGGCAACCTGGGCTGGCACCGTCAGAAGGGATCCCCATAGGGGTGCCGGCTCCTCAAGTGCCACTGCCACAGAGCTTCCCCCCCCCCCCCCCAACCCCCCCACGGGCACTGCGCCCTCACAGTGCCGTTGCCGGGAGCAGTCACCGGGCGGGTGCCGCCTCCGGCACACCCCGTGTTCGCCGTCCGACCCGTTCCGGGCGCGGCGCCGAGGCCCTCCCGCGGGGGGCGGTGCCCGAGAGCCGGGGCACGGCGGCGGCCGCTCCGGAGCGCAGCCCCCGCCCCGCGCGGGGCGGGCCCGGCGGAGGGAGGCGGAGGCGGGCGGCGGGGCTCGGTGCGGCCCGGTGCCTCCGAGGGCCGGGGAGGCCGCGCCCAGCCCGGCCGGGGCCTGCGGGGCCTCCCCGGGGCGGGCGGGCCGCCATGAAGCCGAGCGCAGGTGAGGGCTGGGGGCGGGCGGGGCGGCGGGGGTGGGCACGGGGCAGGCCGGGGCCCGAGGCCCAGGTGAGGCCCGAGCCGTGCGGTGACCCTGCTGCCCCGCCGCCCAGAGGAGCCCGTGCTGCTGGCGGAGCTGAAGCCGGGCCGGCCGCAGCAGTACGACTGGAAGTCGAGCTGCGAGACGTGGAGCGTGGCCTTCTCGCCCGACGGCGCCTGGTTCGCCTGGTCGCAGGGCCACTGCCTGGTCAAGCTGATCCCGTGGCCGCTGCAGGAGGCCGAGCTGTGAGTAGCGCGGGCGGTGCCGTGGGTGCGAGCTGACTGCTGCTGTGCCCGTTGTCCGTCAGCGTTCTGCCGTTCCCCTGCAGCTGTAGGGCCTCGGAGCGCAAGAGCCACAAAGCGGAGGCGAAGCGGAGCCGGGCGGGAGCCAAGGAGAAGACGCTGGAGTGTGGGCAGATTGTCTGGGGCCTGGCCTTCAGCGCCTGGCCGGCGGCACGGCACCCTGATGGGGCGGCAGGGCTGTGCTGCCAGGTGCTGGCCACCGGCCTCAACGACGGGCAGATCAAAGTGTGGGAGGTGCAGACAGGTGAGCGGCTGTGCGGCGCCAGGGTGAGGTCGGGAAGCACTCTGCCCTTGGGAGGAGATCGCTGCTCCGTCCTTCCCCAGATATTTCCTGAGGGTGAGGGGAGCTGCTTCTCCATCCCAACTGGAGTGTTGGGCGTGAGGGGCGCTGACACAGCCGCTCTCTGCAGGGCATCTTCTCTTCAGCCTTCTGGGGCACCAGGATGTGGTTAGGGACCTGAGCTTTGCACCCAATGGAAGCCTCATCCTGGTGTCAGCATCGCGGGACAGGACCCTGCGTGTCTGGGACCTCAGCAGGGATGGTAGGAGTGAGTGGGATGGCCCTGGTGCTTGCTCACCCCTTTCTGAAACTTGTACTCTGCTGTGGATGAGGAGAGGGCACAAACCCACCTTGGAAGGGGAAACAGTGCGAGAGGGTCTCCGGGACAGTATTTGAGGCAGAAGTGGGAATTGTGGGACACAGCCCTGCATGCCTTTTCCCTCTTGGGAGCACGGCTGGATGAGCAGGCGTGGCAGGGTGCGGCTCTGTCCATCATGACTCGGTGTCCGCTGTCCTAGGGCGGCAGGTGCAGGTGCTAACGGGCCACGTGCAGTGGGTCTATTGCTGCTCCATCTCCCCTGACTGCAGCATGCTCTGCTCAGCTGCTGGAGAGAAGTCGGTGAGTCTCACAGGGTGGAGCCGGTCCCGTGTCCCGCTGAATCCTGTGTTCCCTGTGCCCTCCCCATGCAAGAAGGGGAAGCTGAGAGCCAACCTCGCTCCTGGCGCGCTCTCAGCTTCAGCTCCCCTCTGCCCTGCAGGCGCTGCTGTGGAGCATGCGGTCCTACACGCTCATCCGCAAGCTGGAGGGGCACCAGAGCAGCGTGGTGTCGTGTGACTTCTCACCAGACTCAGCACTGCTTGTCACTGCCTCGTATGACACCTGTGTTATCATGTGGGACCCCTACACCGGGGAGCAGCTGAGGACTCTTCGGTATGGAGCTGGGGGCTGTGGGGGTCATGCAGCAGGGACATAGTGGTGCTGTGGGAGTTTGGTGGGGTTGAGCGTGGCCTGGGGGTGATGCTGATCTTGCTTCCCCCTTGCAGCCACGTCCCCTTGCACCCAGCACTGGAGTATAGCAGTGATGTCCACACCAGCTCCCTGCGATCCGTCTGCTTCTCACCAGAGGGCCTGTACCTGGCCACGGTGGCGGATGACAGGTGAGTTAACTCCCTTTTGAGGTTTGTAGAGGGAAAGAGGGCCCAAGGAGGACACACCAGTGTGCACCAAGGGCTTGGGGCATCCTAATGGGGGACAAAATACACATGTCAAAGAGACTGCTCTTCTCGGAGCCCTGTTTGTGCAAGGAGCAGCAAGGTCAGGGCCTTATCCCCTCCCTGAGCAACGGACTTGCACCTGTGTGCTGTGCTGCCCCGCACCTGCTGTGCCCTCAGCACACTTGGTCTGTCATCCAGCTCAGCTCTGCAGGGGTTAATGCTTCTGCCTAGCTGCTGAGATGTCACATTGTGGGGGGGGGGGGAAAGGGGCCCGGCTGTAAGTCCATGGCAGAAAGCCCTTTTCCCGTTGCGTGCATTCAGGTGGTCCCAGAGGCTTCATTTTAGCTGCAGGCACTGCCTGGCACGGTGTCCTTTTCTCCTTAGACTCCTGAGGATCTGGGCGCTGGAGCTGCGATCTCCAGTGGCGTTTGCTCCCATGACAAATGGTTTATGCTGCATGTACTTCCCTCACGGCGGCTTCATTGCCACAGGGTGCGTATGTCCGCTGGGAGAGGCTCCAGGGAAACCAGCCTGGGAGCACGAGTTGGCTTTCCAGGGTGGGAAGCAAATGGGCTTGCTGCAAGCTCAGAATACTTGGGAATGATTGTGCTTTCTTCTCTCTGCACGGTGCTGGGGTGTTGAGTGTTCGCTCAAAACCCATTTGGGTCTCGTGGCAGGACCAGAGATGGCCATGTCCAATTCTGGACCGCTCCGAGAGTCCTCTCATCACTGAAGCACTTGTGCCGCAAAGCCCTGCGCACCTTCCTGACAACGTACCAGGTCCTCGCGCTCCCCATTCCCAGGAAGCTGAAGGAGTTCCTCACCTACCGGACCTTCTGAGGTAGCAGAGACATGGAGGTGAGAGCCCTCTGCCTCGTGGTAGGGCTGGCTGCCTCACAGAGCACCAGTGGCTTGTGAGCTGTGGGGCAGGACTGTCGCTCCCCTCGTTTTTGGGCCATCTGTGAACGTGGAGGTATTTTTTTGTGTGTAATAATACTGGAACCCAGCAGAAATGCTTGCAGAGTGCAAGGGGCATGGCACATCCTGGGGACGGCTCTGGTCCCCCTGTCCCCTTGTTATCTGCAAGCTTTGGGTCAGGTGCTTTTGCTTCCAAGTGCAATGTTGTGGGGTGAAGACTAGCAGCTGCAGTCTGAGCAGTGTCAGTACGAATTTGGGGCCACAGCCATCCCTGACGACAGCACCCTGTGCCAGGAGCCCCGTACCTCGGTTCCTGGAAGGATGTGGGCTCTGCTGTTCTCAGGGTCTGGGCGTGACAAACCTGAGCCAGTCTCTGCAGGCTGAATGACAGCAATGACAGAATAAAAAGTGATTCCTCACTCCTTCCCTTGTTGCTTGTAGAGGTAAACTGAGGAGGCCTGGCTGGGGCTCAGAGCCCCCAGCCCTTCTATGCTGCAGCTCTGAGTCAGAGCAGCAGATGGGCAGTGGTGGGTGCTGAGGAGGATCCATCCTCATGTGCAACTGTGAGAGCAGGACATGGCTTCATGCAGCCCCCCTGCTTTCATTCCTTGGTTGCTTTTCCCACCCCCACGCCTGCCTGTAGGACTTGGCACCAAGCAGCTCACTGGTAGTGTGCAGACCTGCTGTGCTGTGCACACAGTGGGCTCGTGTGTGGCTTGCTGCAGCTGAGCTTGTGGCTGCAGGGACAGCATGTGCTGCATCCCCTCTGTGTCACTGGACTGTGCTGACCCCAGCTGGTGGAGAAGCTGGGGAATGTCCTCAGAGCTGCTCCCTGGGATGCCTTCCTTTGCAGGCAGCTAAGCCTGCAGAGCTGGTGTTTCCTTAGTGCTTCCAGGAAGTGATGTGACCTACAAACCCACATGCTCCCGTTGCCACAGGGCTGTCACTGCACTGAAGTGCTCTGTCCCAGTGCAGCTGCCCTTGCTGTCTGAGCAATGGGATGGCACAGACCTCAGCCCCAGCCTGCCACCCCTGTCTTCCTCAGCACGTGAGGTGCAGCATGTGCTGCTCCCCTGCTCAGGAGGGCCCCAAGAGTGCTGCAGCCCGTGTGGGTGTGACAGCTGCTCCACAACCCACCAGCAGCGTGGTTAAGCTGCACTGAGCTCTACAAGGTTGGCTGGGTTGTACTTTAAGCTCTTCCCCTCGTACTGTGGAAAGCAATGCGGACCAAAGCCTGAGCCAGGACCTCTTTGCAATGGGACACAGGCATGGGGGGAGGCTCAGCTTCCTCCTTTCTGCCACTGTGATAGGGGGAGGGAACAAAAGACAAACTGCAGGCTGCTTGGCTTCAGAGATGTTTGCATTTCCCAATGAAGCGTAGACAACAACAGTGCCCACCTTCTGTCCCTTGTGCTGCGTGCCTGAGGCGTGCAGAAAGGAACCATGAAGCGCAGACAGCGGATGCAGGGCAGCCCCAGCCCGACTCACGCTTCGGCCACGATCAGGTCCCTGGTGACCTGGAAGGCTGCGATGAGGGAGCTCAGCTGCACCTTCTCGCTGGTGCCTGCAGCCAGCCGGTACCTGCAACATGGTGGGGCAAATGGAGAGCATGGATGTGCACTGGGGATACATCCCCCAGGAGCAGCACCCCAAAACATCTACTCACTCGACGTCTGCCATCTTGATCAGCAGCTGGATGCGGACTGAGGGGGGGAAATCGACTGCGGGGAGAAAATGATGTGAATCAGTGCAGGGCTGGGAGCAGTGCGTTGGGAGCCAGCCCCGTGGACCCCTACCTCTGTGCACAAAGAGGTGGATCTCAGTGAGGATGTCCTGCAGGGCCAGGCCCTTCAGTGTCTTCAGCTCCATGATTTCTGATGGCAGCAAGTCAAGGGGCTCCTCGTGCATCCCCTGCACCACCCAACACCCCAACGGGGAGCGGGACCCTCCATGGAGAGCAGTGTGAACCCACCCGACCCCTGCCAGAGCAGGAGGCAAAGAGGAGCAGTTAGAGCAATGGGGCTTCAACCCAAAGCAGAGGGGCAAAGGATACTGCGGTAGGCAGTGGAGAAGTCCAGGTTGAGCATCCAGTCGAGGATGTTGGCAATGTCGGCCTTGAGGGGGTGTCCCGTGCAGGTGTAGACGTTCTCCTCCGTCACTTTCCCAAAGGCCATGGCGGTGCTCTGAGGAAGAGGAGGAGGGAGGAAGAGCTCTCTGCCTGTGGGCTGTGGGGCCGGCCGCTGCGGGCGGTACCTGCAGGATGTTGAGGGCTCTGCGCATGTCACCACTCGAGAGGGTCACCAGTGCCTTCATCCCGTCCTCACTCACGTCCACCCTGGGGTGGGAAATGGGGCTGCAGTGCCTGGCCCTGGGGGGGAGCAGGGCACAGCAGAGCCGCCCGTCTCACCCCTCCTCCTGTATGACGTGCTGCAGCCGGGGCACCATCAGCTCCGGGGTGAGGGGCCCGAAGCGGAAGCGGGTGCAGCGGGACTGCAGCGCGGGGATGATCTTGGAGAGGTAGTTGCAGATGAGGCAGAAGCGCGTGTTCTCGGTGAACTTCTCAATCACTGCAAAAAGAGGAGGGGGGAGAGGCTGGAGCTGCGCCCGCGGCCCCATGTGAGGAGCAGGCAGCGGGAGGGCTCACCCCTGACCTCGCCGCAGAGCGTTCTGCGCGTCCTGGGTCATGGCGTCAGCTTCATCCAGGATGACGAGCTTGAAGCCTTTCCTGGGGCAGAGTGAGATGAGGAGGCTTTGGTGCCAGCTGCCTTTTGGGGCTGGAGAATGGGGCATGGCAATGCTTCTTCCCGGCGTGGGAATGCTCTGCGTGCTCCTTTCTCCTTCGGGCCGTCTCCATGCTGCCATCCCCCATCCCCTTGTCCTTCCCTCCCCCCCCTCCTGCCCCACGTGCCCCCCACCCACTTGAAGATGGTCCTGGTGCTGGCAAAGCTCAGGATGGGCCCCCGCACGATGTCGATGCCGCGGTCATCTGATGCATTCAGCTGTGGGGATAGAAGCAGTGGGGGAGGGGAGGGCTCCAAAGCTGGGTTTCTCCCCCCACCCATCCCAGGACCCCCCTCGTACCTCCAGCACCATGGAGCTGAACTCCCGCTCGCGGTAGAGCTGCCGTGCACAAGCCAGGATGGTGGAGGTCTTCCCGGTACCGGGGGGGCCATAGAGCAGGAGGTGGGGCAGCCGGTCCTCGCTGATGAACCGCTGGACTGGGAGGAGGGGGTGGGGGGGACACAAGGACTTGGGGAGGGCACGGGGATTTGGGGGCTTACGGGGCTCACAGGGGACTGGGGGACACTGAGAGACATCTAGCAGTAGGGGGGCTTGGGGAAGGGAAGGGGGAGGTTTTGGGGCTCGGGTGGTCACAGGGGTATATGGGGGCATAGAGGGGTGGGGGGGAGGGCAGTGGGGGCGTCAGAGGGGCAAGGGAGGGGCACGGGGCCTCGGGGGACACTGGCTTGGGGGCGTTACAGGGCATTAAGGGCCGTGAGGGGTTGGAGGGACGTGGGAAGAAGCACGAGGGCCGGGGGTTGGGGTGGGGGGGGGGGGGGGATGGGGGGGGGTCCCGCCACTCACTGGTGCCGAGGATGTCCCGGTGCGACACCAGCTCCGAGAGCGCCCGCGGACGGTACTTCTCCACCCTGCGGGGCACAGCGCTCAGCGAGGACCCTTCTCCTCCTCCCTCCCCCCCCCCCCCCCCCCCCCCCTCCCCGCCCGGCCCCGCACCACGGCAGGTTCCTCCCGCACGGCCCCGCCATGGCCCCGCGCGCGCCGCCGCCTCGCGAGAAGGGGCGGGAGCGCGGGAACGGCAGGGAGGGGGCGTGGCCCGGAGGGGGCGTGGCCCGGAGGGGCGTGGCCCGGAGGGGGCGGAGCGCGGGAACGGCGTGGCGCGCCGCTGCTGGCGGGAGCGCGAAGGTGCGGCCGCGCTGCTGGGGATGAGCAGCCCCCTCCTCTCCCTCCCCCCCCCCCCCTCACCCCGGGTCTGGTTTTGGGGCTGGGGGGGGGGGAAGCTGGGCGCTCGCAGCCCTGCAGGAAGAGCAGCCGGGCTGAATTAAGTAATTACAAGCTACGTTTTATATAAACGGATTGCGCTGAACACAACTTCTGGTTAAGAAATGAAGCGGTTGATGTTGCTGAGTAACAATGCACACATCCAGCCCGTTTATGAAATCCAGACACCAATAAAGAGGGAAATGAATAATTCAAGCTGACCAAGATGGTACAATAGGAAAACACAGGGCTGCTGGTCCTGGGCCTGCTCCTGCCACCTGCAGCACGCAGCCCCCAAGAGATGGTGCGGGCAGATCTCAGTGGGATGTCGCCTTTTTGGCCTACCTGCATGCACTGCATTCTGTTCCGTTCCGTTCCGTTCCATTCCATTCTATTCCATTCCATTCCATCCCCATCTGACCCCCATCCATCCTCACCACCGGCTCCATTCCATCCTCATTTCATTCCAGCCCCATCTCCATCTGCACACCCATCCCATTCCCCTCCCCGTTCCATTTCCATTCCCATCCCCATCCCATCCCCATCCCATCCCCATCCCTTCTCTGTCCTCATCTTATCCATGTCCTCATCCCATCCTCATCCCATCTCTGTCCTCATCCATGTCCTCATCCCATCCCCATCATTTCAACCCATCCCTGTCCCCATCTTATCCTTGTCATCATCCCATCCCCATCCCAACTCCATCCCATCTCCATTCCATCCCCGTCCCCATCTTATACTTGTCCTCATCCCATCCCCATCATCCCATCCCATCCCATCACCATTCCCATTTCCATTCCCATCCCACCTCCGCTCCATCCCCACCCCACCCCCTCCCACCCATTTCTGAAGGGCACACACACCAGGACGTTCTGTGCCACATGGGACCGCCCCACCCCCCCTTCCCTCTGTGCTGATGGGTGCTGAGAGCACAGCAGCCACGTGCAGCATCCAGTACAGATGGATGTTACGGGAAACAACACCTCCTGAGCACAGAGAGCCGTGCCCTGTTATCTCTGTGATGGTTACTGAAAGTCCCCATTAACCACAGGAGATAACATTTCCCCTTGTTTTGTTTTTCCTCCTTTTCCCTGCGCTCCAGTTAGTGGCAGAAAATGCACTGCGGTTCGGACTCAGGCAATATTTCAATATTTGCCTTCACAAACTGCCCACAGAGAATGCTCACCCCTTACTCCTGCAGGGAAGGGCCAGCCCACCCCCACCATGCCCACTGACCACGTCCCTCAGTGCCACATCCCCACGGCTCAGGAACGCCCGCAGAAGCTGTGACCCCATTGCACCCCGGGCAGCCTGTGCTATGGGGAAGAATCGGCTCCAGGTGCTGTGAGGATTTGCAGCAACGTCCCCCCCCCACATTGCAGCACGGCTCCCAACACCACAGGGTGCCCCACTGCACCAGGACCTGTGTTGCACGTGCCCATCCCATATCACTGCAGAGGGATACCCCACTGCACCAGACCCCCGGTTTCACCGTGGTTCCCTGCTTACAATAGGAATCCTCTTTGGTACAGGGCTCCCACTGCAACAGGACAACTCCTCCCCAATCCCCCCCCCCCCCTCCCCATTGCACCAGGGCCCCCTGTTGCACCATGACATCCCACTGCACCAAGGTCCCACAATGGGCCCCCGTAGCACTGTGCTCCCACTGCACTGTCCCCCACATTACCTTATAGCCCCCCCATTACTGTATAGACACCTGTTACCCCATCGCTCCCCATTAGCCTCCAGCCTCCCAATATCCCATAGCCCCCCATTTCCCCATAACTCTTCACTATTCAATAGCTCCCCAATACCCCATAAACCCCCCTATTACCCTCTCCTACACCCCATAGTCCCCCATTACCTCACACCCTCCCCATCACCCCACAGCCCGCCATTACCCCACACCTCCCCTACACCCCATAGCCTCCCCATTACCCCACAATCTATCACCCCATAGCCCCCAATTACCCCACACCCTCCCCTCCACCCCATAGCTCTCCATTACCCCACAATCTCTCATCCTGTAGTCCCTCACTACCCCACACCCTCCCCATCACCCCATAGCCTCCCATTACCCCACACCCTCCCCATGACCCCACAGCCCGCCATTACCCCACGCCGTCCCCATCACCCCACAGCCTGCCATTACCCCACGCCGTCCCCATCACCCCACAGCCTCCCATTACCCCACACCCTCCCCATGACCCCACAGCCCGCCATTACCCCACGCCGTCCCCATCACCCCACAGCCCGCCATTACCCCACGCCGTCCCCATCACCCCACAGCCCGCCATTACCCCACGCCGTCCCCATCACCCCACAGCCTGCCATTACCCCATGCCGTCCCCATCACCCCACAGCCTCCCATTACCCCACACCCTCCCCATCACCCCACAGCCCGCCATTACCCCACGCCGTCCCCATCACCCCATAGACCCCTATTACCCCCTAGCCCCCCATTACCCCATGTCATCCCCTCGCCCCCAACCCCTCCATCACCCCATAGATCCCCTTACCCCCCAGCCCCCCCGCAGCCCCTCATTACCCCCCAATCCCCCTTACCCCATACCCTCCCACCACCCCCCAGGCCCCCAGCGGCCCCCTCACCCCGTTGCCCCCCACGGCCCTCCCCAGCCCCCCGATCCTCCTCCCATCCTCTGCAGCACCACTCCCCACCGCTCCCTCCGCCGCTCCCCTCTCGCGCTCTCCTCTCGGTGCGGAGCGGTGCGGTGCGGAGCGGCGCGCATCCAACGCGCGGCCCCGCGCTCCCGACGCGCGCCGCCCCCGCCCCCGCCCCGCCGCGCCCGGAGGAGGGGGGGGGAGAGGCGGCCGCACGGACGGGCGGTGGGCACGGCGGGGCGATGCTGCGGGCCGGGCCCCGGCGGGGCTGAGCCGCGGGCTGGGGGGGGGGGGCGGGGGGGGGTGGGCGGCGAGGGGGTGGGGGGGGACGGCCGGGGGAACGCGGGGGGGCGGGAGGGAGGGGGGGGGGCGGCGGCGAGCGATGGATGAGGAAAACATGACGAGGAGCGAGGAGCAGCAGCAGCTGAGTTTGCAGAAGGCGCTGCAGCAGTGCGAGCTGGTCCAGAACATGATCGACATCAGCATCTCCAACCTGGAGGGGCTCCGCACCAAGTGCGCCGCCTCCAACGACCTCACGCAGAAGGAGATCCGCACCCTGGAGGTAGGGCCGGGCACCCCCCCCCCCCCCCCCGCCCCCCTCCCCCCTTCCTCCCTTCCCTCCGTACACCCCCCCCATTCCCCCCCCCCCCCCCCCCCATCTCACCCCTCCCGCAGCCGCCGGCTCCCGGTGCCGCCCCCCCCCGGCCCCGCCGGGCTCCCCGCGGCGCTGCGGAGCGGCCGAGTGAGGCTGCGCGCTCTGCAGGTGGCCGAGGGGGGACCGCGGCGCCGGAGGATGCTCGGCCGCAGCTCCCGGGGCTCTCCGGGCCTCCTCCGTGTCACCGTGCTGTCTCCTCGGTGTCCCCCGACCCGCGCGCATCCCCACCGCCGGGACCCCGCGTCCAACCCCCGCGCCGCGTCCCACGGCCTGGCCGCATCCCCGCTGCCTCCAGGCTCCTGTATCCTCGCCAGACTGCGTCCCTGCGGCCAGCCTGCTTGCTCCGCATGGGGCTGCGTCCCCCCGTCCCTTTCTCAGGGATCCTAAATCTCTGTCGGGCTGCGCCCTTGGGCCTGGCTGCACACCTTGCTTCGGGCTCCTGTCTCCCCATCAGCTGCGTCCCTTTGGCCTGCCTGCATCCTAGCAATGGGGCTGCAATCCCTGCGTCCCTTCCTTCGGGTTCCCAGTTCTCCATCAGCCTGCATCCCTTCATCGGGACTACATCCCTTTCTCAGGGCTCATAATTCCCCACCAAGCTGTTTCCCCATGGCCTGGCTGCATCCTTTTCTCCAGGTTCTGAGCTCCCCGTCAGCCTGCGTCCCTTCCTCTGGGCTCCCACCTCCCCATCAGGGATGGCCACGTCCCTTTGGCCAGGTTGCATCTTACCCACCAGGATCCTAAGTCCCCACCAGGCTGCATGGCCATGGCCTGGCCGTATCCCTTCCTCCTGCTCCCTAAACCCTCACAAGTTGCATCCCTTTGGCCAGGCTGCATCCTACCCATGGAATCCCTATGCTTTGGCCACGTCTCATCCTCCAGGTTCCTAATTCCCCATAGGGCTGCAGCCCCTTCCCTGTGCTCCTCCACCCTCACTGTGCTGTATCCCTTTGGCCAGGTTGGATCCTGCCCCATGTCCTGGCCTCATCCCTTCTGCAGGGTCCCCACTGGGCTGCATTCTTCCCTCCACACTGCATCTCTTTGGCCTGGCCGCATCCAGTGGGGAAAAGACAGGGGCTGAGGGAAGGGGTCCCACGGAGGGGATTTTGGGGCCATGGCAGTCTTGGGGTTTTCGGTGCAGCTGGATGCAGCTGCCTGGCCCTGGCTGCACCCCGTACATTCCGTGGCCCTAAGTGGGCTGGTGCAGCTCCGGGACTCCCACCTCCCTCTCACAGATGGGACCGAGGGAGATGATGGAGGTGATGGATCTGGAGCTGGCAGGCTCCTGGTGGCATTGTCCCGGGGTTCCCGTTGGCGTCAGCGGGGCCACGCGTGGCCCTGAGCTGCCACCGCCACGTCCCAAGGCCGTGACGCAGGTGCGGGGGCACGGCTGGGCAGGAGCGAGGTGGGGGGGTGGGGGGTGGGCACTGCTGTGGGTTTATTTTCCTAAATCCTCGTTTCAAAGGATGAAGAGCAAAGTTTCTGCTCGCTTCTTTGATTTCAGGGTCCCTGTGGTGAGGGACCCTGCAGGGAAATCCCACTGGGGGTCACCAAAGGGCTGGAGAGCCCCAAGAGCAGCCAGGCTGCTGCCCCCTCCCCTCCCCCCTATCACAGGGCAGTGATGTTAAGGGCACGCTGCTGCTGCTGGCCTTGCTTTCTGCAGGGAGAGGCACCTGGGAAGGCACCCGTAGGGGCACGCATGCACGAGTGCATCGTAAAATGCACGTGGATAGAGCAACACTCTTACACATCTGCATACAGGTGTGACAAAAACTCTGCTGCCCCCAGGCAGCTCCCCTCCACCCCCCCACCCCCTCTGCTTGCAGCCCCCAGCACTGCCCTGGGGACCCTCTGTGCCCATTTCACAGATGGAAAACTGAAGCATAGATATTCCGGAGGGGCTGCGTGCTGTCGAGGTGTTAGTGTGCGATCCCAAGTGTTCGGTGTGGAGGTGGTGGGCACTGTGCTGCCTTTGGGACGGCTTCTTTACACCCGTGTGGGCCCGGGGGATGCTGCTGGAGCAGGAACCCACCTGCGCCCTCATTAGTGCTAATGAAGCTCCTCTGCTGTCTCCAGACTGTGTGGCGCGTGTCCCCACCTGCAGCTCAGAATAGGTGCATCCATAGGGGATCTGCAGTTTTGTCCCATCCTGGCTCAGCTCCTGCCCCACTGTTGTGTTGCTGGTGGCACTTCTGCCCCGTGTCCTGTCCCTGTCCCTGTGTCAGGGCTGGTGCAGCCCAGGCACTCTGCTGCTGCTCGCCCCAAGGAGCAGTGCTGGGATGGAGGAGCTCGGAGGCAGTGCTGTGCCTGGTTCTCCCCGTGTCTGTGCAGCTCTGTGTGTGTTCCGGCCCTCCTTCAGGGATGGGGAAACTGTTTGTGCAGTGCCCACGCACATCTCAGTGGTGTGAGCCCCTCTGGGGTGGGAAGGAGGGCACGGTGCTGCCCAGCCCTTCCTTGGATCGCTTCAGAAGCATCCACGGGGTGATGCTGAGACCTCATAAATCCTTCTTGGTTGGCCTTCCGCGGCTTCATTTCAGACAGTAATTTTCGGTAATTAACCTCAGACTGATTGGGAACCAATGGGGTCAGGAGCTCCTGCAGCAGGGCCGCACCGTGGGCCCATCCATCCCACCATGCACCATGCGTTCCGCTCCCGGCACGTCTATTTTTGGGGCGCTGGGCAGGGGCACAGCACCATCTAGCGCTGCCGGCGGCGGGGAATCTCCCAGCTGGAGAGCGGAGTGGGAAATCCCTGCAGGCTCCCGGGGCTCTGCTCTACATTTCCCAGAAAGGAGGGCAGGCGCTCGGCGGCGTTATTTTGGGAGCTGTGTGTGTGAGAGAGATGGTGGCTTCGTGGCGGTGCCGGGCGCAGGGAAGGGGGTGGGAGCTGCTGCTGGCGTGGGAAGGGAATATGGAGCGAGCGATGGGATGCGGCGATGCTCCGGGTGTGGGGGGCACGCAGGGTCTCTTTGCACCAATATCGGGTGTGGGTTGGGTCAGCAGGGGAGCAGTGATGGAGAAGGGGTGTCCCTGTCTCTCCTGTCCCCTGCATTACAGGGGGGTGGTGTCCATCCGTCCATAGAGCAGAGGGGTGTGGGGTTGAAGGATCTGAGATAGCCCCCATTGATTTCCAGCCTGATGGAGAGGGAGAGGAGGGGGCTTCCATGGGGTTTTCTCTTCTCTCACAGAGCAAGCTGGTCAAGTACTTCAGCCGGCAGCTCTCCTGCAAGAGGAAGGTGGCCCTGCAGGAGCGCAACGCCAAGCTGGAGGGCTTCCCCCAGCTCCTGCACTGGTTCCGCATTGTTGACATCCGCAAGGAGGTGATGGAGGTAGGGCTGGGGATCCACCCCCTCGTCTCCTGGGTTGGGGTGCTCCACCACATCTCCCAAGTTGGAGGTCCTTACCATCTCCCAGGTTGGAGGGAACCATCCCATCATCCCACAGGATGGGGATCCTTCCTACTGTCTTCTGGGTTGGTGCTGCCCCCTGTCTCCCATGCTGGAGGTCCATATCACGTCCCAGGTTGGAGGGATCCATCCCATCATCTCCCAGGTCGGGGATCCCTTTAATCTTCTCCCAGGTTGGGGCGATCCACCCCATCTTCTGGCTTGTGATCCACCCCATGTCCCGAGTTGGAGGTCCATACCATCTCCCATGCTAGGGGGATTCATCCCAGCTCCCAGCTGTGGGGTCTTGAGTGAAATTTGGCAAGGGGACTGTTGTTCCCTGGGATGGAGGCTGCCTCGGTGCAGTGCTTTGCGGCTATAGGATCACCATAGGAAGTGGTGGTGGAAAATGGAGAGGAAGGGCAGCAGAACCCAATCATTTCTCTGCACGGAGAGATGCTACGAGGCGGGGGCTGCTGGCCATAGCCCCCCATGGCTCTGCCACCTGCAGCTGGGGACACCCTACTGCTGTGTAGGATGCATCCACACTGTCTCCCAGAACCCCCTCAAATCCCTCAGGAGGGAATGGTTCCTTGTTCCACACCCTAAAGTGCCCATTGAACAGCCGATGCCCACGTGTGTTTTTTTCTCCCCCCTGGTAGGAAATAGCCCCCGGGCAGCTGAGCCTGGAGGAACTGCTGGAGATGACAGATGACCAGGTCTGTGAGACGGTGGAGAAGTTTGGGGCCAACAGCGAGGAGTGCGCCCGCCTCAACGCATCCCTCTCCTGCCTCCGCAGCGTCCATAAGTCCGGTGAGCAGGGCTGGCCCCTGGGGTGGGGGGCGGGGATGGGGGATGTGGTCACATCCCACTGTGACCTGGGAAGCGGCACCCAAAGGCTTGGGGGGGAAGGGGGCTGGAAAAGCCCTGTAGCCACTAAAGACCCCACCACGGAGCATCCCTGTGCCTAAGCCCTGCTCCTGTGTGTGTGTGGGGGGGGGGTTGGGGGGGCTTGGCGGTGTCGCTGCGGTGCGGCGTGGCCGGGCGGGGGCAGCAGAGATCCGCAGAGACGCTGCGGTGCCCGGGATCTGGGGGGGGGCTGGAAATGGGGGATTGGAGGCTGGGGGTGCCGGGAGGGCGGTGATCCCCTCCGTGGGGCCGTGTTTGTGTCCCCATGTCTTCCATCCCCGGGAGCATCCCTTGCGGGAGGGGAGGGGGCGGTTTCGAGCCGCGCCCCCCCCCCCCCGCCCCCCCCACAGGCTGTGGCCGTCCCCTCTGGTGCTTCCCTGCACCCTGCAGGATGGATCACACAAGGGATCCCGCTCCCTCGGGAGCATCCCGGTGGATATGGGGACAGAGGATGATCCCTGCTAGGGTTGTGATGCCATGGTGTCGCGGCAGAGCATTGAGGTGGGAGGGCTGCAGCCCAGCCTGACATTTCCTGCAGAGCCCCCACCACCCCAAAGGACTGCTCCCCACATCCAGCTCCTGCCTGGCTCTCTGCCCTCTTCCCTTTGGCATTTCCCCTAAATCTCTCCGATATTTGAGGAAGGGCATCTCTGCTTTCCCCGGAGCCCGGGCAGGCTCTCAGCCAATGCTTTGTTTAAACACCTTTGACTTTTAAAGCCCGGTGCAAACAAATGGAGCTTTACTCTCACCCCCTCCTGCCCTTTTTGGGGGGGGCTGCACTTGGCCGAGGGAATTCCCATTTGGAAAACACAGGCGAGCCCTCTGCGCAGGAGGAGATGCTGTGAGCGTTTGTGGGAAGCGGTGCTGGGGGCAGTGCTTGGGGGCAGCAGGAGAGCACTGAGCTGTCCCATGGGAGCTCCCATGCCTGCAGCTTGTCACCCTGCACTGTCACAGCCCTCCGATGCCATCGGACATGTTGCTTCATCAAATTCAGCACCGACCCTGTATTAACACCCAATGTAACAAAACCCAGCAGCATTGGCGTTCTTTTTGCTGCCTGCTTGACTGTGGGATTTATTAGTGGACCAGGGCTTGAAGTGGGATTAATGTGGGATGAAGTGAGAGCTGAGCAGTGCCTGTGGGTGGAGCTGTGTGCTGGGGTTACTGGTGGTACGCTAGTGCAGGATGCGGGACCCTCGGTCCCAAATTCTGCCTGCTGTAGGGGAAGGGTTTGGCTTTGGAGGGGCTGAGAGTGACTTTAGAAGTAAAACGAGGTGTGGTATGGAGAAGGGTAATGTGAAGTGCTGGGCATCCTCATTTTGGGACCAGCCTTGCAGGGTGTTTCCCTCGGTGTGAAGTGTGGACAGGGATGGGTGCCGTGCACGATGTCAGTGCCTGCCTGGTCACTGGGTGCTGCTTCTGGGGAAGGAAAGGGGAAAAGCTGCCCTGAGCTCCCAAACCCATTCCCTGGGTTTGGCATCACCCCACACGGATCCCACTGGGTGGCAGTGTTCTTGTATGCCATGAGGTTTTCCTACAGAGGGATTTACATCTTCGTTAGCTTCATTTTCTGCTATCCAAGAGCAATCCAAGAAAACCCCTCGCCCCCTTTCCCCTATCAATTGAATCCCAAAGCTTTTGCAGTCTCAAAGCCCTCCCCCTTCTTTGTTCTACCTCTCTCTGAGCCTGAAACAAAGCGCTCCCCTCAAAGAGGCTCAGCTAGATAACGGGGCCGGCAATTAATAACCAAACAAAGGGATGGGCTTTAAAATAAAGAGGTGACATTTCTTATGCCACTTGCCTTCGAGGCAGCGATCAAAAGCAGTCAGGGCCGGGAGCTTGTGGCTGCTCCATCACTGTGGCACTCTGAAGTTGCAGCTGACAGCTCCTTACTCATCCCCACACCGCTGAGACTGATAATGAGGGGCTGCAAGGAGCCACACTGCCCTTTTTTTGTCTCCTTCCCCCCCCCACCCACCCACCCATTTCTGCAAATCTCACCAATACCAAGGGGTGAAGTGAGATGGGGGTCTTGGAGCTCGGATGGGCTTTTGTTCCTGGGGGGGGGGAATGGGGGGAACGGGGGCTTGGGATGGATGTGGGCTCAGCACTCGCACCCAGACCCCTCCGTGAGGGTATGGGCTGTGTAAAGGGGGGATGGGGGCATCTGGAGACTGTGTGGCATTCACCCCATGGCCCTATGTGTGCTCTGTCACAGGCGGCAGCCTCTCCAAGCAGGACTGGACCATCCAGTGGCCCACAGCGGAGCCGGGCAAGGAGAACCAGCCAAGCTGTCCCCCAGAACCCCCCTCGTGGGGCCGCACGCACCTCTCGGCCAGCCCCAAGCCCCCCGCCAAGTGCGCCCAGCACCACTGCCACAGCCCCCTCTACACCCACGTGGACCGCCTGACTGTGGAGGGCCACCCGGGGCTGTGTCCCCCTGTGGAATCCGGCCACCGCTCTCTGCCTCCCTCCCCACGACAGCGACACGCGGCGCACACCCCTCCACGCACCCCCAACATTGTCACCACCATGACACCGCCGGGCACGCCACCGCTGCGCCGCAGGAACAAGCTGAAGCCCCCCGGCACCCCACCGCCCGCGTCCCGAAAGCTCATCCACCTCCTGCCCGGATTCACCGCCCTGCACCGCAGCAAGTCCCACGAGTTCCAGCTGGGGCACCGCGTGGATGAGGCGCACACCCCCAAGTAAGTGGGTGACCACTGCGAGCCCCCATCACTGGGGTCCCAAACGGTCCTTCTGAGCCAAGGGGATGGGTGAGGGTTGGGGTTGGGGGTGGTGGGCATGGCACAGCTCCCCAGGGCAGTGGGCTGGTGCTCAGGGAACGTGGGGACAGGGCTCTCAGCCATAGGGTTTGGGGTGTTGTGTGTGCTGCATAGGGAGGTGGTGGTGTCGCCGATCCTGGAGGTGTTCAGGGAACATGGAGATGTGGCACTGAGGGATGTGGTCAGTGGGCATGGTGATCTTAGAGGTCTTTTCCAACCTTAGTGGTTGTGCGAGTGTATGGGACCAGGGCTTGGACTTGGTGATACTCACGGGTCCCTTGCAGCTCGGGGTAATCCATGCTGCTTGCGCTGGGATGTAGTTTTCAGGCGCCCCTATTTAACCTCCCACCAATGCCGGGCTGGGACCCGATGTGCAGCCGGGCCACGAGATATAAGCAGGGGTAAAAGTGCTCTTCCAGCTGCAGTGCGCGTTTCCCACACTCTCCCCTGTCGCCGTTCCCGGTGCCTTCACATCCCCGGCGTTAGCGAGGTGCCCTGGCTGCTCCTGCTCTGCAGCCTGGTGCCGGCAGAGGCTGCTGCTGTGCTGGGAAGCGGACCTGTCCCTGCCTGCTCCTTCGGGCCCTTTTAGGGAGCAAACCCCAAACCTTCCAGCTCTTTGCTGTGGGTGGGTGACGATGTGGGATGATCCTACAGCCCCCCCCCCCCCCCCCTCCACGTCCCCAGCAGCTGTGGTGGTGCTTGGTGCAAGCAGTGAGGGCGGCCGTCCTCCTCCTGTATTGGACAGTGATGGATTTCTGTCTGTAAATGGGAAATGCTTTGGGTAATAATTTGATTTGGGCTCCTGCAAGGCGATGCTCGCCCCCCCCCCTTCCCCCATCCCCCTCCCCTGCTATTCCCTTTGGTTCTCCTGAATCATTTAATCATTGCACACCCCAGGTCGTGGTGACACGGCTTTAGGGTGAGGCTGGAGATGTGCACAGAGCATGAAAGCTTTCATCTGCTGCTTCCCCGTGGGGATGGGTGAGGCAGGGAGTGGGGTGCCGTGAGTTCCTTGGGTGAGCCAGGGAGGGCTTATGAAAATCAGAAGGGTTTTTTTTACATCAACACAGCCTCACAGCCCCATCCCCACTGCCATCTTTGGCTCCACCCCTGCCTGCATCCGTCTGCCCAGTGCCACCTTGGGTGCTGGGATGATTCCCCATTGCTGGCCACTGGCTGCAGACCAAGGGGTGATTAAACTCAATTAATAGAGGAAAGGAAATAAATACTGATAGGGCCTCAGAGGGGTGCTCATCTTGGGATATGGAAGGATGGGGTGCAGTGAGACCCAGCCTCCCTGGAGCTGCTGGGAGTGCTGAGGAGGTTGATTTTCTCTAATGGCACTTAATGATTTTCGTGAAGCAACCACTAAATTCCGCTTCCTAATCCAATTAGGGCTCTGGGATAGCAATTAGTGTGTTTGGGAGGCAGCTTCATTTTGCCCTGCCCCACAGCAGCTGAACACAGAGCCGTGCTCCAGCCTGGGTGCTTTTCCTGGCATGGAGAAAGGCGTTCTTGGGCTGTTATCAGCTAATTCTCATTTTATGGCTGTGTGCATTCTGGGGTGGTTTCTCTTAATGTCATCACTTTCATGACGTCCCCCTCCTCTGTGCTCTCTGCAGGAGGCAGTTTTCCTCCTGACCTCAGCCACGAGGATCACTGAAATGGAGCTTTTGGCTCGATACTTTTTTTTCCCAACTACTCTGCTGCACACTGGTGCTGTCAGCAGATTAACCTCCTCATTACTGCGGGTGTAACTCCACACTGCCTCTTTGCAGACCCCCACATGCTGGGACCCACCGCAGGGGCTGTCCCCTGGGGCATTCCTCCAACCCCTGGGCTGTCCCTGATGGGGATGGGTTGACGTGTCCTCCGGGATGGCTGTGACTGCAGTAAGACCCCGGGCTCAGCTCTGTCTCCACGAGAAATGTGGCTGCTGCTTTCCTTTTTGTGATTGCTGGTGCATTTGCTCGTGTTTTGCTTCAAAGCTTGTTTCTAGGGCTGAAGTTACTCAGTATGCCGAAGCCTTCTGCAGCAGGGGTTAAACATTCAGAGCTTGCAGCCTCCAGCTGCTGACCGTAACTCTGGGGCATGGAACATTACTCCTCAAAAGATCCCCTGGCTTCCATAAATCCACAATCCATAAACATCTCATGATTGGTCTTGAAACGGAAACCAAACATTTAGAGTGCTTGATAATATAATGCCCATTTAATACCTCATGAGTTCCACGGGCCATTTACATCTGTCACGGATAGTTAATGATTATTCATCAGCAAGAAGGCAAAAAAAAAAATCCCCAAACCCCAAGCACCAAACCCAACAAGCAAACCCAGCCCTCACAAAGCAAACAGACTGTGGAAGGTCCTAAAAAAGGCACTATCTGGGGAGCAGAAGTGGAGATGGTTCAAAGTGAATGCAGGAGCCCGGGTTAACCCCTGCGGGTGTGTGGGGGGGAGAGGTTTGGAGGGAATGGCACTGAGGGCAATTGTGCAGATGGGGTTTGGTGTGCTGGTGGGAAAGGCGGCCTGGGGATGTTCACCTCACTGCCCTGTGGGTGCTGAGATTGGTTTGGATGCTGTTTTTCACTATGTGGGTGATGCTGTCTGGGATGGTGGCTCTTTCCCGTGCCCTTGTGATATTTCCAGCACTAACCCAGTTTCCTTTCTGTAGCACCTGACACCAGCGAGTGCTCACATCTGGCACCTCTGCTGTGGCTGGTTGCTTCTCCTGCCTGTGTAATAGGGAACCCTCTGAGAACGGTGCATCTCCTGTGTTCCTTGCTCTGCCCTTTCACTTTGCCTTCCCCAGGCACTAGGTAGCACTGCTGGGAGTGATCAGTGCTTTGATGGGGGCACAAATATCCCCTCAGAAGAGCTGGGCAGTGCCATGAGCTCCATCTTTTCAAAAGGTGTTGCTCAGCATCATTGCTGCTATGCTTGGGCTGAACATCTGCCAAATCATCCTGGAGCTGGAGCAGCTGGGCTGCCCCAGTGTTGGCTTTGTATCCCTCAGGAAAAAGAGGATCCCTGTGTGCCTGAATCCATGGTGGCTCAACTGTACACTGAGGTGAGGGACCCAGGCATGGACACAGGGACCTGAGATCAGAGGGCTCCCCCCTGCTACCTGCTGTCGGGCTGCCCCTCGTTCACCAGCTCAGTGATGGGTCATGCATCCCTCCGCTCTGCAGCCTTTGCGATAAGGATGTTTTCCCCTCATATCAATCCCAGTCACCGCTCTTACCAAGCAGATCCATCATTTCCCATTCTGCGTGAGCTGGATCTGAGAGAGCTGCATCGAGGCAGCTCTTGTCTGGCACTGCTGCTTCCATCCCTGGTGATGCATGTGGGCTCTTGGCAATGGGGATGAGCACCAGCGACTCTCCCAGATACACACAGTCCCTAGGCAGTATCTTACTGGTTGCGTTTTCCCTCTTGTACGCTGCCTGAAAACAGAGACCACCCTGCTCCTGCTGCAGCAGGGAGAGCGTTGCAGACTGGGGATAGGGAGAGCCAAATGAGCAGCGTCCCTCTGTTTCCAAATAGCCCTCCTGATTAATCTCTGTGCTTTGGTGGTGAGTCAGTGGAGCCGTGCACAGGTTCTGGATCACCTCCAGCCTTCTCGAAGCCCGGCTCACACACCGTGCCCTGACAGTGATGGGTTGCCTCCGTCCCGAGCTGGCTCTGTGCTGCCATCATCCCACTGCTCCGGGCTCTGCTTCTCCTTAGGTATGTCATTAATGTTAATTACTGCTGCTGCACTCCATCAAGAGGAGCGGGAGCTTTCACATGCTTGGAGGAGAAACTTCTCACCGTGTCCTTTAAGGAGGAGCCCAGCCACCTCACGCCACTCGTCGAGCTGTGAGCGTGGTGATGCATTTAGATCGGGGTTGGTGTCAGGGTGGGAGGTGCAGGGCTCTCACTGCCGGCAGCATGGTGCGGTGTTGGTGTGGGAGGGCATGGGAAGGGCACAGTGCTTCAGGAGATGTCCCATCCCAAGCTGGGGCATCAGCCAGGAGGTCAGACTCGAGCTTATCACAGAATCAGCTGGAGCTGGGAGGGTCCTGAAAGAGCATCCTGCTCCAACCCGCAGGATCTGCTTGCTCCTCAGGCTGCACAGGGCCCCATCCAAACCAGTCTTGATCCCCTTTGGGGCACCCTCAGCTTCGCTGAGCTGCTCCTTCTCTCCCAGCTGTGGCTTTGCAGGGACAATGAGAATCATCTCCCACAGCCTCTTGCTTACGTGCACCAAGGTATGGGTGAGCTCATTTTGCCTCCAATGTTGTGGTCATCCCAATGTGGGCAACGCACAGACCAGGGGCTCTGCTGGCTTCCTTGGTGGTTACAAGGAGGAGGCAGAGCTGATGAGGAACTCAGGCTCCCCCCAAAATACATAGTTTGCTCTGAGTTCTCCTCTACTTCTCCTTTGGAGTGGAGCTCCCCAAGCCCACCTCGCTCACAGTGTGCATCAGCTCATTGTGCCCCAGGGCAGCCCACAAAGGAGAACTTCCCATAGCCTTGTCTGAGATGAAAGGTTCACAGCGCCATAATTAGCTTAATGAACATCTGCCTAGAGCTTTCCAGGCACGGGCAGCCTGTGCTTCCCCTCTGGTGGTTGTGGAGAATTGCCTCAAAACATGGGAGTGTGCATAGGGCCATAAAGCAAACTGATCTGCCTTGGGATGGAGAAGGTCTGTGGAGAACTCCCTGCCCCCTTGGGGCTTGTGATGTGCTTTGCAGTGATTAGAATGGAGATGACGATGCTGGGAAATGGAGCCACTCTCAAGCTGGGAGGAAAACCCCAAATCCTATCACCCCACGTTTCTTTTACCAATTCAGAGCCTCCATCACCTGTCCCCATCCTCACCCTTCTCCACATTGGCATGCCTGGCTGCCTGAGTCCATCTGCTGTCCTTGTGCGCTCCTCAGAGGAAAATCAGGCGGAAATCAAGGAAGCAGAAGTGCCTAACGAGCAGCAGGACCTCTAAGCAATTAGCTCCTCGCCTCCTCCCCGCAGCACCCTCACCACAGAGCGCACGTCCCGGGGGATGACGCGGGGCTGCAGCTCCCTTCAAAGAGCCTCCGAGCACCATCATTTGCTGCCGTGCTGAAAAGTTCTGCTTTGTGCTCCAGAAAGAGAATAATAGATCAGTGAGAGCCTAAGCTCAGAACGCAGCCGTCCTGGGGAAGCGGGGACGGGCACTTGGATCAATATTTCACTGTTGGCTTTGATATGGGAACCCGCCTTTCCCGCGGCTGGAGCAGGGGGCTTTGGTTGCCTCTTGCTGTAATGAGGATTAATGTAACATCTGGCAGGTCGGGTTTGATTTTTGAGACATCAGGCTGGTATTGCTCAGTGCCGGCTGTGCGAGGAGTCTTTCTGCTCAGCAGAACGCTCAGCCCCGTGCCTCAGATATGGGTATCCAGGCAGCTTGCTTTGCGCAGACATTCGGGAATGGAGCAGAGGGGGCATTCCTCCTGACATTTTTAACATAAGATGAAATCTGCGGGCATTCCCCCTTCTTACAGCCGTTCCCCATCTGTTGTGCTGGACCGGAGGTGGCCGTGTGCCATGCAGAGCTCCTTGCACTGATTTAATACAGAATATAGCGCAATTAAGGCAGTCAAAAGGCCATCAATCTTTGGGGCTGAGTCCCGACCGCCGCAACCCAGACGGCCGCAGTCTTTAATCCTTTGCAGAGAGCTCCCTGAAATGCCAATGATTTCTTTCTATTTTTCACCCTACTTCCCTCCCTTTAAAAGCAGCGCCGGCATTGAAAATTGGAGTGTGCTGGAGAGGAGCGGAGCGGTGAATAACGCCGAGTGCGGTGCAAGCAGGTGCAGGGGCACATCACCTGCTTCTGCAAATTGCCTCTTTTTAATCTTTCTATTAAAATAATGACGGCGGCAGGCTGACAGCACACGCCTGCAGAGCAGGCACTCAGCTTGTTTATCCAGCTATGATCCATGCAAGTTGTATTGGGAGCTGTGGGGTGAGCAGCCCTACTCCAGTCCCTGGTTGGGTTGGCCGTGGTTATCCATCACCCACAGGAGGGGTGGTGCGCGGTGCTCATCACGCACTGAAGATTTCCTTTCCTGCTGCTACGGGTTTGGGCTGGAGGGGGGTCACAAGTGGCATCAATGGGGGGAGTGATGGGGAAAACAAAGGTTTGGGAGCAATTATTCTCAGAAAGAGCTTTGATGCACTGGCACTGCTGCCCAGGGAGAGGTGGGGTCTCTGAAGGTGTTCCAGAACCATGGGGATGTGGCACTGAGGGTCAGTAGGCATGGTGGGGGTAGGCTTGGAGATCCTACAGGTCTTCTCCAGCATGAATGTTTCTATGAACTGGCAAAGGAATTAGGTGGGGTGTTCAGATTTAGGTTTTTCCTTCCAGTTTGGTATGGATTGAGGAGAGGGCTCTTGTCCCCACAGCAGTGCTGCCCTGGGGGTGATGCAGTGGTGTCACTTTGCTGCTACTCCTCAAGTTTTGAGTTGCTTCAAGGCTGGAGGAGGGAGTGGGGGTGCTTTTGTGCTCCTTTTTGCTTCACAGGAAGGTTAAAAAAAATCAATGTAATAACTGGGATATCACAAAATCCCCAGCGCAGGTCAGGGCTCATTTCAGCGGTCGCCCAGCTGTGACCGCAGGACGTTGCTCCCCACACTGTGACGTCGGACACTATCACTGCCATCTAAATAGCCCTCACTGGGCTCTGCAGAGCTCTGCTGCGCTGCCTGTCACGCTGCCGTGCCTTTTCCATATCACCACCTTAGTGTAGGGTTCTTATAGGAGTTGCCTTCCCCTCCTCCCATTTGGGGTTGCAGGCCGGGCTGGGTTAGCACAGCCCATAGACCCCAAAGACTGCCTGCACCCTGCACCGCACTCTAACAGCATCCAGATTAGCCCCAGTTGAGGACCTGGGTCTGTGTCCCCATGCAGGGGGCTGTGGGGCTCTGTACCCAACCTTTTGGGGCTGGGTTGGGTTACACCTCGACCTGTGCTGCACAGAGCAGTGTCCTGGCTCCTCCTGTCACAGAGAGAGGTGTTTGTGGTAAACAAGCAGCAGGCAGAAGGGATCTGCTCCGTATCCTCAGCACGCGGCTTCCAGCCCACAAAGGTCGGTCTGTCTGTCTGTCTGTCAAGCTGTCAGCTCCACAGGGGACACCTGTCCCTGTGAACCTTTCTGAGGGGAGGATGCTTCAGCAGCAGCATCCCACTCCCCTCCTTGGGAGCTGCAAGCCTCTGCTCCCTCATCCCCTCCTTTGGGATGGAGAATGGGACCAGTGTTGTGGTGACCCTCTCCTGTTTTGTGGTGGGGTCAGGGTTTTGTGCATGTCTATTATTATTATTATTATTACTATTACTACTACTACTACTACTACTACTATTATTATTATTATTATTATTATTATTATATTTTTTCCAAAGAAACAGAGAAAGAGAGAGAGAAAAATCTCTCTGTCCAAAATCACTCATCCTTCCTAATAACGAAAGCTGTCACCAGCCCTGCTTGGTGAGGAAATGATGCGCTCGGTAAATATTTGGTCTGGAACTGATTTATGGGTGGAAAAAAATGAGATTAGTGGTTAATCACTGCACTGCAGGAAATGCTTTGGGATGGGCTGGGGGAAGCCACACTGGGGGCTTCAGCAGAAACCTGGTGGCTGTGTCATGGGGTGTACGTGGGAAGGTTGGGTTGGGGTGCAGGAATTGGGATCGGATGGAGGGGTCAGGATGGGGAGCAGGGGTCAGACAGGCTCTGTGGGCTGCTGAGCTTCCCCTAATGCTGTTGGTTTGTGGATTTGCTTGAAGGGATGGGGTTTTAGGGTTGGGATGGGTGCAGGGAGTGATTAGTATCAACAATGGGGCTGCTGTGCACTGCATTTCTGCAGGCAGCTGCCCACCCTGTGCACCCAAAGAAGTTATTACAGGGACCCCAAAGACAGCAGTAGCTTTTCCTGTGCAAGGAAACAATTAGCTTATTAGAGGGTGGGTTAATTTTCATATGCTAACGCGGGCTGGCAAGTGCAGAGTGCTCATTTCCTACCAATTGGCAGGACCAGATGTCCGGGTGCTCCTTGCTCTGCAAGGGCAGAGAAAGACTTGGAGTGGCTGGAAAAGCATGCGGGTGTTCAGGGGCTGGGGACAGTGGGCACAAAGGGGAAAGTTTCTGGAGAGCTATGCCGGGGTTTTTGCCCTCCTACGGCATCTCATGGCACGGTGTGCCATTGCTCAGTGCAACGTGGCACGGCTCAGCATGGCATGGTGCGGCATTTCCTGGCACTGCACTGCACAGCGTGGTGTTGCACAACATTTCCTGGCACTGTACAGCACAACATGCCATTGCACGGCGTTCCTTGGCACTGCGAATTGCATCGTGGCATTTCACAATGTTGAACGGTGTTGGGTTGGGTTCTGGGACCAGATGCTGTGGGTTTCCCTGCTGGGCTACAGCTGGATGCACCCAGCTGCTGCTGCAGAGGTGCCACAATTCATTCCAGTCCCAAGTTGTTTTCAGTCTAGTTAAGATTGTAACAATACAGCCAGGAAACAAATGCAGTGGATTGAAGAAAGGGTTGTAATTTGGCTGCTAACTATGCTGTCGGCTCACGCATTGTTATGCTGGGCATGCAGGACATCCCCTATCCACATCCAGAAGTGCTTCTTGATAGCAGGGCTATTGCTCAGAAAGGGACTTTTTGTCCCATATCCTCTGAAGGGGCTGAACTGCCTTTCTCATGGTCTGATTTTGGGCACAGAAGCCCTCTTTTTCCCAACCAGAACAGCATAAATCTCTGGGATCTCCTGGAGAGGTTTTTGAAAACTCAACCATTACTGGATCACCAGTCCATGCAGGCAGGCTGGAGTGGCAAATCCAAAATGTATGGTTTAGTTTTTAGGTAGTCCAGCCTTGAGCCAGGATCTGGGTGATCCTTGTGGGTCTCTTCCAATCTGGAATGTCCTGTCCTGTCCTGTCCTGTCCTGTCCTGTCCTGTCCCATTCTATCCTGTCCCAACCCATCCCATCCCTATTTGTATCCTTATCCTATTGTATCCCACCCTTATTTCTGGGATTTGTGCCTTCAGGTCACTGATGTCTGTCACATCCTTGTGCTGGCAGGGATGGTTTTCAGGGACATGGATGAGCAGGGTGGTGGCTGACTGGTTTGGGACCTACTGACCCTCTGCAGCCAGGTTTTGTGCTCTCAAATGCAATGTTTTCCTTAACATTTCACACAGATTGCCTTTTTTTGTTGATGGCAGGGAGGGACTGAAGATTCTCATAGTTCTGTGAGTCCAATTATCCCACAAATCTGTGTGAGAATTGCTCCCTGGGTGCATGGTGGGGGGAAAACCCCCGGCTTCCTCACGCCTCACTCCTCTCTCCTTCTTCCTCTCCCAGAACAAAGAAGAAGAACAAGCCCCTCAACCTCAAGATCCACAACAGTGTGGGCAGCTGCGAGAACATCCCAGCTCAGCGCTCACCACTGCTGTCCGAGCGCTCCCTGCGGTCCTTCTTTGTGGGGTACCCTCCATTCCTGCCCTCCACACCTCCCGTCCACACCGAAGCCACCTTCTCTGCAAGTGAGTAACACGGGAGACATGGGGACACCTGGGTTGCAAACCTGAATATGTGTGTCTGTATATGCGCCAAAAGAACTTGTAATAATAGTTGAGAGATGCAAGAGCAATAGGATCGATGATAGTACTGCAATATTGGTGGTGTTGGGATGGGGGCAGGAGATGGGCCACTCTAATGTGGAAAATCCCTGAGCTTTCCCTGTGCTGCCTTTTACTGCTTGAGAGGGGTTCTCAATGGACAACCATTGCTTTGCCTCTGTGCATGGATGCTGGGGAACTGCTGATGCTGGGCCTGATGGAAATCCACGGAGCAGCAGGCCACCTTGTTTCCTGGTGTACCTCAATTCATCCTGTAGGGCTGGAAGGTGTTAGCAGCCAGGTGTGATGCTCAGCCCACCGCACTGGTGGCTTTTCTCACTGCCCTGTATCTCACGCTGGGTGCATGCATTGCAGGACCTTATCTGTGGGAAATTTCTTTCTCACTCCCCATCTTCGCCCCTATCAGCCTCCATTTGGTGTGGGGACACATCTGGTGTCCTCTAGCTCCCACTTCCTTGGCGCTGGGCACAATGGGAGCTGGCAGCAGCTCCGAGGGCAGTGAAGCTATTTATAGGGAGATGTCCAGCTACCTGACGCTAGCTGGCATGGCCAGCAGATTTGCCTGCAGCGAGGGTATTTTTGCATCACTCTTCCCTTCACAGTGCTGCCTGAGCTCCACTTGCAGCCCTGGGTAGTGGACCAGAAACCGAGGACTAAAACCCGTTCTCTACAAACCATGGCTGTGTCTGTTTGCATTAGGCTTCCTCATGCATCAGCATTGGATTACATCCCGTGGTGTGATAACCTGATGCAATGTGGCAGAGCAGGAAGGTGATACAATGAGAAGTGATGGAGTAGCAAATGACTGGCGCTGCTGGAGAGGTGTCTCCTCTCATTTCCCTCCTCTCAGCCCTTCGACTTGCTTGGTTGATGCGGATGTTCGTTTTTGGAGCTTGACGTGAGCCATGGAGAGAGGCTGATCCCTGTTGAGAGGTTTTAGCTTCAGCCGCAGCACTCATTCCTTGCGGAGAGCATCAGTGCATCTGTTGGTCCTGGGCACCGAGCACGCTGTGGGCAAAAAATCATCATTTTCCTGGTTCTGTCATATTTCTGAACCTTTGTGCTGGCTTCAAGCGGTGTCCTGGGTTTCCCTGTGCTCCTAGGGCCCCAACGCTGTGGGTGGTGCGGATGGAGCAGATAGCAGGCCATGGATGGGGTGATGCTAGTGAGAAGGGTGGTGGGACAAAGCCGCAAAGCAGGTAAGCTGTGCTCCCACCCTAGGGTTTTGAAGCTGTGAGTGTAGCTGTAGGCAGCAGCCGGGTGCTGGCCGTGGTGCTGGCGTTGGAGCAGGGCGATTCGGGAGCACTGGTGTTTAATGGGGCTTGAAAGCAGTGCTTGCCACGTTATGGAGAGAAGATGAGAGATGGCAAACGGTGCAGAAACAAGTTTATCTGTGAGGAGGAGTAAATGGCTCAGGGCATCCTGCTTTTCTTGCTCCGGGTGGAGAGATCACAGAACCAGGATAGGGCCTTTTGAGCCCTATGGGAAGCTCCAGGCTGGGGACTGCACCTCTCATGGGGTGCTGAGTTTTCCTACGTTAGCGTGCACAGGTTTCCCATGTGCTGCTGGATGAGTTCAGTCTCTCCAAAGTCAGTGCACCAACCCATCCTGGTCCCCAAGGATTCCCTGGTCCCCATCCCTACCCTTGAGACACAGACATGTCTCAACAGCCAACTCCTCCACAGTATTCTTTTTCCAAACAGTATAGATTTAAAAACCCAGTGGAAAAAATACCTCTTTCCTGCCTGGCATGGTCTGCATTGGCACTGGCACGGATCTTATTATACAGCACTGCAAAGCAGTGCTGTTGCAGTCAGGTGGAGGTGCTGGGAGCAGCCCTATGACGCCCAGGTTTTTCAGACTGCAGTCAGCTTTCTCCTGAGGATTTCCTTTCACCTGCTCACGACAGAACCATGCTCCTGATTGAACTGACCCTGATCCTAATCAAGTGTGGGGTTGGATGCTTCCTTTTTATTTGTAAAAAGTGGATTTTCCCTAATGCAGTGAGTTTGCAGCTGGGGCATGAGGGAGAGGACTGGCACTGCAGAAGGACCCTTTCCTCCTACAAATCTCAGCAGAGGGGTGAAATCCCCTTCCAGCAGGGCCTGAACACTGAGGAATTCTGATTTGAATTGACTTTTATTGGAAGACAAGCAGTAGAGAGAAAGAAATAACTTTTGGGGTGCCCTTGGATTGTAGCTTGGCCTCAGACTCATTGAAGGACAGAACAAGGCTTGTCTGCCAACATTCACGCTCAGACTTGAGAACCTTGCTGAGGGTCTGTTCCCAGAGATGGATGCTGGCTGGCCCCTGTGTCTATATGGCTCTCCAAGGAGTGTTTGTGGAGGATATCTCTCCCCAGGGTTAGATTTGCAAGAGTCGCTTGCATATGCAATTATCCTGAATGTTTCCAGCATCTTTAGGACAGTGACATTATGCTGAAGGTAGAAGAAGGGAGAGCAGCAAAAGAGAACCCACAGGCAGGGAACTATCTGGGTCCTGACCCATTGCTGGTGATGCTGCAGTGGTGGGAATGGAGCTAAAGAATTCTCTGCTCCTCACCCTGGTGTAGTGGACAGGGGGACACTGAGGACATTTGGATTTGGATCTTGGTGTGCAGTGTCTGTCCTCCCTGCTCTCCTTCCAGCTGTGTCTGACCCTGAGGAAGAAAATGAGAATTCAATGCAACCCAATCCATTGCAACACAATGTCCTGCAAGTAACAGGAGGGAAAAACTTGTAATCTGTCCTCGGCAAACTGAAGCGACTTGTGAAGCATTTGTGTGCAAGAACCTTGCTAAATGCCTTCCCACAGCACACAGCAAAAGATCTTTCTGTGGCCTAGGGCAACATGGGAACCTTGAGGCATCCCCTGGTGTGTGGAGCTATGTGCAGTGGCCACACAAAGTCTTGCTCTTGAAGCATTTCCTACCCTGGCTGCTCTGAGCCCTAGAACATAGATTTTTCTGTGCAAGACTGATCGGCCCTCCAAGGCTCCCAGTGGGAAGAAAAATCACAATTCCAGCATTTAAGTCAATTAAGTGACCAGACATAATGTTTTGACCATATAAATAGGATCGTCATGCTGCAAAGAGGAACTGCTGCTATTATGAAGTGACTTCAGCTTTTTTTTTTTTTTTAACCAGAAATGTTCTGGGAATAGCTCTGCCTTGGTTGCCTTGGCTGCTGCTGCTGCTGAACTGAGGTTCTGTCTCGGCCCATAGGATTGTAAGACATCCTTCCACCCCCAGTGGGGACAACGCAGGGACATCCCTGTGCTGTGGTGCAACACAAGCCCATATGAACCTGAGGGATGTGGCATGTTTCAGTCCTGTGTACACTAAAATAAGGCATGTTGGATGGCTTTTTTAGCCTGAATTATGCAAAGGATTTATATTCTGTGCACCCACCCGCAGATGATGCTCCCAGTGCATTTGGTGAGGGTGAGCTGAACCTCAAGCCCATCCTTCCCCGTCTGCCCCACAGAGTCTGGAAACCCCAAATTGATGAAATCCAGGAGCTCTGGCTGCCCTTATCCATGCAGTGTGGTACTCCAGCATCCTCCTCCCACAGCCAGCAGGGGCCAGGAGGGCGTCACGGCCCCATCAGCACTCAGCAGCATCCCGGCCCCGTCACCTGCGACGCGCACGAGTGCCACTCAGGGACCCATCAGCAGCGTTTGTCACTGCTGCGAGGTGACAGGGGCTCCTTTTCCCTTGTCCGCTGTCACTGCTACACCGGACACGGCTGTCACCGTCCTCCCCTCTGTCTCTAGGCACATCTGATACCCGTCAGGCATGGGCTGTTGACTTGAGATGAAGTGTGCCGTGCCCGTTCGCGAGTGGCAGTGGGAAGCACGGAGGTTTTGGGGTGCTCTAGGTGCGATGTGGTCACTCTGGGTACCAGCAGCCCAGCTGCAGGGCTGGTAATGCTCCATGGAGGTGGATGTGCATCCGGCGTGTGTCCAGGTTTTGGGGTTCTGGAGGGGGGTGGTTTGGCTACTCAGCTTTTCCAGCCTTCCTCTCTCACTGGGGGAACAAAGTCCGCTTGTTATGAATAGGATGCAGCACAGATCCTTGCTAAAAAAGAGGTGAGGACAGCGCCAAATCTGCATGGGTCCAACCCTGCAGTGGCTTTTCTGTCACAACAATGACTTGTCCCCTTGGCTCCCACTTGTGGCCACAAGGTTTTGTCTCATGACCACCCCTCATCCTGATGACACTGAGGTTTGGATGGGAGTATTTGCATCCCATCAGAAGGAGGATGCCGCATGCACTAGAAACAACCCCACCTTCCCCTTGTGCACAACCCTCACTTAATCACACCTGAGACAAAAGGAAAACCTGTTTCTCTACACACACAGGTGAAAGGAGAGGATCACCAGTTAGCCTGCAAAGCCCCCAGATCCTTGGGGGCTGTACCAGGTGCTGCTTCCCTCCTGCAGGCAGCAGCACTATCGCTGTGCGCGCCGCTCTGCGTGCTTCATCCCCCTTAATGGAGATAATTAACCATGAAGCACGCAGGTCTCATTTTTGTTCGGAGGTTAAAATCCCCGATACACTTTAATAAATTTTGCAGTGAGCGAATTCAGAAAGTAATTTAAAGCCTCGGACATCTTTCTGTCTCCCTCTTCCTGGGATGGCAGGATTTAATTGGGACCAGCTGAAAGTCGGTGCAAATAAACTGTGGATGCTAAAGCAGAGCTGGTAATTGAATTTGGGAGAGGAGCTGTTCTGGTCTGTTTGATTGGGACTGATGAAGGGGGTTGGATTTTATTTGTGTTGTGTGATTTACAGATGGGAAAACAGTTTTTAGGGGACAGAGTGCTTTGAGATTCATCCCCAAAATGCCTTCAACCCTTGGAGATGTGGGTGCTGAGAGACACGATTCAGAAGTATTGGAAATGGTAATAAAAATACAATAGGCAATGGTGTAAAATGGGCTGCAGCGGCAGCAATTATCTTAATTGATTTTGTAGTCCTCAAGCATCTTAATTGCTAACTGTGCCCCAGGGTCAGCCAGGGTTGGAAAAGCCATGGAAGGAGTGATGTGGGGTGCTTTAGAGATCCTTAACGGAGCACAGCAACGGGTGTGGGCATGGAAATGTAACCTTCAGCCCGAGTGCAATTACAGCATGCTGCCGCCCGCTATATTAAAGTGGGATCTGAGAGCAAACAACCGCTGTCCCGCTGGCCGGGATCACACCGGCTGCGTGTTTAGTGAGGGATTTGCTCTCGCCCAGCTGATGCTGGGGCTGCAGCTGTTGGATGCCCCAACCCTGCATCTCCCCTCCCTCACCCAGCCGAGGTCCTGCTGCCCTTTCTCGTCCCTTCCCCCCCCCCCCCCCCCAGCTGAAGTACACAGAGGCTGCTTTCCTTGTTGATCATCTGCTTGAATAAGAGTTCACTTGGCTTCCAAGCGGCTGACGCTCAGCATTTTGTTCAGCCAGAAATGCAACCGCAAGGCGTGATGTCTTGTTAATAAATGATGCCAGTGCCATTTGTGCTTTGTTTTCCCTTTCTTCAAACATTGCTGCACCTCCTGCCTTACTCTCTGACCCAAGCCTGCTGGAGTGGCAGGAGGCCACTTCCCCCAGACCCAAAGCTCAATGGGTTTTTCTGGGGGAAAAAAAAGAAAGACGCCTTCCAGGATATCTCTAAGTTTGACAAAGCCTTGTATTTTGGTGCCTCTGCACCTCCAGCTTTCTCCTGCATTAACCCCAATACTTTCCCCATCTTGCCCCCTACAGATACGCTGTCAGTGCCTCGCTGGTCCCCACAGATCCCCCGCCGAGACCTGGGCAACTCCATAAAGCACAGGTATGCAGGATGGGGGCAATCCATGGGGACACCAGAGCCATCCCTGTCCCATCCCTGCTCCCCTGAGACACGCAGCAGCCTCAGCACAGGGTGTTGCATGCAATGGGTACCTCTGTGTCCTCCCATTGCACAACACCAGTCCTTTGCATCAAGTTCCCCCTTTCTTTGGTGTGGCTGCACTGCACCAGCAGCCCACTGAAGTCCCATTTCAGCTTAGATTTGGGTCAGATAAGGCTTGAGCTGCTATCAATAAAAGCCATGCATTGGCCATGACCTTGCCAACCTTCAGCAAATTTCCCATTTCCAGTTTATTGCCTGTCTTGCAGGAGGGTGAAGCACTGAGATAACCTCGGTGTAGGCTGGAGGCTGAGCGCTGGGTTAGAGGGGGTTTCAGAACCACGGACGGAGCGTCGGGTGGGCAAAGGTTGGAAGCTGCAGGCCGTCCTCCTTTGTGCCCACTTTGATGTCCACGGGAGCAGGCTCTGCATAACCCAAAGGGAGACCCAGAGGTGTGCTCTGGCATCCCTAGAGAGGCACCTCTGCATTTTCCTGAGTGCAGCAAAGGGATAAGTAACGGCTCAGCACACATCTGGAGGTGTTGGCACTATAGGAACTGCTCTGCCTTTTTCCCGCAGGTTCTCCACCAAGTACTGGATGTCACAGACCTGCACCGTCTGTGGCAAAGGAATGTTGTTCGGCTTAAAGTGCAAAAACTGCAAGTACGAAGCTCTGCAGGTCGCTGCTGTGGGATGGTGAAGGCTGCAGTGGTGGAAAGGGGCAGGGGTTGGGGATGGGGGGACGGCACCTCCTCAGACTGAGTGGGAAAACACACAGCGTGGGGCTGTGCGGAGGTCTCAGGGACAAAAGTGGCAGGGAATTCCGTTTCCAAACCCACAATGAAGAAGCGGGACTGTGGTGGAAAAGTCCATAAAGTCAGGGAGGAGTGGGCAAAGACAGCGAGGCGCACACCAGTGCCATTTAAATGCAGGGCTGTCCACCCCCGGGCGGTATCGAGCAGGCATCAGCACTTAGTGGAACTACTGCTGGAGCCCAATTGCCTTGCTAGGGATCAGTGCTGGGAATTTGCTGATTGTCTGCTGGTAACTGAGTTAGCAGGGCTATCAAGCGATAACGATCACTGTGGCCGCTGATTAAATGCTGATGAGTTAGCAAATGGGGATTGGAACCCGGGTGAGGAATGCAGAGTTATGGCACGGGTCTGGGTGGCGGGGAGGGCTTTCTGGAAGTGATGATACTAAAAGTTCTGTTTTGTTCTTTAAAAAAAGTGGTGATTCTTCCGCTTGTTGTTCCCTTGAGTGCCACCTGCACGCATCGCCTCGTTTCTTTGGGAACCTTTCTCCCTTTTCCTCTGTATAAGGGCTGGAAAATGGCCAGGATGTGCCCTGCTCCTGTTTCCCGCATTTGTTTAGAAAAGAGCAAATGCATCCCCACATGCCTTTAGAAAGGATTTCTGCTTGCTGACTTTCCTGTAGCACCCGGCCCAGAGCTACCTTCCCCTACCTATAACAGAGGGAAAAAAAAAAAAGGTAAATCAAACAAACAGAGCAAAAAAAAAAAAAAAAAAAAAGAAAAAAAAAAGCCCCCAAGCCTCAAATACCAAATTAATCTCTGCCTTTCCCTTAAGGAATGGCTTTGCAATAAAAGCCAACATGCGAGGTTCCTGAATTTTCATTACCCAGCTCATTGACTTGTAGCTGCTGCCGTTTTTCCTCCTTTGCGAATGGTTTTTGAATCCTTTTGTCTTTTTTTTCCCCTTTTCCCCTGGCTCTCCCCATCCACCGGACTCTTTTCCATCCCTAATTGGGAACAAACAAGAACGTTTTGGGGCGTGGGAGCTGCTGTTGCTCTGTGTGCAGCCCCAGGATGCAGCCCTCCTGGGCTCTAGCTCTACAGAATAATCACCACAATGCCTACAAATGCCCTCATTATTTCAGTTCAACATTAGAAATGTCACTTTGGGACCTTGTAGAGCTGGTCACTCTTGGGACCTCTGTGTCCCCAAGGGCCCCAGGCACACAGTGATGCTGGGGCCGCATCCATCCCCATCCCTTATGGCTCTCTCTATGTCTCTGCTGTAGGCTCAAGTGCCACAACAAATGCACCAAAGAGGCCCCTCCGTGCCACCTGCTGATCATCCACCGCGGAGGTAAGGGCCTTTCTTCTGCTTCTGCCTCCTGGGATGCTGCCACCAGGTAAAACTTTCAGAAGCCCCCGGGCGACTTCGGGAGCCCGACCCTCCATCTCGAGGCTCCCGAAACCGCTTTGGGCGCTCTGTGAAAATTTTACCGACCGTCTTTTCCGCTTGTAGGGAGACGAGCCGTGCGGGGCGAGGCAGATTTGCATTGCAAACCGCTTCCACCCACCCTCCCCCTGCCACCTTTTCTTTTCAGATTCCCCACCGCACGGGGTAAGTGCCAACAGGTTTCAGCCTTTTGCTTTGGAGAGCTCAGGGCGTGGGACCGGACCTGCTGCGGCGCTCGGTGCATGGGGGTCCCGGCTGTGCCCCTCCAGATGCTCTCATGGTGCTTTCAGAGCTGCCTGTCCCGAGGGCTTGTTGGAAATACAGAGAAATTTGGAGATGCTTGGAAATTCAGAAATCTGGAAATATGGAACAATTTGGAAATAAATACAGAGAAATTTGGAAATTCAGAAATTTGGACACATTGGCAAGTCCTAAAGGAGACATTCCACTGGAGAACCCTTCCCAACTCTTTTCTTTCAGATTTTGGCCAGGTGCTCTGATGGTGGAGGATGAAGGGCTGAGATTGCATTAGGGGAAATATTTCCAGTGCCGGTTCCAACTTCTGCATTTAATTTTGAGCTAATGAGTGTGCTACACACCGCCCAAAGCATGCTCAGCATTTTAGCACTGGGGAAATGCATTGTGCTGGTGGCACCCTGCAAGGCAGTTTGGCATGGAGGTGGGCGAATCCCCAAAATTGGGCTGAGCACTGGAGCTGCCCACCTCTGGGGCAACCCCTGCAGCCAACGTTTGACATGAATGCAATAACCCACTCCCAAAGCTTCTGGAAGGTCCCTGCTGCGAGCGGGAGGCTCTGAGCCGGCTCTCTGCCCACTGCGAGGAAGAGGATGGATGGTGGCAGTGGGTGGGAAATGGCTCACACTGGGCTCTGGCGGTTGCTGCTCCTCTCCAAATGCCCCTTTACATTGTTGGGTCTCTCTCTTTTTCCCCATCCCTCTCCATCCCCATTCCCTGCTCCCTTCTCCTCTTCACAGCACGGTTGGTGCGGACGGAGTCGGTGCCCTGTGACATCAACAACCCCCTGCGCAAGCCCCCACGCTATTCCGACCTGCATGTCAGCCAGACGCTCCCCAAAACCAACAAGCTCAACAAGGTAAGCATTGTGCCATGCCGGCCCAGCTCTGACCCTGTATCAATGCCCTGAATCCCTCCTGTGCTCTCCAAGAGAGGATCAGGCTCCACGTCCCCAAAATCTGTGTGGTTTTGTTGGGCTTTTGGCCACCGCTTCTCTGGGTCCATTCATCACCCACCCAGGGCATCAAAGCCATAGAACCATAGGATGGGTTGGAAGGGACCTCAAAGATCATTAATGGAATTCCAACTCCATATAGGAACAGAGAATTGAAAGGGAAAATATGAATTAAAAGCCAGAGGGCCCGTGCCCTGTCCTTGGGGCAGGAGGAAACTATTGGATTTTCTCACGGCTGCAGTATCTGCTGGGGCTGGGATACTCTGTGGGTTTTACGCCTACCAAACTTATTTATTTTTAAACGGCTCAAAAATCACATGAGATCAGAGCTATTGCCTAAGTATCATGTCCCTGACCCAGCCAAGCCAGCCCTGGCAATGCACCTGTCTCCCTTTCTCAACACTACATTAATCGTAATAAACCAGGGTGGGTTTATTTTAGATGAGATTTAGAGCCTCTTTCAGTCTTTACACCCCGAGCTCTTAGGAGATTCTCAGTGTAATTATCTGCCTCGCTGTTACTGTGGCTCTGGCGTGGTGCAAATAGCTCTGGGGGCACCTGGGGAGGCTGAGAGCTGCTGCAGGAGCCAACAGGAGCACAGAGACATTTCTCTTTTTAGTGCAGGTCCTTCCAGTGATTTGTTTCATGTAGGTGTTATGCTCTTTTATTTTATTAGAGGGCACTGGGGAAGTGATTCAGCACTGGGCTGGGGCAGGGAGGGCAATCAGCACTGTGCTCCTTCTGCCGCAGCATCAGCTTCTTCCTCAGCTTCCCTATAACCAGAGTGTAATGATGCACACCATATCTCATGCTCTGAAAACTACAGATGAAACTCATTCACTCACCAAGCTATATAACTATATGTCCTAATATATGAGTGCATATGCAAATCCAATGAGCTGTGCTCAGCTTCGAGCGTGCAACGAGGCATTGCTAAGGAGGATCAATAGCAACGCCTGCATCAGCAGCAGCTGGAAATGGTCCCGGTGCTTCTGCTGAGGCTGTGACCCCAGCACTCCCATTCCCAGTAGGGCTGATATGCTTCATGGATCAGGACCCCTCCTTTTGATGATTCCCAAAGTATTTCCCTAGAGATGTCCCGTTTTCTGCGCGCAGCAGAGGAATCTCATTGTTTGTGGCCCTTGGTGCTGGTTTAAACAAAGCCAAGGTTGTTGTGTGTGTCAGGATGGAGCATGCAGAGTGTGGGTGAGATTTCTGGGAATTCCAGCTCATATTAAACCTCATCAACTGGGACGAAATACCTACCAGGTGAGGCTGGGGCAGATTTCTGGAGGGTCCTCCCATGGGTGCATGTTTCAGGAGATGGAAAATCAGAGCTTGCGAGTGTCTCCAAAACAGGCAGCATGTATGAGGTGGGAAACTGACCTCAGTTTCACTTTCAGATGCTCAGGTCCCTCAGGTCCTCAGTGCTATTTTGCCCCATGTGGCCCTCAGTGCCCCATCCCCACATTCCCCATCACGTCTGTCCCAGCCTTGAGTAGGATCAGTTAATGGAAGGCAAGGCCAGCTTGCACGAGGTGCCTTGGGATGCCCAGGTGCTGCCTGGAGAGCCTTGCCCACTCCTTTGAACCTGCCACGAATCAGCCCCTGCTCCAATCAGGGCAGTGGATTTAGGCTCGCAGAAGGTCAGCAGAAGCTTCTAGGTCCATGACACCCATAAGGACAAAACCATAGCAACTTGTGTCCCCCGCTTTATGGATTTGGAGTGCTCTCACCTGTGGGTGCACAGTACAGGTAAGGAAGGGGTATCCTTGGTGCAAACTGTGAGTGCACATACAGGAAAAAAAAAGCCATGCTGGGGCTCCAGTTGTCCTCTAGACCTTCTCAAAGAGCGGTAGTGGGGTGAACCATGTCACTGCCACTCGTTCCCTGGTGTCCTCTGTGTGGAGCACCTTGTGGTGGCATCACCAGCCCTGCCCTCACGCTTTCCTCTCCCCAGGACCACATCCCGGTGCCCTACCAGCCGGACTCCAGCAGCAATCCCTCCTCCACCACCTCCTCCACGCCATCCTCGCCGGCCCCGCCACTGCCGCCCAGTGCCACACCGCCATCCCCACTGCACCCGTCCCCGCAGTGCCCGCGCCAGCAGAAGCAGTTCAACCTGCCAGGTACCAGATGTGCCCACCCACTCCAGATATTCCCTAAAACTGGGGAAAGTGGGAGCCCAGCCTCTGACCCATCCTTGAGGTGCTCAAGCAGCCGCGGCCAGCATAGGGCTGGTGAACCTCATTGGGTCCCATGGCACCTCCGTGCAACTTTTCTTGGGTGGGGTGGGGACCAGGAGGTTGGGTTCCTCCTGCGTTTCCCCAACCTGCCCTTGAGCACCACCAACATAAGAACACTTGGTGACCCCATCACGTAGGTCTTTTGAGATTTATTTTCTGCTGTTTGAAGTGGAAACTGCAGAAGGAAAGCCCATATCTGGTCCTGGGGGACCTGGGCTTGCATCAGGCTGGCAGGGATGGAGCTCCAACCCAGATGCATGTGTGAGCAGCAGCTGGCGGGACACAAAGCAGGACTTACTGTGCTTTCATCTTCCTGCGTGGGAAACTCAGAGCGGCCTTGGTGAGATGGTCATCTTGAGGATTAGACTTTGAGCTGGGAAATCACAACACAGTGACTTTTTTCCCCTAGGATTACCTTTGGGTCTCTTTTGATCTTGGCTCAGGGTTGCTCAGGTCCCTCTGTGGAGCTGATGATGCTCTTTGAGGTCTCAGAGCTCAAATGTAGAAGCTGAGAGTTTGTCTTTTGGGTCTTGAGGGTCAAGATAAGACCGAGGCACCAAGAAGGTGCCAACCTCTGGTAGGCTTTGTGCTCATGTAAGTGGGCATTCAAGTGCACCAGGAGGGGTGCAGCCCTATGCTGGAAGGATGTTTCCCTAATGCTTGGCAAAAACATGCATTTAGAAACAGGATCAGGCAAAAACAGGTGCAACAGTTGAAATTCACTGCTTGGTGTCTGTGGGGTGAGTTGCACTGTTCACACCCCATGGGTTTTCGCTTGCAGTTGAGCATCCTAGTCTCATGGGAAGCATCAGCTCTCTCCAAATGTTAATTACTGTGTGAAGGAGTTGCTGATGCTGGCATAGAGCAGGGGAAGTTTTAACATGATGAGCTGCTAACCCGACTGTTGTGGTGTTGTCCCCCATTGCTGCCTGTGGGCTTGGCATTTGAACAGGCACAGAGCACAGAAGAGCTTACAATAAAATGTATAAGGAGAAAATGCAGGAGGGAAAATACCTCTGCACACATTTAATATATTTAGGGAGCTGGGGAGGGAGCGTATGCAGGAATGATTGCATTATTCCTGCTCCCTGTGGTGCAGGCAGGGGCTGGGCTTGGGGTCAGATCTCATGGTAGAGGATTGGGCACAGACCATGGTGTCAAGGTCAGTACTTAACCCTGCTCTCTCTTTTGCAGCCTCCCATTACTACAAGTACAAGCAGCAGTTCATTTTCCCAGGTATGTTTCCTCAAAAATCTCTCCTATGTTGCAGTGTACTGAGATATCCCCTTGGAAATGGGCAAAGTGCACCCAGCTCACCTTCATCCTTACTGGGCTTGGGTGTGTGGCTGGGTTTTGCACGGAGATGGGAATGGCGTTCCACCAAAACCCACAGTCTTGCTGCAGAACCATGCATTCTGAAGGTGCTACTGGGCTGGGGAATTCTAATTTATAACCAGTCTGAATAGCACCAGGGCATGCCCCAAGGTGTTGGTGCTTTGCTCCCTATCCTACTCTCACTGTGCTCTCTCCTCCCCAGATGTGGTACCTGAGACGCCAACCCGAGCCCCCCAGGTGGTCTTGCACCCCGTCACATCCAACCCCATGTGAGTGACATCCTTTTGGAAATGCCGTTTGGGAAGAGTTGTGAAAGAGAGGGGTTTAATGGCTGGGATAACAGTCCAGGCTGGACACCTTTTGGGGTCTGAAGGATCTTGGCTTATATTTGGGGAAGTGGTTGGAGGGAAGGGGATGCCTGCCTTTAGGATCAGCAAGAACTTCTCCTCATATCCCTGGGGAAGATGATGTACCTAATGTCAATTTTCATGCTGTGGTTTTTGTGCTTTTTTTTTTTTTTTTTTTGACAGCTTGGAAGGAAATCCATTACTTCAAATTGAAGTGGAGCCCACATCAGAGGTGAGATGCTGTGTGTTTTGCATGTGGAGTGAAAGGAAAAGTTCAGAAACTGCAGCTGTTTGATCCAGGGATTGGGGACTTGGTGTTTTGATGCCTTCATCATCTGTACACCTCCAGATACAACTCACAGAACTGTCTGGGCTCAGCCTTGGGTTCTGTTGGCTCCTATATTATATATATTTCAAGGCATATTTCATGGGAACCATGTGTTAACCTAATTATCAGCCAGACCTGAAGCTGCCCGGGCACTGAGGGACATGGGTCAGTGGAGGGTCTCAGTAGGTCAGCTTGGTGGTTGGACCTAGTCTTCTCCAACCTGGATGATTCTGGGTTTTTGAGTTGTACCTCTGTTCCCACCCCATGCAATGGGTCCCTCATGGATTTCGGGTCTGCCCTGAAGTTTATATTCAGTGAGATATCAGTCTGATGCACGGGCAGGCATGGTTTGAGGATGTTCCTTAGCAGCATTTTCCCCATTTTATGACATGTTGTACAGTGCAGCCCCATTGCATGCCCATGTGGCAGGTGAGTGCTGTTCCCCATGTGGCCACCTTACTGTCCCCACACAGAATGAGGAAGGCACTGAGGAGGCTCAGGAGTCAGAGGATGACTTTGAGGAGATGAACCTCTCACTCCTCTCTGCCCGCAACTTCCCCCGCAAAGCCAGCCAGACCAGCATCTTCCTGCAAGAGTGGGACATCCCCTTTGAGCAGCTGGAGATTGGTGAGCTCATTGGCAAGGGCCGCTTTGGGCAGGTCTTCCATGGCCGCTGGCACGGGGAGGTGGCCATCCGCCTCATTGACATCGAGCGGGACAATGAGGACCAGCTGAAGGCTTTCAAGAGGGAGGTGATGGCATACCGGCAGACACGGCACGAGAACGTGGTGCTCTTCATGGGAGCCTGCATGAGCCCTCCCCACCTTGCTATCATCACCAGGTGAGACCCAGCATCATGATCTTGTTGGGTTTTCATCCCAAAATGTTCTCTTGTGGTCAAACTCCAACCAGAGTGACGAGAGGTAAGGCTGACCAGTCTCACAGATGGCCATGTCAATCTCCATCCCTAAAGGGACAATTCCCAGCTGGTCATGCCAGTCTCTGTCCCTAAAGGGATGTCCTCCACTTGTCCATGCCAACCTCCTACAGGGATCTCCTCTCTTTCCAGTGTGAACCTCCTGTGTTGTGTCTCCCATAGAGGTGGAGCCTGATGGTTTGTTCTCATCAGAAGGAGCGCAGCGTTGTGCTGTCTCTGGGTTGGGATCAGTAGCTGCTGTTTCCATGGGGCTTTTCATGGTCCTGGGGGTCTGTGCATGAATGGGAGATGTGATTTGGAGCACGCAAAGCACCAATCAGCAGGATTTATGAATAACTTGGTGTTGTGAGAATGGATGGCTTGGGCATCTGAATGTTTAACAGAGTGCAAGAGTGGTGCCAAGTCATCCATGGAAAGGCAGAAGGCAGCAGAATTGGAGAAAATGGAGCACATTCAAGGGCTCCAAGGAGCTGGAGTTCATCCATGGAGACTCCTCAATCCCAAGACCTTACAAGATGAGTCACAGTCTGCTGGAGCATATCCTTCCCTTCCCAAAGTATTTGCCCCCACGGTACACCAATAATTGTGTATGGGACTCATACACACTTGGGATGGGGCCAGGGGACGGAGACACCACCTTTAGACATGGAGGCACTGCTGGAGAAATGCTTTGAATTACCCCATGTCTCCTGCTCACCGAGGCTTAACGTGACAGCATGTAAAATACATTTCTCTCTGAATATTCAGCTATTTCCCTCACCTCCAGCCTATGTGTGCTGCTGCAGGGCTTGCTGCGGTGATGCTCAGAGAAGTTTTCCCAAGGTGAAGTTGAATTTCCAGAAAGTCTGTGTTGCTGTATCAAAGCAGCAAGCCCTTTTTTGGGCTTTTCAGTCCTATTCAATCCCAGAAATTGAGTATTATATACCTATGTATATATATTTTAGCTCTGAAGTGTTTTCTATCCTAATACCTCTTTATATGAAACCACTCAGGTGCCATTTTTGACAGTTTGACAAAATAAATATGTGCGCTGCAGTAGCTTGATGCATTAATATTAGGGCTGAAAAGCACACCGCTCGGCTTTCTTCTCTTCCCCACCTGCACTCGGTCCTTTGTAAGGTCTAAGTACAGTGTTATATGATTGCCTGGAATGCAACTTGGGCTCACAGCATCTCTGAGCGCTGCGTGCTCACAGTCCTAATGATCTCTGCTTCATGAATGTCTCCTAATCCAGTGCTGTTTGTTGGAATAGCAGGTATAACAGATAACACAGCCTTGGAGGCTCTTCTGTCATGGTGGAGGGTGGAGAGATTGGCTGGGCATTTCAGTGCCGAGGACGATGTGACAGGAGTTGGACTTGGAGTGGTCCAGGAACTGGGAGTTGTCCAGGGTGCTGATGGAGGTCTGGGTTGCTGCGAATGGCTGGGGAACTGCAGCAGTGTCGATTTTTCCACGAATTAACCATTGCTCCAGCCCTGAGATGTATCCTTGAATGTCAGGGACAGGGAGAGATTCAGCTGCTGGTGGGAATTCAGCGGTGGTTTGCACGGTGGTGGCTCTGTCGGAGCCGCTAATGGATTTTCTCTTGGGTAATGAGCGGTGGGGACAGTTAGCATTCATCTTAATTAGTCTTGAGCACAGGCGATGGGAGCTGTAGTGCTGCAAGATAAGCATGAAGCTGTGGGAAGCAGCCCCGCAGCCCTTGTCCAGCTGCAAAGCAGGGAGTGAGAACCCACTTTCAGCTCTTGTGGACCCTTTCTGAACGTGGGAGTGGGGCTGAGCATTTTGGTACATGTGGGGTTTCTTGGGAGACCAAGGAGATGGCTGAAGAACATGATGAATTAAACCTGATAAGAGCTATGTAAGGAGGATTAATTTGCCAAAGGTGCCTTTAAACAGAGGAACTCTGAGTTCTGCCACAGATGGAGCATCTCCAGCTTATCCCATAGCCAGTCCCTGTGGATGCTGAGGATGAACAGTGAGAACAGGAGCAGCCAGAGGTGGGGAGAGCACGGGGATGTGCTGCACCCTGCTTGGTCTGGGACCAAATAGAAAAGGAATGAAAGGAAGAAAGTACCCTGGATTCGTGATCTCAGTGACTGGATGGGCTGCAGGGACAGTTGGACAGCAACACTACACCTGGGAACTCTGCACCCAAAGACTCAATAATTCTGGACTAAGGGAATAAGGGCAGCTCTTCTTCTTCTGACATTTACATCCCGGCTCAGCTGCACAGGATTTGGGGCTTGTAGACCTTAATGCTTAGGGAGCTGGGGATGAATATTTAATGGGATGTGAAGGACAGGGTTCTCTCTCTCGGGTGCGAAGTTTTGCCTCCCATGAACCTCCCCACACTAGGGTCCCCCAGAACCAGCTTTGACAAACTGCCTCCTTCCCTTTTCAGTTGTTTTTCTCCTCTGGCTTCAGCCACCTTTTGCTTTCCATAGCATTTAGAGTAATGAAGCTCGTAGATCATATAATAAATAGATATTGACTTCTTGCCACTAGATGGTTCAGAATGGATTGACCCGTGGGAATACACTTCTTCTCAATCAATACGAGGCCATCAGGCTGGATAAATCTTGATAACGACTGACAAAGGGAAAGTCAATATGTGTATTAATATATACATTAAGCGAGCATATATCTTCTGCCCGCAGACAGTGATGCTCAATGACAGCGTGGACAGAGACTGAAATACCCAGAGAGGGGAGGGACTGGGGGTAGGATGGGCACTGGTGTGGTGTCTGTGGTGCTTTGTGCTGGAATGAGGGAATGTGATACTCAGGGACCACTTGTTTGCAGCAGATGAGCCACTGGGGACAGGGGCTGCTTTGCATTCCCCTGCCTTGGAGCTGCTTTGCAAGCAGCTGTAGCAGAGCTCGTCTCCTCTGCCGCTATCTCCTTGAAATAAAAATGCATGGAGTTAGCTTTTTCTAAATAACTGGCTGCATCCCAAGGCGTGCTGGGCTTGGAGGCACTTTGTGGGGAGGCTGCTCTCCTTCCTCCTCCTCCTCCTCCTTCTTCCCCCCCCCGGCCTTACTCTGTAGCACTGAGGAGGAAAATCCAGCTGTGTCTGTCGCTCCCATCCCAGGACAGTAGGGAAGGCTCAATCAGGGGATGAGCACAGCAGTGCACCTTCACAGCTCCCTGTTAACTTTGCTCTGCACAAGGCGTGCTGGGGCAGTTTGGCTGTGGGGTTGAAGCCTTGCTGCTAGTGGGTGGCTCCTTGCTGACAGAGCTCTGGGAGGTGTTAGCACGGAAACAAGTGTTTCCTGGCTGATAAAGCCAAGGAGAAGCTGGCTCTGCATTCCTAGTAGGATTCACATGGGAGCTGGGTTTTGTCCTGGGGATTTTCCCCCCTCAAGGGATGTGCCAGGAAGGTTGGGGCTTGGGAGGATGCTGTTCAGCAGGAGGGCTCTTTCAGTGCCTTGGGCTGATGATTTGTTTTGGCTGAAAGGAGGGTTAGTGTGCCTCCAGACCCCAGAAGGAAGGAGAACTCACAGTTTGGCAAAACAATGGGTGTGGAGAGGAAAGGCGGCTCCCAGAGGGCATTGCAGTAGAGCAGGAAACGAAGTGAGTGTAGTCCCAGGGCAGGAATGTATCTGCGCTCAGTTTTAGGGCACTGAGTGCCTGTGGCTAAGGAGAGAGCTGTGCTGTGTCCCGGTGACATGGGGATTTCTCAGTCTTCTGTTGCTGCTGGCACTTGATATTAATTCCCACCCTCTCCTCTTGTCTCTCCCCTGGGCATAGGATGCTGGCCATCACCATGGCACCTCAGCTGCTTCACATAAATCAATTGAGCAGCGAGCAATGAGCTTCTTGGGGTCTGGCATTTATCACTTTGGGGTGTTCAAAGCGATCTCATTTAATGGGCCCCTGTGACATTTGTGTGGATGGTTGGGCAGAACGAAGGAAAGCACAAAAATCCCACTAAAGTAATGGCATCACGACCTGAGCGCAGCCACCAAGGTACCATCAGCACGGAATTTATTCCAGCATGAGTGAGCAGGAGCCAGGCTGAGGTCTTAGACCCTATCGAGCTGATGACCATCAATATTGCAAGGAGGATGAGGCTGCTTCCACATCAAATAAGAAAAATACTGAGAGGCAGTGCTCCTACCCTCCCTAGCTCATCCCTCCTGAATCGTTCCTCTGCAAGTTGGTTTGGCTTTGCTCCCATTGCTGATGTCTCTAGCCCACACTGGTGAAATGCAGCATGTTTATAAAGCAATTTGGGATTTGGTTTGCTTGGCTGAACACTTTAAAAACTCATTTTGAATTGTGAACACCTGCAGTGGGATGGAGCCAGGCTGTCCTGGTCCTGGGGAGGACTGTGAGAGGACATTTAGGGTTGATATGAGAACCAAGGGACCATGGTTTGGAGTCATTGAGCATCTCTCCACTGGCTCTGGTAGAGTTCAGTCTTATGTCACCACCTTGCCTGCTTTGCTGATGGGTGCAAAAGGAGAGATTCAGGTGGAGGAGATGAATACTTGCTTAGGGATGTGCTCTTCAGATGAGGATGAGCTGGGATCTGGATGAAAGCACAGCTCAGGTGCCATTGTCCCCAGTGTCACACTGCGGTGTCACGCGCGATCCACAGCTCTGTCGGTGCTCAGCCTTTCAGCAATGACTTCTCCAAGCAGAAAGGCAAGGCGAGGGATGAGAAGGGCTCAAATTACTGAGAGCTGCCATGAAAAGGTTCTGCAGGTGTTGGATCAATAGCCTCAGGTGCTGCATAATGGGTGCACACGGGGCTTTGTGGCTGCATTGGCATCGCTCGCAATTAAGACAGTTATTCATCAGGGGAATGTGAGGAGTGAGTCATGGGGATGTGTCCCTGGGGCTGGAGGAGCGGTGGTGGCATGTCCCCGCTCTGCCTTGCCATGTCTCACTGTGCCATGTCCCACTGGCAATTGCTGCCCTTGCACCAAGCTCATGCCTCGTGTGGCCAATGCCGTGTTTAATGAATTCCCCCTACTTGTAAATGAAAGAGATGGGAATCTTGTTGGAAAGGGGCTGTGGGTTATCACTGTCGTTTAGAGATGCAGGAATTTGAGTTGTTTTTTTTTTTTTTTTTATCCTAATCAGCCCTTTTCCCAGGAAAACAGCTGATCTTAACTCACTCCAGGGCTGAAATCACAGCCCGTCCCAGCACTAAGCTCTTTGTTTAATTTGTAATGTTGATTCATGACTAATCCAACCCATAAGCAACTTTTGGTAACTGTTTACTCCAGGGGGAAGTCAGCATTTGCTGGGCTGTGTGTGTGTATGTGTGAGGGGCAGGGAGTCTATTGCCTTCTGCAGTCTAAGCTCTACAGGTCCATTTTGCAAACCAGTGCAAAAAAACAAAAAAACTTCATGGTGGAAAGAGAATTCTCATCCATTACTATTTTGCACCCTTTAATTCCAGCTGCAGAAAGCCAAGAGCAGAGATTTCCTTTATCACTTATTTCCAAGCAGTATTGAGAGTACTTCAGAAAAACTCAAATTTGTCTACAATCACAGCCAAACCATTCCAGTGGATAAAGTGTCTGATTTGGGTGGAAGGAGACGGAGTGGCCACAGGCAGGGCTGGTGCTGGTGCCTTCCAGCACAACAGCAGTAAGGCGCCTTGAGGGATGCTGTTGTCTTGCCCAAAGTTGTGAACTTTTGGGTCACTCCCATTCCTGCTTAGCTGCCTCACCTGGAAATGGCGCTTGTGAGCCACTCTTGGCTTTGAGGCAGGGGCTGCGGGAGCTGTGATCCCATTTGGAAGGAGCAAGCAAGGATCGATCCCAACCCTAACCTGTTCAAACCTCAAAAGCACCGCAGGAGCACAGCTTTCCCCTGCATTGTGGAGGTGATGCCCAAATTTTGGTAAGAACTTGCGGGTATCCAGAAATGTCCTTTGCGCTTTGCATCCCAAGGGCTGGCGGTGGGCAGGAGGACAGGAGTGAAACCTTGTGTCTTCATGTTCGATAACGAGAACAAGATCAATTAACAGCTGTGCTCGCAGCCTATCTAACGAGAGGCACGGCTGGCTGGTGCTTTGTTTCCCGGGCACAGGTATTGAGTCCCATCTCTCTGAAGTTGCCTGTAATGAGCGTGGGTGGATGTAGAGGAGCTAAAAAAGCCCTTTTTTTTTGGTGGGCGGGAGTCAAGGCAGCATCCACCCACGTCTTCCATTATGATATTCAAATGTCAATATATTTTTAATTGGTTTATATGCACCCCCCACCCTCCCCTTACAGCTGCCTTTGGTAATTAAGGCTCTGTAAATAGATTTTACTGTAATTGGAATGAGAAGGAAAATTGGAGGACATTGTACAGTGCATTGGGGTTTTTCGTGTATTTTTTTTTTCCTTTTCCCTGTCTTTCCTCTTTTGACTCATGTTACATCTGTGAGCATTGTATCCCACAGGGGAAGAGGCGGGAGAAGATGTGGGCACAAAATAAAGCTCTCAGGCAGAGGTCCAGCTGGTGGCTGGGACCTGGGGACGGGAGCCTCCAGATGCAGCCGAACCTCTGGCAGTAATTTGCAACACCCACTACTGATGTTTCTATCAGGGGGTTTTTGCTCAGCAGGGGTTTGTCAGCTTCTCCCTTTTCCTGTCCTTCCAGCTTGTGTAAAGGACGGACTCTCTACTCGGTGGTGAGAGACGCCAAAATCGTCCTGGATGTCAACAAGACGAGGCAGATAGCACAGGAGATTGTGAAGGTATGGTGTGGTCAGGCGAGACACTGCTGTCTGCCGTGGGCACCCCGTGGAGCTGCGCAGGGTGCTGGGACCAGCAGCACCTCTGCCTTTGAGCTCCTTGACCCACCCTGAGTGAACACTGCAGATGGGACGTTCTGTCCCCAGCCTGTAAATATCCCAGGTTGGAAGGAACCCACATGGATCATCGAGTCCAACTCCTGGCTCCACACAGCACCCATAATCCAAACCCGATGTCTGAGAGCGTTGTGCAAAGCGATGCTCAGCATCCCCACAGGCAGTAGTGAGGTTCTATGGGCACCACAGCTCATTGGGACATCAGCAACAAGGACAGCTCTGTGGTACCCACAGCACTGGACTCGGGTCCTACCCCAGCAGATCGAGGCTGGGCACTACCAACAGCAGATCCCCAGAGCTGAGTCCATGGATGCAGCAAGGGGTGGACCATACACCCTCATGGTGTACCTGGCCACGGTGTGCTGCAGGAGCTGGGTGGCCCAAGCTGGGTGGTGTCACCTTGCAAGTTCCAACCTTAACTCAGTGTGCCCAATTTCTGCTTTCCTATTTCTGTTTTTCTATTTCTGATCTGTCTTTTCTGTTTCAAAAAGATGACTTATTCCTGCTGAGTGAATGTCACAGGCATCACACATGTTCTTGCCTCCCAGATGCTCACAGCAGGTGCTAATGGCTCAGGTCAACCCGTTCCCAGTACCAGTCATGACTCCTAGTGCTGGTCAGGGTCTGCAGGAGCAGCTAGGAGAATGCTGTGTTAGGAATGGGTTGGAGACCCAGAGCTCTCAGTAGTCTCCTGCAACCCACAACTGGCAGCGAATGTGAGGCTGCCCCAGATGCATGTGGGATGCAGTGAAGCTCCTATTATAAGAGGTTATCTGTCTGGGGAGCACCACCCAGAAAAGGTGTCACTTGGACCACGTGGGGAGCCCCACTACCCTGCACTTGCAAGGCTTTATCCTTTGATTTGATTCCCTGCATGAGTCAGGAGATCCTTGAAGCTTAGGGGATTACCGGGTGCAAGGGCTCTTGTTCCACCGTGATCCCCTGGAGCTGAAAGTTAATTTGCTTGTGGAGCAAAGCCGGCAGAGGGAGCTGGATTTTCGTGTACATTGGAGCAAAGGAAGGTGACACTGAGTCAGACTTGTCAGCTCAGCTCATCCACAGGCCTGGAATTTGTAGATGTGTGGGATCTGTGGCATCCCCTGTGGAGGCTGTGTCATACCAGAAGGGCTTGTTGCTGCTCCAGGAGTGCCTTCAGCAAGAGCTGCCCTGTGCTCCCATCCCGCTGCTTGCTTCCCAACCTCCCTGAGCCCCGTGTTGCAGAGCAGAGCCACTGTGGATGGCTTGGTAGCATGTCTGTAGGGTGACCATGCCTCAGTCTGAACATCAGCATCTTGGCAAGCATCCTCTGTGGTCACACCGCCAGCACTCCTGCATCCTGGCTCTGCAATCCAACCTGTTCCCAAATCTCTTGGAAGAAAGTCCAAGGGTCTGTACCCTCCTCCTAGGGTTCAGGAACAAGCCCCATTAGTCCAGCTGTGGACACAGATTTTGGTGTGCTTTTGGCTTTGGGATGAGCCTTCACAGGCTGCCTGTGGGGTGATCAATACCTCCAAATCACCAGACAATATTTGCAGTAACCATACATCTACTGCACGATGAACACAATGTGTGAAGGTGATGGTCCTGTTTTACAGCAGATTTTTAAAACTCCCCATGCTGGGACTTGGAGACCCCTAATTAATTTGGCTCTGACTATGGCACCTGGGGCATCTGTGTCTGCATGAAACGCTCAGAGCTGGGATTGTGGAAACCCACTTAAGTCCTCCCATGTTGATGATGGGCAACGGATAATTGCTCTCAAGCAACAGCTTGCTGGCCCATTGAGCATTTACCCTCTGGTCTCCCAGTCTAGAAAAAAGTTTCCCTGATCTTCTTATGAGGATGAAAACTGAGACAGCACCGTGAGCCTTGCTGCAGCCTGATGAATATCCCCGTGAGCTGTGGGTCTGCCCCCAGGCAGCTCCATCAAACGATATTCTACAAGCCCAGTGCAAGCGAGTTTGGATTTCCCACCCATGGCCTTTTTTTTTTTTTTAATTTTATTTTTTGCATCATTAGCAATCATTTTAATTAACTGCCAAGTCTTTTTTTCCTAGGGGAAGGCATTAAGGCAGGGCTCCTGCAGGGCTCTGCTTTCTAGCTCACCATGCCGGGATGCATGTGGGAAGCCCCAATGGCTCCAGCAGGGAATGTAGTAGTGGGATGGAGAGCTCTGACTTGTTCCGCTTCTGCTCTCAACCCTTATAGAGAAGGCAAAACCATTACCATCAATTTTTTAGCAGAGGATTTCAGGGAAGCAAGCAGCTTTGCTGTTTCTCAGCACAAGCAATTAGCAATCATTTGTGAGGTTGCCCCTTTCCTGCTGTTATCCTGTTTCTATGCTCTTCTTTCTCAGCTTTGTTTTTTTTTTTTCTCTCCTTCACTCTAGGGGATGGGATACCTGCACGCCAAAGGGATCCTCCACAAAGATCTCAAGTCCAAAAATGTTTTCTATGACAATGGGAAGGTTGTGATCACAGACTTCGGACTCTTCAGCATCTCAGGAGTTCTCCAGGCAGGCAGGTAGGACGTGGTGCAACGGAAACCCTGGTCCTGCAGCTTCCCATAGAGCTGAGGGCATGGGGAAGGAACCCCAAAAGCTCCTTTGCACACGTACCCGGCTCTGTAGCCTTGGTGAGCATGGGGACAAAGTTGCTTGGAGCATCCCCTGGCTCTGCTTCAGCCATCCTCCAGCAATATCCCTAAAATCTGATGGCATCTGCTCCATCCTGAGCTCCCTGCCTGCTGACCTTTGGGTTGCTGCAGACATCTGTGCCAAACTGAGTGCAGCAAGCAGAAAGCCAAGCTCGGGACATTTACAGCCTTGAAACATTTTGGTGTCCCTTTGGGTTTGAAATAAAGCACATTTGGTAAATGTTCCTTATTAAATGCCTTTTTGCCAGCGTTTTGGGAGGGTTGCAAGCTGTAGGCTCAGCAGCATAGAGAATTTCAGCAGTTGTTCAGGGAAGAAAAGCAAAGCTAGAGTGAGCGGGGAATGAAAGAGGAGAAAAAGAACTAAGGTTTTATCTTCTGGCTTGAGCAACAGCAATAGTGCTGCTGACTTTGCAGTTCCCACTTGTTCCTCTTGGTTTCCATTTGTCCTCACCAACAGCATGTGGTGGGATTTTGTTGATGGTGGGACCTTGTTCCTGTCCTTGCAGCTTCCTACATCAGGGGCTTTGTGTGCTGGATTGGGCAAAAATGGCCAAATTTTCCCATGGGCAATGCTTTTTGGGAATGCTGCAGCAGAAGAAAGCAGCTGGCATTCTGAATGGGCCAGAATGTGTTACTGAATGGGGATATCCCATGCGTGGTCTTACTCTATTTCCATGGTTCAAAGGCCAGATAGGGTATGGAGATAGAATGTGAGGTGAGGAAGATGAGTACCCAATGAAGTGGGTTGATGCTCAAGGCAAGGATGCCACTTGGGTGGTGAAGCCGAGGAAGTTGCTCAGTATAGCACATGGCACAAGGAGCTGTCCAGACATGCAATGTCTGCTAGAAACAATGGGCATTCTGCTAGAAAAATGAGGACAGTGCAGGAATTCCTGTCCAAGGAGCTTTCAGGGTGGCTGCCCTTTGTTGTTGTCCCCACACACATCTCCTGTTGGGATCTGCACCCATCATTCACCATGGATTTTGAAGCAGAAAGTGCCTGCAGATCTGATCTCCTTGTTCAGGCTGAGTTTATATTGATGGTTATGGTGTTTCACTATTGTGTAGAGATGGAAGCAAATGTTGGCAGACCAGGCTAAGCATGGCAATATTACTTCGTGCACAAATGTGAATGAGGACTACAACCTGACCTGTTCTCCCCGGGGTTTAAAAATGCCATCAAATAAAAACCCTCCTCATTTTCCCAGCACAATATTGCCTTGAGTCCATGAAAGCACACAGCACACTGATACAAACACTGCTGGAAAAATGAGATGGCTATCATACCTAGAGCACACTCTGCAGAGAACCTCATTACCTGGCATCTTATCCTGGTGGAGTCATGTTTATTTTTCCTGTACTTAAACATTGCAGGACTTGGTAGGGCTGCTCCATGTATTTATTTTTCCTGTACTTAAACGCTGTGGGACTTGGTAGGGCTGCTACAGATATTTATTTTTCCCATATTTAAATGTTTCAGGGCTTGATAGAGCTGCTCCATATATTTATTTTTCGTGTATTTAAATATTGCAGGGCTTGATAGGGCTGCTCTGTAATTAGAGGTGGTTTGGAGTGGCCTGAAGAGCTCTTCTGCTCTCACTGCCGCTCTCTTGTTCTGCGATGTGCCTGGGTTGGTTATGAAGTCGTGAAACCTCAAATTGCCATAATTTAGCCAAATTTGGGATTGCCCTGGAGCTCATCCCTCGTTGCTGGTAGAACTGCTGCTGGGGCATAAATCGGGTGCAGGGCTCCATCAGCCAGCGTGTGCACTGTCCCCAGGACACAAAATGGGAAAGCTTCATACGAGAGAGCAGGTATGGGGGAGCTCTGTTACCTGGCAAAGCATTGGTTTGGTCAAGCAGCTCTGGAAGGAGCATGAGAGAGCAAGTTGTGCCATCAGTGCATCCAAGTGCCTATGGGAGGGAGGAGGAAGGCACCAGCATCATCCTCAGCTGTTGGCCAAGTGATGTCAGCGTGTTTGTACCGACTGGGGGGACCTTGAGGAGGTTGGGAAATGATGGACTGGAAAGGATCCAACACCTGGAAACTGCCAGGCCATGGTAGGATGAGTTGGGTTGGAGTACACCCTTGGAGGTCCCTGGTCTTTGCTCAGATCTAAGCAGGACCAGCTTAGATCTCAATGCCTGTGGGATTTACCCAAGAAAATGTTTGTCCCTGCTCTGAAGAGTTTTGGTGCAATGATTGAGAGAAAATGGCCTCAAGTTTTGCCACAGGAGGATCACTTTGGATATTAAGAAACTTTTCTTCTTGGAAGGAGTGGTGATGCAGAGACACAAGGAGATGGTGGGGGCACCATCCCTGGAATGTGTTCCAGAACTGTGGGGATGTGACACTGAGGGACACGGCCAGTGGGCATGGTGGGGTGGGCAGGGGCTGGACTTGGGGATCTTAGAGGTCTTTTCCAACTTTAATGCTGCTATGATTCTATGATTACATGACAGTGACATGACATGACAACAGACAAAGGCACCAGCCGAAGCTGTGCCCTGCCACCAGGGACAGACATGAAGCCATCGTGCCTGCTGGCATTTATCACAGTGGGGTTAAAGGGCAGACTTGCAAGGACACCGAGGGGAAAACCAGGCTTAAACGAGGAGCAGGGTCTGGGGTACACCGGTGGTGCTCTCTGCCCCTGTCAGCACTCATGCTGTTATCTCTGTGTGACTACAGGAGGGAGAACAAACTGCGGATCCAGAATGGCTGGCTGTGCCACCTGGCCCCTGAGATCATCCGCCAGCTCTCGCCTGACACTGAGGAGGACAAGTTGCCCTTCTCCAAGCACTCGGACGTCTTTGCACTGGGGTGAGTCCCTGCGGTGTGATGGGTGTTTGGTGGGGCTGTGTCAGCTGTGACCTGTGGCCATCACTGAGGCATGATCCTGCTTCAAAAGGATTTGAGTGAAAAGCCCCCAAATCCTTCTGTGTCACAGACAGACAAGGGTAGATCTGGGAAGCTGTCTCTTTCTAGCATGGGTACTGATGGGAAAGTGGTTGGAAGTGGTATGAGGGTGGGATAGGATGAGGGTTTGGTGGTGTGAAGCAATTGGATGGAGTCGCGGTGGGATGGCGATACGGGGCAATGAGGCTGTGGGATGAGGATGTCCTAGCATGGGAATGCAGTGGAATTCAATGGTGGTGAGATGATGTAGTGGGATGAGGATGCAGTGGGATGGACACGTGGTGGAATGATGCAGTGAGATAGGGATGCAGTGGGATAGGGATGAAGATATCATGGCATGAAGATGCCATGGAATGTGGACACTGGCCGATAAGTCCCCAGAGCCCTCCAGTCCTCCCCGCTGGATACTTGCAGATGGTCTGAGCAGCCTTGGCTGCTGCTGAGGGCTGAACACGCAGAGAAGGAGATGCCAAAAGGCTGAGCAGGGGAGAATTGATGAGTCTCCTTCAGTGGGAACGCTCAGCCGACCAGCTCATCACTCCAGCTATTTATCTAGAAGAAAGCATCCTTTGTGGCAGGAGTCCCATCACGCCCCGATAAAACCTTTCTTGAGGCGGGTGTAGAGCAGTGGGTTTTATCCAGTGGATTAATCTTATCGTGCACACCTTGAAGACTGCAGGCTGCAGTGATTAGTTTACGTGAAGCCGTTATCCGAGGCGATATTTCCATCAAAACTGCAGTAATTAAAGCTGAAAGAGTTTGGAGCTTCCCTCCCCCAAGGCAGAACGTCAGCACAGAAAAAAGAAAAGAAGTAATTAGGGGATCTGATCAAGCTAAGACAGTTACTCAGACTTAGTTTTTTCTGCATTGGATCCGCCTGTTCCCCACTGAATGTCTCGGTATGTGCCCGCGGCAGCGGCCAAAACACGCGGTCCCCTCAGTGCTGTCATGCACAATATGTACTCACAGTTATGTCCCGTCAGGGTAGATATTATAAATGTGGAGCAAAACAGTGGCTGTGGACAGGGCTGCCCACCCTCTGCAGGCAGTGCCTCAGATGGATGCTGCTTCCGAGCGAGGGGAAGTGGCTCAGAAACCTTATGCAGTGGAGAAAGGGATATTCCCCTGGTTTGGGGAGCGGGAATGCGATGTTCCTCTGTGTTGGGATTTTTGGCCTCAGTTTTCCCATCTGGGAAATGGGAGCAGGGTTGTCTTTGTAATGAGCACCAAGTGTCATTGGTGGTCTATCTGGGGATGAAGCAAAGACGCTGAGCACTTTCTGCTGCTTGTGATGGAGTTTGGGTAGGGAGATGTTAGGGTGACATTTTGGTGTCCCCCGTTGGGATGACCCCACACCTGACGCTGCTGTCCCCCCAGCACCATCTGGTACGAGCTGCACGCGCGGGAATGGCCCTTCAAGACACAACCGGCAGAGGCGATAATATGGCAGGTTGGGCGAGGGATGAAGCCCAACCTCAGCCAGATTGGAATGGGCAAGGAGATCTCGGTAGGTGCCATGAGGCAACCAGACCAGTGGGGGTAAGGGAAAGGGTATTGTGTGCTGGGCAAAGGGTCCTGCTGGTGGGGCTTGGTCTTGATGCTGAACATGTCCCTTCCATGTGGTGTGGGATGGAGATAGGGCACCCTACTGGGGCCATGTGGGGTGGGGATAGGGTATGTAGGATGTGGGATGTGGGATGGAGATGGGTCTTCTTACAGAGGGTGTGGGGTGGGGATAGGGCTCCCTACAGGGGATGTAGGGTGAGTGTATGGTGTGTGGGCAGTGGTTATTTGATCATCTCCACGTGCTCACCTCTCCCGTGCATGGCTGCAGGACATCCTGCTCTTCTGCTGGGCCTACGAGCAGGAGGAGCGACCCACCTTCACAAAGCTCATGGACATGCTGGAGAAACTGCCAAAGCGCAACCGTCGCCTTTCCCACCCCGGACACTTCTGGAAGTCAGCAGAGTAAGTCTCTGATACCCAAACCTCCCCTCCCTTACCCATGCCCCAAGGTGGGGGCTCAAGCGACTCTGTACCACCTCTGTGTCCCCATGTGCTCAGTGCTCCTGGGAACATAGTGCAGCCAGTGCTCAGGTAGCCCCTAAATCACTCGGAACTTGAACTGTCATTAATCAGGACGGGAGCTAATTGCCAATCTGTGCTCTGAGCAGGCACCGAGATGGTTCTGCAAGGAAATCTGAAGGTTGCTGAACCCCAAAGTAGTGGACTGTGTAATTGCTGGGGTGGGTCTGGGCACGGTTGGATCTAAAGCATTCCTACATGAAGGGTATGGGGACAGGGGACAAAAGCCCCTTGGGGTCCTTCTGCTGCATGCACATGGATGCACATTTGAGGACTCTTTTGCAGAACCCCAGTGCTGCAGGACACAGTGCTCCACGCTGACTCTGCCATCTCACCTCCTTTCCAGGCTGTGACAGGAGGACCTGAGTGATGATGCCTTCCTCTCCCACATTTCTCCTCTTCCTCGCTGCTCTCCTTCACGTGCCAAGGAAGGAAGAGCGGTGGATGCTGTGGGATGGACTGGGACAGGATGGGACCACCACAGCATTTCCCTGCACTGAAGAGGAGCTGATGCCCGGAGATGCGTGGGGACACCGTGGTGGCAGGCGAGCAGCAGAGGCTGCGTGCACAAGGGGCTGAGGAGCTGCTGGTCCCACGATGTGCAGGGGCAGGTGGCTTCTGTGATCCCGACTGGTATGGTCAGTGCTCACAGTGCTCCTCTGGGGCTTGCTTTTCTCATTCTAGGGGATTTTGTTTAATTTCCTAGTGTTTTTATTTTAAAATTAGGAAACTAGAGGGGAACACTGCTGATCCGTGGGTTTGTGCCACCGCTATTAGCTGCTCCCCCCAGGGAAATGCACCTGCAGCGCCCACTCCTTGGCCCCTCGCCGTGGCAGTGGTTACCTTTCACAAGTGGCTCTGTGCTCCTGGCTGTGCCCAGTTTCCCCCCAGGCTGACCCTCTGCAGGGTCCAGCTCCATGGCCCCACTAGCTCATCCCTGTGCCTGGCATGGAGCTCATCTGCCGCCCCTTCCATCTCGCCTTTTCCCTTCTCTTCCTCCACTTATAGCTGTGGGATGCCGATGTCTGTTTGTTGGATGCTGTGGGCTGTGTTGTGTTTGAAGACTGGTGGATGGAGCAAGGGGAGCAGTCTCTGGTTGTACAGAGCCAGTGCCCCCCTCCCAGCCCCATAGCCATACCGTGCACCCACAGCCAGAGCCAACGCACTGCGCTCTGGTGCTGCCATCCGAGCACCTCATGCCAGTGTTTCCCTCCCCGTGAGCCCATTCTACATGAGCTGTCATCGTGGCAGTGGAGAGCAAATTGTGTTTTCAGGCTCTTATTGAGCATAATTGCTCGTCAGGAGCTGTCCTGAATAATTCAGCCATGCTATAACTTGGCTTGAACTCAGAGATGTTGCAAAGTGATCGGCACTATGTGCCTCAAACTGTTGGTGTCTGAATCACTTTACCCAAAATGAATGAAGGTTAAAGCTCTCTGCTAAGTGCTGGGCAGATCATTATGTGAGGAGAGATCCTGAAGGCCCTTCCTAAGAACGTCCTGGGAGGAGGTTTCTTTGGACAAGGCTCAGGCTGGTGCTTTTTGGGTGGTGCAGTTTCCTCCCAGCTGTTTGCACAAAGGATGGAGTTACCCATCCCCTGCCCTCCCCAGCACAGTCTCAGTGCTCTTTCCCACCCCAACCATGTCTTCTGCTGCCTGTCCTCCCCTGCTGAACATTTCTCACTCCATCCTCTCTGCGTGTGCCATAAACATTGCACTAAACATCAGAGCCTCTCTGACTTCTCACCAATGCCTTCATCCAGGGCAGCCATGGGGTTCATGGGTGCTGGGGATGGGGCTGTTTCAGTGCCCTGTCCCCTCCTGTCCTGACCCAGTGGACTGAGCCCTGACCACTCTGTGCGCCCTTGAGATGTGCAGAAGGGAGACCCACTGCATGGACACTTTGTCCCCATGTTTCAAATTGTGTTTTCCTGCATGCTGGAACCATGCCCAGGTTGAGAGACTGACGCAGGAGCAATGCATAGCTGTTGTTTTTGTTTTCCAAGGAGGTGTGAGCCCTCTAATGTGTCTTGGAAAGATGGAGGCGATGCTCAACAGTGTGGGGGCAAAGCCTGAGAGATTCCATGCAGGTTTGCAATGGGGTATATCAACCTCAAAAGCCTTGCCGTGGGTGTGCTTTGTGCCCTAAATCTTCTGCTGACCACTCCGCATGGGGTCCCTCCAGCTGTTGGTAGATGTTGACCAGAGGAGAGCTGTGGGTTGGGGCATCCCATTGTCCCATTCCCTGTGGGAGCACCATGCATCTTCCTGCTGCTGTTTGTCCATCCGAATGAAGTTGGGTGAATCTATGGCCAACAAGAGTGCCCTGCCCCATTTTCCTCCTAGGAATGTCTCCATCCGAGGGAACCGTTGCACAACAGCTGTCCTGTATTTACCATCCACAAGCCCAGACAAGCAGCTCCCTTCCTTTTCCTCAGCGCAGCGGCGGCTGTTGATACAGCCATGCTATTTGCATCATGCCTTCTTATTTTTGAAAGTCTTAATTGTTAAAAAAATATTTATTTTTCCCCATTCTTTTTTGTTTGTTTGTTTGTTTGTTCATTTTATGTTGTTTTTAACTCCAGCTTTGTGCCTGGGTGTGTGTGTTTTTGAAATATCACAGCCCTTCCGCACGGAGAGGACGTGGGAGCCGCTCTGCACAATGCCCGCCAATGGGCGCCCACCCAGTGAGATGCACAGGGTTCAGAGGTGCACCAGGAGGAGTGGGGATGTGTTAGGGGCACTCTGAGAGCAGCTCCTTGTGGAGGGAACCATCCCATGGTGCATCCTCAGCTCCTGCATGGCCCCAGACGCTGCGTGAGCCCTTGGGTTGCTCAACCAGGCAATGCTTGGCCACCGTTGGGTGGTGACCATTGCTTGCATCATTCCTAGGTTTATTTATTTTAACTTATTTAACTTATTTTAACTTATTTTTGCTTTGCAAATGGTGATTTTTCTGGGAAGCTTTGCCAGTCTTAATTTCCATTCCCTGTAAAGCGCGCTGATACATTTTCCTGTACATAAGGTATATATAAATATATATACATATCTCCATATGTATGTATATAGATATATACAGACCTAAAGAGCTCGAAATCCTGTACAGTTTCAAATCGAACTCGGTGGCTGCTTTGTTTTCTCTGTGTTAGTTCTGACCGTTGCAGAATGAGCTGGTTTTCATTTCCCTTCTCTTCCTTCTGTTTCCTTTTTATAAATATATACATAAATATATATATATATATATATTTTGTTGTTGTTGTCGCAGAACTCTTGTCACTGGAAAAAAAAGAGCAGTTGTTTCCGGTGGGAAAAAAAAATAATGAAAAACACAAACACACACACACACAAAAAAAAGCTGAGAAAGGCATGATGGATCTCCCCGATGTAAATTTGTACAGTAACATTTATAACGTTTTCTACACTTAAAGAAAGTATTTATAATTTCTGCTGTCTGACTGAGTGCGACCCTCCGTGACCGCAGAGTGGTGAGCCCTTGTCCCCGTGGTTTGTCGTGCAGTGTTTGGTGAGGTGACAGTGTATGAATTATTTATGCCAATAAAAAAAAACCACTTTGAAAACGAGTGTGTCCCCTGGCTGCCGGGTGTCACCCATGGTGCGTGCGTCCCTTGGGGTGGGGGGTACACCAGTCCCTCCATCCACATCCCATAGTGTCCCAGTCTCCACCTTTGGTGCATGGGGACCCTGTGTTGCCCTCCTCATCCTCCCTGACATCTCTCTGTCCATTCTCAGCTCTTTGGGGATGATGACTGATGGCAGTTGGGTGGAGCACAGTACGTTGGGCTATCAATCTGTGCTGGGTGCTGCTGGGGGTGTGTGTCCCTGCTGGGTCCTCGCACTGCAGGTTGAGCCCCGTGGGCTGCACGCATCTGCTGTGCTGTTTGCTCACAGCTCCCTTGCCATCAATCTGCCCAAGCTCCCAGTGGAGCAGGGCAGTGGGGGCCCTATGGGAGGGGATGGAGGGGAAAGTCGCAGTGGGCTTGTGCTGCTTCCTCCTCCCTGGCCCCTTCCCACGTCACTGTCACCGGGGTGCTTGAAAGGTAAAATAATGATGGCTCACCATTAATAACCCATGAGCGCTCAACATGTTATCCTGGTGAGGGCTTTTCATCTTTCAAAGCCTGCAGGAGGTGGGAAGCAATTAGGGCTGGCACATCCCAGGAGTTTGAATGGGAGGGATGGGAGAAGCGAGGAGCAGGAGGGAAATTGGGGTCTGGGGGCAGAGAGACACAGCTCAGTGCCCCACTGTGCCCAAGGCTTTGCCCCCCAGGTTTGTCTGCAGGTTGAATTCTGGGTTCCCCTCATGGCTCACATATTCAGTAACCCCTGTGTGTTCCTGGTGATCCAAAGCATTGTCTGGTTGGCACTGGGTGGGATGGGGCGGTGCTGAGCGTGGGGCTGGGGGTGCTGAGCTCTCATGCCTGGCACCACGATGGGGATAAATCCACACTGCAGCCCCAGATGGCTCCAGTGGTGATGTCTGCAGATTTGAGGCTCCTCTGGATCCGGGTCCACACGTGGATGTGTGCGTTGCAGAGTCACAGGATGCACGCAAGTGTCCATCATCCCTGGCTTGCTGCTGATGAATCATGAGCCATTAATACTGCACAGCTACCAGAAAGAGCAGGGAGCGAGAAGGGAGCGTGATGCACTCACTGCCAGTAGGGAAGTGGTGGGGGCACCATGTCCCCAGGGCTGCTGGGGGACCCCTCCCTCCAGATACAGATATGTGCACATCTTCCCCTGAAATTAAACACATTCCGAAGCCTTTCACTGAGCTGAACTTGAAAAATGAGACATACGAGTGCCAAACTCATGCAGCTCTGAGATGTAGATGCTGACACTGCTCCGCTCATTGGGGAGATTAATAACAGCATGGAGGAGAGTGGCCCTGGAGGTCCCACCTGCAGGGGAAGGGGCTGCCTTAGCCCCCAGTCCCTGCCCCCCATCTCATGTCCTGCTGCTCCTATTACTCAGCAGGTTCCCTTTCCTCACCTCTATTTTTACCCTGACCTTGGGTGCCTGTCTCCCGAAATCTGAGCTCTGTACCCAGGGACCTCGCAGGGCTCTGCTAGACACTGGCACACGGGGAGAGCCTGGTGGGACACTTTCCTGTCCAGGGAGGGGCAGCCATCCACAGTTCCAAGCTTTGTGCCCCAGATGTCTCAGCTGCAGCTTCTTTTGCAAGGCGAAGAGCCACATCATGCCCTCAGTGCAGGTAGAGAAACCAGCTGAAGGCTCTCCTATGCCTGGCAGCTGTTTGTTCCTTGTTTTTGGGGGGCTGGGGTGGCTTTATGTGTTTGTGTGGTAAACTGTGAGGCTGTGGGGTGCTGGAGCACTGCCTTGATATCCCATTGGAAGAGTGATGGGAATGTGGTTGCTGATGTCCTCCATGAGAATGCCTTGGTTGTACTCACTGGTTGCCATATGGGCACCGTGCCCATGCTGGGGGTACTGGGCACCTCTGCAAGTCCCCAGCTGGCATGGGGACAACCCCACAGACCCAATCCCAGGGACAGGGATGCACTGCAGTACCCATCAGCTCCATGTCCCCATCTCTGTGGTGTGCTGTGGGTTGCCAAACCTCCCTTTCCAGCTTGAAGTCCTGAAGCAGGCTGGGGGGACATGGGTTGTCCCATCCCAGTAGCTGCGGGGCTGTTCCCCAGCCTACCCTCACTGTGTTGTGGCAGTGACCCCCTCCTGTGGTGCTGGGATGCTCCATGCTTGGGAACTGGGGACGCACATGGTGCCACTGTGGCTGGCCCAAGTCCTGGGTAGGGTTTCACTGGCAGAGGGCTATTTTCAGGCTTGCAAATCTGATGGGTGACAATGCTCCTGGCTGCGCGCCTGGGGCAGAGCCAGCCTTGGGGTTACACATCCCTCAGCCTCCATGCTGCTCTGCTGGCTAGAATCCAACTTATTTGTTCCTAGTTTTGGCTAAAACCCCTGTTCCAGCATCCCAGTGTGTGTGGATCTGTGCTCCCCCCTTGCAGTGGGGGCTGCTGCTTGCATGATATCCTCACGGTGACCAGCCAACACTTGCTCCCAACCACAAAACAAACCCCATCTATGTACGGGATGGGATCCAGCCACGGGAAAGTGAAGGGACTTTGCTTGGCTGATTTCCATTCTCTCCATCCCCTGGGCTTGTCCCGGAGCTCACCTGACTCCGGTGCCCATTTATGCAGACAATGGATCTCCCATTAGGGTTTCTCCCACACCTCTGACACAATGCACGGTGTGCACAGGGGAGCGGCCGCAGCCTCCTGGGGAGCACCTGTGGGGGCACGCTCAGACTGGGCAGCACTGCAGGATGGTGGTGAGCAGAGCTGGGGGGCTCAGTGGGGCTCGGTGGGGCTGAGGGAGGATGAAGGCCACTGAGGACAACAGCACTCTTCAGGGTCAGCTTAAAATAAGGCCGTAGGGGATAAAATTGCTTTAGTTTGAGGCTTGCCAAAACTCTATTTTTTTCCCCAGAACTGGGTCTTCTGCGTAATCACGGGATGGCTTGGGTTGGAAGGGATCTCAAAGACCCTCGAGTTCCAGCTTTGGGATTTGGTGGAGGGGAAGGAGCTGGTGTCCCTCGTGACCCCCACCTGGCACGATACTGCAGGGTGAGGGCTTTGTCCTCTCTGTCCTGTTACGTGGGTGCTCTGCATTGCCCTCCCTCCCCTGACACACACCTGAGTGACACCCAGAGCTGAAGGCCTCGAGCTGGAAAACTGCAGCTCACATGATCGGGAAAAAGCAGCCTGAGGAGGAAGAAGTTACTGAATAACCCGAGTGCCGCGGGGCCCCCAGGCTGCGGTGCACTGCACATGTTTGCCGGACCCAAACTATCCGAAATGCCCCCAGCTCCCAACCCCACAGACCACGGGGCGGTGTGGGGCTCAGGGAGGGATGCACAGCGCCGGGCACAGGGAGGAGACACGGTGGGGTGTCCCGAGTGCCACCGTGGGAAAGCAGCCGGCTCAGAGCGGCCCCGCCAGCCCTCCCGTGGCTGTTCCACCATCCAGCGCGGATCGCCGAGCGGAGCGCAGCGCTGCCATCCACACGGCACCGCCATGGAGCCGGAGCTGGGAGCCGGTGCGTGCCCTGCGTTGGCGTTGGGGATGGGATCCTGCATGCAGAGGGAGCCGAGCTGGTGTGTGGGGTCGTAGGGGGGTTGTATAGTGGGGTGTTCCCATGGTTGCTATGGTGTTCTGGTTGCGTTGCTGGGGGGCAATGGGGGCTTGCAGGGGTGGTTAGATGCCCTATCTCCATGTCCCTGCTGGCCCTGTGGACCTCCTCCCACCCTCTGATGGCTCTGATTTAGGCCCTTTAGCCCTAACACCCGCTCTGGGAGGCTCCATGGGGGCCACAGCACAGAGAGCTCTCTCCTTCCCTGGGCGAGGAGCTCATCCCACCGCTGCTGGCACACAGCTGCTCTGCTTCCTGGGAAGTCCTATTGATGGCAAAGCATGCTGAGGTGGGGGAGGAGGGGGACAGCTGAAGTTATGTGGGGCCGCGTGTGCTGCAGATGTGGCCCTCCATTCCGGGGGGCTGGATAGCATGATGAAAAGTTGCAGCTCCAGTCCATCTGTTTCTGACAACCTGCGCGCTCTCCGGCAGCTTCTGAATTCAGAGTTTCTGAATTCCTCAATAATTAGACTTTTTTTTGTAAGAAAAGATCTACCAAAAAGAAACCCCATCTGGGCTTTTTCATGGTGGGAATGAAAAGCCAAGGTGGGTGTGGGAGGGGGAAGGTGGATTTTCATCCTTAGCAACCCAAATCTTGAAATACTACATCAGCACCGAAGAGGTGTAATTAAGTAGGAAACAAATGAGACCGGCTAATCTGTTTTGCTTGTTTGAGCTTAGCGGAGTGCAGAAAACAAACAGAGGCTGGATGATGAATGGGACTTCTTTCTGAGCCCCTGGGGGGGTCGGGATGTGGGGCCGGGTTTGGCCGCTTTCCCCCAGTGCTTGCTGGCTCGGGGCTGCCCGGCGGTGTGCACGGCGCTTGCGTTCTGCCCGGTTCTGGCTGTAAGTGGCTGCTATGAAAGCAGCTCCCTTGGATGCCTTCCCGGAGCGGTGAGCGATGGGGACAGGGCTGTGTGTTGCTGGGGGACAGCAAAGCCTGAGCCCCGTAGAACGATGCCCTTTGGAGCAGTATTTTCACGAGCTTCAGTGCATCCCCGGGAGGATGAGCTTGGGGACACCCCTTGGGGGCTGTGTTCCTCCTGGAGAACCAGTGCTGCCGGTGTGCTGTGGAGCACTGGAAGCTCAGCATTCTCATCCTTGGGAGTGATGGGGAAGGACAGAGCAGCATTTTGCATTCAAGCACCCCACAGGGCTTCGGTGTGTTGGCAGGAGTGGAGCACTTCCTGCCCGAGCCCACTTCCAGGGTTTTGTTTTCTCCCTTCGCTGCTCTCCGGCAGGACCCGAGGTGCCAGGAGCAGATGGCAGCCATCGGCTGGGCTCACTCTAAGCCCCCACAGCTCCTGGCATGGGGCAGTGGCTGTGTAACCCCCTCGCTGCCAGGCTCCTCCTGACCCCACACCCAGCGTCTCAATGGAGTGCTGGGAGCTGTGATCCTCTGGAGTGCACAGCGAAGAAATGGGATGTGGGTGGGTGGGAATGGAGTCACCCCACTGAGGTTTTGCACCTTAGGATGCACCATCAGAACAGGCTTACCTGAAAATATCACAAAGTCCATTGATGCTGGAGGTGTTTGCTCTGGTTGGCATCACCCCAGCATCCAGGACTCCCTCTGCACCCATGCACTTGCTCCTTGGTGACTTAGGACTGCCCCAAGCAACTCATTTCCCTCCTGCTCCCCCCTTCCTTCCTGGCCCTCTGTGAGCCGCACTGCACCTCCTGCCCCTGGAGGGCCGGCAAATTGGGAAGCAGCCAAAATGAAACAAGTCCTCCTCTCCCCTCCTGGGTGCCAATTTCAGCCCTGCAGGAGTGCAGCACCTGCCAGCTCCTGCGCCCACGCTGGCCCCGGGCAGGAGCACCTGCAAAGGCCACAGCAAGCACAACCCTTCAGCCCATTATTATTGTTATCATTACATTTTTCTTTGTATTTTTCTCGACAAGAAGACTGGAGCTGTTTGCTTGCAGCACTGCAGCCAGCAGGGTTGTTCCTGCAGCTCTTTCTGAGCAATAAGAGTGTCTCTGGAAGGAAAAATTGAGTACCTTGGTAGCAGGCAGTGTCCTCCTTGCTGAGCTGAGTGTGTATCCCCATTTCAGCTGAATACATTTACCAGACAGCAATGATATTAGCCTGGTCTCAAAGACTTTATCAATTTGCAGTTGTCTCTTCAATGATAGTTTTGTTGTTATTGTTGTTGTTTTTTTTTTTTTAGTGAACTGTCTGAGATGATTTCCAAAGAGAGCACTGCAATCTGAACTATTAAGTAATTTGGAAGAGCAATTAGTGTTAATCTGGAAACTCCCTGTGTTGCTCCTGAATAAATCAACCTCACAGTGAGAGCTGTGTGATGGAGATGGGCTGATTTATGTGCAGGGCAGGAGTGCGAGCTGGTCTGGAGAACACCAAGGAGCAAGTCTGTGCTCTGGGAAACTTGGGACGGTGTTGGGTTCAGAGAGACAGGGTATGTGTGGGACTGGAAGGAGTGCACCCAATCTGGGCTCTGCACCCTCCCTGTATCCTCATTCCCATAAGCTCCTCCCAGTGTGGGTTATGGGTCTCATGCATAGGGCTTGGCTCCTCCCAGCACTGGGGTTTTGATTCTGGCCTGGCTTTTCCCTGTGGAAGTTTTCTCATGAAGTGCTGGGGAGGGCTGCACTCCCCTCCATGCTGTGTGACCAGCCCTGGAGCATTGTGGTGTGTGACAGGTGTGGTCACTGTGGTCATAGAATGATGGAAAAGGTTGGAAAAGAACTGTAACACAATCCAGTACAGCTGTGGTCTGGTCTGCTGAAGCTGCTGGAGGTGGCACCTTTCCTCTTTCCCTCCCTTCCTTTGGGCAGGGACTTTGTACAGCGTGCTTCAAGCCCTTGGTCATGGTGTTCCCAGGACACCATTTCCTATTGCGGCTGGCAAATCCAGGGAGCAATCCCTCCCGTTGTCCTGCTGGCTTTGCTTTGCTTGTTCAGCACAGGAGGTGTTGATCCTGGCCAAGCAATAGTTCATGGGTTGGCGGAGCTACACCATGGCTCATCCTCTTGTTCAGTGGGGCCCTCTCCAGGCCCTTCCCTCCAAAGGTGTTTTCCAGCCTTACAGACCCATCCAGTCACCAAGGTTATCCCACGCAGAACAGGATATGATGTTTGCCTTTGGGCTGCATGAGTTCAGTCAGACTGTGTGCAGCCCATCGCCATCCCTCTGGGCAGAGCCATGCCCTTTTGTGCACCACAGCTACTCAAATCTGGGATCATCTGAAAGTGTTCTAACAGTGCACTCTGGCCGCAGTTCGTCTGTATTTGTTCTTTATTTCACCACTTGGACCTCAAGAATGCTATGGGAGGCTGTCAAGGGGCAGTGGCAAAGTGGCACCACTCTCCCCCTGCCCACAGAGCCATCCTCCTTACCCTGGAGGCAGTCAGGGCTGCTGCCCATGATTTACACCTGGGAAATCCCTATGGGCACTTCTCTATTGCTCTTGATCATCGTGAGTAGAAACAGCCACTGGGAGGATTTTCCATCACCTCCGCAGGCAGGTGCTTCACAGAACCATAGAATCATTAAGATAGGAAAAGACACTAAGGTCACCCAACCCCTCCCCACCATGCGCACTGACCATGTCCCTCAGCGCCATATCTCCACATTCCTTCACCGATTCCATGTATGGTGACCCCTCCACCCTGGGTTGGAGGCAGCCCAGCAAGGCAGTGCATTGCAGCCCTCCTCTTGCCACATGCCCTGCTCCTGCAGGTCACTCCCAGGGCAGAGATTTGGGGTTGCATGACATCTGGAGGGTCCCCACCCCTCTGGGCTTTTGATGCTGTTTGGAGCTATTACTGTTTTCTGGTGGCTGCTGTTTGCCCACTCAAATACCTCAGTAATCCGCTAAGGGACCTCACTTCTTCCTTCCTTTCTTCTTTTTTCTTCTTCTAAAACAATTAGCTTGGCTCAAGCCCTCTGCAATACATCAATTAATACAAGCTGAGGCAGTAAATTAAAGGGAAACAGGAACAACTACGCTGGGATTAGGTCACTGAAACTATAAACTTTGGAACAAATCAGATTTCCTTGGGAAGGGAAATGGACAGCCGTGATATGTCAAAAGTGAGATGAGACAGGCTTGGAGCAACTTTCCACTTGGCTGCTGGATGCCAGAACTTCTTCCCTGGGGAAGTTTGGGCTGCCAGACCCCGCTGCAACCAATAATGCTTGGATGGCAAAACAAACAAACAAGAGTCGAGAGAAAGTGGCAAAGAGTGGGCAAATTGTGAGGATGGATTGGGAAAGGCATGGAGTAGGCAGGTACAACATAAGGGGTAGGGAGGAAGGGAGCACCCTGGGGATACTTCTCACCCCTGTTTCAAACAGCACACGGGCCTGCTGACTTATGCCATATAGGAACATGTACAAGAGAGCATGAGAAAAGCAGTCAGCTTGTGTCTACAGAGCAGGTCTGGGGCTAAGCGTCGTTTTCTTTCTTCTCCATGGCTCTACAGCAAAGAGTAAACTCTAGAGATGGGAGAGAAAAAAAAGGGACCATTGGTATGCCCTGTCTTGGGCAGCACCTTGTCCACTTCATTGACATCACTGTACCTACAAGACAGGGGTGACCATAGCCACAAACCAAGGCTGGTGGCAGAGTCCATCTATCACCAGCCTAGAAAGCCATGGCCAATGGGGTTTGCTCCATCCAGCTGTTCAGGCTGCTGGTTCTGATCAAAACCAAATCCCAGGGCTCCCCCAGGCCCACGCTCACTCAAACCTACATGGAGTGTATTTATGTAACTGCTCCTCCTCCTGCATGCACACAAAGTCTGTCTGGCTCCTGGCACTTCCATTGTGGACAGTTTCTTGGCCTTTAATGCATCTTCAAATGGTATCATGAAAAAGCAAAGCTGGAAAGGTCAGTTCTGTGGCAGAAACAGCTGTTACAGCGTAGAGATAAATGCAAGGAGTGTGTAATACATCCTCCTCCAACCTCTAATTGCATCTCTGAGACTTGCAGCCAGCCAGGTGTCCTGGATCGAGCCCTGTGTCACCTCCTCTGCCAGGCCTGTGCTCTGGGATGTTCTACAAAGCTGTATGGGAAGGTCGGGTTGGATCACTGCCTGTGTCACAGACCCACAGTTTGCCAAGCAACAAGTCTGTGCCATGTGGCAGTGACAAGAGCCATGTGGGGAGAGTAATGGTGCTTGGGGGTCGTAGAATCATGGCATCATTAAAGCTAGAAAAGATGTCTAAGATCTCTGAGCAAACCCCAGCTCACGCCCACTGTGCCCACTGCCCATGTCTCCCAGTGCCACATCTCCATGTTCCTTGAACACCTTGTTGACCCCACCAGTCCCTGGGCAGCCTGTTCCCTGCTGAAGAACCCAATGAAGGCAGAGCATTCACAGCTCTGTTGCATCAGACACAGTGGGGAAAAACTGTCTGAAGGTGGGAGGACAGGGTGATTTCTGCATGGAGGGAGCAGGAGCATCCTTGCTGTGGCCCTGCTGCATGGCGCAGGAGTGGCTGCCCGTGCTCTGCAGGACAGACAGACAGATTAGTCTGGGGAACAGAGTGATGGACGTGACCCACTGTGCCCTCCCCAGGATGGTGCTTGCAATGACTTGAGGCTTCTGCAAGGCCAAGAATGAGGACCCTTGCCTCCCTCCAGTGCTCGTCAGCAGCACTCATCAGCCCATGAATGCTCATTAGCCGCAGAAATGCTTCTGCCCTTTTGGCCTCTTGCTCAGCTCTTGGCTTTGGTGCGCCTCTACAAACTGAACTACACCACGTTTGTGTGTGAGCAAAACTTCCCGTGCTCCGCACCACCCCTCCCGCCTCCTCATCCCCCGCTGTGCCCCCAGCATTAATGCAGAGCCTGCCATGTCCCACGCCTTCCCCGGAGCACCCCCACATCTCCGACTCCCGGCACTTCACCCTGCCCACGCAGCTTCGTTAGCAGCCCTCTGCCCGCAAACAGAGCCCTGCTAATGATGGCAGCTCCTGGTGGAGCTGGAGCAGCGTGGGAGCCATGTGGAAGGGGCCGCGGTGCTCTGCGTGGCTTTTCATCTCCGCAGTAATGAGGTATCACAGCCACCCTCGGAGCATGGAAGGTGGGAGCACTGGGCTGCCTGGTGAGGTTAGGGGGGTCTCCAGGCCCCCACCCTTGGTTGGGATGTGTCAGAGCAGGGCTGGGCTATAGGATGGATGTCTTTGGTGCACAGCATGGCAGAAGTTGCCCATAGCCCACAGTGTGTGTGCGATGGAACAAGGTGTTACTGCAAGCATGACTCGGAGAATTACTTTGGCGAAAGCAAAGCAAGAGTTCATTTAACCCCATAAAAGCTCTTCCAGTGCTGGGGGAGTTACTGTCTCATGGAAATAACTACTGCAGAAAACAGTGTTCTCAGCCCTCCTTCAGTCCAGGGTTGCATGGAGCAGTCCATGTTGCCATACCTGCTCACTGTGGGCTTTCTGTAGGGACTGGCTATGGTTTCTCTCTGTGCAAAGCAGTGTGAGATTGAAGCACTGGGAACTGGTTGGTAGTGACAGGTGGATGCTCAGCCCCCTGAAATCATAGGGATATTTCCATAAGTGGTGCTGCGTTAACTCATTCCCTTTTCACCACTTCTTGGGTACAGAAGTGGGAGAAGTGATGAGATTTCAGTGTCACTGAAGGCAAACTCATGGCTGTTCTAGTGGCATCATGTAACTCAGTTTCCTCCTTCATTTTCACCTCTGAATTATTCATTCTTAAACCTCTTAAAGACAAAGAGCTGATCCCAGTAACCATGCTTGCATACAGCATGATGCCAGCCCGAACTTCCACATAGGCTCCAGAACCAGTCAGCAGGACCCCACCAACCCACATCAAAGTCTCAACATTGCCTCCATGCCGTGGAAGCTGCTGCTGATGGGAAGGAAAACCTATGGGTGCAGTGGGCAGCAAGTCCTGGCTAATACTGTAGCAGGACATGCATCACTTCACTGCCCCGGGGGTTTTTATGAGGTTGATGCCCTTCATGGAACCCTTAATGGGACCCAATCGTTGAGTGCAGAGCTAGCAGGATGGGTGAGGGCAAGGCAACAATGCACAATGGGGATCTCCCCCGTCCTCCCCATCTTTCCCCTTTGTCCACTTGCAGTTGGGGTTTTCTGGGGTCCGGGAGATGCTGTGGGAGCAGAGCCACGGGCAGCGCGGTTGGGAGGTTCAGACACCGGCTAATCCTGTTAGGAAGGCAGTGGTTATTGCAGGGCTTCCAGCGGGACCTGCTAAATGAACCGTAATTCTGTAATGAGATTTCCTTTTCCCGGCCAGACTAAATGTTCTCGGCCACTGGGAATAAGAGGTTGGGAAAAAAAAAAACAAAAAAAAAAAAAAAAGAAAAAAGTATCGGGGAGGGGGAAGCCTGTCCAAGGCTGTGTCAGTCTTGGTTGCACTGGGGATGTGCAGAGCTCTCGGATGTGTCTGCTCGTTGTAGACATGGGCTGTAGGCTGCCCTGTGCTCCTCTGCAGGGGGCTGACAGAACCCTGAAAGCAAGCAAATCCCATCCGAGGTTGAGATGTTGCTCCGAAATTCAGAGAGGGCCAGAGGCTGTGTGTGAGGCAGCAGAAGGCTGGAAGGGCATGTGAGGAGAAAACATGCTCTGGGAAAACAGTGGGTTCTTTGTGGAGGAGCTGAATGGCAAGAAGTGGTGTCCCAAGTGGGTTTTGTTCTGCCCTATGGCTACGAGGGGAGAGCCGGCGGGCTCCGTGGGGTCTGAGGCTCCTGCTGGGAGCCCTTCCTGCAGAGCTGCAGAGCCAGGGGCAGCACTACCACTCATTTCCGTCTTCCCTGATCTCGAGTTTACTTATTTGTTCTTCCTTTTTTTTTTTTTTTTTTTTTTTTTTTAACAGTTTTTTCCCCTTTCTTTCTGGTCCTTCTCTTCGAGATTCTGGCAGTCTTGGATTTCTAAATGGAAACAGAAGCTCTCAGCCTGTCAAGCACTGGGCCAGGCTCTCTGGCTGTGTAGGCGCGATGGGACGCACAATCTGCAGCCTGCCCTGTGCCCCAGCCCCCACCCATGGGCAGCTGAGGAAGAGGACAGCTCTCTGAACCTTTTTCTCCACACTTTGTATTGTTTAATCTGGCCCTGCCCTTCACATGCCTCTATTTCTTCATTGGTAAGAGAGGAGTTGGGAGAGGAGTGTTTGTTTTTGGGCATTTCATAGGGCAGTGCTTCCCAGGAACAAGGAGTGCTCTCTGTTGGACCATTTTTCCTGGTATCAGTCTTTTCAATGTTTTTAGCTGCAAAGCCTCCCTCAGACCTCAGGCTGCCGGGACTGATGCTCTTTCTGGGGATTCCTTTGGTCCACCTTCATAGGGAAATGGAGTCCATGGAGTAGGCTGCCCAAGGAGGTGGTGGGGTCACCGTCCCAGGAGGTGTTTGAGGGACAAGGAGATGTGGCACTGAGGGATGTGGCCAGAGGGCATGGTCGGGATGGGTTGGGATTGGACTTGGTGATCTGAGAGATCTTTTCCAACCTCAATGATTCCAGGATTCTATGATTCATCCAGATGTGCTCTTGCACCCAACCTAGCACAGCTGCATCCTTTTGACCAAATTGAATGGGAGGGTTTGGTGTGTCACCTGCACTGGGCCCCAGGTGACCTAAGTGAGCATCCCCTTTTTAGGGCTGAAATCTTTGGGGTGCTGATGAACTTCGGAGGAGGGAAAATAGGAACATTTGCAATCTGGGCAGATCCTGCCAGAACTGTGAGGTCAGCATGGTCACCTCAGTGTCAGCGCAGCTCACCTACAGGTGACACTCAGAGCTACTCCGTGTCCCTCTAATTACTGGGGCTGGCTTTGTGCTCTGTGGGCAGAGCTGCTGGGACCCAGTGGCTGCAGGTGAGTGGATCACTGGGGGACTCAAAAGGCACCCAAAAGCTCTACAGTGCTTTAAATACCATGGAGACGGTGAGCTCGGGGTGCCAAATCTTGCAGCTGGGGCCTCATGTTGGCATGGCAGCTCATGGGAGGGCTGTTGGGGTCTGGGCTGGGCTGGTGCTGGCTCTGTTTCCTCTTTTTCCTGCTCTTAAAGAGAGATTCTGGGTGGCAAGGGGAATGAACTGTCTTAATTGGAGGTGAAATGTTGCGATCATGCTGTTCCCCATGCAGTTGGCTCCTTTCAGCACTCTACTCCGTTTTGGTTGAACTGGGAAAAGCTGCTTAATACCTTCAAATTACAGCAGCATTTCGACATCCCATGAAAGTCATTCCAGAAATAAATCCAAATTCCTGGCAGCTCTTCTGCACAAACTTCTCACCGCTCGGTGGGAAAGCCAAGCGCTGTCTTTCTTTGGGGTGTGGGAAAAAATAAAAGGGGGAGAAGCACAGCTCTCCCATTGTTGCTTCTCTCCCTGCTGACACATGCATTTGGAATGGGACACCTCCTGGGTTGCTGCATGGCTTTGGTTGAAGGATGCTGATTCAGAGGTACGTGAGCAATGCAAAGCGTGTGCTGGAGCACGCTGCGACTGGAATGTGCTGGAGCTGCAATTTGGGGCTGGGATGAACCCTCCTCACCATCACCAACCCTTTGAGCTATCGCTGTGCCCCTGGGCTTTGCAGGTGGGCCTGCCCCATTACAGCTTTGGGGGCAGAGATGGATAGGGTTCACAGCTCACTCAGCCTCAATGGATGCCCAACCACGCTGCTTTATTTCTGTGGGTCTGGGGGGGGGGGGGGGGAGGGGTACTGCACCTCTTCACCAGCCCCCGGCAGGCACGTGAGGGGCTTCACCAATGTGTAGCAGAATATTTCTGTCACTTTCCTTGCAGCTCATTTTCTGCTAGCAGGGTCGTTTTTGGAAATGAAGAACTCGACAGCAGCTGTGGCTCAGTTTTGGTCTGGCTTTGTGTTCCTTGCGCTGTGAATGCTCTGCAGATTGGGCTTATCAGCCCTGTCAGCCTGCTGCAGCCCTTCCGCGCTGCCCTGCGCCTGTTTACCCAGTGCTGTGCTGACGCAGGGCCCCTTCCTGTGTTTGTCCCCACCCACCCCGAGGTCCCACACCGATAACTCCGAGATTAGGAATTCGGGTCTTTTAGAAAGAGCCGTGCACCTGCAGACCTCTGTTGCGCAGCTTCATAGGGAGAAATCTCCAGATTTACTGCTAAGGGTCAACACGAAGTGATTTTCCAGTTGACGAATACCCCTTTAATTGACTCAAAGATTAAACAGTGACATTTTGGGGTCTGATCCTCCTGAAAGGGAGTGGGCATGAGGCAGGGACCCAGACGCTGCACAGCACAGGGGGTGGGCTGCCTTTTGCCAGCCTCATTAGATCTCCGTCCTGCTGGTATTTGTGCACGATCTTTGAGGTCTCTTCCAACCCAACCCACCCTATGGTTCTATAATTCTGAGATGCACGACTCTATGATTCTGTGGTTTCAGTGCAGCTCTGTGCTGCCGAGCACCTTCCCCCCATTTTCAGCTGCCGACAGCTGCCTCAGATATTTGTGTTTGAAAGTGTTCGCATCTGAATAACCCAGGAGTCACTGGATCCGCTCCGGCATGTGGAGCGAGTGAGGTCTCTGAGCAGGTTTTTCATCTGTTCAAATTAGAGCCCGGATTTATGAGGCGTCCTTGGGCTTTGGTGTGTTTGTAAAACCTCCAGCACGTCCTTAAAAGGAGGATGAAAACAATCTGTGTTTTGATGGTGAAGTGTGGGGCTGGTGCGGGAGGGGACGTGGTGCGCGACTTGTGGAGGAGAACATCACGTTTTGAAGTGAGGAGAAAGAAACGCGGAAAGAGAAGACAGACAGGTACAGCTCTGCCCTGTAACAGTGATGAAACATTAATTCATCCCCCTGGAATTTCTTGTTTGTGAGCTGCCATAATTTCATTTCTTTGGTGTCTGTATGAAGCTGGAGTTAGTTTAATGCCAGAAGCCAAATACTCTCCGACTAATATCTCTTTATTAGATTTGGTGTGTGAGTGCGTGTGTGTGACAGAGAGCTCCTTATAACCTACTTTATACCGTTGGAAGTGGTGTGATGCGCTCAGAAAGGCTCAGTCCAGCCCCGTGACCCACAGTGGCATGAGGCCGTGGGCACGAGTTTGACTTTTTGATGCCATTTCCAAGCTTTTTCCCCCTCCAAATGTGCCCTACCGTTGCTGAGCCAGGGACTCCCAGGCCCTCGGATCTGCGGTGTCCGGCAGCAGCGCGATCTCACTGCCACCCATAGGCAGCTCCGGCACCCGCACCCGCTCCGAAGTGGAGCGCGGACAGAAATCCCGGGATTTGTCCCAAATCGCTGCCAGACCCCCATCAGCTGGCGGATGTGTGTGTGTGTGTGTGCGCAGTGCCATCGGCTCCTTAAGCTTTGGGTATAAATACGTTCAGCCCTTTCTTTATTCCCGCCGCGGTAATCCCTCGGACGCATTTCGGGCTGCATAGAAATAGCAGCCGGGTGACGGCTGTGTGTGTGTGTGTGTGTGTGTGTGTGTGTGTGTGTGTGTGTGTGTGTGTGCGATCTGCACCGCCGGCTGCCGGGGACCTCTGAGCACATTCCCCACTGCTGGAACCCCCCCGACCCCTGCGGCTCCCAATGGAGGTGGGTGAGGCCGAGTGGACGGCGGCGAGCCCGGGATGGGGGGGAGAAGGAAACTTGGGTGAGGGGAGTGCTGTGTTTATATTTGGCTCCCGCAACGCCTCGAGCATATGGCTGGAGGCAAACGGCACTGAGCTGATTTCATGGCAAGGGGGAGCGTGGGAAGGGACAGGGGCTGTCCCCCCGCCATGAGCGGAGCTGGACGATCTCTCGCTCATAGTGCTGTTTTCAGGGTGGGGTGACTCGTGCAGATGTCTTCCCCATGGCTCTGGGCTCCCTGGGCTGGATGGGGCAGGGATACAGGAGTGTAATCCTGGTGGAGAAGCCCTGCCCCAAGTGCTCTTTGCTGAAGGTGCGAATGTCGGTTGCTGCACTGAGACCTTTTCCACCCCCAACATCTGGGGGTGGCTGCTGTGACACAGCTGGAGGCTGAGTCCCCCCCGGTGCAGGACACCAGGAGGACATCAGCTCCTTCTGACGCCAGCACTGTGCTCTGGGCTTCGTGGGCTTCTGCAAAGCCTCAGCCAGAGCAGAAGTGAGCACTGCTCCGCCGAGCGTAACGCAGGGCATTGTCCTGGGAGGAGGATGATGATGGCCATCCTGGTGACACATAGAGCACAGCTTGGCTTCTTCATAGTGCATCCTGTGTGGGTGTTAGTGGGGCAGGTGGGCAGCATGGCCAGAGCTGGGTGCTGGGAGCCCTTCTGGAGCCCAGTGCTCATTGCTCTGCTCTATGATTTTGCCTCTGCAGCAGAGTAGGTGGTGGGATCTCACATCACATGTCATGGGAAGAAGTACTTGGGCTGAACGTGACAACTTTTGCCTCATGATCATGTCACAAAGCCTTTCTTTGCCTGCATGCCCCCACCCTGTGAGGCTCACCCCTCTGTGGGGCAGGCTTCCCTGCCCGATAGAGCACAGCAGATGTCATTTGGAAGCTTGCTATTAAATTAGCCCTCCTGCATCTAAATAGGCGTAATTATGTTTTCATTAGCCCCAGACAGTGAGTTACAGCTTGATGTATGAGTAGTGCAAGGAGCAGGGGGGTGCAGCCCCAAAAGTGCTGCTGCCATCCTCCCCCATTTGCCAGCTCTGTGAGAGTCCCCGTGCAGCAGGGAGGATCAGGGCTGCTTGCTTTGCCCTCCTGGAGGGAAGTTTTGTCATGTAGTCACTCGCTGTACCATGGTTTATCCACCGGGCAGCTGTGGCTGTGTGCCAGGCTGGAGCTGTGTTTCCATGCTCCAGGGGAGCTGCCCCTGGGCTCTGGGAGGGGGCTGCACGCAGGTGAGCTCCTGCCTGAGCACCCGGTGGGGTTTATATAATATTATATATCTATAATTATGTGTTTGTTGTTGCCATGGGAATGAGCACAATTGCAAAGCCTAGAGTCTGATGTCAAGCCTGGGTCTGTACTGGGCCTTTCTGGGGGCAGGGGCAGGTCACAAGGGGAAACAGAGAGAGGAGGTGCCCCCTCCCTGTGCTCTCCCCTGTGTGCAGCCCCAGCACAGAGCCCAGCTCTTCACTGGGTGCAGTGGGGGACACTGGTGCCACCTGCCCTGGGCTCAGGGGTGCAGTGATGAGTCTGGGGGGAGGCTGCTTGCTATCAAGGAAAGGGAGGACCTCATTGCCTCACTGCCCCCCATGGCAGCATGGTGCAGGGAGAGGGCTGCGGCTCTCTGGGGGTGTGGGTCTGGGTGGGGGTCTGAACTGGCTGAGCCCCCCTGCCCCACCGTATGCTGTGGAGCGTTGCAGGGCATGGAGTGGGGTTTTCCAGCAACAAGTGGGGGTCAGGGAGGGTCCCTCAGCTCTTTAATTGATGAGGGAGCTGGGGAGGGGGCGATGCTCATCGGTAAGGGGAGGGAGGGGGGGATAAAAAAAAAGCCAGGCTGGAAATGAGGTTATATAAAAGATGTATGATTTGGAGAGCGGAGTGTCTCCTAATGAGGGCTGCACCGGCTCGCTCCACACCCATAAAAACCCGGGTTGGACGTCAAAGCGGATTCGTTTCGGTGATGCTGGGATAAAGGGGCGCAGCGAGGAGCGCTCCCTCCCCGCAGCCCCGCGCTCGTTCCTCCGCAGCTGCCGGGAGCGAAGCGATGCTCCGGGCACGGACGGGGACGGCTCCGCTCCGCCGCACGGTAGGTGGTGGGGCGGTGCGGGGGGGGGGTGAGGGGTGGGGGAAAGCCCCCAGCCCCGCACCGCTTCTCCGGGAAACTTTGCGGTGCGGGATCTCCGCGGTACCCCGCAGCCATCGGTGTGTCTCCCCCACGCTTTCTCGCACCCCGGGGGCTCCGCCGAGAACTTCGTCCTCCAGGTCCCCCCCGACACCCCCGGGCTTCGGGGCTGAGGCAGCTGCGGGGGGAGCGCAGCTCTTGTCTCCCTCCCCCGCAACTCTTTGCAGTAAGTTTGTATGGGGCGAGCGGGACAGCGGTTTGCTGGGGTGGGGGGAGGCACAGGCAGGGGTACGGACAGTTTGCTGGGGGGGGGAGGGAGCGGTTTGCCAGGAGCGAGAGGACGGTGTGCGTGGTGAGGGCAGGGGACCAATTTGGCTGAGGAAGGTGGGCGGCGTGCCCGGGACGGGCGGCAATTTGCCCTAAGAGGGGGCAGGGGGGGGAGAGGGGGGGCGGATGTAATTAGTCCGGCAGCGTCTGGGGTAGGGAAGCAGCAGATCTGGGACGGGGGGGCGGGGGGGGGGGGAGGGCTGATTCCTGTGGGGTGGGATATGGGATGCGCGGGGTCCTGGGGCAGGATGTAGGTTCCCAGGTGGCACGCTTTAGGTTGCCGGGGGGGAGGGGGGGAAGATACACAGGGTTCAGGGGAGGATATGCAGATCCCGGGGGGGATCTAGGTTCCCGGGGGGGGGACGTAGGGTTCCATCCGGACCCGGAGCAGTCCGCCAATGGCCGCGGGCGATGCCGGAGCTGTCCCGGGTGCTGAACGCGCGCCCCGACCACACCCTCTGCCCCCACTCCGGCATTGCGCGGGTCTCCAGACTGCGCGAGGTGCCCCTCCATCCCATCCAAGCCATGTCGCTCCTCTTGCCCCACCCGTGTCCCCTCCGTCTCCAGGGCGGTGGGGTTGAGAGGGAGGGGGATCTCGAGCAGCCCCGGCTGGGGAAGGGTCACGGTGGTGCCACCCCACAGCGAAGGCCTAGGACTCAGGGCTGGCTATTGCCCCTCACAGGGACAGCCTGGACCTGGTCCCTCGTTTGCCCCCACCTGCACACCGCGGACTTCGTCAGTCCCCACTGCAGCGCAGCCGGCAGCGTTTGTGCAGGGAGAGCAGGAGCCGATCCCCGCTGGCCCTGCCTGCACTCCTACTCTTGGCTTGTTTAGCACTCAACAGCTGGGGTGGTGGAAAGCTTTTGATGGAAAGCTTTTTCTCTGGCAAAACAGAAAGGAACCTCTGTGCACACTCATCTGGAGCCCCTGGTGCTGGGGTGGGTGCTGGTGGGTATCGCTCCCCAGCACCAGCCCTGCAGGGCATTTCCCCGCTCAGCTCCACAGCCCAGGTGCAGACATTTTCTTCCAACGCTTTCAAGTTACGACTGTCATGAGGAAATTCTGGCAGGCAACTTGACAATTATCTGCTGAGTCCCCGTGGAGCTGATCCGCCTCTCACTGACACAGAGGGGAAGTGTCTCCTTCCTTCTGGTGGGAGTTGTGTGGGATTGCAGGGCTGGGGGCACACTGCTGTGCGTGCCGGCTGCTTCCCTGCCTCCCCCTCCTCTTCATCCCCCACTGCTGGGGCTTGGGATGCAGAGCAGGGCACGGATGGAGAGCTGCAGGGAGGTTTTGGGGTGGGGGCGTACAAAATTGCACTGTGCTGTAGATGTCCACCTGCACACCTTCGCAATTCCTTTCCAGCTGAAGGTCTCCGGTGGGGAAGTCTTATTTTGAAGGGTTCGGTTTTGCGTCAGCAATTTCTTCCTCTGTTTCCTTCCAGCTTGTGACACCCAGACGATTTCCTTAGCGATGCCACAAGCAGACCCCCCACTCCCTAGCTTTTGAACGTGCCTGTGTTTGCAAACAAACGCCTGGCATGGAGGCTCTCCTGGCGCAGCCATGGTTCGGGGCAATATTGCACTAATGAGACATCTGCGCCGGGAGCAGTGCTCAGCCCTTGCACCCTTTGCATTCCACCCATTCCCTCTGCCAGTGATCGATGACGAGTTCCAGAGAGGCCATCTTAGGCAGGGGGATCACTGCCTCGTGCCTGGGGCTGAGCTTTCTGATGGGGGACCTCAGGGGATTTTGACCCTATTGGTCTTATTCTCCCCCCCTCTCCATCCCCCCCCCCCCCCCCAGCCAGCCACTTGCCTCGTGTATTTTGTGTTTTGTGTTTCTGTAGTGAGTCTGTACAAAAGGCTCGGGAAATCTGCCAGATTGCCCAAATCAGCTCCTGAAAACAACTATATATAGTAACTGATAAGTCACATGAGCTTGGCGCGCATAGATTAGCATTTACCTTCCCCGAGTAGCAGGGGTATTGTCTGATACTTGTTGATACCATCAGCTTTGACTAAAGAAAGACAACCCTGATAGAAAGGGACCGGTTCTGACGGAGTACAAATGAGAGTGAAAAGCCCTTGCTCTGCTCCCGCTGCTCCGATTGTATCTGTGTATTAAGTGAAATCTATAGACGTGATCCAATCTCTTGTACGTATCCAAAAATAAACACATTGTGTCCCGAGGAGAGAAGGAGCTGTAAGCCACTGTCTGTGACTGGAGCTGGATGAAAGCACGTTTGCTTCCATCTGCTTCTCCCACAGGGGCCCCGCTGGGCTGTGCTATGCCAGAGCCCAATCCCTGCACAGCAGCTGCAAAGTGAGGTGCACCGGCACCCACCCGCAGCACCCGGCACTCTGGGAATGGCCATGGGATCCAGCAACATGCTGTGTAGATATAGGGCTGCAAAGCCCATATGCTATCACTGTGTTGATCCATATGCAGAGCGTGGAAGCCTGCGAGTGCTGCATGTGTGTAGATAAAATTGGAGGTATTTATGCTAATACAACTCTTTCAATAGCCCCTCTTTTACATGACAATTCTGAAATGCTTTATGAGATCCCACAGTACCCTTCTAGGGCAGGCTTGTCTTAATCCCATTTTGCAGACTTTTGGGCTTATGCTTTCAGACATGCTGAAAGCACACAGCCCGTCCTTGCCACTCTCTTCTGTTTTCTGAGCAGAACTCACCCTCCATCCCCCAATCCAACGCACTGTGGCTCAACCAAGGGCTCTGGTCCCATTGGGGTGCTTCAGCCTAGGGCAGCATTGCCAGCACAGCGCTGTCCCATCAGGTAGGGGAGAGCGAGCATTGGGGCAGCACCCACAGCACAAAGCTGGAAGCTGAAAAATCTACAACCTCCTACCCCAATTGTGCCCAAATCAGAGCCACAGCCCTTCATGGGACAACAGATGGGTCCCAGGAGAGCACTCTGTCTGTGCTATGGCAACACGTGCTGATGGAAAACCCAAGGGACAGCACAACCAGGAGCTCTGAGCCCGACATTTTCCAGAGGTTTGTAAATAGTGACACAAAGAACTCTTGGTGCAAGGTGGTGACGATGAGCTGTGTTCCCACTCGGTGTCCTGGAGGAGTGACCGATCCTGTAGGAGCACTGAGCTGGGAGCTTCACTCCCAGCACCAGCCCCACCGATGCTGCTAGTGGTTCAGGAGCTGCTGCAGCCCAAGCCAACCTGCTGTGACTTCAGATTCTCTTTTTCTTTCATTCCAAATGGAGCCACGACTCCTCTCTCGTGCTGGGATTGGGTTTCAGGTCCATCCATCACGCGGAATTTTCTCATTTATTTCCCATCTACCTATTTTGTCATTTGGGACAAAGCATTGTTGTGTTAACACGGCTCTCATTTGTCACGTTGGAGTCACTGGTGTAACTTCAATCCTCTCAGCAAATTGATCGCAGTGAAATTTATGCTTTGCAGATGGGCCGAGCCCTAATAGGAACATCAGTTTGCGACAGGGTTAGTGGCAGAACTGACGGTTTTATCTAAACTCCGTTTCAGCACACACTGCAGGCGCCAAGAAAATATTGTACGAAACAGTAAAATAGAAACGGCAGCCGTGCCACGGAAATATGTTCAGCCTTGAACTCCAAATTAAAACAAAACAGTGTTTTTGTCACCCCCCCAAAAAAAAAAGAAAAAGAAAAGGGGATTCTGTCAACACAGTTGTCTTGGCAACATGGGAAGCGATCACCTCGCAGCCTGCCCGGTGTGGGGGCATCAGGTAGGGCAGGGCATAGGGAAATCAGAGAGAGGCCTTTGATAACTCATAGTGACGTTTTGGTGGCACTGATGTGACTGAGACGTGGAGCACATGGGACGCACAGACCGGACCTGGCTGTCTAATTCCCTATAGAGGGATGGTTTGGGTGAATACCAAAGGCAGTGGTTGTGTGTATGTTCAAGTCAAAGGGATCTGGGGCTGCCCAAAGACTGGGGGCTTCAGCTCAGATGAGCAAGGGCATACAAATTTGCCTTCTCTAATGCAAAGCCCTGCAGCTGGGCGCTGCCACGGGGTTGTAATACCAGCGGCAAAACAAGACTGTGATCCAACTCACACCCAGTGTAAATTGGGTTTGTCAGAGAGGCACAGCAAATGGGGAGTCCCAGGTCCCAGCAGTAGGGATGGGCTGGAGGACAGGGCTGTGGAGCCCGGCAGCGGCTGCACGTGTACATGAGCAGGGCTGCAGGGAGGTGCGTGGATGGAGGTATCCCAGCATGGAAGGGCCACACGCACAGATATGGTGCGGTCTGAGCACGCAGAAGGGCTGGCATGAGCGAGCTGCCTGCCAGTGAATCACTTTAATGCTCCATTTTCAGATGCACAAACACGCCGGTTTACAGTAACTGTGCATATGTTGCATCCCATTGCTCCTCATCAGAGTCACTGACGCTCCACGGGTTGTAAAAATTAAACGGGCATAAATCCATCAGCCCTGGGGTTCTGTGTTGAGCGGCATAAATCCCACGAAAACTAATTAAATAAGACAATGGTGTCCATTTAAAGCTGGCACGTAGAAATGTGAGCCATTACCGCAGTGATGATTTACGAGAGACAAGGCTCGAAATCACATTGTGAGGGCAGGGGCACGCAGGGTGCCCACGCTGGGGGGGCTGGGTCCACGCCGGCTCTGCCCAGCCCACGGGCTGTGTCTGTGATGGGCAATAGATTGTGCTAAGGGCAGGAGATTTATTTCCCCTCCGCTTTGCTTTTCTTAAATCAAATCACCAATTAAGGCATGTGCTGGAGTTTGTTGCTTGGAATGTTATCTGGTGGTTCGGAACACTCTTCTCTGCTGGCTTGCATAAGATTTCTGAGGGCCTGGAGTGCGTCCAGAGAAGGGCAGCGGAGCTGTGCAGGTCTGGAGTACAAATCTTATGGGGAACAGATGCGGGAGCTGGGATGGTTCAGCCTGGAGGAGGTTCAGGGGAGACCTTATTGCTCCCTACAGCTCCTGAAAGGAGACTGTGGTGAGGTGGGGGCCAGTCTGCTCCCAGGTAGCAGCAACAGAATGAGAGGAATGGCCTTAAGCTGTGCCAGAGGAGAGTCAGGCTGGGTTTTAGGAACAATTTATTCTCCAAAAGAGAGGTGATGCAGTGGCACAGGCTGCCCAGGGAGTGGAGGTTTTTGAGGAATGTGGAGATGTGGCACCGTGGGATACTATCAGTGGGAGCCGTGGGAGTGGACTGGGGTAGAACTTGGGGATCTGAGAGGTCTTTTCTGACCGGAATGATTCCATGATTCTATGATATGTTCCTTACATGAGTGCCCTTGAAGCTACAGCCTTACACTGCCATAGCAGTATGTGTGCTGCGCCCATCCTAACACTGATTAATGCCTCCAAAATGACACACGGCCACGTGGATGGGTGTTGAGACTGGAGGGAGTTACTGCTTTGGTAGCACTGCAGTGAGGCGCCGAAAGCTTGCAGCTCTGCAGGGCTTGCTGCCTTTTGGGAACGTGAGCTGGCTTCCTCTGGATTAGGCTTCAGAAGGGGAGGGAAACTGAGGCAGAGCTGGACTGCCCAGCTGTGGGCACATGGCACCAGCCCTCCTTCAGGCTGAAAGACATTTCCATGCAAGCGGAGCTCAGTGACACTGCTCACTGCGCTGACTTGAAGGACCGAGACGCCGCCGGCAGCTCTGAGCGCCCGAGCTGACACACCTGCTGCTGCTGCCGGCTGCATAAATCAGGCTGCTAATGGTGCTTGGAGGCAGCGCCGAGCCCAGCAACCCGCACCGCCAGCACAGCATCTCCCTGAGACTTCGCACGGAGTCGGTGCTCCGGGGCTCATCCAAATCGTGCCCCGTGGTGGGAATGTGGCACTGAGCACCGAGGGCAGCACATGCTGGGGCTGTGGGGTTTTCTTTCTGTAGAAGGGATGGTGAATGCAGTGCTGGGCTCATTGTAAGCACACTGTGTGGGGTCTGTGTGCACTGCTGCAGCGGTGACTTACCCAGAGCAAGCACTGGGGCTGACCCCATGGCAGGGAGGCTGGTGGCCCTGCATTGAGCACCACTTATAAGCTCTCAGAGACTTTTGTTCCTATATCGTGTTGGAAATGAGTCCTGCATGACTCAGGCTTGCCCGGGAGTTGGGTTTGCGATGACCGCCTCAGTGCTGGAGATGTGGGGCTGGAAATGTGGAGTCGGGATGCAGAGGGAAGGAGCTGGTGCTTTGGGCACAGCTGGTGATGCTGAAGGTGCAAACATCCCCATTGTGGTGCCTCTGGGGGTCAGGAGGATTTTGCATTCAGTTTGCAGACCTAGTGCCCTCCATTTCATCCCTAAAATTTGGGTTTAACAAAAAACACCATTTCCATCTCAGCTGGCTGCTAAACGCCGCAGCACAGCTCCAGAGAGAAACATCTCCAGGGCACCTCAGAAATGACAGAGGAATGCAGAGCGGGTTTGGAAGCTGCCGTTAGCAGCACAAGCACACAGCCCCATCGGCAGCCGATGACCCATGGGCACTGCACGGTTCTGCCCAGATGCATCCCCCAGGAGCTGGGGGGTGGCTTCGTACCAGCACGGGCAGCTTGTGTGGAGCTGTTGGAAGCTGGCAGAGCTGCGCTCAGGGGATCCCCACTTTGCCTCTGTACCCCAGCTCTATAGAGTACGGGGAGAGGAGGAGCTGAGCTGCGATCCCATCAGGCAGGCTTAAAAGCGCCTGTCAGTGCAAATAGCTCAGTGAGAGCCTGGGTCAGAGGAGCTGACTGTCCTTTCCTACCACCTCATTTTGCTACTGGCTGCTGCTCACCCTCCTGATACATTGAAATAGGCTCAGTGGGATGGTGCCTATGGGCCGGACTGTGTCCTGGGCACCCACTCCCCCTGACCCACCTCATGCATCAGGTAGGAGATGCTCAGCAAAACACAGGCGGATCTCCAGCAGAATCCTGTGGAGCTCCACGCTGCTCCACTTTGCATGCCGTGTTCAGGCATTTCTGCTCCTGGAGAAGGGAGGGCAGAGTGAGAGCAGGGCAGTCCTGCATCCCCTTCCAGCTCCCTGCTCTGCCTTTCCATCCCCTGCTGAGCAGATGGTGAGGATGGATCTGCAGAGGAGTGAGGGGAAGTGAACGTGGGGCCATGCGAGGCTGCAGCCCAGAGGCTGACATCTGCAGGGCCAGGCTGCTCTATGTGGGTGTCTGCAGCACTTTCTATCCATCCCACCTCACTTCTTCCTCTCTCTTTGTTGTCTTCTCCTCCCCTAGATAAAGCAGCTGCTGGCCCGCTCGCAGCCTGAGTAGCTCACGGGATGCTCTGTGGGACCTGGCACTGAACCTGATGCTTGCTGAGCGATGCCCCTGCTGCCCCTCACCCTGCTGACACCCGCTGCAAGGATGCAGCAGATGGAGCTCCGAGGTGCGCTGCAGTGAGACGAGGTGCTCGCAGCCCCATCGTGCCCCAGTTCTCAGCATCCAGCTCCCAGCCCACAGGTGGCTGCCATGGAGGAGAACGCCTTCAGCGTGCAGCAGCTGCAGCCCAATGTCATCTCGGTGAGGCTGTTCAAGCGCAAGGTGGGGGGCCTGGGCTTCCTGGTGAAGGAGCGCGTCAGCAAGCCACCCGTCATCGTCTCTGACCTGATCCGGGGAGGGGCTGCTGAGCAGAGCGGCCTCGTGCAGGCTGGGGACATCATTTTAGCTGTCAACGGGCGGCCCTTGGTGGACACCAGCTACGAGAGCGCACTGGAGATCCTGAGGAGCATCGCCTCCGAGACCTACGTGGTGCTCATCCTGCGTGGCCCCGAGGGCTTCACCACTCACCTGGAGACCACCTTTGCAGGAGACGGGACACCCAAAACCATCCGCGTCACCCGGCCACTCTGCCCTGCGCCCAGAGCTGTTGAGTTGTCCAACCCCAGTCTCCACAGCCAGGAGTTGCCCACAGCCATGGGTTCTCTCTGGACGAGGGAGACAGGGCGGGATGTGGAGCCTGTGGTCCACGTCAACGGGTTGGTCACCGGCCCCAAAGGGCAGGATGGTGGAAAGGGGAAGGACAGCGCCTGCAGCCACCTCTGCCTCAACGGCGGAGTGGAAGACAACGAGCTTCTCAAGGAGATCGAGCCTGTCCTGGACCTCCTGAAGAGCAGCAGTAAGGACGGTGGTGGAGATGTGCCCTGCAAGGTACAGACAAGGGATATAGAAGTCCAGGTGGACTGGTAGGTTGCTGCATACAATTTTTTTCCTTGGGTGCTACGTGCTGGTGTTTGGTGGTGGAGGTGCCGGTGGATGGCTCTCCTGAAATCATCGTACAGTGCAGCGGGATGGGGAGGGGATGTGGAAAAAAGGGGAAGCTATTGCGAGGGGAAGATGAAAAGGATAGAAAATTTGGAACAGGTGGCAGAAAAAAGGGAGATGCAGGAGCCGGGGAAGCTTAGGAAATAAATAGCGTGTTGTGCTGATTTGATGTATGATGTTAAGACCCAAGTCCCCAGGCTTGTCAGAGTGGTCCAAGAGCATTTCTTCCCTGGGACGGCTGCTGTGCAGCAGCAAAGCCCCGGGGGCATAGAGCAGCCTCAGCTCCCAGCCCCATCCTCATGTCCCCACATCCACAGCCTGACAGCCGCAACTCCACCAAGAAAATTCTGCTCCAGTTGAGGGGAATGAAAAATGTGTGTGTTTTTTTTCTTTGAGGAATCTCTTCTACTCTTGAAGAGATTAAACTGAAGCACTCTAAATTCACTGAAATTGAAGGACCTCAAACCAACAAAAATATTAACAAAGTGGGTACTTCACCAAAGCTCATCTCCTTCACTTTCCAATACCCTTTAAAAATCTATATAAGTGGCTTGGAGTTGAAAATCCACTTTTCAATCTAAATTATCCTTCAGTCTTCCGTCTGATGAGGAGATGCAGCCCTGCTTCTGCGGCAGGACGGGAGAAGCTGGGTGTGGAGGATGTGCTGGGGGGCACTTGCTGGGAGCTGTGCTACAGGGAAAAAGCACTCCAAGCCCACCTGCAGATGGGTCCCCTCCTCTGCTCGGTCTCAGAGCTTGGCATTGGGAAGGACTTGTGCGGGGAGAGTTTTCTTGGTCTGGAGATGTGCAGAAAGGTCAGGGAGTGGTGGGGAACAGAAAGATGTGTTGGTCGTTGCCAAAGAAATGCCCAAAACTAAGCGAGCCTTGATGGATTGATGGTACTGCAGGCTGGGGCTTCTCCAGGATGGGGGAGCTGAGTGAAGCTGTCATTAATCAAAACAGCAATAGAGCTCTAGCTAATTATCAGGGGGGTGCAAACTCTTGCCCAAGGTTGAGCTCCGAACCTGCAGCCCGGACCCCTTGGCCATCAATCGAGGTCTCGGGCCCCACCCCGCTCCATCTCCATCTTCACCTGGTGCTGACCTTCACTGCCCACAGCGTTTGTCAGAGCTGCTCGGTCTGCAGAGCTCTGACAGCTTTCCCAGGGCACAGAGGGGTGGCAAGGGGTTAAGGTCATCCGTGAGCAGCAGAATGTTTCCTGCTCAAGGTGGGCTTTGCCAAAAGCCATGCAGATTACACCTGATGCTGCAGGATCTCAGCCCGCACTGTTTCTCACAAGAAAGATGGGAAGTTTGTGCAGAAAAAAAAAAAAAAAAAAAAAAAAAAAAAAAACAGGAAAAAAAAATCATTTCATCCCCATTCCTGCAGTGACGTGTCCTTAGCTCCTTGCCCATTTTGAAGTGCCCCACAAAGATGGGACATGCCCATAGGATGAGCCGTGGCCAAAGCTGAATGTCCGTTCTGTGGCTGGACCTGTCTGCCACGAGGTCGGTCACAAATGAGCATGGAAGTGGGGAGCAAGGTATGATGAGAGCTGGCATTTCTGCCATGAGGCTCACCGTGGGCTAGAAAATAAAAATAGAGTTTGATTCACTCCCTGCCAGCGAACCTAGGTCTGTTTTCCCTCTGAGCTCAGGGGAGATTGTCATGTCCCATCTTTCCTCCCTCTCCACCCCGCCGAGTTGCCGTGATTTATTTCTCTGCTCAGGTCAGCCTTCTAACACAAGTGGCACGATGGAAATGGCAGTATGGGGACCTGGGAGGGAGCAGTGTGCTGGGAGCAGGGATTCTGTTTACAAAGGGTTTCAGGGTTTCAGGCTCCATCCTGCATTGGAATAAACCCCGTAATTTTGCAGTTCTATAAGAGAAAATTCTCTTCCTCCCACCTCCCTCGCCGCCGCCAAAGTCTCTTTGTGTTGCTCAAAACATTTCATTTGCATTTCTGATGTCTTCATTATTCTGCACTTGGACACAAAACTTTAAAACCTCTGAAATGAAAGGTTCCCTGGGACTGTCATGTGATTGCATTCTGTGACACGGTGAAGCTCAAAGCCTTGGTGGAGTGCAGCCCTCCCCTTACTCCCCTCGCCCCTGTGCAAACCCTTCCTCCTCACCATACAAACTGCACTGGGCTCACCCAGCAGGGCTCCTGGTACCTTGCATGTGGCTACAGATAACACACTGAGGCTGAGCTCCTTTAGGCATAGCTGGGAGGGGACAAGGACAGCTGTGGGTCATGCCTGACATTGGCTTGAATGATGTTGGGATCAACCAGGGCATTGCGATCTCTTCCCAGGTCTTTATCTCTATCTATTCAACCCCATTTAGCATCCTCCTATGGCATAGCTCAGCCTCTCTGAAGCTCTGCCCCACTCATCCCAGTTCCTGCGCTGGGCACAGCCCAGCCATGCCTTGACCCTGAGAAGTTCTCTTGTAGTGAGTGGGGCTGTGGTCCTTCCCCTTGTGTGTGGGTGACTGTCCCACATAGGTCCCGAACTCTTGGCACCTTGGCTTGGATGGAGCCATGTCCTGATGGCATCCCAACCCCCAGTGTGCAGCCGTCCCCATCCCCACTGCCTCATCCAAATTGGCCCCTAGGGATGGCAGCAGCCGGTTGTGCCTCTCGTCTCTGCCTGGTAAATCAGAGAGCTTGCTGCCAAGCAAATTCAAAGGAGCCGAGTGACAAACTTCTTTTTTTTTCTCATATATTTATATTTTTTTCCCTTCCTTTTCGGAAAAGCTTTGGAGATGTTTCTCAAAGGGCTGTTCTCAGCAACTTCCTTTCTGCTTCATCACTCTGAGCACTGCAACATCATCAAATTAGTCAAAAGAAAACAGTGGTGCCTCTCATTTTCCCAAACAGCCAGATGCTTCTTCCGAGGTGAGACAGCAATCTGCGCGGCTGGGGGAGGACAGGATTCCTCTGCCTTTTTTTAAGCAGTCATTTTACTTTCAGAACCACAGAAAAACCTGAGGTCCCTTCCCAAAATCCCACTCTGATCCAAGTGTGCAGGTTTTGAGTGCTTTGGAAGCACTGTCCGGAGGCTGGCACGGGTCACCCAGCCAGGAGCATCCTGCGTGGGCAGCTCACCCTGGGGATGGGGCCAAGGGAGGAAAACAACGGGTTCGAGAGACCCTGCTGCTGCCTGTGTACAGGGCAGCTTCAAGGAACGGGCAGGAAATATTTGTAAAATGAAGCTATTGATTTTTGTTTTATTTTTTTCCCCCCATCTGGGTTAGGACTGGAGCAAGGCTCTGAATGGGCTTTTCTCTCCTTGCCTCTCTCTCTGAAAGGGCCGGATACTTGTGGGCATACCAACGAGGTCTGCTCTTGCTCAGCCAGGGCACAGCTGCTGAGCTGCGGGGGCAGACCCCTCCCTGAGACAGCACCAGCTTCAGCTGATGGTTCTGCTGCAGCTTCTGCAACAGGGTGCACCTTGCTGTGAATGCAAGCCTTAACAGCAACGTGCAACCCGGTGCTGTCCCAGCTGCAAACATGCAACAGGGCATGGAACTTTGAGCACTCAACCCCAGTGCCCACATGGGTCTTGCTGCTCCTTGGCATGGTGCCTCTCATTTTTTTCTTTCATCAAATTCACCCTGCTTCTGTCTACTCTCCCTTCCAGGGAGCCAGAATGCGCTGGCACAGGCTGCCCAGTGGGTGACAGGGTCACCGTCCCTGGAGGTGTTCAGTGTGGAGATGTGGCACTGAGGGATGTGGTCAGTGGGCACAGTGGGGTCGATCTGGGGTTGGACTTGGGGATCTTAGACATCTTTTGCCACAGTAATGATTCCATGATTCTAATGCACAAAGTAGCCAGCTATGATGATGGCTTAATTTGAGCATCCATGCCATTGGCACACGTACCGGCCTGTGCCTGGAGTAGAATGTGAAGGCTCACCAGCTACAAAGGGTGGTTTGTGCATGCCCATCATTTGTTATGCTCACAAGCTCTGTGTCCATCAGCCTCATGCCCTCTGGTGTCTCGGGGCTCAGGGCAAGGGGGCAGGAATGCACAGCTGTGAAAATGAGTATTCATAGAATCACATCATCATAGAATTGTTTAAGTTGGGAGGGACCTTTAAATGCCTTCTAGTCCAAACCCCCTGCAATGAACATGGACACCTTCAGTTGATCAGGTGCTCCCAGCCCTGTCCAGCCTGACCATGGGTGTCTGCAAGGATGAGGCATCCATCACCTCCCTGTATTCTCCAGGAGGTTTAACAGCTGGGCTTATCTTGCAGGGAAGAGCCAGATTTGATGAGATTTCATGATGCTGTTCCTGCTGCTGGGAATCCCCTGGACAGAGGGAATGTGCCCAGTGACCCTGATGGGCTGATAGGGTGCAGAGTGTGTGGTTTGTAGTGGCCTCCAGCAGCATCAGGATTGCCCAGCAACCTGCTCTAGGTTGGCATGCAGTCGGGGAAAGCAATGATGCTGGTCCTGATGCAAGGCCTACAGCAGCTTTCTTCCCTTCTCACCACTTTTTTTTTTTCTTTTTGGTGGTGGTGGGCACAAATTTAGGTAAAAACTGCCTCTATGACACTTGTACCCTTCTCATGCACAGCACTGGCCACGCTCACCCTAAGGCGGCCAATGTCTGGAAGGTGTCCAGGAGCCTAGCGTGATATCTTGGCAGCTCAATGTTATCCTGTAAATGCAGAAAAACTGCTGAGAAGTTAGAGCGCAGGAAGATAGCCTTTAAGTGAAGTCTTTTGCTTAAGCTTCATCCAAACTGAGGGCGAGGGAGGTCAGAGACTCAATTTGTTTGTGCGTATGTGTCTCCTCGAGATGGTGTCAAGAGCACCGTGCTGGTGTGAATCATGTCCTGAGCACCACGTCCTGCTTTGGTCGGTGCCAGAGCCTGCTGTCATTAATGGGAAGGCTCGTTATTGACTTTAGAGACATCTGGAAGCTTTTTAAGGACTGACAGTGGGAGCTGCACAATTGCCAGCACTCACAGCTCGCTGGGATCTTGAGGAAGGGCAAAGCAGCACCACACTGCACTGGGTCTGTCTGTGGCCCCGTGCAGCACAACCTATGGAGCTGAGAAACTCCTGCCCAAGCGTGGCATCACTGGGGCTGTCAGTGCCTTCATGGATGCTCTGGGTCTCACGTCTCCCAGACTCATTTGTTTTTCTCCTTTGTGCATGTTCCCATGGTGTTGGTTTTCCATCCGCAGGTTGGATGGCATTTAGCAGCCTCACAAACACCCCACAGCCGCTCCCCAGACAAAACACGCACGCAGACATGGCGCAGTGAGCTCCATCAGTTGCGTTGTGCAGACAGGGGCAGCAGCACCGGGGACGTCCCCGTCCCCAGACTTACAGATGCACGCCGTGTAGGCGTGCTGCCTGCTTGTTTGCACAGATCCACCCAGGTACAGCCGCTCGCACCCGCCGGCATTTGCAGCATCCGTAAAGGTCAGGAAGACGAGAGAGCACTGCCTCTCCCTCCTGGGAGCACCGACTTTTCCTTGGATTTTTTCCTTTCCTCCACCCGACACCAACCACTGTCTGCAAACACATCTGATTTTGCTGCAAGGCTTTGCAGCTAGAAATGTGCACGACTCTCCTTCTCCCGACTCTCTGCTTGCTGTCTTGCTTTCTTTGGGAGAATCTCTCACATAACTCCATTGGGGCTGGTGTGGGCACACTGCAGGACCCCAGGCAGGGTGCAGGTCTCCTGTGGTTGTGCCTTAGTTGCCCTCACAGTAGTGATTCATCTGCTTGGCCAAGGCAGAGCATTCCTTCCCATCCCTCAGCACATGAGAGTTTTTGCTCCGGTGCGAAGTTGCTCCATCAGAACCGGGGAGCGATCGCAGCCCTGACGCTGCTGCCCATCCCTAGCCTCCTCACCCCACTGGTTTTAACCCTTCAGTTTCAGGGAAGGGGAGAACAAGCTGCAGAAAACCTACCCAGCTCACATGGAGAATGACCGCATCTTTGGTGACCTGTGGGGGAAAAGCAATGCGCCTGTGGTCCTCAACAACCCCTACTCCGAAGCAGAGCAGGTAAGTGCCCATCTCTTGTACTGCTTTGGGTGGGGATGGGTGGTGGAGCAGGGACCTTTCTGGTGGGTTCTCACCCCATGGATGGCCTTCAGGGACTGTTTGGGTTGTCCTGAGGATCCTTGGTCCTGAGAGCTGACAGTGTGCAGAGCCCATGTGGTCCAGCAGCCAAATTGCCCATAGCTCAGGCAGGGGAAGGATGCCCCTCATCCATGGAGCCACGGTGTGATGGGAGCATGCTTGGGGCCATGTCCCCCAACCCTCCTTCGGGACCATAGTCTCTTTCAGTGGCAAAAAGCTGAGCCTTGTTGCTAAGGTCATTCTGATTTAGATGACAGCAATTCAACACAGCACTTCAGATAACATGTTGTACTGCACCTTTTCATCTCCTGACGCTGCACGGACATAAATTCTCAGGCTCTCTTGCCAGAAATGGATTAACTCCCACTTTAGCAATGCCATGGAGAGGCAGAATTACCCCAGGGACAACATGACGTGCGTGAGCATGGCACAGCCTGCGTGGTCAAGTGTGTGTCCCACTGGGATTAAGCAGCCGTGGGTCAGGACATGGGGACTGATCCAGGGATTGTGTGTCCTCGCCTCCCTCTCCCTGTCAGGATGACATTGTGTTCTCCAAGGGAGGGGAACAAAGTGATTTCATGGTCACATGAAGATTTCTGAGAAAATCAGTGCTCCCTCAGCTCAGGAACGCCCTCAGCACATTCCTCTGGTGGGTGCTTCTTTCCATCTCCAACGAGCTGCCATGCAGCACTCATAGGAAATATACCATAGAACCAGAGAACATCCTGAGCTTGAAGGGAGCCTCAAGTGTTATTGAATCCAGCTCCTGGCCCCACATACAACAACCCAAACCTAACTCTGTGCCTGAGAGTGGTGTCCCAACACTTCCTGAGCTCTAACCGATCGGGGCTGTGCCCACTGCCCTGGGGAGCTGTGCCATGTCCCCCCACCCCTGGTGCAGAACCTCTCCCTAACTCCCAACCCAATCCCCACTGCCACTCCACGCGCTGTCCCATAGGTGGATGGATGGATTGATGTCCCTGGGAGCCTGACTGTCCCCCAGGTTCAATGTGCAGGTCTCAATGCCAGCTCCCCAGGACAGGTCACTGCTGTGCTCCCTTTCTGGAAGCCACCACTACCCTGCCTCCTTCACTAAGCTCCATGCGTGGATGTGTCTGTTACTATAAGCACTTTATAACCTTCTGTGTTCAGAGCTTAATTCCTCTCCATGTTCGGGCTGCCAAAATCCCCAGACTTAAGCTGCTGTTAAACTCTTTATTTTCCTTCCCGCTCAATGTGCAGTGCTCTCTTTTGATCCCTCTCATCCTGGCACTGTCCTGGAGGCAGGGCTGCTTCTTGCTGCCAGGAGAAGGGGTGGTGGGAATGCTGCTGAACTTCTCACATCAATCCAAACCGCAGCTGCTTCTAAAAGCTTTAAGGCAGGATTTGGTGGGGCTGCTTGGCCAGGTGAGCAGTGCTCACTGATGCTCGTAATAAGGTGCTGAAAGACAGTTGGGCATCCATCTCTTCTCCAGGTCTGGACTTTGGGTTTTCTTGCAAAACCACGACATGTGCTGTGCTTGTTACCCAGGAGCCCTAAGCCCTAGGGAGATGCACTGGCTCCAGCAGGCACGCAGTGCTGCAGCCATGCAGATCGATATGTTGAAGCCCTAAGGTGGCACAGGTGATGCGTGCACAGGCTGCAAAGGAAGGGACTTGCATCAGCTCCATGCCTCCGAAGATAATTTACAGCTCCACAACAACAAAAAACACATTTTCAGCCAGCGGGGCTGATGCAGGTAGGAGGAAATGCCCCAGCCCCGCTGCCCCCAGGCAGCACTCAGTGTGTATCTGCCATCCATAAGAGCTGCAGACAGCCCACAAGCTGTGCTCCCCTGTCAGTGCCCAAGCTGCCCATGGAAGGTGCTGCATAATGCATGCTGCAACGCCTGCCCTGAGTCACTGATATCACAGCTGCCTAATTAAAACATGACAGCATCACGCAGCCTCCCTGGCAGAAGCTGGGGTAATCTTTGGCTCCAGCAATGCCGAGCAGAGAAGGCATGCACACACGGAATCCTTCCCTGGTCCTTCTGGGTGCTGCTTGCTCTTCTCTGTGCCATGGTTGGAGGTGTGGTGCTCCCACTTCTTGGGGCTTCAGCATGCCCTGGGACTGTGGCCCACTGTCAGCAGGGATGTACACCTCACAGCTGTGTGCAGGGAAAAGACAGCAACAAAAGGGAGTGGTGTTGAGAGAGATATAAAGCAGAATAGAATAAATTAGAGTAGAGTAGAGTAGAGTAGATAGAGTAGAGTAGAGTAGAGTAGAATAGAATAGAATAGAATAGAACAGAACAGAACAGAACAGAACAGAACAGAACAGAACAGAACAGTTAGGCAGCTAGTACCCACCAGCTTGGACGATGTGCTTGCCTGCTCCTGGGCTCAGTCCTACACCTGGGTTCGTGACATGCTCTTGGGTACAACAGCTTTGTTGTCATTCTTCTGGCCCCCACTGCTTTCCCCCTGGGTCTGCTCATCAGCAGAGCAGCTTGTTCTGAAATAAGAGATTCCTGCACTGTGTGCTGGCTGTTCTTATCCTGGTCCTTTGGGGACTAGGGCTGTAACACTGGATTTGCTGCTCTGTGAGCCATGATTGCAGCAAGAGCCCAAGCTATGCTTCACTACAGAAGCACCAATGAGGGGTGAAAATCTGAAGGCAGTGCCACCTCTACATTTAAAACAAGCAAACCTGTGCAGAAAGAGACACAAGATATAGGATTCACAGAAGAAGGCTACATCAAAACCCAGCCCACAGACCTGTTCTTTGGGGATGCAAGCCTTCAAGAGGCACCAAACCCAAGCAGGTTTTGGGCCTGCTGTGGGCTCAGGTTTCCCCTTGAAACCTCCAGCCGCAGTCACATTGAAGCACACTAGAATTTCCCAAAAGAAATACCTCTGTTTTCCAGGACCACTGTGTGTCTCCCTGCCATGGTACCTCAGCAGACACAGACTGCTCTTCAAGATTTCGAGTGCTTGGGGAACAGGGGCCACATCGCAAGTGCTGCACATGAGACCTGAAGTCATGCACAAACAGAAGTGCTTGCAAGCAGAAGGTGCAGGCAGATGTCCCTGCTGGCCAAGCCCCTTCCTTACATTGGCATGTACTTCTGGACATGCTGTGTGAGTGCACCCTGACGCAGAGCTCTGAGGTGGGCTGCAGATCCAGAGCTGACACTGAAGTAATCTGACCATGCATAATTCAGCAGCCCTCCCACTTGCATAATGTATCCATCCTTATTCCTGCGTTCTTCCTGCATTGATATCAAAGCAGATACATCTCTGGCTTGCTCAGAGGCTGTTAGCTCTGTCTCAGAGGGAGCATATCAGAGAGGCTGAGCTTGGCACGTGCAGAACCTGAGCAGGTGATGCTCCTTAAAAAGATACATCTCGTACACTTCAGAGAGGTATGTCCTCCACTGGGAAACTTGAACATTGTGTTCATCTCAGTCACTTCTGTTTTTTTAACTCTCCTCCTACAAGTCTGGCTGTCTGCTAAGCAGGGATGAATTCTCAATTGCTCTGAGAGTTGGTAGCTCCATTGCAGATTTCCAAATGCTGCCAAATATTTGGATCATGCACCTCTCCTCACTGTACTATCACCACTAACAAAACACTCTGTTCGTTGTTGTGACTTTTTCCTGTGTCCCATTGATGAACATTAACCTTGTGCTTGGTCTTCTCCATGGCCCAGCCACCACCATCGGGGCGGCAGTCCCCGACAAAGAGCACAGTGAATGGCAGTCCTTCCAAGTGCCCACGGTTCGTCAAAATCAAGAACTGGGAGACGGGCTCTGTGCTCCATGACACTCTGCATCTCAAGACAGCGATGGTGAGTTGGGCCGATGGGACTGCCCACAAGTTGTCTGAGCATGAATGAGTGGACGACAGTGTTTCTAAGATGGTTTTACTTGGAAATACAGAGCTGATGAATTTAGGCCAGTCTTCTTCTCATTTGTGGTGTGTGTGAATTGTGTTACTGATGAAGTTGGCAATATCCAGCTGTTTGTCAGCTAATCACTGCCTATGTAACCCGAAGAGCTGCACTGACCCAAGCCATGCTTGTCTCCTTTTGTCTCACCAGACCACTGCGTGCACTGAGCAGATCTGCATGGGCTCCGTGATGACCCCCAGCCAGCATGTCCGCAAGTCAGAAGACACCAGGACAAAGGAGGAGGTGCTCCTCCTGGCTAAGGACTTCATTGACCAGTACTACTCCTCCATTAAGAGGTAAGTGCTGGCCAGAGGAGGGGCTGTTCATGCTGACCTTTCACACTTGCAAATCAGTGCAAAGACTGTGATGCAGCTGCTTCTTCGTGGAGTTGCATTCATAGCACTTGCTGTGAGCTTCCACGCGAAGGACTGATCTCTTCCATTTGCATTTGTTCACCTATTATCTGAAGGCACACAAGTGTGCCTATACGTGCTCCCAAGAGGGGAGCAGCAGGACTCCCTGCCCTCCAACCAGGCTGGTGAATGCCATCTCCTCCACTCCACACTCACACAGATCTGGCTCCAAGGCCCACATGGAGAGGCTGGAGGAGGTGACCAAGGAGATTGAAGCCACTGACACCTACCAGCTACGGGACACAGAGCTGATCTATGGCGCGAAGCATGCTTGGAGAAACGCAGCCCGCTGCGTGGGCAGGATTCAGTGGTCCAAGCTGCAGGTGAGCACTGAATTAGTGATCAAGTGAGGATCTTAATTAGTGATCTCCAGTGGAATCTTGTGGCAGGGAGCTCATGAATCCCTTTAAAACCCAGAGCACAGCTAAGATGTTGCTGAGCAATTCTCAGCAACAGCTCAGCCTTCAGTGGTTCTTTTAGCATTTCTGAACCTTGGGGAGACATTTCTGTAAGACGTTGGCTTTACGCCTACTGCTCAGCCTCTGCTCTGTTTTTCTCACCCTCTCAGTGTCCCTCAGACCTCTTCATTTCAGGCTTGAGTCACAGTCTACAGAAAAGGACAGAAACTAAAGCTGCAAGGAGGTGGGCACTGCATTGAGGAAACTTTTGTCTGAGCAGGAGATGAACCTCCTTTCCAAAGCAGGAGCATCTAGATTAGATGTCCACCTGTCACAATGACAAGGAACACATAATTAAGGAGCTCTAGATACCTAGCATATCAAAATGTCCTCCAGGGTCTTCTCTGTGCTGTGTTCCTTCTGCCTGGTTGTACCCCAGTAGGTCAGCGTGCATCCTACCACTACTGCTTCCACTCTTTCAGGTGTTTGATGCTCGAGACTGCACCACAGCCCATGGGATGTTCAATTACATCTGCAATCACATCAAATATGCCACCAACAAAGGGAACCTCAGGTGAGCAACCACGGGGTCACCAGGGTTTCTCTATAGGGATGTGTGCCAGCTGCTGCACAGCTGGACAGCTGTAGCCAGCACACATTCAGGGGAGCACGAGTGGGACCTGATGTTGGGGAACTGATGATGCTCCCCATTCTGTACTGTGTAATTTCCTTGGTACTCATGAGTGCTGGCTCTGCTGGCTCTTCCTTGCAGATCTGCCATCACCATCTTCCCACAGCGGACGGACAGCAAGCATGACTTCCGCATCTGGAACGCACAGCTCATCCGCTACGCTGGCTACAAGCAGCCCGATGGCACCATCCTGGGGGACCCCGCCAACGTGGAGCTGACCGAGGTACCAGTGCCACGATCCTCGCCCTGGGGCACATGGCACATGCTGGGGTCGTGCAGTGGCTCTGGCCATCCCAGGAAGGTGCTGGGTCTGCAGTGTGCATCGAAGCCCCTGCAGTGCTGGGTTTGTCCACCAGGTATATTGTCCTGGAATTTTCCCAGGAATAAAAATGTTCCCATGCATGGGTGGGTTGTGATAAGCAAGCCCACGGCATGGCTTGCTTGGATGCAGATCAAAACTCAACCCTAAGGGGCAAGTCCCTGCTAATAGCACTCAAAAGGCAGATGGCTTGCAGGGACTTATGATGCTCTTTGTTTTTGTCTGTAGATCTGCATCCAGCAAGGATGGAAGGCACCGTATGGACGTTTCGATATTCTGCCTCTGCTCCTCCAAGCCAATGGCAATGACCCAGAGCTCTTTGAAATCCCCCCAGAGCTCGTGCTGGAAGTGCCCATCCGGCACCCCAAGTAAGTCAGAAGGGCTCAGCTTCTCTCGTTTCACCAGAAACTGTCTTCTGTGCTTGGCTTGCATTCTTGCATCTCCTTGCCAAGGCTTGGGTGCTTGACTACTCCCTCTTCCAGATCTTCCTTCCCCTCAGATGGAGGTGACCTGGTGGTGGAGAGCAACTTGTGTTCTTGTCTCAGGGCTGGTTTCTCTTTACTTGAAGTCTCCCAGGACTTACTTCACTCTGTAACAGTCCTAACATCTCCCTTATAGACACACCTTCTCCAGGAAATGTTCTGCTCATGCATCCTTCAGTCTGGTGGTTGCTACCAAAGCTACCTCATCAATTCCCTTGCCAAATTCTGCTGATTGCCTGACCCTGTTGCATCCTGGCAGGTTCGAGTGGTTTAAGGACCTGGGCCTGAAGTGGTACGGTCTGCCTGCTGTGTCCAACATGCTCCTCGAGATTGGTGGCTTGGAGTTCTCTGCCTGCCCCTTCAGTGGCTGGTACATGGGCACGGAGATTGGGGTCCGGGATTACTGCGACAACTCCCGCTACAACATCCTGGAGGTAATCCCCTCCTCAAATAGGCCAGGTGCTCCTGGGTGTGAGGTCACTGGGGCATGGGGATGGTGGTGCTGTGGGTGGGGGAGTGCAGGATACCTGAATGTCCCTTGCAGATAGCAGTTGGGTTCTCCCTCTCTGGGTTCTTGTCCCCAAGCAGAGATCTTCAGTCTTTGGTTCTTGGTCACTCAGTGTGCTCACCTGGTACCACGCTCTGTTACAGCAAGTGGCCAAGAAAATGAACCTGGACATGAGGAAAACTTCCTCGCTGTGGAAGGATCAAGCCCTGGTGGAGATTAACATCGCTGTGCTGTACAGCTTCCAGGTGCGGGCACAGCAGTGTTCGGCTGGCTTGGGTTGGCCTGCAAGGATGTGGTGGGACATGTGTGGAGAGTCCTGCACAAGGACATCTGCAGCTGCTGAAACACAGCTGAAACTATGCTGCTCCTTCCTCATTTTGAGCCGTTCCAGGAGTCTGCAGTGAAATTTAATAATCTCTCTGCCCTGGATGTTGGAAAGAGCACTACCAGCACCTGAGCTCTGCTGATGCAGTGGGAGAGCCCCGAGGGGCAGGGTTCACCCCTTCTGTCCTGCTGGTGAGGCAAAATTAGGGCCCAGATTCCCCCACACTTGCACTTAAAGGTTGAGTAGCAAGACTGGTTCTTGGTCAATCACCTGCAGAAGGTGGGAGCCCTTCCTCAAGCTGGGTCAGAGCTGTGCCATCAGTTCAGAGCTCTGAGAGCTCTCTGGGGAGACGTGCAGCATGATGTTCCACTATTTTTCCCATGTTGGTTCTTGCTCAGTCTATGTCAAATAAGAGGAGGAGCACCTGCTCCTTAGCATGGCTGCTCAGAGGGGATGAGGGCAGCATTGCCAAGTGACTGTGCTCTTTGGGAAGAGCAGGGTTAGCAGTTCCCTTAGTCACCCCCAAAGGCATTGTGCTGCAGGACCATGACAGTGAGCCTTCCTGGATGGCTCCTGGATTCACCTTAGAAGGAAGCCTACTTTGGAAGCCAAAATGAGCATCCTTCAGCTTTGAATTTCTGCTCAGTGGTCATTGGTAGCATTTCCATCCATCACAGGAAACACCTACACGAGGATGCACATCCCAAGCTCTGCTTCCAAAGCCTTTTGCTGAGAATGTCTCCACTTGGCTCTCACCCTTTGGGTAGCATTAACATTTTGTTGTCAGCTCTGCTTTCTTCTTCCCCACCAGAGTGACAAAGTGACCATTGTGGACCACCACTCAGCCACTGAGTCCTTCATCAAGCACATGGAGAATGAGTACCGCTGCCGTGGTGGCTGTCCTGCAGACTGGGTGTGGATTGTGCCACCCATGTCAGGCAGCATCACCCCGGTATTCCACCAGGAGATGCTCAACTACCGTCTCACACCCTCCTTTGAGTACCAGGTACCTTGTGTTTGCCTGAAGGAATAGTCAGGAGCAGGGTGGGAGCTGGGACGTGGAAACCAGGGGATGCTGGAAGGAGAGGGATCCCACCTGGTCCCCTCACCAAGTTGCCCGTGCAAGCAGCAAAGCCCATGAATGAGTTGAAATGATGACCTCTTATTTGCCTGGGGTCTCAGCAGGCTGAGCAGTAGGTTGCAGCGCTGCTGCTGGAGTATTTAACACTTCAGACCATAGGAAATAAGGGCCCTAAGCAAATGCTCCCTCATTAGCCAACCATCTCTGCTTTGCTGGCTTTCACACAATGTGACCTTTAGTCAAGAGCCCTCAAGGAACAATCAGAAAACAGGAGCAGGCTGTTCATTTCTGTAAGCAATCCACCAGGAACTTCGATGATTCCTGGCCCTGATTACAGACAGCCGCCTGCGAGGGCACTGAATTAGCTTCTGTGCTCTTGTTCCTTGCTTCAGCTGCCTCCCCTTCCCAGAGGGCCTCTTAGAAAAAGAAACCTGTGGGCTGGGAAGGGGAAGGACGCTTTCACATTGCCTCTCCCCTCCTGGCACTGCCTGCTCTGTCCTTGTGTCTTGTTACTGCTGGTCCCAGAGGTACTGTCAGGACCCACCAAGGTTTTATTAAATTGCAATTTGTTGTGCCCTGGGGTCTCTGGGGAGCTGTACAAGTGATAAAGCTGGTTAAGAGGACAGCTGGTCCTCCCGTTCACTACCGGAGGAACTCAGTGCTCGGTGCAGTGGGTACAGCACTTCTCCAAGCTCTGAGCACTGCCCATCAGCTGCTGCTCTTCTCCCTCCTAGCCTGACCCCTGGAACACCCACATCTGGAAGGGAGTCAATGGGACACCCACCAAGAAGAGGGCCATTGGCTTTAAGAAGCTGGCAAAGTAAGTACAGTGGGCAGGGAGTGCCTGGGGCTGGTGCTATGGGGCAGCTGCCCTGTGGGTTTGTGCAAGTTGAGGAGCTGTCAGTTCAGGTCCAGGCTGCTGAAGGGGGATATCTGGGGAAGCAGGAGCCCTTTGAAAATCCCCATAGACCTTCAGAAGATGTGGCCAAGGGAATACTGAGTGTTCCATACAGACTCCTCCCAGACTGGTTCGCCTTCTGCTAAAGGTGTTCTTCAGTGTTCAGGAATGGCTTTAACACATCTGGGGGATTTATTTCCTGTTCCTCCTTCTTCAGCCTCTCTGGGCCATGCAGACACAAGTGAGATCCCATTCATGTTCATATTTCTCCCACTAACTCCTTAGCTACTCAAGGAGCACTTGTCTCCAGCATAAGTCCAAAACCTAATGTCCTCATTGCAAGGAGCAGTGCAATAGGACTTGCTATTCCCAAGAAACCTTCCTGCAGGCAACAACGGCACAGGGCCAAGCTGAGATGCGCTCTCCATGGCTGGCTGGCCCCCAGCAATGGGTCACACAAGTCCCCATCCCCTGCCAAGGCTCGCAGCAGGGGTGTCATGATGAAACATCGTTTGGATGCTTTGGCTGATCCGGGTCCAAGTGCGTCCCCGGGGGCCAGCAAGGCTGGGGCTGCCCCGGTGCCCGTGGCCAGGCAGCCAGGTGGCCTCACGTTGTTCTCCCCACGCCTTGCTTTGCCATGCCTCCGCTGTCGGTTTGTTCCCACTCTTCAGCTGTCGCCTCCCAGGAGCTGTTCTCCATGGCGCATCCATAACCATGATCAGCAGCTGATGAATGCACTCCCAGGGCTGACACTGGTGCCTGGGCCTGGACTGCAGCTTGGGGCTGCCAGGAGAGCAGGAGATTAATTGAGCCGTTGAGTTCAGGAGGAGAGATGCTTTTATTTGTGTGTGTACCGCTGATAAATGATTTTATAAAAATGTGAGCGTGGCAGGTAATTTAAAAAAAAAAAATCTTCTCCATTGTTCCTGATGTAGGAGGGGTATGGGGGGGAGGGAGGAGGGGGAAGAGTTATCTTTGCAATTCACTATTAACACTGCCTGGATCAGAGATAAGTGGCTGAAAAAACTGCAGCCCCAGCCCCTCTGCCCAAACTGCGAGTGGCCCTACAATAACACTCTGAGCTCAGTGCCCCTCTCTGCAGCCCCACACTCTCCCATGGCATACTCCCTTGTCCCTGTAATGTGGAAGCATGGAGTCAGTGTTCCTAGTGCTGCATCATCCCATTAGGACTGGCAATGTTGTGACCTTTTTGGCCCCTCTACCCTGCTGTCAGAGCTGAGCCCATGGGGAAAACCAGAGCGAATGCACCCGGTCACGATGCAGCCACAGGAGGCGGACGGCGAGACACAGCCCTGCCAGTGCAGGGACAAATGTGTGGCCTCAGAGGGCTGCTCCACTGAGGCCATGGCACTGCTGGAACACAAAGCAAAGGGACTGCAGACTGCCCCTGACCTTCTCCATGGCTCAGGGCTGTGCGGAGCTCAAGTGGTGAGGGCACATTCCCCAGCCAGGCCGCAATCAGATGGGAGATGCTCCTCCAGAGCTTGGGCACTGCTTACTCACCCAGCTTTCCCTTTGAAGTAATCTGCTCACAGCTGTCCGATTCTTCTGCTTCTCCATCCCTTAGGGAAAGCTCCTCCATCCTTCAGCTAGCATTGCCCATCCCAATGCTCCAGCTCAGTGCCCAAAGCCCCTGAAGATGAAGGCTCCCACTTGGCACAGAACAACAACAAAGTGTTGCTGCAGTTCTTAAGGCAGGCTGCTCGTTAATAAGAAATAACATGGTGTGAACAGCCTGGGCTAGAGGTGCCAACAAGGCAGCATGCTCCCTCACTGGGATTTACTCTTGATTCTCAGAGCTGTGAAATTCTCAGCCAAGCTGATGGGACAAGCCATGGCCAAGAGGGTCAAAGCAACCATCCTGTACGCCACGGAGACAGGGAAATCACAGGTCTACGCAAAAACCCTGTGTGAAATCTTCAAGCACGCATTCGATGCCAAGGTGGGTGCGAGCCCCTGGCCTGCTGGTTGGTGGGTGCAATCACAGCAGCTGTGGAGCTCCTGCTAATGGTTCTGTTGCTCCCAGGTGATGTCCATGGATGAGTACGACATTGTGCACCTAGAGCACGAAACTATGGTCCTGGTGGTCACAAGCACCTTTGGCAATGGAGATCCACCCGAAAATGGAGAGGTAGGACAGTGCAGGTCTGGAAGTGAGGGAAGACATGGATGGGGTCACATCCTGTGAGCTCATCCTGACCTCAGATGGCCCCAAACAATTCCGGGTGCTGTGCTATAGCAGTGCTGTGCCTGTGTCCCCTCCAAATGGAAATATGTGTGCATTCCTCAGTGAGATGCAGCCAATCTTGTTATTAAATTCATCTCATTCAGCTGATGCCACAGTAACTGCTGCCAGACCATTTGCCAGGGTGCCACGACCTCAAACACCACACAGAACTAAACTACAGCTGCTGGGAATGGCAGGCAAAGAGTGGAGATGCAGCCCAGGCTGCTGCTTTGTGTCCTGCACAGGGGCTGGAAAAGTTGATGGTCTTTTTTCTTTATCTTCTCTGCAGAAATTTGGCTGTGCACTCATGGAGATGAAGAATCCCAACTCCAATCTGGAGGAGAGGAAGTAAGAGCACCCCAAATCCCTCTCTTCCCACTCCATTTGCCTCTTCCTAGGACAGAGTGGGAAACTGGTCCAGGGGATGGGATGTGCCTGGAGAAATGGGAAGGAGCAGGGGCAGGTAGCAGGGAGGACAGAGCACAGGGTCAGCATGCCTGCAAGCTCCAGCTTGTAGATGGGGTTTAGGAACTCTCCCTTTGGGGCTGGGTTGGTGCAGCATGGGGCTGGGTGAAGAAAGCAAGTGAGGAAGCTTCCAGGAGGATGAAAGCTCCTGAGATCAGTCCCAGTCAGCTCTAAATGAAATTTAAGGAGGTTCTGAGACCTGGAACTGCCTGTGGCTGGGTTACCTGGCTGCAGAAATGGTCAGAGCACCGCAAACAGTGACCTATGAGGGCAGATTAAGTAGTGAGAGCTATTTCATCTGGAGAAGAGGAGTGAGAAATGCAGTGCAGTAGCAGATTTCACATACGGGAAAGGTGACTGCAGAGGAATAAATTACTCCCAGTGCCCCCACGGGACAGGCCAAGAAGTCATGACTCTGGATGGTAGCAGGAGATGCTGATGTTAAGCATGAGAAAAAGCTTTTGTAATGAGGAAAGGCAGAAAAGGAGAGTATCCAGGGGCAGCGGCAGCCTGGTGTCTGTGAGAAGGGGTGGGGGAAGCAGCCTCTTGTGCTTCCAGATCCATGCAGGGGACACTGAGAGCCCCCAGGAGAGATCGGGACCCTCTGTGCCATGCCCAGACCTAGGTTCCAGCACACAACTGGGAAACTGTGGCTTCATGCTCACCCAAACCATTATGTAACCCCAGGTGGGTATGAGACCCAGGGGCAGGGCAGAAAAGTGGCTCCGTCTATCTGAAGTGAAGCAGGTGAGTACAAGGAGACACAAGGAACAGGGCAGAAGAGGTCTGGGCAGAAAGCAGGGGGTGGTGGGGCACAGCTGGAGCAGCACTTTGCGACCCAGCGCTATTTTCCTTGGGGTTGTCTCCTCCGCGTGGCGTGCCGGGCGCCGGAGGTCTGCTGTGACTCATCCCCGCACTACTGTTTCGTTGTTCAGGCAGTATATTTAGAAACCCTTGTGTAGAGCAATTTCTGAAGATGGTTCAATTCAGAAATACTTCTGCTGTTGTCAGATTTTTTCTGCGCTCCCCTTCCCCCTCCTTGTCCCCTCCTCTCTCACTCCCCTTTTTTCACTTCCTATGAAAGGAAAAACCTTCAGAATACTTGCTCAGGCACGTGCCTGACCTTGTGCACAGCTACGGAAGGGTAGGTAAAGCCAAGGCTTTGTCAGCTCTGTGTGATTGGTGGCAATGTGGTGGCCAGCATGTGGGTCAGCCCATGGGAGGTGACCAGAGGACCCCATGGAGCATAGAATCATAGAATTGTGGGATCCTTGAGGTTGGAAAAGACCTCTAAGACCACAAGGTTCAACACCAGCCCATCCCCACCATGCTCACGCACCACGACCCTAAAAACGTGTAGATGTGATGCTGAGGGACGTGGCTTAGTGGGCATGGTTGGGATGGGTCAACTGTTGGACTTGGTGGTCTTAAAGGTCTTTTCCAACCTCAAGGATCCCACAATTCTATGATTCTATGATTCTTGAACACCTCCAGGGATAGTGTCTCCACTACTTCCCTGGGCAAAGAGCATTTCCAGTTGGGGATATGCTTTGCATAGGGTGCTCTTGCTCACTCGTAGTAGGGAGGGCATTTCTCTACTACCTGCTCAGGAAATGCAGGAAATGCTCAGGAAACCCCAAGCTTCAGCCTGCGCTGCTTTGGTCCCCTCTGGAGCCCAGTCCCCTCTAAGCAGTGGGATTTGTCTCACCTGTCACCACTGCAACACTCTGTGCCATTGCTCTTTACAGGAGCTACAAGGTTCGTTTCAACAGTGTCTCCTCCTACTCGGACGCAAGGAAGTCCTCCAGTGATGGCCCTGACTCCAGGGACAACTTTGAAAGTACAGGGCCCCTAGCTAATGTCAGGTAAACAGAATGGGGAGGGAGGCAGTGAGTCCTGCGTGTCCCTGGGAGCAGGATGGGTAGACGCCACTGTCCCCTCGCTGCAGCCACAGCCTTGTCCCCTCTCTGCAGGTTCTCTGTGTTTGGGCTGGGCTCTCGGGCGTACCCCCACTTCTGTGCCTTTGCACGGGCAGTGGATACCTTGCTGGAGGAACTGGGTGGGGAGCGGATCCTGCGCATGGGAGAAGGGGACGAGCTCTGTGGCCAGGAGGAGTCCTTCCGCACCTGGGCCAAGAAGGTCTTCAAGGTAACCTGCCCTCCTGGTGCTCCAGCGGGGTGAAGGGCACATGGCCAGCACTTGCACAGCCAATGGTTTGAGCTGCATTGAAGCCTTCTCTCCTTCTCTACATTGAGAAACCCAATGGGGGCTTTTGTCAATCAATAATGAGGTTCCCCAAACATAGACGTTTTATGGAGAGGGCACCCCCAACTCATGCCAAGCTCTTCAGCAGTCTGTTGTAATAGGACAAGGGGGAAATGGTTCCAAAATTAAAAAAAAGGAGATTTAGCCTGGTTAAAAGGGATTTTTTTTACAAAAAGGGTGGTGATGCACTGGCACAGGTTGCCCAGAGGGGTGGTGGATGCCCCATCCCTGCAGACATTCAAGGTCAGGCTGGACGGGGCTCTAAACACTCTGATCAAGCTGTAGTTGTCCCTGTTCAATGCAGGGGAGTTGGATCAGATGGCCTTTAAGGGTCCCTTCCAACTCAAACAGTACAGCCCTACACCTCTAGGGCCCCCATCCCCATCGGTCATTTAGGGTGAGGTGTGCCAAGGGGCTCATGGGGCTCAGCAGGGTACCATAGGAGGCAGGTGGGCTGCTGAGAGCCTGGTGCATTCTGCAGGCAGCGTGTGATGTCTTCTGTGTGGGAGATGATGTCAACATCGAGAAGGCCAACAACTCCCTCATCAGCAATGACCGGAGCTGGAAGAGGAGCAAGTTCCGCCTCACCTACGTGGCTGAGGCCCCAGAGCTCACACAAGGTGCAAAGACGGGGTCATCCCAGGGGTTTGGGGCAGGCAGAGGGAGGGATGTACTGTGGGGGCAAAGGACCAAACCTCTTTACTCATTCCCCATCCTCTTGTGTAACATTCCCGTTGTTTCTGTCTCGCTTTCTCCCCAACTTGTTGTGGTTTAACCTGGCATAGTGATGCACAAAATAATTGCTCACCACCTGCCAACCAATGCTCAGCCAGTCCCTAAGCAGTGGCTGCTCCCCTGGCCAACTCCCCTCCATTACATAGTTTTCTCACATGCTGTCACATGGTATGGAATATTCTTTCAGTCAGTTTGGCTCAGCTGTCCCAGTTCTGCCCCCTCCCAGCTCCTTGTGCCCTCCAGCCCCTCACTGGCAGGGCAGTGTGTGAGAAGCTGTGTGAGAAGCTTGGCTCTGTGCAGCACTGCTCTGCAACAGCTAAAACATCACTGTGTTATCAGTGTTGCTTTCCCCTAAACGCAAAATATAGAATCATATCAGACACTATGAAAAAATCAGCTCTGTCTTAGCTGAAACCAGGACACCATCACACACTCAAGGAGGAATCTGTGATGACCTCAGGCCCCTCTGGTCATTCCCTGCCTGTTACTGCAACGGAGATGTTGAGCTACGAGCTCCTCTCCCTCCTCCTGACCCCTTTTTGTGAAGCACAGAGCTGGAAACCTGGAAACTATCCAAGCTGGCCTTGTCCAAATGCCACTCAGCCGAGCGTTGCGGTGCAATGGCAGGGCCAGCCCACCGACACCTGTCCCCTCAGCACGGCTCCTGCAGCTGATGCTCTGCCGCACTGCCCTGGCGCTTCCCAATTCAGCCACCTTGCTGCCGGCCAGGTGGCACCGGCAGCCAGGTCCCGTCCCCACACCTTGTGCAGGTGGCAGCTGAGCCCTCCCTGGTCTTTAGCAGAAGGGATGCGTGCTGGGTCATCTCCCAGGCTCGCAATGCTCTGCTGTGTCTCTTCATGGGCTCTTCTCCTCTGCAGGGCTGTACAGCATCCACAAAAAACGTGTCTATGCAGCCCGACTGATCACACGCCAAAACCTGCAGAGCCCCAAGTCCAGGTAGGAGATGTGAGCATCCCCAGATTGCTGGAACCAAATGCGCTCACGGGGCACCCAAGCACATGAATGCATGGTGCTGCACACATCCCTGACCCCAAATGTCCCACTGAAACCACATCTGTGCAAATGATGGGTGAGGGCCACATGAGCCTGGGAAAGAGGACATCCCGCTTTCCTCTGTGGTGAAATCTTGGCCACTGCATAGTCTCCTGCCTGAGAGGATGGAAAGGCTGCCCAGAGCTGTTGGTACCCCATCCCCAGAATTGTTCCAGGTCATGGATAGGGCCCTGGGCAGACTGAGCTGGTGGAGGCAACCAGCACAGGGCAGGGGTTGGGGCTGGGTGACCTTTAGTGTCCCCTCCAACCCAGTCATTCTATGATTCTATGAATGCAGATTGCTGTACCTGTGGGGTGCCCAGTACTGCATCTGTCAAGGACGTTGCTCAGCAGCTCCCTGTTGGTGTCCCACAAACACATCCTGCTTTGTCTTCTTTCTCTGCAGTCGCTCAACCATTTTCCTGCGCCTCCACACCAATGGCCACCAGGAGCTGCAGTACCTGCCTGGGGACCACTTGGGTGTCTTTCCAGGGAACCACGAGGAGTTGGTCAACGCCCTGATTGACAGGCTTGAGGATGCTCCTCCGGCCAACCAGCTGGTGAAAGTGGAGCTCCTGGAGGAAAGGAGCACAGCTCTAGGTAAGCAAATCCCTAGTCCTACGTGGAGGTGGACTCCCTTCAACTTATCGCCTGTTTTGGTCCTCGTAGCTCATTGAGGAGGTAGATGGCCTCGAGGAGGAATTTTCACATCTCATTGCATTTATCTGAACTGGGAGCACCTTTTTCCACATTCTGCTGCTCTTTCTTTCTTTATGGTGAAAGGAGAGGGTTTGAAGAGCAGGGACCATAGGGAAGAGATTCTGCAGGCAAATTAAAGGTGCTGATATTCTTATAGAAGGAGTAACATCTGGGACTGGAGAGATGAGCTAACACATGTCGATGGACTATGCCAGTATTCTGGGAATTAGCCCAATGCCCTACCACTGTGCATGGTGTGAGAGGAGGTGGAAAACAGCATGCACTCAGAGTGACCAAAGCTGAAGTCACTGAGTATCAGATTCTGTATTTATACTCACGGCACAGCATCTCAACTTGTAGCATGAGGATATCTCTGACGCTTCTTTCTGGCTCTTCATCAATCACTGTCTTGGAGCTGAGCAAGGATTCATCCCCCCTGGCTCCTATGCTCAGCTGACCCATGGTTGTGGTGGATTCCCTCCCTGCAGGTGTCATCAGTAACTGGACAGATGAAAATCGCATCCCACCATGCACCATCTTCCAGGCTTTTAAATACTATCTGGACATCACCACCCCTCCCACCCCGCTGCTGCTTCAGCAGTTTGCTTTGTTGGCCACCAGTGACAAGGAGAAGAAACGTCTGCAGGTCCTTAGCAAGGTAAAAACTCAAATCCCCATCATAGGGGCTTCACAGGGGTTGTTTCACTTCTGGAGTAGACTTCTTCCACTTTTACAAATGACTGTCCCAGAAATAATTCATGATGCCCCAGGGTGCAGACCTTCCTCTTCAGCATTGCACTGTTTATTATCCTAGTCCTTCAGCTCCAGATAAAATAACTTTCAGGGTACGCAGAGGCCAATGCTGCAGCCCTCTCTCCCTCTCTCCCTGGCTGCAGGGCTTGCAGGAGTATGAGGAGTGGAAGTGGTCCAAGAACCCCACCGTGGTGGAGGTGCTGGAGGAGTTCCCCTCGGTGCAGATGCCCTCCACGCTGCTGCTCACACAGCTGCCACTGCTGCAGCCCCGCTACTACTCCATCAGCTCCTCCCCAGAGATGTATCCTGGAGAGGTCCATCTCACTGTGGCTGTGGTCTCCTACCGCACTAGAGGTACCATGCTCAGGCAGGGGGCAGAGGAGGTGGGCTTGGTGTGGGGAGTAGGGGAAAAAAAACACTAGCACACAGGCAAATCTGTAAGGACTTTGACTAAGAGATGTTATGTAGAAGCTTTTCTAAATGCTGCAGTGGCCAGATACCTTCAGCCCATGCTACTGCTGTCCCACAGAGTGGAGCAGGGCCATCCCTCTAAGGGCAACCTGCCAGTCTTGGCTCAGGTACCAGCAGCAGACCGGTCACAGTGGCTTTGCTTCATGTGGGACCATTTCATTGCCCACACCAAAGTCCACACTACATCTAACATCCAGGTTGGTGGAAGCACTGATGTCTCCAAGCAGCCCTGGTTGTGCTGTGGATGGGCAGAGTCCATTGATGCCAACACAGAACAAGGGAGAATGCACTGGCCACTCACTTTTGGCTGCCAGGATGTCTCATGCATTGAAGCATCACAACATGATGCTGCTTCATCCCAAATGGATAATGACAAAGCAGGTATCGTGAAAAACCTGCTATCCCAGGGCTGGCTCCTGGGGGAAACTGGGTTTCCACAGGGGGATCTAAGTGCCAAACCCCTCCTCTCATGGGGATGGATCAGAGATGCTGACAGGCAATGGGTTTCAGGGTGCAGGAGGAGATGTAGCAGGAAGAGTTTCAGAAAGAAAAGAGAATTCAGTAAAGGCTGGTGTGCCAAGTGCAGCCCTTCTTCTCTTTCCTCACAGATGGAGAAGGCCCCATCCATCACGGAGTCTGCTCCTCCTGGCTCAACAGGATCCAGAGCGATGAGGTCGTGCCATGCTTTGTAAGAGGGTAAGTGGCCCAGGCAGGGGTGAAGGGTGAAGGGAAGGGTGTGAAGGACAGGGCAAGACACTTACAGAAGGAGCTTTTTCCCCTTGGTCTTTTTTTGCAAAGCACCAAGGGAGCAGAGAAAGCAGGGCTGGTTTTGTGAACACATGGGTCCCTCTTAGGTGTGCTCTTCTGCACTATAATGTCACTTTTGAGGATTTCACCTCATTTTCAATCCCTGCTTCTCTGCACATTGTCTTAGCTAGCAGAGGCAAGGCTGGAAGCATCATGCCTGACTTAACTGATGTCTTCAACACATTCAGGGCTCCCGGGTTCCACCTGCCCCAGGACCCCCAGGTGCCCTGCATCCTCATTGGACCTGGCACTGGCATTGCCCCATTCCGGAGCTTCTGGCAGCAGCGGCTCTTTGAAATCCAGCACAAGGGTGAGCTGACACTTCTTTCTTCTTGTCCTTACCCCAGAGCAGCACTCAAAACCCTGGTCTGTTTTTTTTTTTTTGGGGGGGGGAAAGGCCCAGCCTCCTGCATGAGCTGCTCCAGACCTGCTTGAAAAGGCTTCAGACTTGAAATGCAGCTCAAACTCCACAACAATCTTCCTAAAAACTCAAAAGTTTTTGTGGTAGAAGTGAAATGTTGGGTTGGTTGGTCATTTTTTTTAAGGACGCTTTGTCCAGGGTGGTGATGCAGTCTGCAAATAGGGATGCTGGTGGTCTGCAGGCTGATGGCTTCCCCTCATCTCTCCCCAGGCCTGAAGCCCTGTCCTATGGTTCTGGTGTTTGGGTGCCGGCAGTCCAGGATTGACCACATCTACAAAGAGGAGACGCTGTTTGCCAAAACCCAAGGTGTCTTCAGAGAGCTGTACACAGCCTACTCCCGGGAACCGGACAAACCAAAGGTGCTGGTGGATGCTGGGGATGTGGGTGGGGATCTTCAGAACAACACTGCATCCACCCCAGTGCAACCCCATGCCAATGGCAGCAGGATGGTGACAGAAGGCAGGGTGATCCAGAACCAGCAGAAAAAAAGCGCCAAATGAAGCTCTGTTACTTGCCCATCTCCTTTCCACCTCCTTCAGGGGTGCAGAAAGGCACAGTTTTGCTCCCCATGAGAGGCACTGGAGGCACCTGGGGCTCCCAGAGCTGCCCAGAGCATGCGGGTGGATGAGGCTGAGAAGTTGAAATTAACTCTGCTCCCTCCTCCTGCAGAAATATGTGCAGGATGTGTTACAGGAGCAGCTGGCCCAAACGGTGTACAGAGCACTGAAGGAGCAGGGAGGCCACATCTACGTGTGCGGGGATGTCACCATGGCTGGGGACGTCCTCAAGACTGTTCAGCGCATTGTGAGGCAGCAGGGCCAGCTGTCAGTGGAGGAGGCAGGCGCTTTCATCAGCAAGCTGAGGGTGAGTGGTGTCCGTGCCCTGCACAAGATCCTGCCCCGGGCACTGCACCTGGTGCCTTGTCCTGCAAAGGGGCAGCACTGAGGTGACGAGCAGCTCCTCCCCATGAGCTCCTCTGGGCACGCTGGTAGGGCCCATTCACCACACTGAGTGTCCGTCGTTCCTCTGTCACCGCAGCAAGATAAAGGGGCAGGCTGTGCGTCCCCTGCTTGTCTCTCCCACATCAGGGCTGCCCTGGGAAGGCTGTGTCACCCCTGTTTCTCTCTGCCCCTCTGCCCTCCCTGTCTCTTCAGCTCTTGTCACCAGCCCCACGACACTTTGTGTGCACTGGGGACCTGCCCATAGCCCCATATCCCTCTGTGACACAGTGGCACCAACCATTTGTAAACCCTTCTCTTTCCCCTGCTCCTCTCCCATCCTCGCTCTCAGGATGACAGCCGGTACCACGAGGATATTTTTGGAGTCACCCTGCGCACGTACGAAGTGACTAACCGCCTTAGATCCGAGTCTATTGCATTCATCGAGGAGAGCAAAAAAGATACGGATGAGTGAGTTGACATGTTTATTTTAACCCCTGCTCTGGTCCCCAAGTGCATGGGCTGTGGGATGGGAAAGGAGCTTTAACTTCTGCACACTTCTAGCCCTAAAAAATGGCTGGAAAAAGTACATTTCACTTTTGCATGTGTTGCAGAGACTGCTGCATGGTTGTCTCTCTGAGACAGCAGAGAGGGTGCAGGCAGCTGGCACCCATGCTGGGGAGAACCCATGTTGGGGGGTACCCATGTTGTGGGTATCCATGTTGGAGCTCCGTAAGACGATGCACATCCAGTTGGGAAAGATTTGGAGACTTTTCTGTCTTTCCACTGTGGAGAAAATAAGCAAAAGAAGTCAAAATCTGTGCCATGGAGTGTTTCTGCTCTGTCACATACTGCCATGTGCTCAGCCCTGTGCTGAGGGACTTTTCCCTTGGTGACATGGATTATTTAGGATGAGGGATGGGCATGGATCTTGCTCCTCATCCTGGCTTTTGTCCTGGTGCGCAGTCCTGGCTTCCCAACCTCAGTGGTGCTTGAGAGGTATTTGGCTCCAGTGCAGCACACACACCAGGGTCTGCACTGTGTAAGAACAGCCTCCAGTTCCCACCTGTAGGAAGGTTAACGAGTGCCCACGTCACTCGGCATAGCTGCAACAGTAAGCAGCCTTCTGGAGGGACCTGTAGGGAAGACCTCTGCCCTTCCACTGCTGTCCTGCCAGAGGCTCTGTGGGGAAGTACACAGGAGAACACAGTACTCTGATTCCCAAAAAGACCCCTGACGATCCCACCCTGCCCTCCTGGAAACAGAGGACAAAGCTCCAGCATGGCTTTGCTCTTACATCAGCTCTTCTCATCTCGCATTAGGGCCACATTACCCACACGGGTGCACAGCTGCTCCCTCTGAGCCCTTTCTGCCCTTTCCCTTGCAGGGTTTTCTGCTCCTAACTGGACCCTTCGCCCCAAGGGATGCCCAACCAGTCCCGGCAGCTGCTGCCCGCTCCCGCCGAGGGCACTGGGTTTTGTATTTCACGGACACGGTGGCTCCTTTTCCAGGGAACTGCCCATGGAAAGCACTCTGTCTCTTGTCCTGTTGTTGTGTCATGATGATGATGATGATGATGATGATAATTTTTATTGCCTTTTCTTCCTCTTTCTCTTGCTCTCTCTCTTGTCTTGTGGTGGTTTCTTTTCATCCCCTTTCCCTCCCTCGGAAAGTACGATGGCTTTATAATTTGCAGTGGCTCTTAACAGAACTTCCCATTTCTCTCATGAGGGCATTTTGCAGCTGCATGAAATCACCATTTTTGTGACTGTTTGCGTTTTAGTGTTTTTGGGGGCAAGCAGAGTGGCAGGGCTGGGTGCTGGCTGGCTCTTGCTGCTTTATGGGAGCTGGGGGCCATTCCCTCAGCCCCAAGCTTGGGGCTTGGCTGAATCCTGGCATTTTCTTTGCTTCCTTTTGGACTTGTCCAGGCCTGGGCACAAGCCCATGGCTGGGGGCAGTCAATGTGCCATGTCCTCGTGCCTGTGAACTTTGCTCATCCCCACCCAGCCTGGGTGCAAATGCGTCTGTATTGAGACAGAGGGAGGGACGCCTCCAGTTCACATGTTGTAGTTTCTCCTAAATGCACTCTGTGCTGTTTGCCTCCCTCTCTGCTCCTTATTCCCCCTAAGTCTCTCCTTTTGCTCAGTCCCCACTTCTGCTGGCATGAAAGTCCTCCTGCTGAAGAGCAAGCAATGAACACACAGGGCGATGTTCGTGCTAGGGAGAAACTTGTGGCAACAAACGCTGCTTGGCCAGGCTGTCCTCCGACAGGCTTTGCAGATGCGCAATCTGCAGCTGTGATGCTGGGGGCAGAGATTCAGCTGCATCCTTGAGCTTTGCACACTGTGAACGCTTAAACCCTCTCCCAGGTGAGACTGGAAAGCCATAAGAAGGGAAGAGAAGCAGCTCCAACCCTGGGCGCAGGAGCACCTCCACGTGGGAAGGCAGAACTCAGACCCACCAGCGGGTCCCTGCTGAGGCTGTGCTGACAGAGGGCTCCTGAAAGGACAGAGAGCATCAGTTCCACCTTAGTGCAGTTCTGTGAGCAGCTCTGGGACAGCAGACCCCAATCCCACCCGTGGCTTTGGGAGCTGCATGGAGTGACCTGCCTGCCAAATAAATACGTGCGGCATCTCGGTGGGAAGCCTGTCCCCTCTTGCAGGCTGTGTGCTACCTGCCAGCAGCACAAGCTGTCTCTCCTGGGACGTCTCGTCGATCTGGAGGTGAGATGAGCTGCAAAGCTGCTGCGTGACTCTGTGCTCTGCCACGCTCACACCTCAGCCTGGCTGAAAAACTGCAGTCCCACAGACGAGCTGTCAGCACTGTCACTGAAAGGTATCGGTCCCTTTAGCACAGGAGAGCAGCCAGTGAGATAAAGCAAGCGCAACCTTGTATGTCCTTCTTCTCTCTCCTCCCTTCCCTGCTCTCAGGAGGGTTTGCCCTTCAGTGCAGGGCAAGGGGCCCTTGCTGCAGGCAGGGACGTGGGGCTGGTGTCTGGAGCTGTCCTCCTGTCCCCACTCTGCTGCGCTGTGAACTGAAGCTTGCACAGAACAAAGCACCCACGCCAGTGACAGCAGAGGGCTTGTTCAGGAGCTACAACGTAGAGCTTTGCTTCCCGAGGGCTAGGATTTGTTGCCCAAAGACCAAGTGGGAACAAAAAGAGCTGCACAAGGCTCACTGCTCCCTTGAACCCTGGCAGTGCAGGTACCATACACTCAGCCTGTTGCCCTTGGCCGGCCATAGCTCTGTGCGCCTGAAGCAGCTTCAGCTCAAGAGCCAGGAGCAAACGGGGCTGGAGACCCAGGTCCCAGTTTTGCTGGTCCCAGCAGCGCGCTTAGCAGGGCACGAAATGCGAAGGAATGCTGCCACGGTGTGGCCAGAGCCGAGCTCGTTAAGACGGCACGTACAAGGCTGGCTTTGCGGCACGGTCTGGGGACTTGGGGATGTGGAGGTGAAAGCTGGACAGGATGGGACAAAGGGCAGCCTCTGGTTCTCCTTCAGGGCCTATGCCCTAATCCCAGGGCAGGCAGTGGGGTGGAAGAGCTGGATCCCTTTTGTGTTGGGATGTCCTGCTGATGGGAGCCAAACCCCTGGCCCTACACCTGTGTACATAGAGCAAACTTGGCCCATGGCTGCATAAACAGAGCTAAAGAACAAATTCACATCAGATCCCTGCCTTCATTCTGATTCTGGCTCTAGAATTTGTGCTCTGCTCCTACTTTAAATAGAACTGGCGACACAACCTGAAAAGAAGGGTGTGCCCAGAGAAATGCCCTTGTCCTCGTCCTCCTTCCAGCTCAACCTGTATTGTTGGCAATTAGTTTTTTCCAGTCCTGCCTTCTGCCTGTATTGGTGTAAAACCTCCCATTTTGAAGTCCTGTTGCTGCTGCAGTCTGTGGCTGAGATTGGCTTGCTCCTGCTGTGTCCCAAAGCCTGCTGTCTCCAGATCCCCACTCCAGCCAAGAAACCAGTGAAAGCACTGGGAAGCACAAAGGAGGGAACAGGGCATGTGCCTTGCTTTCAGTGGGACTTCCAAAGGGGCAGACAGCTTCAGTTATCTGAAGCTCAATGGTTAGGTGAGTCCTTCACAACCCTTCCAAAGGGAAATGCTGCTTGAAGGGCAGCCTGCCAGCCTGGCTTTGCCACAAAGGTTCACAGAGCTGTACATCCTGCAAGACTCTGAGCTGCTTCTCCATTCCCTCTGCCTCAGCAGGACCATTCGCTCCTCACAAAGCCAAACTACTGGGAATTTTGATTTTGTTGTGTCAGTCTCAGATGTCTTAATTCCCCCTTCATCCCTCTAACCTGCAAAGGCTTTGCACTCCCCTTCGAGTTTAATTTTCTCCCAACAGCGAAGGGGGAAATAAACATGGATCTGCTTTATCATTCATTCCACAAATGTGGCTCTTCCACCAGTTGTCTAGACTCTGCTCATCTCAGTGTGACTGATGTCTGATGGGTGGGTGTACCCATAGTACCTCTGACATGCACAAACAGCAGGGAGCAGGGGGCTGCGCTGCACACCAGTGCCCCGAGCTGCCCAGGTGTCAAACTGGGAGGTACCGCATCTCTCAGGTGTTCAGGTCACGGATGTCACTGCTGGGTGCTTGCTGCCCTGGACTATAAGGCTCCTGCAGCAAGGGGACACTGAACCCAATGGGCCCCTGGCCCAACCCAGTGCTGGAGGATGTCCACCGCCGCCACCTGTTTTGCAGCAGCTCAGCTCCTTTTTGCTCCCCAAGGATTAAACACAAAGTGGCTCTTCTCTAAACAGGAGATTGGATTTTCAAGATGCTATCAAGTCAGGTGTTTTTTGTTGTTTTATTGTTGTTGTCGTTGTTGTTTTTCCTTTTCTGCAGAGATTTTAATTTGTAAGTTTCTCAGATGTCCACAGAAAGTTATGTACCAACTTGAAAATTCACGGGAAATGGTTCTGTGTTTTCCCAACCTGCTGTGTCCATTAGCAGGGGAAAATAAGTTGTTCATTCAGCACAAGGGTACCTGCTGCCTGTGTTGTTGATGACTTCAAAGGTTTCATCTCCCCAGAAGGACTGCTTAGGAGTTTGCTGTTCTTCTTTCTACTGCTATCTATGAGAGACAGCGGGAAAATAATGAGAGTTCTCTCATCAGGATCAGACTTGCAAAGACAACACCTCCACAGTCATCACTGGGTAGACCTAATCTCACTGTGCTGGAGGAACCAAGGCAGTCGTATCCATACTGGCCAGAGAAACAGAGTTTAAGGCTGGGCAGCCATGCTCCCTGCCCCTGACCTGTGTCTCCGTGTCCCCAGCGACAAGCAGGGGACCGTGTCCACACTCAGATGTGTGTGTGTGCATCTCTGGGAAACTTGCAGTTGTGCCCTGAGTAAACGTGAGTGCTCCTGGGCAGAAGAGGATCTGAGAAGAGTCAGCAGCCACACAAAGCTGTGTCCAGTCTAAAAATGGGATTGCTCTGCTTGTTCTCTCGCTGTTAGCATGCAATGCCTCTCACCTGCCCCAGGCTCCCTGCACCACCTGTCTCTGCAGATCCTTCCTGTCCCCTTCCCAGCCCTGTCTGCCTGCACAAAAGGCACAGCTGGGCGAGGGCAGGTCCTGGGGACGCCACCAGGCTCGGAGTGCCTTGTGCTAGGAGGAGATGCTTGGGGGTGCCCTCCTGTTCCTGCTCTCCTCAGAGCTGCTCCAAGCACACAGACTGGAGGCTGAGAAGAACAGGTGACTTTAACAAGTGAAAACCTTGGAGGATAAATTCCTCACGGGATCACTGAGAGCAAGCTATAAACTCTGCTGTGCTCTGCAGTTTTCAATTGGTGGGGCTTCGCAGAGGTATGGAGACAGGGCAGTTAGAGTGTGGGTGCAAACTGGACAACACCTTTTGCACACACTGCTGATTGGTGAGCACCTGCCATGGTTTGGAGGCCATGTTCTCATGACACTGTTTAGAGGTGGCTGTGTTTCTGATGAAGCCTTGTGGACCTGCACTAAGCCTGAGCCCAAGCTGCTGCCTCCCAGCATACCACTGAAGCCATTACAGACCTTTGATTTATACCTATGGATAAGCTGCAGAGAGTTCCCAGCGTTTTTGGAAGGAAATTTTATGCTCAAAACTAAATTTTGTTCCTGCTTTCACTGGGGACCAGTTCTCAGCTTCAGAATTGCTCTGATAACTTTGCAATTGCTTTGATAGTTCCAGAGGGGAGTGCAGTCTCTTTACAGAACAGATGGAGACACGCTTAGAAAACCATTCAACTTTGCTGTAGCTCTGCCTTTGTTAGAACAATTTCCTCTGCTATAACAGGAGGAGCAAAATCTGGACAGCACTGAATGCTTGAAAAACTGAATTCACGAACTCAGAAAAAGTTGGTCTTGTACCTGAGTCCTCCCAGGTATGAAATACCTTCCACAACCACTGGCTTCTGTGGCACTGGGGATGTTCAGCAGCTTGCAGGGTAAGGCTTTCACAGCAGCAGTGGCAGGATTTTCATGATGGCAGTATTTCTGTGTGTGTCAATCTGCATTTGCACCTGCCTGCAACACATGAGTCTAGTATTCCATTTGAAATCTGCCCTCAACAGGGAGATCTGAGCTCTAGCTTCTTCCATATGGTCGTGTGCACTTAATAGGAATTCAGGGGAACTGGAGAAAGCTAATGAGATTGCTGCTTTAAAGCACTTGGTTCCAGAAGTAAAATAGATCTTATGGAGGTTGAAATTGGCTTGATTTGAGCATGGCTACAAGGGCAACTTGTGAAATATTTAAGCACTGTAATGCAGACTTATCTGCACCCTGCTGTGAGTGGAATAAAGAAGACCAGAAAGTCTTGGCTTCCACCCTTGCAGATGTTGCCAGTGAAGGCTGTGATGGAAGTTGGAGCCATCCAAATCACTGGAAAAAACAGACAAACAAACAAACAAACAAACAAAAAAACACAACACAACAACAACCAAACAGATTGTGAGTTCATAGCTGAGCAGCTGCAGCTTGTTCGCCAGTGAGAGTGCCTCAGTGTGAGTGCTGCTGTTCTCCTGCCTACTCATTCATGTGCTTACCTGGCTAGATTTCAGGGAGGAAGGAGGGAGGAAACACATCAAAAGTGAGTTGCATGAGCCTTGCCTTCAGCACCCTCTATTTAATAGGTGCCTGCAGGCCAGGGCTTTGCAGCTGCTCTTCCCTGCCATGGCAAGGCAAGATGCTGGGGGCTATGCTGGGACCCACAGGCTGAGTTCACAGCAGTTGTAGGGCTGAGGAGAGTGGTACACAGCTGGGCTGCAGGTACTCTGCACGGCCTGACTGCAGGGCTGGCACAGAAATCTGCTAGTGAATAATGCAAAGTGCTTTTCTTCTAGGGGCATTTTTAATACTTAAAAAAAATGAAAAAGGCCGAATACTCTACAGGTAAATCTAAAAGACCAAGTGATCTGAGAGTTCTTTTTGTTGCTTTGGATTAAATTGTGTATTTTGTCCCCACAATAACTGCTAATGGAGATTTTATCATTTTCCACAGGCAATAAAACTGCCTTAATAAGCATTCAACTCCAACAAGAGGCATTAGTGCTACCTGCTTTCAAACGTGGTTTTTGTTTTTTCCACTTGTATGATCGTGGCATGAAATCACATCTTAACAGAATATGTTTTACAGTACTCACCAGGATATCTGGAAATAGAAGATTCAGCATCTCCACGTGCTCAGCACTGAAGTGATGGCTTTGATGCCAATGAAATTCAGTGCAAAAGGTCTGCTTTGCTGGAATCCTACAAAACAGGTGTATGTCCAAAATACCTAAGGTTAAATGTGCCCTGCTGCCTTGAGATGCCTTCACAAACCCTGGGATCTATACGCTAAAGAGAGCTTGAGAATAGGTTCCCTTAGTCTGCAGCAACATCCCGAGTTCTTCTAGATTGCACACAACTCCCCAGGCAGTTGATGAATAGAGTGAGATGACTTTCAGCTGGGACTCATTGCTCTTTAGATTGCATGTAGTTAGAAACACGAGTGCTGCCATCCACCCAGGGAATTTGATATTCAGTGCCAATTAATTTTTGTAATAGGAACAGGGATTTCTTCTCCCGATTCCCTTAAGCACCTCTGGAAAGCAGAAGCCTCAAAGATTTATTTGTTGTTTCTTTGTTTTTTTGGTGGTTTTTTTTTTTCTTTTTTCTTTTTTTCTGGTGGCCTTTTTCCTAAAGTGCAGTGGTTCCACGCTGAGAAAGGAGACCGCCCTGCGAAGGGCAGCAGCTTTCGGGCAGGTCACTCCCAACATTTCCATTGCAGAGGGTTACTAAACTCTTCGGCTGAGGGTAAATTCTGCTCTGATGGATGGGACCCCCATTTCTCTCCCCTCCCTGGTCCTCCTGCTCCTTCCTCCCTCCCTCCCCTCAGCTCCTCCTCGTGTCACCGTGCCTTCATCTGGTTAATAAAACGATGCCACGATTCCGGACCGGCGCGCTGACTTTCCTCCCACTCGGCATCCCATCACTTGGAGTGGGGTGGGTTATCTCGCAGCTTCCCGTGTGATTCTAAGGTGGGCTTCTTCTGAGGAGCTCAGGGGTGGGGACAGCAGGAGGCGAAGCAGCGTTGTGTGTGAGCATAGCAGCGCTGTGAGCGGTCAGAAACACGTTTTTTTCCCCCTACCTCCGAGCTCTCGATGCTGCTACCATCTCTGCCACTCGTACACTGCACTCCAGCCCCCTCTCTCGGACTGACGCTGGCTCTGTTTGCGACATACCCACACTGTCCTGAAGCATGCACCTTTCTGTATAGCCCCGATCTTAACGGTTTCACGGAATACTTATGCCTGTTTGCATTACAGTCAAAATAATAACAATAAAACAGAACTGAGATAACACAGACAGACCTCATTCTTCCCCGCCCGCGGGCTCTGCACGCTCAAGGCTCACCTCCCGACACCTCGCTCTGTTTCGCTGCCTGCAGTGCCGTCGGTGACACCCACCCACCTGCCAGGACCGAGGGTCCCACAGCACCGCGTCGCCGCGTCCCGCCCGGCCCGAGCTCCGCCGTCGCGGGGCGGCCCTCGGCGGCCGCTCCGAGGCCGCGGCGCGCCGGAAGCGGGCGGCGAGCGGCTGTCCCGACAACCCCTCCCCGCCGCTGGGGGTCGCCCGTGTGAGCGGCCAAGATGGCGGCGGCCGAGGCGGAGCGGCCGTGCCTGACGGAGCTGCCGGGCGAGCTGCTGGAGCTCATCCTGTGCTGCGACGTGCTGGGCGCCGCCGACATCGGCCGGGTAGCGTGCACCTGCCGCCGGCTGCGCGAGGCCTGCCAGCCCCGCGGCAAGGTGTGGCGGGAGCGATTCCGCCTCAGGTGGGCAGCGCGGGCCCCCGCGGGGTCCGGGCCTGGTGCTGCCCCGGGGCGGGCGGCGGGGCTGCTGCGCTGCTTCGGGGCTCCTCCGCTCCCTCTCCCTCCCTCTCGTTCTCTCCGCTCCCGCGTAGGCCGCGGGATGCTGTCTGAGTGTTTGATCTCGGTGCTTCGCTGTCTGAGGGGGCTGGAAGAAGAACGGGGCAGGCTTTGTTGCAGGGTCTGTGTGATAAGGCGAGGGGAAGTGGTTTCAGGCTGGAAGACGGGGTGTTTTGGTTATTGGGAGAATCGGAAGATTGGTTGTTTTGATTATTGGAAGAAAAGGAGGGTATCAGGAGTAGCCAGCGTGGGTTCACCGAGGGGAGGTCGTGCTCGACCAACCTGGTGGCCTTCTATGATGTTGTCGCTGTCTGGGTGGATTGGGGAGGGCGGTGGATGTAGTCTACCTTGATTTCAGCAAGGCGTTTGATACTGTCTCCCATGAGCAAAGGTAAGGAAGTGTGGGATAGACGAGTGGACAGTGGGTTGAGAACTGACTGACTGGCAGAGCGCAGAGGATTGTCGTTGGCGGTACAGAGTCTGGTTGGAGGCCTGGAACCAGTGATGTCTCCCAGGGGTCAGTGCTGGGTCCAGTCTTGTTCAACATCTTCATCAGTGACCTTGATGAGGGGATAGTGGCCACCCTCAGCAAGTTTGCTGATGATACAAAGTTGGGGGGGCTGACTGACACACCTGAAGGATGTGCTGACATTCAGCAAGACCTGGACACGCTGGAGAGCTGGGCAGTCAGAAACCGGATGAAGTTTAACAAGAGCATGTGTAGAGTCTTGCAGCTAGGGAGGAATAATTGCATGCACCAGTACAGGCTGGGGGATGACCTGCTGGAGAGGAGCTCTGTAGAGAGGGACCTGGGTGTCCTGGTGGACGACAGGTTGACCATGAGCCAGCAGTGTTGCTCTCATGGCCAAGAGGGCCAATGGCATTCTGGAATGCATTAAAAAGAGCGTGGCCAGCAGGTCAAGGGAGGTGATCCTCCCCCTCTGCCCTTGTGAGGCCTCATCTGGAGTACGGTGTCCAGTTCTGGGCTTCCCAGTATAAAAAAGACAGGAATCTTTTGGAAAGAGTCCAGCACAGGGCCACAAAGATGGTGAAGGGCCTGGAGGATCTCCCCTATGAAGAAAGGCAGAGTGAACTGGGTCTCTTTAGCCTTGAGAAAAGAAGACTGAGAGGGGACCTGATCCAGGTTTATAAATATCTGAGGTGTGGGGGGTGAAGTGGTGAGGCCAGACTCTTTTCAGCAGCGTGTGAAGACAGGACAAGGGGGAACAGACAGAAACTGCAGCACAGGAGGTTCTGCACAAATGTGCGCAAGACAGAGCACTGGCACAGGCTGCCCAGGGGGGTTGTGGAATCTCCTTCTCTGGAGATATTCAAGACCCACCTGGACGCCTACCTGTGTGACCTGGTGTGGGGAACCTGCTTTGGCAGGGGGTTGTCCCTTCCAACCCCTATGATTCTATGATTCTGTGTAAGGAGGAAGCTTTTTTCCAGTAAGAGTTCTGCAGCAGTGCACAGGCTGCCTGGGCAGGTGGATGCCTGTCCCTGGAGAATGCCCAAAGTCAGGGGATGCAACCCTGAGCTCCCTGTTACGTTAGGTGGCTTTAAAAGGTCCTTTTCAGCCCTGTAATCCCGTGTTCCCCCCCATTCCTGAAGCAGACCTGAACATTCTTGTACAAGTGGTTCAGATCCACCAGCTGGAATTGGGCATGAAGGTGGTCAGTTTGTGCTGCTATCCAAGGACAGCAGATCTGTTGACCGGAGTTTGGACTTTAGCCTTGCTGTCCTGGCTGGGTTCCCTCTTGCATAATTGCATTTTCTCTCCCTAAAACCGTCAGTATAATTTCAACCCCCCCTCAGTTCTTCATTATCCCCCTGAAATAGATGCTTGTAATTGTTATTACAGCGTGGCTGCATTTCAGCGATAGATGACCAGCTTAGGGATCCATCAGGGGAAAGGTTGCCTCGTGATCTGGAGCTGTTTGGTTGGTCTTTGACTTTAACTGGAACTGCAGCGTGGTTGTGTGATTAACAGGTAGTGACAGACACGTCCGTGCCTCGTGGTCTGTTGTGAAAAATTGTTTTACAGAAGTAGTGGTTTGAAAAATAAACTGTACATGTACAAGGAAGGAACACGTGCATTCTGAATGAAGCGGGTAGTTTTCTTTTACTAGAAAAATGTGAGTGGTTGGTGTCTTTGTTTTGTTTATAATGCAAGTGTGTGTGTATACGTTTCTTATTTTAAAACTGAAGCACGGAGTCTTCCAGCTGTCGTTATTTGACTTCAGAGTTCTCTGCTCCCCTCCAGTAGATGCTGCCACCAGCAAGGGTAATAGCAGGAGCTTGGTTTTTGTACATCCTTTTAATTAGGCCCACAAGGCTAGGAGGAAGAATGTAGGACGATGAGTTCTCGTTAGATGACAGGTTGGTTTTAATGTGATACCTCTTCAGAATGGCAAGTTTTCTTTTATAATAATAAAACTCAGCATCTGTTTTGTTGATGTGATACTTATATTGGAAAGTGGCAGAAGTGTTTAGTATATTTAAATATTGAAATACCTGGATTATGAACCTTTTGAAGATTTCCTATTAACACTTGGTGTTCGTAGACTGCAGGAGACCTTAACTTTTAAAATATCCAACAATATTCTATTGAAATCCTTTGATTTGATGCTTTGGTGCTTGGATCAGTCATTGGGTTAATCTGTACAATTACATTTAAGGTTGCTTTGTCTCTTGGCAGTATTTTAGCTCCTCAAGTCTTGTGATTACAGTAAGCAGCATTTTACAGCCCTGGGGGTTATCACTGATGCTGAAACACTAACTAACCCATTTACTTCTGTCTTGCTGTACAGGTGGCCATCACTACTGAAGTACTACAACCACACAGACAGTGTTAGCTGGCTTGAAGAATACAAAGCACGGCACAATGCTGGCCTAGAAGCCCAGAGAATTGTAGCTTCCTTCTCCAAAAGGTTCTTCTCAGAGCATGTAAGTAATCTTTTCTGTGTATGTGCAATAGCCCAGCTACTTGAGTGCTTTCTGGAACTCTGCCTTTCTTCTGTCTCCTTTTCTTTGGTGCCATCAGAAAATTCTTACTGCCTCACTTGATGTAAGAATGCTAGGCCACCAGCCAAATTGAGAGATGGTCCAAAATCCAAAGGTGCAATTTGCAGGAGTTCAAAGCACTCCCTGCAGGTCAGGTGTAGCTGAGAGTCTCACTGTGGCTTGAAAAGCTCTTTACATGTTGCTTCACGTTCAGAGCTCTGGGAACGCAGCAACTTCTGAAGGACTGATAGCTGCCCAGCCCATACCACAGCTCGTGGGTTTATCTCACTGCAGGCCTTGTGCAAGGATTTGTTCTTCTGGGAGTTGTCAGAAGTTATTTGAAAGCAGGTCTAATGTACGTTAGGTTCACTGAGATGGAAAACACGTTACTCAAGTTATTTACACAACCATGACATCAAGATGTCTTTGTGTCCTGTGTAAAAAGTGAAAATCTAGTGCCTCAGAGAAGTCCACCTGCATGTGGACCACTGGTTATTCCACGGTCTGTTGGTGTCTGTCGGTTTTGTCTAGTTTTACAGTTTGGGTGAAGCTGGAATTCTGTGATATAGACATAGATGCTGGAGCCAGTGAATGGTCGCTCCTCACTAGTTCTTTTGCAAATACTTTGTATCTCAGTAGAGAGTTCCCCTATGATAAAAGAGACTCCTGTTGAAATTTTCTATCTGATTTTATGCTAATGTTGACACCTATGTTTTGACCCCCAGGGAGAAAGGCCACCAAGCCACTAGGGTATTGGGAGATACATGGGTCCAAACTGTTCTTTTTTAACTGTTTCACTCTAGTTGCAGCAGCTAGACGTTTTACTGTGAAGATATGTGCGCAAAGGCATTACCTGATTGCAGAGGCTCCTGACTTCCTACTATTTCAATCGTGTATGCAAAAGCTGTTGAGACAGTTACTCAGCAGTAACCAAACACCCGAAAATTAGGGCTGCCTCCTGTGGGGCTAGAGACTGCAGCTTGTTTCCTGACATAGAATTGCAGGGAGGAGACTTTCAGCCAAATTCTGCTGGATCCAGTGGGGTGCCCACTAGGATATGGTCTAGTGGGAATTGCATTCCCAATTTTTTTTTTTTTTTTTTTTTTTTACAGAAAAAAGTTAATTCAACCTTAAAATGGATTTTAGCTTGGGCCCAGTCTGCGTGGGATCTGGTATGCTTGGGCTGGTCCATACCACTCTGCAGGAGCCCTGAATGCTATTATAGTTAGCTCAGATTGCTGTAGGGTGCTCCTTCATTTGTCACTGGATTTTTGTAATGAATCAGAGGAGTGGAGGCCAACTCTCTGAGTTTGAATATTCCGTAGGTCTCAAACGATGTTAAAAAAATCAAACAAAATTGGTTTTGAGACATCCTATGAAACAATGTTCTTTAGGAAATAATCTCTTGTGCTCTGCATAATTCAGTGTCTGATTTTACAGGTTCCCTGCGATGGATTCAGTGACATTGAGACTCTTGGGTGCCCCAGTCACTTTTTTGAGGATGAGCTGATGTGTATCCTTAACATGGAAGGCAGGTGAGGAAGCAGGAGGGATTAGAAGTGGAGTGGGTTTTGGCCTTTCACTGGTTAAAGGAGAACGATACCATGGTGAATGCCTGATGTCAGCTTCTGTCCTTTTGTCACTCATAAACCAGCATCCCCAGACTTAGTGAGGCTGGGGAGTATTGCTCTGCATTTAAGTTTCAGAATACATTTAATATTCCCAGGAGGAGGCCATGTAAACTGTTCCACAAGAAGGAGGTCCTCTGGCTTCTCTTGCTTGCTTGCTCTTGGTTTAAGGAGCTCTCATCCCTATGTTTCTTTGTTTTGTTATGTTTTTATTTAAGCTGGGATCAGTTTGCTGCTCTGAATTGCAGGGTGGCCCCACAGCACAGCAGGGAGCAGAAATACTTCAGTGTGGATTGCCACTGTAACGCCCTGCATCATTTTCAACCTCTTCTTGTTGCCTTTCTTAGCTGTAATAGCTGCATACCATTTTTATCCCCAAATAAACAGCTGAGTTTAATTGAGCCACTGCAAAATTTGCTGTCCTGTAAATTATTTAGACAGGTGAAATGAAACTTCTGGTTCATATCTGCCTGGGTGTTCTCATTACTGTGATTAACAATGAGCAAGATGAATAAGTTGCTGGTTTACTTGAAGGTTTTTCTGCTGGGAGCATATAAACCATGCTGGTTTTGCTGTGATACAAAGCAGCAATAGATTTGCCTTAATGGGCTCTAATAGCCTTGATTAAAGGGGCTATTAGTAGAGCTTGGAAAAAACAAAACCGGCATGACAGTCATCTCTTTTTTTTTTTTTTTTGCTTTTTCACATCCATTTTATTACCTTCTCTATTTGAACTGGGACTAAACATCTCTCATCTGACAACTGGTTAAAAAGCTTTTGAGCTTTTGCACTGGCCAAATGCCTCCCTGTAAAGCAGAATTGATGCTAATTTCACCCTGATTAAGCTGTAGTTGTTGCCATTCAGGAGCATTAGGCTAAATCATTTCTCTGGAAGATAGCCCAGTAAAACAGTTGTCCCTTTTGAGCATCCCAAATTGTTGGAAGAGGTTGAAACGTTATGAGGTTTGATTGTTCTCCTGTTCAGTGGGGTGGATAAGACTGATTTAACCTGCAATCTGGAAGAGAGTAAATAGAAGCAGGGAAAGAGTTACTTCGCTGAAGAAAGAAGCCGAATTTATTTCATAAACGTGGCAAGGGTAGAGCCTGGGAATCAGTTGAATCCTCCCTTGTTTTCTGGGGAGAAGGCAGGGCTTTGTGCCATTCCTAGCTGTTTGGTGAAGTGCTCAGTGAAGGCCTGGGTAACAGGCCAGCTGTTGTGTAGATGTGTGTGATTTGGATGCCTCCAAGTTGGCCTGTCATACTTCAGGTGACCTCTTCAAACCTTACCTGGATAGCAAGTGACTGTTCCTTCTTCTTGGCCACTCTGCCTTCGCTTGCTAATTTAGAAAGTGAAGAGACCTTACTATGAAATCTGTAAGGTTTTGGGCTGCTGATCCCTTCCAGCCTTTTCCAAGTAAAGGGATATTTTCTCTGGGAATTTTCTGAATGCCATTGGACATACATTCGTGTTCCTCATCAGTGTTTCTTATTGGTGAGAGGATATTTTAACATTGCGTTCTGGAGGGATTAGAGTCAGAGAATAATGTTTTATGAATAAAACACAGGATTTTCATCAGATATTCCTGAGCTACTTCGATCAGGATCTGTGTTATTTCCCACAATAAACTATCTTCTCAGAATACCATTTCAGTGGCTGGATGAAAATCGGAGGCAATAATAGGAGCAATGTTTTGCAAGTGTTGTAAGATGTGTTTCTTCTGATGATGAATTTGTTCTTAACGTTTGCCTCTTCGGTGACTGTCTCTTGCTTAGAAAAGCAGTGTATAAAATGTTTCTGCTCCAAGTGCTCGTTTAGGGCAATACAATACAACTTTTTGTATTTGAATATGCAGGAAAGGTCTCACCTGGAAGTACTATGCAAAGAAAATTCTATACTTCCTGCGGCAACAGAACATATTAAAAAACCTGAAGGAGTATCTCCAGCGCCCTACTGATCAGCAGTCGTTTCTGGAGGGTAAGTCCTTGGCAGAAGTCCCCTGCAGAGCACTTAACAGCTCTCCATCGTTGTTTCACTCAGGCAGAGGCTTCCTTGCTTATATTTCAATTAATCTGTGAGTGACAAATCCAAAGATTGGATTTTTGAGGCACCTGAAGTCCTCACATATCAACAGGAATTGCGTAGTGTTGTATCAGAATGTCAACTTTCCACTAGCTTGTCAGCGCTGTGTGCTTGAGTAGTTGTGTGTGGACAGGTAAGCAGAGAAGCAATGGGAAAACATCAAAATACTTGTATTTGAACCTTGAACAATCCACTAAAGAGAACGGCATTAGCTCAGCATCCTCATTAGCTGACACTGCAGAAAATGTGGCCCATGGGCCGTGCGTGGCCTAGCAGTCCAACTAATCTGATTTTGAGTCAGCTCCTGGCTCCCTCCTTTCCCAGGAACGAGTGCAGGCAGGGTGTTACAGCTCACAGCCTGTCTGTGGTGTCCCCAGAGCAGTCTGCTGCACTTAGAAACTATGCACAGTAGAGCTGCATGGTGGAGGGAAGGCTCACACACACTGCAGTGAAGGAAAAAGACTGCACTGCAGCTCGTAACCTCAGTTTATTGGATTATGCTCTGCTTTAATCTTTCTGTGGAGACCACCTTTTGTAACCTCAGTTTATTGGATTATGCTCTGCTTTAATCTTTCTGTGGAGACCACCTTTGGGAGGAGATGAAATGTGCCAGTGTGTGAAGAAGAGTCCCTTGCTGTCAGCATGCACCTCAGAGTATCATAGGAGAGGTTCTGTAGCAGCAAACATGGTTCTTATTGGTGGTAGGACCCTTTGAGGAAGGGATTGCGTTAGTTGGGAAAAGCCAAAGATGGCCTTTTCTGGAAGAACCAAGATAATTAACTGTGGCTTAATTATGTGAGCCATGAACACGTGCATTTGTCTGCCATGGAGGTGCAGTTGCAGCACTGACAGGTGGACTTCTGGGAAGCTTTGCCTGGCCAGAATGGGAGGCACTAGGGAGAGAAGATGTGGCTTGGAGGCCTGTTAAGGTTCTGCCACTTGAATAGAAGCCTGTCATGGAGGTGATAGTGAAGCACTATAGGAAGCTGAAGGAGGCATGATCAGTCTGAAATTCTTGCAGTTAAATACAGTTGATTCCAAAAGTTGAGTGATATGGGGGCTTTGGAAAGAGTGTTCTTGATTGATAGGATGACAAGGAGAAGATTTTGTGAAGAGCTATTTTTTTTCTTTTTTCTTTTTTTTTTTTTTTTTTGACAGAAGAGGGTTGGGCAGCAGAAAAATGAAAATCTCTTCTGTTCTAGTGGATTTCTGACATGAAGATGGAGAGCGGGCATGGGAAGATGGATGTGGCAGAGAGGGAACAATGAGCAAGAATGATGATGATTTAGGATGTGGCTGGAAGAAATCAGAACTGATGTAGAAGTGAAGTTGGGATTGCTTGAGGCTCTGAATAAGAAGCATTACGAGTTGGGAGGATGCCAGTGAGACAGGACTTGGTTGGTTTAGCAAGGCTGGTCTATCAGCCTACCTGCTCGGTGTACCAATTAGTCCTTTCAGGATGGTGGACTGGGGACTGCTGACTTTAACTGGTGTTTATTGTCAGCTTTGTTCTTTGCATTTTGTGATAAACCCAACGTGCAAAACAGAGCTTGCAAGAGATAGCTTTTGTGTTCTGCTGCAACTGCTTGCTGTGTGCCATAGGCCTGGAACTTTGAGTAGCTGAAACTAAGCCAAGAGAAAACTGAAGTCCTGTTTCTTATATAGTTTGTTCTTTCCAGGTGCCGTTTTAATTGACCAATACTGTAACCCGCTGTCAGACATCTGCTTAAAAAGTGTCCAGGCACAGGTGGATGAGATCACAGATAAAGTGCGCAGAGTTCTCCGGACAAAAAATCCAAGGCACCCCAGTGTGGCTTCCAAGGCAGGTACTGTATGGAAGTATGTTCTACTTGAGGGCATTTCTTCAAGACTCAGTGTGGGCAGATAAAGCTGCAATCGTTCAACAGCTGTTTCACTTTAAGTATTGTTCCTCATCTCATTGAAGCGTGTTCTGACATTTACTTAAACCACTGTTGAGGCAGCAGCTGTTTGTTCAAGCCCAGAAGCTCAGTTAGCCCAGGGTTGTCTGTCCATGTGATGCTGTTTATGCAAGAAGGATTGGTTAGGGGCAGGATTCTTTTTTTTCCCCATGTGTCCCTGAAGTCTTATGGAGTCGTGATGCATGCAGCTCAGCTGTGGGACAGGGGATCAGCCTTTCTTCTCCGCAAGTCTGAGAAAGTCAGCAGCAATAGAAAAGGTTCGTGCTTTACATGACCCACAGTCAGGCAGAATCTTACTCCTTTTATAAGGAGTTTTATAAACATTCGTCTAATCCATGCTGTCTTTCAGAGAAAGAATGAGTGTCCGTCTGTCTGTGTACCTCCAGTCTCTCAACTACTTGAATCAGCACCTCCAGTACATACAAGAGTTCTGGTGTGAAGTTCTGTATGTAAAAGTTAAGTACTTGTGTTTTCTTAGTCTCCATTGCTCTACATGTATTTTTAGGAGACATCCTGATTCCAGAAGTGGAGCTTCAGCGGCAGGTGCTCGATGCTATGAATTGTGTCCTGTATGAGCAGTTAAAGTACAAAGGAAATGAACTGGATTACTACAACTCCCTGAATTCCTACATTCATCAGGTATGTGTTAGGCAGAAACTAAGAGGCTGAAAGGCTTGGTGCATTCTTTGTGGTGGGTGATTTGTCTAAGCGTAGCCAGGCAAGTCATTCTGTCTCTGAAGTTTGTTGTAAAATCTGTATGTCATATTTTAGTGCTCATTCTGACAGGTTGGTATGTTTCCATTTGCGAAATCATTTGTGGTGTTCGTTTTGTTTTCCATAATACCCCTTGTATTTTTGTCCCTCAGGTTCTGATCCGCAGAACAGGAATCCCTATCAGTTTGTCTGTGCTTTATTTAACAATTGCCAGGCAGCTGGGAGTCAAACTTGAACCAGTCAACTTCCCTAGTCACTTTCTGCTGCGATGGTGTCAAGGAAAAGAAGGGTAAGTGGTCTGCTGGACTTCAGAGTTTTATCCAGTTGTTAATGCCAGAAGGAGTTCGCAGCTGCAGACCTACACCAGAATGTTGAGTTATTTTCTGTCTATCATTATAAGCTATATGGAAGAGAAGATGAGCTCTCTAAAAAAAAAACTTTCCCAGAACTCAGCTCTGCCCTTAATGATGAACAGTAGCACTGCCTGGCTGTGAAATAACAGTAGCCATGAGGTAATGTTTTTCTTACATAATAAGATTACAAAAAGCTGAAAAGAGAGTAAAAGGTACTGATTTCACATAACCTTTCATACGGAGCAGTTCCTAGAGGCCATTGGTGCTGTGCACTCCATTAATTCTGTGGGTCAGTGCAGCAGACACCTTTGACCACGTCATGGTCAGTTTACAGAAATGTCTGTTTCGTGAAGGATGTCGGCAGTCCAGCTCAGAGCAGTGGTTTTGTGTGTGCATACAATACACACTCACACACACGCGACTTCAGCTGCCATGTGTGTGCTCTCTGTTACGTGTTCCCTGCAGCATCATAATGTAGCCTGGCAATAAATACAGCAAATCTGAAAGTATCTGAAGGAGAAAACCGATGTGACAGAGTGAAAATGACCACCTAGTTTCTCTGTCTTTTCCCATGTACGTTTAGCTGAAGAGGAAACTAGGAAGGAAGAGAAGGAAGCAGGTAATCTCTTTTTAGGAGGGAGCTGGGGTATAAATGATGTTTGGCTTTTTAAAATTAAGCTTGAAAGTGCTGAAAGGAGAACAGAAACAGGTAATCCTGCTGTACCGTGAGATATAACAACCTGGTGTCTTACTAGAAGCACAGATATCTTTGACTACACCTACATTGATGCCTTTGGGAAGGGGAAGCAGCTGACGGTGAAGGAGTGCGAGTACCTCATAGGCCACCATGTGACAGAGGAGTTCTATGGGGTGGTGACTTCAAAGGAGGTCCTGCAGCGTATGGTGGGAAATCTCCTCAATCTGGGGAAAAGGTGAGTTGTCACAGAGCCGTGTGGCCTCGTGGGGAGAAGTGCCCACGATGTGCTGGCTGCCTGTGTCCAGTGCTTGTGCATCACTGTGCTTGAGTGAGTAGGCATCAGTCACACAGTCTTGAAAACTCTGGATGTCACGTCACGGTGTCTGGTTGCTTTTAGTCATGTGCAGCAGCATTGCATGGAAGCAAGGATATTTAGTGAGACCGTTTTCACTCAAGGAAATGGGCAGGTGTTTGTTTTTTCCTGTGTGTAAAGCAGGTAGGAGCCGTTCTCTTTAGAGCAGAGATCTTCGTTATGACCAGGTATGTGTAACCCACGTGCTTAATGAGCAGTGGCCAAGGGACTCTATGAGCATTCAAAAGTCTGTTTTTATTTTCAAATATCCCTTGTAATCACTTTCCCGATCAGTATTAGATAGAAATCGTAGAGTAAAGGGATTGTTTTAGGTGTAATTTAGCAAGGGGAGCAAAAGGAAATTTCAGAACGTAATGACTTGGAGAATGAATTCTCTGACCAAGCAGAGTACCTGTAAAGGGGGAGGGTAGAGGTCTGTTTCCAATTGTGTGGCATTTTTTTTCTGAGCGGGCTGTTGGAGGTGACACGTGGCAGCCTGGAATCACTTTGCTGAGTACCAGAGTACTAGGGATAGGAATTGAAGAGCTAGCCTTACAATTGAGTTTCTTTTTTGCTGGCAGAGAAAGCACTGATCAGTCTTATCAACTCTTGAGAGACTCGTTGGATCTGTACCTGGCCATGTATCCGGACAATGTGCAGCATCTAATGCTCCAGGCTAGGTTATACTTCCACCTGGGAATCTGGCCAGAAAAGGTACCTCGGCACTCGGTCATGTGTTTTCTGGTAGGCTGAGCGTTATTAACACTAGTCTATTGATTTTCAGACTACATCAGCTTGCATTACAGCCTGCTACAAGTTGTTTCTGTAATAAACACAATTGAACGAGTTATCACATTTCGGAGAATCAATTCCTGCTACGTGAAGCAGGGAAAGGGGATGATGCTTGTTTGCCCTAAGGGAGAGTGGTGTGCAGCCTCGAGTCTGAGTCACAAATGATGATTTACTGCCAGAGTCTGATGGTTTGTCTTAAAAGCAATACTTTGGACTTGTAGCCCTGAGTTACAGGAGCGCTCTGCTTGGTGTGCCTCCATTGTGGTGGTGGTGCTAGAACTCCTACAGGACTCCTATAAAGGGAGCAGATACCTTATCAGGAAACGTGTAGGAAATTATCTTTTACAAACACAACCAAACCTGTTCTCTGAAAGCTCAGTTACACAGTGTGAAAAAAGCAACATGGAAAGAATCCCAAGGACAGGAATTTCGATAGCACCTTCAGCCTTGAGGAATCTTGTGAGCGTGGGAAAGGTGGTGCAGCAGTATTTTTTCTGTCACTACAGTAAAGGGGAGTTCCTTAATCAAAGCTGCCTGTGCTTATTTAGTGAACATCACTTGCTTAGCAGTGCCTGTGCTGCACCTAAGTGTTAGGCATGGGTGAGGAGGCAGAAGTATTGCTGGCAGCAGAGTTCTTACCTCTAAATTAACTGAGGTACGTGATTGCTGGAGAGAGAAGATGCCTTCCTTTTGAGAAATAAACCGTGCTAAGCTTGCTGTTCCTATCTTATGGCAACGAGTTTTAGGGCTTCCACAGAAAAAGCAGCCGAAACAAAGCAGCTGTGCACAGGGGGGCTGGCTGAGCTGAAGTGCCAGGCATACATAAATGAAGTACAGCTAGACCACCTCCTCCTGGCACTCAGCTGTGTGTTGGTGATGCACTGTGGTTAGGTAGTTGCACTGTGCTGCCCTCAAGACAGATAGCAGCCCCCCGTGGCTGACTTTTGCAGGTCTGTGAGGCTTACATGAAGTGATACAAAATCTTACAGTTTTGTCAAGGAGAGCTGCCCGGATTGGGGTCTTACATTTGCCCAGGAAGGCTGGGAATGCCCCATCTCTGGGGGCATTCAGGGCCAGGCTGGGTGGAGCCCTGGGCAGCCTGATCTGCTGGCTGGCAGCCCTGCCCGTGGCACGGGGGTCATTAAGGCCCCTCCAACCAAAGCCATTCTGTGATAAATAAAATGGTCAGGAATCTGTGGCAGCTGCAGGCACCACACGAAGCCTTTCCCTTTCTGAGGTTTTTCAATTTTCACATCGTTCTTCAGCCACCAAGATGCCAGCCAGCAATTTCAGGTGGCTGAGGAAGCCCGAGTGCTGTTTCTTCTCATACCTAAGGCCTCATCTGTCGTTTTCCTGAATAAAGCTTTTTTTTTTTTCTTTTTTTCTTTTTTCACCTTTCATGCTGAGTAGCCAGAGCTGGAAATGTTAGCCAGCAAGCCTTGATCATTTGCCAAGTGCTGAGGGGTGTCGGATTTTGGAATTGATGTTAGGACCAACGTATCTGCCTTTTTCCAACCTGTTTAGACAATGTTTTTTTGTTAAGATCAAGATGCAAGAAGATAGAGCACAGCTTGCCTTGTCTGTCTGTAGCAAACTTGGTGCCAGCTGCTCTGCCCTGGTGCTCTGATAGTATGCCAGCTGTCGGTAGGCTGCTGTTTTGCATTTCCTTTGGGAACACCTGTGAAGTTAGCACCCTTTGGTTACAGTGAGGCAAGCAGGCTCTCTGTGTCCCATTCACTGTTTCATGGTACAGCACTGTCCAGACTTCTGCATCTCCTCCTGTGCTGAAGAACTGTTTAAAATCTCTGTTCTCAGCTATAGCGGAAGTCATCTGGAATGGCTTCACAGCAGCAGGGAGGAGACCAGCACACAACCTTCTTAGCATCTCAGGAGCCTTGCAGCCCTGTCATTGCAGCACGTGCTGCAGCTGGCTTGTGTGACTTAGTTTTAGGGAGTCACTTTGCTCAACAGCGCCCTGCCTTGGAAGTAAGGAGCTTTACAAGCAGAGGATGGAGCTGTTTGCAGTGACTGCAGGCTGAGCGTGAATTGCTTGGGACTGTGCAGACAGAGCACAGTTTCACTCATGCTCCACTTGTGTGGTGAGATCTAGACCTGGGCACTTAGACCCAGCTAACTGGGTAAATGCGTCTGTACGTGTCTGAGTGCTGGACAGACCTGCTCTGAATCCTTGCGTTTTGCTTGCTGAAGGTTCTGGACATCCTGCAGCATATTCAGGCTTTGGACCCCTCCCAACACGGGGCTGTTGGTTACCTGGTACAGCATACCCTGGAGCACATCGAGCGTCGGAAGGAGGAGGTGGGGCCCGAGGTGAAGCACCGTTCAGATGAGAAACACAAAGAGGTGTACTTCTCAATTGGGCTCATTATGAAACACAAGAGGTGAGCTCTTCAGAAGTCTCCCTGCACTACCAGGAGCATGCACTGTAACGATGAGTGCAGAAGTCTTTGTTCTGGGTTTTATCTGCCCAGGAGGTCCCTGGAGCAGAGGGTGCCTGCTGCACACGTCGTGCTGCATGCCTTCTCAGAAAAGTGGGAGCAGATCTGCCTGTCCTTTAAGAGAACGGGCACTTCTGCTGCCATGAGGTTTGTGAGATGCCTGTGTGAGTCATCGTGTAGCACAGATAACATTTCCACAGTCCATAGCTCTTGAAGAAACATCAGTAATCAGTTAATGAGGAGCTGTGGAACAGAATCGATTTCAAAGGAGATGAGATTCCTAAGACAGCTTATGAATCTTGCTCTGTGCTATTATTACCCGCTCATCCTGCATTGCACAGAGGCTTTGTGTTCCTGCCTGTACAACTCTGCTGGAGTGACAAGCGAGCTCTGTGTTTCTTCAGCCATTTCTCCATCTCAGCAAGATGTCAGGAGCTTATTTTAAGGGTGTCAGCAGTGTTGGTTGTGATACCTCGCACTTAATCATATCAGTATTCTGAGAACAGTGCTGGCTTTGTTTATGGAAGTTCAGGATTAGGGCTGCCATGTCTGTGTATGGGAATAGAGTGTGGCTGGTTCCCCTCCCTGTTCCTAGCTTCCTGTTCTCCTGGTTGTTGACATCCCAGACTCTTTCCCATTCTCATTCTTGTTCAAATCTGCCTTTCCTTTGTCCTCAGCTGTTTGTTGCTGTCTGCTTACCGAGTCACTCCTAGTCATTTCCCTCCTCTCAAAACACAAACATGTGCACACAGAAGTTGATTGTGTCAATTTTTCCTCCCTTCTCCTGCTCGTGCCTACTCATAGGAGTCCCCTCTCCCATTTGTGCTGTCTGAGCCTTGGTGAAAAGAGCTGGCTGCAGAGTTTCCTCCACCTTTGCTGTGAATTCTCTTTCACTAGGTATGGCTATAACTGTGTGATCTATGGCTGGGATCCTGCCTGCATGATGGGACACGAATGGATCCGAAATATGAACGTCCACAGCCTCCCCCACGGCCCCCACCAGCCCTTCTACAACGTACTCGTGGAAGATGGCTCCTGCAGATACGCTGCTCAAGGTGAGCAGGAGGCATCTGCTCAGAGGTGCACAATGGGGAAAAAAATATGCTCAAGGGAACAGTTCTTCCAAGTAGCAGGCATCAAGTGTACATTGAGATTGAGGTAGGAAGGTCTTGAATTGGTGGCAGGCTTCTTGCTGTCCATGGATCCAGTGCTGCCAGGATTGAGTGCAGAGGTCCACTTCTTTGAAGTTTCCCATTGCCATAGAAACAAACCCATGTTGGACATGACTGGTTTTCAACTGCTTCCTGAAATTTGAAGTTCTGTAAGCAGCTCTTGCGTAGTGAAATAACAGCTGAAACCAAATCCAGTGAGAGGACACACAAACTCTGCTCATCAGGGTGTGGTTCTGAGCTGCTTTCACCAGGAGGCAGCGTGGAGCCAGAGCCACCTCTGGGAAGAACAGGACAGAAGTGAATGTTCTCCAGAAACACCAAGAGGTACAGAGGGAAAAAAAAAACCAAACAAAAAAACCCACAGCTCTACTGCATAGTTAACAGATGTATAGTATATAGTATGTATATAGTATGTATATAGAATAAGCTTTTCAAATAGTATGGTGGTGAGGATGTATAATGAGAAAGATTATCCTGGTGGAAAGGAATAATTGAAAATAAACGAAGTGCTCACAGTGGAAAAACTCCAAAGGAGTAATCTCCAGAAAGAGCCCCTTCCCCAGGGCTGGTCAGCCCTTAAATGGGGTCTGGGAGAGCTGGAGCCAGACTCCACCCCTTCTGGTCACACAGGTGCATTGCCTTCACCTGTGCTCCCACAGCTGACTCAGTGCTCACCTCAGGTGATCCACCAGAGGTTCAGGCCGTGATTCAGCTGTTCCCATACATCTACCTTTGTAGGTTTAAAGTGCAGGTGTTTCTCTTAGGGAGACCCAGTGCGTTGCAGCCCTCATTAGAATGATTTGGCCTCATTAGGAGTCTTTAAAATACGTATGTTGTGTGCCATGGATTGCTCTTAAAACACACCTCAGTGAAAATCAATCTAGTAATTTCCTGCACTGCTTCTGGAGTTGAGTCATCTCTTAGGGTTGGTTTTTTTTTTTCCCTAATTGTTTATAAACACGTATAATTAGCTGTGATTACAGCAGGTTCCTGAACACAGTGCATTCTAGCTAAGCTGCAGATTGACACTCATCTGTGGCATCCAGCAGTTGTGCTGTTTTAGGGGAAAGGGAGGGGCTTGTCTTTGCTTGCTGAGGTCTGAAGTATGTCCTTAGGTCATGAGGGGAGGGAGCACTTACTGACCCAACTGGAACATTCTTAAATGTGGAGTTTTCTCTAACTCCTACCTGGTGACATCTGATGGCTTGCTTTCCTGCAGAGAACCTGGAGCACAACTCGGAGCCTCGGGAGATTCCTCACCCCGACATTGGCCGCTACTTCTCCGAGTTCATGGGCACTCACTACCTGGCCAACGCGGAGCTGGAGATCCGCTACCCCGAGGACCTGGAGCTGACACGCACCACAGTCCAGAAGATCTACAGCTCAGGCAAGGAGTGACAGCGCATCCCGAGGACCGAAGCGCAGTGTAGCTTTACCCTCTTTGCAAGCCTTGTCCAGAGGGCAAGCTCGGTGACAATCCTTCAGCTTAACGCACTGGAAACTGCATTAAACTCTGCCAGCGGTGCTACAGCATCTTCCCATGGCCTGCCCGCCCCTTCTGCCCCACAGAGACGCTCTGGCAATGCGGCCAGGCTGAGGGTCCTCTGGAAGATGTGCCCGCGGACTCCTCCTGTGCTTGTCCTGCCTCGGGGGTCGGCGCAGTGGGGTCCCTGGTGTGGAGGAGCCCCATCTTCCCGAGCAGTTGCTTGTCAGTGCAGTGTTGTGGGGTTTTCGTTTTGGTTGTTTCTTTTTTTACATGCGTCTCATGCAGGTGATGGTTCTTAAAGCCTCTGACGTTCCACTCTGTCTTCTCCAGTCTGAATTTGTGGTCAGCTTCTGTTTCACCCCTGCGGCCTGCTCGTTCACGGGGCTCTTCCAGCTCTGCCCGTCCTCAGTGCCTGGCGGTGGCAGCAGGGCGTGCAGGGCTGCAGCTGGCTGCTCTGTGCTGTCCTAACGCAGAAGAACAGCTCTGGGCTGAGCACACCCCACCCTGTCCTTCCCCTCGGGCAGCCCCAGGACCCCGCTGCGTGCTGGGGCTGTTTGTGCAGCCCAGTGGGCTGGCGGCTGCGGAGGGGCCGTGCTGGGGCACAGCCAACTGCTGCGAGGAGCAGAGCTGCTCCTTCCTGCAGCGCTTCCCTTTCTGTGCAGAGAAGCTGCGTGGCGGGGCCCAGAGTGGAAGAGGTTTAGCAGCTCGTTGCACGTGCATTTCAGCACAACCCAAGGGCCCAAATCCCCAGCAGAAGGGGTTCAGGAATGGGATGCAGAGCAGCCCCGTGTTTTCACGCTTCAGTACCGGCGCTAGCTCGGAGCCGAAAACAGACGCGCTTCGAGAACCGCCTCGGCGAGAGCCCCATCCCCGCTGCCTCAGCGGGACCAACCGCGGCCCTTCTCCCCGCTGTGCCCGAAGTAAAACTGTGTGCTGATGTCAGCTCCGGGCGGAGGGGTCGTAAAGGTGGGAGGGGAGAGGTGTGTGTGTGTGGGGGGGGGGGGGGGGGGGAGGGTGTGCCACGTACATACCCGCGGCTCCGGAGCGCCCCCGGGGATGGTGACCGCCCCCGTCCCCGCGTGGCCGTGGCCGCGCGTGGGTTGGGCGGAGCGGTCCCCGCCCGCAGCGCTCCCGGCGGTGCGGTTCCCCCGGCGCACAGCGGCGGCGCGGCGGGGCCATGGGCTCGGCTCAGTCCGTGCCCCCCGAGATGCGGGCGCTGGCGGAGCGCACCGGGTGTGAGTAGTGCCCGCGGGACGGGGGACGGAGGGAGGGAGGGATGGAGGCACGGGCAAAAAGTCCCGTGGAAAGGTCGGGGCCGGAGGGGGGCACGGCCCCACAGCGCTGTGCGGGCGCACAGAGGGACGCACCGGGCTGCCACCGCTGCTCCCCATCCCCACGCGGGGACATCCGCAGCCCAACGCCCGCGGGTGGGGGGGGGGGGGGGGGGGAGGCGGTGGGCTCAGGGTGCTGCTGCTGTACGCCGGCTTTGGGGAGGAAAAAAAAACGCCTCTTGTGGCCTCGCGGTGCGGGATGTGCGGGGCTGAGCCGCGGGCGGATCACGGACGGTCGCAGCTCCGGTTGCGCTGTGGCTGCGATCCTCTCCCAGGCAGCAGGGATTTGGGTTTGTGTCGGCGGCCGCAGAACACCCCAGCCGTGGGTTGGCTGTGTTGGGTGGGCTGGGGGTGCGTTGGGTTGGGGCCCAGAGTCGCCGCAGAGCGCCCAGTGCTGCCCGCGGGAACTGAGCGCAGCACAGGCGCTCTCCGGCGCATCAATGGGGCACTGCGATCAGTGCGGGTTCAGGGCTGGGAAACGGCAGTTAACTAACGGAGCCGTTAATTAAACATCATAAAAGAGGGAGGGAGACGGAGCTGCAGTGAGCGCGGGCACGTTGCTGTGCTCGGCCCCGTCACCCACGTGCGGCTGTGGCGGAGCGCTCCTCGCGTGTCCCCGCGTGTCCCCTCAGCTCTCGCTCTCCCCCCGCAGTCACTTCGGAGCAGATCGAGCAGCTCCACCGGCGCTTCAAGCAGCTGAGCCACAACAGGAAGACCATCCGGTACGGAGCGCCGGGCCGGGGCCGTGGACACGGGAGAGGAGGAGGGGGGGGCGGGGAGGAAGGCAGCACCGACCCCTGAGCCCACGTCCCGGAGCATCGCACTGAGCTCCTTGTGCTGGGGCACCCCAAGCCCTGCCGCTGCACACTGCTGCTTGCTGCCACTCTGAGTTGGGGCATATTGGGGCAAAACCCCTTTCTCTCATGATCGCGTTGAAAGCACAGGGCGGGGATTTCTGCCCGCAGCGTTCCCTCCCCTCACACCCTCTCTGTGTTATTCTGTGCAGCAAAGAGGACTTTGACACCATTCCCGACCTCGAGTTCAACCCCATCAGGGCCCGAATCGTGCACGCCTTCTTCGACAAGCGGTACGCGCGGCCCCGAGCGAGGGAGCGCAGAAGCACAGCACGGTTGGGTTGGAGGGCCCTTGCAGCCCCCAGCCCTGCCCTGGGCTGCCTGCCCCACCCGTGGCATGGAGCGCTGTGCGGATGGGGCACACACAGCTCTGCGCAGCGAGAGCCGCACAGGGGTTGGGCAGAGCTGTGGCCCCGGGGGCTGAGCCGCAGTCAGGATGGGAACGAGGGGAATTGGAGCTGAGCTCTGGGGAAACGCTGGCGCCGGGCTCTGGGGCTGCGCGGTGCCTCTGGGGTGGGCAGGCGGAGGGATTGAGGCTGCCACCGCCAGCAGCTCCGCTGCCACCAGGAACCTGCGGAAGGCACCGGCCGGGCTGGCAGAGGAGATCAACTTCGAGGACTTCCTGACCATCATGTCCTACTTCAGACCCATCGAGATGGACATGGACGAGGAGCGGCTGGAGAGCTTCCGCAAGGAGAAGCTCAAATGTGAGGCGGTGCCGCGGGGCAGCGGGGCTCTGGGGGGGGGCGGCACACACTGACCCCCTGTCCCACTCTCATCCCTCCCAGTCCTCTTCCATATGTACGACGCCGACTACGACGGGATCATCACACTGCAGGAGTACAAAGATGTAACGTACGGGGGCAGCGGGGCCCTCCCTCTGCTGTGCCGCCCGCCGCAGCTCCCCCTGCCCCACAGGTGCTGGATGAGCTGATGTCCGGGAACCCCCACCTGGAGAAGGAGTCGCTGCGTGCCATCGCCGAGGGGGCCATGCTGGAGGCTGCCAGCGTCTGCATGCCCCGCACGGTGCGAGACCGGAGCTGCTCGGCACGGGGGTGGCACGGCAGGACTGGAAGGGCTGTGACCGTTTGTCTCCCGCTGAATGCAGGGGCCGGATGAGGTGTATGAGGGCATCACCTTCGAGGACTTCCTGAAGGTTGGTGCCCCGCGCCGCTTCGTGCCGCCCGCCCGCGCCCGGCCCCGCTCACCCCTTCCCTGCAGGTGTGGAAGGGGATCGACATCGAGACCAAAATGCACGTCCGCTTCCTCACCATGGAGGCCATCGCACACTGCTACTGACCGAGCGGGAGCAGAGGAGCAAGAGCAGGACAGAGCCTTCCCAGCTCCGCAGCGCCGGCACGAGGCCACGTTCTGCTCTCTAGAAACGTAAGAGGTATTTTATCTGTAATAAAAGCTATTTCTGTTTTTACTCTTTGCTGAGAAAAATGTTCCGGCCGCTGCCCGGTGCCTGACAGAAAGTTCTCCTTTACGCCACGTGGTGTTACGGCCTCGCCTGCCTGACTGCCCAGCTCGACCCCAAATCCACCGCCTCGAGCGGTGCCACAGCACGGCTGGGATGGAGGCAGCTGGGACACAGGGATGTGGGGCTGGGGGACACTGATGGGGGCACAGGGACACAAGGATTGGGGGATGCAGGAACACAGAGTCATGGGCACAAGAGGGACATGGGGGACAGGGATTGGGGGACATGGGGACGCAGGGATGCAGGCTCCTGGCCGCCTGTGGCTGCCGCCCCCACACGTTCCCACTGGAAATGGAGATAACAGCATTAATAACCGGGTGGCTCGAGGCGGATCTCAGTCTCTAAGGCAGCCCGTGCCAGGAGGGAGGGAGGGAGGTAGAGAAAAGGGCAGTGGTTATTTTTAGATAAGCTGGAAAAAAGTGTTTGTTTTTTGTCTTCCAAACCCACTCCCCCCGTGCCGTTGGAGCTGCCCACACCCAGCAGTGGGGCACAGCAGCAGTGGGGCCTGGAAGAGCTCTGTCCTCAGCCCCGGGGCTCAGGTGCAGGCTCCTCTCCTGCAGGGATAGCACAGAGACGCTGCAGCACTGCGCTACTGCCCTGGCAATAGCTGCGTGCTGTCCTTCTCTGCCCGAGAACTGCAGCACAGCACTGCATTGCTGCAGTGTTGAGGGGAAAAAAACAAACGACCTGCAGCCCCAGTTGCCCTCTCCAGGATGATTTCTTGGAGCATCAGCACTTCCTGCTCGGCGCTATGGGCAGCAGGCTGCACTGCGTGCCAGCCCCGCACTGCATGCACACAGCCACGGCTGCACTGATGAGTGCCCACCGAAGTGGGACAGCTGCCCTCTGTGGAAATGAACACCCAACTCCCATCACAGCATTAGGAACACTGGTTACACACACACACATGCACACGGTGCTGCTGTGGCACAGCCTTCCAGAACAAATGGAGGTGCTGGAGCAGCAGCCTGGAAGGACCACCCACCCCGAGGAGCTGCAGCCGGGCTGTGAGCAGAGGGAATGGGGAGTGCTTCTCCACTGGAGGGGACCGCAGGTCCTCCAGAGACTGCTTGGGTTGTTCCCACCCAACCCACGACCACCAGTCCTGCCGCTCCAAGCCCATTTCCTAGCAGCACGGTGACTGCTGCTGCCGTGAGGGCACAGCACCGTGGGACGGATGTGTCCTTGTCACCACAGTGCAGAAACAGAGGGGAAGTTTATGCCCGGAAAAGGTTCTGACATGCGCTGGCATGAGGCAACTTATCTGCTGCTTGCAGAGGGAGATGGAGAAAGAACAAAGCTGCCCCGAGATAATGAGGCCGAGATATGGAGGCTCAGTGTCGAGCCAAGGACACTGTGAGCGGGACAAGGCAGGGGGTGACAGCTCCGAGGTGAGCAGAGCAACACAGGACAGAAGTGCTGTGCTCGCCCACATCAGAAGACACAGTGCTCGAGCAACACTTTCCTGTGCCCCAGCAACTGTAGGACAGGCTGCATCCAAGTTCAGCCCGGATGCTTCTCCACACTGTCAGTGCAGTCACAAGCACAGGGGGACTGCAGCCACTCGGTCCCCAGCGCAGGTCACAGCCAGCGGGGCACTGCTGTCAGAGAGACTCGATGGGGAGCAGCAACTCGAGAAGTCACGGGTTGAGGTTTCAGCACACGGGGGTCCATTTCCCTCAGCACACTCGTGAACAAAAGCCACAACCACCACGCGTACACATACAGCATCAGAAAACATTTAATCGATGATTGTAGAGAATTAAAAAAATAATTCATTTTAATGCTGTTCCAATGCGGGGCGTGCTGCCGCTCATCACACCCCTCCCGAACCCCACAGTCTTTAGTGCTCGTGCCTGCTTCCAGACACGTCCTGATGCACTCCAAGGAGAAGATGGAGCAGCCCATTTCAAGCAAAGAAACGTCAGACCCACAGCTCTGCAAGGTGCTTTCTCCAAATCCTGTTGTTCCTCCCCCAGGAGAGGCTCCTGCCGCCCGCGCTCTCCCCGCTGCTCTCCCTCCATCTCAGCAGTCTGCCACCAGGGCTCGTGCCTCCCGAGCAGCCCACTCTCCCTGCCACGATGGGATCCGCAGCGTTCCTCCCCCAGGCACTGGGACAGAACACCCCTGCTCACGTCCTCCTTCAGGCTCTCAGCTGAAGGACATTTGCACGACGTGCTCTAGCGATAAGCTCCAGGGCAGCCCGGCTCCGCTGTGCTTCACAGCTCCAGGCTTCCAGCCAAAGCTCAGTGCCGACACAGTCCTGCTGCTGCTCACCTGCTGTGCAGTGCCCTTTCGCCTTCAGCCCGGCACGAGGCAGAGGGCAGAGCCAGGGGAGCTACCTAGATGTGGTCGTAGGGAACCGCAAGGACGATGTTGTAGTTGTAACCCGTCACCTCGTCGTAGGAAGAGCGGCAGATGGGGAGGACACTCTCCACAGCCAGCTGGTCCACGGAGAACTCGTAGGCATAGATGATTCCTCGATGCCTGCACGGAACACATCGGGACAACACAGTGTTAAACTATTTCAGCAGGGGTAACTGTCGCGAGTCAGAGATTGCCAGAAAAGTCCAAAGTTCAGTGCTTCAGGAGACAAACTTCAAAGCTCATCCTTCCTGCACTGGGGTAAGAGGTGAAGATTCCCTCCCACCTCCTTGCAGGGACCCCACCAACCCCTGCCAATGCACACCACACTGCTCTACAGTCAGGTTCAGAGATGGAGCTGCCATCTGCTGGGACACTGTTCACCCATTGGAGTGGAGGAAGTCAAGCACACCGTAGTTTGGTAGCCCCATTAGACATACCGACATCCATAAATACCAAAGTCTGGAGCTTAAATACCAATAGTTTTTCTTCAGGAAGAGACATCATCACTAATATTTAAAGGAAGGGAAAGGCTGCACTCCCTGCCTCGCTTCAGAGGCTGTTCTACTCACCACCCTAAATAAGAAATGTTTTTTTCTGTGCTCAGAAGCAGAGAGCCAAAACTAATCAGCAGTTTTGAAAGGCTTCTCTGTTTCCTGTTTTCCAACACACTTGGCCTCTGTTTGTGCTCTGGGTGATGAGTGCTGTGCTCACCCAGCAGAGCCACACTCACCTGCGGTGCGCGGTGAGGTCGTCGTCCATGATGCTGGCACCACGTGGAGTTTTCTCATCAGGGATGTTTGCAGTGATGAGGCTGTGAGAATTGAACCACACATAGCGCACGGGATGCCTGAAAGAGAAACCCTGCTTGCATCAGACTCCTCAAACCCCGAGCGCAGTATCAAGTAAGGACTGAGGCAGCTCCGTGCCCGGGAAGCCGTGCGTTTGGCTGAGCTGGATGAACGGCCTTTATCACCATCTAGCGGACTGCTACTGGAACACAGCTGAACTCGGCAGCACCCCAGCAGGGCCGTGCTGCTGTAAGGCCTGCGGCAGCACGCCCAGGCAGGAGCAGGATGCTTCCCAGGGGAGCAGCACACCAGGGCCCTGCTGCCCTCTCCAAAGCACCGAGCGAGGGCTGGTGCAGAAATGCACTACAAGGCACAGGCGAAGAGGGCTGAGCCTTCCTTCCTCCTGGCTGGTGAATCACCTAACCCTGAGCCGAGGAGGGGAAACTTAGCGGGTTAAGATTGCTCGTCTCCACGACCCTAACCTTTCTCCTGTCCTCTCCCCTGCTTCTGCCCTTGCTTCCATTCACAGCATCGGGTACGGGCACGGATAACAACTTCAGCATCTCTCTACAAAGGCCTTTTTGATTGAAGCGCTCCTTTCTGAGTCCTACACAGATTAAACAGTATTTTAAACATTTAACCTAATGCTTTCACTTTGAGTACATCTCCCCCTCCACCTCAGAGTTCAGCAGATCTGCACTGCTTGCCCTCCTTCACGGTGTGCTCATTAGTGCTGCGCCAGGAAATAATCAATGCAATATTGTCCTTAATGCACCGACTGCATCACATTGGGCTTTATAACTCGCAGGGTCAGAGGAGAAGGAGAGGGCTGCTATTAATTAATGACAACTCCCACTTGCACTTCTGTGACTGTAAATACCTCATATCACCTCTGTGGGGGAGAAGCCTTGATAAAAATAGTGATCAGCATGTATTTGGGATGTATCTGTTCCTTTTATTTAGAACAGTGCATCGGGGCTGGACTCGATGATCCCCAGAGGCCTCTTCCAACCCCAACAATTCTGTGACTGTGTGATTTGAGCTTACTCATGGCTAAATCCTCCAGGTCTTCATTCAGACAAAGCAAACACCCTGGGAACTGTGCCTTGATCAAAAAGTGGTAATTTGGCTAATGGAAGCCAGTAGCAGCTTTCTGTCAACTGCAGGATACCAATCTCAGCTTGTACTTCCAGCTCCTTCAGCACTGCACATTTTGTGCTTTCAGTACAAACTGTTAATTTCCTATCAGTGTCTGTGTTTAAATACCAATCTGGCTTTGCTTGTTGCTGCTAAGAGAGCACATGGAGAGCAGAACAGAAGCACAGGTACTGTAAGAGGTGTGGCAAATAGAGAGACAGAACCACTCACAGTGGGGACAACAGCACTTCAAGTTTACTAAGGGCAGTACTGATGGATGGGGCAGGGAGCACACACTACTGACCTCCACGGAAAATCCAGGGGGCAAGAAGTGCCCATTCTCCCTTTCCCCGAGCGAAGCGCTCTGTAAGAAGTGGAGCGCCTACTCAAGCTAGCGGTACACAGAGGAGCACAGTCACCTGGCGTGCATCTCCCAGAGCTTGGTGCCCATCCGCTGGTCCCACACGCACACCAACCCGTCTTCCCCCCCGCTGACGATCTTCCAGTCGTCCATCTGCACCGCAGACACCCCCAGCCGGTGGGCGTACAGGGAGCACAGCGACTCGCTTCGGCGGAGATCGAACACTCTGACCCTAAAAGAAAGCAAAGGAAGAACTGAGATGAACTCAGCTGTGGCTCTGCAGGTCCTGACAGCATGCACTCATTCTAGGATGTGAAAATACGTCGAGGACAGCGACACGGATGGTTTTGACGCAGGCCTGAGCCACACAGGATCTCACTGTCCCTTGGCGTGCCACAGGTGATAGAATTAAAGAGCTCATTCCTCAAGCTGTAAGAAACGCTGTGAGGAATAAAGGGCCACGCACTCAGCACACCCCTGACATGTCCATGGTGCCCATCCCACGTCCACTAAGGCCTCAGAAAGGATAAACTGTTCTTATGAAGACCGGAAGCAATTCAAGAGAAAAATCAAGGGGATCACAGGTTTCTACGCTAGAGTTATCTCTGAGTACAGCAGTGCCAACACAACACTATCCACAAGCACCAGCAACCAGCACCTCTTCTCAAAAGGTTTATATATACATATTTAAGCAGCCTCAATATTGCAGCCTTGGGCAGCTTTCAGGTACACCTGATTCTCACAAATTATTCAGTGAACAGTTTGAAGAGAGGCTGTGTTTAATGAAGACCTCAAGTCGTGCAACAGGTCTACAAGAACAGCCAAAGCCAGTGGTGTTTTTACATCCAGCACAGACCACTAAGGAGGATGTTTTCTGAACCTTACACGTCAAGATTAAGATACAGCAAAAGAGATAAAATGCAGTGAGTGAAAACAGAAGTGAGGGGAAATAGTGATCTCAGCTGAAGAGAAGCCAGAGAAAGTTCCTCCCAGCTGAAGACTATCAAGAACGAGACCATCAGGTATACATTAATCCCCCAAAAGGCCAAAACACACTTGTTCCAACACATTAGCTGTATTCTGCTCCTTACTCCTGCCATGATCTTAATGGTGTTGCAAGTCTTTGCTTTTCCTTTCTCAAATGGAGGTTGCATCATAGGATTTTACAAATAACACGTTTCAGCAACAGAAATAAAAGGCCACAGAACGGTCCAAAACTCCAGCAGAGCAACATCCATCTGACATGCAGAAAAACACGCTGGAACAGAGCGAGGAGCACACTTTGTGTGGCACTCACCCCTAGGAAAATCTCCCCCCAAACAGTTGCTGATGGTGGAAAAACCTTCCTGCTTTCTCCAGCTCCAGCAGAGAGAACCTTTGGCTACACATAAGAGCTGTGCTTTGGGTGAGGATGGGGTATTTTGGAAGTGCTCACACTCGGCACACTCCCTGTCTTGCTGCACGTGTTCTGTATGACAATCAAAGCTTCTTCTGTTTGTAAGCACAGTTGGAAACCAAGATGTGCCCTGGTTATTTCATTAGCGAGGGCCCAGGTTTCAGGCAGGTGTCCATTCTGGCACACCCTTGGAAGAATTAGAGGCACATGAGTTGCTTAGATGTGCTTATACAGAAAAAAAAAAAAAAAAAAGAGAGAGCATTTCACAAATCTAATGTGATGCTCTAATGTGCTCTAATGCAGACCTGGCACTGCCCTCCATCTCCTGCCTCAACAGCTGGGCTCAGTGGGAGCACATCGGACTCATCCCAGCTCAAGGCAGCTGTAAGGAAGGTGCTCCTGTGAAAGGCTGTGACTCTCCTGTTCCATTGCTTGAGCAGTAGTTGCCTTTGGGAGAAGATGGAATACATGTTCTGATCCACACTTTTCAGCAGTAGCAAGCTTGCCATGCTCGCTTTCTCATGCTACTCACTGCCTTATATACCAACAAGAAAAAAGCTGCAGTGCATTAGCCAACACTCTGTGTTGTTAGATCTTGCACTGGTGTGAAGCACAGCAACGTCACCAAATAATTCATCAGTGCTTCAGGAGAAACATTTTGAAACTGTGGCATTTAATTCCAGCGAGACACTTTCCCAGAGGCAGCGTGGCAAGGGGCTCGCTCAGCACCAGGGCGGGGAGGTCCCAGCCCCAGCCCACCTGCGGGCACCCAACACGGATTAGCACCTTTTATGCAGCACGCCGTGAGGAACTGACCTTTGAGATACACGTGGTTCTGTCTCCTGGATGCCAAACTTATTTGCTGAGCTATTGATTCCTCGTGTCTTGTTGGTTTAGTGATGGCCAACCCCTGAACTCAGCCGGTGCTTGAGCTAAATACAGCTGAAAAGCTTTCTTCAGGGGAAAGGGCAAGACATTTACTCTGGTATAAAGGGAGTACATTTTAATCTCACTTAGGGGCTATTAACTTTATCTGCTCTCTCATCACTGTGGGAAAGATTAAAATTGCAGGTAGTTTTACCAGGGTGCTTTGGAAAATCAATTATCTGCTTTTAGAGAGGGGAAAAAAAAAAGCAAAGTCCCAAGGATTCAATTACACATGTCAAACTTCAGATATTTCCTTTATCCCCTTTGCTGAAGAAGTGTGAGGTTTGCTTCCACTGCCTATTCACCAGGAAGGGGAAAAAAAAAAAAAAAAAAAAAAGATGCTGTTTGACAAAATAATCATTTTTGCAAGCTGCTGTGCTGGCGGGACGGCGGCCTGGGATTTGGCACAGGGAAGCACCCGCCTCACAAGCTGATACCACCGCCACACCACCACCTGCAGCCTGGTGCCCGGCGAGGAAAGGAGGAGGGAAGGAACCAGGAGCCATTAGAGACTGGCTCCTCGCCATCCCACATCTCCTTTGGTGCACTGGATCAGACCCCGCACGTAACTAGCCAAAAAAAGAAAACCTAAAAATTGGACTCAAAGGGTCTTTTTAAGCACTTTAATCCTTTCGCGCTGACTGTTCCCAGCGCGTCCATTCCTGGCACCAGATATTGTGCAGGGAAAATCCTACTCCCCAAGCCAAGGAGTTAAAGAGAAAGCTGCTAATCAGCTAAATAGAAGTTGGAATCTGTTCATATGAAAGTCTCTCTTTTTTTTTTCTTTGTCACCTGAGGGACATCACAGTGTTCCGAAATACACTCTTGACATCATTTGGCAGACGGACCCATCTCATCCTACATGATTCATCCCTTAGGTTATTTTTTTAATATCAGAAAGTGAGCTTTTAAATGCCAAACTAATTTTGCGGGTGGTGGTGGGGAAGTGGAAGATATTCCAAGTGGTCTCGCTGGGCTGTACACCAACTGCGTCCACCAAATGGCTTAAAAAGAAAGTCTTCCCATGGAGCTTTCTGAAACAAAGCAAACTGGCAGCCACGTCCAACTATTACCTAATATTTTGTTCCTGAAGTTCACGCTGGCTGCGTTTGAGACATCAGAGGAGAAACAAATTCTAGCAGGTCCAGATGTAGGACAGCAGGACAGGAAGTAAGCTAATTGGAAAAGGGTTACAGCTCTTGGTAGTACCTACCTTCTGTCTTTATTGCCTGTAACGAGCATGTTTGGAGGACTGTCCTGGAGGTTGACGCATGTAAAGTCACCCATGGAGTTGCCTAGCTTCTTTAGACACTGACTCGTTTCCAGGTTGTAAAGAAGAACCTGGCAGAAACAGAACAAACACTGGCTAGATGCAGCGTGAGCACCACTACCTTTTGCTGCAGCAGGAAGCAGAGCCGAGTTACCACCGCCAGAGATGCTCTGCAGGACTCGTTTCTCACTATTCTAACGCAGCCAGCACGCAGGCTCTCCCTGTCAAGAAGGACAAAAACACACATTCACAAAAAAAAAAAAAAAAAAAAAAAGAAAACAACAGAAAAGGAACATTTCACAAGGAACCCACTGCACAGCCGGGGTGCAGGGCTCTTGGCAACCCATGTAAGACAGGTAGAGGTGTCAGGCAGTTCAAAAAACCATACTGATTTTCTCCAGGTCAATTTTTCAAGTTTATGAGGGTAAAGAAATTACATGACTTGCTTTTCAACTGGCATATGTGAACAAATAGCAAAAGGAAACGGAGTCAGCACTTGGAAGGTTTAGACAGAGGGACTGTGCAGAAAGATTCCATCAAATGGAGCAAAAACTAAAGAGCAGAAGTGCACTGACTCAGTGCTGACAGGCCCTGCCTTTGTGCAGATTAAGAGAAATATTGCATCTGAAATGGCAGCTCAGATGGGAAAGGAATAACAACAGCTCTGATTTTAGGCAACATCCAGCATGACACCGCCGAGGACTGGAAGGGAGGTATGAGTCGTTTCCCTTCTGCTCACCCTCCTCTCTGTCACACAGTGATCAGTTTAATTATGTTTGCTGTCTCTCCTGTGGGGCCAGATGAGATTTATCTGTTTGGGCCCTTCCGTCAAAGGGAAGAAGTATTTTTAGATACAGCAAAACATAGTGGGCAAAGTCAGGTGAAGCGTAGCGAAGCTCTCGATTTTACACTGACCTCAAAAAAATTACAGCATTTCATGGTGATGCTCCTTCAATTAATTCATTAAATAAGAATAATAATCTACGATCATGAAAAGAGAAGCAGTATGTAAGATATCAGAAAAACAACCAAACCCTCATGGTTTCCATGGCAATACCAGCATGGCTATGTCAATGTCATGTGAACATTCTCAACTTGTACTTTTCTGATTACATCCTCACACAGTTTCAGAAATATTACACTGTCAGTGCATATTATTTCAACGTTCACCAGAGCAGTGACGTGATGCTGTCTGCCCTTTCAACTCCCTCACTGTGCAATTTAAGATGCATCTGAAAGACTGAATTAAGAGAGCAGGAGATCATTCTGTGATGGATGCCTCCAAACCTCCAGGAATACTGCAGAGAAGGGCAGAGACGTTGCAGGTTTCCTCCTGACCCCATTTCTTCGAGCTAAAAGAAATGCAGAATTTTATCCACATCTATTATCAAGTTCCCTATTAGAAAGAAGACACTCATATCCAACACATCCCATTACTATATTTATGATCTCCTATCCAGTACTCTTTCTCATCTGCCTACAGTATAGTGCTGTACAAATTGCTTGCCACAAACACAATTTCTAGCATGTTGCTTTTTCATCTTAAAGACTGAAACAAGAAACAAAAAACAAAGCAATTTTACCTTATCTCTGTAAAGAAAAGAGACTCCGCCTTTGCAGGGAGACTTGGGACACAAAAGTTGATAAAAAAAATGTCAACTTCTATTCCAATGAAGTAGCTGCTACAAACTGAAAGTGTTTGTCATCAAGGTAAAAAACAACATGCACAGAACAGCTTCCAGCACCTCCCTAACCAGCATTAGGGTGAATGACATTCTGGCAAAGGCACTCTGCAAAATTCTCAGTGCAAGGGAAATTAATATCTCTGCCTCGCAGTCAGATTTCAATTTGGGAGGTTTTGTTCAAAATATATGAAGTCAACACACCGCTGTACAGATGACAGATGACGGGATCAACAGCAACACACTGCTCCCAACGCGTGCCTCGCAAGCAGCCCTTGCCAGCTCTGCCTCAGAGCTCTGGAGAGGAGAGGGCCAAACGCTGCTTTCTCCAAAGTCCCCTGGGAATACTACTTAACATGAACATCCATAACCTATTAATTTACCTAAACGACCAGCACTTCCTTCTATCCTATCAACATACGATACACACTTGAACAACGATGACCGTGAAAGACCATCAAGAAGAATTGCTTGCACACAGCATTTGATGTTTTGCTGTTTAAAATCTGAGCAAATTTTCCATGCTTTTTGCTTGCAGTGCCAGTTTTAGATCTGTGATACTCTCCTACGTGCAGCCCCAAATGAAAAATGATTAGTTTCTCCTCATGTATCATGCTGCTGCCCATCACTTCCAAGATGCTTGCACCTGTAAGAATCACGTCTCAGATCCATGACACTGGTATAAAGGCTTCTGTCTCCTGCTTCCTCGATTCCTTCTCCTCTCACATCAGTCTCCAGTCTCTGAAAGACTGTTACTCGTAAATGTTTATAGTGCAGATGTGCACTTCTAGCCAATTAGCCCTACCTCTTGGTAAGAAGGTGCTTTGTGATGTTCACCCACCTTTCAACTGAACTTCTGTCTTGAACAATTTGATGGTCTGCAAATGAATTTCAAAACCCTGCCCTGACAAACTGGTAGGTAAAGAAACAAAAGGAGCACAGAATGCATTCTGAAGTCTGAATGACTCCTTGAATGCAGAGGTTTAAAAGCATACTGATGACAATTCTGAAGATGCTAGAACACCTCCGATGAGCTCTTCTTCTGTATCCCAAGGCAACGAGGATTTTCTTCACAAAGGCCAAGGAGAAAGAATGAAATACCTGGTCAATAGGGACATGAAATAAAGGCCTGTATGCTAAAGGGCAGATAAAGCATAAGATCTTTAGGAGGTTTATAATCCTATAATGCACACTGCAAAGGGATTACCCTTTCAAAGACATTTATAATCCTATAATGGCCACCCAAGACCAGTGACCTAATAGTCATAGACCTGAAGGTAAGCGAACCAAGAGCACTTGGGTGTGAAATGAAGTACCCTGGGATGGCACACTAACGAGCATCCCTGCCCCCATGGGACTTCTGGGGCACAGGGGAGGAAAAGCATTAAATACTCTGTGCAGATGTATCAGGATCTAATGCACAAAATAAAAAGCGTTACCTATTAACATTGTTCAAATGAAAAAGTCTAAGTTATTGGATGAGAGCCAAGCAATCTCCCAGAATGCTTAATAATTCAACAAGCCAGAAATAGCTAGAGTACCTTTACCATTATGTTTAGTTAAAGACCACAGAGATTAGAAAACACATTATCCATCTCAGAGGCGATTCTTTCCATGTTACAAGTCCCTTAACGACCTTTACCATCTCTCCCTCTCTCTCTCTCTCTTTTAATAAGGCTGAGCAAATGGGACTTCATTTTATCCGATTGCCACAGACTGGTGGTATTAATTATTCATGCTCATACTCTCTTTTGTTAAGGCAGTGCATTAGACTAATTTCCCTCCTTACCACCCGAGTTGGGCAACTCAACCCATAGCCACCGTCCTCAGACGGATGGACTGAGCAACTGGCAAACTGGTGGGCAGAGGAAGAAAGGAAAGCTTGCTGCACTCCAGGAACTGCACATCGGTGGGTATGGGGAGCTCTCTTTAAATGCTGTCCAAGAACTGAAGAAAGAAGGCTACATTAATTCACAAAGAAGTCCCTGCAGCCAGGATAGCGAAGCTGTGAGCTTCGTTACATCTTGCAGCTAAGTGAGGTCAAGCACAGTCTGTGCACTCTGGTTGAGATACTTCCAAGAAAAACCAAGGAACTGAAGGAAATGCTGCCGATGGAACTCTTCCATGCATGTCCAATACCCCAGCAGGTGTTTCAGGATCCTGTGTTGTTGGAGATGTCTTTTTTGGATGGAACATTAAAACAACAAATCCCCGAGCACTTGTTATCAAAGAGCCTGTGGTAAATTTCAGCAAGAGTAGGGGTGTTCAGCCCACTGTCCTGGCTGCAGGCCAGCAGAATGCTGCTTTGTGCAACTGTGTGCTTCCCCTGCAACCACGCTTCTGCTTCTCGTCCCAAGTCACCGCAGCTCCGGGCTGGTGAAAGAGCTGCCTCTCGGAATGGGGAGGGGGAAGAACTCTTTATATATAGCATATTTCATTCTTATTTTGATTAAGTATTTGACAGGAAAAAGCACGTTGTAAAACTGTGCTCTCAGAGCTTACATCCTTGCCCTTACTGTGTAACACAGGGTGCCTTCAAGAACTGCTGTCTCAGAAAGTGCCTGGATGGATGTTTCTAACTGTAACTAGGGAGGACAGTAGGCAGAAGATCAAAACAAGAGCCCAGAATCTGAGCTCCTCTAGGACGCAGAGGAACAAGCAGCAAGAATGGGAACAAAATCTGCATTTACTTCCAGATTATGTTTCTCCTCCTTTCCTCCTACCCATCCCTGTGCCACCCTGAGAGAACACTGCCTGCACACGCACAAATGTTAGCAACAAGAGTGGGGATGTGACATTACAAGTCTGCAACGGATAAGAAGGGATCTGACTTCTGCTCAGGTTAAAAATTCAATTTGGAGAGAATATGTACAGAAGTGACAGGGCTATTCCATATGCACCTGTGAAAAAAGTCATCAAATTAAGAACAGCACATGGTACACACGGCTGCAAGTTGGAATTTTATTTCTACAGGGATGCAGAAAAAATATTTTCAAAGTTCACCAGCCTCAGTGGCACAGTTTCCTTCTGCAAACGTATTGCATTGCCTACTGTAAATATGGCACGTAACACTGCAACAGCAACAACAAAATCTGCCTGCTAACAAATGCAAGGTCAGCACATTGGTACTTGCACACAGAGATAAGTGCGCTGGCTCCATAAATCTAAAGATGAGCTAAGATTTAAAAGGAGCAGATGAGGGAGACAGACAGACAATCAGAGAGAAAGAAAAAAAGTAAATCATACACAAAACGGCCAGTAAGAAAAAAAAATTAAAAAAGCAGTTAATATACATGAATAATGGATGTTTGATTTAAAAGCAGTTTACTCCAATATGATGTAATTTTTGACAATCAGCCAGAGAGACTATTTTGCAAGTTCTTGCCAGATATAAGTCATTGTGTGAAGCTGGTAACAACAATTCTCTGAGCATGTGGAAAATTGACTTTCATGCCATCCTAAAGGTGACTTCCTGCTGGCAAGCACGAACTCCTATTTCACGTGCACTTAGCTGCACCGAACAGCCTTCAGCCTTCAAGACCTGCACAGAGAATTAGCAAAATAAGTCTGCAGCACAGCCAGCAGCTCAGCTGCCAGCCAAACACGCTGCCTGCTCCTCCAACAGCCGCAGCTGCCACCCAAGTTTGCTACAAAGCTAAAGGCAAGTGCAGGACACTTCTTCCTTGTAAGTTTTCCTTTGGCTAGAGTCACAAGAAAGGCTGCGTGCTGGTGGCAAGAGGCAGAGCCAAGCATTGCCCAGGCAGTGCACGAGCCCCAGGAAGGCAGCTCTGCCAGTGCACCTGCAACCCCTGCTGCTGCTCCAGCACTGGACACGTCCCGGGCACAGACTGCCAGCTCCAGCACCGTGCCAGACCCGATGGGTTTGTGGTGCTGACAGATGTCTGCGAGGACCTGCGGTGAGAGTACCGGGTTCATTTAACTCGTGGCTGAAGACCGATCTAAGAGTTCAGGTACCCAGAGATGGAAGCTGAGTCACCACCCACCAAGACACAAGCCCCAGCCTGGAAACACTCCTTCTCTAAGCCAAGGAGAGGGCAGGTGAAGAGAAGGCGACGCAGTTCTTCAAAATGGAATGAATGGCCTTGGTTTCACAGATTAGCACCTGGAATAAACATGGCACATCCCAGCAGCTCTGTTTTCAGAAGCAGAGACAATCACCACCAAAGCAGCTGCGCCAATTCTGAGGTATTCACATTAACGTGTGAATAGGAAAAAAAAGAAAACAAAGAAGTGGGATGTCATTAACATCAGCCAGGAGAAAAGAGCTTCATTTGTCAAGATGCAAAATGATTCTTAGTCATTTGCATGCATAGAAAAAACAAGATGGTTTATTGCTACTTTTCAGGGAGACAGAGGTTAAGCGGTATGTCCTGCAAAACTTAGGCAAAGAAAACTCCTGCTCTCCCTGCCTGGTGGCACATCCCTCGTGTTCTGTTCGGTCCTCAGTGAGCTGTGTGACAATGAGAGTTTGGAAAGATCAGTGCACTGAAAATGAAAGTACTTGCAAGATTTGTGGTGGTTAAGAAAACTGAAAAACACTCAAAGAAAAATGAAATCTCTGGAAGTGGAGACGCGATGACAGCAGAAGAGACCACAAAAGATTCCAGTGCGTGAAGAAGAGGGATTCCTTTAAAAGAGGGTAAAGATGTAAAGGTTTACACGGAACATCTGTGACCTAAAAGCATCATCCAAGGAAATCTAAACTACAAGATTCAATTGAAAGGATTTTTTCACAATTTCTGATTTCTATTGTTCTTATTCATTTAATCCCAGCTCTGATAAACTGACGTTTGCAGGCAGCTGAAGAAACGTTAAATACAGGTGCACAAAGAGGCAGTGCTCCCAAGGCTGATGAGAAGAGGCAGGAGATACTGAGCAGCATCCATCAGCACGAGCCAATCATCAGCTCAGAACAGATGCAAACATGACAGCAGAACAAACAGCTCCCAGGGCACCTGCTTTCAGCACACCTCACCTTCTGCTTGTGACACAGGGGAACTGAAACTGCACTGCCCTCATCCATCCGTTCTGAAATAACAGTTAAGGTTGTGCAAAAATCAAACCCATTTGCAAACTACAACTTCATTTGCTGGAATGAAAACAAACACCACCTACCACGAGGATAGAAGGTAATTAACAAGAACTGCTAAAAACATGAAATGATTTCAACTAAGCTTTAAATGCAGGAGAAAGTTGGGTGTTTTGTGTCTGTCTGTTTTTTTTTTGGGGGGGTGGGGGTGGTGTTTTGTTCTCCATCAGGAGAATAAAGCACCTATACACTTCACTGAACTAATTCACAGGTAGGACAGAGCTCACGCGAGCTTGTCATGGGAGCCCAGACTTAACTTGACAGCAGTTCCATACAGGGAAGCTTACTGATGTAAAAAGTATGAGAAAAGCTTCGGTCAGATCCTCCATTGGCAAGATAAACGCACCAGAAATCTGATCACAGAGTTAACCCTGCTTGCCTGGTTCAGAGGATGCTATCCTGGCATGAACAGCACCAACACTGCCTCTAGTTTAAAACTGTGGATGCCTGCGGAGTTAGAAAACAGTTCTGCATACAATGTGCAAAAATCACAGGTGAGTGCCAGAGCTCTCCCAACAGCATGACACGGGGTGACGCACAGTCTGTGCAACACCAGCCTGCAGCACACTGCCTGCTCTGCTCCCATAAGACAAGGGGGGAACAGAGGTCTCAGTGTTTGAACTTGGTACTCAAGGAAAACAATACGCAGCACGTTACTATAGCTGAAATACAGCTAAATATCCTATCAGCTTAATGTAAAAGGAGCGCTCAGACTAACTTCCTTCAAAGTGCACCATCCTCGGGCTGTCAGATGCTTACTAAGGTGGGAGTTAACTTTCTCCCACAGACAAAGTGCTTCTATTCCTCCCTCCTCCTGCATGGATATCTGTCATCTAACAAGAGGCAAGTCTGTGCTGTGGATTTGATGTTTTTCTCCTTTCCAACATAAAAGTGCCTACAAAATGTATGCCTCAGATCTCTGCTCTGCTGTCAGATCTGGTTAAAATTAGACAATGATTAAAAAAAAAGAGGGACAGAGATGGTTTCCCTGCCTGCACTGCCTTCAGAAAGCAGGTTACCACTCAGTAATGTTAGGCTTGTGTGCCGACACTCAACAAGAAAAAAAAGCCCTCAGGAAAAACAAAGAAAACCCAAACAGAGAGGTAACAGCTTTTCTACCACAGCAACACAGCCAGCAGCAAATGGGGTTGGAATTCTCCACGAACAGGTTTTGGAGATCAAAAGCTCTCCTCAAGACAGACTGTCAACTCATGACCGGCGTAATCAACCAATGCAAAGTCCCTTCACGTCTGTGCGAGGTGAGCAATTATCATCAGAGACATTAGTAATTAATTTCCGGTGTGATGTCAGCTGCTGCAGCAATGCCAAGCACGTGTCCTTGTCCAGCATGGCCCGGCTGTCTGGGCAGCAGCAGCCCCATCTCCTGATTAGGATGCGGGCTGATGTGCTGCTGAATGCAAGCTGCCACCACGCGCTGCAGAGTGAAAGGAGGAGACATGTCCTGAGCAGTGCTCCGGGGCTAAGGAGACTTCTCTGCTCCTCTACGAGGCACAAAGATGATTGCCAATGTAATGCAACCAAATGGGGCAATTTTTCCTTCTAACCTCCCTCCTCTGTGGGGAAAAAAAAACGGATTAAGACAGCAAAGGACTGAGAATGACAGCACAGCCTCACAGCACCTCTCAGCCCTAGAAGCGCTTATGGTGGCCCCCGCAGCTCCCCTGGGAACATGGAAATTAGATGCAGGTGAATAGATTTATTCCTAACACAGAGGTAGTCCTAAATAAAGCCTTCCTGTTCCAGTCGCTCGCCAAAGAGAAGACTGCACTGTATGGACCATGGTCCTGGTTGCTCACCTCCACCTGCCCCCGGAACTCTCCTTGCACACTGCTGATGGTTAATTGCATGCCAGTGTACAACCACAAACAAAATGGATTGAAGCAATGGGCAAGTTAGGCAAGATGTGGGAAAGGGACAGAAACACTTTTCAAGCCAACTCAAGTGTCTGCAGCCTGCTCCCTGCCCTGGAGAGGCGCACCAATGGTGGAGGGGCTGCATCCAGCACCAGGCTTCTGAGCCCGAGGAAATACATTTCTGTTACCTTCTGGGGTGTAAGAACCCAAGAACAGTCCATCCTGAAAGCAGAGAGGCTTGAGAATTGCTGCATTAAAGCAGTGCCTCAGCCATGAGTTTTCAGCAGTTACCAAATCAGCAAGGTGCTGCCAAGATGTGCTGATGGAAGCAGCTGACTGTGTCACAAAGGCTTCAAACCTACGATTAGCATGTAGCTTCCTCTAATGCAGCAGTGACACCACTCTCAGCAGTTTAGAAGTAACTTAGCTCAAACACCCAAGTGTACACACTGAAAAAAGCTTCCTCACAGAACTGCACATGAGCACATGCGTGGCTTGACACACTGCTCAGGATGTCCTCACCACAGAGGTTGGAGAGCATATGTGTATTTTTGTTTCTTTGTTTGGGGAGGTTGTTTATTGGGGTTGTTTCTTTTCTTTTTTTTTTTTTTTTTCTGGTTTTGAATTGTTTTCTTTTTGGTTTTGTTTTTTTTGCGACTAGTTCCCCCTAGAGGACCACTGGTGCAGCATACAGCTGGGACTGAGAAGCAGAGAATGCAGAGCATTTACACAGTGAACCCTGTCAGCTGAACAATAACCCCTTCAGCTTACAAAAAGCTTTACCTGGTTGGGCTCATTCAGTATCCAGCCAAAGCCTTTGACCCCAAAGGCTGCCTCATGAGCAGACACATCAAGACAAGTGACAGGCTGACCGTAGACAGAATGGAGAATTTTGCCAGGATCTTCTCCTTTCAGGACATAGACAACATCTTCTGCAGCTGCTACTGCCACCGGACTGTCCCAAACCTCTGGGACCAGATGAAGGAAGTTGACCTGAAAAGAGCAGGCTCTATTTTTATTGCAGACAAAAATTGTTTTAAATCACCACTGCAATACATTAAATTGAACAAGCTATGGATGTACAGGTTACCAGTCATCTTGAATCATCCAAGTTACAAATTCATTTCAGATGAATTCTGAGCACTAATTTTATTTCAGAATATTTGCAAGTTTAGCTCCTATGACGGAATGTAGCTTATAGTCAGCATAGATCCAACTACAAGGGAGAGGGTGCTGTTTTAACACTGTTACTAGGAAAATTCTTCAAATGTTTGGGGATTTTGTCTATTTTTAGGTACCACAGGATTGACAGATTTGAAAGAAGGGATGAATCAGGAATGGTTTAAATCGACTTCATACCCATTAGCTGCACAGTTAGCTTCTTGCAAAAGAAAAGCTGCAAGACTAGATTTATTCTTACATCCTTCCTTCCCCATTTTAAAAAATATTGACTCTCTGAGCCATAACAAAACTTCAGCGAATGGGATCGCTTTTGGTTTTTAATTAAAACAGCCACAAAAGTTCAGTGACAGAAGGTGCAACCTAAAGAAGCTGCACAACTAGTTACAGCTTCACAAGTGATACTATTAGCTCGTTTGCAATATCCTGCTCAGAATTAATCAGATAGCGTTGATCTGGAATGAGACCTTGAGTTTTAGCTCCAACTCTATGCGAGAAAACTGATTCACAAGATGAGCCAACTTAGTTTAACGTTGACAAAAAAAAAAATAATTGAAAACAGCCAACCTCCTGCACCATATGGACTTCTGTTCATTTTCACTTGTAGCTTAAGCCAGCATTGCACCCTTGCTCTTCAGTAATGAAAGGTTCATCTATTAACCTGCGACAAAATCACGGCCTGATAATGCCAATTACACTGCTACTTAGCTCACACAGCACTCCTGCAAGATTTTTATAAGATCCCTCTTAACCACATCAAAACTAACGAGTAGATCAGGAGCACCTGGAATGAAGCTGGGCAGTCTGGAGACTCACCAATTTCTGGATTTCAAATGTTCCTGTAGTTTGCCAGAATCCCCTGTCATCGGGGCTTTCTACTTTGACCTCAAAGCCAGATGCTGTTGCTACTGTCGCACCCTCAGAACTGAGAGCTAGAGCCTGTATCCTCTGGTTATGCTGGTAGCGGTGGACGGGCTCACGCCCTATCATCAGGCTCCAAACACTCACGGTGCCTGCGGACAAACAACAAAGCAAACACACGTGAGAACTTAAGAAAACCTTGTAAGAATGTCTAAAGATGTAAGTCTATAAATGTTCTGACGAAGGCGGTACATCTGTATATATGTATATATAGACAGAAAAGAGACTCTAGAGCAGGAGACCAGAATTTCAGCACAGAGGTTCAGAAGAAACTTTCCAAAATCACGTGTACGGGCACCTGAGCATGTGCTGTTCTCTGCAATTCCCACGATTTAGCTTTCAGGTAACACCGATATCTGCCTTGAGGAAGGCTGCTTGACTTACCTCCATCCACATTTGGATAAGACTAGACCTAAACCTCTGATGGTTGGACTGGATGATCTTTGAGTTTTTTTTCCAACCTTAATGATACTGTGGTCCTATAATTCCTAAATTATTCTTCTTATAGTAACACAAAGATGGTGAGGAAGAACCCACATTCAAAATTAAGTCATTGTGCTGCACACAGACCTGAAACCTGAAGCTCTGCACACACAGCAGTCAGGCCATGGACATTAACACCATTCCTAACTGTCAGTTTGCAATCAGCAGCGAAACCCCTAACAATGATGCTCTGGAAAACAGAAGAAGAGTTCAGAAAGCCAAAGAACACAAACCACAAAGAATACAGCAAGGCAAGAGAGAATGCATTTGCATCGCAATTGCAGATCTTCCCTGCACAGATCGCCAATACTCTATTTAAAAGCATGGTACATTAAGGCAGTAATCTGAATAAGAGCAACCTGAAGCAATTAGGAGCGTATTACAGAACAGAAGGGCCAGACAGAATTGGAGACTCCCGGGCCACCTCTGCACTGAATTAACGGAGAAGCAATCTTCAGACACGACAAGAGGACCGGGGCGGGAGAAACCTTCTTCGTACTCGAGTATGGCCATTAATGATGAAATGATTAATGATAGCTCTTCCTTCAAAAGGAGACATAAAAGCTCTGACAGACAGCTGCGGACGGGCACCAATGCCAGTTTGCAAACACTCCTCCCGTGTCCCAGAGGAGGTGAAGCAAGAGTGTGGTAATGAAACTGCACAGAGCGAAATGGTATCTAAATGAGTTTAAATTGATTTATGTTTGCTTTTGTAAAGATTATTTGGTATCTGGAAAGTGCTACCAATGTGAAATAATGCAGATAATCCTTAAGATCCCCATCTAATGGCACTCCCACTGAATATTTATATTCCTCGCCATGGGAACGAGCACCATAATGGGGACCATTTTTGTTTTATTAGGGATGCATATTTAAATTAATCTGCTATTTGCCTAAACAATTAGCTGCCTCTGTTTGTTCACACAAAGCCAAAACTGCAATTAGGCTTCCATCAAAGAGATAAGTCCCGACTCAAACTGTCCCGATGGAGTCGTAAGGGCTGCGAGCAGAACTTCCCAAAATTACTTCTTAGCATAATGGTAATTATGTTAATTGCTTGAAAGGTAAATAACCGCTGAACTGGTTTTGAACAACACAGCACCCGCCTGCAGCACGTGCACTGAGAGCGAGTTAACAAGTGCCGGTGGCCGGCACAGGCTGCAGGCTGCGAGCTCCGAGCACGGCCCCGGCCACGGGGAGAGCAGGGACAGAGTGCAGGCTGAGCTCCAGGAACAGAGACACAAATGCTCCCCAAAGCAGGCGGCAGATCACTGCCACGGCCTCTCCAATGAGAGCACAGCGGACCCGGACCGTGCAGCAATACAATCTGCTCAAGGCAGGTATACGGCTTTTCACCAAATGTTCAATGGTAATCTCTGTCTGCAACACCTGAAAGTTTTACAATACGGTGTTTGCAGCAGCTGATGCACAATATGGTGTGAAAATATCCTCTGTGCTACCAAAAACCAACTGACTTGTGAGGCTGCAAGTCAACAGAAGGAGTGAAAAGAATTCAAATGGAATGCCAAGAGAAATGCCACTTCGTTTCACTGGGATGGACAACTACTTCCATGCAAAAGGACTGCTTGTCCTGCTTTCCCCTCCCTTCCTCCTAAGCAGCGTTCTGCTCTGTACAGAATCACAGACCGGCCTGGGTTGGAGGGGACCTGAAGGACCATCTACAGCCTCTGTTACTTCCTTCCAGCTGGAACTTCAGTCACTGGGAGCACCTTAGTGAAAGCACACTGCTGTCCAAGCAAATGCTCTCACCTGTGCACAACAACAGGAAAATACACGTACATCCACACACACAATTATTTTATTGTTTTTAGACTGGAAAAGCAAACACTTCACTTATTTATCAGCAGATAAAATTGTTACTAGTTCTAGAAGTGCTACTTACAGCATTCCCTATTCTGCTTTTCATTGCAGAAAAGGCAAAATGTATTTATTAGTGCACAAGTCTTTGCAACGGTACATCTTGTTTGTGTAATAGCACAAAAATATCACCATTACAGTTAAAGATATTGGTATGGCAACACAGAAAAAATTAGGTGTAAGATTTACCAGTGCAGATGAGATCACTGCTTTACACAGTCTATCTTCCTGTCTCCAGCACTGACTAGTACTTCATTTCTAAAGCAGAAATCTTTGCTAAGGTGAAGTTAAGGCTGCAAGCACACGTGTGTTTTCTTTTTCTTTCTTTCTTTTTTTTTTTTTTTTTTGAATACTGTAATATTTAAAGTGCTGGAAAGCCATTAAATCAAAGCTATACGTAATACTTTCACAGCAGGCTGAAATCTGCACGGCAACTGTGTTTATTCCATCTGAACTCCCAACAATAACTCCTGAAATCTGGACTTTACAGAGCTTGCTTACATTCTGTCTTGGCTCAGGGAAAGGAGTTAAGTGCAAGAGGCTGCTGAAAACGGTGCACTGCAGAAACTTGATGTTACTGGTCTTCCTATTTGTCACTTCAGCGCAGGCTGTACAAAGGATGTAGGTCTGTAACTCACCCAATATACTGCTGGTGAAAGGCCCAGTTACTGCAGTGCACTCTACGTAGCAGGATATTTAGGTGAAACATGTAACTATGGGTCTATCATACCTCACACAGTGCTCTGCTGACAGACTGCAGTCAATTCCAGCAAACATCAGCGAGCACTGCACACACTCCTGCTTTGTCAAAGGAGGACTGGGACTGTTTCCTGGTAATAGTGGCAGCCTTCAGTAAAGTTCTTCACACCTGGGAGAACAAGGACGTCCTGCAAAAGCAGCTGTTCTGTTTTCGTAAGGGTTTCTCCTCAGTACGAAACCAACACTTCTACCACAGAACAAAGTGGCTCTTTGCTATACGTTAGTCTCACCCTTGTAAAGGAAAAGGCTGCTTGACTACCGAGGTACAAGGCCTTAGGACACACTTGTGACACTTACAGCACCCTGAGCTCCTACATCTGATGGCAGCAGGGCTAAATGTCGGCCCCCAGCTGCCCCCAGGCTCTGCACACCAGGTCCTGCTCTCAGCTCCTCGTTCAGCAGCGATCTCACGGTGAGACAGCGCTGTGAGCAGCTGCTGGCAGCCTTGGGAAAGGCAGAGCCCTACCTGCAAAACCACAACACAACAGCAAAAACAGAACTATGTGTATGCTAGAGCAGGGGCCCTGAACACGTCTGTGGTTTTCACACACATTCCCAGCACAGCTGCAGGGGAAGGCCAGGAGCTGCATGATGACTGCAGGACATGGCAGGACGGCGGCCTATCACAATTTAAGCCAATACAAAGCTAAACTAAACAACTGTTTTTCACTTCTGAAGACAGTTCCTACATCTGTTTTTTCCTCTAAGCTTTAGTCCCTTGTCATTTTCAGGTACAGATGAGTATGTCTGTCCTTCACTTCCTCCACTCCCAGCTCATTGACTTGGGAGGCAGACATCCCTGGCCTAGAGATGAAATCACACACCATGGAACCAAACCCAGGGGTATGCATCCACAGACACCTGTACACATTCTCATGAATAAATGTAAATGTATATGTACAGTTAGATGCTATGAACAAACAACAACCAAAACCAAACCAAACCAAAACAAAAAACCCCCCTAAAAAACCTAAGAAAAAAAAAAAAAAAACAACAACAAAAATAAACCACAAACAGCCCTCAAACCCAAAACACTTTCCTTATTTTGAGGCAGCCTGTCTCCTGCTGTAGCTTTTTCCCAGCACTCCCTGGTGCATGGGGGAAGATTCCCCACCACATCACTCCATTTCTGTCTCTGCAAGCAGGAAACAGAAGGGACGATGCCTGCAAGCAGCACTAAGGGCATCAGAATGGACAAGACAGCAGGTTCCCTGTCCCAGAAAGCACTGTCAAAATTCCCCTCCTGAAGGCTGCCAAGAAATGAGCCGACTTCAATCCTTGCAGAAAGCTCCCTCCTCTGCTCCAAGGTGCTGGTGTGCAACTTGGGAAGTGCCACCAACTCCCCCCACAGATCTTACAGCACTGCCGTGAACAGGAGCGGTACTGCATCACCCCATCATGCCTACATGAGTATGAAGTACTGCATTTAAAACCAAGAAATCCACCACCTGACCGCATCTCTTGTTGCAGCACATTGTTTTCAAGTCAAACTATGAGACTCTGGAGGGTGGAGGGCTGATGGCTAAAGTAGACCGCTGCTTCCCAAAAGCCGTGGCTCGCAGCCAAAGGCAGGCAAGCATGGAGCAGATGGAGTCCTGGCAAGGCCCCGACTGTCCCTGCATTAGCAGCATCTGCTCATTACCCAGAACCCTCGCCTGCTTTATCTAATGCTCCAGGAAAAGCATTTTGATTTGATTCATTTCAGTTCGGTAACGTGCAACACAATTAGTGGTAAAATCAAACTGGAGGGCTGCCAGTGCTGACAATAGGAAACAAGGCAGAAGAAATATGAGGCCAGTGGGTTGGAATTCAAAAATCACAACTGTGGATCGAGTTGCCAAGTCCCATTGCCCCAGGTGTACACGCAGTGCCCCCACTGAGCACTGGCATGAGCGGAAGGAACTTCATTTTCTCCCCATACATTTTTTCCTCATTTCCCTCTCCTTGCAGCTTGTTCCACGGAGGCTGACACTGTTGGAAACATTCACTGTAAGCCACAATTCAATTTTTCTTTAGTTCCATCACGGAGATGCAATTCACTGTGGATGCAGGCATCCCAGTAAGACAACCTTTCCTTGCTGTACCTCATATGCCTTGGGAAGTGCTTGCTCCTGCTGAAGCGCAGAGCAGCGCTGCGAGGCAGGCACGGTGTGAGCAGGATCTGCCTGTTAGCTCTTCCCTGTGATCAGATGCCAAGGACATCGCCGCGTGAGCTCTGTTGAACTGGGAGAAACTGATGTTATCTGCACAAGTCTGCTAGCCAGGGATTCGACAGAGAAGTCTAGACTCTTTGCCTGACAGCACTACCTCCAACACTAGCAGATGGTTTCTCTCTGTTAGTCAAACTTACAAACAAAGAGAAAAGGGAGCTGGAAGAGTACAACAAAGAACAATCAAACACATTATCTTCAAAGTCGTCCCAATCCCCTCCCCCCCCCCTTCCAAGTTTAAAATAATTCTCTCCATCAAACTGTAAATATGTGCTTTCAGATTCGAGTTGGTAAACATTTCTAAAAACAGTATTTATAATTCCCTGTTCACATAGAAACTAATCTATTCTGACCAGGGTTCTCAAATCAGAGTAACTGCCATATCACAGAGCCCATTAAAATTTCTACCCAAAAGAATACGACGCCGAGCTTTATGCAAACTAGTGCAGTCACAGCACACACAGGGCCAACGAAGAGGAATATGACAGGAAAAAAAACCTGGGAAGATTATTAGATAAGTCAGTGGGAGACTAGAAAGCAAACAAAAGAACCTCTGCTACATTCACTGTTTGGCACACTGGACAAAAAAGTCAACAGTTGAAACCACCACTGTTATAAATTCCTATGACTCGAGTAAATAACATTCACGCTTTGTAATACCAGACTCGCTGTTGTCATAAAACGTTGCCTATCAATAATTCTTAGCCACAGAAAATGGAAATAGTACAATCCAGACTAGAAAAACCACTAAAAGTGTTGATCATCTTAAACACTTACTTTCAGACACAAAGCATATAATTTATTTATAAAATAAAAGGATTAGTGATTTTGTTTGGATTACCCACCTCTGGCTTTGCTTCCACATGCAATATGCCAGGATCAGTGATAATACATATACAACACTTCTTAACTTAAAAAGAAACGAAGAAAAAAGCCCTCTTTATTCACACTCAAGGAGAAGTTTAAGTACCAAATCACAAAAGCTGCCAGGAGCTCAGTTCTGCCTGGGCTGTTCATCTTAGGACCCCAACTGTCAAGCACTGTTCAAACTTGGGTTTTTTAATTGCTGTTCCCATGTCCAGCAGACGCAGAGTCGGTCTCTGGCTTTTGATAGCCATTATATTTAAGTACATTTAAAACAATGTATGTAACCAGGATTTTATTAGTTTCATTAAATATTAGGTCACAGTTTTTATTTCTCTGTATCAAAGTATGCAGCTCAATAATGCAAACCAATACTTCAGCTACGACGATGTTCCCTGTGTAGCATATGGACATACAAGAGAGGACACAGCCTAATCAGACATGCAGGTTTACCACTATTCCCATAACAAAGCCTCACAGTACCCTAAGGGAGTTTTGGACAGAGGAGAATGGCAGTGGAAGAATATTTAATATTTTTTATAGCAAAACAAGTTATTTGCTTAAGATAGTTTGGCTGGACTTCAGCCTGGCACTCAAGCTTTGTGTAGCAGTTCCAGTAGGAATTAAACATCAGTTTTAATGGGTGCTATGTTCCAATGCCTCCTAATGCATTTAGGGTTATTGGCCAACTTTCTCACATAAAAGCAAGTGTGTGCGTGTGTGTATATACAGGATTACGGGCACACAAAAAGCTGAGCACAGCTGCTTCATTTTTATAAAGCTTTTTTTTTTTTTCCTCCCCTAAATAGGGAGGAGAGTTGTGGTTACTTACCGTCCTCGTAAGCTGCTACAGCCAGAGAGCTGTTTATCCTCACAAAGGAGACATGTGGCTGAGGTCCAGCATCACCAGGACCATGCACTGGTTCCAGGATGGGGGCTGTGTAGTCCCAGGTGCGCGTGTCCCACAACCTCACTTCCCCCGATGTGTATCTGGAAAAGAAAGCTTTTATTCATTCCAAAAACATCTGAAAAGAGGTAGCTGCAAGGGAACAGAGGAAGAACAAGAAGAGTCTGAAAACTCAATGCCATTTACTGCTAATAGACGGATTCTCCTCATGTCTATAATCCCACCAACTTTGTTTATTTTATTCCCATTCACTGAATGCAGCATCAAGTCTACTAACACAGGCAAGCTGGGGCTCTGGGGACAACACCGACCTACCATGGGTTATCAGCTATCAGTGCAAGCTTTACAGATAAAATGCAAGGGAAGCAGGGCTCCAGGAAAAAGAAAAAGTTAATCAGTAATGAGTGTAAATTACACCATGGCAAAACTTCAGCCTGTTTCCTTCTGTTTTTAAAAAACTTACAGTTGTGGTCGTGCCAGAGAAAGGCTGTTTAATCGGAGTATTTATGTACATACATACAAGCATTCACATGCATCCATCCCTCCAACCTGCCGCTCTTTAGAGAAATAAGCCTCCTAATGCCTCATCAACACATCAGTGTTGCCTACATCTCTGAAGACTAATTAATTTATTCACAGGATTAAGTGTTGTCTTTAGAATTAGAGCAGCACTTCCTTCTTCGCAGAAGACTCTCTTACAACTGCAATGCTTTGGTAACACCAGACATGCTACAATTGCTAAAGAGAAAATAAAAAATAGAAATCAGCTCCAATGATGCTGAATGCATCTAACGCAAGGAAGGCTGAAACACAGCAACACGAGAACTGTTCTGTGCCACCTTTGCTGCTGCGCCACAATGTACTATTAATTGAAAAAAAAAATCACTCCAGCATCTTGCAGGCAAGATAGAGAAGAAACTCCCCATATGACTGAGCAAAAATATGGTCAGTTTGGAGCATATTGTTAACATAGGAGGTGAAGGAAGGTGCTTAACAAAGGTTCAAATGATGCTGGACATGTCACCCAGTGCCATATAAAGGGGCTGGAGGTACTCTGGAGCAGATTACTTCTAACACCTCTGGGTAAAAATGTACCACTTTATACAACAAATCGGAGTGTCTGAGGAAGTGACAGAGATCGATACACACAGAGATGTACATTAATTCTCTGTAGCGAACTCAGAAGAGAGTTGGGTCCCTGACTTCCCTTTCAGTGCTTCACACCACTGAATAGAAGAAAACGAGAGAATTGGGTGAGGTGACACTTCTCCATCCTCCTCTGTTAGCAGACAAGGTCCCAGTCCCCCTATAAATCTTGCTTTTCTTCCCAATTCACAGCAGCACTGCTTGAAAGTAACAGTTCGAGAAAGATGCTTCCACAAAGTAAAGCAAATTGTTAAATTGTGGACTGAACTATCCAGGTTTGTCTACAGGAATTATATTCAGTTTGCAACACTGAAAACCTTTTGTTTCAGATAAACTCTGGTGGTAAAGCACAATTAAAACTTCATTCAGGACAGGCAACCACATGTATCTGCTGCAGTCCTCCCTCCCTCTCTCACCAGTGACTGAGAGGTGTATGCTGAAGATCTTTCACTTTGACACCACGAAGCTGTGCTGCTCTTTCACCCTCCACAAGGACTTGTTAACAGAAGAGCTTTTTAGGTGTACCTCGGGTATGCCCTAACAAGTTTACTCAGGTACTACAGAATAATATGTAAGAAGATTGCAAAGAAGACTGCAGTCATAACACCCATTACACGTCTGTCATGGTAGAGAATCATCGAACCATCTAGGTTGGAGAAGACTCTGAAGATCATCAAGTCCAACCATCAACCTGGGCTAGATGAGTCCAACAAAATGGAGCATTTCATGTGCCAGAAGAGTCAGACTGTACCTTTGTGTGCTGTAGTGCAGTGCAAGCTGATCCAAGTGCCTCAGGTCCATGAGGAAGAGCAGTCCCTCCCATCCCATTTCACTCACATCCTTTGCAGCACAGCATGACAACACCTCAATCCCATGCAGCAAACTTAACGGATTTGCAGAGATGTTCCAGGATCACACTGGAAACCCAAGCAGAGGTCCAGGTTTGGGCATGGAATCAGAGTGGGGAAATGGGAGACATAAACCATCTCTCACTCTGCTGGCCAGCACTGCCACACGCCTGTTTCCAGCACCACTGGGCTTGTACCAGGACTGAACTGGAAGAGTTTCAAATACAGATGAATCCAATTCAGAACTAAAAAATTTAATGGTTCAACTCCTCGCTTTTAATGTTGTTGTAAAGAGCAACACACTTTCAATTTGTAACCACAACAAAAGGCTCTTAAACTATTAAAGCAATGCCTTGCTGTAAAAAAATAAAAAGGCTGCTTTATTGCAGATAATTGGCAAATCTGCCATATCAATATAGATGGCTGGGGAGAAGAAAACGCTGCACTGCACAGAAACTATTCCTACATAATTTCTGGATTTCTATTCATTTCCTACCACAATCATCTTTTTTTTTTTTTTTTTTTTTTTCTTTGTTGCTGTGAAAATTGTCCTTGGATTACTAGCTGCCCAATGAAAGAGTCCCAGATTTAAGTCTTCTGTTACAGGACAGGCAGAGTGCTCCAAGCTCACCGAGTTGCTGATTTTTTTCTGCAACAGCTATGAAAAGCTGCTGGAGAGAAAACAAATAAACAAACAAACCCCACTTATTTTAATATAAATAATACTGTGTATTTATTGTTACAATAATCACCAGCATTGAGCTACTGCTTTTCCCAAGACTCTCCATGCAAATAACTCAATTTCTCCAACAAACCTGCATTTCACTTTGCTGTGGTTCTCACATGTTCTAAATATCTCAGAATATGTATGTGAGAAGTAGCAGCAGGAGGATGATCTATATTTTTCTAGCTATTTTCTCTTCTTATCCCCAGCCATCCAGTACTGTTATCTTAGACGGATAATTACACAACCATAAAAGCGAGCCTGAAAATTCAAGTTAAGCTTTGCAGACGAATAAAATAAACCTGCTGAAATGGAGCAATAGCTGGATTGCATATGGTACAGACAAATTGAAAAAATTACATTCATATGGTATCTACATAGTATAATAAAAATGCCTGCCCACTAATCAAAAGCATTTCAACTACTCTTACTGGCAGTAATGTCATAATGAGATGAACAGCTTCCTCATACCCTCTCACATGAGTGAAAGCAGGAGAGTGAAGGCGAAGGAGACAGGGTCTAAAAGCTGCTGCCGTCCCATGATGGCTGGGAAGCAGGTGGTGAAGTGCTGAGCACATGTGGGAGGAGGCAAAGCTGGAGGCTGGGCACTGCTCTAATGAAGTGGTGCTGAAGAGGCAGACGATTTCACAAGGAGAAAAACATCAGGAAACTGGTCAAAACACAGGGTCTCATCTGAAAAAGCTCAACTGTGTTGGATAGCAATAGCCAGAACAAATTTGGGGAAGAGAAGGAGGGGGTCCTGATCTCCCTCCAGAGCCCCAGATGTCTTTATCGTTGCCTAATGACAATTATACTCAACCAATTAAGACACTGCTATCACAGTTGCATTGTTAGTAAGCCTTTGGCCCTGAGTGTTGATGGCTGTCTAATTAGTGTTTGTGCAAAGTACAACTGCAACTAATATATAAACTGACAAATACACAAAAGAAAAACTGTTAACAGGAACATTTTCAAAACAGTAGATACTCTCCTCATTCAGTCCACGGCAGCAACAAAGACAGGTCACTTTCCTTCATGGCCCACTTACTGCTGGCACTGCACAACTGCACTGAAGCGAGTGGGTCAACCAGACCTCCACTGGGGCTCTGCTGGAACGGGACAGCGGTGTGGGCCCATTTTGTAGGCTGCCTGCAGCACACCACTCCAGGGCAAGTCCCACTGCACCGAGTCGGTCCGAACACCAAAGACTTCTGACAAGACGCTTCACAAATCAGTTTCTATTTTTCATATTTTCTCTAAACAATTTGTAGCAAGAAAATAAAAAGGGGAATGAAAAACCTTTGTTTCACAGTCAGGTTCGATTTCCAGAAGGCAAAGTCTGTTCGGTTTCCAGATACCTGCGGTGATCAACAAAACAAAACAAAACAAAAAAACCCAACAACTTTGTTTCAGGCAGTCGGTGACCATCTGTTAATACTCAAAAGATCTTATTATGAAGTCCTTACAGTGTCAATGCGTTTTATTGAAGTCAGTAGGAATTTTGCTCAAGTAACACTTTTTAACTATAGCTCTGTTTGAGCGGATGCCTGGTGATAAGCAAGTAAAATAATGAGTATTTTGCCTTCTCTTGCTGTAACAAGCACCTCAGACCTTTCTCCCTTATTCCACCAAAGCAACTAATCTTCATGTGGTTAATTAAAGTACCTGCTCAAATCCCCTCAGTAAGCTTAATAAGGTTCAATGAAATATGTGAACCCAAGTCCAAAAGCTTTTGTTAATATGTTCCAATTGCTCCTCAAGCTCCATCTTCTCTACACAGATCAGGTAAGAAAGTAATTTTTCACAACCTTCAATCGTGAAAGCCTCTTCATCAAATACGTTGGAAACTGGAAGATACCTCAACTGCAACAGATGATCTCTGAAATTATTAAGTAGATTCTACAAACGTCTTTATACTCAACATTAAGCCTACAGCTCTTCTCTGAAGAGAGGGAGGAGGATAGAAAACGTAGTTACCAGAGCTCGAGACAGTTCATGAGTAAGGCAGGATGGAAGAGGCAGAAGTTCCTCAGCCTTCCCACGTTCTCATTTACAATTATTTACAGATATTGATTTCATCACTACATATAAAACCAGCAGAAAGCTTGGCTATGGGATTTCTTGAGAGAAGAACTCTGGCAAAGCGGTCTGGAAGCAGTTAAGGAATGTAATGATGGAGTAAAGAGAGCTACTCTGTACTGCAGAAAGGAATATAAATGTAAGGTGATGACAAACAATGAAATACAAATGAAATAGAAAATATTTTTTTCTGCTATTACATGGAGTGGCAGAAAGCTACACCACAAAGTGCAAGAAAAAAACAGAGGTAAACTAAAATGAGCATTTGAAACGATCACAACAGTGACAGAAGAATGTGAAGTAGAAAGGTAATGTCCGTGATTCCACCCAAACATCGTTTGCTAGCTGTATGAGATCACTATGAAAAAAAGTACTAAAACTTGTACCAAAAATGATCTGAAAGCACTTTCAGGCTGAATGTGTAGGAAATGCATTCTGAGCATCCCTACGATCAGTTCCCAAAATCTCCTGCTGGGAACTTCACTTTTCAGTTCATCAACCCACGTTCATCTGTGGACCACACTTAAGAGAAACTGAGCTGGGAAAGAGCTTGTACCTTCCTTCTTATAGCCTTGTTTTGGAAATCATAGCTCTAGGAAGTGGGTTAAGCTGCTCGAGATAGCATGCAGTTTTTCTGTTATCTGTAACAAAATTAACATTTCACCATCCTAAGTACTTCTGCACACCTCACTTTCTTATTAATTTTAAGTGCATGCAAATATCATACCAAGGGAACAGAAACAAGCCAAAGGGTTATACGGCAGGCAAAACATTTTAATGAACACTTTAGAAAGAAGCTAGAGAAAGCCAAACTGTCTCCTGTAATTTCTTGTTTAAGGCCAAGGCTCTCCCGTCATTAAGATCAAGGTTCCAGTGGCTTGCATCAGCCCACGACCATTAACAAAACCAGCTGCTCTGACCAAGGACACATGTTACTGTGTACACTGCCTACAGCTGCTGCCACAAGAGGGGAAAAATACATTTCTTTTTTTTTTTTCAAGAGGATTCAAGAGAAGTTATTCTGTACTTTGGGAAGGATCTGGCTCATCAGACTTATTATTTAATAATATACAACCATGTAATGCAACAAATAGAACAACGTCTTCAGTTTCAGACAGAGGAGAGAAAACATCATTAGAAGACGACGTGAATTGATCTGTTTGTATACCAGAATGGATGCAAACTGCAACATGCTGCAAGCAGCAGGGAGGAAAAGTACTGCCTGAACTTTCAGGCACTGATGGCAACAGAAGCTGGCTGGTCACAAACACTGCAAAAATTAAACATCCAAGAAATTCACAAACAAGGAGGATGGGTATGTCTGGTCTCAGCAGAAAATCAGGTTTTACAAGCTTGCACAGAACTGCTGCGACTTCAGAAGAGTAGGCATCACTATGTGCAAAGCAGATCTTACTGCAGCAAGGCATTCTTTGGCAACCAATAAAACCTGCAGGTAAACCAATAGCTTAATGGTGGGACAGGATGGCAAAGGAGCTGCCACAAAGAGTTGGTATCAAGCTTCCGCTATTAGTTTCACCTGAAAGGCTCTTTTTCCCTACAAGATGACAGAGAAGCCAATGTGCTTGTCACTTAACACAACCTTACCTAACTCCCGTGCTTTGTCATCTGACCCCTCTGAACTCGTGATGTCATCCTGTTTTCAACCCTTCTAAAGGTGACTCACATGAAAAAACAGGAGGTCTGACACTTATTACTTCTTAACAATAACAGGAATGAGTGAAGAGGACACAAAAAGGTTGGGGAAGGTTGAAGGAAAAAGGCAAGTGTTTTTACATCCTTCCTTACTGCTCTGTTTGACATCCAGGCTCTCTGTCACTGGGAGCAGAGGAAGAAACCTATCAAAGCTGTAACATAATGCAAGTGAAATTCAAGCAATTAAATAAGGAAGGGGGCTTATCCAGGCTGTTTAAGATGCTGGTTTGTTAACTTTTATTCATTTTCATTACTAATTAATATTTCGGTTTCCTCAGGTCTGCACACTGAATTAGGATGCAAGAGCTAATAAATTCCTAGAGAATAAGCCCTACAGCAAGAAAAAAATAAATTAGACGATAGCTGACATGAAGTTTTTCAAAGTGCAGAGAAGTATTTTCAAGCCTTTCGGGCTAGTTTCACACATCATTATGAAGCTAAAAACAGTGGCAAGCCCACTGTTTTTTAACTAGTCATTTGCAGGTCACCTTTGAGCAAGAAGTGGTGCGGAAGATGATCTTAGAGAACAAAGAAAGTCACTAAAGAGTAGAAACTCCTTTTCTGCCTGTATTTTGCTCGTAGTGACTTAAACCAAAAGGTTCACCTTGTCTGAAGATGCTGCAGTGTTTGAACTGCAGCTCCCATAAGACTCCTCCAGAATGAAGACTACCATATGAAAGTTATCTTGGTGCATTTACCTTCTCAGTAAGACAGAATCAAAATGTATCACTACCTCTGAAACCAGTGATTCTTCTTTTGCTTCTTATTGTCTTTATTAAGCATCACTGCTCAAATAAAGGAGCAGTACCATCTGTGTCAGGTTGGCAACACCCTGAAAGGGGACATGTTAACCTGCAGAGTTACCAAGGCACTCGGAGCAGATGAATGTCAGAAGCACTTAACTTAAAATAAATAATATATAAAAGCTATACAGGAAAGGAGGCAATACTTACATGGGAGAACGCGGAAACCCTCTGAGGTTAACACATGAAGAGAAGAAGGCAGGGCCAACTCCCAGCCTGCCTCTGAGAGGTGCAGAGGCTCCACGCAGCATCTGCTGAATAGGTCTCTGGCACAGTGCAGGCATGCTCTTAAATCTCCACTTACGAAAGCTCTTAAGTGCCAGCCTACCAGACTTTGTTGAAAGAAAACTGAAGAAAGAAAAAGCATCCAGTGTCATTATATTTCTGTGCCTTTGGAATGGCAGTCACTGGATTGCACTATGTACTATGGATCACTGCTGTTACTTTCACTTGGAAAGCTTTCAGAGCCACAAACTGCAGCAGTAAAGCCAAACTGCCCTCTCTGCAAGCACCAAAGATAACATAGTGCACAACAGAACAACAGCCATGATGTGGACTTGGCTTGGGTGTACACAGTGCTTACTGCACAGCCCTGGGACACCCACAGGTGAGGACTTGAGAGAGCCGTGCAGCAGGACAGCCCACAGCACACCTCTCACATGCTTCATCACGAGATCCACGATGTAACGACACAACAGTTCAGCAAGTGCTGGCCAGATTCATGCTCCAAGATCTGTATCTCAGGGAGGACCTAAGCTCAGACTACAAACATCACAGTGCGCCTGTCAACACTATTAAGAGGAAGAAGTACTGAATTCACAGTTTGTATATGTTCCTGCTTAAAGAACTCTGATTTGACTAAGGTTTTATTAATGGAAGGTGAACAAATGCAGGCATTGTGTACTGAGACCACGCACACACCAGCATTAAGTACAGTGAACCTAAGCAGCAGTAGTAATTTATACAAGCCGAGTAAGCAGGCATATAATTGCTTTAAGTAAACTCTGACTTAAAGAAGAAAGTACTTTTGAATTGAATATGGATTGCGATGGGGGGAAGACAACATCTTTAAAGAAGATCCTCTGAGACATGTAACTGTAGAGAGGCTGGCAAATACAACATTGATTGGGAGTGAGGTAACCACAAACACCACTGTCTCAAATGAAAAGGGATTCAAGGTCTGACCCAGAAAACAAGCATCGTAACCGCTGGGATAAAAATTTAATGATAAACACAAGATGCTCTGCATGCAGGCCAGATTGAATTATCTGATGTCAGCCAGTAAATGCAAGGCTCTCTGAGAAAGAAGAGCTGCTCACAGCCACCTTCAACTCGCAGCTCAGGTTGCACTTAATCAATCCTTGATATTCTGCCATCTTCTGGCTTGAGCTTTGGCAGCAGCACATAGAAAATACAGGAGAGTTCAAGAAAATAGGCACATTTCTCTAAGGGAGAACCAACCCTGTCTAGCTCATCTCTGCCTCTTTGCAAGAGATTATTAAAGAGATCCACTCTGGGACCAGTTCAGGCAAGCTATGTCTCTGTGGATTACACTCACAGCCAGTGTTATAAATCACTCTGTCCACAACCTGTACAAATTCCCTTTTTGAAAGATTAAAACAACTCTACAGCAACTAAAGTAAAGCTGCATCATTCTGCTTTCCTGCAGAGTTTGAAGCAGTATAATAAAGCACGGAAGATCAGGTCTATTACAGCACAGGTTCACATCAAATACCATTTTTCCCAGCCTTGGTCCAAGGTCCAAAATACACAATATTTGTGCTGGAGAACCTCTCTCTCAACCCTCCTCTGTTGTTGTTTGTTTTTTTAAATTTTAGTTTGTAGAACCATTCTCTGATCTCCCAAGATCCCAACTGCACCTCTGGAAAGCAGGGAGCAGCTGCTACGCACCGCCACAGTTCCCAGTGACAAAGCAGCCCGTAATGCCTGGCTGGCCTGGCCGTGCTCAGACACGAGTGCTGCAGCTGCTCCCTGAAGTGAGGCATCAGAAAACCTGCTCACAGCCGAGTGGCCCTATTTTTCTCCAGGGCAGCAACCTGTCTAGAGAAGAAAAAAAGGTAAACGATGCCACAAGCCACAGCTTACAAAGCCACATAAAATGCAATACGCCAAATTAGCTGTAAGATCACCACCAACTTTTCCAGTCCAGCAAGGTCACACATCTCTTCAGCTTTATGCACATGGCAAATCTTGCTGTAATCTACGATTATTCACATGTAAAGCTAAGCACATAAGTGTGTGCGAAACTAGAGCTATAATCATTAAATGTAACAGGTAATTGATATTTATACTGAGAAGAAAATTGACTTTTGTTAACCTCAGCTATTAAATTACTTCTTCAATACTATGAGAACGCAACAGCGAGCTATTGATCACTAGATTCATTACACTTTTATGACAAATTTGAAAGCACAATGCCATTAAGTAGAATACTACAGTTGGGAGAGAAAGGGGTGGGTGATGTTTGCATTTAAAGGACAAAACAGAAAACCTGCAATCTACTGAATACTCATCAAATGTGTGTAACTAACAAAGTATTTCCCCTACACAACCAACTAACATCCTTGCTGGTTTTAACTGGTTTGCCTTGTTTGTCCTTTACTACTGCAAATGTCATAAAAACATATACAAAATTACTGCAACTAACAAAAAACAAATTTGAGAAGAGCATGCTGGAGACCTGCCAAAAAAAAAAATTCATTATTCATAGACAGAGGAACTGGAAATCTTAGTCCTGAAAAGTGTATTCTCTCAGGTTGTGAAAATCAGGTTATGAAGCATTGGGTAACAATGACCTGTATGTGAGACCTGCCTGTAAGACGTTTCAGGCAGCAGATACTTCCACCTTTCATAACAGTAGTTGTATTTTCTTACAGTTCCATGTTACTAAATTATTTGGATGGTTTTTAAGATATTTCTGAGGGGACTGCAGTGTTCTATTGTCTTGTGGGCTTTGATCATTGCTGGCAAAACAACAAATTCACCTTCTTCTGGGCAAGATTCACAGAACAGCTTTCAGTTCACAGCAATTTATGAGATGCTTTCAGAGATCCAAGTATCAAAGGAGTGTGAGGGGGAAGAGGTAAAAAGCAATGGAACTCATACAATTTTTGTGTTCTAATATTCTAAACATTTATTTTACCAACCAGGTAAAGTCAAACAGTTGAAATCTAAGTTCCTCATGCTGTTCCATCAAATGTATATTCACAGCTCCAGAAAAGGATACCTCGTTCTCAAAATTTGTTTTCTAAGAGGAGGGAAATTACTGAAAAGTAATAGGAATAAAGACCCTAAACCACTTTTCCCTTAAGTTGTCTCTAACCTACGTTCTCCGTTTCCTTTCACTAACCTACGTTCTCCGTTTCCTTTCACTATGCCAACAAAGGACAACTCACCAGCAGAGTCAGGAGTACTGAAGAACTGGGAACCAACACGAACAGATTGTCTGAAACCACCTACGCCTGACTTCTGCAACACACCAAGCTAATGTATGGTCAATTGAGTTTAATATTCAGGATTAATCTCTTTCATTAATTCTTTAGAAATTAAATTTATTCTGCCTACTTTCTACATACTGCCTGTTTGGATATATACACAATGGAGAAAATGAAGAAAAAGAAGAGCTGGAGATTTTGGCAGCAGCATGGTGACAACTGGGGTTTCTGGCTCCCAAAAAAAGTACAGGAGGTTTTCATTAGAGACAGTGGAGCAGATACAGTAGTGCAGACCTCTAGCCAAGGCTGGGCAGCACAGTTCCCAGGCTGAAGGGCACAAAGGAAGGCAGGCTGCTCTCTTGCAGAGCTCTCTCCCAGCTGCAGCCTCAGCCCTTGGGGACCTGCAGGGTCTTACCAGAGCCTCTGGCCAAGGGAAGCCTCAGTGTCAGGTAGGAGCAAGGTGAGACCTGCTGTACAGCTGCAGTTTCTCAAGCCTCTTCCCATGGCCACTATTGGGGTTAACCACTGTGTGGCACTGCCCATCCAGAGGTCACAGACTGCACGTGTCTTTGGCAGACACATTTTCATTGCGTGGAAAGCAGAGAAAGAGAAGCAATGGTCAGTGAGACAACAAGGCAGCAAAGAACAGGAAACAAGACTTCAAAGCAAAGTAGTAAAGCAAGTGGGAAAGCATCCTGTAAATAGTAGAAACAACAGTGATCATAATGAAGCTTAAAAATCTCCTTTTATTCCTGCCGTCTTCTCAGTTACATATCAGCTCTTAGTTGCCTAACAGAATTCAAAAGGGTTTCACGGTATATGGGAGTTACCTACATACAATGTATTTCAAGTCACCTTCCCTGCAACTGATGAGTGAATTTTACAGCATTTTACAGGCAGTTTTCCTTTCATTCTGCAATGTACAATCATGCCATACCACAGAGTGATATCATAAAAGAAAGACAACGTCCTCTGCCCTGTGGTGTTACCATTTCTATTTACTAGTGTGACTTCTTCTGTGGGACTAATAATTACTGAAAGCAAGCAGAATACAACAAAACTTTACCTCAACTGATGCAAGTCATGGCAACCTCCACCAAGAATTTGGGAGGTTCTTAAAACACTATTTTGAAAGCATAAGAGAAGTGAATAGCTAACACTAAGTCACAGTTCTGACAAAGTTTAATGCTGTGAAGAGGAGGCCGAGTTTCTCCATGTTTTTTTTTCCCCCCATACCATCTCTTAAAAAATAGTGGAGAACAGAAACAAGCCTAAATTTATCTTGCCCCAGGACACACCTACCTTTGCGATCAAAACAGTTTCATAGAAGAAAAAGAGTTATTACTTTTTTCCCAAGTATTCCCCAGTACACATCTACTTCATTTTGAGTGCTTCTGCAGCGAAGTAATGGCTACAGCAGTTCATCAGAACTAAGGCTTTACAGGGACTATACTTACCTAAGACAGCATTACAACAAAACCTTGCACTGCTGAAGTGATTCATAGATGCCTGTAATTACTGCTTACTGTAGGGCCAAAGTTTCTCACCCACAAAGGAAGTGCAACCAAAGAAAAAAAAGCCTAAAATTGGTACTTCTTTTGAATTTGTTAAAAAAGCAGCACAAGATTTCAAACAGTGAAGAGCAAATGAGCACCGTACAACATCATACTCACCCAGCAATAACAACTCCATCACAAGAGTGTGCATCACACAGGATTTTTCCCAGCTCGTACTGCAGCTGACTCACAGCACCACTGCGGTTCTGCACAGAAAGACAAGTCCTGCCGTTAGTATTGCAATTAATTCATCTACCAAGTTCACCTGCCTCCACATGGGAAACTCCTGAGATTTACTGTTGCTGCTGAGAAGTTGCAATGCAGTTGAGAGAGAAGACCCATCTATTTCATTCTCGCCTCCTGGAACTTTTTGCAGACAGAAAAAGAATGAGAAAGAAGCCATCATTCACCATCAACATTCGTAATTGTTAAGCAGAGAAACGTAACTATCACATCAAAGAAACGATACCTTTCTTTTTGCCAGGATATGTAATGAACAGAGAAGGAGCCTTCATCTTAAAGGTTGATTGTCAGTATCAAAGGATGGATGAAGTAAAAACATCTTTCACCAAAGTCAAGGGAGCAGAGCTACAAACAAAGACCCATTCCCAAAAGCAACCAGCCGTCAAGAAAATAAGATGTGTTACAGCTGGGGCAAAGTCTCATAAATCCCTCAGCAGCTTGACCCTTTTAAAGAAGCTGCAATACAGAAGATCAGCTTTTCACCGCCACTTGTTTGAACCAGGTTCCCATTTTAGTCCAGCATCTGGATCCCATTAAGCCAATCTCTCCGTTTTACCTTCCAGTTGGTTCTCAGAGCACGCTCTTTGGCACGGCAGTCCTTCAGGGCAAGCTTCCAGCAGGGACGATCAGAGATGCTCACATCCAACAGGTATCCTTCCTGTTGGCACAGCCGGTACCACAGCACTTCATCTTCTGCAAGCACTTTCCATGTTCTGCTGACCTGGAAACCAAACATACATACATATCTCACGTTAAATCATGTCATGTTTCATATAAAACAATATGTAACATTTCTGTTGATTCTTTTGAGAAAACCTCAGACAAAATACTCAGTTTCCACTCCGCTAAAACTCCATGACACGAATAGCAGTGTTAGGCGGCCACACTGCCAGCGTCTGAAATAAGTGCCACAGAAAATTTGGAAAGGAAAAGGAGCAAGAAAACAATTACGGCAGCACTGTAAGCTTTGAGTGAAAATAAATTCATATTTTTGCATGTGTTAAGAAAAGCTTGCAGATCAATGCCACCATCCTACTGACAATGCCTGATTAGGTTGGGTGACATTAGTGATTTATAACCTATTGTATTACAGTATGCATAAATAGGAATGAATTATTAAGTTTTTCAAGTAGCCTCAAGTTGCTGTCCATTTCAGAGAAAGCCGCTTCATCATAACCAATTGTGGGCTTAGAATTAAAGATTCAAGAGGTGAGAGGCAACTTAAGTAGCATCTGTACTCTGTAATTCTTAATTTAAAAAAATAAAAAAAAAAACAAATTTAACCAATGAAAACTGCTGCCAGTGAAAGCAGTAATCAATTGTGCACTGTTTCCAGAAGACTGAAAAAAAGCTTCTCAGGCTGACATCATTTTTAGCAGCTTACAATTAAGTCCCCAGAGCCAAGATCACACCAAAAAAATCTCGGTCTTGCATTGATACAGAACCCCACAGCATCACCCCATGTCTACTTGCCATTTCTTCCATGTTTACATGCTGGCACAATATGGCACAGTAGGAAGAAACTGACTACATCACTCATCCTCTGTTTTATAAAATTAACCCCCTTTATATTTTGATATCAGCACACACACTTTGCTCCAGCCCTGCTAGAAATAGCTTTTCAATACAACGTGCAGCCTCACAAAGTGGTGTAAATTACAAGGAGCACCGAAGGTGTGAGGTCCCTGCAGCTGGTGCAGGGCTGCAACAAGCCCCTGTGTGCTTCATAGTGCCCAGCACCAGGATGTGTGCTCAGCAACAAGCAGGACGTGCCCCTGAGCACACGGTGAAGCTCCTGGCTGGTTTATTTACACTGCGCTGCCTCCGCTGGGCTTGTTGCAGAAAGGCACATGTAACAGTTCTGCTTGCAAAATCCAACATCCCACCCCATTAGGAAAGAAGAATTGCATCATGTTTCATGACTTGTTTCTTTCAGGAAGAAAGAAAAATGAAGAGCAACCTGCAGGTAATTTAGGATCTGATACCGGCACATGAGAGAAGCTCTCAAGGAAGAACACCCAAGCCCAGCAGGTAGCATTCCACCATTCCACTCTGCCACCAAAACATTCAGAAGACACACAACTGCTCTCCACCAGCAAAGGAATCAGTCTGGTTAGGGCGACAGCTGCCTTACTAATTAGCAAATGGTACTGGGCACCTCCAGCACCGTGTGTCATCTTGTGCTACAAAAGCAAGAACACCTGTGTGTAACGCTCCTGACACTGCAGGGACACGCTCAGGAAGCTCAAAGAGAAAAGATATATATACTTTCAAACTGCCGCAGTTCCATGGGGAATTCGCTCTGACATCGATTTTAAAGCAATATAAACCCGTGTTGTTACTGCTCAAAGGGAAAACCCAGCCATGCTTGCTGTCCTCACAAAGGAGCAGAGCACCCAGCCAAACGGCCAGCAGCACAGGTCCCTCTCCTGGCCCCAGAAGGGAACACGCTGCTGCTGACAGCCAGGAGGCAGCTTCTGTCCGTGCACCAACCTAACCAAGCCCAACTCTGCCCACTTAGCTTGCTTTTATCGAAAAAGAAAAAGGAAAAAAAAAAAAAAAGGAAAACACACACCATTGGAGTATGCCAAAGCAGTGTTTGTGCAGAGCTTTCTGGTTTCAAGGCTATAAAAGTATTCCATAAAGACAATTACAAAAAAAAGAGAAGGGGAAGACAAGTGCATAAAACCTAGATGCCTATTCAGCTTTCAGGAATAAACATTCAAGGGGAATAGTGATCCTATCCTATTATGATTTTTTTTTTTTTTTAATCAAATTACATTGAATCCTGCTGCTTTACAGGCACGACTTTCCAACGGGTCCCTAACGCAGCCTTTTCTTAACGCACCAAAACTGGCACAACAATCCCTGTAAAAGCCCCACTGAGCGAGCCTCAGCTGCAAGAGCCCTCTAATAAAAGTATCTCGAGCATTTTGCTTTACAGCACCACTGTGAGCTGCCGCATTAAAACCAGCCATTGGCTCCATGTCAGCTTTATTGGAGCTGCCTGACTCGGGGTTTCAGGTGAGGCCCCAAAAGCCAGAGCATCACAGCTTTATGTGCATGCACCCACACATTCTGCTTGTTGGAGAGGAGCTGAGGCATGCAAAGCTCTTCTGAAATGACAGACATAATTATTTCCAAATTTACATGACATGCCAGCTCCTACGATGATCAATAACAACATCTTACAGGGTTGTTTATAGATTTAGAGGCTGCGATTTAATTTTATCATTAGTGGTCCTGTTATCGTTTTACTATGATTCCTAAAGCAACTTGGGTTTCCCCTGAGCTCCGCAGAGGAACAATTTTCTGTGTGGAGTTCAGCAAGCAATAATGCTCTGATGGACTTCAGAGGCTTTTGCTGACATAGGTTTTGCTGCTTGGTTTTGTGTTTGGGGATTTCTTTTAATTATTACTTGGTGTGTTTTTTTTTTGCAAAAGCAAGCAAAACAAAGTAACTAAAGAAATCCACCTCTTCCACTGAATCCTAAACTTTTCTAATCCTGTCTTAATCAACTGGCTCAAATCCTAATGAAGGTTTATTCATCCCTCCCCATCTGATAACTGCCTTTGCTTCATTAGGTTTGTTTTCTTCTCTGGTCACACAAAGACAGATTCAAGGTTCATTTGCTGAATCCAGGGGCCTCATTTTGAAGTATCTGGACTTTCAATTCAGTACAATACTTAACGCCAAGTAGTATTTCAGCCAAAGCCATTCAGATGCACATTTACCAGGTGGAAGCTACTCATCTTTTCAATTTGCAGCCATAATGTTATTTTAAGTCTCATCCTAAGCCCTAAGCTCAGGAAATCCTCATCCATCTCTTTCTCTGCTCCCTCTCCCCTAGCTGGGAGAAGGGTGGGTAATCATTTGCACCCATACACAATCACAATACAAAAGCATGAACATAAAATACCTAAGATTTTATTTTTCACATTTCTGAACGTTGAAAACCAGTTCGAGAATCGCAGATGCCTTAACGTCAAGCACATGAAATTCTCAATCTGTGCAAGACAATTCATTCTTAAATTCCTAGAAACAGGCTCTCTTGTCCTAGATACATACACAATTGCTGTGTTGGTAAACATTTCCAAGTGTCTCTCAGATGAGAACACCAACAGTTCAAAGACAACTTCCCAGTGATCTGTTCAGAAATAGAACTCTGCCCTAGTGTTGCTAAAATTCAATGCATGCTGTCTAGTAGTGTTTCCCACCACAAAATGTAATTTATGCGGCCTCTGGTATTTACTAGAAAGCAGTAACACAGCAGAAGAACACAGAAGAGCTTCACACACTGGACACGTCACCTTATTGCAAAGCTGACAGCTTGAGATCAGATCCTAAGGCCATGAGCAAAGCCCTACAGCACCAGCCCCAAATAACACAAAGTGTTCTGATGTGCTCCATCAGCCACAGTGGCCCAAGTGATTGTTTTTCTTTTTTACTCCACATTAGGACCACAATGAAGGAGAACCTGTTCTCAAATCCTCATCACAGCAGTCACAAAAGAGTCACTCATTGCATGGATCCTTCTTTTAACAGCCAGACAAAAAAAATAAATAAATCCAAAGGTACTCCTGACTGTCTGTAGGACCAGCACAAGCATTGGAGAAAAAGCATCATGGCTCTGCTGAGACACTGAGTCCCAGACACCTTTCTCTGCTCGCTGAAAATAGGGGATATCAGTAGGGACTGGTCTGCTGGACAACAGTGGGTATCACGCAGCTACTGCACACCCGCCAGAGCTCAGGAACTGAGGACACCATTAACTGCCACGCTGAACATGGCTTTAGTGTTCCAAGTGCCATACGGATAGCTTGTGTTTTATGGTACCAATTCCAAAAATCAAAGAAAAGCTGTGGGGAAGAAGGGGAGGGGGAAATATCAGGGTGAAATTAAAGTTCTCCACAGCAGTCTGTGATGTGATTAAATCTCAAAGAGACTCCGCAGTCGGGCTACTTTACTGTTAGCTGGTTACCAATTTGGCTTAAAGAACTAAGAGAACAGGTTTTCTCCAAAGCCACTCGCATAGTTCATGATGCCAATTCCACTGGCTGGCCCAATTTCCCTGAAGTCCCAAGGTGCCTTAATAAAAAAACCTTTCTACACTAACAACATAAAACAGCAGGGCTTTCCATTTAACAGAAGAGGGCTTCCCCCCACCACCCTTCAGAAGACAAAATCATCAAGAGAAAAATGAAAATTGTATTTATTTTTATTGCTCTGCTTTTTATTTGAACACGTCAAAAGAAGCCAGCTCCGCACTAAAAGCATTGGATATCCATCTCATTGGAAGAGCCTTGTAAAGCACTGGGCATGTGCTCAGCTACCTGCCAGCTGCCACAAAGGAGCAACTGACTCAGTCTTCGAAAGCAAATGAGAAACGTGGAAAATCTGCTAAGTGTTAAACCCATCTTCTGAGAACAGATTCAAATTTAAAACAAACGTGACAGAAAAAAAACTGAGTGTAGCTCAAGCGCAGCGAAAAGGAGCAGCCCTGCAGCAGCCAAGCTTTTTGCTATGCCACGAGGTAAACTGATCATGCCTGAGAGAAACAGAAGAGAGAGACTAAAAGCAATCCACTCCCCAAATGCAATCCTGTTCCATTTTGTGGAACGTGGCCTTAACTGGCTGTACCTCCCTATATCAAATGACTGAAACTCAGACCTATTTGAAAGCTTTATTCTTCTAGACAGCACCAAGAATCATTCCAGAGAATGTTTTTCCATTGCTCCAGAAGCCCCATGTGAGGAAATATTTTTCTTCTAGCAGCCCATGTTCCTACAAGGCATTAGCAAGTCAAAGATTTAAGCAATAAAGACCTATAACTACTTAAAACTGTGACTTGTTCAGACTTTACATTTGAAGACCAATTTGGTTGATGCTTGCATTAAGTTTGCCATCCACTACAAAGCTTTACCCTGTTGTTACACATTAACATTTCTTTATCTTACAAACAGTCCATGGAATATTTCCAGTTGAGTACAAAGAACCACTCGGATTGGATTTTAATCAGCAGCAAAATGTGTTTTGTATGTAAGAGTTCAATGGACTCCAGCCTGAAGCACTAAACAGTGCCAGTGAGAAGAGATGGCAATTCACATTCACAACACTATTTTACAGGATAATCAGCACTTGCTGATTTAAGTTTGCTTTGGAGACTCATTCAGAGAGAAGGATCATCTTTTACTGTGTACAGAAAGGAGATAAAGAGGCTCAAGTACATGGGATGAGCAATCTAAGTACAGTCAGCTGTGTGTATGTTAGTATGGCCACTTGGAGACAGAGGCAGTTAGTGACCACAGGAGAACTATGTCTGAGATCACTCCGGTGAAAGTGCTACCACAGAGTATTGTCAAAGAATGATATAAACCAGGGGGAGGGAGCAGGAAATCAGTATCACTTAAGAATTTAGCCTGCTACCTGCAGGCTAAATACCTGCTACTCTACAAGATCTGTCAATTGAAAAGTTGTTGGGGGTGGGGAGCAGCTTTATTGCCACTCTAAAGAGCTGAGCTCTCAGTCTTGCAGCAATACAGTCACCTGCTTCTGACTACACTTGCTTGAATTAAAAGATCTTTGCAAGCATTTCTTTTAAACTGTAAGGTTTTGGTTATGTGCAAGTCACAAATGTTTGGGTTGGTTATACCTGACTGGAGGCTATAAATCTAGCTCAATTATTATTACTTTTCAATATGCAGTTTGGGAAGAATTTCCAGTAACTACAATCAGCTGAGCCACTAGGGCTAACACACACATTCCCTACATCAAAGTGCCTTACTGCTGCTCGAGCACATGTGCTCATCTAAATGTGGGAAGCAAACTGCCAGCACTGCTCACCTGAGCACACTTTCCCAGTTCAGCCTTTCCCAGATACTGAAATATCTTCAGTGCCAGTTCATATGGCAGATGGACATCAAAGAAAGGAACCTCATTAATTTCATTCTGGAAAGACAAAAAGAAAGAAAATAATGCGTTAGGCTCCTTTACTGCATAGCCAAATAGTAGCAAAAGTTATGGTGGAATTAAGAAAGAACAGTTTATCCTCCAGCACTATCACAGCTTCATAACAAAGGCAGAAGCAATCCATCTTCTCCATTCCTAAGGGCACAACATCAGACAGGTCATACCGGCATGAGGGCACCCCAGCTACGCTCTGCTCACTCTGAGCCACAGTAGGCAAAGTATATTACACTGCTAAGTGGAGCTAAAAAGCAAATCAAAGAAAATAATAAGGATGATCTTTTGTCACATGGCACAGAAAGGCAAGGCAAGCTGTAATACAACTATTTCTCTAAGGTTTCAGTGTCAAAGAAGACCAAACAGATGATGGAAAGTGAAGGAATATTTTGATGTAAAACTGAGCAAAGATGATGCTGCTATTTGCTTCCGTCCTTCATCAGTGACAGCAATTTCTTTTTTAACAGGGAGCACGTTGGAAGGGCCACTGCTTCAACTCATCACCACAGTAACATCTGTAAACCAAAGAATCCATTACTTCTGTGTAATTGCCAAATGCAGCACAAATGCTATTCCTAGCTGGGCTTTTTATTCTAACGACCTCATTAATTGATCTTCCTGCAATTTTTGCATCAGATTTGTCCTCTGCTCCATTTCTGCCTGGAGATTCCAATGGTTCTATACTATACAATACAGAGAGTGCAAAACCAGCTCACTGTAAACATTTCTGTATGTCACTCACTCTAAAGTTTTGTGCTCCAGTATTTTTTGTTTGTTTGTTTGTTTTGTTTTTCTGGTGCTTGCATCCTCTCCCCAAGTGCCACAGAAGAAAAGCTGAGCGTTCCTCTTCCCCAGAAGTGCTCCAGACCATGGATGGGGCCCTGGGCAGACTGATCTGGTGGGAGCAACCAGCCCAGGGCAGGGGCTTGGGAAGCTGTAAAGGTCCTTCCAACCCAGCCACGTTGTGTTTCTACAGTCTCCCCATCAGTCTCTATGTATGCCACCCGTCAGCCAGGCCAGCTGAGACCGTACTCTGACTCCTAGCACTTCTCTGGCCCTGACATCTTTGTTTTTCAGCAGGTCTCTTCTACACGAGCTTCCTGCTCATTAAAACCTGGTCTCTGCAGTGCCAGTGAAGTGGCAAAGACAGACAACACCAGGTTTATTTAAAGCAGTTACACAGGAAAACTATTGCATAATACACTGAAAGGTTTGGAAAGTATACCACACACTAGATACAAGTGTGCAGACAGCACAAAGATGGGCACTGCTCCCACTGGGCCGTTTCAGCAGGACAGCAGCAGCCCCTACGAACCAAACTCTGCCCTTGTGCTGAGACTGCTGGCAGCCCGCAATGGCCCTCCTGCTCTGTCCCTTCTCCTTTTCCCTCCCAACGAGGCCCACAGGCACCCCTCCCCACCGTGGGTTTGCACAAACACAGTCTCCATGTGGCTATAACTGATTCCATCTCCAAAGGAGACACTAAATAAATAAACGGATTCTGAGTGCATTGCCACAGCCACACACAGGCAAAGCCTGAGCTGGGCAGATGTGAACCAGCCTGGTTCTTGGAGCCACACAGCCCAAATGAATGAGAGGAGCCACGCACAGGGCTTAGCCCCAGGCTTACGGGCTTGGGCACAGCACCATTATGAGCACACTGCTTCCAAATTGAAGCTGACCCATGCCTAATCAGAACCCAGCCTGTGTGTGTGTGTGTACCAAAGATATATCACACACGGGCTGCCTACAGCCCAGCCAGTGTAGGCACAGCACAGCACTGACAGCTCACTCAGAGAAAAGGGCAAAAAGGACCACACCAGCCACGCAGATTGATAAACTAACCTATAGGAGAACGCGCAGCTCCACTGTGAGCACAAGCAGCTAATTCAATTTTAAAGGGATATTAAGAATGGCATGTGTAAATGTCAGTGCTGGTGAGCAGCAGTGACCTGGTGGAGTGCAGGATGAACACAGCCCTAGGGCTGCTGCCCCTCTGGACAAGTTCCTGGGGACCAATGGAGAGCTGATTCCTTGCACGGATCAATCTATACCTTGCAGGCAGAACTTTATAAAAGTAATGGAAAGGAGCAGATTAAAGAAAGAGTAAACAGCCATAATGAAGCCAGTGAGAAAAACAGGTCTTCACCCAGTTTTCCAATGCCGCAAATAAAGACTGTTGCATTTAAAGGATTAACTTAACATAACTTTGAACGGGCTCTTTCCCAATTAACTCTTCCATACAAAGAACTCACACTTGTTCCCCCACTACGCTGCAGCGTCACAACACGGAGCACCCAATACACCCACACTGGAAAGCCCCAACAAGAAGAAAAAACAAAATCCTTCAAGAAAAACGCCAAAGGAAGGAAAATCGACCTGCGGGGCTCCGGGGCGCACACACACACACACACACACACACACACACACACACACACACACAGCCGACATCACGCACGTTCTGACGGCCCAGGCCCTGCCGGTCCCCCCACAGCCCAGGCCAGCCCTCGCCCCGCAGCCCGCCCTACCAGGTCGCGGATGAGCTGCCCCAGCAGGTCGTCGGCCTCACCCCCCGCGGCCTCCTCGCAGGGCCGGGCGGGCGGAGGGCTGCGCGGGGCCGGGCTCTCGCCGCCCAGCAGGCCGCAAGCCAGCGCCAAGCAGCCCGTCCCGTCCCTGCCCGGCCCCTCCGCCGCGTCCCGCCGCCGCTTCTTGCCGCCCGCCGCCAGCTCCTCCCGCCATCGCCGGCGGAACAGCTCCAGCTCCGCCGAGCCCTCGGCCATGGCGCCCGGGCCGGCCCGGCCCGGAAACCGTTCCCTGCGTGCGCGCGTTCCGCGCCGCAAAGGTTCCTACCCCGCCGCCACCGCGCGGGAACGCGGCACCGAGCGGCGCCGCCATTTTGTGTGTGACACAGAGCGCGAGGCGACGGCGCAGCCACGGAGCGGCCCACGCGGGGCCTCTCACGGTGGGAAGAAGCTCACCATCCTTCTCCCGCCCGGCTGTGCTCTCCGGTGCCCGTCCCCACGGCGGCACTGCCGCTGCCCCCGCGAGGAGAGCGGCGTGAGGTAACGGGCAGCGCGGGGATGACTGTCCCTGCAGGTTACCTCATTTTGGGATGGCACTGCTGTGTTTAGACCCCTCCCCTCCGTAAGTAAACAAACACGCACAAGTTTCCCTGTGCGCTGCAGTGTGGGTGGTGGTGGTGGGGGGGGGGGTGGGGGGGAGGTGCCTCTGCTGACCTGGGTGGGGAGCAGCTCGGTGTGTGTGTGTGTGTGTGTGTTCGCGTGTGTCCTTGGTCCCATTGCAGTGAGCGTGAGCTCCGTGCTGGCAGCGCACGGTCTGTGGTCAGAATCAGTAATGCTGCTGCTGATGAAATCCTCTCCAGCCCTTTGTAATCCCCCCCCTCCGCCCGCTCCATCCTCACTCACTCACTCCCACTCTGTCCCCAGGTGGCCCACTGCACAGACGCTGTCCCTGAGCCCCCCATCTCCGTGCTGTCCTCAGCTGTGAAAGTACCCCCCGAGACAGTACCCCCCGTCCCACACTGTCCCCATGCCACTCCGTTTCCACGCTGAATCCCACCCCACCCTGTCCCCTCAGCCCATACTGTCCCTCCGGTCCCGCACGCCTCACTCTGTCCCATCTAACTGCCTCCATCCCCCCCCTTCCCCCCCCCCCCCCCCGAACCTCCTCCTGTCTCCATTTACCTCCATGTCTGCACTCAGTAGCTCTCTTCCCAGGTCCCAGATGTCCCAGTATACACACTGTCCCTGAAGCCTTGCACTGTCCCTCTACCCCCACCATCTCTCATTGCGCACTCTGACCTCCGATCCCACACTGCTCCCCTAAGTTGGATCCTCTGTCCCACCAAAGCTGCCCCCACATCCCCCAGTCACCTGCCCGCGACCCAGTCTTTCAGTTCTCAGTACAACCCCTAGACTGTCTCCCTGCCTGGCCTGTGCTCCCCATGTTCCCTCTGTCCCTCAGTTCCCACTGTGTGCCCCTCCCACACCCCCATAGCCACTTGTCCCCTCACTGCCCCTCCTGTCCATCTAGTCCCACCAGAACTGCCCCCCACACTCCTCCCCACAACCACCTGCCCCACCAGTCCCTCAGTTCTCACAGTACACCCCCAGACTGTCACTTCACCCCGCTCTGTACCCCTGTCTGTCAGTTCCCACCCAGCCCTCCTATCCCCATGTCCCTTCTGTTCCCACTGTGCCCCCTTCCACAGCCACCTCCACCCCCCCCGTCCCTCACTCCATTATCCCCTATCCCTCAATCCCCAATCTGCCCCCCATCCCACCGTCCCCCCCCGGTCCCTCCATTCTCACATTACACCTCCAAACAGTCCTTCCCCATTCCCCCCCCAGTTCACACCCCGTCCTCCTTTCCCAACGTTCCATCCTGAACTCCCACTGTGCCCCCTCCCACAGCCCCCGCATCCCATCCTACCCCCCCCCCCCGCCCCCCATCCCTACTCCGTTCCCCAGCTCCGCCAACCCCCCCCCCGTACCCTCCATCCCCGCTCCGTCCCCACACCTCCTCCCCCTCCGCCGCCGAGCACCGCCCCGCGGGGGATGATGTAACCCCCCCGGCCCCCGCCCGCCGCCTCCCTCCCTCCCTCCCGCACACGCCGCGGCACTCGGCGGCGAGCGGCGGCGCAGCCATGTGCCCGTGCGCGCTGCGCGGCGGCCCCCCCGCGCCCTGCCCCTGCAGCCCCGGCCGTGCCGCCCGGCCCTCGGCCGCCGCCCGCCTGGTGGCCGCCCGCCTGCGCCGCGTGGCCGATGAGCTGGAGCAGCGCGCGGCGCGGGGCAAGGCGCGGGGCCGGGGCCCGAGCTGGGCCGGCCGCCGCCTGGCCGCCGCCGTGTGCCTGCTGTGCGCCCTCACGCCCGCGGTCGCGCTGGCCTGGCTGATCCGCAGGAGGAGCCTCTAGGCGAGACGGGCGCTGGCCGGAGCGGGGAGCAGGCGGGACGCGCAACAGGTCGGCACCGCGGCGGGACGGGCGGGCGGGGATGGGCGGCGGATCGCGCTGTCCGCGGTACCCGGCGCGCCCGGCTGCGGGGAATCGGTGGCGGTACCGATCCCGTCTTCTCTTCCCCAGTTGCCCCTTCCCCCTTTCCCTAATTCCCCCTTTGCTCTTTTCCTAATTCCCCATTTCTTCCTCCCCAAACTTTCCCGCTCCTGTCTCCCCCCCTCTTTTGCCCCGCACCATTGCAGCTCAGGGCAGTAGGACCCACAACTCTCCCCCGTGTCCCACACCGGCCGGTGCCGCGGGATCCTCAGCGAGCTGCCCGGCTCTGTGCATTGGGTCGTGCCCTGCCCGAGGCCAAGAAAAAAAAACATTCAAGTGCAGTTAGTGAAGGTTCCCAGAGCCTCCTCAGCACTGCGCTGACCAGCAGCAGTGCAGTGGGGGACAGTTGCTCTTGTAACCCCACTACTGCCTTGATGACATCCCTGGGCTGGCTGGCCCAGCCCTACACCTCCACCCCAGCAGCTTTGGACCCTGGTGGGGAGCAGAGCACAAGGAGGAGGGTGCTCGCTGCACAGGGAGCGGGGGCTTGCACCAAGTGCCTTGGAGTGCAGGGCCTTGTAGGGTCACCTCAGGAATTTGGGTGCTCGGAAGTGCTTTGGGACAGAGACCTCTCCCCACGTGGGTAGGAGCAGTGGATCCTTCTTCAGGTGTTTGTGTTTGGTGTTGGATATCAGGAAATATTTTTCACTAAAGGAGCAGTGGTGCACTGGCACAGGCTGCCCAGGGAGTGCAGGGGTTGCTGTCCCTGAAAGCATCCCAGACAGGTGGAGGTGTGGCACTGGGGGACACGGTCAGTGGGCATGGTGGGGGTGGGCTGGGGATGGACTTGGGGATCTCAGAGGTTGTTTCCATCCTTCCAACCGATTCCATGATTCTGTGGAAAGTGAATGCCCCCAGTGCCACGCAGCTTGATTAGGATTTAGCCGAGATCCTACCATAAAGCAGATGAAAAATGCTACTGATCCTGCAGCTAACCTCTGATAGTGTCTGCCTGGACTGTGTGCAGCCACAGGCAGTCCTGCGCAGGCTGTGGGTGCTTGTGAGGTGCATGGGGTACGATTAAATACAGATGTGTAGTGTGGGGAAAAGCGTGCTTGTCTCAGGAGTTGAAAAGGAGGGGCTTCGGTCGGGGTGTGTGTGCTGCCCACCGCTCTGTGCCTGCAGCTCAGCTGGGTGCCTTGCAGAGACCTCTGACAACAAACACGATGTTTTGTTTGAGTGAATCAGAGCTTCCATCTGTATGGGACCGTCAGTGCAGGGGGTGAGGCTCTGGGACAGTGCCCTCAGAGCGCTGGGCAGCGCTGTCAGCCTGCAGGGCTGAGCTTGGGCACTGCCATCCCTCCCCTTGCTTTGCCTGGTTGCAGTGGTTGGAAGCAAAGCCAGATGTTGGTGTGCGTGTGCCTGTTTGCACTCAAGAGAAGTTGGAATCCGTGGGGAAATGCAGTGCTCTCCCTTATCTGGAGTCCCGAGCTGCTGCTCTCTTACAGCCCAGGGAATTCCCCTACGCAGAGTGGGCATTGCCCGGCGTGGAGCAGAGGTGGGTGGGAATGAGCCCGAGGCTGTTGGATTTCAGGTTTCTGTGCAGGTTTGCATGGCTTTGGCTATGTGGATTTTTCCCTCTCTGTTCTATTGCTGGCCTCGCACTGCCCCCCCCTCCCCCGGCTGTGTCCGCACCAGGCCCAGCAGAACCCAGGTGCTTAATGTGGCTTTGAAGAAGACACAACAGGAAAGCAAAGCATTCCTGTCAGCACAGCAGAGCTCCTTGGGCATACGCAGCCGACCTCTGACTTCTGAGGCTGCCGCAGGCAGGATGTGCCAAGCTGCTCTGTGGCCTCACAGACAGGAGTGCTGAGGGTGGTCTCTGCAAAGCAGGTGTTGGTGTCAGGGACAGAGCAGCCAGGCGTGGGGCAGTGAGAGGCTGGAAAGTCTCTGAGTGTCCCTGTGCGTGTTGCAGCACTGTCCGACTGCCGGCAGCGTGTGGCTGAGCTGCAGTGCAACCCCAGAGTGATAAATGCGTCGTCTACATCTCAGTTTCCATGCTAGTTCTGCTGTTCATTTGTTTATTCTTCTTCTGGGAGAGCACTTTGCTCACATGACGGGGTCAGCTGATTATCTGCAGCATCTCAGAGCCAAGTGGTAGTAGAGCACAGTTGGGTTAGATGTGGACACCACAGGTGTCCTTCTGCCATCCTCAAAGATGTTCTTGGGTGCCAATAACTTAATTCTCTAAGGAGATGGGAAGCCTGGGCTCTGAACACTTGTGGCCTTGGCCTTGCATAGAACAGCTCTTAAGAGGAGAGTGACTTGTATGGTGTTGGGAGCTGTCCCTTAGGGCTGGAAGCTGTCTCTCAGGGCTGGACACAGCCCCCTGTGCCAGGGAACTTCTGCTCCCAACTGCAGGTGGTGGCAGCAGAAGGAAGATGGGGCTGCTGCATGTGACCGATGTTTTGTCTCTGTAGACCATACTTGGGATGTGGAGATGAAGGCTTTGTAAATGGCAGTTTGATAATCTATAATCTGACATCACCTTGAAATATCCAGCCAGGGCATGAAGTATAGTTGTCGGTGCCAGTTTGGCATACAGTGTCACTTGTATTTCGCTCTATTAGTTCAGAAGTGGCAGTGTATTAAAATCGAACCCTGCTCGTCCCTGCCAGCTCCAGCAGCCTGGTGCTGTGCCCACCGTGCTGCCAGCAGTTCCCCCGCTGTTTGCAGCTAGGTTCATGCAGAGCCACTCTGTCCAAAGTCTCAATGCTGTTAATTATCTGTGTTAAAATGGGGTTGATAAGATTTCTGGAGATGTCACACAGAGCGGCGCAGGAGTGCAGAGAAAACAAAGGCCCAGAGCCAGTGCTGCTGACACGGGAGAGCTGAGGGGCTCAGCAGTGCTGCAGCTCTGCAGGAGGACAGACGTCCAGAGGGCTGTGGCACAGAGGTGGTGCTGTCCATCCCCTCCTGGAAGGCAGGAGCCTGCTCTTGCTGCTGGCAGCACCCCACAGACAAGCCCTGCCAGCCCTCAGCGCCTGCCCCTGTGTCAAAGGGTGCAAGGGAAACCTTCAGCGTTAACTTCCACGATGAACAGGCAGCAGAGCTGTCAGAAATAAGCAGCTGTCCAGAAACGTGTCGTTCCTCGGGCAGGTGCTGGCCAGGCAAGCTGGTCCTCTCTGGGGACGTCTGAGCCCCCGTGCACTTCTTTCCCCACTCTTCTTGCAGTGAGCTCTCCCATACACATCATCCTTCCCTTTCCTCTCCCGCAGATCCACTCTTTTTCCATCTTGCTCCTCGAACCCCCTCCCTGATAGGTTTCCTTTGCCTTGCAAGGTACCCTTCTGTCTCCCACAGAGATGCTAATGAAGTGTGAGCGTACACGGATGCGGGGCTGCTTGGGAATTTGACAGGGCTCTTGCCCAGCCCTTGTTTTCTCATTAACCTTCTGCTGCGTGAGGGAGGAAGCAGGATTGCCTTGTTTTGTTCCTGCCTTAAGCTTTCTGAGCCCTCAGATATAATTTTTTCTTTAAATGTATTAATAACTGTTATTTTGTTTATTAGGAGGGGAACGTGTGCCAGTTGAACTGCCAGTGTAATCCGTTTAGATCAAGAAGTTACACACTGCTGTGTTAGCTGCGAGCAGAGCTCCTTCTGCCAGCTGCACTAGGGACACGGGCTCAGCTTTTCCTAGGGCTTTCCACAGGCAGTACCCAAGCATGGCCTTGTGCCATGCTTCTGAATAAAGACGAGCTAAAGAAATGCTGAGATCAGAGCAGGGACCCCCCCCCCCACCTGAGTCGGTTCATGCCTGTCCTACGCAACGCAGGGAAGAGTGGCTTTCCTTTTTCAGGTGAGCAGCAGCATAGTGGGCTCTGCAAGAAAACGGTAGGGTTGAAGGCTGGAGAGTTCAAAGTAATTGGGAAGTGTTGATGTCCGGATCTATAAAAGCAACGGAATGTGCCGGGGCTGGCAGAGTTGGCTTTGCAAACATCAGCCAGTGTGATCTGCTGTCTCCCAACCTGACTGCTTAACATACAAAGTGAGCACGGGAAGCGTTCGGAGTGTGCCCCGCATCCCCCCACGTGCCCAGGAGGAGAGGGATATGTCACCAGAGCTGTTGTGAAAAACTTCAAAGCAAAATGATTTCTTTTTTATCCTATTTTCAGTCCACGTTTTTCTAGACGCTGTATTTTGCTTGAAGGAAGTCAGTTATAATTCCTTCCTTTTTAATGAGTAAATGGAAAAAAGAAATCGGTAATAGTGGGCAATCCCACCAGAAAGTTTCAACATCATAGGAGCGATGTGGAAAATGCACACCTTTTCAGCAGCACTACGGAGGCACTACGCTGGCACTCCTCTCACCCTACCATCCGCCCCACTACTGCAAACAGGATGCAGTTTGGCTTTACGAAGCCTTTTTCAGACCCAAAGTACCAAATTTGATCTATCTGTGGAGTGTCTATTGTGGGAAATTTGGAGTAACTCCACTGAAGTCAAATGGGTTGCCCTGGATTTACAGTGCTGTAAGTGAGATCAGAATTTGGCTCCAAGTATATTCCATTAATGAGTCAGATACTGGCGCTGCAGCCAGCGTGCACCCAGAAATGGCTTTCACACAGCCCAGGGTATTCAGAGTTGTTTTATTGGCGGACGGGCTGAAGGCCAGGATTCTGGGGCTCTCTTTTATTCTTTCTATGAAATTCACCTTTCCGCAGAAGGCCAGCACGAGGCTGATGCAAAACCAGAGAGGCCTTTAATCTCTCAAACACCGAGCTCGTGAGACGCGTGAACGTCGAGCTGAGCTCCCTGCCTGCCCCGCAGCAGATTGATCACCCAGAGTTCAGGATGTTGTAGGATTTATCAACTTTTAAGGGTTTGTAAAGATTTTCTGTATGTTAAGTGACACAGAGAGGCAGTCTGTAAAATCTAATGATGCCGTGGAGGGTCTGTAGTGGGCCGGGTATGGCAGAGCGGGATGAGGGTTCAGGGCTGGTGTTTGTGAGTGCTGCTCCAGGAGAAACAATAAACGTGGACTAAGTGGTTTTGCTTGGAAGAAATCGTTGAATGAAATCCTGAAGTCTTTACTTAAAAGTAACTCGAGTAAATACCTGTGTGTGTGTGAGCACTGATGTTGCTGGCTCGCCCTCAGCACCACCAGTGCCGTTGCTCAGGACCTCACAGCCACTCAGGCCATGCAGTGCCTTCCCATCAGCAAAGTCACTGCGTATGGGAAGTGTAGGAGCTGGGAATCCAGGGTGGTGGGCCGCTTCAAGTGTGTGTATGTGTGTGTGTAAGCCTGTGTCTGCACAGGCAGGGAAGCTGTGGAAACGCTGTGGCTCGCTGGTAGCACTGACCACAGCAGGATGGGTGAAAGTGTGCTTCGTGTCCCAGTGACTCCTTCTGGCTTCAGTCCTTCAAGCTATTTGTGCTGTTGCTTTGGATTCCTCAAAACGAGAAAGCAGAGAGGGAGAGGCTGCACTTGCCACATCCTATGCATGCAGCTGGGCAGCTGGCACAGCTGGGACGGAGCAGGCAGCGGTGGCACAAGGCTGACCCGCGCTGTGGGCAGTGCATTCTGCCCTCCTGCACAGCTCAGGTCATCCCGCAGGAGGCTGGGAAGCTAGTCTGGGTTTACACCGGAGTAGTGCTGATCTGAATGTGCCCCAGAGCTGTTTGCAGTCCTAATTACACTCTGACTTCATAGCTGATGCAGTTGCAGAGTCAGCTGCTCCTCCTCCCTCCTCCTGCCCGGGTGAAATCACCTCATCCTGAAGGCCAGCAGAGATTTCTCCGCTGAGGTTGCTGTAAGATCACTCCTTGCCGTGGTATCTGCAGCCTGAAAGTTGGGACGTGCCCCAGCAAAGGCTGGCACTGTCAGGCTTAGGTACTGGTGCGGGAAATGGCAGTGTCAGAGCAGATGCCCCTTGGGCACCTCTCCTGCTAATTTGCACTTAGATGGGTGCCTTTCTCTGAGCACTTTATTAATTAAGGCTTGCAGCCCACCTGTGAGGCAAATAAGTTATTACTGCCCTCATTTTCCAGCAGCAGCTGAAGGAGGTGTTTTGCCCGAGGCCACAAATCTAATCAGTGGCAGAACCAGGATCGAGTGAGTTCTGCCAGTCTCTCGTGATGCGCAGTGCACCCCACTGCCAACCTGTAGCAAAATGAACGGCTTCCCTAAAAGTTCACAGTTTTGTTAGCACGATGTAAGTGAAGATGGAGCATCCCTCACAAAGTGGGAGCGCACCACAAGCCCCGCACAGCGCAGCGATAACGGCGTCATCTCTTGTACTGAACCACAAAACCATCTTCCCCATAAATTAGATACCTCTTCCAGTCAGTAAATTCAACAGGAGGGTTCAAGCATAAATTTTAAGGAAGCTTTTATTGTAACCAGTGCATCAATATAATTAAAACCAAACACAATTCTTTTGCTTTCTTAGGCTGGAGAAAACCCTGTGCCCTTGGAGAAAATTGTTTCCCCTCTTCCTACAGGGAATCCAGAGCCTGAGCAGCAGCTGTGAAGAGTGGAGATAAAGAAAGAAGTGGAAGATGTTGGAAGTGCTTTGGGCAACGTGAAGAAGGATTTGCACTGAAGGAGCTGTTCAAGGGCCCAGCCGCAAAACAGAGACACATACATGCTTATATATAGAAGAATGTAAACCCTCCTGTATGCATACGTTAAAACGTGCATGCCTTGTTGAGAACGTAAGCAACATTCCTTGTAGATGATGGTGGTCTGAGCATTCGTGCTCCTGCAGTCTGAGTCAAAAGATTAGTGATGTCCTTGCTGTGATGCTAGCATTGTCTCCTCTGCACCTTGTCTATGGTGGCCTAAGTGTCCCTTCCGATGCAGCAAGCAAGAAAAAAGTAGATACACATCTGGAGTTAAATAATATCTGCTGCAACATGGGCATGTTCTAACCGTGGTGGTGGGGGAAGAGGTGCTTAGCAGCTTGGACAGCAGACAGTTTGTGTGTGTATATATTAAGCTATAGCACCAGGTGAGATAAGCTTTTCTTATGGTTTTTGTTTCTCTGGTGCTACATTTACTATTTGTCTGGGGCTAGATTGCCTCTCTGTGGTGCTACAGTTTCCCCAAGAGGATGTTCTGAAACATGGGACAAGGAGAAATCTATTTTGGTTATTGATATTTATACACAAAAGAGCAAAAAATACTACTTGTTGAGAAGGTGCTATTTTTTTTCTTTCAGCCTCTGCATAAACTAAGACAAAACAAATCATCTAGCTCAGAACTTTATAAAACTAATTCTCTTTGGGGCAGCTCTTTTTCTTTGCACAGTTCCGAGCTTGGGAAGCAGCACTCACTGAGGTGGCAAGGACACGCCGACTCCTGTCACAGCTGTGTCCGCGTCTGCTACTGCAGAACCTCCGGGATGGGGCTGGAAGTAGTCTCAACTCCTGTGATCCAGGGAAAAGAGTTACATCTAGGCTCAGCAAGAGACTGCTTGGCAGTAATTCTCACGCACATTTTTAGAAACGTTTTTCCCACCTTCAGATGTTTGCAGCACAAAATTGACCTTCGTGTGGCAGGGGGAACTTCCAAAGGCATACAGGGATGTGAGGAATCCAGTTTCCAAAGGAAGCTCCTTGTCTTTTAAAGACACTTCCTAACCCGCCACCAGTTGAGCAAACAGGGTGTCTGCTCTGTCCTGTCAAACTGTGTGTTTTTCACTACTGCAGGAGAAATGTTTCTAAGCAGTCTAAAAGCTGAACTGTCTCTATAAAATATTCACTGATGTGTTTTGGGCACCTGCACATGTATTCCTGGGGAATACTGATCTCAGTCAGTTCACAAACAGCAGAAGGGCTATGCTGAAAGAGCAGATTGTTCCTAAGGAGTAACCTTGCCCTACTTTATACCATGTGGAGTGGTGGGAGGGATCATGTAGCTCAGTGTGTTTTGTCTGTGGGTAGAGTGTGGACGGCCTCAGAGCCACAGGGATTAGCCCCCCATCAGGCACTGTTCTGCCAGGTGTGGCCTGATGCTCACTGACACTCGGCATCCGACATCCCTTCCCGGCTCAGTCTCCTACTGATCCAAGTAAGAATTCTCGTAGCAAAAGGAGGAGCCCCAGCTGATTTCAGCAGTGTTGCAAGGATTAGCGACTGCTGGATCAGGTACAGTTTAACACAGTTTTCTGCAAAAAAAGCCAGGGGAGCTGGCTTACACATCTCAGTGCGAGAGAGAGGGCTTTCCCACGTGTCCCTCACCCTTAAAAGCTATGACTAGCTCCTCAGATCTGAATGTTTGTAATAAACTTCTAACCTGGAATATGCATTACTTTTTCCCTCCTCTCTCCTGTGCGAGCAGTTTGCACCGTGTTGGTTTCCCTGCCTTGCTGGCTGTCTGGGCCTGCAGCCTGGAGACTTGTAGCATTCCTTCCCGATGGCAATTCCCCTGAAACATTACAGCACAGCAAAGCAAGGAGAAACTTCTGTTCTTCGCGCAGCGTTACTATGGGAAGTGTGCTGTGTTACACTTTGGGAAAGCCCCTCCAGTAATGGGCTGGCTCGAGTTCCCCGCTCCGAGCTCACCACGGGCAGGCCTTTCTGGAGAGCAAACAAACCAAACCATGGCCTAACCAACAGAAACAAAGCTCTCCTCCCCGGTTGTTGATGGTGCTCAGCCCGTTGTTGCCCCTTGTGGGACAGCAGCCAAACCCGTGGTGCTTCCCAAGTGTAGGTGAGAGCAGGAACAGAACCCCCAGTCCTGCTTTCATCCCAACTCACTTCACATTGTAGTTCTGGATTGGGTGTTTGGTGTGAACCAAGGGTTCACTTTTGGAGACTTTGATCCACTAGTTGCTGGTCAAGCAAGCAGTGCCAGAGAACGGCCTCCCAGCTGTACGTCAGTGGCATTACTTACTGGAGGGCATCTATTTGTCAAAGCCTTACGTTTTCTGGTATAATTGCTATTCTTGAATGCCTCAGTTTTTTGCAAAGGGGTGTTTTTATCCTTTTTAAAATACCTGCTCTCACCCTGGTTGACATTTGTACTGGACAAGAAAGCACGCTGTGTGCTCCCCTAGCGCTGCTGGTGCCGCACTGCAGCGGCTGTGTCAGCTGCTACTGATGGAAGGAAACCAGCACAGTTCCTCTCCCTCCTGCTCTCTCTCCTCTTTGCTTTGTTTTGTTTTTTTTCCAGCAGCCAAGAAGTCATTGATTTTGATTAGCTCTGCAGTTGTGCCTCCACGAAGACTGGGGAGTGCTCTCTAGATGAAAAAAAAAGCCCTCATCTTGGGTTTCAGCAGCCGGCGCGTGCGAAGCCAGAGGAGGAGGTTATGAGATCATAGTCTATACAGAACGCCGCATAATGTGGCTGTGAGAAAAGTCTTGATTAATTTTTAAAGCTGCACTCGGCCGAGGCAGCTCCCGTCACGTAGCGGAATTTCCTATTTCAGGTTAAAGCAGCAGTGTGGCACACAGCTCCCGTCCCCACCTGGGCAGACTCAGTTCTGCCTTCAGACAGCTGCGTTACACCCGGGACAGAACTGAGCCCGTTGGTTTGGGATTCCTCCTTAGCCTTGTTGTAGGTAAGGAAGTCCGTGCGGTGCCTCCTGCCTCGTGCCTGGGATGAGAATGTAGAGCAGATCTGCCTCCAGTGAGCTGACAGCCGTGGGGAGGGAGAAGCTCGTCCCACCTCTGCTTCAGCGCACGTTGGCACGCAGAAATTATCCTCATTTAGCTAAGCCCATTACTCAAGCAATTTTCTTAAATCAGAAACACTTGTTGTATCAGCTTAATCTGATCTGTGAACTTGTTTAGTTTCAGTGTCATGCTAAATTTATACGAGGCTTAACTGCCCCACAGAAGCAGCAGCAGCACTCTGTCTGCTGCAAGGGAACACGGTGTCAGCTGGCTGCCGAGGAGCCGGGCCTGATCCTGCCCCTTCCAGCACTGAGCTGTGCAGCAGAGCAGTGTCTGCCACGGGGCAGTGCGGGGAGGGGACGCAAACCCAAAGGAGATCCCAGGTGGCACAACGGGACAACACATCTCCCTTCACGTGTACTTTTAATTTCTTTACGCGTTGTTTTAAGACAGCTGTCCCAATCTCAACAGAAGGCTGAGTTATATATAGCAAACTACCTGTGGCTCCAAATGAAGCGCCTGTCAGCTTTCTGGCTCCGTTCTGCCTCCACCACAGGCTGAGCTCTGTCTCAGAGCAGATCTGATTTGGAATCTAAGCTCCACCACTCAGCCACGTCCCCTGGCTCTGTGTAGTGCTCTGGGAGTTCACTGCTCTCTGCTGGGCTAAACTGCCTCCTGTCTCCTTCCAAATAGTAGGAGATGCTGGCACGTGCATTCCAAATCCAAGGGCTGAGGGAAGTCTAAATCAAACAGGACTTAATCTTCTTCAGGAAGGCCCTTGTCTGAATGGGCGAGAGCCTTCTGCCTTCCCCTGAGCCTGCCCTGCTCTGAGCACACAAGCCCTTTTAATTCAGAGGGAGATGATGAGTACAGCTTTATTCCTGCCCTGCTGTAAGGTGTTCGTGCTCCTTCCCTGCCTGTCCTCCCAGCTGCAGCCGGTCTCCATCAGGACACACTCCCAGCCGTGGCTCCTCAGCAGCAGTGCTGCCTTTCGCAGTGCTCACTCTGTGTGGATATCTGAGTTCTTGAACTTCACAAGTCTTTCAGTATTTACAGAAGGTGACTTTGGAGCCTGGCAGGCACCGTTGGTGTCCTCCCATCAGTAGCTACAGCTGCCACAGAACTGCAGCAGGCGTTGTGTTTGGGGGTGCTCACAGCATGACCTTCCCAATTGCTCTGAGGCAGCAGCCTGGCAAAAGAAGAAATCTCCCCCTTAACTTTAATCCTTGGGACATTTGATGAGTGCTCAGGCTGCTCCCAGATGCTTTTCTAACAGAACAAAATAGGTGAGATGCATTGAGTTCACAATTCCTTGCACATCTGGTTTAGCATGACTCAGATGCAAACTCTTACAGAGGCACTGTGCAAGTTTCCACCCTTGGAAAAGCAAGAGCAAAGTGTACACCTGGTGTCAAGACAGATTCACAAAATCTCCTGTTTGTAGTTGGATGTGGCTTCTCTCTTTTGTAAAAGGAATTTCATATGCTGAGACTCTTTGTACATATTTATAATGACTTTATTAAAAAAAAGAAAAACTACTGTTCAATGGCAAAAAAAAAAAAAAAGGCTCTGTTTTTTATTTTTGCTCTGAAGTTTGAGAACGATTTCCTTCCACACGAACATGCCCACGGGAACCAAGAGACATTTCATGTGAGCTGCCATCAGAACGGGTGCCATCCCATCCCTGTGGTCCATGGGTGCGTGGGGCTGCGGTGCAGAACACAGGCACAGAGAGCTTTGCTTCCTTCCTGAGCTCTCCATCCTCACCCCAGAGTCCGTTCCCCCTGGAGACAGCCACTGAATTCTCACCTTCGTTTTCCACTTTCATGAGATCGGTTTGATAGGAATCAAAGTACACGGTTACAAAAATCGCAGCTATTGCTCCTCCGCTTCCCTGTATCCCTCAGCAGGTGCGAGCTATCTCCCCTGCTCAGGCTCTGCCTCTCCTCCAGCCACACTTAACCATTCTTTGCAACAGAATGTCAAGCTTTAATCCTGTTACCATTAGCTGCTGTTTGCTTTAATTCTCCCCGTGGAGTTGCGCAGCAGGAGGGGAAGGCGGCACTCAGTGCCTGCACAGAGGTTCACGTCCCGCAGGTACAGCTCTTCCTGATTATCCACTCAGGTAGGATTGTAACCTTACAGCCATTTCCATAGCAATGAGCACAGGAGATGCCACAAAGCCCAATCAGACACCTCCTGCTTTGTGCTCCATGCCCAGAGAGGCTGAGCAGCAAAGGAGAAAGCTCCAGCAAAGCAGCAGCACCTCTGTTTGCATGCAGCTGCTCCTGCAGCACGCTCAGCAGCTATGGAAACTGCAGCAATCTCTTCTTCCTCAGACATGAAGAGTTCTCCTGATAACAACTCAAGGCATCTCCTCAAAAGAGCTAGAATGAAGCCTGCACCTCTCAGGCAGGCAAACCAGCTTGGATATGAACCAGGCTGGCTGTCAGGGCAATGCAGCTGCTCCTGTACGATCCCATCCTCCAGCCAGCAGTCTGCAGGGGCTGCGTATCGCATGGCCCAGCCCTTCAGCTCGCAACAGTGCCGCCCGGGCTCTGCACTGCATCAGCACTTCTGAACCAGGCAGACTGGAACACAAAGCAGCGAGCACTGAGGCTGTGCCAGGGAGCACAGTGCACCTTCACTTGTGAGGTTGTCCTGGTTAGCGCCTTAAATTCAAATCAAACTTGACTTTACTCTCTCTTTGCCCCCCACCGCTCTCTGAATCTGCCAGGAAATCAGAAAGCCCCCTCAGGAAAACTGTAGAGGAAAAGCACTCCCAAGGAAAGCATCAGCTGCAGCTCTGCCAGCACACAGCTCCTGGAGATGTTGGGAAGATGGCAACACAGCACACGCAGTTTGTGAAGCAGTCACAGAAACACAGGTACTGGGACATGACACGTCTCCAACAGCCAGAACAGTCTTTGGGATCGTGGCTCTAAAGAGTGGTTTGGAAGAGTTCTCAAAGGTAACGTAAGAGCAGCTGCGAAATGCTGTAAGATTACAAATTCATGGAAGTTACAGCCAGAGAACAACAGCTTTTCTCCAGTGTACCAGGCTACACACACGGTGGGGAGTGGTGGTACACCCTCCTTCTACATGCAGTGTTTACCTCTACTAGAAGGACAGGAAAAAGGGAACACACCAATCAGTTTCTAACCACGTAAGTTCAAGAACTTGGCCGTAGCTTGGCCACAGAGGTCAGCACAACACCTTGCCTTTGAGGATGACTTTTCTGGCTACCAATAATTGCTGTTCGTTGGAGAGAGAGAACAAGCAGGTGACTACAATAGGGCATGGGGTCAGTTCTGGTCTTCCTCCTTTCCATGCATGGTACGTGTTGGCTTCAATAAACCTGGAAATGAGCAGAGGTGGTGCCGTCCTTCCAGCAGCGCAGGGTTTCTACTGTGACGGAACGACAAAGGGGACAGGTCTTCTCCCTGTCAAACCACAGGCAGAGGCATTCTTCACAGAACACGTGCTGCAGAGACAAAAGGGCACTGTCATGCCATGGGCAGCAGGTCTGTGCTTGTCCCTATGTGTGCATGCCCCACTGCACCATTTAGGTTCATGGGAAAAGAGAAGCCAGCTGGCAGTCCTCGGGCCACAAAAAACAAATCCCAGTGTCATTAGTACATCAGTTTGCCCAAAGGTAAGGATACATTATTCTCTGAATATATCTCTAGAAAGGATTAAAAGAGTCTAAGAAATTTGCTCTAATGAAATAGCTGAGAATAGAAACAAGCTTTCAGTCTTAACTCCCCTTTACCCTGTTTGCACCCCCAACACACTGGGTTAGTTTACAACCCTTTGCTTTGCTCAGACAACCTCCTTTCTTCCTCCTCCCCCTTACAGCATTTGTTTCTGCTCAGAGAGCCCAGTCCCGGTCAGCAGCTTCCACATTCCAATTTCCCCTTCTCTACAACAGTCAGTTTTCACCCCTTATCTTCTCTCACATCCACTCCAACCACAGAGACCCTTCCCTCTTTCCTGGGTGTCACCAGGGGGGTCACAGGCCAGCACACAACCCAGCTACTCCCAGCCTGGAGGAGCAGGAACAGGGAAAGGGAATGAATTTAGGAGCTGAGGCCTTCTCAATACACACAGAGTCAGCAGCATCAGCTCTCAACAAGCATATGCAAAAAACAGCTTCCTCTGGGGCTTACAGCATGGCAACATCTGCACAGATACTCACAGGAATAGAAAGAAGCATGCTTGGTGCACAGGTGAGTGACTTGCTTGAACCTGAAACCTCTGTCAGAAGGCACGAGAGTGTGAGAGCTCTTCAGCAAAGGGCTCTAGAGCTTTCTGCTGACAAGGGAGCATGTGCTCCATCAAGCTTTCCCTGCGTGCATCCACAGACAATCTCCACGACACAGATGTTCATCCCAACAGACAAAGCTTGATCGGGCTACGATGAGCAACAGAAGGGAAATTTTGGGGGGAGCATGACCAGCTTCAGCAGCAGGCAGTGCTTTCATCTGGCCTCTGGCAGCACCGTGTCCTCCACAGACTGTACCAGCAGCAGGTTAGGACTGATGCATTACCTGGAGCACGCCACTCTCACACTGTAGGTTTTGCCAGTGTCTACCAAATGAGAAACAGAAGAGCTCCCATCCACTGCCAGGGTTGACCAGCTTCCATATGCAGCTCTACTTTTATTTCTGGTCAGATGTTTAGAGTCTGGTGCTGCACCAGCGTGAACATGCCTAACATGAGTGTTCTGGATCTGGGCCCCTCTTGCAGCACGTGTCAGCAGTTCAGTGGGCTGAACTGAGAGCCATCTTGAGATGGTTGATCTCCATCTCAAGAGCTGTAATCAGACCCCACGGAGTGGAGTTCATATGGCTCAGCTATCATGAATCACTGGCTATCTAGAAGGGGATATATAAATGGGATATCCTAAATCCAATATATACATCCAATGGATATCCTATATCCAATAGGGCCCAGCAAGAGCTTCCAGAGTTGTCTAGGCTGGCTGAGCCTCTTCCTGTCTGCAGAAATGCCAACAGGGGAATGTGACATGCAAAGCTCAGGGTCTTACCTGGCACATAAGGATCAAAGGTTCCCTGAACTCCGCTTGGCAGATGGCACAGATGTCACCTGCCTCACTGCACTGCTGGCTGGTGGCACGGGCCCCATAGGTCTGTTAGGGCAAACAGAGAAAAGAAAAAAAAAACAGTGACAAAAGGTCTGAAGATAACCTGGTTCATTCCTGAGAATGCACACAGGGCTTTCCACACAGATTTCCTGAATGGTGTGGGAAGGAAAGTGGTGTTACTCTGCTGTGTGCAGGGAAGAGAGATTTGGGAACCAGCACGCAGAACCCAGGGAGCCTGGGGTCCCATGTTCTGCCTTGTTTCCCCCTCAAGCCAACTCCATCTTTTAGCATTTCCACTTGCAGAATAATGATAATGAAATTTAATGAGCTCAACAGGGAGCTGAAAGGATTAATTCAGCATCATTTGCAGAGGTGTTTAGATGGTGGGAGGTGTTATCATGAGCAAGGCAGACAACAGAAAAAAGTAACAGCAGCAGCACCCAGGGGTGTCCCACTTCTCCTTTCCAGGATGTGGAAGGTAAATAGTGTTACAGGAGGAGAAACGATATCCATCAGGGAAATGGAAACATGCTGAGGAGTAATGACCAGCACAAACCCACCCGACAAACAAGGTGAACTCTAACTTCTACAACGTTACATTCCTTCCCCCTACATCTTTTGTTTTAATACTTTAAAATACAAATGGCAGTGTTTCACTGCAGCAGATCGGAACATCAGTACTGCACAACACTACACGGGGGGGAAATTTCCATGCACTGCAGCATTCCTCCAAATGGCAACACACATCACACACTGCAACCACTGCTTTAAAATCTTTCCCCCATGCTGCAGCTCAAAGTATTGCCAACTGGGCGAAGCCCTGTGTCGGTGGGCTCCCACTCAGACCAGGCAGGACAGGCTTCCAGCACTCTCTATCACAGCCAGGACAGGGCAGATGTCAGAAAGGATCCCCACCTCCCCAACAAGAGGGACACTGACTTCCCCAGCCATGGGACAGCCCGCTATTTTGATTCCATGATTCTGATACACTGAGCTATTTTCAGCTCAATAGTATGAAAGTTCCACCTGTGAAACAGATGACCACTTACCTGTGGGGTACAAAGGACCTTCAGTGCTTTTCGGACACTTCCCAGACGGCCACAGATGTCAAAAGACTGCAACAAAGACATTCAGCAGCAGGTATTTTTCACAACACGTGCACGCGCACAACTCAAACTCAGGAACTTTACAGGGCAGAAAGAGGAGCAGTTGCTGTAGGGTAACACGCCCACCCTAATACAGACCCTTTCCCACCCTAAGAACAGAGGGTGCTCAGAAATAAGGCTAGAAAACAGCACAGCAAGCTTGAGAGAGAAGGAGGGGAAGGTGAAAGAGTTGGAAATGGCTTTCCTTGACCTCTGGGAAAAGAGGATTTCCAGGGCTGCAAGGATCTGCCACACATTGTTAGGGAAGGAGTGGGAACTGCCTGTCCTGCTGGAGGGGAGAGCAGTGATTAAATACCACCAAGAGAAGGAAGACCTGAGGAATGAGAAGCAGGACTGAGGCCTGGCTTGCTCCCGTTCACCTAAAGAAGCCTTAAAAGCCAGAAAGGAAATGAGATCTCAGTACCACAGATCAGAAAAGGGCAGAAACTTATTTTTGAAGAAAGACTGCAAGACGTAGTTATTTACAGCCTGGCAAAGTAGCACAGAAGCATGGGAAAGGATGGATGATAAGCTCCCTAAAAACATACAGGGGCTCAGCAAGAGAGGAAACAGTGGCAAGTGAGGACACAGCACTACTACTAAAAGGGCTGAAAACCTAATCTGATTTACCATCTTCCCTACCTGCAGGCAGAGCTCTATAAACTAGATAAGAAGAAATAATTGGGCAGAGAGTAGTTCTGCATTAGTCAGAAGAAAGGCCAGATCTAACAGAGTGCTTGCACTTCTAACCCGGGTGAGGAGGAGTTCAGAGAGCAGGGATGCAGAAGGGATGGAGTGGCAGTGGACTAGCAGTACAGATGCACCGAAATCCCTGGGCTTGGCTTTCTTTTTTTTTTTTTCTTTTGGTGCGTGAGCATGATTAAGTGGGCTCACTGCAGGGAATGCCAATGAGATCATCATACAACAGACGTGGAATCAAATGAAGGCACCAATAATGCTTCCAGTCAGCATGTAAAAAGCTCCCAGGGTCCTTCAAGTAATGCTTCCAGTCAGCAACTAGCACTTGAGGCTGCAGACTGCTACAGGTTTTTTCTCCTCTAACAAGGATAGGGACCAGCTCCCTCCCACAGCACAGTCCACAGCTTTTTCTGGTTGCTGTGCTTATAACACAACTCTGAATGCCTTTGCTCTGGTGTGTCCTGTTCTTCCAGCCTCTTTCCCCTCCTTTATTTTTCTTCCAGTTTCCTGTTGTATGGTTAACTGAATTAATAAAGCCAAATAGTATTGTAGCCAAGATATTTTACAGATAGCACAGTTAAAAAGAACATCATAACGGAAAGAGACAATCAAAATAAAGGAAAACGCTCACTCATGTCCTGGGCTCACAACAGGAAATTCCAAAGAAAAGATCTCCAGAAAGAGATCCTTCCCCAGTGTTGGTCAGCCCTTAAATGGGATCTGGGAGAGGTGGAGCCAGACTCCACCTCTTCTGGTCACACAGATGAATTGCCTTCACCTGTGCTCCCACGGCTGACTCAGTGCTCACCTCAGGTGATCAATCAGTGATTCAGGCCGTGATTCAACAGTTCCCATACACCTGTACCCCCATAAGATGTCCTACGAGTCCCTTTAATATCCCATGCACTGAAGTCTGTGTTGCACCCATCATCCTTCTAGCAGGTGGACTGCAAATTGGGCTCACAGCCAATGAGTGCTCTATTTTGTCAACAGAAGAGCAGCTTAGTATTGCTAGTTTGAAGAGGACATCCCTGAGACAGAATTGAAAGCAAACACTGTCATACCACTTGGTCACCTCTTCCAGCATTGCTCCTACCCTCAGTTGGTGCTTCTGTTCAGGAACTGTAAGAGCTCGATGCCTTTATTTACAAACATCTGCCAAAAACAGAAGTTTCCATTGACACGGTCCGGTCAGAGCACTCAAGACAGCTCCCACTGGTCACACTACTCACTGTGCTTCGTGTGGGCAAAGGGGACGCAGCCCCAGCCAAGCCCTGGCCTTCTGCCAGACGTACAGAAGGTCTGAGTGCCAAATTGGCTGCTGTGGTTTTTCTAATGTGGTTTGTGGCTTTGCTAATGTGAGCTCCTTTGGGTGTATTTTCAGCGTCTCAGGCAAGGAATGAGACCTGCAACTCTTGGGATAGTAGATGGCATGCACGTCCCTAGTTTTACATGACCTGTATCGGGAGTGCTCCCACTGCTCCTGCTCTTCTCTCTCATTTTCAGTCATTTTCTGCAGCAGACACGTCTGCTCCTAACCTGGACAAGTGTGCTGTCCTGAGCAGCTGCTGCACGCTGACATGGGACGCACAGGCCCTGTCCTGCTGCCTGTGCCCTGCTTGGTTCCCTTCCTTGCCAAGCAGGTCCCCACTGCTCCAAGCAGGAGAAACAGCACATAGGAGTGCAGGACAGCAGCCCTTCCACAGGCGTCCCTTCTCTTGCACAAACAGGGATGCCAGACAGATCACTTGAAGTCTGTCCCTGTCAGACTGCCCCACAGTCCCTTTTTCACACGCTGAGATCAGCATCAGTGTTGCAGTGAGCCAGACTTACTTGGACCTCCTTGGGGAAATGGATAACAGTGCATCTGTTTGCTTCAGCTGCTGCCCTGCCCCGGCATAACAAGACTTGTCACATAACGTGACACATCTACAAAAAGTCACACCTATTCACCTATGGCTGTATAGGGGGAATGCTATTTTTGAGCAAACATCAACTGCATTTGTTTGTCACCGAGGACCTCGACTTGTCTCAGAGATGCCAGCCCCTAGAATGGAGTCAGAACTGCCTGTTTATCCAGGCAGGAGCTGGAAGCCCCTTAATCTGCCTGCTGCACTCAGTGCTGTAACAGAATACCTGCTCTCTCCCACAAGACAGAGGAAGGCTTAGAGAGAAACATTTAACTGCAGCAATCCCTCCTTGTGCTGAATCTACACGCCTGGAGACAGAGAAGCTCTCTTCTGATACCGGCCCCCCACGGCTCCGCTGTCATTCTCTTCCAGCCTTCACAGAACAGACAGTATGAGAGAGCAGCAATGACCTCATCAGCCTGATGCAACACTGCCTGAGCAGTCACACTTCTCCCTCCAGCTCACCGATGCCCATAGTGGTGAAGCAGAATGTTTTGGCAGCCGAAGCACAGGGCTGTCCCCAGCTGCTGCAGTTTCCCTTCCTGCCTAGCAATGGCAACATCCAGAGGTGCCTTGCTTCCCCTCTGCTGTGCTTCTGGCTCTGTTCTTGCTTATTAACGAGGTGCTGCTCACCTTGCAGAGGCTGTATAGGATGATCAGGATCCCACCTAGGAAGTAACTGCTGGAGGGGTCGTCTCCCATGATGTACTTATACCATAACTGGATGGGGACAAGGGACCGGAACAACTGGCTCAGCTCTTCAATAACCAGATAAAACTTTCCCTGTAAAAAAAAATGAGGGGTGATCAGTATTAGGAAATCCAAAGAAGAGCATTTAAAAGGTGCAAGGCTTGAAGTGTATGGACTTGTGTTCACCTGTGCACTCTGTTACCCAGGGCAAAGACTCGTGAGATGCAGTTAACTTTGTGGCCATCTAACCCAGTGCCCACAGTGGATAACTGCAGTGTTTCTTGTTGTTCCTCTCACTCTTTGACTCATCCCACTACTATTTTACACTTGTGAAATCTGAAGCTTTTAGAGCATGTTATGAGTGCATATCCTCTTGCATATCTGCACAGCACTACAGCATGTCAGCAGCTTACAGGCGTTACATATAGGAAATGTAGATACTGTCAATAATGAGAAGAGGAAAACAAGCCAGGTCTTTTTCAAGGTATACATCTTCTGAAGGAGCAGAGATTTAAATGCAGGGTGACAACAATCTTCATCACAGCTTTGCAGATCACCCCAAAGAATCAAATTGTCCATTTGCCAGCACCCTTCCATTACCACTCAGGTACTGGAATATTTACAGCACACTGGCTCTGAAAAGCACGTTAGACTCTAAGATGCCACATTTTCCTCTCCTCCTTCCCCTTTCCCAACAATTTGTTTCTCTGATTCAGACAGACAGGAACCAGAACTCAGTGAAGTCTCCACGCAGTGCACTATGGGATTCCTATGGCTGTCATCTGCTAAATGCAAAATAACTGCATTAAATTTGTTGGCACTCCTGTGTGACCTAATCTAGGTGTTCCTGCTCTGGCAGGGGGGATTGGATGAGACAATCCTTTCCAATCCCTGACATTCTGTGATTCTGTAAAGCAATCCTATCTCCAGAATGGGGAAGGCTGAGTTATGCCTGCAGCACAACAAAGGGTTTCTAAAGCAAACTTCATCCCAGTATCCCTAATCCCTAATGCCACAAACACAGCAAGGCAAACTTTCCTGAGGACCTTGAGGTAGAAATCAGGGGGCAGGGGGACTGCTGGCCTCAATAATACTTGTGTTCTGTGCCATAGGTCTATGAGGGAGGAGCAAGACAGCAAGTCAGTTCAAGCTGTGGTCCCAGGACTGTGCTCGAAGTGTAACGACATTATCCAGACCGAAGAGATATTTTAATGTCAGCTTCCACTCGATCATAACAGGGAGAAGGGGGAAATTCCCCTGGAATTCTGCTGCGCTGTCCCAGTGAGCACTGTCATCAGTGATGTCACTGCGGGTCAGCAGCCGACCACTGACCACCGAGGTGTGCAGTGGGGATTAACCCCGGCACCCAGCAGGACAGCGGCAGCCAGCGCCCTTCCCCGGGGGCTGGGGGATGAGATCACTCGGCGGCCATCCCTCCGTACCCAGCAAATCGAATCCTTCGGAGAGCTCTGGCATTCTCATGATCTCATATCCCCCCCGGGACAGGGGGTGAGGTCACACCAGCAGTTGCTAACGGACCTGGGCTGTTTTCTTCCTTTCCCCCCCCCCCCCCCCCCCCCTCGCTAATCCCAGGTGGCATCACGTAGCAAAAATGTCACGGCGACAATCTGGGGGCCTGAATCAAGCAATTTATTATATTAGCACAGAGGGCTCTACGCTGCCTCGTGCCTCGATACAATCATCGGTTATTTCTGGAGCCGTTGTGACAGAGGGTCGCAGCCTGCTAATGACTGCGCTGTCACCTCCTTCCCTTCACACAAGCACTTCTCCACCTCCCCCTCCTCAGCCAGCTCTGATGAAAGCCACCAGCAAGCTCCAGGCTGCAAGCTGCTTGTTTCCTCCTGCTGGGCTCAGCATCTTTCATTCGGCCTCGCTTCCCTGGCACTCCAGGCTGGGCCAGGTCACTGCTTGCTTTCCTGTTGCATCAGATGGATTTGGGGACATCTGTGAGCTCTGTTCTCTGAAGCCCGAAATCAGGGTGAACTCAAACTCTTCTCACTGAAAGCTTTAGAGACACCGAAGCAGCTGAGGCCGCGGCACCACTGGCTGCAGGGCTCTGAAACAAATGTGCCAGGAGTGACAAAACTCCAGGTTTTCCAGTCACAAAACTTAGCCCCTTCACAAAGCTTCACTAATTCCTCCCTGCTGTGATGTGATCCTGCAGCTTGCAATGCACCAACACTGCTTAGCACCCTCGCCACAGTGCAAGGAGGTTTTTGATGGAGGCACGCTTCTACTCTGCCTGCTCCCACCACCACTCGGCCGACAGGAGAGGCCTATGGTAGCTCAGTGATTGCAGAAGGGGTAAGCAGCACGAGGACAGCAGAGCAGCACTGAGAAGAGAATTAGTGCTATAGCAAACGCTTACAGAGATGGAGCTTGTCAGGCACCTCAGCACAACACCCTTCTCTAAGCAGGGAAAGTGCCAAGGAAATAGAAGCAATTCTGCAGAGGGCCGTGCTGGGGATAAGTGTGGTCTTCTGAGCCAGAAGCTTAGAAAACAAGGTTGTTACCTACAACTTCAGCAGCAAAATACAGTCTTCTGATAGAAGGAAACCATTGCACGCAGCACCCATCATCTGTAAGTGCACTCAGTACTCCTTTCTGCCTTCTGCTCTTCAGCTCTGTTATTTCTTGGCTGAAGTTTTCTGAGCTAAATATTTTTTTTTCCTGCCACACTTTGTGTGAAATCTTGAACTTCAGCTGCTCCTCATCCAGATTAGGAGGAATTGTGTGCTCTATTAAGCGTGAATACAACTATTTCTTCTCTACAGATCTTTGGAACAGTGGCTGGAGGCAAGGCAAGGGCTGCTTCTCCTTCAGGTGACTTCTCTTATTTCATGGAAACCCACATAAATCTAAGCACTCAGCTCTGGGAACCCTCTCTTGAATGCAGTGTGATGCATGTCCGGGTTGTGCAGGATGCAGTGCTTGGGAGCAAGCCCACCGCCGTGCTGGACTGCAGAGACTAACTGGGATACTAACAGAATCTCAGCTCTGTTGTGTGGAGTCAGGCACCCGAACAGTCTCTGCTCAGCTCTCATTTAGCACCAGGCTGAGTGAGTGAAAAGTACACTGCTGAACCTCTGTCGGGTCACAGCAAAGGCAGACATCCTACTGCAGAGGCAGCCTACTGAGCAGAAAAGGGCCAAGGATCCCTCTGTCTTTTTGTGATGCTCGCATCGCTGGCTGATGTACAGGACAGCTAGTAGCTGCTTTTTCTAAAAGAAAATTTGAGGCACTGAAGGACTAAGGTGAAGGTAGAACTGTTTCAGCATCCAAGCTGGGATGCCTGGGCTTAGGGTTTTTCGAGCACTGACATTTATAGATCTCATTACCTTTAAACGTGAAACCACTGATTTCAGTTTGCAGCTGTAAGCGGTTTCTCTACCATCACATAGGAATTAATTGGCAAAGAAAAGGATGGATTTAATTCTCCATAGCATTCAACTTTAACCTACAGAAACTCTTGTTCTTCCAGTGCCCTCTTTGCTCACTGTGCACTTCCCAGTTTCTACAACAGTGTACCCCCTCATTTCACCTGTGGGGTACGGCATACCACATCTGGTGATGGATGAAGAGGTCTTACAGAAAAATAACATGAAATCACATAATTAAAAAATCAATCACAATATACACAACCAAAGGGGGGCTCGTTACAGCTGCAGAAGCAATGCTAATTCCCACATAGCCTGACCAAGCGCTGACTTTGGGCTCCCGTTTGACATAAGGCTTTGCATAAGCATGCATGTGCCTCCACAGAAGGAAATGGAGAGAGGCACACTAAGGTTTTACACCGCGGAATTAAAACGGGATGTAAAAGAAGTGAGAGAAGTTGCAATGAGGCAACTGCAAGTTGTGATTAGCACTCGGAGGAAGTTCCAAGTCTCACTTGTTCTGCTGCCAGCAGCATTAGGACATATACTGAGGCAGGAAGATGCTGGGAAAACTTCGAGACCTGCTGGCAATTTGGATCAGAGGAGAGCAGACTCTGCTGAGATTTCAGATCATATTGCCAATTTAAGGAAGGAGCGGTAAACAGCACTGTGACACAGAGGATGCTGGTGAAAATCCATGCAAGGCTAATGAGAAGCAATTCCAAAGTGGGTCTAGAGGGAATAGGAGATCTTCATGGTTAGTGTACAGCACTTCTGACAGTCATACCTTAGACAGCTTAAACTGGGAAGTTTAAACTTGGAAGGTGCTTGAGAGTGCTGCTTTCTTTAGTTATGTAGCAGTGATTCAGAGCCTGTTAGGGAGAAGAAAGAGTCACGGTTTCTCAGCACATAGTCTCATGCTTTAGGTTCTTTCTTTTTTAACAGATCTCTTAAAGCTGCTGCAGGCCACAAGAGGGAAGTCTTCACAGAACCACCGCATCCTGTGGCTGTAGAGGTGCAATGGTCTGTGTTCTCCAAGCAGAGTGAATCTATTTCTGAGTGAGTTTCTCCCACGGTGCATTCAAGATCATCAAGGAGAGCATAACACCTATCTAGACACACCAATTTAGCCACACTGACAGAGAAGATTAGGTTTAACTTGGGGACCACACAGACAAGGAACTGGAAGGCCATACTTGGATACTTTTTGTACCACACTGCTTATGTTCCTACTCCCAGTTTGTACAACTTGTTTTAATGCCTCCACATTTTCAGTGAGTGGCATCTAGAGAATACAAACATTCCAAGCAATCATTTTTAACCCCACAGCGGAGAAAGATACTACACCAGCTTCTTATAAAATGAGTGATGGGTACTCAGCCCTGTGATGAAAGAGGGGCTGCAACAGGCAATGCTGTTGCCATCGCTATTGCAACTAACACAATCTCTCTCTGGCATCTTCCCACTTAATGTAAGCCTTCTGGAAAAGGCTGCAGCCTGGAGGAACTGCTATGGCAGCAGCAAGCTGCTCCTCCTTTCCCACGATCCAGAGGGACCTGTTCTATGTGATGGGCTGTTCTACAGGAATGCAGTGTGCAAGAGGAGCTAGGTGTTCAAGGGACTTAAGGATTCTGCTCGTGCAAATCATGTATGTGGCAAAGGAAGGTTCAGTCTGACCAGTGAGAGGCTGGGTCCCAAAATTTTGAACCACAGTATCTCATGGTGCTGAGATATGATGGAAAATGGAAGCAGGATGCTGAAAATTCTAACCATTGTGCTCCTTTTCCATACAATAATTGTCTAATTATACATGGCTGTTCACATAGACAGAAACAGGTGGTGACATGATAACCAAAGTAACTACAGACCTCATGCTCCATTCTTACATGGAAGAGCACTGGGGCTACTCTAAATTAAGCCAGTTTCCATGATAAAGCTGTAACCATCCAGAAAACTCAGGGTGCACCTGAAAAGGGTATTTGGCCCAAAGTCCAAGTGCAAAATTATGCGAAGAATGGCTGTCACTCACAGACTGAGCTTTTTCCAACCAAATTCACTGAGATGGTACATAAAGGAAAAACAAACAAACAAACAAACCCAAACAAAAGTAAACACATTAAATGAACCAACCAAAAATGAACAAGCAACCATTCCCAGAGATGCAGTGAGGAGCCAGCAGTGCCCGTTCGTGCACTTGCCACTGATGTAACTTGAACAGTCTATAGAACAAACCTCACATGAGTAATGCCAGCATGACCCTGGACTTAAACTCATTTGCAACATCCAGATTCATCTTTCAAACCTAACGGACAAGTATGTACTCAAACAGTAATTTCGTGCTATGTTTTCAACAAATGTTTTCCTCGTGTATTTCCAGCCTTCTAGGCACATAGCGCTGGGCTTCCCTGGTGTTTTTGTAAGTGGGCTGAGCATCTGTACAGAACATGCAATTAAAGTTCTTACTTAGGGCCTTCTTTATTCACCAACCATTGGGCAACAGTGTCCTTGGTATGTGCCTTTCCCCCCTGTCTATCTCAGGCTCTTACATGGTTCTTTTGTTCTGCTATTCTGTCTCTACCCCACCCCCATGGTAGTCTTCACTCCCCAGGATATCAGCTTAGATTGCTGACAGCACCATGAGGAGGGGATGGGAGACTTGCAGGCACCAGGGATTTCCTAAACGGAAATCTTTGGCAAGTGTCTTTTTATTATTTATTTCCTTATTTTTAATTCCACCCCCCTCAAGCTGTCATTCCTTAGCAGTGAAAATGAAAAGCTGCCATTTACGTGCGCACAACAATGAAGGCCGCTGCAAGCCACATGGCTCCTGCAGTTTAATTTACTTCAATTCATTTTATATTGAACCAAATGATCTTATTTGCTTATTTTAATGGGCAGCCTTCAATATGCAGGGTGGGAGCCAAGCCCCCCTTCCAAAGAAATTGTGAGCCCAGCTGCTATTAAAACTTGCACTCAGCTTTGAAGGGTGCAACTCAGCTCTTGGGGTGAAGGGACACCTTTTACCACAGGTATGCACCTTCCCCCGAAACCCAAGATCTGACTCTGATTTGGATTACTTTCCTTCTTCTGTTGCTTTTTTCTGCTACGCACAAGCTACTCTTTCTCTGCATTCCTGCCTGACTGCAGTCCCAGACTCTTTTGGCACCTCTGTTTTTCCAGGCTAGTTTGGAACCTGCTGAAACTCTGGGATATTTTTCCATTTTCATTCTGCCCCTGGTGTGGACACCTGCAAAGATATTCTGTGTCTAACATATTCAAGCTTGGAAAACTCTGGGTAGACATTGCTTGAATGCAAAGCATGAAGACTGCTGTAAATACTGTTCTGGTTCCAGTCAACCTTTTCTAGGCCCAAAATGTTTACTAACATCTGTATTCAAACTGAAAAGACAAACCTCTTATTCTGCCTCTTAATGTTAACTTGTTTTTTCTCAGTTACAACTAAAGTTCATGCTTTAGTAAATCTCATTCCAAAGATGCTGAAGCTTCAGGTTGTCCTTCAGCTGCTGCAGTGGGTCCGGAATTGGGCCACAAAGACAAAGGGCTGGAGCTCCTATAAAAAAGGTTGAGGGAGTTGGGCTTGCTCAGCTTGGAGAAGAGAAGGCCACAGGGAGACTTGAAGGGAGCTTACAAGCAGGAGGGAGAGACTTTTTGCATGGTCTGGTAGTGATAAGAACATGGAGGAATAGCTTTAAACTAAAAGGAGAGATTGAGGTTAGATGTTAGGAAGAAATATTTTACTCAGAGGATGGTGAAGAAGCACTGGAACAGGTTGCCCAGAGAGGCTGTGGATGCCCCAACTCTGCAAGAATTCAAGGCCAGGTTAGATGGGCCCTGTGCAGCCTGATCCGGTGATTGGCAACTCTGCCCATGGCAGGGAGGATGGAACTAGATGATCTCCAAGGTCTCTTTTAGACTAACTCATTCTGCGATTCATTTCCATTGCCAGTGGAAAACCTCTTTACTTTTTCCTTCTTATCCGTACTGGATCCAAGATGGTTACTGAGGTCACCTTAACCAAACCCCTGTGATGGCGCCACACTAAGAATGCACGACCATATACCTGAGACTGGGAGAACTGTTCTAGCCATAGTTTTTCACTGTCCAAACAAAAAGGTGCATCTGAGGAGTTTAATACTACTCACTGCTTTCATTAATGACTTTAATGATAGAAACAAGTAGGCTTATCAAATGTACCATTGAGGCTAAACTGAGAAATACCTTGAAGGAAGAATCATAATTCCAAATCATCTTGACAGAATAGAGAAATGGTCTGTAAAACAGGGGGTGCAAATCATAAAAGAAACACCAAAGAGAGTCCAGCAGAGAACCATAAGAAAAACAAAGATCTGGAACAAATGAGTGAGGAAAGACTCAAATTGTTTCTTGTATAGAGAAGACTGAGAGGACATACAAAGGTTTCAGTGTACAAAAGGAATAACATAATCTGATCTTGCTTCAGTCACAATGGATATGGAGAAGAGATTTAAGAGAGTGACACTGAGAGGCGATGTATCACATTAGAAAAACAATGCAGGCATCAGTGAAAACTATATAACAGAGAAGACTAGAATCTCAAGGAGCAGAATGAAAAGCCAGACTAGCTTTCAAAGTGCCTTTGAACTTCCCAGACAAGGAACATCTGAAGAGCCTGCTCAGAAGCTGACCATGGAATGATCAAAGCCCCCAATATTCCACCCATTGGCAAGCTTTATCATCTACTACCGCCAGCAAGAAGATAATGCAAGGAAATTCAAGATTAAATACCTCTATCCCAAATACTGCTGCTCTGAACTCTGTCCCTGACAGTGCGGCAATTCCACTTCAGGACTTGCATAATAAGGAGCCAGAGGCTGCTGCTCTGGCTACTTTTATCCACAGAGAGGCCCTTGGTGAATACTTCCTGTAGGGAAAAAAAAGCCCACAACCTTATAGCTCTACCATACAGATTTATTTCCCCAACAGCTTGCTATCTGCTGTGATTAAGGAGCAGCCATCCAGTTCACAAACCATAGGCTAGGCTTCCAGCATAAATGCTAATACAAGCTTTTGGGGAGGAAGACAATAACTATGTACCTGGTAAACATTAAGACAGGAGGTGGTAAATGCCTTAGTAAGAATTTGGTCAAAGTCTGAAGCGCAATAGAACTGTTTTAACTCAGAAAAAGCTTATTTGGGGATAAAAAGAAGTCACCCGAGAAATAAGATGAGCAGTACTGTGCTGGCTTGTAGAAGTAAGCAGGATGAGGGTTCTGGGAAAGAGCCTGGGTACATGGTTACCAGTGATGGTTGCTGTGGCATCCTGGGGTTCTCTTGGAGCAATCCCATCTCAGTTTGATCTTGGTTAATTTGTTACACCAGATCTCATCCCTGGTTGGCTTAATGGATGCAGTGTAGAGAGCACGCTAAAACCTGAATCCAGATCCATAGCAGTAGGTAACAGCAGTCTCAGATGTCAAGGGACAGTGAGACCATCAACAACATCCTAAGACAAAAAGAGACTTAAAAAAAAAGTGAGAAGTATTGCTATCCAGAAAAAGGTATTAAAAAATGAAGCATCTGTGCTCTGAGTCATTATAGGCCCTTGACAGATGTGATCTTACCAGCCTCCCACTGTAGCTGCAAATAAAGCCCCCTTCTCTTTCTTCTCTCCCGACAAGGATTAATGAGTACTTGGGATAGCTCTCAGACAAGCAAGCAAAGGCTGTGAACCTCTTCCAATGCTGCCATTTATCTTGGGAAGACTATTCACATCGTTTTTTCCTCCCCTCCCCAAGCTGGATTACGCTCTGACCTAGCACATTAATCTCCCCAAATAAAATAATAATAATAGAAGAAGAAGGAAAAAAAAAAAAAAGAGGACTTGGACAATCGCCAGAAAGAAATTAATAACCATCTCAAACAGCCCTGCTGTGCAGGAACAAACTGCTCAACTCCCCTGCCACCCATGTCATTTGTAAGCAAAACTATTCTCAGTTTAGATATCCCCTTAAGTGCCCTGCCTGAGACTTTCATCGATTAATGATAATATCTGCATCTACACAGTGCCTTTCATACCAACAGCTGCCAGAAAGTTACTTTACCAAATACAAACAGTACACACTGTGCACTACCTTTGCCATTGAAAGGTAGACACTACTAAGTGGAAGAATACAGAGCATGATAGGTCTGTGAAGAGTAAAGAATATATGTATGTATATATGAAAGGATATCTTCAGAAAAGATGTAGTGAGAAAGTTTAGAATGTTAGGCCTGGTGTGCATGTGATTTTGTACATGTTGAAGTATTTCAATCGTTTAAAAATATTTGTTCAACTATGATTGGAACCATTGTTACCTTGCATAGTATCAGTAGTTTCAACTTAATAGTTACCTTTTTGACCCAAAGTGGAAAGTCATGAAGATGAGGGTTTGCAATTTCTGTTAATAATAAATTTGTGCCTCAAAAATACCTATTGACAAAGAAAACAGAAAACAGGGCTCCGAGCAGCATCCACCAGAAAAGCAGTTATCTCACTGCTAGCACTTACTCCTTCTCAAGCAATGGTTACCTCTCTCTACACTTCAATCACTTGCTGGCATTGCCAAAGGCCTGCTCAGGTCCATGTTTTTTGGAACCCAAAATGTACTGCCCAGATAACTGTGCTGAAGTTTTATCAGAAGTTTTCTTATTTCTGCCTTCTCACCGGGCATTTCTGGCCATACACATGTTGTAAAGATAACAGGTTACCAAAGATACACATCTATGGATCCAAAAGAGAAGAAGCTCTTACCTTTGACTTGACAGCTAAGATGATCTTAGGCAGGGCAACAATCAGACATTTCAAAGCAATGGTGAGATACTTCAGCACAAAGTCTGTGATCCCCACGATCCACATCAGGTCGAAAAAGTCCAATCTCTCAATGTTGGGCTTCAAAAATATAAGGCTGAAAAGCATGACAACAAGGTTCAAACACCAACAAGGAGAATCTCATTTATGCTTCTTGATACCAGCTCTACCCACCAGTGGCCAAAGGTGGCCTAGGAACTCCAATGAACTTCAGTGAAGTTCTCAAGGACAACAGCAATAAGACACACAAATGAGTCCCACGGTTCCTCTGGGCCTCTTGTCCATTTCTACTGAGGTCAGCAGGTTTGCCTGCTGTTAGAACACAGGACCCAAACATGTACAAAATCATTTTTTGAGATTTCAAGGTCTAAAACCTGCAATCCACACTAAAAAAAAAAAAAAAAAGAGACTTTGGTCTAACAGCAGTGCCTCTAGTCCTCTTTCCCTTGAAGTCTTGGTCATCAGTAGTTATGATTCCTTGGACAGGAAACTCACAGCCAAATTTAAGACCTCTGTGTTTTCCTACAGTGAAGCAAGCTTGCTACAGGTAGAGCTACTTTAGGAGCAGCAGTCTCTAAAGCTGTGCATGTGAAATGAGTGGGTGAAAAGGAAGCACAGCATTAGACAGAACTATGTCAGAAAACTTAAGACTTCAGGAGGGTCAGTGGCTCACTGGGTTGTATTAGTTAGCAACTCTCACCTGAACCAAAGCTCCAGAAAGGCAGTGGCCTTTACATAATGCTACTGACTGGGCTGTACATCTGGTCTTTAAAGAAGGGGAGTCCAGGACAACATAACTTCACATAGCCATGAGCAGGAGCTACTGACTTGAGCAGCAATGAGGTCTGGACTCTACTCAGACTGAAAAAATAGGATTCCTGTTCACCACATTTACCTACCAAAGCCTCATAGTAGAAAGCAAAAACTTAAAAATAAAAATTAAAACAATAAAAAATTGGAAACGTAAAATAAACAATCCAGAAGGAAAAGCCTGAGCGTGAATTTAAAATACTCACAACATGGGCACAGCACAACAGGTAAAATTAAACCCTAAAACAAAAACAGAATCAGAGACTTTACTACCATTTATGTACTAGAAATGAGTAAAGAATAAGTAAATCAGGAAATAAAAAATATATGAGAAAGGAAAAAAACCCAAACAGTTATTTATAACTTCAGAGGTCTGCCTTGTGAATGGGCACAGGTCCCCACACCATGCACCAACACATCTCTTGCAAGAAAGGAGTTTTCCATTGAAACCATGGCTCAGACTGTTCACTCTTAATAAACTGTGTTCCTGAACAGGGTGTAGGATGGTCAAAAATTGCTGAAACCCTTTTATTTTGGGAGACCTATATCTTAGTTTAAACTATTTCCATTCGTGAGCTTAACCTTAATCTGCTTCCTAAAACCACACTGCTTCCCTATGGTGCAATAAATTTCTTCTTAGCACCTTCACACCTTTCTGCCATATCTCTTTTGTGTCTCCCATCAACTGCATGGAGATTATCCCATAGCTCACCATCTCTCATTCTGACCCCCACACACATAACCTCTCCTCTCTCTCTCTTCTTGGGTGCATTTACAAATACAACTTTCCAATGATGAAACCCTAATTCATCAGGAGCAATTCCAAAAGAAACAAGGGTTGTGGGCAGACCTTGTCTCCTCCACTGCACAGGCAGCATTTGTGGGAAGAATCTGAGAAGCAATGAACTAAATGAGAGAAGAAACATAATGGAGAGCTGTCTAGCCATAGCCCAACTGATGTGTCTTATGCACACTGTATACTCCAGAAAATATTTTCAGTCTTAAGTTCTAAGCTTCATCCAGTGTGACAAATAATGCTCTAATTGGGAAGATAATTCATACAATTTTAACTGAGTACCAGAACTACCTTCTCAAGGGACTAGGTTTGATGGGTTCAATAATGTTTTGTTTCCTCCTACTCATTCTACTAATATTTCTTTGCTTAAGTATTTTTGCTTCCTATTTGTCATTTAGTTCTCCTGCACAGTAAGCAGAGATAGTACTGAACCAAATCTGTGGATATTAACTTTTCTGTATTTGAGAAGTGCTTCAGTCAGAATTTGAAAGTGGAGCCCATGTTAACCACACAAGACCCAGATGCCTCCGAGCCCTGAGTACCACAAGGTAACAAACTACTGCTTCACCTCCAGCTTATTTCCAGTAACAAACTAAAAGCCGTACAGACCAAAGAGAAAACATGACGGGAAAAGTCGAAGCAGCTTGTCTGTTCTTATCTGCTTCCAACACCTTCTCTTTACATTCGGTCACAGTGGTCAAAATGTTAAGTCCTGCTATGAAAAACTACCCAGCCTGCTTGGATACTTAGAAAAATGGCAAGTGTATGTATTTCAAGCAGAAACTGTAGCATATCATCACAGCTGGCTCATTTAGAGCCGGTTATGTCACTTACTGCTAGGAGCATAGTCCACTGATAAAAGTGCTATGTATATTCTTTTCCTCCATGGAAAGGTATTACAAAGGTGTAACAAAGTCAGGGAGACACAGTAAGTATCCACACTTCCTCCCAAAGAGTGAGGAGAAGTGGGCTTCCTCCTTCCCACCCTGGCAATTATCACCTGCTTTAATCAGATGCAACAGAAATTCTGCCCACCTGTTGTAGAGTTGCTGGGAGCTGAACGTGTAGAGCAAGTACAGGGTGTTTCCAGTCAGAAAGGCCAAGATCCAGAAGACAACCAATACTGATCTCTTCTCCTGAGCAACAAAAAGCAGAATAAGTAAATTCCAAGTCTCAAGGGCTGCACTGAGCTTCTGACAGCTGAGAAATGCAGGGCCAACCCAGGGGACGCAGGAATGCAATTGAGTATTCAGTAATAAGTTATTTACATGCGTCTAAGTCTCACAAATAGGCAGAGAGGTAAAGACACTTAAAACACAAGCAGAAATGGCTCTCACTCACCCAACCTCTGCAAATAAAGCAACCTCAGAGAAACTAATGGAAACATACTGGTGAAAATGACAGCCTGGCTTGCAGAACGCAGTGTTCAAAGATGGGATCTTTCTTGGGACATCTAAATTCCCCTGATACTTAAAATGCAGCTTGAGACACAGTTTAAAGAAAGTCATTTCCATGTGTTGTACTCTGATTCTGAGCTTACACCTGTGTGGAATGGCACTTTGTGAAAGGAGCGTTTCACAAATCTACCCAAAGTCACTCAGAGGAAGGCAAAACTAAATCAAACATAGCATAACCCACAGCTTCATGCAGCATACATGGGTGTTGTCTGAATACACAAAGGTTCTGGGACGTGCCTTTCTGACTCAAGAACTAATTAAGGATCCAAAGAAGCGTAAATTTCACATTTTGAAGCACAAGGAATGTTACAGATGGAAGCTGGAAGGCAGAAGATCTTGCTGTGGGTCTTGGCCCAGTGTAATTTGGGAAAGCAAATATTGCTCTTGGGAATTGAAAAGAAAAGCCCTATTAAGATTTGTTAAGAATACAGCTATCTGTAGCTACTCAACAGTCAGGGATGTTAGGCTAAGATTTAAAGCAGGCAGATTAATGGGCACAGCGCTAGAAAGACAGAGGTGCAAAGTGCAAGGCAACAGCAATCTATTACATGATTGTGCAATTTATCTGTTCATTGAGCATTGTATCATCTTTATTTCTCTGCTACTGGTACATACACACGTATGCCTGTGCCAGCCATGTTATTTTTCTTTACAAAAAAGCAATTCTTGCTTTGTGCTTTTGGTGCTGTTGAAGTATTCTGCTGGCACTGAAGACTGTAACACCTGAGAAGATCCCTGGTTTCTTTATATCCTAAGCATAATATCAGGACAGATATAGAGACATTAGCAAGTACTACATCTGCAAATCCTTAAGATGAACAATGAAATACTAATAAATATATCTCATTATTATCTAGTAAAATTGATTGCTGCTATGCACAACAGGAAACTGAGGCACAGAGACGCACTTGATGAAGCACGGCCAGCCACTGGCAGAGCCACAAGCAGATTAGCACTTCCCTGACTTCCTCTCTCTTCCTCTTAATACAACTTACTTTCCTAAAAGTATCAGTGGGGAAAGTAGGCAGAAGTGAGGATTATGCCACTGTATTCACACTCTGACAGATCTCTATCTATATAATGGCATTCAATCCTATGTTGCAAAAGAATTTTCAATATAGCTTTTTTTGTATACTAAGATAAATGTTGCTTGGGAGTAAAAGAGAGCAAGATGCTGTGCTTACCTTTAGAGCAACCTGTTCTCGGAGTGTCGAGTTGGCATAGGCAAATGTGCTGGCCATACCAATGCACACAGCAATCCCTGCAGGGAAAGACACCGTGAGCATATACAGCTAGGTAGGAGGAACTTCAGGCCTAAGCCATCTGATGTCAGCATCTCGAGCTCTGAAAAACAGTTACTGAGTAATATTCTGGATGCACCAGGAATTAAATAAGCAACTGAAAAATGACAGTTTGGACTCACAAAATTCAAATACATGCTGAACTGAAATGAAGATACCATAATGAGCATTTGCCAGCCAGCCAAGTACAGTTCCTCCTAACAGCAGGACAACAGAAGTGCTGCAAGTTGTGGCTGCACCATGAAGGAGAAATCAGCTAGAAGACAACATTACAGCAGCAGTTCAGCAGCTCCTAGAGGACAGGGCTCATTATCAAAAGGATATAGAATACCAAGTTTAAAAAACAAGATGTTGCAGGCATAAATAAAGGTGGTTTTTGGGAATACCAGCAGCTACAGGCAGAGTAAACTCTAGTATTACTGGATTCTCTATGATGATGCCCTCAGCATATTACACTCAGTCTGAGTAAGGATGTTCAGACATCTCACACAATGTCAGAGAAGAGGATTAGATGAGTGCAGAAGGGCTGAAATGCTCAAACTCCAATAAAGAAACTATGAAAGATGATATATGGTATGTGTATCATACATCACATGACATATTCCTAAGAGAACTATGAAGATGTTGACTGTAAGCTGCAACTGCCAGCGTTGTTTGGTTTGATCCTCAGCCCCTACAAGAGAGATTAGGAACAGGTACAAAAAGGATCTCCCACTTGCCAAGATAGGAAACGGATGGGATTAACACAGAAAACACCTTGCATTGGAAGTCAGGTGAAAAAGCAGATTCCATGCATTTCAACACATCCCCTTCATGCTAGAATACCTGCAGGTGCTGCGTGGGGATAAACGCATCAGACACCAAAGCACAGTAAAACTTGCGAACCACCTCTAGTCCCTCTACAATCACAAAAGGATAGCTGCTTACCAAGCTTATGCTGGAAACAGACTTTAGCCAAGAGGATCAGGATGAAGGGAAGACCCTTCTGCAGCCAACCAACCACAGCTTTTAACTCTGACAGGGCTGGAGCTGGAGTCCCAGCCTGCTCGTCACCACCTTCCTCAGCGTGCCCGTGGCGGTCCCCTCCTGCCATGTGCAGTAGGGATGACCCACGGTGATGGCCGTGGTGGAAATGATGGGGCTGCTGCCGGTGGTGAAATGGGGCTCCTTCCGTGCGGCTGGCTCCCTCCTCCCTCGGGGCTGGCATCTGAATGAACACTTCCCCACCTCCTGCTGAAGAGCCCAGGACCAAACCTGACTGGAATGGCGTGGCTGTGATGGTTCCCGAGGGGATTCCTGCCAGGCCGGAGAACAGCTGCTGTGGTGAGGAAGACTCAGCCTTCAGGCTTTCAAACACTCCGCTTTCATCCACGCTAGTTTCAGAACTGACCGTTTGGCTCCGGTTTCTGCAGCGGGAGGAGATGAAAGAAAAGTGACTGAACAAAAATTAGTGCCACACGACTTCTTGGTTGCATAGCCCCCTCCTGACAGTATCGTGTAAGAGTTCTTCACGCCCTGCCACAATACGCAGGTCTCCAGATAACAGATGTGATTTGCTCCTGGAAAGTCACAGTTGCAGAACCAGGGGCCAGCACCGACCACAGTGCTTCAGCTCCTTCCTCTGAGGGTCAGAGCTCCCAAAACAATCCCTTCACCTTTGGAGGAACCAGATAAATGAGGCATCTAACATCTAATTCAACATCTAAAATAATTTCAGTATTTAAAGAAACACATACACACTCACAAAAAAAAAAAAGACCATGAAACTTCACACAGCACAACCAAGACAGGGCATGTTATACACAAACTAATTAACAGTGCTAATTCAGGGAAATGACCTGCCCCCAGTATATTCCTTCTTCATTTAGGGGTGATCACTGCTTGCCCCGATAGTAGTACTAAGGAGAGAGAGGGTCAGCTGGAAAAGAGAAGTGCTGAGTGCTGCCTGTGTGCCCCTAAGCCAACAAATGCTTTAAAGATATATTCATGAATCATGAAAAAGTTGTTTATTTTTTATGTTTTCAGCAAATTAGACATGGAGGTACTCATGGACTGGCAGAATTCATCCCAGCAATGATTCTTTACAAAATTTTTTGCACAAATTATAGGCAGATTCCAAAAGAAAGTTCTAGATGTCTTTACCCTAAGACCAAAAGAAAATATGCTTTCTTCACCTGAACCCAATACTACATTTCTGAACACGTAGGAAGTTTGGATGAAACGGGTCAACAGAATTAACATGTAGAAAGAATCCTCAGGTAGTTTAACGCCCTGCAGACAGCAAACACCTCTCTAACTTGCAAAAGAAGAGTAAAGAATAAATAAAGCACAGCAAGAGGCAAAGAACACAAGTAAGGCATGTTGCAGAGCTGCCATCTATCTTGGTTTTAAGCTTTGGAGGCTTTCAGCTTTAGAAATAGCCGTCACAATCTGAGACAACACATGCAGGCACATATAGGGCCCCTCACTCTCCGCCCCATGGGCTCAGAAACTTCCCCAGGTTCCTCACAGGGCACAGAGCACTGCCTTCATCTGACTCCGGGGACAGCTTCAAACCTCTCTGGGCATACCTTCCCACTAAGTAAAGCCCTCATAATGTGTTTTAAAGCTACACCCCATTCCCAATGTCTCTCCACAGGTACAAGCAAGGAATCAAGTCAACAAAACAAGGCACACCTCTCTTTGGTTCAAAACAACCAGATCCTGGATTTTATACCTAGGGTTACAACTGTGGGATGGTATATACAAGACAGGGACAGAACACAACAGATCTGGGCTTACTTCTGGGAACATGAATGCACTGGGTGGGACTCGGTGTTACAGATAAATACAAAAGTACTGTTTGCAACGATACTATGAGGATACACAACTTTGCAGCAGGAAAGAACTAATCAGGCACATATCTAAAAGATATGAAAGATGAAATGGTGAATCCGATGAAGTCAATCAAATCACAATTTCAGTGGCAACAGCACTTCAATCTACAGTTAGCAAACCTTCAGCCTGTGTCACCGACATGTACGTACCTCCACCCGCAAAATCTAGTGACTTTTTGTGATCCAGACCCTTCACTTACAATCTCAGCTGAGCCAGAGCAATGAAATTTGTTAGTTCCACCTCAGTCTCATTAATTAGATTAGTTTATTCTTCAGGAAAAAAATAGAGTCAACACTAACTCGCGGAAAACACAAGGGAATATTTAGTACCAGAACAAGAGTGGCAAGCCTCACTTGTTGATGTTACAATTACAGAAATGAATTAGGAGTATTCTGCTCCTAAATTTTCACACACGTGAAGCTAGATACAGATTCTGGGATGACATAAAGAATAACCCCAATCTTTATGAAGGCTCTGCTCATACAGATTGACCTTTTCGGGCTGGTAGTGCTCAGAATCCCTGCAGGGCTATGCTGTGGGATGCTCTTCCAGAGCCCCAACGTCCTGCTGACTGAGCCAGCTGCCTCCCTATGTGCCATACTGCATCACCAAATGCAAAACACCATAGTTGGCAGCAGTCAATAACTCACTTGAAAGAGAAAAGTAAAGTTGTCCCTAAACCCAAGCAGAAAACCTGGCCGTATTCCATGCACAGGAAGTATATGCCTCTCTCACTTCAGAGCTTTTGTCTTCCAAAACCACAAGACACTCCATACGCCTAAATTAAAATGCTGCCACCTGCAGAGGAAAACGTAGGAAAAACCAAGGAGGAAGAGGTACCTTTCAGGAGGAGCGCTGTCAGTGTTGCTGCTATGACGTCTCTGCATTTTCCTCAGCACCTTGAAACACAACACACTCAACATCAACGCTGTTGGTCACCGATTCCAGCGTGACTAACAGAGATCCACCAAGCCAGAGCGCTGAGAAACCTCTTCAGCTAGTGACATGGCTGGTGTCAATCACTCGCTTCTCTGGAAGAGAGGCCTGCAACTGTTTCTCAGCGTACTTGCGAAGAAACAACTTTCAGAGCAGACACAAACAGGTCTCCAGGTTGGGCAGGACCGAGGCAGACCCCCTTCTGCAGCACAGCACAGCTCCGCAGGGCGTGCAGTCGTACGATGACATGGTCTGCTCAGAACTGGAGGACATCTAACAGCAGCTCCAGCTGTAACACGGATCAGTGAGTGCTCCCTGGAGCGAGATGCCTTCCTCCTCTTCTGAAGAAACTTGCAGAGCAATAAAGAGCAAAACTGAGGGGAAAAAAAAAGAAAACGCATGAACATTTAAAATGAAAAAATACAATCAAGGCATGACAGTGTTCTTTTAAAGAGGCAGCCCCTTCCTTTTAGGCCACAGATTGCTCTTTGCAAACCCGGCACAATGGTCAGAAACAATATCCATGTGTGCAGCAGATGATGTGTTCCTGCCTCACTCATTCTGAAACTGTCAGCATAGAATGGGAAAGGAAAAAAGCTCTGAAAGTGTAGCAGCTTCAGGACCTTCTGGGACAAGGAGAGAAAATCCTCATTGAGTTATTTAAATCTCTGCTTTCAGGCGGCTAACTTCAGGGGAACAGCCCCAAACAAACTATGCTTTTAAAAAGGAACAACTGTTCAAAAGTAAAAAGGAACAGAAAACCATCATCAAGGCACAACACATGGTACCCAGCCATGGTCTTACACAGCTTAACACTGTTTTACTTATACAGAACCTGGGACATGCCTTGTCCAGGATCCCACAGGAAATAGTGGAATGTGTGCAGCCCCGTACCTGTAGACCACACAGATAAATTGTGTTGAATTTGTGAAAGGATGAGAAGAAAATAAACACGCAGTCTTCAGGGCTCCCATCGAGCAGGCTGAGCTGGGACATTGTGGGATTTGAGTAGCAAATGACAGAAAACATCAAGGTTTTCATATGGGATTGCCAACTTTTGGATACTGCTTTAGAAGTTCATATAAATACACACATGTAAATAAAATACACACTGGTAAGCACATAGCTATGGCAGGAAGAACATAACTTGCAAGAAGTAACTGTGGAAAAGACACAGCCAGCCACTGGGAGTACCAGAAATGTAACTCTAACCACAGTTCCCTGACAACCTAAGTAACCAACACTCTCCTAAGTCCCCTTTGAACCCAAGCAGTAATTGAGATGTGAAGAAACAGCCAAGCTCCCAGGCTGACCATGCAGGCAGAGCTCTCCCACCAGCTCTGGGTCCCTGCACGTAATGAAACCTGAGGAATCCCTCACTCCTTCCCAAACCATGAGAAGTCTCCCGAATTGTAACAGGGGGGTGAGAACACCTTTTTAAATAACATGCAGCTCTACGGGGAAATATTTTTCTTTTGGCATCTGGTATTAAGGGGACTGTGATGCGAATGTTAAATATTGGGGACGTGAGGCTCCATGAGATGTAGCCTGCTGTACGGATATGGTCAGGTATCACATTAATGGATGTTATTCAGGGTAATGTGGTTGACCCTCCTCAGGGATGCGGTGCCACCCAAAGAGAGCTGGGCAGGCTGAGCAGCGAGCCCAGAAGAACCTCATTCTCTTCAGCAAAGTCAAGTGCAAGGTGTGCACCTGGGTCATGGCAACCCCTGCTACTGGGACAAGCTGGGGGATGTAAGGATGGAGCACAGCCCTGCCAGGAGGGACACGGGGGTACCAGTGGATGGCATCTGGACATGAACCAGCACTGTGCCCTCACAGCCTGAAAAACCAACCATATCCAAGGCAGCATGACCAGCAGAGAGAGCCAGGGGATCCTGCACCTCTGCTCCGTGCTGTGAAACATCACCTGGAGTGCTGCGTCCACACGGGGAGTGCTCAGTGCAGGAGAGACACGGAGCTGCTGGGATGTGGCCAGAGGACGGCCACGAAAACGACCCAAGGGATGGAACACGTCCCTGCAAGGACAGGCTGAGAGCTGGGGCTGTGCAGCACGGAGAACCCGCTGTGACACGGGGGAACGGTTTCACGCGAAAAGAGGGACACTCAGACCAGATATAAGGGGAAGGGTTTTTACCCTTGCGGGTGGTGAGGCACCGGCACGGAACGCCCAGAGAGGTGGTGGGGCCCCGTCCCTGCAGACAGCAAGGCGAGGAGGTGGGACTGCGAGCACCCACAGAGCCGTGCGCGTCCCCGCGCACCGCAGGGCGGCAGCACGAGACGGCCCTTCCCACTCCCACAACCGCATCCTTCTATCCCAAGCAGTGTTACGGACTGGGCATGCTCTCTCCGGGTGTTTTCACCTCGCAGCAGCTGGGCGCTCCGGCGGGACCCGAGCAGCTCCAGCTGCAGCACGGGGCGCGGCTCAGGGACGTGCCCGCGTCCCACGCGCGGAGCCCTTCAGCTCATCCCAACCGCAGACCCCGCGCGGGCCCTTCCAGCACCGGGCACGGCTGCAAGAAGCACACGCACGCACGCGCACGCACGCAGCGGCCCTCCTCGCCAGCACACCCCGCATCACCCCGCAGCCGGCAGCGCAGATGCGCGAGCACGAAGCCCACCCGCCGCGCGCACGCGTGCACGCGCAGGCGGCGCGGCCGCCGCTCCCCCCCGCCGGGCGCCCCGTACTCACCGCGCTGCCCCGCACCGCCCCCCACCGCGCGGCCGCGCACGCGCATCCGCGGCCCCGCCCCCCCCCCCCCCCCCATAACCCTGAGGCGGCGGAAGCGATCGGGGCCGCGCTCCCCCACAAGCAGCGCCGGAGATGGCGATAGGGATGGGCTGAGCCGCCATGGTGCCGTGCGGGGCCGTGCTGTGGCGGCGGCTGCTGAGGAAGCGTTGGGTCCTCGGCGTCGTCTTCGGGCTCTCCCTCGTGTACTTCCTCAGCAGCACCTTCAAGCAGGTCGGGGCGGTTGGGGGGGGTGGGGGGGTGCTGGGAAAGCTATTGCGGTCGCTGGCTGCGCGGAGCGGGCTTGAAAAGCTGAGCCCGGAGGAGGAGATCTCGGTTCCGCTCGCTCCCCGCGGAGCTGCCGGAGAGATCCGCGTGCCGGGAATACCCTGCAGCGCGCTCCTGCGCTCCGCGTCCACGGCGGAGCTCCGCGGGGAACCTGCAGGGCGTCATCGCCCCCACGGCTCCGCTGTGCCCCCGCGTGACCCCGCGTGACCCCGCGTGGGGCTAGCGGGGCGGGCGCGTGGTATCGGGGCGTGCGGTGGCACCGCTGTGTGTCCTTGCAGGAAGAACGGGCGGTCAGAGACCGGAACCTGCTCCAGGTGCAGGAGCACGAGCTGCCCGTCCTGTGGAAGGAGCAGTTCAGCTCCGGGAACGGCAGCCACCTGAGCAACCAGTGCCGGAACTCCGTGCAGGGGAAGCTGCTCATCACGGACGAACTGGGTAGGCTGGGTGCTGAACGCTTTGTCGCCTGCCTGACTGCTGATGGAGCCTCACCCGTTGATGTTTCCGTGGTCAGCGTGTCTTAATTTTGGGGGTGCACTGGCTGTGCTCGTTTGCAGGGCTGCCCTGGATCCAACGCAGCCCTTATTCAGCACCTGAATGTGCGGTGCTGAGCGCGGGGCGGTTGCTTGCAGAGCGGTTTGTGTGTCCCCCCCCCCCCCGCAGTGTGTTGCCGTGGTCAGGCGCGTTAGCGAGAGTAATCGGGGAAACCCGGTTGGCACAATTAGTGCTCAGCCACAGCTAACGTTTGTAAACCCCGGGATATTTCTGTTGCAGGTTCTCAGATTAACTCCTGGTTTTCAGTGGGTGGAGCCTTTCCTGCCGTGGCACGTGCCTCTTGTTGCTCAAGTGCTGGGCTGTTCTTGGCCAGCAATGAAAGGCTGTATAAAAATAAAAAGGAAAAAAAAAAAAAAAATGACACATCTTTAGTGATTTTTCTATGTAAATATTAAATGTAGCACGCCCGAGTTAATGCTCTCTGCTGATTCACCAAGGTCTCAAAATCGGTGCTACCTTTTTCGGTCTGGCAGGGGTGGTGCAGCTTCCATAAGGATGCGTGCTCTGGTTGTGGGCTGCCGAGGGCTCCTGTAAATAGTGAACATTACAGCTGCTTTGTTTGGATGAATTAATGTCTCCGTGTTGAACTGTTAAGAGATAGTTACACAGATTTAGATCAGTTAAAAGAGCGCGTGTTAGTTTTCTAGTATAATCACCACCGTTACCCTTTCCAGTGCCAACAATGAACTCTGCCAATAAGGTATCACAATTTAAATGCTCTGCCTGTAAAGAATGGTGCTCTGCATACTGTGTTAATGAGGTACGTCATAGTCGTGCAGATAGCACCGTGCTCAGCTCTATGTCTGAGTGCCATTTCAAATGCAGGACTTCAGTCAAATTGAGTAGGATCACGAAGACAATCCATCAAGTAATGTATTTCTTCCTGTAACATTCCCATAGGGTGTACAAAGGAATAAATCATCCCAGTTCTTACTTTTTTTTTTTTTTTTTCAGGCTATATCTGTGAGAGGAAGGACTTACTGGTCAATGGCTGTTGTAATGTCAACGTGCCCAGCACAAAGCTGTACAGCTGTGACAGCTGCCTTCCCAACGGCTGCTGCAGTGTGTATGAGTACTGTGTGTCCTGTTGCCTGCAGCCCAACAAGGTGCAGAGGCTTTCTTTTGCTTTTCAGGTGTGGCTAAAAGCTCTTGCTTGTCAGGAGCCTTTCCCTTAGAGGGGGATGGTTCCTTTTCTCCAGAGGATAAGAGGAGCCTGTGGCAAGCTCTAAAAAAAAGCTTAAAACAGTAAACCAAAAAAAATCCATCCTTCTTTGAGAGCAAGTGCTGGGAGCCCTGCAGCAGTTCAGCTTTAGTGGCATTTCATTTGCTGAAAGAAGTGATTGTAGAAAAGCTATTCCAGCCAGTGCAAGCACTCCCCTGTGTTCTGCTGGCCAAGCAGAGAGGAGGGCTCCTCTGGGTCCTCTCACTGCTGCTGTGGTGTCGTGATGTTAACCTTTGGGTGCTCACTCATAAACAGCTCTGCTTAGAAGTTCTGTTCCTCTGAGATCTGAACTGTGTAGGTTAATCTGGGTTTTGACTACTTAGTTGAAATAAGGTCTCTTTTTGGTTTGTCACTCTTATTTTCTTGCTAACCATTGCAGCAACATCTTCTGGAACGTTTCTTGAACCGGGCAGCCATTGCTTTCCAAAACCTCTTCATGGCAGTCGAAGATCGTTTTGAGTTGTGCCTGGCAAAGTGTAGGACTTCATCACAGGTAAGCCCCTAGGATATGTCCAGGGCCCAGAGAAGGTAATACTTGAAAAGTGCCCTTGGTCTTCTGATCCACTGGTCTGTCATGCTTACAGAATGCAGTTGGAGATGCTGTGCAACTGGAGTACTTAATAGAGCAATAGGGAACAGTTGTTAACACAGGGCATAATTCCAAATGCCTCTAAAACTTTTTTACAGTATCTGATTTCTAGTTCTATATACCAAAACCATACACATCTCAAGTAGCAGCTCCATGATACCACAAATGGTTGAAGCTGGAAGCAACTTCTGAAGGTCCTCTGGTCCAAATCCCTGCTCAGTTGGGGCCACCTAGAGCTGGTTGCCCAGGACATGGCCAGGTGGCTTCTGGATACCTCCAGTGGGGCAGACTGCACTGCCTCTGGGCAGCCTGTTCTGTTGCCTGTAAGACACGCAGCAAAGAAGTGTTTTCTGGTGTTGGGAGGGAGCCTCCTGTGTTCCAGTTTGTGCCCACTGCCTCTCGCCCTGGCACTGTGCAGTGCTGAAAGGAGCCCCATTTTGTCCTCTCCCATTGCTGAAGCATGGGTAGCTTTCTGGAATGCTGAATGTGATCTCACCTGCTTGGATAGTCTTCAGAAAATGGATTTCTAGTTATGATTCAATGTGAAAATGCTGCAATGTAGCAACTTTCTTTACATATGTTGAGCGTGTAGTGACGTTTGATGCCGGGAGGTACAGTACCCTATGGGCCAGTTTGAGAAGTCTTTCTTTTACATGCTTATAAATACTCTGAGTTTTGACCCTCAGTGAAGGGGTGTATTGTTACTGTACGTGGGTATTGTTAAAGTTTCTCCTCCTGTTCCCTACAGAGCGTGCAGCATGAGAACACCTATAGAGATCCAATTGCAAAGTACTGTTATGGTGAATATCCCCCGGAGCTGCTGCCTGTTTGAAAGCTGCATGATCTAAGCAGCAAGGCGAAGGAGCTGGAGACTGGAATCCAAAGGAGCAAGACAACAGCTGCTGCTTTACAAGAGCCTCAGTGTAAACAGTTTATGGTGTTTTTGGTGGCAAACCCAGAGGTGCACAGAGGGAGCAAGAGAATTAAGTTCTGTGGAATTGAATCTTGCTTTCTTCAGCTGACATTGTGCACCTGCTTTGGGACACTGGAATGACATTCTTTGAATCATTCTCCTACAATAGCTTGTGTTTTAGGATGCGTGGAGTGGATCTAGGCTATAAAATGTCAAAGAAAAAAAGTCAAATGTAGTTTTGCAGCTCTACCTGTAGGCTCAGTGGTCTTGGCAGTCCAGGGACTTCCCAGAATGACAGTAATAATGACAGAATCTTTGCTTGTAGAGAGTAAAGCGTGCCTGTTGTTTCTCTGGAGTCCTATCCTGATGTGCATGGTGTACACTACATATGTAATTATGAATTATTTATTCAGTTTATATGGATTTCTAGCTGAAAGTATTGATGCTTTGCATAGCTAGTTGCTGATGGCTTTCAGCCTGTTTCTTTGTATCACGTAAAAAGGATATTTTACGTCCTGACTAAAATCGGTTGGTGTTTTTCCTCCTAAGCCTAAAGGATTTGCATTGGCTTTCATGGCTGTACTGCTTACAATCCTCTCGATGAGTTTAAAGCATTTGGAACTCCAATGGAGTTGTTATCTGTCAAAGTCCCCTAGCATGAGAGAAGAGCTGGGATCCCCCTGTGATGGGAACTTTATTGTCTGTAAGTGCTTTCATTAGTACTCTGCAGCAGATTCCTCGAAGAGGAGTGTTACCCTTCCGCACAGCTCTCTTCGCACAGCCAGTCCACTTGCTCGCAGGAAGCAAAGGTTTATTTGCTTGAACTTGTTCCGGACTCAGTAATTCAATTGTACTTCACTTCTGGTTGTGGAGGAGGCAAAAGGGTGGAGTTCTTCCAGGATCCTTGTGTAATGACGTCCTTGTTAGTGAAGTAATTATGCTGCAATGTTAGAATATGGTGCAAGCCTTTCTCTGAGGGCAGCTCTGTTGTGTGAGCTCGGTTAAAGCACCAGGATGTTTTACTTTGCTGTTTGACATGTTTGCTGCTCTGAAGTTTCAGCCTGATCAGAATGGCAGCAGAACAGCGTTGGTTCTCCCAGTTTTCTGGTTGACTCCTTAAGTAAGGCTGCCAAACACAGGGAAGATGGCTAGAGAATGTGTGAGATATTGGCTAAATCTGTTCTCTCTCCACATGTCACTGTGTGAAGGCCAAGCACCAGACAAAACTAGGCTGGTTTTTGTTATTCAGAACCTCATTTCCCTTGTTTTTACCTTTGCCGATTCTGTGCAGCAAGGGCACTTCAGTGATACTAACTTTGTGTGCTTGTTTAAACTGTTACTTTCTGTTCCCTGTCTGAAAGAAGAGCAATCGACAGAGGCTTTATTAGAAAAAAGCCTGGTGGTGGAGTGTCCTGGTGCAAAAGGTGTCTGTACAATGCTACAGTAAGACATCTCTTATGTTTCTAATTAAAATTCCATGCCATATAAACAAGCAGTGCTACCAGACACCTGATAAAATCCACTTGCGTTGTTTTCATTGTTCTTTCTCAGAAGTCATCAAGTGAGATAACTATTATGTCGGCACATTCTCTTGAAAATCTTGTTTCTCCAAAAGCTGCAGCATGAGCAGTTTATCTGGTTGAAAACATCTCCCCTTTGCTGCCATCCTATGGCAAGTTGCTGCAGCAAGCGTGATGCAGGGTGAAGGTGCAATATGAAATCCTGTCTTAAGAGGGTAGCAGAGGTACTTGCTTCTCTTTTCAGTGTTAAGCAGATTCTTCGCCTCCCTTCCACGCTTCATAAGGGAAGGCCATCGGGTTGGCCTTGCTGTATCATTCCTACTGAGACGTGTTACCACATGTCACCTTGCTGCACAAACATCCAGATACGGATGGCTTACCCTTGATTTCTTTTCCAGCTTGGTATTTATTCTTCAGCTGGTGATACCACTGCCTTGAAGCAGTAATTGTGAGACATCCTAAGAACCAACTTAATGTGGGTAGTGTCAGTGGGAGTTCCTGCTCCTTCTCAGAAGAACAGGGTATTCAGAAGTGCATTGTGACTGTTGCCCATTCACTGTGGCAGAAAATGTGTCTTCCTTCCCTGGTTGTTAAGCTACTCAAATTGTCTACACTACATGTTCAATCATTAAAAATATATCTGTGTTCCAAAATGTTGCCTGTTCCCCTGTCTTTTCTTGATCTACAACAGAACCTGATTTCTGTCGTTTACAATAATATTAATACCAGTGAAAAATGGCAGCAGCTCGCATCTAATGAGGAATGGATATGGTATCTGTCTATTCCAATTTGGGAAGAGAAACATGGCAGAAGGGCAAAGTTATGATTGCTTTGGCTGAGCTTTAGTCTTTGGCCTTGAAGGAACTTGCTGTGCTGCTCTGTTATGGTGGTATTTGGAGAACTGGGTTAAAAATTCTTAATGTGGACCACAGTTCTGTTTTAAGGCCTGTACAAAACTGCTGATGAGGTGGGGTCATACTTTTCACATTTGCAATCTGTCGCAGTTGCAGTTTGTCACTTCAGCTCCTTTAAGTGTTGGGGCTCTAATCGCTCAGAGGAATTTCAAGCAAGCTAAGAAAGGATTAGTGGATTGTCAGTTTCTGAATATAAAGCAAGTCCTGAACGTGCGTCTTCTGATTTGCTTTCAAAGAACAAATGCTTTTCTGACTGTCCTTGTCATTTTGCTGGACAGGCTTGAGCTTTAGGATTTGTTCTGTCTTGTGCTAGTCACTTAAACTGAGAAGACACTAGTTCCTTGAGCTTAGCCCCATGAAGTAGTAGTTGTTCTTCAGTTATCCTAGTCAAGGAGGGGGGGAGGAGACAAAAAGAATTCTCTAACTCAGCAAGTTCAACAAAAATGGAGTTCAGCAAATTATTGGTGCTTTAATAAGAGTCCTACGCTATTTTTACAGCCTGAGGCAAACTACATGCAAAAGAGGACTTCAAAACCTGTGGGGAGTGGTGTTGAGAGTATGCAGTTGTTCCTTTTTGATCAAAATCTGATTAAAAAGGCAGTTCTAATATTTTCGATGAAATCTGACTTGTGGCAACATGTGTCTTGTCTGTGTGATGGTTCCTATATTTGAGGCAGTCAGGTTACATCAGTTTTTCCTTAATAAATAATTGTTCTTAATAGTTCAGAAGTATAGGTCTTAGTCCAGAATTCTCAGGCTGCCTTCAGATTGACGTATGTTTGTTGCTGTGACCTGTGGTTTCACCTATGGTGTAACTCAAAGTCACAGAATAGAGAAAACTAAATAATTATTCCAGCTGAGAAGCTTGCCTTGTAGAAGCTCTTTTAATGTTGTATTTCAGTTAAGACAATAGAATGCAAATTACAGCTGCAAAAGGGATTTGAAGGCAGGTGTTGGCTCACCTGTGGTTTTCCACGGGTGAGATTACATTTAATCTGTTTCTGTTATTAACAGTTGAACTCAGGGGTAGTAAAAGATTTCTTGCCAGTTTAACAAAGCTTCCAATAAGATACATCTCACATTTATCCAGTACATTCTTGGTCTTTCTGCATGTGCCTACGGAGTGGGAATAAAGGTGAAGGCAGATCAGGTGCTAACAGTCTGTGTTCTGTTCCTGCCCTGCACAGAATCTGTTTTAACCTTAAATTCCTTGGAGCAGGATGACAACTCTGCTCTAGTAGCTCGTATTGCTTCTGATCATGGCTTCATATGAAGCATTAAACGTGCCTGTTGGTACGAGCAATGATAGGTTGGCTGGGGTTGGAAGGCACTTTAACAATCATGTAGTTCCAGCTCTGCCATGGACAGGGCTGCCAGTCACTGCATCAGGCACCAGCTCAGGCTGCCCAGGGCCCCGTCCCTGACCTTGTGTACCTCCAGGATGGGGTGCCCACAGCCCTCTGGTCAGCCTGGGCCAGCACCTCACTGCACTCTTAGTGAAAGATTTCCACGACATAAAATCTCCATCTTCCCTTTAAAGGTTTTAAACCGTTTCCTTTTGTCCTATCACTACCTACCTGTGCAAAAAGTTGATTTCTCTCCTGTTTATAAGCTCTCTTTAAGTAATAAGGTAGTAGTACTGTCTTCCACGTGTGTAGGAAGTGATGCTGTTGGAAGAAGTGGATGAAAGTAGTCTGAACACCTGACTTAGTGCCAATGTAACAGCTGAGGCTGTAGGCAAATGCACAGATGTGCACCCATTAGCTGTGTGACACTGGTGGAGCAGTGTGCCCTTCAGTCCCAGCTGCTGGAGGTCTAAGGGAGACAAGCATCTTCAGTTCTCTGACCTGTTTGGCACCGAAGTGCTGCTTTATGTCAGCAGGAGCTTTGTTTCCTTGGAGGCTTCCTTGGTCTGACTGACTGCAGCTGACCTTGCCTGTTGCAGTGTTTTGGTTCAGATAAACCTCCCATGTTTTAATATGTATGGAGTGGAAACACCAAACTGTCCCCTCACATCTCTGCTTTCCTCCTCCTTTTCTTATCTGTTCCACCAAGAGCTCTGTTTCTGCTCTCTGCTCCCCTGCCACCCTAAACCCGCTTTCATTTTCCTGCTCTCAGCACACTGGCTGCTCTGGTTCCTCTTGAATTTTTTTTTCCTCAGGCCCTTACATCTTCTCTCCATCCCCCTGCTTTGCTTTGGGTTCACCTCAGTGGCAGTTACTGATGGCTAAAACAGAACAGCAGGAATTTTTACTCCTGAAGGATATGTTGCCTTTCCAAGTAAGCAAAGCATTGCAGTACTCCTCCCTGCTTTGGCGGCAACAGGTTATCTCCTTCACCCCACTTTGACCTTCTACTACCATTACTCCCAGTTTTCTCAACCCGCCTTTGCTTTGAGTATTTATGCAAAATTCTGTGGCATCACAGTTGCAGTATGTGTTAAAGGGCACACTGACACCTCACGGGTTGTGGGAGAGGAAAGCAGGGCTCTCCAGTACTGTCACATGGGGTGGGAAACAAGAAGAATGCTGCTACTTCTCCTATGCTTCCCTTAGGAACTTGGATCTGGATGCCAACTGGGTGAATACATCTCTGATGTGTGGGTTTACATTTGAGGGATGTGGTTTAGTGGGCCAAAAATGTCACCAGCGTCAGTCTTTTCAGAATGAACCCAGGCGAGCTCATGGACCTCCCTCTCACTGTATGGAAGCCCAGTCCTATGCTGGAGAATAATTCCACAGAAATAAATGCACTTGTGACACTTGGGAAGACTTTTTTCCTGTCCTGCTGGTCTGTAAGTTCAAGCTGGGCTGTGTCTGCACCGTGCATATTCCTGTTGGTGAAAGATTTGCAGCTGGAAGTGAGATGAATTAGTGATAATGCACAAAGGCAAGCACAGTGTTAATCCCAAATGTTCAGCGGTCTCAAGTGAAGTCTACTTCTCACACCGTGAGGAGCTTAAAAATAAATGAGAATCTTGTTGGTTGTCTGGAGGTGGAGTGCAGAAGTTACAGGGCTTTAAGTTCCTCCTTATGTCAGTAGAGGTCTCATTTTTCCTTTCTGTTATGAAAGCTGAGGTTTCTGCGTGTCTGCCTTGCTGCTGCAGCTGGAAAGGAAGCAACAAATGAGACTCGTGAGTTAGCTACAAGGAAAGCCTTGTTATCCCTGCAGTGTGAATAAAGCAAAAATCTAACTTTGCCCTGTAGGAGCAAAGTTTTTTCTATACAGCAAATGGTTTGGGGTTTGGCTTTTTGGGGGGAAGGCAGCAATACAAGTAATAGCTACATGGGATCCGTTAAGGAACCGTAATTTTTAGGAAATCCTGAGTCCTACAACTGAAAGAGTGATGAGAGCTGTTGGAATTGTTTGGAATGCCATAAGTGCTGTAAGGTACGAACAGACTGAGAGCTTTGGGCCTCCTCAGGCTTCTCCCTGGCTTCCTGCTGGCTGGCTTTCAGGTAGGTTCCATAGGAAAGCTGATATATTTTGCCCTTAAACCAGGGTTTGCAGTGGAAATGCTGCCACAAACCATTAAAACAAATCAAGTCATCCATCTGTGCAGCTCAGAGAAACGTTGTGTGATATGACACTACATGCTCTGCCACATCAAGGTTAGAGTGGGAACGTGCCTGCCTGGCACTCACTTCATCAAACAAAGATGTTGGTTTTGCAGGTAACCCAGTGAGGCCTGCACGCTCTGTTGCTTCTAACAGCCAGATAATGAATATGCTTCCAGAGTTTGTGTTTCTTGCAGTGGAAGCTGCAGCTGCCTGTGATCTGTGTCTCTGTCAAGGGAAGGTGAGGTGTAGTTAATTCAGGTCTGCACAGCAAAGATGTATTGATCGGGGCTCTCCTTCCTGTGGCTGGATGTCTGCCATGGCAATGGCTTGGATGATACATCAAACAGGGATGGCAAAAATACCAATGCATTGCCTTAATGCTGGAAGTGAGAGGCTGTACTGGGCAGCTTCAGTGCTGAGCCTCAGCAGCTCCAGAGCAATTCTGCTCCAGTCTTCAGAGGGTCAGGAAGACAGTAAAACCAAGTGAAAAGGGCACATCTTGTGCGTGTCATTACAAATACACTGTGTTAGTAGCTATAAGGTTACAACTGTGGATTCCATGTGAACAGCTTGTGCTGAATCCGTTTCACGTGATCTCAAACAAAACCAGGCAAAACAAGACCTGTTCATGGCATCTGGGTGAAGCTACACGGAGCTGCTTGCAGAAGTACTGAACACTGCAAGAATCAGATGGAGTGGACGTTTCCTCCCCTGCTCCTTCTCTACTAGTAGTACTTGGATGTTGAGGATTTCACACTTTATATTTACTAGCTTTCATATTGCGGTGTATTTTTTTCATGCAAAGCTAAAAAATCCTTGCATGATGGTTTTGTAATAAACATCGTGATGATATTTTATTTCTGCACAGGTGCCTCCCTCATTGTCCTTCTCCCACTTCTCCTTTCTGCCAGTTTCCCTGAGTAACTGCTCCTGTTTTTATTTTGCTCATGTGCTACGCAGAAGAAATGATGTACACCAACAGGTTTCTCATTACTAGATTCTGTCCTGCCTCATTCTGCTCAGCTCATTCTATTAGCTAAAGTAGTGGAGCGCAATGGCACGATGGCTCTCACACTTCTTGTCATACAGTGTCTTTCTGGTGCAGTTTATTGCTGGGACTGTCTTCTGGGGCTGTCACCAACAGCTTTTGATTTTCCACACCTGCTGTCTTCTTTCATCTCAATGTGCAATGCCAGATTCTTCCTGATCTTTCTGAAAGAGCTGTTAAGGGTAGGGTGCCCCCAGCCCCTCTTGTCCCCACTTTTTGCTAGGAAATAGCAAAGCTGAGTGCTGGCATGCTGAGCAGAGTGAAGGACTGTCCTTAGGCCTGTGGCTGTCCTTATTCCCACCAGTGGAATTGCTCCTGTCAGCTTTCAGCTCTTGTACCCCAGCTCTTGCACTCCTGTACCCAAAGGTCTTTACCCTCACTGCATCTTTTTGCTGCTGTTGCCCATTCTTCCATCCTCAGTGCAACCGATTGCTCATCCATGTCATCTCCTCTAGCAGTGTTTACTACAGCACACTTGTTGTCTCCTCACTGTGATTATATCTGCTCCCATGATTGTACTTTCACCTCATCACTGAAATAAAGCTAATGTTACTGAGAGTCATGCCGCTAAACCTTTGCTCACCTCGCTGGAAACTTATTCTAACGATGAAAGGGAGATGCTTGTGGATCTGTGTATGAGTGAGCCTGCTATTCTCCCAACCCCACCTACTGCGAGTTAAGTATTTTGTTACTAAGTGCAAACGGTGCAAAAGAATCCAAACACGTTATCCAGCATTAGTGAGGACAAATGATGCTGGTTAAACACTGATCTGCTACACAATTCCTTTATGACTGAAGTTTCAGTGTCACTGCTGTGTCTGGGAAGGGCTTCTTCTCTCTGGCTCCCACGGTAAATTAGCTCTAAAGCACTTGATGGTGCTAGGGAGTAAGCTAGAAAGCTGAAGCTATTATCACGTGTTGCAGTAATTGCACCTATAAACAAGGGGTAGCATTGAGGGAGAGGTGGAAATTGTGTACAGAAGACACAGCAAAGCTTCGAGCTAAAAGGAGAAATGTATCTAGATAAGCAGAAGCTAATGAGATGTGACAAACATGCATGACGCATGCACTAAGGGAAGAGGCTCGTGAGGTCTCTTTTCTGATCAGAATTTAGATTTACCACCAGAGCAGCCACACTGCTACTGGTTGCTGCGAGGGAAGCTGTTTCAGTGCAGGTGGTTTGGTTTTTTGGTTTTTTTGTTAGCTTGTTTGTTTTCAGTTTCTGATTGTTTGCCTGTTTTAGTGAAAGACTGGAGAATAAGGATTCTCCTTTCACTAAATCCTCTTACACACAACTGCTGTGACACAGTTCCTGTACTGCCTGAGGCTGCAGCACAGGTTAATGGTTATGTACTCTGAATGTATTATTTCATGTTTTCCTTGAATAGTTCCCTTCTTATGCATCACAGCAGAGCAGGCAGAATTTGTTTAAGATGACTAAAATGGTTCTTGCAGAAAATTTTCTTACATTTTAAAGAGCTTTCATAAAAAAATAAAGACGTTCTCCCTGGACAATGCTGTCAGCAGACAAACCCCTTTGTTTATTTAAAATGTAAAGATACGTTTTGCGTAAAAAAGCCTCTGTCTTGTGGTGAGTGGCATATTTTAGACCCTAGAATACTTTAGGCTCTCAAACAAAAAAGTGATCCAAGAAATACCAAAATGTATTTAACTTTGAAGAGGGAGTAAAATGTCGTAGGAATAATCATGTTCTGACCTAATTTGAATTCTGGGCTGTAGGAGTATTTCCTCCCTTGTATAGGTTTATGATTTTCAGCAGGAAGTTCCCAAGGAAGAGGACAAAGCCGTGTTACCAGCAGAGATGCTCTCCAGCGGGAGTGCTGCCAAACTTAGCCTTTTCAAATGTCAAACTCCTAAGCAAAATAGATAATGTTGGATCAAGGTAACCCTTTACAAAGGTTGATGAAATAACATGATCACCCTTTGGCAGAGAGAAAAAAATTGAAACATGGTGTTTAGGGGACATTGGTTTTGACAGGAGATGGAGCACGAGCACTTGGGTACGCACAACTGGTGGCTGGGTTGGTCCTGCTCTGCCTTCCGGAGATGATGAACTTCTCTGTCTGAGACTGTGGCTGTTGTGCCTGGAAATAGCAGTGACTCATGTCAACTGTAGTAAACTCTTTGAGTTAGCAGGTTGAAATATGCCTTATGAAATGATATATATGTTTAGTTGGAGGGGTTTTTAAAAATTCTTTCCTAAACCAGCCTTTGGTATAAACGCAAGCAAAATGAAGCAGAAGCTGCGTAAAAAAGGTGAATTAAATAGCGTTCAGTTCATGTTTCATGACTGTTCCTACTGGTCCTTGCAAGTGCTCTGTTTTGAAAATAGTCTCTGTCCGCTGCAGGTGTTTGCTTCACGGATTGTTCTTTTCCCTTTGTGTGCACATCTCCCTCTTGTCCCACCTGCTTCCCAGCTTGGCTTTTCCTCATCTCGGTGCCCAGGAAATGCCAGTGTCTGGTTGCATGAGCCGTGCTATAAATCAAAGTGTCACCACTTAGCTGGCAGAAGTGATTTAATTAATGCATCATACTGTCCCCAGAGCCTCTCCCCACCTGACTGCTGATCAACCTTCATCAGCAAGAGGAAAACATGGCCCTTCTTAGAACTGTGCCAGAGAGACTGAAGGAGAGACAGCTAATTGCAGTTGCAGAGATCAGCCTTGTCACTTGTTTCTGATCTGTGAGCTGATGCTTCAAACACTGCTGTCCTGCTCTCTTGCAAGTAGTGCTTAACTCCATTCGCAGAGGAATTGTCTAGTATCCTAATAGCCAATGCTTTCTATCAAAAATGTGCTTGGCTGACGAGACATTTAACACCATGCTATTGTGCATTTAAGTACTGAAGCAACTTTTTATGTCCTGAGTGCTGTTGCAGCTGCAAAGAGCAATTTATATGTAAGTACTTTCTGTGCACCGTGGATGCACTTCCTGGTTGGGTAGTGCTGCACAGTTAACTAAGACCACTAAGCCAAAAATGGTCACACCAGTATAAAACTACAGGGCAGATACTATTAGACATTGCTGTCCTGTGTCAGCTGCTGAATGATTAGCTGATGATTTTTATCACAGCTACATATGCCATAGTGATTATTTCCATGCAAGCCAGAGTCCCATTTGAGTTTGGTGTCCCCATCACATAGGGCTGCAGCTACGGTAGTGGGAGTCAGCCTCCATCCACAGGGTCATGAGAGCAGAAGGGAGTTGGAGGAGTGCTGTATAGCAGATGATTGCAATATGATCATTTCTGCTTTAATACTACACGTATTAGAGGATATCCCTCTGCTTTTGGAGCCTACAGCAGCATCTCATCATGGATTTTGGGCGAGCCCAACACACAGCTTCATGCTATTCCTGCAGTACAACAGCACTCTTTCAGTGCCATCCTTGCACTATCTTGTGTTGCACTAGGCATGCTCCCTGAGCCACAGCCTCAAGGCTGCATGCTCTGCAATCTGACCACAGTCATTGCCATGATGGTTAAGCAGCTGTTTCCTTTGCAAGTCCATAATTTTGAGGGTTTATTACATGGACATAAAAGTCCTCTCCAGGCAGAGATCTGGCAGACACAACCCAGCCAGGGAGCTGTTGAATCGTTTGTTAGTTTGTTTGGTTTTGCATCTGCTGGGCAATTTTTGGGGTATTTTGTGAACTAGGCAGCAAAAGACACAGCTGCGGTCATTCTCAATTGTCTGCCATTAAGGTCTGTATCAGTATTTATTTTATGACTGGTCATTCATGATCTACTTGAAGAAACAAACATAAATTACTATGTTAAAAGCATTTCCCATGTAAACACATGCAGTACTCAAATAGCAGCTTCTTACGACACTTTGCTGATCTTGTTTATTGCATGTGCTTTATTTTACTTAATTCCCACAAACTGCTGCTCTATGATTGCTTATTGCTGGCTCTGTTGTTTTCTGCTAGGGTATTCTGGTGGTTCAGTAGACAAAGACAGTGCTCGCTGCATAGAGTTGTTGCTATTTTTACTCTTTCCCCAGCTTTCTTAACAGGACTGAAATTCTGGAAGCAAGCTACATGAATTCTGTCTCTTTCTGGGGATTTGAACTGAGAACTTTGAGGCTGTGGAATTACAGCAGGGTTATCCAAATACAAACAGTAGCAGTTTGTGCCTATTGAGAGGAATGTTTTTATTTATTTAGTTAGTTATTAAGGAGATGCTGTTGAATATGACATCAGAAAATTTGATCTCTGAGGGGAAACATGTCCTCAGGCTTTCTAAAATTCTCCAGCATCCCTTTAAGCCACACCTGAGCTGATTTAAAAGTGAGATGCACTGATATCCTGAGCAAGAGATGCCAAATAATTCTCTCTTCCTTTGTAGGATTTTGCTTGGGGCACAGGGCTGAGCAGCTGCCCTTGTTGTAAGGATTATGCTGCAGGTGAGCGAATGGAGCCCTTCCTTCGCGGGCAGTTGAATGTGAGTGAATGTCATTGCTGACAGACACTGAACTTTTAAGTGCTACACCTGCGTGTTGGGGTTTCTGTCCTCGTGAAAAACATTGGCGATAAAAATGGAGTGTCACCTGCCCAGTTCCCACCCTGTGCTGAAAAATATTTTAAAGACATCTTTCACAGAGGGTAAAGGAACTGTGGGCATATTTTCATCTCACCTCTTTGGCAAGCCTGAAACATAGCATAGGGAAGAAATTGTATAGGTGTTATATGCTGAGAAGAGTAAGACTTACTAGTTCTTCATCAGTGACTTGAATGAAGGGATGGAGTGCACCCTCAGCAGGTTTGCTGATGACACAAAGTGGCTGACACACCAGAAGGACGTGCTGCCATTCAGTGAGACCTGGACAGGCTGAGAGTTGGGTGGAGAATAACCCTTTGAGGTTCAAGGAAAGCACAGAGTCCTACACCTGGGGAGGAGTAACTGCACACATCAGTACGGGTTAGGGGCTGATCTGCAGGAAAGGAGCTCTGCAGAGATGGGTGTACTGGTGGACAACAACGTGCTCACCATCCAGCAGTGTGCCCTGGTGGCCAAGAAGGCCTATGGTGTCCTGGGGTGCACTGCACAGAGCATGGCCAGAAGGTCAAGGGGGGTTCTCCTCTTCCTCTGTATTGCCCTGGACAGGCCACATCTGGAGCACTGTGTCCAGTTCCAGGCTCCCCAGTTCAAAAAAGACAGGGATCTCCTAGAAAGAGCCCAGTGGAGGGCCACAAAGATGATGAGGGACATTGAGTATCTTCCTGATGTAGAAAGGCTGAGAGCCCTGGGGCTGTTCAGCCTGGAGAAGAAAAAGCTGAGAGGGGATCTGTTCAGTACTTATAAATATTTAAAGGGCGGTGTCAAGAGGATGGGGTCAGGCTCATATTGGCAATGCCCAGTGACAGGAAAAGGGGTACCAGGTACAAACTGGAACATGGGAAGCTCCATCTGAACATGGAAAAGAGCTTATAGACTTTAAGGGTGACATAGCCCTGGAACAGGCTTCCTGTAGGTGGTAGAATCTCCTCCTCTGGGGATATTCAAGACTCACGTGGATGCTTTCCTGCTCAACCTGCTGTAGGGAGCTATTTTAGCAGTGGAGCTGGACTAGATGATCTTCAGAGGTCTCTTCCCAACCCTATGATTCCATGATTCTTGTGTATCACCCTTGAGGTTGGAGCAGCATGAGCAGACATTTGTGACCAGAAGATGCTGCATGGAGAAGCCCATGGAGCTGTGGGTGTGTATGTTCTGCATACCACCAAGTCCCTCCAGCTGTGTTCGGGGCTCCTTGTGAACACTGGCTGCTGGTATTGTTATCACAACAACTACTTGGTCAACCAGAAGTTCGTAAGTACTAATAGATGGAATTCTGCTATATGAAAGTGTCTCATCAACAGCTTTCTATCATTTCTTTTTTTACAGTGAAATGACTTTTTGATGAAATGAATAAATAAATAAATCAGTTTTGATTTAAGACAGCTTCTGGGAGAAGGTGTCTATTTAACATTTTTCCTTAAAATCTGTATGTTATACTAAACTTTTAAGCTTACTCCAAATAGCAAACAAACAGAAGATTAAGCCTTTTTTCTGCGAAGAATTTTCAGATGGACGGATAACATACACTTGTGAGAGATTGGGCTGGGGGCCTGATAAGAAAGGTGCCCTTCCAGTGAGGAGTGGAGAAGAAGAGGACTGTCATTTCCAAAGGTATCAGAAAAGTGTGTTTTTTTATTCCCCTGTGACTGCCTCTTGTTCTCATTTCTGTGTGTGTATTAAGTGGCTCTTGCTGAGTTCTGCGTTGAGATGTGTCACTGTGATAAATCACTTTTAGTGGAGATTATATTTTTCCTCCAAATGAAGCTGCCAGCAAGATGCGTTTTAGCAGCAGCAAGTGGCTGCAACATTCTCCATCTCTTCACCTCCCCACCCCACCATTATTCAATACATCTGCTTACCTTACTTGCCGAGGACCATGTTTTCTAACAGAGGGGAAAAAATAACAGGGATGACAACAACTGCCAGCACTGGTCAAGGATCTTTATAGATGTAAGTAAATCTGTTTTTTCCCCACCTTGCATATACTCGAGGAGTCCTAGGTTCCTGATGGTATTGCCCAGTGGAACTCTGAGCCCCCTGTGAAACCAGGAGCCATGCAACAGCTCAGAGTGGCCTGAGATCCAACAGGAAAAACCATCCACCATTCGCTCTAGCCATCTGAACCTACAGCACCAAGATCAGGTACTGCATCATGGTCGTGTGATAGTTTTTGTATGATTCCTAACTTCTTCTTACAAAGAGTTTTGGTCCTCTATGATCACTCCAGAACTGGGGAGCTGTTGAATGATCTCGCTAGTCCGGTGGTAAGGGGACTTTCGTCTGATTTCCCCTCTAAACCTGTTCCCTGTTGTCTGTTGTCATACTGATAATGTCACTGGTCTTATCCATTAAAAAATTCCACTGTGATTACAGGAGGTACTGTATCGTATCTGCAGGAAGGCAGAAGTGCAAGAACATCATTACAATAAAAAAAAAGCAATTATTTATCTTTCATATTTTCAAAAAGTTAGCAATATAAAAATATTGACCATATTTTATTTTTTTGAAGAGTCTTATCAGGGTCATCAAAAGCATTACTAAATTTTTTTTGATTTTGGCAAATTACTAATTGATTTAGGCATTTTTTGAGGAAATCAATTTGACTAACCTCGGAAGTGCCAGCATTTAGCAGTTCAAGGAATGTGTAATAGGTTTCCCACTCTGTTGGCTTTTTGGTGCACATGGCAGTTGCTTGGTAGGCAAAGGTTTAATTCCCCAGGAAACAGCTGGTTGAATCCCAGCTGGAACCCATAGCATAATGGAAGAAATGGAAATCGGTTCTTCATAGCTATATAAAACAAAACATCTCCATCCAGAGGTGGCTGGCTCCTGAGGGATAAGGTTGAGTCACTCCCTGAAATGACTGGTGTTTTGCTCAGGCTCCATGAGCCCTATGGAGTGGGATTTACTGGACTCCCCAGCTGGGGAGCTCCCTCTTAGGACTTCTCTGCTTGTTCTCTTGCTTTGCTTTCTTTCTTCTAAAGTTTCTGAACTCACTCGCATTTTTGTTTTCCCTCCAATTTATCCCTTAGGATGAATTCCACATGTTTGCCCTTGAAATCCATTTATAGAAAACCACTGTGGGTGACAAATGTGTAATTTCATATCCCTGTGTGAAAGTCAGCTTCAGATTTCAGTTAGTGCTTCGTTCTATTCTTCCTTCCTTTCAAACTTCACATGGCTGGTGGGGGCTCAAAAGCCAATGTGATTTATCGGTTTCTTTTTTCTTTAAAGAGGTCCAAGAAAACATCAATGTCACAATAGGTCCCATTGAAACTTCACTGCTGCATCTGACCTGGAAATGCACCAGGCATGCAATTCTGTTTTTCTGGCATAACCTCTCATCTTTCAGAAGTGAACTCCTTTAGAAAAAGAAGGCAAAATCAGCTGTATTTCTGAAGTTCATTTCCAGATGTTAATGCCCAATCTCTGAAGTTGTCACACCACCAATATTGTCACCAGACTATCAAAGTCAATTATCTCCCAGAGAAATACTTTTGGATGTGGCAGTATTTTGTCTTGGACGAATGCGAAGAATCATAGCAAAGATTACAGGTACTGTATACAGTTTCACAGTGAGTGACTGAGTGTGGCTTGGTCATAAAGGAGACTCCTGTTCCTCTGTGGTTACTTGATAAACACTTTTAATTATCAACATTGTCATTTGCATAATGGAATTGTACAGCTGGCCCCATGCAGTGAATGGCATTACCACATGCTCTGGCAGTACTCACGCATGGGAAAAACAAGAGGAAGATTGCTTGCTCTGAGCAGGGGAAGTGCTTTGCACGTTGCAGATGTGGGGATGCCTGCACAGGAGGAAGGGGTTAACTGTGCTGGGCAATGGAACAGTCTGCTGGCCTGTATCAAGAGCCACTTGCTGCTGGTTGCAGGAAGCTAGTCTAGGGCAAGCTGTAATTTTTTTTCTTTTTACTTTTTTTTTCTTTTTTCTTTTTTTTCTTTTCTCTTTTTTTTTCTTTTCTATTTTCCTTTTGAAGTCGTGGTTCAAAGCTGTGAGTGTTGGGAATAGCTTTTTGACAAAGATCCAAGCATCTTAATGTAATGGTCAGCTGCACTTTGATATCCTGTGGTTTTGGCTTTGGCTGCTGCTTGCCTGTAGCGTAGATGAGCAGACTCTGCATTTCATATTCTCATGTACCAGCGTACGCTGAAATCAGAGCAGGCTGGGAGAAAAAATGGATGACTGCTTTACCTTGAAGGCCATAAACACAGCTGCGTAGATCAGCAGATGGCAGACTACTGCTAGCAATGGGCCACAAGCAGTATGAGCCGTCCCTCTTTCCCCTGCTGCTCCAGATGAGAGGCCTCTGAGGGGAGAATGCAACGTGCTTGCCTGGCAGTGCAGTGGTCCCTTCTCACTGTGCTTCCCTCCTGGGGTCTGCTTGTCCCCAGAGATTCACAATCCAGGATAAGCACAGACAGACAAGTTCATTGCATTTGCTCTTTTACAGCTCCCTTTGACTTCCTAACTGGTATCACTCCCTTTCTTAAGGTATCACACATCTTAAATGTAGAATGAGACGTAATAAATGCTGTAGTTTCTAACACAAGATTGAGTTTCAAGTGAAGCTTTTGGACTGCAGAGCTACGGTCAGGGGACGACTTTCAAAGAGAAGGAATGCACCCAAATTAATCTGCTCCATCTGGGGCAGCTGGAGGTTAGTTGCCAGCAAACAAGAATGCACCTCTCAGAGTGGGATGGTTTTTTTGGAATAAGTTCTAACATTGCCCCCTTGCTGAGGTGGTTAACTGCATCAGCAAAACCTGTACCTTAGATACTGATCTGCAGCACCAGCAGTTTAGGGTGACAGAATAGAAGAGAATTAAATGGATTTTTTTGCTATAGGAGTTGAATGTTTATTTGTGTCTTTCTGATATCAGGTTCCCCATTGTGAATTTCTTTCCTGGACATGTGAAGAAAGCCATCAGCAGTTCAGGCCTGCTCCACGGAACACCTTGGTGATGTCCTGCTGGTCGTGTGCTGACCATATCATGAGCTGCCTGACTGCCTCCAGGTCCTGATGCAAACACATTTTCAGGTTTCTTTTAGCCAAAATCTCAACAGATACTAAGGAGGACTCAACATTATGAATTTGCACCTTGTCTGGAGTCATCACTGTTTTGACACAAGCATCTGCATTACAGCATTTGGAAAACGTGCTTAAAGGCATGGTTTCTGCACAGTATGCTGTGTTAAGGGAATTAGTTACTGAGAATGACTGCATTCTAGAGTTTACTGTTCAGATTAACATGTTAAATTTATTAATGACCTGGAAAAATTGGACCATAAGCTTTCAAGATTTGTGGATAAAGGCTATGGAGCTTGTAATGTCATGCAAAGATAAGAGAATCACTGGGACAGTCAGCATGATAGTAGATGAAATTTCATCTGGCTACATGTTGAGTACTAACATGCAGACAGAAGTGATCTGAGCGTTTTATATGTAGTATGCTGATGGATTTCAGTAGAAGGAAATATTGAGCAGTCCTTGCAGATATTTGACGTCTACCAAATAAGCAGGAATCGTAGAAAAACAGGACACCTAGGAACAAGGTGCATGGGACAAAGTGAGAGAGAGCAGGTAGGCACTGTGTTATCACATTAAGTGTTCATTTTCATCTTTTGTGGCCTGCGGTTTTCCCTAAGTGTCAGGTTTACTTCTGTTTCACACAACCTGTGTTTTAGAACATTACCACTACTGCTCTGCTCTGCGTACTGTCTCCCATGCTACCTGTGCTTTTAGCACTTAAATGGCCACAGATGGCACAAAAATATTTGGAGGTGTGTAAAGGATGTATTACAATATTGATGCATAAACTCATGACCGTGGGTTCCCACTTTGAGTACAAAACACATTTATCTAGCAGCACAGCATCTCACTGCCTTGCTGCGTTGGTTTCCCTGGTGCAATAACAGAGCCTGTGCTCTTTTCCTCACATTCAAATGGCAGGTGTTGTGCCTTAGCTGCTGGCCATCACCTTCGTAGGTCCACAGAGTCTCAGTGCAGCAGGAGAACTTCCCCTGGAGCTGGGGAAGAACAGATTTGCTCCTGGTGAGATTATGACTCTGAGTTTACCATTTTTAGAACCGAGTAGAAGAACTGGTTTACATTGCTCAATTTCTCATCATTTACTCATCCACACTGTCACATCCACATTTCTGTTCTGTCTTTTCCTTGCCTGCTGCTAAAACCCTGGTGTTTTATCCTTGTAGGGACATGGCAATTGAACAAGATACAATCCTAAAACAATTAACACCACATTAAACACAAAGTTGCTGGCTGTTCCATAGGCAGTTCACTGAAATCTTCTAGTGTGCACAGATATTTCCCTACATTTTATATAATAACCTCAATTTATTTATTATATTTTTCTCTAGCACTTTCCATAGGTTACTTTGTCATGGATGATGGAAGTATTTGTTTTAGAAAAGATTATTTGTGCACCAATATCGCGAACCATGAAGGCTTCCTAGCTAGTGATCTGCTTGTGAATAAGTATTAAACAAAGCCCTCAAGGCTCTGTGGCTTCCTTATTTTTATTAGTTTGTGTCACTCTGGCTGAAAGCAGTTTGGGTGCTTTTGTGGTGTCTTGGATGAGCAGCAAAAACAAGAGTTCCAGGGTAACAGGCCCCGAGCCATACTTACATCAGCATGGGAAGAGCAGAGATCTGTGCCATGAGTGTCCAACCCTTTTAACTTGCCTAGGCTGCACTGAATGAAGAGGAACTGTCTAGGCTGCATCAATGGAGGCTCCTCTGAAACTAGATGATCTTGAAGGTCTTTTCCAGCCTTGGTGATTCTGTGATTCTAAGAAAGTAATGCCTCCTAATTATTTCCATGGAAACTACCAAAGATATGAAGGACACAGTAACACTATTTAATAGAGCACATTCTCAGGTACAAAAAAATTTATATTTTCAACTCAGTCACCACCATTAGCTCTGCATTTTCACCAGGAATGAACAAGAGCTGCATGACACTCCTGTAACAGTCTGAACCAGTGGAGGTGACCCATGTGGCCTTCGAGCTGGACATACTTGATCTATGCCACCCAGAGAAGAAAACTCTGAAGTATTTCCAGTAGAAATACTACATGTCAGCAGAGAAGCAATGCAAGCTGTTGTGTGATCACCTGGAAAGCAATCTGCAATGATTACCTTAGGTTACAAAAGTGAACCCTTGGGAAGAGATTGGCTTGTACCTAAAGATATCATCACATCTGGACTGGAAATTAGATGTCAGAGAAAAAAATAAAGAACAGTTTAATACTGGCTCTTCCTTCAAAGTTAATATGAAATAAAAGCAAAATCAGAAGATGAAGTCTGAAACCAGAGCCCATGTTCTTATACTTAAACTCAGATTGCAATAAACACAGTGGAAGAATTCCTCTAAATTCAGGCTCACTGTTGTAAGGCCAAACCTTGGCACTTACAAAGATGATTCTTCGAACAGTAAGGCTGAGAGATGCCAGTGAGTAGTAGTGTGTAGGACAGCGGTTGAAGCTGCTGCTGTTGCCCAAGCACACCAGGGAGCGCTGCTTTAAAGCACTGCGTTAGCTCATGGTGTGTAGCCTGTAGCAGCAAGGCTGAGGCGGTCCTGGGACAAGGATTGCTTTGAAGCACACAGCTGCTCCGAACAAAACCTGAGCCTGTTCGCTGTGCCTGCAGCCTGTCAACTGGTCGTTTGCATTACTCAGATGTACAGTAGAAATAGGATTAGTTTTAATTTCTGCAAACAAGATAATTTTGGAAATGGAAGAGAGGGACTTGGCTTGAAGTTTTATAGCTGCTCCTCACCTAAGAGAAAATGAGCTGCTTATTGCCAGCCAGTTCTGGTTTGGGGATCTGGAGAAACCCATAGCTACAGGCTTACTGATTCTAGGGAAGATCCCAAACGAGTACATCGCTGTAGGGGTTCCTTCTCAGGCCGTGGCTGTTGGGGACCGTCCAAGAGCTTTGACCAGCTGGCAGCCTGACACTGATACAGTTCCTTGTGGAGAAGCCAGCTGATGCAGCCAGAGGGGAGGGCTCTCACCAGCACCAGAAGTAGCACGTTGTGGGTTGAGATCTGCTCTTATTATCAATTAGCACTTGGGACACTCAGATCGTTAGTCCCTGCGCACAGCTGGAGCTTCTCCTGGATAAAAAAAATCTTCCTCCAGCAGTCCCTAACCAGCCACAGGGGAAGAAGTGGTATTGCCATGTGTTGGTAATGAAGCCGAGGCTGAGCTTGCAGAGCAGCCTTCCCCTCTCCTGCTCACACAACAGACAAGCACACCGCTTCCCTGTACAGATCTTACAGCAATTAATCCTGCGTCCTGCGCTGCTTTATGCTGCTCGACTTCAAGGGCTCTTAGCTTTACTGAATGTGTCTATACTGTCTTAAGTGTCTGCATAGTATGAAGGCTAAATTCCAAAAGCTGTTTTGCTGTGGCTGCTGCAAATGCTTGGATGTGTTCCAAGTCCTACTCTGGCATTTAAAAGGGATTTTCCAGGATGTTACAATTCACCCAGCACTATGACTGTGCCAACCCCAAAGCCTTGCTGCCTTCAAAGATACACTACTGCATGTAGTAAAAGTCTGTTCCAAGGCATACAGAGCACTAAAAAGACCCACTCAGCCAATGGTTTTACTGGCGTAGACATTAAACTATCCAGAAATACGTTCTCCGTGCCACTTCTGGGCTGTGTGTTCTATTCAGAGCTTCAGTGCTGCTCTGTGTATTGAAGTTTATGTGTCTGCACATACTCTTGCATCTGCTTCTACAGGTCTGTGGCAAGTGCAGAGCTTTTCACAAGAAGGTGGAATACCCCCTTCCTTTTTTTCCCAGTAAATCATGGTATCCAAACCCATCCTCCTCATCTCAGTGCTTCCTCAAAGGAGAGGGAAACAAGAATGTGAAGGTACGGGGACAGCTCTCAGAGAGCAAAGGATCAGTCTGTTTCTGGTCAAAATGAAAAAAACAGCGTGCCCACAAGCAGCAGTGCTATGATGTTATTCAAAATTAAATTACTAAATATTAAAAAATAAATAAAAGAAAGGGAGTAAATAAAGAAGAAAGAGTGCTCAGTAATTTACATACCCCTGCCCTGGGCTGAGTGCTTTACTGTGTCTAGCTTAAAGCAAATCATTTGTAGTGGATGGGTTGACCCTGTCTCTTCATATAATACAAAACTGTGCTATGAGTGAAGTAGAATAGGTACAATCGAGAAGTTTAATCAAAAAAAACAGAATCATTCCCCAGAATGGTGTATACGTGATCATCTGTTAGAGCCCGTGAACATTTAACGTCATTCAGAGAAAGTCGCCTCATATATGTTCTCAGGGTCCCAAATCTTGCTATGAATCCGAACTACAAATCTCTGGAAAGATAGATGTGCTTTAGCCTAACACAAATTAGTGGAAGGCTGCAGAATGTCCTGAGCAGGTTTGCTGTTGCATTACTGGCTCTGTAATGTTAAGTTATCAGTGCTCCACGTCTTATTAATAATTGCAGTGTGGAGAGTAGTAGTTTGTCAGGAAGGACCAGCCGGTTCTATGAGACATAATTAATTGAGTGCTGACAAGCTCAGACATAAAACTCACATAATAAATTAGTTATAGTTCGTGGGTAAGAAGGATGAACTCTGCCATGAGGGCAATTTTACAGAATTTCAGCCTTAGGACCACTTCCACACATTCATGTGTGTTAGGAGTCATATATGAATCGTATGGGTCCCAAGCAAAACAGCAATAAATTTTTCAGTCCAAGTGAAATCTAGACTGACTGTTCCAATAACATGTATTTTTGACAGGGATCTTACTCTGGTTTTAGAAACAAAGCAGCAAGTGTGGAAACCCACTTGCTCTGCTACAACTGGACTTCTAATTACTGAATCAATATTTAAAAAAACCCACAGTAAACATCAACCTGACTAGCAGGTCACTAGGACAAGGGGGAACAGCTCTAAGCTACAAGGGGAGATTTAGATTAGAAGTTAGGCAGAAATTCTTTATTTTCAGGGTGGTGAGGTGCTGGAACAGGCTGCCCAAAGAGGATGTGGGTGCCCCATGCATGGAGGTGTTCAAGGCCTGGCTGGGTAGGATTCCAGGCAGCCTGAGCTGGTAGTTGGCAATCCTGCCCATTGCATGGGGCTGGAGCTCAGTGATCTTTAAGGTTCCTTCTAACCTAAGCCATTTTATGCTTCTATGATTTAGAGATGGGAAACATTCTGGCCATTGATGAGTGGTTTTCAAGCCCAGCAATCACCACAGGAGCTATTTTTAAAGTATTATTTGCTGGTTTCCCATATGTCTTTGCTTATTTTAATTCTTTACTTGCTCTATATCCATTTTGACCACATTCAGCTTGCACTTAGCATATCTGTGCTTTTATGTTGGTGGGTGATTTTACTGATACAAGCAAGATAAATGATTGAATTTTTCTGTTTTAAAATCCATTTCATTGAGGGTGGGAGGATCCTAAAAGAGCTAGTGACCCTTACAGCAGAGTCATCATCTTGCTAGCAACAACCCACAACTTGTCTCTGAAAGCAATTGCCTGCTATGCTTCAGATAATGAAGAACATTGTTTTATTTGCTTTCATATAAGAAGCAGAACAGCTAAGATACCAGCTGAATTATTTTCTCTAATTATACAAAGTCTAGAACAATTTCCTTTATTGGCTTACACTATGGTTTAGTTTGGGTTGTTAAAGTAAGGAAACTATATAAATGGTAGGGAATGATAAGACCTGAAAGAAGAAAAATAGATGTGTCAAGAATAGCAATATTTCATATTCCACAGTGTCACTGAAATACACAAATGTGTATGAGATAGAAGGTGACAATGCAACCAACGTGCTGTGAATATTATCTGTGGGCAGAATCTCAACCGAGAATCTGGGGCAAATGGCTACTCAAAATTAAATGTACCGTTGGATCCTCAGTATCAGAGCAGATGGTGCTTTAGCTTTTTAGATCTCAGCCAAATAATCTATATGCTAAACAAAAGCGTAAGAGGCAGAGGAAAAGGTTCAAGGTGGAGGAAGAAAATAGCAAATGGAAAGCACCTGGGCACTGCTCAGGTTTGCAAATAATTTTACTAAGAAAAGAACAATTATGTAATTGAAATTAAATGGAGTCCAGGACGTTATTAGAATTAACATCTACATTCATTAAATGAGTTGCTGACAGCAGCAGCAGCTTTACTGGGCTATTAGTCTTGCACTCTTATTTGACATTTTAAAAGAAAATGATGAATGTCACCAAGTTATTTGCCATTATTTGTATGAGGTAAGAGAGTTTGCTCGATGGATTTCAGATCTTATAGATTAGTGGGAAATCTTTACTGCTTATCTGGTGTGGAGGCAAGCTTAATTTATTTCTTTTACTGAGGTTCTGCAACCAAGAACTTGTCTACTTACACCTTGAACTGAAGCAACAAAGAACAGGTTTGATCGATTTGGACATTTATTTCAATGCAGGTCTGTGTGTACATACCTCTTTTGGCTGCCATATCTTAAAACTGGCTGAATCCCAGGTTGTGTGTAGATGAACCTCAATAGCTGCCTTCCACAGTGCTTTTCCAGTGCAGTGTGTTTTTCATACATTTTGAAGGCTGTGCAGCTGGGCGCTTGGCTGCAGCTCTCCTTTCAGGAAGCGGTCTTCTGTTCCACGTCTGGCACGGCGATGCTTCTCCTGGTGCCAAGGAGGAGGCAGTGGCCCCTCTGCTGCTTCCTGGCAGGAGCGTGGGGCACAGATTGGTGGTGACCTCTGGTGGAATCAAATAATTGCCGTGGAACTGATCCAGCCGTACAAGGGCACACTGCATCCCCTCTGTCCTGCCTTTCCAAGCTGCTGTAAAACCTCTTGAAAAGGAAACATTCTGATGAATATGCAGACAAATAACTAATTCTAATTAGATCTACCAGACTAAGCACTTTGAGTTCGGCTTACATTATCGTGTGATTCTTAAAAGCCAGAATAAATTTGGATTTAGTAAATAGGCTTCAACATAAGGTGAGTCCTGTGGTTGGCAGTAATCATGTGAATCATCACCTGTCTAATTGAAGAGGCAGAGTAAACAATTACATTCCCCAGAGGCTGGGGACTGATGTGAAGTTAGGCCCTGTGCCTCACCGAGCACCCGAGCACCGGGTCACTGCTTCCTCACCTCTTGTAATATTCTCTGCAGTCATCTTACCTTTACCCACTTCCTCTGCTCTTACATTCCTGCCCACTACAACACACCTGCAGCAGCCAGGTGACACAGCCCCAGCACCTCTTCTTCCCCAAGCTGTGCTGCTGTTAGTGCTGCTGTTCTTACCTGCTGTGCCCTGATTAGGCCACAAGCTGTTCTGCCCAGAGACCTCAGAAGCTGCGTGTTAAGAGAAAATGTACTTTTGAAGATATGAGCATTCCATCACTAGAGGGCATCCCACACCTCGCCACAGCCAGCAGCGAGTCCCATGGGGCCACAGGGACAGGCACACAGGGTCCCTCTGCTCCATCCTGCTCCCTGGGCTTCCTTCTGCACCTAAAGCTGACGGAAGAAGAGTGCAGTTTTCCTTGCAAAAGAGTGACATGTGTATGGAGTTTATTCTGTAAGTGCAATTGTGCCAGTACCAAAGTGTTGCAGACTGCTTCTTTTTGGGTCAGTGGTTAGCATCAATCTTCCACGTTGTACCAGTGGAAATAGATCTGTATGCATGTATACACGCATAGGTGAGTAGGAATTAGTTTGACTGAACTAAAATAAAAAAGTGATTTATTCAGTTTACCAAGAGCTGTAAGACTGAATGTGTAAGTTAATGAGAACCCCTTTCCAACCCAGCTTTCCATGAGAGATGCCAGGTACACCCTGCCTGCACCCCAGGGGCTCAAGCTCTGTGGCTAAGAATGCAGTGCAGTGATTTGTGGAGCATTAAAAACAAACAAACAAAAACACAACCAAAAATAGCTTCCAGTAATGCAGTGAGAGAGCAGGGGAAGGCTGAAGACAGTGTTGTTTTACAGATGTCTGTGTTGAGACAGTAACTGGATACAGAAATCCAGGGCACAGTGGGGTTCCAAGAGCACACATCTGCCTCCCAGCCCCTGTTCCCCAGCGCCCGGATTTTTAGGATGTGGCTGGATGTGTCTGCTCTGGGGCAGATCCTCAGGTGCACCCTTGGGTCCCCAAGAAGGAATGAAGGCTTTGCCTTTTGCAGCCATTGAGGAGACCATTCTCCAATATGGACCTGCTTCCATATCTCCTGTAGAATAGATAAATGAATTTCACGTTTATCGGGTAACTGTAAGGCGGGCTCTACCAAGCAGCAGCTCCAGTGTGAGCAGCAGCTGCTCACTGGAATTCTGTGAGAGCAGGGGGTCTTGGGTAGAAATCAGGAGGCAATGCCCTTCACATGTCCCACTGACCAAAGACAAGGCTTTGGTGGTAGGCCGGGATCTGTCGGTTGAGTGTTCATTACCCAACAGTTTAGCCAACACTGGGGCTATTTTGCAGTAGCATGTGTTTCCATATCTTATCCAAGCTCTCCCAGAGAACAAATTACAGCAGGCAGACATGTTTCCACGCAAGCTTCACGCGTTTAGCTCTCACAAAAGAATCACCACAACCACACTTCCTTTCCTTCTTTACTGCCTTTGCCATCTGTTTATCAGGGTTAAAGTACTGTACCAGAGAAGTCTAGAGAAACCTGTTCTTTCTTGTCCCATTAATTGGCTCTGTACCTTGGCACTAGGTTCCTCTCTAGTCTTATATATAGTTAATGACAAACAGAGGCCAGCTCTACCTTGTGTAGTGATTTTGCCAATCCTGGACTCTGTTGCTTTTGCACCCCCTGTTTTGTTGCCCTCCAGATCCTATAGATCAACTCCATTTATTTCAAGACTCATAACACGACTTAGAAAAGGAGAAGGCTTGAGCTCTGTGGCAGCTCTTGGCAGGAAACTCTTTGCATAAAGCCCATTAGGGCAGCAACAGCTGAGCTTCCCTCTTAACAACTTACAGAAGCAGATTGGAACAAATTGTTCTTGTGGTTTGTTTTTCTTTCTAAAAAAAAAAATATTTTGAGAGTGAAGTTTAGTACATGAACACATACACACACATGCACTGCCGAATTACTTCCTAATGGGGGCAGAAAAAAAGCACCAGATGAAAACAGAGACCGAAGAGATGCTGGAGGAAGGATGTGTATCTGTCTGTTCTATGACTTTGAGTGCTAGGAAGAGCAGGCTGCAGCCAGATTCTGAGAAATCAGTGTTCCCTTCAAATCCTGTGTTAAAGGTCCAAGGTTCAAGTCTGATTCTGAGAGACTGTAACATGGGAAAGGGATCCAAGTGCTCGTGTTGTCTTTTCAACTCAGTTTTATTAACTCTCTTGTGCCTCTGAAAGTCTCCCCCTCTCTGTTTGTCGTAAGGATTACAATTCTAAGAAAAGCTTTGGAGGCTCGTGAAGTTATTAGGGCTGACATGTGATTGTGTCTATCCTCAGGTGAATGGGTATAAATCTGAGCCCCAAAATGCAGACATATTCTGCAATTATAGAAATCTTCTGTTTAGTGATACAAATTGTTTTTTACTTTACTAAACACTTTCCAACATTACAGATATGGAAACTGATAGGTAAGAATTAAGTCATTCCTTAAAATATTTCTTGAGTATTAAGACAGGTATACCACCTGCACAGATCAGAGCTCAGGAAGGCTCTGTATCTGCAATATGCCTGTTATATTTAATATGTTGCATGTGTCAGAGGTGACATTTCTTGCTTCCTCAACAATGTAAAGTAGCAGATAGGTGTCTGCAGACCCTGGTTCCCTAGCAAGTTGCCTGCATAATTCTGTTCCTGTGAATGGGAGAATCACTGCAGTAAATGTGAAAGGCATTTGAAACAAAGAGCTTGTATAAAGGATTGTATAAACCAGCATATCCCATTAGGATCAAAAAATGTGGAGCACGAAATATTCTGATGGAGTCACTAAGGGCTTTGGAGAAGTTAACTGCTTCCATCCTAAGATGATGGTCTGCCTCCAGTGAATATTTGTAACTAATATAAGCAGTGTAGGACAAATAACACATTTTGCTGTCCAGACACATTGCGTACACTGTGTGTTAAAAGGGTTAAATATAGTTATTCTCAACAGTGTTTGGCCTGGCTGAGTATTAGAGCTTATTTTAGCTGTTCCTCCTAAACATAGCAAAGGTCACGAGGGAACGGGCTTTGTTGCTGAGTCTTATTGGCCTTGTTCCCTGTTGGGGTTTTGCAGGGGGACAGGATTGTCTCACTTACAAGGATAATAGATGACAAGTCTGGCGCTGATTAACCTCATTTTAATTGATAATTAATTTTAAACCCTATTTACTTTCACTGGAACAGCTGAGACTTCAAGGGAATCATAGCAGAGGTGAACAAGAACTGAAATCTTCCCCAAGGAAATGACACAGGCAGGAAGGAAAAGAGGAAAGATGGATGAAGATTCAGATTGTCAGCATGGATCTTCATTAGATTTATTGCCTCTGAAAATGGAGACCTCTCCTTTTTGCTGGCTATTACCCACGCCTCCTCTGCTGAGGCATCCCCCCACCTTACTCTGCAAAGACCCCTGCACTTCCAATTCTGGGTCCTTGCCTGCCAGTAAACTGCATTTTTCACTGACGACAGCTTCATTCACCTACTTCTGAGCCTGTCAAATTGGTGGGATGGCCTGCTGGCCATCTGGGAGCAAAACACTCCTTTTGTACTGGAAATGTATGTGATGCACAGGAGTTTTACAGTAGGAAAAGCTCCAGTGTGTGTGTAAAGGGTCATTTTTATTCACAGCCCAACTCTCTGCACGTTCTGCACTTAGTCCTGCAAATCAGAGCCTCGCAGGATTAACAGCTGTGTTAAGTTTCCTAGCAGCGTGTTTCTGCAGGAGCTTTCTTTCACATAGATAAAATCTATGGCCACAATAATCAGTGCACCCTTTTACAGCACCCTCTACAGAGGGATCTCAAATCATTTTAGAAATATTAGGGAGTTAATTCTTTAAACAATACTGGGATGCATGTCATCCTCATCACATGGGGTGACACTGGAAGGCTCGGTGCTTCATTCAGGGTCACTTAACATTGATGGCAGAGGCAGCAGCTCCTCCTGGCACTTGAAACTGCCCTGAACTTATTGCCAGGACTGTGTGGCAGTAGAGCCACATTATAAGCACCTTGCTTATCAAGAGTGCAGTTTATCTCTCTGCAGCAGTTATGGCATTACTGAACCTTTACTCAGGGAAATTACTCAGTTTTCTAGGCTATGTTTGTGGCTTTGTTGCTCATCCTGTATCTTGGAGCCTTTAAAAATTACTTGGTCTGAATTTAATTAGTTTCACTTGATCATTGGCTGGAGTCAAAGACTTTTCTCACAGCGCCATTCTGTGATATTTGCATATGGTGACTATGAAATGCCATCTGGGACATCCCCCCACTGCCGTTATCGAGCAGGGTACCTGTCACTCTGGTCACAGGAAAAGACAGCTTTTCTGAGTCCCGAGCTGAGTTCTCAGAGTGATTGAAGTGGGTCATCTCCGTACTCTGTAGGACATCTGCATTAGAGCTGGAAGGTTAGAAAAGGCAGCTCCCATTGGTCAGGTTAAACCAGAAATCCTTTGCTGAAGGGCGTCTGACATTGCAGACAATCTTACCCACTCCCACCTTTCTTGTTTTAGTGAATGCTTGAACGTTTCTCCTAAGGGGTGCTTTTCTTTTGAGAATTAGCAGTTTGCATTTCCTCATCATCGCTTTCAGATTCCAGGTTTGTCTCTGTGGCTGTGGATCAGCTTTACTACATTTATGGGCAAAACAAAATGCCTCCTTGTGTTTCTGCAGATTCCAAAGGGACCCTGAGACCCAGCTGGGATCTTTCTGTCCCCTTCATCGCTAGCAACACTCATCACTTTACCAGTCATTTCTTAATTACAGAATACTTCTCGCTGCTTGAAAAATTAGGAGAAGATCTATTTTTTTATGCAGGTGTTGGAAGGTATGTATCCTCCTTGCAGAACTCTCCATTGCCAACATTTTTCTTTTTTTAATGGTTCCCCCTAAGGGGATAAGCATTTAAAAATGTGGCCATGGTTATCAGAACCACTTTGAGCCTTCTGCCGTGTCTACTCATTTTTGCCCAGTAATGTACTCTAACTGTGGGCCTCAGCAAAATGCTCATGTGAAGAACACAGCACAATGGTGGTGATGAGGACTAGATGGATGGTAGGACTAGATGGTCTTTGTGGTCTTTTCCAACCTTAGTGATCCCATGATAAAGCAAGTGCTAGCACCCCGATTATATGTTCCCGCCCCGACATTGCATGTCTCTGGTATCTGCCACACCTTATGAAACATCAGTATTTTTCTGCTGTGAGTTCTTATGGTAAAGCTAAGTGTTTGCTTATAGACTACATTGGGAAGCACGCACAGAAGAATGTGGAAATTCTCTTAATGACAGTAATTCAGTTTCAATAGCTGCAGTGTGAATGCTGGATCTGCTCAAGCAGAGATAAGTTATTAAAGGCGATAGTGCAGTGAAGAGCAGAGCTAGCCCCTGGCTGCAACCTTTCCTGCATTTAAAGTCAGCTCAAGCACCAGGAACCTACTGCTCCAACTGGCAGCACAAGTGTCTTACCTGTTCATACACACCTGTAGGATTTCCCTAAGCTACACGTTCCATGTGTTTTCAGATAACACCTTTCCCCAATCGCTCCCCAGCCCCATTGCACTGGGAAGAGGAAAATATTTCCCCCTCACTTTCTGTCTAATGACTGCTCCGTATTTTTAGCTGCTCGGGATGTCTCCAAGTAACACGCAGACCCTGAAGTTGCATTGTCAGCCTTCCGTGCAAAGCCCCTCCTGGGAGGTTTATGGCTGACTCTGTGCAGCTTTGCTGATACAGCGGGTGACGTTTATACCTGCAATCAAGCATTGGCTGAGCTGCAGCCCAGTGCTGGCAGCTTCCCTCTTTCTCCCCCTGCCCCCCTTCTCTTGCAACCCAACTCCTCTGATAATAGATGGCTGTAGTACAGACAGCAGTGATTGCCTGTATAAAAGTTTAAAAAAATAATGGCACTGCTCGGTTGGCAGAAAAACCTGTTTGTGCTCTGTCCACTAGCACAAGGTAGGCTCGGGGTCTGTGTTTCTTCTTCCAGATGATTTATAAGGCCTTCTTCCCCTGTGCTGCTCTTTTCCAAGTGATTTCATGGATGTTGAGATGTACCAGATTAGGAGTTCATCTGCAGTTTAGAAACCATTTTGTTCTTCCAAATAGAAAAGGAAGGTTAGCTTCCTTCATATTTTTTATTTCTTTTTTTGTGGGGGGTTCTCACAAGAAATTCCCCCCAGAGCACCCAGTGGCCTACAGTTACCTCAGAACAGCTCAGCAGGATTGTACCAGCCTGCCTTGTGCTTTACCAGCAAAAGGGGGGGGGGGGTCTCTGAAGCGGGGTCACTTCCAGATACAGCAGTGAGGATAACACAATTGGATAAAAAATACAAACCAGTTTTATTCAAACATTCACAACACAGAAATCTTCATTTCAGCCTTGGAGGGTCTTACTCATGTTTAATTTTGCTTTGCTGCGTATTCCCAGTCCACGTTAGTGAAACCAAAATAAATACATCACACAGGCTTTTGCCAGCATCTGAATCAATGGGTTTGAAGTCACTCTTTCCTTAAGTCGCTGCAGCTGTGGGTGAAAGTAAGGCCAAATGCACTCAGCTATAGTGAAGACAATGCCAACAAAGTGCAAGAAGGAAGGTATGGTGCGTATTTGTCATGATTTCCATATCTGCAAGTTCTCAGTTTCTAACACAATGAAGTGAATGAAGTTCAGATTCAAATGAATTAAGAGTGTCATTACTGTGTGAAGTCGTATTTATTTTAATAGTCTCCCTGAAGTGCATCTACTTTGTGTGGATGATGTTAGGTCACTGTTTGTCTATGTTCAGCATTAACAGGAAATTGTAGCTGCCACGCAGCAGTACAAGCAGGTCTTCGAGAGTCTCCTTTCAGCCACACTAAAAGAAAACACCAGGAAAATCCCCTCCGAGAGCTCAGGTTCTGTTGATGGGTGAATCTTGCAATGCTTTGGCATTGTTCAGGTCTGTTTGAATCTCCCACACGAACCCAGGACCCTCTTCTGACCCACACTGAGCCCTCAGCCAGTGTCTCACTGGGTGCAGGAGGTTTCCACCAACTGGTGGAGTTTGCTATGCAGTGAACAGAGCTGAAGATGTTCTTTTATACATGCGGATTCTTGACTAATTAACACGGCCATAAAGGAAATGAGTATCTTTTTTACCTTTACTTTATCTTTTACCTGAGAAAATGTATGAGGGCCACGATTTTATGCAGATCTGGGCTTTATTTATATTAACAGGGGATACTGCTGGATACCCCAAAGCCTTTTGGGCTGACAGCAAGAATTCTTCTGCTACTTCATTATGTTTACAGCAGCAGTACAGAACTGCATGGGTATTGCCAGTGACACTGCAAAGAAGTGGAAAAATGATGAAGTACGTCCTCATGATAGAGTTCAGTCAGACTTTGCTTTTAAAATTCAGTCAATATTCTTGCTGCTTGTAGGGCTTAACCAACGTGCAAAGGATTTTTTTTCACTCTGGTCCACCAATAGACATTTGTCTCATCTGTGATTCGAGCTCCCATGGTATGATTGTCTTCTTAAGTTCCTATTTATTATTTGTTGCAATAACTCAACTTGTATATGAATTTCCTCTATGAATCCTTGAGTTTCTTGGAAGCAGACCTATTAACCCTCATGTGGTCCTTGTCCACAAAACCTCATCATCCACTTTGGACTTCTGTAAGGCTGGGAATACATCTTTATTCAACGAAGATAATGTTATCAGGTGCTTTCCTACCTTATAATTCAGCAATGCACTGAATTTCCTTGCACAAGTGGAGCAACCACACTTACAGTTGAAGTTGCTTAGTGTATGTTGTAGTGAATGTTGTTTATTGGACATCGTATCTCAAATATGCAGAGGACAGAGCAATGTTTTCAGTTCAGAAATATTTGCTAAAAAGCTTCTTTCTAATGCAAGGTTAAATAGTAGCAAGATTTCCAAGGGGGAGTTCAGCCTGCGTGTCTTCCTCAGAACAGACCCTCACAGCTGTGAAAATCAAATAGCTCAATCTCTATCAGGCTGTCAAAACAAAACTAGCTGTTTAAAACACACAAATAATCTGGTACTTCGGTATATCAGCATCAGAATAAGGAATTAGTAGCCTGTGTTTATGTTTGACTCTCAAAGCATTGGAGAAGGAAGAAGGTTTCCCTCTCCACAATACTACGTTCAGGTAAGAGCTGTCATAAAGCATGATTGTTATTATTTTTCCATTTGTTCACATTCTGTCTCTCAGTAATGCAACCTTTTATGCTTTGAAACATACTTAACTGCAGTAAGATTTCTGCTTAATGCTGTACAGCTCCTTCAGGGGAGGGGAATTTGGAGAGAAACCTGAAGGTGCGCAGTGACTGCAGAGAGGCATTTGGAATTGCATTGAATTGGAGCTGAATGTGCTGTTGGGGAATGAAAGGTATGTGTTCTCCAGGTAGAGGCTGTCTCACATGCCTTGCTGGTGCATTGTGGAGCTCTGGAAATCGTTCCAAGCAGCAGCTGCACAACTCATGGTGTTTTGGAGTGAGCAGCAGAGAGGTATGGCCAAGAGGTCAAAGGTGTGGCTTGCTGTGTCCTCCTTGCCTCCCAGCACTGAAGCTCCATTATATGACTCACTGGGCACGTGTATTGCTGCTCACAGCAGAACTGCTTACAAAACCCACACGGTGCTGACGAAAACTCCTGGCTCCCGGCAAGCTCGCCATCCGGTCTTGTGTGAGACCTGTACTGAAGTGAAAGTTTCAGTTAGGAAGCTCTGCAAGGATCAAGAAATTTTGGTCTTAAACCTCAGCAAAAAGAGAAGGTGCCAACCAATACGTACACCTTCGAATTGTTTTCTGTTAGAATAGGAGTAGATGTTTCTATGAGGGCCTAACTCCTAGCTAATCGCACCCATGTGTCAGGCTGGGCACAGGACCTCCTTCCAACAGCAGGTTGGGTCCTGCTGTTAGAACAGGAGAACCTGTGGCTCTAATAGGAAAAGTTGCAAACTTATCTTCTGTGCCTGGGTGCAGGAGGAAAAAGGTAGGCAAACAGTGTGATAAAAATAGTGAGATATGTTGTTGCCATTCCCGCCCCTATTTTGAAGTGACATGGACCTGCCCATCCAGTGCCAAGGCTCACTTCCTTCCCAGGATTTAACAGAACACAGAGTGAGAAAGCAAACCCACAATGGCACAAGACCTCAGAAAAACCTGAGATGGACTGCCCTGTGCAGACTGGCGATCCTTGCCCCATCACTGCATGACTGGGTGTCTGTAATTGCTCGTCAAACATGCTGGTACCTCTATGCAGGGCAGTGGCTGAGCGGCAGCCTGAGCTGGGGGCTGAGCTGCTTTGAAAGCCCGTTCCTGGCTGTCAGCATTCAGATGAGCTGATGATTCCTGCCTCCCTCACATCGCATTAACCATCTTTGCACAGATGAGTGGATAAACTGGCTGAAGGCCGCAGACTCCCTTCGGGAAGAGCTGGCTCACGGCACCACTGGGCTTAGTACAAGAGAGTTCTTTATAACAAAGTGTTCGCAGTCGTCTTCCAAACGAGAAAAGTATTTTTCTTCTTAAAATGAAGAAAGAAATTTCAGCTGATGGTAATAACTATATCAACATTGTAGATAGCAGATGGATCTGGCCACCTGCAGCCTTGCAGAGACTGTCCTCATCTCATAGATCTTCTACTTCTTCAATTTCTCCGTAAGTTACCAATAGTACACATCTTTGTGGAGGGATATTTGAGAGGGAGTCAGGCAGTAAGGTTAAATACCGTTTCTAATTGTGTTTACTTCTGTAACCTCATGGGTGTACCTCTGACCAAGAGGTGTGGAGCTGGATCGAACACTCAGACTTCTACTGGAAATCAGGAGTGACCCCAGATTTGTCTCACTGTAAACGGCACAGTCACACCTGCAGGGCTTTAAGAAACGCCAAGGCATTGTGGTGAACAAAATCTGAAAGATCAAACTGCTTTCCACAGTGTTTAAACTTCAGACCATGCTGAGTCTATTTGCAGCCTATCAAACCTGCTTTCAGTATCATGGGTGCCACATTCTGGATTTTGCTCCCAAGATACTCTAACCTAATATGGACAAAGCCTATTAATTCCTAGATAGCAGAGTGTTAAAACAAAGCTGAGCTGTAATCCTGAAGATTATCCTTTCAGGAGAAAGATATAATGTAATCTCAGGGTGGTTGCTTTTGCTTCTTTCTTTCTCTCTCTCCATTTTTTTTTTTTTCTTCTTCTCCTTTTCCATTCTGTTTTAGTTTCAGGCAAACTTCCAAGTGGCTCATTAGATGCCTTCAGAAGTCATGACGATGAAACGAATAAGAAGCGATTCAGGCAAATTGTTGACTCTGGAGAAGGGTTTTAAAAAGCAACAACACAAAAGCAAAACCCCCAGGGAAAACTGTAATTGCATATCTGAAGAGAATCTCAGAGCTGGTCTGCCAGCCCTGCTTAGCTGAGGCACCTTCTCTTCATCCTGAGAAGGGCTGATCCTTTTTGTCCTGGCTTCTCAGACATCAGTCTGAATTTTCCTCGACTGTCCAAATTTCTCTTGACTGTGTCATAGTGATTGAGCCTCACAGATTTCCTGTGGGAAATGCTTTATGCTGCAGAGTCAATTCGCTGCGGAGAGATGTATTCAATATCTGTTTTGTTTTTAAAGCACTTAGGAATCCCAGGCAATGTGATAGCTGGAGAGGAAAAAATATTTTATTCCTTTTTTTTCATTTTTTAAAGGCCTATTTGTTTCTTTAAACTGATCTGGTATAGAGTGAGAGAAGGCAAAGAAATGAAAAAGAGTGATTCTCTCTGCTAGATGGCTTCCATGCTTGCAGGAGTTACATCCTTGATCCACGCTCAGCAGTGAACACTCCATTGGGAGCTTTGCTCTGCCAGGTTCAGCCAGGACTGGCCCTCCTTGGTGCACCTTTTCTTTTGTAAAATCACAGATAACACAGCAAAGCCTCTTCTGGGTGACCCTGCTACTCTGAGAAAGCACAGAATGTGCTCCCTGCGCCAGCAGGGAAAGGCTGTCATTAGGAACAGGGGGGAAGAAGGAGCTCCCAAGCCAGGATGTCTGGGAAATGGTGCTCTGCAGTACGAGTGCTACTGAAGTTGTCTGGGTGATGTTGATCTCTCTTGCGGTGTCACAGACAGCTGCAGACGCAGATTCCAAAGGTCAAATGGGATATTCTGCGTGGCTTATTGCTCTTTACAATGCCTGAAAAGAGGCTGTGGTGAGGTGAGGGTCAGTCTGCTCCCAGGTGACAGCAATAGGATGAGAAGTGATGGCCTTAAGTTGGCCCAGGGGAGGTTCAGGTTGGATGTTAGGAAACATTTCTTCTCCAAAAGAGCAGTGATGCACTGGCACAGCAGCTCAAGGAGTGATGGGTCACTGTCCCTGGAGGTGTTCCAGATCCTTGGGGATGTGGCACTGAGGGATGTGGGCACGGTGGGGTGGACTGTGGGCTTGGGGATCTCAGTGGTATCTTCCAACCCTAATGGTTCCATGATGCCATGTCTTCCTCTTTGATGCCTTATTTCCCAAAGGATTGAGAAGGGCTGTGGTGGCAACCAGCAGATGGACACGTGCCTTCTCTTTTCTTGTCTTGGCAAGGCCAGCACCCCACTGTGCTTCCCCTTCCTGACCACCTCCACACAGTTACTTGTACAACAGCTCCCAGTTCTCCTTCTGCATCTGCTGCCTCAGCAGTCCCATTGAGCTCAAAACACAGTGAGCAGCATCAGAGAAGGAGGGAGTTGCGAAGGGATCTCACTTTTTCTTCTCTTTGCAGTCATCTTTACTGCATACACAAGGAATACACAAAATGTTGGACTGGCTGAGAACAGTTCCGCATGTCACATACCGGCGCACCAGCTTTTATGGCAGAAGTAGTAATTGTACTCCAGTTACAATGATCAATAGGAATAAATCCAGGCAAGCTTTACAGGAGGAGGGCAATCACTTTTATGGTGCTAAATGCTACAACTGAAGAAAGCCAGACCAGCTTGCAGGCTCAGCCCCTTGATCAGTGACTTGGTTCATCTTGTGCTCGTGCGTGTGCACCAGAGCAGTGCCACGACCAGCAGCAGCCAGGCGTGTGTCCTGGGTCCTTGCATAGTAGGGGAAAGAGCAGAAGAGAAACCAGTGGAAAACAGATGCTAGGGAAATAACAGTTTGTTCCAAAACATTAGCTTTGTAACAGGGTCAACCATAAATTCTGGGATTTCCTGTTTGTTGAATGGCAGGCTTTCTTTTTTTTCAGGTTACATTCTGGAATAATTTTATTGTGGCTCATTGTAACCTTTCCTATCCAAGATTTGCAGCCTTTGCCCAGAAATTTCCCTGCTTTCATGGGTTTTAAGTTGTATCCTTCAGTGCCATCCTCTTGAGCTGTGCTTTAATTTCCTTTGGGCTTAGGAAGCGGTGAGATCATGATAGTGTGAGGGGGAAAGCATTAGACATATTAATGGGTTCTTTCCATGCTTGTTTGTTCTGGATACCAGAGAATAACACTTAAATAAAGAAAACTGGAAAAATAGTAATGTTAACCACAAGGAGCCTGATCCTGCAGCGTGCACATCTTGTGAATTCTTTGGCTTGACTGGGAGTTGTCCATGTTCAGGAAATACAGGTTTTAGGCTACAGCCTGAGCTGGTCAGAATGTTTAAGAGAAAAAGAAAAAAGATTTTATTTCAGAAAACAGACATTATTGGACATTTTTTTGTGTCAAGAATGTGACTAGGGAACGCTACTGGTGCAATCCCTCAGCTCCGGACCCTTCTAGAGACCTGTCCCAGTGTATTACCCCATGACAGTAACAGCCTGATGTGGAGAGAATTTATATGTGGTGTTGCATCTAGGTCAGGGCACAGGGCTGGAGCAGTCAGAGTGACAATTTTCCACATGAGCGCCTTGAGTACGTGGACATCTTACTCTCTTTCTGTTTCATGGAAAATGGGGGAAACAATAAAAAAAACCGCATCTGTTGAGGCCTCCTCACTCTTTCTGGTGATAAATGAGAGAGGAAGAGGAAGGTAATTGCAGAGTTTTGTGTGGCAAGATAAGTGTTTTTTGCCTGGCTGTGATGTGAGATATGCTCTGCATCTGCTGACACTAGTGGGGTGAGCAGAGCTGTACCAGTGTCTTCAGTCAGAGCAGTTGTGTGTGGCTGACACTGCACTGCACAGGGCTTCAGACATGGAGGGACCCTCCTGGCTGGCCTGGGAGCATCCAATAACCATGCTGAGCTTGAATTTTTATCAGTGAGACAAGATTTAAGAAGCTCTGAGCACATGATTTAAACACATCTGTTGTTGAGCATGCTGTGAGCACACTCTTTATGCTGAGTTTAGCAAATGAGATTCTGGTCCTCAGCTAGCATTATTAGGTGCTATTGTAGCAGTGATGAAAAGATGATGATTAAAATCTGCCTACTAGTGGCTGGGGATGGTGTTACCATATGGCACTGGATGTAAGCTGGTGTGCCAAGTGTCATGGGTTCTTCACTGATGTGAGCATGCATTGAAAACGTCCCCACTCTTATAAGGAAAAATGGGATTTTTCAGAAGAGCTGAAGTATGTAATTGCTGTTTTCACTTTAACTGATGCAATAGCTAGCTTCTTTTCACAGGGAACTGATGCTTTCCATGGAAATTTTGTCTGCGTTGACTTTGGTGAAAGCTTCAGACTATTTTTGGCAGCAATTAAAAGCATTCAAGAGATGCCTGTCACTTCAGCTCACATATTTCCAGAGGGTACTTTATTTGTGTTTTACTAGAGAAATAGAAAACACAGCAATATGGCTTCTGCTTAACTTGAACAACGCTGCATCTCGAGGCAGCAGTGACAAGCCGTTTTTCTTCATTGGAAGCTGTTCTTCTGGATGCCATCAGCACAGAGATACCAATAGCATTTGCACAAGAAAAATAGGGATGCCTGTTGCTCACCAGCACCTGCTGTCCTGCAGGTGAAGTATTCATTAGGATTCGTGACAGTGAAATTGGTACAGTGTCACTGAAGTAGGTTTCCAAATCAGAAAGTGTATTGTTGTGACTCTAATAATCAAAATTGCCATTCATTGAGAATGTTAGAAGGCTTGATCTGAAGGAACTGAGTCCTGATGTTTGAGACACATCAGTTCTTGCTTTCTTCAGAAAGGATTAATTGTTAAACAATTAAAAGAGTTGGGCCCATACCTTTCCAAAAGTAAGAGGCAGTGCTGCTGGGAGTTTGTGTCTGGTGATCTCTGAAAGGGACGGGTTTGTATAGTAGTTAAGCTGGAATAGAACTTGAATCTGTTTTATTTGAGGATCCTCTTCTCATTCAAATGTTTGCAAAGCTTGTCGAATGCATCTCTGTGCGGATTATGTGGGAGGAAGTATGAGATGTATGTGTGGTATCTCTGAGATAACATTTCGCTTGATGTGTGGGTATAAGCTAAAAAAACATTAGATCAGGGGCACAACTATGCTGAGCTCATCTGCTGAATGATATATCCTGCTTCTGAGAGTGCTTGTATCACAACAGCAAATGCTTCGAGCTTCCACCAAAATTCCTCCTACCTCTGCATTATGAATTTTAAAATCTGTAATCCAGTTCTCTGACAGCCCTCACTAATTAGTACGGTGTTGAGCCATCTGAAACCACAGGAGCAGTGGCTGTTCTCCAGGCACGCTGCAGAGCTGCTTCTGAGCAATCCGTGCTGCCTGCATGCAGTACCCCACCGCACTTGTTCATATACAGACCTCTTCTACTACCACAATTCCTGCCTGAATTGAAAGTCAGCTGATGTGATGCATTGGGCAACACTGGCAACTGGGCACCCCTGCATTGTCCAGGTGTATTGCAGCTGCTCTGAAGTACTGCATGCAGACCAGACCTGTGTCCCCTAGACACTGCACAAACAAGGGAAAAAAGGACGGTTCACGTCTTCAGCTCCTCGTAGTTCTTAGGAATCACACTGTTACAAGTCAAGACTTTGGCAAGGATAAAAATCCCAAGAGGAAATGGTTCATCTCTGAGCAGGGAAGTTCTTTTAAATACAATTACAGCTGGATGCCAGAGTTAAGAATAAGGTCTCCTGCACGGCAAGGCTGTCTGCCAGTTTTTCTAAAGTATATGTGTAATCTATGTGGTATTTCTGTTAATCATGCTCTCCACTTTTAAAACCCATCGTGCTAATTTAATTGAAAAAATTATGTGGGAATCGTATTAGATTTTCCTTCCATTAAATTAATATTACAGCCTTTAAATAGAATTTCTGGGCACCCATCATTGTTCACAGAACTACTATGTGAACTGGTATCTGTTTTCTCCCTTTTTTGGATCTGTCCACTGCAACTAATGTTCTTCTTTTGCCCCCTGCCTATTCCCTTATCCCAAAATCTAATTATCCTCTTCCTTTTGACTCCTGGGGTCGTTAACCTGTTTCTTTCTGGCTCTTGCCATGGGACCCTCTTTGCTTTCCTGTTGGTCTGAGTCTCCCTGCTGCAGCACTAAGGGATGGGGACTGCTGCGCGCCATCCCCCAGATAGCAGTCTGCCCTGGGAGTGAAGGAAAGGGCAGCTCCCTTCTCCTCTCACTGGCTGCGGAGAGGTGAAATGAGATCAAGGTTACACAGGACTGACCTTTAATTGGCTAATTTGGAGGTAAAGCCAGCTCTGTGCCCAGGGCTGGGACGGTGTCTGAGTGATGGAGCAGGAGCCCTTTAAGAAATATGGGCGCCATCCAAGTTGCTGCTGAATCTGAGAGCCGTGACCGTGTGTGCTAGAGGGAACAGGCCGTGCTCGCGGGGAGGAACAGGTGCTGCAGCACAACTGGGAGCACAGGCGCAAAGAAACAGCAGCTCAGCCAGCGCTGCTCTGATACTGTTCCACCATCCGACACAGGCACACCCCACAGTGTGGGGTTGCCTATCACCCTCCCCCATCCTGTCCTAATTAAACTCAGGTTTCCCAGTTTAGATCAGCAAAATCAGGATGGGGGGAGGACTCTGGCTCATCCCATGGCTCAAAGGAGAACATTAATTGGCACAGGTCCTGGAATAAGAGGGGTGCATCACGTGGGGTTGCACCTAATCACATCACTGCAGGAGTCTGGTACTGCGTTTGAGGGTCAATGTGTTTTTCTTATCATTTTCTCTAAAAAAGCACCGGTCTTTGCCTTGGTGGTTATTTTTGCAGAACAGCTGTGTTTCTGGTGAGCAGCCGGGGGAGCTGCCTGACTCAGCACAACTCGTTCTCAACTGTCCAAAAGTGCACCCTGGCAGGGTGCTGTGGGGATGCTGCGGGTGAACGGAGGGCCCCACTGCCCCCTTCTGCAACTGCGACCAGAGAGATGTTTGCTGGCAGGGATAGAGGTGTTCTGATCCAAGAGACAGGAGTCATTTGCTCTGGGGAGTGTGCCCGCTAAGAAGGAACAAACACACGGCCTTTATTTCAGGAATATATTGTATGCATCAGTTGTCATTGTCTGTAAAAGTGCTCGATCATGTGGAAAGAGAGAAGCTGATAGGCGGCTGGGGTGCTGCGGGGAACCGAAAGCCGCTTTCAGTCGGAGCAGAGCAGTCAGGGCTCGTCAGATCAGCCCTACAGAGCTGTTCTCCTTCTCCAGCCCTACGACAATTTGCAGTGCCCCCTATGTCTCTTGAGTCACACTTCCCAGAATGGTTCATCCCATCCTTCTCATGGCATAGCATCGGAGCTCTCCACATGTGTTAGTGATTTGTGTGGCATTTGCATGCTACAGAATAGGATTTTTGAAGGGAGGAGGTTAGGGACGCGCTTCTGCCTAGTGGTCTGGGTAATGGAATGAGAATAGGAAGGTTGTATTAGCAGCTGTGCTTTTGCCCTTAGACAAGTGAACTCTGCCTCTTGGTTTTCTGCCTTTCATCTGCACCATTTGTTTATTCTCTGTTGCATAAAGGCAGTCCCTCTTCATAGGATTGTACAGTGCCCAACAGCCCAAAACTGCACCAACGGAAAACTTTTCAGAATTACTCTGCTACGAGTAAGTTGCAAAAGTAGTGTGGGAATGAATCTGCTTTGTAAAACAATGAGTCTTGCACGGACAGCAAAATACCAGTTAGAGTGAAGAGGAACTAAACACCCGATGTAATTTGAGTCCCCCATAAAAAGCAAATTAAAATCTGAAGATGTGAGCAGGGAAAAAAAAAAAGAAAGATGTTGAAGGTTCAATGTGAATCACTCCAGCCTGCTTCAGAACGATGCTTCCCTCTGCGGGTAGCGGTGACTCCTCACACACATGATTGCTCCATTTCCTCCCTGACCTCTCAGCAGACCCCGCTTCATGCCAACTCACACAGAACTCGCAGGAGCACAGGAAGCCCTTTGCTGTGTAAGAAGGACTGCAGCCCTTTCACACGCTCGTTTGTGAAATTAGATGCACATGTTGCCTCAATACGCAGAGTGCCTTCCCACTGTCTAACAACAGGTTGGTTGAAAACAAGAGCATTTAAGCCATGGAATCACAGAATTGTTAAGGTTGGAAAAGACCTCTAAGATCATCCCATCTGCTGACCACCAACATTGCCCCCAGACCGCTCCCCTGAGTGCCAGAACTCCCCTTTAAACACCTCCCAGGGTGAACGCAGTATGTATTTCTGTGTATGCTTATTTATATCTGTGTGTACAGGGAGAGAGTGCTTTGCTATGATTCGAGTTGACTCGGTGGGATTTGCAACCAAGATTGCTTTCCACAGGGCTGCTGAGGCAGAGTTTTTAACATATGAATAAATAACCATCACGATGTCCTCCACACAGACTTGCTGAACCATGGATACCATAAATATACAAACGGTCTCATTAGGAACAAAGGTTTCAGTGGCTCTCCCCAATTCATCTGCTCTGGTCCTCTGCTGTCACAGGCAACTACATCTCATACATCTGTTTGCTCAGTGAACGGAGCTGTCATCTGAGAGCCGAGTGATGTCTTTTGCCCATATTTTATGACTTCATGCATGCACAGAACTGAGAAAACACCAGTAGGTGGTTCAGAAAGTCTTTAAAAGTGCCATTGGTACATGACATTTCGCTGCTTGTGCTGCGACAATGGCTCTGAGCTGCAGGCCATCCCCCTTCAGGATCCATCCTGCTTATTGACGTAGCAATGTGTTATTTAATTCATGTTTTTGTTTTGGGTGTCATCAGTGTCACAGCTTTTCTGCAGACTGTGCTATTCCTGTGCACACGATGTTAAAATGCGTAGACTTGTGTGAGTGAACAGAGGCATCAGCGCTCTGTGTCAGGGAGGAGAGAATACATGGTGAGAAAGCTTACGCGATGTGGACAGGGACAAGAACTGCTTTGTCCTCACGCTCACAGATCTAAACCTTCACCGAGGCATCTTGTACAAGGCTCAGGGATTTTCCTGCACTGTGTGACAGTTGCTTTATCCACCGGACTGAATTGTTGAGTTCTGCACTTAAAATCTGCTATCAAAGGAACCTGAAATAAGAGAACAGAACTTCTCTCTGATTTTTCTGAATGAAAGAAGGTGTAGGTTAGAAGCTTCCTCTGCTTTTTCCTATCTATGAGTCCTCTTCTATATCCCTCTAAGTTTTTTCTTTTGAATATGAATACTGTGTTCTGACAAAGTGCTCTGCAGATTGCTTTATTTATGAGAAACTGGCTTATGGCATTGCATTTGAGGCATTTGTACTGTATTTCTCTGCCATAAAATATTAACTAGGTGTATTAAAATAAGTGGGGAAAATACATTTCAGTCTCATGGAGGTATATTATCTCTTCCAACCAGTGGAATTCAAACAAGATCCACATCTCTGTGTAAAGCTTTCTTTTTGGGCCTTGAGACGAGTACATTAGCTATTGTTAGGAAAACTCGCATCAAAGCACCTGATTACATCTGAGAACATCCAAAGTCATAAAAACGCACTTTGTTTTTGCATTTATCTCAAATTTAATGGGTAGGTCTTTTTTTTCTCAGAAACTTCATGTAGGAAATGTAATTTTTAAGGTACATTTTGGTTCTAATTCCAAAGGCCTCAATGCTCTCTTCTGACACCAAGAATGTGTTCCACGTTTACTGTGTTTTTAGGTTCACACAAACAGCAAACCTGCAAGCACAAGAAAGCAAATACGTGTGGCTATATCTGACTTAGTAGGAACATTCAAACTGAAGAAGTTAAATGTGCTTAGAAGGAAAAGAGGGAGCAAAGCCATCAGATATCTCCCTACCTTTGTCATTCACAGTAGGTCGACTTCTGTGTCCATGCATACATTGCACATGTATGACTGATAAAACCTCAGTGAACAAGTGAGTGCACTGCGCATAAATGAATGAAAACAGAATGCAGACTATGGTTGAGAAATGCAGAAAACTGTTTGCCATTCACAAAGCTGACGCACAAATATCTAAATCCCATGAACCAGCTCTTGTACAGGCACACAGCCAGGCTTCACCAGAGCTCTAGGAAACTGCCGTGCTAGCCATGCTCAGAATATGCCAAAGCCCCAGTTTTTCCAACAGAGTGTGTACAAAAGTATGTATCTGTAGAGCTACATGCATGCATAGATCAACTGATTGGGCTGTCCAGGGAGGAGATGAAGGCACTCAAGAAACATGTAGATGTGGTGCTAAGGGATGTGGTTTAGTGGGAAAGTGTTGGTTGTAGGTAGATGCTTCAGGGCCCCTCCATTAGTTCAGGTCTTGCATGGGAGCTCTACAGTCTGTGGCTGTAAAACTTTCGCACTGTTTGGGATTCTTCATTTGTGTTGTGTTTAGATGCACGCTGGAGCAGAGCCACACGTGTCAAAAAAATAGTTTCAAGATGAAAAATGCAACTTTTACTGGGAAGGAAATGCAGGGGAAAAAAGAAGAAACCCAAGCCACTAACTATGCAAAAAATTTTGGAAACGAATTTGATATCAATACAAGTATAAATATGCAATAATTCCATTGAACAAAATGATTTCCTTAGAAGTGGGAAAGCAAATGAGTGCAATCATGAAATCAAAGCACACTGCTCTAACAGAATTGTAGCAAAGTGCAGTAGGTAACCCAACAGACGAACTGCCATACTGAGATAGTTCAACCAAGTGCACAACAGAGGTTGATGTTTAGGAAGTTTTACTCCACCTGAGCCTTCTGGGAAGGACTGCTCTGTGGGTGCTTTGTAGTTGAGGTTCCTCAGATACAAAATCCAAGCCAATCTGTGTCTAACAGAGGGAGGTGGAGAGAAGCCAGCTTTGGAGTCAGAGAGCAAACCTAGGGCAGCAAGATGGTTTAATGGGACAGTTCTTGAGTCCTTCTCTCCAATTAATGGGAAGCTACTAGAAGCATGACTCCTGGATGGAAAGGTATATTTATCTCCCTAACTTTCTCCTCTGCTAAAGGAAACTTCCTTGACACATTAAGCACATTTATATGTATATGTGTCTCTATGCACAAATGGAAGAATTGTTGAAGCATCTCATACACAGGATAAGAAAGATAAAGATACCTACATTTACAGCAGCTTGAGTTATCTATAAACTTGCTCATAAACACAGTTCACACAGGAAATGTTTTCCTCCTTTTTCTGAAACTCCTGCTCCCCAAATGGGCTGCTCAGCCCATACTCTACATCCTCTTCCCTGAAGGGTCACCCACCTTCTCTGTACCAAGATGGATGAGCCCTACCGCTCACTCAGGCAGTAAAATTCACTTAACCCTTTCCCAGTCAGTTCAGCACAGATTCCTGCATAGCGTTTTTGCTAAATGCTTATCAGCCCATTTTGGTTTTCCCCTTTGTCTTATTTTTTCTGCAATCCATTGCTTCTTATTAAATCACTAGCTGTCCTGGGATTATTTAACTGCATGAGCAGCACTTCCCCTGCTAGAGCCGTCAGTGTAGGAGATCACCTGCCCCTTAACACAGGGCACTCATCCATAAAGAAAGGCAGGTGGAGAGGGGGCAAGGACTCCCACCAGTGGAAACAAAGGCAGGTGATGGGCACTGAGATGCATGCCTGCCCTGCGCATGAGGCTGTAGCAGCATCTTTGTGCTCTGAAAGCCTCAGCCCGCATCGCGCGATAAATAACGCCTTCGAGCAATGTGACCTGCGGCAAGCAGTAAGTGATGACATTGTCAGACACACACAACTGTTGAAACAACCAGGCTGTAATCATCATGCTGTACCCACAGAAAGGCATTTGGCAAATGAGATTCCATTTTCACATCGGTCTGTGCCGAGCATGTAAATTTCCAGCAGGACAACCAGCATTAGGGATTTGTAATTGATTGTCTGAAATATAATAAACAAGCTGTGACAGGTGATCATCCATCATTTTCCTGCTGCATGTTCCAGCACTGCTGTGAGGGAGAGAGCTGGAACACGGGCAAGGGAAATGAAAAGCCAGATTCATGCAGGAGCTGAGAGGAGCGGTAATAGAAAAAAAGGACCGCGGTGGAGTGAGAGAGGACTGTAACCACAAAAAAATAACACAGACTAAAAGGAGTAATTAATTCATGTGATTTGTTTGACATTTCAGTGAATATGAATAGATTGGTGATGGTATTTTCCTGAGCATTTACAAGCATGCCTCAAGCAAATTAGAGAAGGAGGCTTTCCCTCCTCTGTACTGAAGATGACCAGGCAACTACAAGAGTAATTTACCACTTAGTATCCCCAGTTTCCTTAGCTTTACTTGTTGTCTATCCAGAATGAGTGATCTGACTCTTTTTGCATAAATTGGTGAATACTCGGTTCTCTGAGACTTGCCCATGGACAGTTTTTTTGGCGTTACTTGACATACGCCCAAACTGTAATTGTGGTGGGGTTGTTTGCATTTTCTGTGTGAGCAAACATCCCCCTGAGGGCTCAGTTCCATAAGGATTTGAAATTAACTCTCTAAAAACAAGGCACCAGAAGTTGTGGTATCAGTGTTTGGGTATGATCATGGCTGGTGCAAACTCACCTGCATGGGACAGAGGAATGAAACAAAACGCGGTCAAATTTCTTCCCACGGTCACTGTAAAATGTATGAGAAAATGGCATTAAAGTCTTTGCAGTTCAGATCGGTTTGGGTTAGATGGGGTGGCTGAAGAATCAGACACAACACAAACCACTCGGGTCTGTAACGGGAACAAAACCTGTTTTAAGGAGTAGAACTGGGGGTGGGAATGGAAAAGTTCAGTTGAGAAGCAGGATGTGCTCTGGGCAGAGATGTTCTGAATCCAGAGCAGAACATTTAACTTCTCATCATTTTCTTTTCTGGTTGTTATTCTGAGACTCAAAGCAAATGTGGGGAGGGGTTGAAGTGAGATCTCTGCAGAGGCTCTATCTATGAGGGCAATGGGAGCTGCAGAGCCGGCTGTTTGCCTGCATGGAGCTGCTGCTGGCACAGCAGGGTTTGCTTTGGCCCAGACTTGCCCTGGGAACAGCAGAGCAGTAACGTTCTTGGAATCCTCTCTCTTTATGATTCACTCAGCAACTTGGCTTCAAAAGAGTATTTTTTTTTTTAAAGGAGGAAATGTATCCAAATATCAAAGCCAACATTTGTATGTAAAAACCCAACAACCCTGATCTCCCTGACCAGAACGTGTAAAGGGTGCTGGGGGGGAGGGCTTGAGTACAGATGAACATTTGGGCAGTGGCTTCTATTTGGGAAAGATTGCTCAGCCCTGTGCAAAATGTGATGGTGATTTCTGGGAAGGGAGTGCTTGCTCTCTTCCCGAGCAAGCACGTGAGAAGTGCAGTGGCAGGGAGAGGGCTGAGAGCAGTAAGGAAGGAAGCAGCAAAACCGTTCTTCAGTTTGTATGTTTTGGATCATTCCAATTCTTGTTGTTTCCATTCATCCTGCTGTTGTTCCCCCCAGGCTGCCCTCTTGCTTCCTTCCCTCCAGGCTGTGGTGTCCTTGATCTGACTTGGCGGAGGTGAATCACAGTGCCTTGAGACCATGCAAAATCTGAGCCATGGCACAACCAAAGTAAAACATGGGATGGAAGTCAACTGAAGCGTGAGGGTTCAGATGGACTCAAGTTAACGCATCAGTGTGAGGAGTGTTGTTTAGAAATTCCTCCGAAGCTGCTTGGTCAGTTCACATGGGACAAAATGTAGCTCAGGTGACAGCAATGTGGAAGTCCAATTTTCCGTACGGGTAATGTTTTTTACACAATGCATTTTTAGTGTGGAGGATGACTTATATACCTGAAGTACCTGTTCCAGCACATAGCCAAGTGCTTCACAAAACGGTGGCACATGCTGGAACCCGCAGCTCTGTACAAGCCACACCAGGTAGATTCGTTACTGCTCTGATGATTTTTGAAAGGGCAACACAGTAACCTCCATTGAGGAAAATTATTGTAAATGATATTGTTTATAATACCAGACTTTCATGAAAATATGATCTTTTTCCTCTTTTTTCTTTCTTTTCTCCCAAGCTAGATCATCTGTTAAGCTGGCCAAGACTATATTTTCCTCCTCATTTTTTTACATCAACAGAGCTGAGCACAGAGTAGAAATTCTCTGCAGCCTTAAGAGATCCAATTTTTCACTTGACCTTTATAAAAAGTCAATTTGTGCTTTGTTTCTTTAACATGAAATCTAAAATGCCCTCCAGTCACTTCCTCGCAGTATTCATTTTTGACCATAAGGGAAGCAATTCTGCATTTGCTCTTTTCAGGAACTGCTAATGCTCAGGGGACAGGGGATTCATTTCTGTTTTTTTCTTTATTCTGGAGAGTTCAGGTTGCAAAGATCTGGTGTCACTACCATAATGTCATTCACTTTGCAGTTAGCTGTGTATTGCAAAATGTCAATGCAAGCTCAATTTGAGAAAAAGAACGGACAACTGTAGATTGAACAGGGACTGAAACCCTAGAGTTCTGACTTAGCCTCTGTGGATGAAAAAAAGCAACAAGTTAGGCAAGCTGCTTAGGCAAAAACTGACATCTCAGTTTGAGTAACTCACAGCTTGGAGATCCCCCACCATGATACAATGAGTCTGGAGATCTGGAGCAGGGAATAACCTCAATTTCCAGGCAGTGGCTCACAGAACCCACTGTAGGTGTGCAGAATTCCTTGAATGTGGGACAAGTGTTCTGGGTCAGAGCAGTGTGAGTGATGTGTCCTCTGAGTTAATTCACTTCCATTTCACAGATATTCACAAGTGGTTTTTTTCATTGCCTGCTATATATTCTGGCTCTAGAGTTCCCATGGGAGATTCAAGCACAGGGATATCTTTTTGTGCCTTTAAATACCTCTTTCTACATAAATCTCATTAAATTATTTAGCAGCTTGTTGGTGTCTCACATTTATTTGGAAAGGAAAACCCTTTTAAAAGAGAGCTGCCCTGCTAGGTCTCACCACGAAAGTGCTCTTCCACCATGAGAGCTCTTTCCACCCAGGACCTAGGCCTGAAGGCTTATGTCCCTTGACCTTGTTCTTTGTACCACACCCAGGATGCATATTTTTGGACATGAGTATGCATGCCTTACCATGTCAGCATTGCTCAATTTTTCTCATGAAACCCGGAGTTTCCAAAGGAGATGGTGTAGGCTACCAGTGCTGGCGAAGAACTGCAGATTCCTATCAGTATCATCCGTCCAACAGATTGCTGTCTTAAATATAGATATAATTACATAAGCAGTGTGTGGCACTGGATTGGAAACAACATCAAGATGCAGCTGATCACACCATTGGCATTTCTTTTGTGGTTGTTGATATGTACCTTGGACACTTACAAAGGCTGAAAGGTCAGAACTACATGGTTTGAACATCATCACGTACAGACTTTTTTCACCTAACCGTGATTTAAACAAGGATTACACTTTGGGAAATTCCAGTGCTGTATAGTATTCTTTATTGTCCAGTATTCTAAAATGGCAACAAAAATCAGCCATAAAGAGTGATCTGAGTATCACTTCTCAACATTTCCTGTCTGCGATAATCCAAATTTCGCTTGTAAGATATTTTAAGCATTTTGTTACAATACGAGTCATTTGAATTAGAAACTCAAAATGCTTTATGAACACAGATGTATTAAGTCTTCCAAGGCTCACTGGAAGAAAGTGAGTGTTTTTGCATTGGAAGTCTGCAATTTGGTTGGAAAGAGAAGAAATCTAGGCCTCTGAGTTCTGCGAATCTTTAACCACAAGATCTTCCTGTGACTCAAAAAAGAAGAAGTGATTTTTCTTCATCATAATGAGATGTAGTAATTAGAATATGGAAACAATCTGTGGCCTCTGAAACTGTACAGATGCCACTACTGCATTTTATAGTCACTTGGGGCTTTGTGGTTATCTGGAGATAGAATTTCAACCATCCTGCTCCAAAAGCAAAGGCTCTTAACATTTAGGCTAAAAAAAGAATATACACTGAACTCTTTGCTATAAGGGGCTCCTGATTTTCACATATTATAGATATGGCTATGACCACTTAAAACAACAGTGCACATATGTGCACATACGAAGGGTACAACACTGAGAGTTCCAGGACTGTTTTTTGTAGTTCTTGATGTCTGATTTATTAATCAGTAGATTTGTTTGGTGTAGCTTTGTGTGCAGAGTGGTATATCTTTATGTTATATAATTTATTTCCCGCCTACCAAGAGTCATTGTTCTGGTTTGCAAATGAGACCTTGTAAATGTACATGCGAGCTGCTCAAGCAACATTTTTTTTTTCTTTCTGGTTTCATTCCTGCTTTTAGCCATCTGCTTGACATTACTGTTTACCTCTTGTGCCTACAGAACTTCCCAAGCCATTGCACACTGTGCTATCCAACTCTTCTTGTCTGCACCCTCTTCTTTCCAATGTCAGTCATTCGTAGAACCAGGGAAAAATGTGCAGAGGTGGTAAAACATATTTTCATTTACACTTTAAACACACGTTTGTGTTTGGACATAAGGACACTATCTAAAAATTTATCAGACCTAGAAACCAGCTTAGATTTCATTAGAAATTAATTGAAACTCTGACACTGATGGTGGTGGTAGGTGTAAACCAGGAGGACACTACGATTTTAAGAAGCTTACGCTGAAAGATTGCCTTTGCTACCAACTATAGAGAGAGATGAGCATATTATCTGCATTTCTGTTGGGTGGGCAACAGAGCCAATTCCTCTTCCTAGCCTTGTCCACATAGAAGCTTCTGCTCATCCACCACAGAGGTGTAATTCTAATGCTCTAGCTCTCACAGCATATCTTGAACAGGCTTTTTGCAGTGTAAAAATGCTCATGAAGGGAGCTATACTGCTGTAGCAGGAAGTCATGCATACCTGTGAGGATGTAAAGTGTTAACTGCCAAAAGATTTGAGAACAAAGCAGTGGTGGCCAGTGAAGGAATATAAAAACCAAAATTTCTGTGACTGCAAGGAAACTTGGACTCTTTTACTTGACCTCGCCTAGTGTTACCTCCAATTTTCAAAGCAACCGAACATGTGCATCATCTAGGCTTTGTCTTTTTTGCCCCCATATATATTGTTTGGATGGTATTTGAGGCTTTTATCCATCTGTCTGGAATTCAAGCAGTCCAGCAGCCTGGCCAAAGCAGTGGGGACTGCTTCCAGCAAGCTGCAGAGGTTTTACACTTCCCAGATACACAAAGCTCACTGTGCGTATTACAGAGCACATATTACACTTTATCTCTACCCAGTATTTCCCAATGGCTTCCTACCCTGTTCTGAACTCAGATGAACTTTGCTGATGCCCAGAGTCTGCAGCCCCTGTTTAAAACAAGTTTTGTTGTTCATAAATGGGAAAATAAAAGCAGCTCTTCATTTCTGCAACACTGTGCAAGCAGGAAGTTTTGTTTAGCTAAAACCAGCATTTAAAAGGAATTATACCATTCACCAAAGTTGTCACCAGTAGGCCAGTCTGAAGAAGAATAATCCCTACAACGCTCCTTGGAGGGTAGAGTTGGAGCAAAGAATACGGGTGAGGTGGCAAGCATTGAATGAGAATTAGGATTCATCATCATGGTAGATTATCACGTTTCCATTTTACATGTATACCTAATAAAATATGATATTCATTGTTATCTGTTGTATATACAAGTGTTACTCATTTGCACAGCTCAGCGAAGGCCTGCTCTAGTTCTTAAAATAGCCAGATATAGCATTGCTCTAAAGATTTCGCTATTTCTAACTACAAAGTAAGCTTTAATTACCTCCTATGTCTCTTTTGTGACCTCTTAGTAATTTTAGTATGTCTTTGCTCCTTATTCATGGACAGGTTTCTGACAAAAAATCAGAGCAACCATCAGGAAATTGAGATATCATTTGTATGTAACAGCCTGAAATGTTTCAGCTGCTGGCCTTATGGGGAAAAACCTTCAAGTGAGAACTCATGAGGAGAAGGAAAACATCACATTCTGTTTTTCTGCACCTACTTTGCGTGTGATAAGGATGTAATGAATAAAATATACCTGTCAGCAAGTAATATGTTAGCGAAACCACATCCATCTGAGATCACTGTATGAAGATGCTGGTTTCTCCAGCTTCAGCACGGAAAGCCATAGGAGAATCAGTCTTCTCAAAGAGAGGCTTCTGGGGAGAGAAATCTTCATGCCTGTAACATTCCTCCTTGTCTTTCGAAAAGAACTCAGCATCAGTATAATGGAGTTCAAGCATTACTCAAACCTCCATGATTTTAAAGATAGTTCTGTCATTGTAGGATCTCCTCCAAATCTGAAGTACGTTCTGTTTGCAATTCACTAAAGTGCACTAGTTCACTAAAGTGCACTGCCTTTTAATAGAGTTTTCATATCCACTTGTAATAAAAAGAGGGATGGCTAACAAGCAAAGAGGAAGAAGCAGACCCTCTGTTCATGGTGGACAGACAATTTTGTTGTCTCTTATCAAGCCACAGTTAGACAATTTTCAAAACAACTTTTCACTTTTAAGAGCTTTACTCATCACCAGGGGAAGACATGAAGAAGAGAGCCTTAGTGCACCCTCTTGAAGTTATTTATTTTCCAACAAGACATAGTAAATGCAGGTTATTTGCGTTCTGAAAGAAAATTACTTCTGCCCCTTTCTTTTCTGTAGGGGAAGACTTGCACCCACTCATATTCCTCTAAGTCTGTAACAACAATAAAATTCCATAATCTTTATAATATCCAGAGTTTCTCAACTAAAGAATATTAGGACATAACTACAAAGCTTCATTATAATCTGGGACAGTCTTCATTAAGATGTTGTTTGATATTAATTGCCTATTAATGCTGACAAGTATTTTATATGTTTCTTTTCCCTCTAAAGTTTACTCATTGGTGCATTCCTAGAGGCTGCAAAGAACTCATGCATTTGTGATCAGGACTACAGAGAGTGCACTGTGTTACAGCAGAGAGAAGTAATTTGAGGTTATTTTTGTACAAGAATTATCATTATTGATCTGGCAAGGCAAAGATGGACAGCATTGTGGCACATTGCAAAGCACCAAGGAGCTGCAGGCTCACTCTCAATATGAAGTTGGAGGATGGTTCAAGCGGCTTGGGCTGGCAACACCTTGGGTAATTGTGGACTGCCTTACCTCTGAATCCTGAAGAATTCTTAGAGAGTATGTAGTTTCCATTCAAAGAAAGCTGTTAGCAATAAACAGAATCGGGTCTTAATTGGGCTCATATACATAGAACAGAAATCAAATTAGAGTCTAATTGGCATATGGAAGGTGAAAAGTGAAAGCAGAAAGCACAGAGCAGCAATGGCTTTCTTGAGCAGAGTGGCTCAGCAAGCAGCACTCATGCAGCTCGTGTCCATTAAGATCCTATCCATAATGCATGAGATTTGGGAACCCAGGGGACTGTCCAACAAAAAGGGAAGAATCCTCCAAACTACCCTTCAGAAAGTGATGGGTATGCTGTCCCAGAAGGGCCCATCTGCAGAGCACTTTTAGTAAGTAATGGTTCACTTTGGCAGTAGAGGTGATAGAGCACTAATGCACTACCAGCCAAGTGCTGGCTTCCTTTCCACTGCACTCTGCTCTTCAAGGATCACTGCAGAGAGACAAGGCTTTTTTTTTTTTTTTTCACTTGTAGTATTTTCATCAAGATCACGTATATTTACTTTATTGTAAGCAGATTTTAGGAGGCAATCCATGCCTTACATTTTCTCTTACATCAGGAATCCCAGTGTTTTCCTAGTTATTTGTTTAAGACCTTAAGTTTACCTGTTAATTCTTTATTATTTGTTTGTAAGTCAAAAAAAAGGGGCCTATTTCAATAATTCTGTAGTTTAGAGGAATTGACATCTACAGTTGTGCAAGGAAGTTTGAGCTGAGATTTTATGAAATCTTTCCTAATGACAAGTGTAATAAAACACTGAAATAAATTCCTTAGGGAAGCTGAGGATTTTAAAAGAATTTGAATAAGCACGTCTTGTTGCAGGGCAAGGGAAGGAGCACATGATGACACTTTTCCAGGCCATGATTTCATGATTATTGCTTATTATTGCTTATACCTGTGAGCAAAGTCCTGGGATGCTGGTGGTGTTGTATAAGATGTTCTGCTCCAAATCTATTCATCTACAGGAGAAGGTTTGAAAAGTTTATCCTCATGTTTCTTTCTTTCTTATTCCTGTATATTTAATCAGTAAAATGGAAAAGGAATTCTTGTTCAGTGCTGGGATCAAAAGCACAATTCGCTGAGATTCAAAAGTCTGAATCTAGAAAGAATTTCTAAACTCCTCAAATTACGTATTTGGCCTGTTCCAATATTGGCACATGCTTCTGTATGTATCCAAAAAAGCCAAGGTAAACGCTGGGCAAGACTTTTTCAGCCTTTATGCCAACACTTGAAAGTCTGGCAGTATTCTTCAGTGGAACATCCATCCAACTCAATCAGATCGCCAGAATGTGCCAGGAAGATCAAGTTGCACTCCACACTGCACTTGTCAAGGGAGGTTAATACAAAAAGTAGTGGTGCATTTCATCACACTTCCTTTCAGGTACAATTCTTTTCTTAGTGCATCATTGTCAGTGCTGTAGACGCTGGGATCTGAAGAATGTATGGCCTATGGATCTATGTCTTGCCCATAGAAAGTGTAGACTCTTTCTACCTGTTTACATACCCTTAGAGTCCCATGTGAAAGCTGGTCTGCCAGGGGGAAACTATATATTTTTAACCTCATGAGGACTTCATTTGATATATTAATGGAAAATCCCCTAAACTCCTGGCATTTCCAGTTCTAACTCTTTCTCAGCTGTGCTGTGCATTTTTGCATTGATCATGTTACTTCCAGTTCACAAGAGCAGAAGGTCACCTTGCAGGAGCAGCTGATGCAGACAGTGGGCACTGACCTGCCAGGTGACACTAACATTAGGAAAGTTAATGACCTTTCTAAACTATACTCTTATAGCATGTGTGTCTCTCTTATGAGGCCACTCAGCCCAAGGATCAACCAATGGGACCATTCCTGAATGTGTGTAGCACTTCTCTGTACATCTCTCCCTTTGAATATCACTGAGAGATCTGCAGTCAAACTATGTTTCTTTTGTTCAAGCCCAAAATGTTTTCTAGACTTTATGAGGAAAGCTTCGGAAATCCCAAGGAAAGCTATCTCCTGATGGCATCACCTAATGCTCCTTAAAATGTTTTATTTTTTAATTGTTAAGTCTTTGCAACCTTTCAGTAATTCTTCATGCTGTCTTTAAAAATGAGTACGTGTCAGGCCTGGAGTTTGCTTTGCTCAGAACATGATACATTAGGTCTATTTGTCATTCTCATAACCTTTGTCTCGAGACATCTCTGCATGGCTCTCAGGTTCCGTAGTACTGGAAGCTTTTCTGTTATTATTGATTGTCATGGCTGGCGATGACAGTGCTTTCAATGTGACTAAACAATTTTTTCTTCCGCCATCTCCGCACACTGCCATTTAGAAACAGACCACCTAGGAGGAACAGATGTGAATTGTGAGAGTCAAGCTTCCCAAAGCTCTGTGCAGGCAGCCCTGGAGGAACTGTTCTCACCGTCTGAAATGGGAGTTCTCTGGAAGATCATGAAGAACAGCAGAAATAAAATCAGACTTTTTGAAACTGGATCCTTTGATTGCTCTGGACATGATTTTAAAGAAAATCCTGTATTCAGATTGTTTTGAAAGCAGATGTTTGTCAGCAATTATTGCTGAGCTGGGGTGATAAACTTGTTATTGTGTCAACTGTGGTGATGGAAGAGCAGAAAGGCCAGCTGTAAGGATGAGAGGGACCTTTGTATTTTAGATGCAGACAGTGAGGTCATTGTTCCATAGTGTTGCAAAATGGATCATAGAATCATAGAATGGCTTGTGTTGGAGGGGACCTTAAAGATCATCTAGTTCCAATCCCCCTGCCCTGCGCTGGTTGCCAGCCATCAGATCAGGCTGCCAGGGCCCCATCCAATCTGCCCTTGAATGTCTCTAGAATGTGTCAGTGGTTGAGAGTATCCTTTCTATATGCACTGATTTCACTGTTACTGCAGAAAAAAAGAGCCATGAACCATGGGCTAAGGGTTTGCGATATTTAACACCACCAATACTGTTGGCAACATTACTGCAGGCCTTTTCAGTCTGAGCTCCCCTCCCTGTTCAGGGGATTATTAAGTTTACTACTACTATGTGTTAATAGTAGTAGTTAAGCACTTTTCACACTTCTTTATAAATGTTTTCTGATTTTCTTCAAGGGATATTCATAGTCTGTGCTAATAATTATGTCTTTTGCTGCAAAAGTCTGATTGCGTAAGGTTGTGTAAGATGCTCACTAAGACATCAGACTTGAGACTGGCAATGAGTACTGGTAGCCACATGTCACTAGTGAGGTGCTCCAGAACTCAGTTTTAGGGTCACTTCTCTATAGTGTTTTTATAGAAGAGTTGGACTCATGAGTCGAATGTACACTGAATATATCTGCAGATGATACTGAACTAGGGCCACATATCTGTGTCAGGAGAAGGTCAGGGAAAGGTCCTCTACAAGAGGGTGGGGGGCATGGCACAGCTCCCCGGGGCTGTGGGCATGGCCCCAAGCTGCTAGAGATCAGATAGCACTGGGACACCACTCTCAGCTGTAGGTTTGGGTGATCCTATGTGAGGCCAGGGGTTGACTTGAATATCCCTATGTGTCCCTTCTTATTTGGAATATTTTGCTCTATGATTGAATGTTGGGCTCCTAGGCTTTGGCTGTCACTGTAACCGATTAGAACCACCGACGAGTGAATTGGAAGGTCCACAGAGGCTAAAACATTTGAAGAATTTGCAACATGCACAAACACAGTGTACTCAGAACTGTTCTAATGCACCAGGAGTTTTCTTTAAATGGTACCATTATATTCATATAAAAGCTATAATAAATGCATTTAATTTTAGTAGGACCTATACAAAGCAACATCTTCTGCTTTGATGCCTGAGAGCCAGCAGAGGGAGTGAAAGTTAACTACTAAACAACCTTGGGCAATGCTCAGTTGAGACACTGAGGAAAAAGCCAGAGCACAAACAAATTTCACATCATATTCCTTTCAAGTCCCATTAGAAATGAAGACTAAGTAATCAGTCTGCCAAACAAGAAAATATGATAGCAGTAACAGAAAACATTTTAATTCCATGCTTCTAAGTGTGTATTAGCAACAATAACACTAAACATAATTAAGCCATAAAAAAGTACTCCAGAGTATCCTGTTCACAGTCAGCCCATAGAGCCTGGTGAGACTTCTGCTATGCTCTCTCCATTACAGATGGTGGTGTGAAGGAAGAGAAAAACCTCTTTGTTGCCCCTGCTCATTCAGATCATAGCGTTGCATCTTTCTGTAACAGCACTCTCTGTCTCTCTCAATAGCTTATGGGTTTCAAACACAGTTTTGCTCATTCACAGTGAAAGATGCTTAACGAATCTTCATTAATATGCATGAAATGCTGTTGCTGTTGTCTGCTGTGGACTTTGCTGTGGCTTTTCCATCATGGGCCTTATCACAGGAGCTGCGCGTGCAAGAGAGAGAGATAGAAGCAGAGAAAGTGGAAAAGAACATCGTGTTGTGTGCATAGGTAGGTAGCTTTAAATAAAAGATCCTCCTTTGTCATTCTGGTAGAATGTATTTTATACACTCAGAAAGCACTCAGAGAAAAGACTTGTGTGAGGTGTGGTGAGAGGAGAATGATGGAGTTCAGGTCCACGGCATGAGTGGCAGTAAGAAAACTTACCCAAGTTTGCACCAAGGCCATATTTTGCACTGCAACTCATAACTATGCAGTAAATGATGAAGAATGGGGGATTTCTTGAAAATGTGAAATTTGAAGGGCTGTCAGTCAGCTCCTCATCAATATGGTGTATGTCATGTTGGCTGTGAATTATTCTAGCTTTATAATAAGAACATCCTGCTACAGCAAATCAAATGCCTTCTACAGCCATGAAACAGCTCTCTGTTCTTGGTTTGCATGGCACAGCTCACACTGGCATAGAAACCTGAAAGTGAGGCCTGTGTACGGTAATATATCGGCAAAAGAATAAGAAAAATAATAGGATATTATTAATTATGTAAGCAATTACAGATAACCTATCGCTTGGTCACATCTGTAGTATTTCTTATGTTAATAAATGCTGAGATTTTTGGTATCCAAGTGAATTCTACTGTTTCCTCTTCTCAAAACAGGCAAAACCATCAAATAAAACAAAAACATCTTTGTCAGTATCAGGAACGCTTTTTCAGGAAAAGGTGATCTTCTTTTTCATTTGCATCTTTCCCAGTGATTTCCTCCCTAGAATATGTGCCTGGCTGTCTATTTACAGGCCATAGCATAAGAAAGGTTTTTAGCAAGTAGGGGAAATTCTTATCAGCATCAACTCAAAGGATGAAATATCTGAAGGTTTGATTCATGAAGGCAGATCCAAAGAACTTTTTTATGTACAGCTCAGAAGAGCAACATAAGAGAGAAGTGTTCGGATAATCTCAAACGTTTCATAAGGTTTCAAATGCTGTAAGGCTGCAAAATAAAACCCAGAATGTGCAGAGCAAAACCCCGGGGAAAAACCATTAAAGATGGTACAGGGGAGTGCAATTTCCAGAGGTGAAATGAGATGACGAAATTTGTTCTTGAGGATGAGTCAGTGTACGGAGCAGCACATTTCTAAGAAATATTATGGAAGAACAGTCACTGACTAAGACAGAATAACGTTCTTGGAATACACTAATTGCCACTCTGATCAGGACTGCAGACTAGGCAGTCTCTTCTATTGCTATTTTTTGCAGTTTTATGGATTTGTTCACTATTTCAGCCCACGCCACGTAATATTCCACATTCTAGCAGCCCCTTTCAACAAATGCTTTAAAATAGCTTTAATTAATGCTTACAGTTCCCCTTTGAGATCAACAAGTGCTCTGTTTCCTGCACACAAGCAGGCTAAAGGAGACATGCAGGAGATGCAGGTTAAAGGAGACATGCATGAGATGCAGCTCCGTGCTGGCGGGCACCTACAGGATCTGAGCACTGTGCAAAATTGCTGCTGCTGGAGTGAAAGTGTGAGAACACCTGAGCTACGTAACGGAGTGGCCCAACCTGGACTGGATATAGGAACAGTCCACCTGGAGCTGTCAGAAGATCACAAGCTGTGCAGTGAATGCTTGCAAATAGTTCCAATAAAAAGTAGGTTCAACAATTTGGCACACAGTGTCTGAAGGAAGTCCAATGAATTGGAGACTTATGTTGAGGTGTAAAAAATATTTTGAGGTGTAGTTAGTGGGGAAGGCTTTACCAGATGGCAGAGCATTATCTGTTGCTCATTTTATATATTCCAGGTATAATCTGGAGTGCTGGTCTGAGGAACACTAAGATTTGATAGGAAAGTGAAGGATATCTGAGCCTGACTTAATGTTTGAAAAGAATCAAAGGCTCTTTTATCTGTGCTGACACCTGATACACAAAGCATTCTGCACCCAAGATTTCCACTTCCAGTGCATAAAACCGCCATAGGCCTTATTTCTTGCTACATCTATCTAGGGAGTAAAGCTCTCAAATTGTTCCAAACTGTATTCATGCATCATATGAGGGGGAATGCGCAGAGAATGGATAAAATGTGAAAAATCCACAAGGTTGAAAATAAAAACTAAACACCCCTCTGATCTGCACACGTAATCCCATGGTGCAGCTGACCCAGAACTGTAATGCAAATATTGTAGTTCAATCAGGCTATTTTAAGATAGGGTAAGAATGAGTTTTCTACTTCCCCCAGAAGGAATGTACACCATTGCCTCTTATTTAATTTCTTTTTGATTAAAAAAATATTAGGCTGTCTGAAGAGCAAGTGCTATCTTTTCTGTGTGTTGAGGAAAAGAGAAAAATCAAATGGAATGAGAAATACAGGTGAACATGTCGATTCTGGTTCAGTAGGAAAAGCTTAGAACTTTCTGTAAGATGCTTTTTGTGGGATTTGGTGTGACTGATTGCAAAATTCAATTTCTTTCCTTCTTTCTTTCTACATTTCTAAAATTCACAACCGAGATTCCAGCTAAGTCACTAAATGACAGGAAAAGGGGATGAGAGTTACATTTCTGGGTATTTCTTCCCTTACTAATTGTTCAAGGCTTATTTACAATAGCTGTAAGTTCAGTGGTTGGTGAGATGCGCTTTGGATTTTGGGAAGAATTTCTCCTCTGAAAGAATGCTAATGCATTGGCATAGGCTGCCCAGGGAGTGGTGGAGTCACCATCCCTGGAGGTGTTCAAAGGAAGGGATAGATATAGTACTTAGGGACATGGTTAACGGGCAATATTGGTGGTAGGTGGACAATTGGACTAGATGATCTTAGAAGTCTTCTCCAACCATAATGACTCTATGGTTCTATGTATGCCAGAGCTGAGCTTTACTGTCACCTCATTTATTGCAGCCAACAAAAACAACTGGTGGCCATACCTTCATTTTCAAACTTCGATATTTTTTAAGGCTTGCAAAATATTTGCAAATTGAGAAGTTGTAAAAAATTTCCAGATGGTTTGTTTGGTTTTTATCATTTGACTAATTGTGGTGGTCATTTTCCATGTGTTTTCTTTGTTTTTGAGCCTATTGTTCAGCTTACTGTAGTTGACATGTGATTATTGACTCAGTGGATGGCTAAACTTATCCATTCTGCTTCCAGCAGAAAGCATTTTTACACTTTTTCAAGTTCTCTAGAAAGCATTTGGGAAATGTCAGTTGCAGAAAGCACTCTGTAGATGACTGTCCAGGCGTTAAGGATATTATGGAGAGAGTGGCTTTCCTGACAGCTTTGTGGAATTACTAGAGAAGAAAATAACATTTCAACAAAAAATGCTAATGAGAGATTTCCTGTTAAGACACAATATCAAAGAAAGTTGAAGAACAAAAACTGCTGACACAGAAAGCTATAGGCTTTGTAAGACACACCCCTAAGCAACCGAGTGTTGAACTAGTTGAAGCTGTTGACTTTCTATTTTTGTATCTAGTTATACTGTCTCACAGCTAGTTTGCATTGTGTAGCTGGCTGCAGAGTGACAGTGAGAATGAATTTGGTGATGATGTATTGGCTTTACACCAGTGAAGGCCTGGATCTGGTAGGCAGTGGAAAAGCAGACCCTGCATTGTATGAATATAGGCATGCACACAGGTAAAATGATACATAAGTCTTTTCAGACCTTGGCTTGAGAGAGCATTACATTCCATTGATGTGGTTTTCTTCTGTTTTATATTCACCATTATGTAGCAGTTTCTATTACTTTGATTGTGAGTCTGTCACTCCTACACTTCTCTCCTAATGCCAAAGAAGACGGCTGTCTTGCACACAAAGCTTTAAAGTATGAAATCTGGATGAAATATGAAATCTTGATCTTGCTTTGGGTTTCAGGAGCTGATCTCTCCTACCAGATACCATCATTCCGTTTGCTACAAGCTCTGTACATTTTCAAGGATTTTAAAGTTTTGCACCAGTAATTGGAGAATGGAAGAAGTTATTCTGGTGATTCTGCACTCTGGTTCATTGAAATCAATGGAATAAAATCTTTGTTCAGTGAAGTTCAGGTATACATAGTTGTTGCGGTGCTCGGTGCTACAGGACTGTGGCGAAAACATTGCTGTGAGTTTAAGTGACTGCCTGCTAAGTGAGATAGTTCCAGGCAAGTGGCTGTAAAACTTTGCCTGCATTCTTTCCATTTTGGTTTTGTTTGGTTTTGAATTTTATTTTATTTTTAAAGACACTTCCTCTGTTTAGTCTTAATCATTTTTAGTGGCTTTTTTTTTTTTTTTTTAGCCTCTTTTTAGCTCCTTCACTTTTGCAATGCATTAGTTACTATAGTAACTATGCTGTGAATGGTACGGAAAGAGGCTAGTGCACCCTAGCAGTGAAGTATAAAGCCACTTTATATAATAGTTTGAAATTTATATAATGGTTTAGAAAATACAGCAGTTTTTTTGTGGTGGTTTCCATGACCACGTATGTGATATAGTATATATAGCACTCTTAGGCTATCGCTGAAATTATCCTCTTCTACCAACATCCAAAGGGTGATAACAGCCTTGCCTACATTCTGCTGCCCGGACAAAATATAGTGAAATATGTGCCCAAGTGCTCCACTAACTTCCATTTCCACCTTTTGAATATGCTTAAAGTTATTGAAGATCTGTACCTCTAAGCATAACATTATATTATTGCTAAATTAACTTACACTTCACTACATTTCACTACACTTACAAATAGATGGTTGGAGAGGGACTGTGTCTGGAGTAGCCTCTATTTGCAGTATACTGAATACTCCGTGTTACTGTATTACAGCCCACAAGTACAACAGCCACAGTGTTTGCACTGCGATCCTGTTATCTCCTAAGCTACCCTGCTCTGAGTCAGTACTTTTACAGCTGAATGCCAAACATTGCAGAAAGTATCACTGAAGCCAGCTCTGACCTGAGGCTTCAGCAATGCTCTGGGAGACACTAAAGCATGGGCTGCAGGCGAATGGTGATGTATTGCACACCCGATAACTTTTGCTTCTTCTAGTCATTAAGAGATGTGGCAGGTTTTTGTCTGGTGACTATTTTTCCCCCAGAGAGCATATTTAAGCACAGCCTGGTATGAATCCATACTTTCGTAATTGCGTTGTACCTAAATTCTCCCTGGAGCTCTGAATGAAAGCATTACCATTCATTGCTTCCTGTCCTAAACACAGTGCTGCCAACACTCATGATTTTATCGAGTCTCAGGATAGTTGTTGCATTTTTGAGAAGTTCCAGCTCCTGAAGTAATGTAAATATGTGAAATCTTTAAAGGGTGCATTTTTGGTTTTCTCACTGGAGGGAAAACTTGAACTAGAAACTAAATGCACAGTTAAGGCTAGAAAAAAAAAATAAATTAAATGCATATTCCTTTTAATACACTCTCATTTAAGTAAATGTGTTTTCGAGTTCCTGATTCATGAATTTATGAAGGTTGGACTTGCCAATAAAGCATTATCTGTCTATTCCATAGAACCATAGAATCACGAATTAATTGAATCATTGGATCATGGAATGGCTTAAGTTGGTGGGGAACTTACCTGAAGATCAATGAGTCCCAACTCCTGCCCTGCGCTGGTTGCCCCCTCCATCTCAGGCTGCCCAGGGCACCATCCCTTAGCCTTGGGCACTGCCAGAGGTGGGGCACCCAATTCTCTTTGGGCAGCCAGGGTTAGTGCCTCACATTACTAACTAATGAATATCCTCCTAACATCTCCCCTATCTCTCCCTTCTTTTGGTCTGAAGCCATTCCCCCTTGTCCTATCACTATCAGATTGTATAAACAGTTTCTCCCCCTCTGCTTACAAGCTCCGTGCAACTACAGGAAGGTCACAATGACATCTCCCCAGAGTCTTCTCCAGACTGAACAAACACAAATCCCTCAACCTTTCCTCACAGGAGAGGTATTCCAACCCTTTAATCATCTTCATGGCTCTATTTCTGCTGTCATGCTCTATTCCAGAGCTTAAGTGTATTTCTTAACTGAGAAAATATCCATTGGATTACCTAAGGAAAGAGCAAAGTTTAAATTAGAAACCCTTTCAAAGACGTCATGAGAAGGAAACTGAGAAACAAACCTCTTGTTCTTAGTTACACATCAACATATAAAGCAAATGAAAAACCCAGCTCTTAAAACCTCATTCACGTGATCTGAAAGTCCATTAATGCCTCTCTTTGACTGGCCCAGCAGGTTCTTGAGGACGTGGCAGGTTCCTTGGTTACGTTTTGGGAATTGCTCCATCACTGCCTGACTTCCTTGGCTGGATGGGCCTGAGAAGCAAGGAGGGCTGTCTGTATGTGAGCTTCAGCTGCTGATACACGCTCCATTTCTATTCCTTGGGTTCTTATGGTCTGGTGAGGAAAAGGCAATAGTTGCAAGAGAAGAATGGCTCAATTCTGCCAAGATGTAGAGAGGAAAATAGAAACCTAAGACTATACACGTGTGTGCATACATATGTGTGTGTACATGTATGTTGCATCTGAAAGGCATGCTGACCACAGACTGCTAACTCCTGTGAGCATGTTGTTTGACCACTACCTGCCTTCTGCAGGTTTTCTTGGCTTTTCCCTTTGGAATACCTGGAACTGTTGGCTGTTGGCCGACAGTCCCATCTCTGGTGCTCTGCTCTGCCTCTCTCTGTTGGCTCTACGCTGCATTTCGGGAAGTAACACAGCAAATGCAAGCTTGTGTCTTAAAAACCTCACAAAACAAGCTGTTTCAAGCATTCCTCACTGTGCGGTAGTCAGATGTTTATTTCTTTAACATGACCTGTTGGATTCCTCCGCCTTTAAGCTCAGAGGAGGGCGAAGGAGCAGGACTGAAGCCGGAATGTTTCTCGCAGACTTTGGCTGTGGAGCACCGCAACCTCTCCAAAGCTCTGTCAGATTCCAGCCAAGTTATAGAAGAGCTTGGAAGCTTCACACAGGCCTAGGAGGAACTTGCATTGTTCACATTATTGCTGGTATTCTGTTTTCTGGACAACAGCCAACAGGAAATTCCTGGGACAAATCTTTCCGCTGTTTTTTTTTTTTTTTTGAAGGATTTATTTATTTATTTTATTGTTATTTTAGAAAAGAAAAGAGAATGAAGCTATGTGTCAGAGAGCAAAGAAGCCAATATTAACCCCAACTACGTAAAATTTTGGGCCTCCTTGATGATTTTGTTCTCCTCTCTGAAGGATTTATGACCTTGCGTTCCCTGTTTCTGTGACATCAGATGGTGTTGCCACAGGAACCATTTTTTCACCAAAAACAAAAGAATTTTGAGGAGTTCCATAGCAGCACAGGACACAGTGCGGAGACTATACATATATTTGTATATATATTTAGTCCAAATGATAATCAGATTTGTTAGGCTCTTGATTTTTAAGCTCTGACCTGCTAACACACTACGTGAGCCTGGCTTACAGTTACACCTGTTGATCCAGGACTGTGTTTGTCCCTACACTTAAAATCTTGGGAATTTCCCTTCTTGTCTACCTCCCACCTCCCCCCCCCCCCCCAAAAAAAAAAAAAGACTGATAGTTTCCAAATGCTTTAACATATGAGAATGAACAACAATCTGCTCATACGAGCTGTACAGGAACAAAACCGTGGTGAGTAATAGGAAGTTTGTATTGCTGTGATATAGGATATTTTAAATCGAAGATGTAAAATATTGAATTAAAATCATACAGAAGGAGCTACTGAGGAGTCATATTTTGCTTCAAAATCAAAGACCATGAGAGTTTGGTATGTCATTATATTAAAGACAGAACTCTCTAGTTTATATTGGAAAAGGGTGACACTTGCTGCTCTCGACTGGACTGATGAAATACACACCAGTGCATCCACAGGTAGCAAATGAAAATGCTGTGAGTGAGCACAATGGAAGTGTAGAAGAGTGCCTAACTCCTTGTTGAAAGCAACAGGGGATGAATCTACTAAAGACTGTCAATACAGAGCAAGCCTTGAGGTTTTATGACCATAAAAACAGCAATAGTGTATGATGTACGTATGCATGCCAATAAAGTGTACTGATAAGCCTTACAATCAGATCTGTATGCATATCTTACACAGAGAATTTATCATGTAGTAGCAGGGAGACAGCCTAACTTTCCTTAAAAGAAAAACGAACGTGGGTTCCTGGAGAAAGTTGTTAGAGGAAATTTTAAAAATTCCTTCCACATATGCATCCTGCTCTAGTTAAGATTCTGCAGCTGCCGAATTTAGTGCCCCAGAACTGTTGCCGTGTTCCAAAAGACAAGTGATCTCATTGCCGTGTATTTGCTAGAGTAAAAGTAATACACCCGAGGGAATAGGTAGGTTAAACGCCATATGGTTAACCCCAACATTTCTGCATGAAGCTGTTCCCCGTGTTTGGCTGTTTATCAGCATTTTGAAATGTTTTGCTGATCTTTTCTTTTGTAACGAGCTAACCTGGGGAGGGAGGGAATGGTAATACTTCAGTTACTACTGATTTTATCTGTTCCCTGTCCAATCCACCCCCAAAACTTATTCCCAGAGCCCTGCCAGCTTAGAAGTGGATCTGAGGGAATGTCACGGATGCAGAAACCCAGCATGGGAAGGAGGAGCAGAGTGCTGCCTCAAACATTGACACATTGCCAGATGTAGTGATTTTTAACATTGGTGTGGGCTTGTTCACACTTGTCAAATCGTACTGCACTCGCTAATGTTGCATTTTCTTCAAATATATTAGCTCTCTCCCTGTTCCCACTCTTCAGCAATTGTTTTCATTTATCTTTTCTTCCCTTCATTCCAGCAGCCTTTGTTTTCCCCCTTTTTGCCCTTATCCTATGGCTCTTTTCTTTCGTTCTGCCCTTCTCACATGAAAAATCAGTCTGACCCAATCGACATTTTTTCTGAACACATAGGTTAAGCAGATGCCTGCCTGGAGGAATTTACAGCCTCATCCTGATGTACAACATGCGAGGAATAAATAGGCTGACATCCAAGAGGGGGAGTAGTTAGCTGTCAATCGGTGATTGAAGGATACGGGAAAGAAACATGTTAGGGATTTTCTCTGGAAAATGAGGAGCAGCAATGGAAGCCTGACCTGAAGAAAAGGAAGGCTTTGTTTGGTGCACTGGGGGGTGACGAGAATGAAGAGATCGAGGCCAGCATGTTGTACAGAATGCCAGGATGAACAACAAATGGCAGATTATTGTAGGTGGGAGTTTCTAATAGGTGGAAAAACAAAAAAAGGGTATTAAATTAGTGGGAAAATAGATTAGATTTAGGATAGGATTAAGAAAAATTATACAATCAGAGTAGCAGAATGTCCCCTTTGTTTTAAATCTGAGCAACAGAAGTGAGCTCCTTTGCCCCCTCAGCTCATCTTCCCCATTTCCCTGCACAATGTGGAAGGATAAAATGATACACCACAGAGCCCAGAGAAGGGATCTTTTCTGAGGGCAGATCTGTAGGCAGAAACAAGGGTGAGGGAAAGGAACTGTCCTGAAAAGGGTCTTATCCAGGATTTCATCTCGCTTCACCCAAGTGGGGGCTGTGCAATGAGTGCAGACAGTTCAGCAAGGGCAGCATTAAACCAGACTGCTGCCCTTCAGTGCTTGGAGTGCTGGAGGAAGAATGTTAAGCAGCACAGAATCCTGAAGGATCATGAAGATAACCTGAACTATGCAGGTTATGCTGTCTGGCTGGTACTGGATGGTCTTAAGGGCAGGTATCACAGGATCATCTCTTTTTTGACTAGGTTGGAAAAATGGTAATGGATCTAAATCTTCTCTTCACACGTGTGACCTTTTAAAAAGCTCAAAAGAAGATTTTGCCAAGGAAATATTTCATCTAGTTGTCCCCTAGTAATATCTGTTGTTCAATATGAACGTGTGCATTTATCCAAAAAACAACCCAACAACAAATGAGTTCTAGAAGAAAAGCCAGGGAGGACTCTGTGAGAGTTGTCCCATTTTCTGCGTGGACCCAGCACGGTGCTGAGTGGGTCACAGCACTGTTTTTGGGCTTGGGTTCTTTTCTCTGAATCGGTATGGGTTAGCCCTTATTGCCCTATGGCTGCTATTCCTCCTATTGAGGGGCTGAATATATGGTTCGGGGTAGGATTCCAGCAGGTTCTGCTGTGCTGGAAGCCCTGAGAAAGTTCTGTCCTGACCAATTTTGCTGTGGGAGCCTAGGAAGCCGCCAGTATTGTGGAAGAACTGCAGTTTTCCTCTACCTCTCTCTCTTGCTGTCCTTGCAATGAATAATCACTGTTTTCATTCAAGCTTAGCATGTCACATCCACATCTGATGTAACATAGACTACTAAACATGCTATTCATCAACTGCAGCCATGATGGTATATTTTTAAGTCTTTATGTCCTATGCACAGCATGAGAATATAACCAACTACCTTTGAGAAATAATTATGTTTCTTCCCATTGTTCAGGCAAAGGATATGGTGCTCTCAGGGAAGGGACATGATTTGTTCAGGCATGGTCTTACCATAAGCCATCCATCTTTCCACCATATGTAATCTGAGACTTTCCTGTGTTTGGGGGAAGATTTGCCGGGGACTTAATTAAGGATAGCAACATGATAGAAGGCATAGAGCTTCTAGTATTCATTATAATGGTTGTATGTATGACAGTGAATCCTTCTCCCCACTTGCCCAAGACCCTGCATCAGTGATTACTTTTCATCAGAAAGAGGTTTTGTCTGAATTAGTGTTTTGATTCGGAGCAGTAGTGCAGTTCTGAAGTGAGTTCCCTAATCACCTCTACTTGCCATGCATCAGAGTGGTTTAAGAATGCATGAACTGAACTTCATTTGGAGGCACCACTCATAGCTCTGCTTTATGAGCACCACAGCACCCAGTGAGACCCAAAAAGATGATTGGTCTCGGGGATACCATATCCTTGAATCAAATATATGGCAGGGGTACTCAGAGCATAGAGCCATGCTTCATCTAGTCCAAAGCTGAATCATCCCAGCTGTTCTCCAGGCTTGCATTTAGTGTCTGCTTTGAGTTCCCAACCTGCTCCCATTGCACAAAGTTACCTCCAGGATGTAGACAGAAGTGGCTGGGGTTTAAATATCAGAGTTAAATATAAAGCTGAGAAACAGGAGAGTCAAGAAGAACACCAATGCCAGTATATTACTGCATAGCTCATCCCAACAGTTTGCAGTGCAAACAGCTTTATACCTGCCACAGAGCTTCACTTATATAAAACCATGACACAACCTCAGGGAACTTTAATTCTAGATTCCCTCCCTTCCTGACAAAAGGTTATTTCTATGAGGAAGAAAGCTGGAGGTGACTGTTCATGCTTTTCATCTGTGGGGTGAGGCAGCAATCCTCAGCCCGTGGATGCGTGCCATCATTTTTGCCACTATTCTGAAACTGGAAAGATTTTAAAACTTTCATATTTGAATTAGAGAACAGCTGGGATGATTCCAGCACTCTGTGCCCCATGGCTGTCTGTAGCTTCCTCTTTCCTCATGATGAGCACAAGCATAATTGTTCGGTTCTTTAGAGAAGAGAAGGTCATAGTTGTTTCTACTTAATCATTAATGCGCAACTGTCAAAATTTATGGAGGATTTTTGGCCAGAGAGAAAAGAACCAATGATGAAGGACTGGTACAGCTCTGAGATATGGGCAGAGATGGAGCCATGGGCTGGAGCTGTACAGCAGACAGGAATTCTGTTAGAGGACAGGGGGTTCTGCTGTATGTGCTGGTTCATACAGGGTGAGGAGACAAAGGAATTCTTACAGAAAAAGCAGCACAAACATTGTATTCAAGTTAAGCTTTTTGTTCCCATTAGTTCTACAAAATCTCATGGTGTACCAGCCTGAATTATTACCTCCTAATGCTATTGTTACTTGGCTAGTTTTTGTGAGAATGTCATAAATCTTAATTTTTATGGTGCTTTGCTTGATAATGCATGGCTGTTTGGCCACATGATTTCCAATGCAAGTTGGTGCAACTGTTAATATTGTGTTATATATAATTAAAATATATTAATATTGACTATGCATAGTTGTTTCCATATCCTCAGCTGAGATCTTGAACTCAATATGCACAGAAATAGAAGAAGTTTTCTGCACACTGTGTGCACACTGGAATGAATTCTGGTAAGTGCTGAACATTTTAGCTTAAAGCTGTTGCTGGAAAACCTAAAACATTGGAGTTTCACTACTTCATACTAACTTATACCTCATATTTTTAAAGGAGAGGAGAATCTCCAGCTGACTTCAAGGTTTCTTTATATGACTATGGAACATCCAGAGTGCACAAAAGTCATAAATCAGATCCCAGAAAAAAGAGGTTGTCCTGGCTTCCTTTTCTTATTATGTGGCTTTAAGGATTCCATTTTCCAGATCTTTCTACACATTCCAGAAGCTCTCTCTTAATTGACAGTACTGACTACTATGTAATTCCCGGATTCCAGAGCTGGTGCTCTGTGGAAGATACAAGACAAGAGGAGCCCCAAACTTGTTTTGTTTACATATAATTGGACTGCATTTTGTTTCTTGTAGTCTGATGCATTCAGTACTCTCTTATATGGAATTTTTTCCACCTGAAATCCTTCACTGTGATCTGGCTTATACATATCCAAAATAATCATTTTTCCCCATCACAGTAATCAGGATGATACGAGTTTAGGGAGAAAGGCACAAGGACAGTGAGGTGGAAGACTTGCCTTCTATTTAATCTGGGTAAAATTAGTTTTGACATTTTCCTCCTTATCTCACTGATTCTATTCTCCTGTGAAAGGGGAACGAATGCTAGGATTTCCAGGTCAGAATACAGGAACATGAATCACACCAGAAGCTGTGGGAAGCCTGCCAGTGCCTGCCTACTCCTCACTCATGTCTGCTATGCTGTGATGCATGTGATCACTAGATACTACTTTAAAACATGGAGTGGAAAAGGACAGGTCTATCTCTGCCTTGAGAGGAGTGAGATGAGAAAGAGAGTGATAAAAAACACTCCCAAACACAGTGCCTGAGAGATCTGGTGCTGGCTGCAGCTGCTTGCATGCACCCAGTTCAGCCCAGGGGGCAACATCAGGGTTTGGCCTTATTCCCCAACTCTATCTAAGGGTCATTCCAATTGTGGATATTTTCAAGGGATCTGTTCATAATAAGCATTACTGTGTGTGCAAGAAAGAAGTATTTGCAGGGCTACCCTGTCCCTTGCTGTATGCTGTCCCAACTGAGTTAGCAGCCCCAGCCTCCCTGATTTAAACAGGAATAGCTCTGTATTGTCCCTGTAAAGGAGTGAGGTGGGTGTCAAATCCATGAGCTGCTCCTTGCTCACCTGTTCTTAACAGGGGCCGTGCAGCAGGTAGACTCCCTGCTCCCGTGCACCAAGAGCTCAGCAGTTGCTGTGATGCTCTCTCCCGTTGCACTGCCATTCTCACTCCAGCTCCACCAGCCCCGTGTGCCTCCTTAGTTGCAGGTTAGAAGCAGGAAAATGTCCCCTTTCTGTCAGCAAATAGCACTCCTGCGTCTCTCAGCTGGTAGCCCCCGTGCCCTGCAGCATCGCATCGATTCGGCGCGGTGCAAGGAGGGTAAGTTCTGCTCAGAGGGCACAGAGCCACGTGTGTTCCTGCAGCCTGGGAAGAGCCGGCTGTGCATCAGCTGCCTGCTGCTTGCTCCTGCACAGGGCTGTCAGCTTGACTTTGCTTCAAAACCGCCCCAGTTTAACAAGCCTGTTGGTAGACTGCAAATTCAAGCGCAAGTTTTCAACAAATGTGAGCAGAAGAACTCAGGCAGGTACGTTATGTGTACCAGTGTTAGCAGAACACGACGCCCCTGGGCTTTTCTCAGAGCTCCCATCCACCTTCACCCTCATCGTGCTGTGTGAATGACCTCTCCAGAACCTGCCAGTGCCCAAGGACATCCTGAAGTATTGATGGAACATGTGTGTTAACAAGGGGAGCCCTCCAACGGGTTTCGCTGCAGCTCTGGCAGCCACCCCACAGTGCCTATAGCAGGTATTCAGAGCGAGAAGTGGAACATCCGCTTCCCTGCAAACACACAGAAACAGGGGAGCATCAGCCCCACTGATGCAGAAAGGCAGGAGATTTTGTTAGTAAGATCCTGTGTCGTCTTCCTGGAGCCTTTTCTGGATGGAACTCAGCAGGAAGTGGCTGGTGCACTCTGGAAATGGAGGGGTGCAATACCCTTCCCAGAGGGTCTCAGAACTGCTGTTATCACATACTGGGAATCCCATGAAATCAACCTTGGTGAGATTGGGGTCAGCTTCTTCTCTCATGTAACTAGCAACAGGGCTGGAGGGAATGGCCTCAAGTTGGGGCAGGGAAGATTCAGGCTGGACGTTAGGAAATACTACTTCTCTGAGAGAGCAGTCGGGCACTGGAATGGGCTGCCCAGGGAGGTGGTGGAGTTACTGCCTCTGGAGGTGTTCAAGGAGCATTTAGATGTTGTACTGAGGGGCACAGTTTAGTGGGAAATACTGGTGACAGGTGAACAGTGGGACTGGACAATCTTGGATGTCTTTTCCATCTTGGTGATGCTATGATACTGTGTACTCTTCACTTTCTAAATGAGGAAACGAAGTCATGGATTGGTTAGTCTGCACCAAACAGACTCTGTCAGGCTGTCCCACAAGGCTGCCTTTCTGCAGGCCAAGGAGAAGGATGTCCACTGCCCTACATTCCTTCTTCCTATCTGCACACTGTTGGTATGTATCCAAAGATCCCATTGGGAAGGAGACCCTGTTTCTTCTGAAGAAGAAGGTATGGTTTTCCAGAGTATTCGAGAACACCTTTTTGGAGCCCACAGTTCACAAATACAACTGGAGGAGGTTTCCACTTCTCAGCTCTACTGAAGTCAGTGTCACCGTCTGTGCTCAGTGCTTCTTCTTAGATGATCAGGAGCTGCCTCAGAACTACTCCACAAGTCCTCCAGTTTGCACCATGAGTTGTTACAGTTTTGCCTCTCATTAGGAACTAATTTCTGTTATTGCATCTCTCCGTTCATTGGTCTGTGCCTTCAGCTTTTGGCATGGTGAAATACTGGTTTGTTTTTACGTTGCACTAAGTCAGGCCACCTAAGGTACATAATATTATGTCTGCTTCCCAAGTGGTATTTTCTAAACTGGATTATGGCAAATGTTGTCGTTTGGGTGTAAGCATTCATACTCACCCTTATTTGTGTCAGACATGACCATGCATAAACTAATGTTCTTATTACAAACTCCAGCAACAAAAAAACTTCAACCAGGACATTTAAAATATGAATTCAAACAAACAAACAAACAAACAAACACGGAATTAATTAAACTGTGGTTCTTTGTTTATTTGTTTGCTTCATATTTTCATTATTTTTTTTTTCCAGAACTGGAAAAACCTAAGAAATAGACTTTTTCTTCTACTAAGGCAAAAGTTCTGGGTAGTCGTGTGGCCTCAGAAACCTGGACGTTAAGAAACCTTTATAAAACTGTGAGATCACTGCAAGATTTTGAGAATGGACAAGGCACTAGCACTTATCCACATACAACAGCTCTGGTTGTAGGCAACAAGAAGGACAAAAAGCCAAATACCACATCTGATGAATGCTAGGGAGAAAATTTCGTAATGTTTTTCACTCACACACGAAACACAAAAACAGAATCCCAAATCAATTATCTATATTATTGTCCTCCAGCTGCTTTGCCACTGGCTAATTCTTCTGAACTACTCTGAGGTTCTGGGGTCAAACACAAAATGAGGAATAAATCTCAGAGAGTGTAGGGAAAGTGAACACTTCTGTATATGAGAATAACTAATGGAAAACTGTGACAGTAAATGATTTATCTCTTTCACTGCTCTCCTGCTCATCTTAACATTGTGTCCCTTTTTCATTTCAGAATCTGAATGGATTTATGACAATAAATGATGTGACTCTGAGGATAACCTTGCTAATGTGTTATTACTTGTAAGAGAAAAGGAAGATATATTTCTCCATTGCAATGTTTTCAGCTCTGTCCCGACATTATTGATCCTGTTCAGGTTTCCCAGGGCGTCATGGACAGCCCTAGGACTCCAGCAGTGCTGCCATCGAAACCACAGGATCTGGGAACTGCTGCTGCCTGTCCCATATAATTAGTTAGCTCTGTTACACTACTAGCAACTGATGGCTCCCTTCTCTTCTTCTGGTCTTACTTCTTGAATCTCCCTTCACTTTCACTATACTTCATCGATTTTGTTTTTTTTTCTCAAGTTTCCCTGTAATGTGGCATTGTCCTACAGATTTGCTGGTACACACTCCAGGTCTCCAGCTGCAAAGCAAACTTATGATGTTGTGTGAGTGTCACCTGATTTTGGGAGGGGTTTCATATCTACACTGTGACTTTTTCCTGTCCATAATTTTTCTAAACAGGTTCATGAAAAATGAATTGATCTGTGAGTTTGCCTTCACCCCTTCAGTTACCTTACCAAAGAAGCTGCCTTGTTGCTTCAAGTTTTGGGGTGTGAGGGTGTTGGAGGAAGGAATGATCTCCACATAGCATTTGTACCCTGGGATGTGGAAGTTGCTCAGGCAACTACACACAGCTTATTGAATGCCAAGGTAAATAATGGCAAATGACATGCATGCACTATCATTCTTATAATTTCCTGCTGCCCTCAGGCAGTAATAACTTACACACCCTATTTTCCAAATGTTTCTGATTTATTTCTCATGAGCAGAATTATCTCATATGTGAAACTCCTTCCCTCTGCAACCAACCATGCTTCTTCTTTTAGATGGCCACAAACGAGGTGACCAGTCTCAGGACAAGATTGCAGTTCTTGTACTGTTAGCTGTGGATCATGGTGACTGGGGCATGCTTTGGTCCCTACATCATTCTGCTGGTTACTCTGCTGCTCTCGAGTTCTCTCCTTCCAGTATTAATTCTGCTTTCACTGCAGTTCTGCAGACATATTTCACTCCTCCTGGTTCCGGATGATGGCTCTCATACAGCTTGTGCTTTGTACCTGAATCTCAGACTGTGACATCCTCATTATTCCTGTCCCATGTCTGTCATGTGTACCTTGAGCTTGATTTGCAACATGCCTTTTCTATCAGCTGTTGAAATTCTCTTGCGAAAGAACTACATATGGAGGGAGTAGCCTTTTATTATTATTATTATTATTTTGTTTTTATTTACATCGGGACAATAGAGCTACAGACCTTCAGCTTTCCTGTGTGAAAGTGCATCATCTTTCAGTAAATAAAAGGGGGTTATAAGAAAGCAGGGAGAGGCTCTTTACCAGGATGCGCTGTGATAGGAAAAGGTGAAATCATTTCCAACTTGGAGTAGTGAGATTTAGTTTGGATATAAGGAGGAAGCACATTGCAATAAAGGTGGGGAGGCACTGGCACAGGTTGCCCAGATCCCTGCAGACAGCCAAGGTCAGGCTGGATGGGACTCTGAGCACTTGATAGAGCTATGGGTGTCCCTGTGCATTGCAGGAGAGTTGGATTAGATGGCCTTTAAGGGTCCCTTCCAACTCAAATGATTCTATGATTCTGTGATTTCTGTTTCTTTTCAGTATTTTTTCACCCTTATTGTCTTCTATGTGGGCATATGAATTGGCTTTCAGAGTGCAGCAAAGAGGTACTAATGATAATAAAATAATTGAAAATGCAGTGGACAGTGTGCCTCAAAATTAGATCCTGGGGACTGGTTAAGCAAATAAAATTACGCAAAAATACCATAAAACCATTTCAATGAACACTCAGGTTAAATTGTGCTTTGAGAAGGACGTTCCTCTCTAGGCTGTAAATCCCACTTTATGAGTCCACCCCATAACATCCTTCAGCTTGAAGGTCAGCAGTAATTTTCAAGCTCAAGAATGAGAGAATTTATCCTGGGTAACTCTGAAAGTACATATTTACATATTACATCTTTGGTCTTTTTAAATTTCTGTGGAGCTTGAATAATATACTCTTTGCATAATATATCTTTACATGTTAGTTCTGTACAAACTGTGGTGCACAAGCACTGTGACTTCATACAAGAGCACCATGTATGTGTCTTCATCCTCAGTTTGCAGCTGTCCTTGAAACAACAAGGGTATTGTGCTTCCAACCCAGCCAAAGGTCTGAGGAATCAGAAAGGTGCAGCACTCAGAAATAGACACCAGACATTAATTTTGATTTAAGGCAGTTGCTTCTGTGCTTAATAAAGCAGCAATTAATTATTAAAAATATACCTTTTGTGGCTGAACGTTCCATTTCACAGCTGCTGAACTCTGAGATATGTTTTGCTTTTTAATTGTTTTATTTTATGAGCATACAGTAAGTGCATGCTTTGCAGTGCCAGGATAAACACAGACACAGTTTCAGTGTGTGCTGATATGAAAAGCTGTGGGCTTTCCTTCTCTTTCCCCATTGACACCCTGTGAATCAGAGCAGTACAAACCCAACATTTCTGTATGAACTGAGCCACCGTAGCTTTACACCAAGGAAAACTGGTTCTGAATGACAAGAAAAATGGCCGATTTATTTGCTTAAGGTTTAAGAAGTGAGCTTTGGTAAGGAGGAAATTTCAGCTTTGAGCAAAGCCTTATGCACTGGGTGCTCTGTGATCAGCACCACTCTGACTACCCCAAACAGTTTTGTTGCTTTTTAACACTATACTGGAACTTTGCATAACTACCATTTTCTACTCCAGAAAGAACTGCACTCCAGTGGTAAAAGCACCATTAGGTTTATGGAAACAATGGATGGAATACTGGAATTGATGGAGATGGAAAATTCATCCTCCTTCAGTGGGGTGTGTGAATTAGTTCCTTAGGGCTCGGGATGATAAGAGATTTTTTGAACTATTCACTATCTGATTGCTGAGAACTTGGACTGCAGCGCTGGGAGCAGTGATGGGAGCCCTGAACTTCTTCCAGGTATGAGCCTTAATGACCAGGTTGTGCAAGCAGACCAGCTCTTTCTAGACAAACTAATCTCAAATTATTTCTGCTCAGAAGTGCAGCATGGACCAGCAGCTGTATCGAAGGTGAGCAAAGGTGGTGACTGCCTGTCAGAACTTCAGAGCTCTGTTGTGAAATGAAAGTCATCTCTGCTTCATTCAAAAGAAGAAATTCAAATCTAAAAGAGAGGAAATTTAAGTGAGATGTTAGAAAGAAATTCTTCACTCAGAGGGCGGTGAGGTGCTGGCCCAGGCTGCCCAAGGCTCTGGGCAGCCTGAGCTGGCAGGGATCAAGCAGCCCAAGGCAGGGGTTGGACTAAGTTGATTTTTAAGGTCCCTTCCAATCCAAAACATTCTGTGATTCTAAAAGAATATGGCTGGAAGAGCTTATCCAGACAAGGCCTTGCCAGATCCTGGAAGTGCCTTTCTTTGTCACTCAGTCTGAATCTGGGTCATGAGTGTTAGAAAAGGGAAGAGTCTTGGTCCTCACTGATTGCTCTTTATTGGCATCAGACAGATTTCTTGGATAACTCAGGGTTATCAGGGTCCATCCAGAGCAATAATCCTGAGCTCTATCTGCAGTCTGGGAAGGCTGGAGGGTAATTCTAAGAGGAAAAGTCATCTAATCTTACACAGAGGTTTTCCTTGAATCATTCTGACTTACATGCCTGGGTTAGGATAAATGAATCCCACCCTGGAAAGCTGAGACTTAGGGATTTGAGCTGACTTTTGACATGATAAATAGAGGAAAGTTTTTTATAGTTTTGGAAACAAAGAGTAAATAGGAAAAGACTATTTTACATGGGAGGTAATAAATTACCAAAGAAGACACTGAAGCAGAAAAAGCAAATATCTTCAGGAAATATCTGCAGAAGTGGGGAAGTGGGAACAAGAGCGATCAAACCAGGCAGATCTGTAGCCAAGGATGGTCAAGATCTTTTCCTGAAATTTCTACAGGATTTTCCTGTCTGGTTAACATTTGAAGTGCTAAAGTATTTAATTAATCAAACATACTCATTACAATGAAAAGGCACTGAGCAGTCCAAGGCTGAGCCCACACTTTCATGAGCAACATGAAAATAGTAGTCTCTTTCCAAAAGAACCTATAGTTGATAGAAGTCAAATGGTTAAAAATAAAATGAACAGTGAAGGTAAGGGCAGCAAAAATCATGCTTGTTCACGATGGTATTTTTGGATAGGAGATGCTGGAAGTAGATCAGAGGTAGAAAAAGGCAATAAACAGGAAAAGAAGGCAGGAACAAGTATGAAATGAGCCTGAGGTGTAAACACTGGGAAAACCTGGGTGTGAAGGGTGACCAAAAAACACAGCATGAAGAAGTCTCTGTCAAATGTAGAAAATAATCTATTCATTGCTGCATACACTATTCTGTCCCTTTTCTACTTCTCTGTACTTTTCCTACCTGACTAAAGCCTTTCTTCTGTGTTGGTGGCTAAGATGTGTACTGCTAACTGGTTAATTTTCTTCAGTTACTGGAGGGAACAAAACTTCTCCATTCTCTCATCTGGTCCAACAGGGGATTTCTGCTAATACAGTGGCATACCTGTATACTCATCCCCAAATATACTTGTCTGGATTACAAAGGCATGCTAAAAGCATCAGGTTCAGGATGGAGGTAATTCACTGCAAAGTACTCTTCCTGTGCCAATACTCAGTCATGCTTGTACATTCCCAGGCTTATCAAAGGATATCTCAATAGAGGCAAAGAAAATGTGAGCATTAAGAAGAAAACTCAGGGACTTTCAGTAGCAGATGCCTAATTCAGGATAGTCTTCAGTACAAATAAACAATATTAAGAGTAATTACTTTGTGGACTCCTGCAGTAACGTGAAGGATGGATGACACTGGCTGTTGGCAAGCACTGAGGAAGAATTTTCTGCACAAGTTTCCCTGAGAGTTTATGTTGACACATACCACATTTGACTTGTTACAGGTTCCTCTCCAGGTTCTGGTTTCTAGTTCAGGTCTTGTATTGAGCGAGATTCAGTCCTTCACCACAATGCACTCTCTGCATGATGTGCACATAGGAAAGCTAGGGTGAGGCTTCTGAACCAAGTGTTCTGTTCAAATATTTAAAATACATATTTCAATCACTTCTTTTTGTAGAGGTGGAAAGCTAAAGAAGTAAGTCACAGTGACGTGACAATAATGGCAGTGATGGCATTACTATATCTCTACCATATTCTTTCCAAAAAAAAAAAAAAAGTTTATTTCTGAGCCTGCTGGGAAGATTATTTATTCAAGAGGACAGTCAAAAATGAATGTCTTAGGTTGGAAGGGATCCTTAAAGGATCTGCTGTGAGATACTTTTCATAAAGCTTCGTTCTTCTGGATGTGATGGGGTCTCTGGTGGGCTGTACTTGGTTTTTCTTGTACCCATATTTCCCATCAGACATAGTCTTCCCATTCCAGTTAAACTTGGAGAGTGCTGGAGCTTCATGTTGCCAACTCTTCCCACACACTGTGTGATGCCAAAATCATTCAGATTTCCAGATCAACATAGTGACACAAGATAAGTCAGTTTTCGTTTTGTTTTGTTTTCTTTTCTTTTCTTTTCTTTTTTGGATGCAGCCTTTGATATTTCCCTTGGTTCTTCCCCATCCTTTGATAGAACCTCATCATGCAACAGAATTTCCACACATACGATCTCCTTCGCATGAGTGCTTTCCGTTTCAGTGATTTTATTTCTTGTCTGCGTGTACTTGTTTTTTTTTTAATATTATCCTCCTTGGGAAGACAGAAGACTTTCTTTATAGTAATTGGGAAATGCTTTTGAATGTATATTCTGGAAACCAACTTGTACCTCTTAACGTAAATTATTATCCTACAATATATCCATTCAAAAGCAGTGATATTTCATGTTACAGGGGCAAGCGGAGACACGGGGTTTAGTTAAAATAGCACACTGCATTTGGCAGGAACGTACAGAGTAATGCTGATCAGACTGCTTATGAGAGCAGCCAGTCTGGAATGTATGCAGTGGAAGCAAGGAATATTTCAGCTATCTTCAGCCCAAATTAATTAGCATTATGTAAGTGAAAAGAAAAGCAAAAATTGAAAGGGAAGGCAGACATCTGTTATGTCTCTGAGTTTTCAGGCTTGCCTGCAAATACAGGTCTCCTTGAAAGACAGAAGTATCTATATGCTTTTGCAACAGCAAGGGGAATAAATGATGAGGAGTCACTGGCTAAAATCCAGCAGTGTGGTTAGTGCTAATCCCAACTCTTTTTTACAAGGGGTAGTTTGCTTCTGCAACTCTTTGTCACTGTTTATTATTATATCATGATAAGGATTACATAGCAGCAAAATGCAAGGACAGACTGAAACCCCCAAGCCCTCTCCCAAGAGATCTAAGCAGAGTGCCAGAGACCATCAAACTAGTGGATAAAATTCCCAAACAGTCTTATCTACAGAATAAGGAAGTTTTCTGTGATATCAAGAAATTCTTAAACAGGAATGTGTTCTGTTTGCTCTAAGTTGCTGCTGGCAAAAGCACGGCTGCTCAAGAATACTTGCAAAGATGTACCATGCAAAGCGCTGATTACAGTGGCGAGGTGGGAGGTAATGTTCCAGCAATTTGGAAATCACTGTTGAGGGTTATAATGTTTAGCTAAGGAAACACTTCTCTGAAGTAAGACGTTGAGGCTTGCTGACTACTTCTCCCCTCACCGCTTTCTTCTGGTGGAATCCATTAAAGAGTGTTGGGAGGAATAAAAGGAGTGAGGTCAGGTCAGTCTGCATGGCAAGGAAGGTCAGACAGGGTTAAGCAGGTCAGGTCACATTTCTGTGTCTTCTGTAGTTCTCCAAGAATTTGGGGTCACTGCTTAGAAACCGTGCTATTTGATCAGCTGTTGGTAATTTGAGCATTACACAAGAGCAAGCAGAATCAAAGATGATTCTTGAAGGTGAATGATTGGAAAGAAGGAATGAATGGAATACTGTTACATTAAAAAATTAAATATGCCAATCCTTTATTTTATCCCCATTTAGGATAAGCTATAATGGTGAGCTGACCTAGAAACAAGCACTGTCTGGCTTAGCACCCAGAAACACGTATTCCAACGTGCTTAAGAAATACATTCAGAAAGGGCTGTGTGCCTGGGAAAGAAGGACATGTGTATGAGGTGATGTTCTGCTGAGAAAATTAACTTGTCATTCTAAAAGTGTCTGGGCACCAGGCTGGGACAATAGCTACTTTGAATGTCTGGTAAGAGATGGAATCGTGTTGAAGGGCTAAAAATAATCTTTACCCAGTAATTGCACAGTATTTAATATCTTTTTTTAAGGAAGTGTATTATCATGAAATAGTTTTCATCGCCATTCATCAGATGGGCAAATTGAGACTTCAGAGGTTAAATAACTTGCCCGAGGTCACAGCAGACCAATAGCAGCGCTGGCAGTAGGACCTGGTTCTCAGCCATGCTTGTTGAAATTACCGTCTCTGAAAGAAAGTAAATTCATGATGGTTAAATTAACTTTTCTTGAATGATGGTCATGTCACTGGGATCAAGTAAGGGAAGAAAAAGTCTGATGTCAGTAGCTCAGTGAAGATACTTTCAGGATGGTTTTCTTTTTCACAGCAAGATGGAAGAAGAAAAAGGAAAATGTATCTCTTTTTTTTTTTTTTCCCCAAAAAATGATGTTGTTTGGGTCCTTGAGGATTTGGCTCAGGTGTTCTCAAACCTCCTGCTCTTTGTGGGCCAGTCTCCTTATAAAGTCATATTTTCAGGCCTAAGAGTAGCAGCATACATAGAAAATCAGACCCATCTGAGAGCTGATTAGGAAGTTCTCTGCTTGTTGCTCTGGGAGAGGAGGGATGTGTGCGGATGTCCAAACCCTGCCTTCCTTGTCTCAAATCTCACTCTCTCAATTTCCTCAGCCCTGGGAGCAGCTCTCTAGATCACGGAGATAATGCTCTGAGAGAAAGTCCCTGTCTAGCAGCAAGAAGAAATGCCCAACTGTTTATATTCAGTAAGGAAATATCTATTGGGGAGTTGGACTAGAAGGCCTTCAGAGCTCCCTTCCGACTCTAAGGATTCCATGATTCTGTGATTCTATTTCAGACACAGACATGGAAGGAAAAGTTTATTTACAGCCTGGCAATAAAAATCAATTTCAAGGAGTCATATTTTGTGGCATTTTTACTGAAAAAAGGCTTTCTTGTGGTCACTTATGCCACTCCAGAGTTGTGTAGAACAGTGCAGAGATCCTACTTCACCCTTCCCCTCTGCTCACTCCTGCTTGGCAGCTTCATCATCTGAGCACTCGTTTTGAGCCTGTGACAGTTTTCTACACAAAACAGCAATCTCTTCATGCTGCAATTTCCACAATGTTCTCTGGTGCTCAGATGCACCTGCACCCCCACAGACTCCAAACATTGCATATCCCGCCATGCAGAGATGGATGCTTCTGAGTTAAACTGCTCCTGGGGCAGGAGAAGAAATTCAGCAAAGCACCATGTGTTTATTGAAGCAGGCAACGAAGTTAGAGTGCATGTTAATTGTATGCACCATAAAACTGAAATAGTGCAATAGTTTTATTGGGACCAGGTGCTTTAAAATCATTAAAGCCTAAACACATTCAATTCGTGATATATTTTCCAGTAGTCTGGGTCCTGAGAATACCACTGTTGTTGGCAGTGGAGAGCAAAGAATCACGAAGATGACATTATGAGAATGTTAATAACTTCCCATTCCCTCCAGAAATGAAGGAGCACCCTTACACACGTGAGGAAACTTGATGATGGAGGGGTTTAAAAGCTGGCTTGGAAAAGTAAGGTTTTCAAGAAGGGCAATGCCAGATTGTGTTGTGTGCTGCTGAGCCCCACAAGCACTTCTGCCTGCCCCTCTCTTGCACCTCAGGTCCTTGGGCCCAGGGCCTGTGCTCAGACTACACTGCTTTCAGAAGACGCCTGCAGAATTCTCATTTCTGAACTTCCTGAGGAAGAGCAGCCCACGCCAACAGCTGGGGACTAATTCTGGTGTTTACTACATGGCAATAAAAGGATTTCCCTTAGGGTTACGAGAAGTGTGAAACATAGATGCTCCAGATACGCTACCTTATTTTCAACAGCTTATTAATTATGTGCACGTTCACTCTTCATCTGTAACAATACCAAAAGCTCCTCATTTGGAAACAGCACGCAAGTGTATCCCTACTTTTTATAGCAGGAGGGAGAAGGATGAGTGTCAGTCAGTCAAGACAAGCTCTGAAGTCATCTGCACGAGGCCTCCTACAGGATAAATGGTGCTGGCTGGCTGCCACCAGGATTACACAGGGCTGTAGCTCCTCAAAGAGTGTTTGTTACTGATTTCTACAGCAGATATATTTACCACAGAAGAACAAACACATCTCACTACTGTATTTCCTTATGCTTCATAGAAGTGCCCTAAATGTTTCCTAACAATGTCTGTATTAGGATCACTTTCTGGGTGGTTGGTTTTTTGTTTTTTTTTTTTATCCTGCCCTGTGCTAGAGTTTGTGTGGATACAAACTGGGTGAACTAAGTCATCTGCCCCTTCCCCCCCTCCCCAGTGCCCCCAGTGATCTTCCAACAACTCACAGTCACATCATAGTAAAGGGCCAGGGCATACAGCAGGGCTGTGCAGAATCACAGACTCAGAGAATGGCTTGGGTTGGAAGGGGCTTTAAAGCCATGGGCTGGTTTCCCCTCCAGCACAGGATGCCCAGGGCCCCATCCATGGCACAGAGCAGCACTGGGGGTGGGGCACCCACAGCCCTCTGCACAGCCTGGGCCAGTGCCTCACCTTCCTCTAAGTAATGAATTTCTCCCTAACGTCTTGTACTTGAGTGGTACAGGAAACTTGAGGTAAACTATAGAGGGATGAATTCCACTTGATAGAATCATTAGTATCTTTTTTTGTTGTTTGTTTTATCATAATCCCAAGATGTTTGTCTTACTCAGAGATTTCTTGTATACTTTGTTCTTTGCTTCTCTTAAAGAATATTTCATGCAATTTTTTCAGCCTTTATGTAAGCATTTAGTGTCTCAAGCAACCTTTCAACTTAAAACATGAAGGCATAAGATGTTACTGGCCATGAACAAAACTAAATATTTTGATCATTTACAGTATTATTTTAAATATACATGTAATTACTTCTTCAGGACTTCCTTCAGGATAGTAATAGGTATCATGTAAAAGGATGCACAGTGTGACTGCGTGGAGCACCCAGGGATTCTTCTGAGGCCAGGACCACTGGCTCTGTGGTCAGTATTTGGTTTTCTTTCCCCTGCTGTTAATTATTAAGGCAGTGGACTTCCTATTGGGTTTTATTTCTCCTTTTACAGCCCTGTCAAGAAGCAGTACTGTAGGTAAGCTGCTGGGTGGTGGCAGTTCAGACAGTAATTAAAACTATACTCAGAATTACAAGCAAAAATTCAACTATCCTGCTAATGAAAAGAGACCTGAAATAGATGCCAGTTTAACACTGACAATTAGAAGTTAATGCTTAGCTCTGCTGAGGTAGCAACTGCCTGTCTTGCTTATGGAGCTTACAGAGCAATAACAGTATAAAGGTACAGCTTTCAAGAAGCATCCACTCACTGCACAATGGCCTCAAAGCAAGCCCCCCCCTAAAACAGTGGATGCCTGATATACTTTTTTATTTCTACCACTGTATGTCCTGTGATTTTAGCAGATCTCAAGAGCATCATACTTCTTTATGTCTGTCAGGTGAAGTCCCCAGTGACTGGAAGAATGGAAATGTCACTCCCATTTTAAAGATACATAAAGGAAGACCTGGCAAACTTTAGTCTGGTGATCTTCACCTCTGTGCCTGAAAAGATCATGGAGTGGATCCTCCTGGAAGCAATGTTAAGGGCACATGTGAGATGAGGAGGTGGTCCAAGACAGTCATCATGGCATCATCAAGGGCAGATCATGCCAGACCAATCTGGTGGCCTTCTGTAACAGAGCTTGTTTCCATGTTACATTTCTGTTGTTTTTTTTTTATTTTTTTCTCCCTTTCTGACTCATTTTGGAGATTGGAATGAACACCTGTGAAGGTTTTACAGGGCCTTGGGGAGAATGATCCCATCGGGGTGTGAAGTGCGTGTCATTAGATCTTTATGGGGCAACTCTCCATGAACTGCTAGCACAGAGGGGGGCACCAAAATGCTGGAGGCCCTGAATCACTTTTTTTGTGAAGAGAGGCTGAGAGCTGGGCAAAATGTTGCACCTGGGACAGGGCAATCTGCATTATGTATACTGTCTGGGAGAAGGACTCCTTGAGAGCATAAGGAAGAGTTAGGGTTCTGGTGGAGGAGAAACTGGACATGAGGCAGTAGTGTGTGCTCATAGCCCAGAAGGCCAACAATATCCAGGGATGCACCAGCAGAGGGGTGGCAGTGGGCAGGTGGGATTGTCCTCCTGCACTCTGCCCCATGAGGCCCCATCTGGAGTACTGCATCCAGGCCTGGGGCCCCAGCACAGGAAGGATGCAGAGCTGTGGGAGCTGGTCCAGAGGAAGGCTAGGAGGATGCTCAATGTGGAGCACCTCTCCTATGAAAAAAGGCTGAGGCAGCTGGGGATATTCAGTCTGGAGAAGAGAAAGCTCCTGGAAGACCTCATTGCAACCTTCCTGTACTTGAGGGTGTTTATAAACAGGAGGGAGAGTGACTTTTTACGCAGCTAAATAGTGATGGGATAAAGAAGAATGATTTTAAAATAAAAGTGGGGAGATTTAGGTTAGATATGAGGAGGAAATTCATAACCCAGAGGGTGGTGAGGTGATGGCCCAAGCTGACCAGAGAGCTGTGGGTGTCCCAACCCTGGTGGTGCTCCAGGCCATGGATGTGCACTGGGCAGCCTGAGCTGGAGCCCAGCCCAGGGCAGGAGCTGGGGCTCTGGAGCTGTAAGAGCACTTCCAAACCAAGGATTTGTCCTGTGACCTCAGAGGGAAGCATGAGATTTGATGGAATAAACCTTGGTGTATGTACCTGGGGCTGTGTGCTGTGGACACAGTGACTCAATGGAGCCGTGAGAAGGCACTGTGAACCTGCCATGAACAGTGACATCCCCATGGGACAGGTGGTAATGTCCCCAGGTTAAGGCCAAGCAAAGGCTATGCTCAGAAACATGTCCCAGAACCGTGCTGAACTCAACAGACCTTCAGTGACTCAGTCTTGGAAAGAAAAGCAGTGAGAAAGATGTTGGACGTGTGTTGCTGTGGCCGATAGCATTGGTGGTTGTTGCGTCCCCATCCCTGTTGCTTTCTCTTGTCATCCCAAAATTGGGAATAAACTCATTATCTCCAATGTAGCGTTAGTGAGTAGACTTTCTTTATTAACAATGTTGGATGCACGAGGGGATACCTCCATCCTAACCGTGCATCCCTGGAACAAAAGACCTTCAGTTTATACTCGCTACTTGTGTTACATACACAAAAGGTTTCCTTGTCAGTACATACGTATTCAGTATTGCCCCTAAAATCGTTAACATAGGATCTCACCTACTCACATGTGCTCAGTGATTTTGAGTGGGGGTCCCTGAGACCCTCAGAAATGAAGTATGCAGACTTCCTCTTCATGACTGCAAATTGACCTCCTCTTGCTTTTTTCCAGGTCGGCAGTTTCAGAGTGATATACTGGAGAGGGCTCCCAGGCTGACTTAGATAACAATGATACCCTGGGCTCCTTGAGTAGATAAAGGATGTTTTGCTTATTAGCTTATTTATTTACTTCACATCAGCTAGTTTTGTGAAAGCAAGTATTGTTCAGTTAAGTGTGTTTAACACAAGACCCAGTGCATTTGCACAGCATTAGCTAGTGGAGTGCTGTCTCTCACCTTTTCTGCTGCTGTGCTGCTGCCAGCACTACTTTCTGCATGGAAGCCCCATGGGAGGGGAGGGAAGTGGAAGGGCCTGATTCTGCCCACTTGGGGGTTTGGGTGTGGGGGGATGTGGTGTTGCACTCGTAGCCGTGATGGGCTCAGCGTGGTGCTCCAGGCCATGGATGGGCCCTGGGCAGCCTGAGATGGAGGGGGCAACCAACCCAGGGCAGGGGTTGGGGCTGTAAGGGCCCTTCCAACACAAGCCATTCTGTGATTCTCTGCCTAATCAGCAATGCAGTGACATGCATGCTATGCTTCCTAGCGTACTGTGTGAGTGACCATGAGTTGGGTGGTAAAGCGTCCACAGGCTTTTGCTGAATCAGAATATGTAATCTTCCATTGGAAATCTTGAAACAATCCATTCTTTACAGTTGGGTTTGTGAAAGGAATTCAGGAGTCGAGTCCAACAGAAATAAATTAGTCCAGGTGGGTAAAAACATTGCCTTTCTTACAGGATATCTTACTGGGTAAATCTTAAAATGACAGAACAAACCAATCTCATACCTATGCGTTGCCAAAGGCAGGATCACAGTGAGCAGTGCTACTTACTGGAGTGTTTGATGTGTCTGAAATGATGAAATTCTAAGGCCAGGGCAATCTGAGGATGACTGAAATGTAAAAAGGAGTATCAACAGACAGTGGGAAGGATTAGAGGTCGTTGGGACAGGAGATGTCATGCCATAGAGGCAGCCACAGTTCTGGGAGCAGGACGCAATGCAGGCAGTATCTTGCTGTAGATCACAGGCAGAACATATGTTTGTTTCTGGAGGGGGGCATACACGTACTAATCCCTCGGGAACATCTGGTTAATTAATAAAGCCATTAGGAAAATTCCCTTTGGCTTTGTCTCTCTGTTTTTCCGATTTCAGGGTTGGTGAGCTTGAGGAACCATGCAAAAACTGTTTACTGCTATGTCTGGGGACTTTCCTGCAGCAGAAAGCTTGGTTTTTTAATAAAAGTTGTTTTCTTGGAAATAATAGTCACGTACCTGCAGAGAGTTCAGGAGCACTGTCACATTATGAGCAAGTTCTAATGTGGCAGTTGTACAGTGCTGAATAGCACTTGGGTCATACCACTATGCAGCAGGAAAACGTACTAGAAAGTAGGTCGTGGAAATAATCCTGCTGGTTCCAGTAATCAGAGTATACAATGGGGTCGAAAGTTCAGGCAGAGCTGGGGAATGCAGTTGGAGAGTTTCTTCTGTCTGAGTGCTGGACACAGCCTGTAAGGGACTGTGGGAAGGGTTTCTCTGAAGGGGGACGTGGCCATCAGCTGGGCTTGATGACAAACGCCAAGTTTACAGCATCATTTCTCCCCAGGAACCTGGTGCCTTCTTTCTTCTCTGAAAAGCAGAGAGTGGAGAGAGAAAACTTGCTATTCTGAGATGCAAGCTCTACAAAACAGAAGTATGTCTAAGTTCCTGGACAGCTCTATGATTATTCTTTATTCCTATGCAAAGAACATAGAACTTTAAGATGACTTAAAATGAATTCTGGGCTAGAAACTCTGTGTACTTTTTTTTTTTAATACCACCTTGTAATTTCAGATTGCTTATTCCTGTGTTAGTTTAGCCGTTCCTGCCCCAGAACACAGAATTCAAAGCCATCCTGAGTATTTGATTGAGAATTCAAACCTCCCTCCAAGATTTGGTTAAATGTATCCCTGCCTATTCCCGTACTTTTATTCAAAACTCTGCTTGAAAAACTCTGAGAATGTCTTCTGTGTATTTATGGCTCCCAAAAAGCAGTAACGGTTGTGCTGGGGAAACCAGAGCAGCTTGTAGGTGATATACAGGATAAAACCCCATTGCTTCCTTACAGCAGGTGGCATATGGTGTGTCCTTCTACGAGTGACACGCTGAAGTCGTCATGTTTAGTAACTGCTAGTGGATAAATCCTCCATAAAATATTTTAAGCCCTTTCAAATCGTGTTGCATCCCGAATTGATAAATTCCACAGTTTCAGTCATGAAATGTCTATAAAAGTCTATCGTTGTTTTGTCAATTTTTGAACTAATTTTTCACATTTCTTCACCATAGGTCCTCAATCCTGGTAACATGAGGAATGTTAAATGTGAATATTTCATCCCCTTTATCCATCGTACTCAGGATTTGCATCTCTTCATTGTCTCTCTGTAGATACTCTCTGTAGATACAGCCTTTGTCAGTGCTATGGAATCCTGGCACGTGGAACACGCATGTGAAACAAGGACAATGCTCCCTACACCACAAGGTAATTGGCGCTTATAAAGGTCTTAAGGACCATTATATAAAAAAGTGGCACAGCGTTCAAAATGCTGCATATAAATTAGTTCACCAGTATGCATGCAGGTGACACGAGTATAAATTTGTCCGCTCTTGTTCACAAGTTGCTTTTCATACAAAACACAAATACCAATTACAGACATCAGTTTTTGCAAATGTGGCCGTTATTTACTAGAAAGCACTCCTCTCCTAAAATTGTCTTGAATATTGCTATGTTGGAAAGGTAGACAGTGAGCCCATTCAAAGCACTAATTGCTATTAGCTGAAAGAAATGTCCCCCACACCTCCTTATTCATTGCCTCCCTCATGACTCACATCTCATATAATGCATACATCATTCCTGGACCGAGTGAAAGGGTAATGCAAAATCCTACGTAGGTATTTCTTAAGTAATTTAACTGTAATTAAATTTTGATTTGTCTCATTCAAACCTTTTCTTCCTTGCTAAATCTTTGAAAGAGAGATTACAGTAAGTAAAGAGTTTTAATGGCAGCTTTAAAAGTTCCACCAGGTTCTCCTCCCAGGGGTTTGATTATAGCTAAGTTCTTAATCTTTAAAGCTTGTTTTCACCCTTTCAGACTGTCTGTTCAGATCACTTTGTTTTCCTTAATGTAAATATTCCAGCACATTTCAGAACCAAACAGGGATGAACGTGATTAGAATCAGAGCTTTGTTTAGCAGCATGAAAAGATCTTTTATTTCAGCAAGGGAGATATAGCACCTCTGTTGCAAATTATGTCATGCTGACAGAGTGAAATGTACTGTAACCTGATGAGAAAAAAGAACATGATCTAACTGTATTGATATGGAGGGCAAGAAATGCACACAGCGTTCAAAACAAGTATGGCAGTGAGATTTCTTTTATTCCCCATTTTCAATTTCTGAAGCAGAGAGTGAGGTAATTGTTTCTCTGGATAAAGATGTACAACTGGTGTCTGGCCGGTAGGTGAGTCTTATTCGTTTGCTCATCAGATGCCAGTTTACAGTATAAGTAAGAGGGACAAAGGCTGTAAGAATATGAAGAGATCAAGCAGAAAGCATTACAGGATCCCATCTTCTGAAATTACATGGTGAACCCTTTTAAAAACCTTTTTTTTTTTTTTTTTTTTTTTCAGGGAACAGATGGATTGTTTACTGGCAACAATTAAGACCACGTTCCTCTCCTAAAATGCTTTTGATGTCAAGGCCAATTTTCATTTACTGTTTCATCAAATCTCAGATTAAGTCATTATCTATTTCATCCAAGCTAACAGAGATGGCCTGGATTAATGTGAGGGTTGCTGAGAGATGTATCTCCTTACAGCATGTAGAGGAAAGAAAGCAGAAAGTGGTGGCACTGAGCACTAACATGAAGCAAAAATCCTTGGGTCTGTGGTCTGGGTTGCTTCTTAGCAGGATACACTGCTTGCTGAATTGGTCCCAGAGTTCACAGACTCCACTGTCCACCTGAAAACCCACTGAGATTTCTTGAGGTCAGGTAGAGGGACAGTGTTCACAAATGGTTGCTTACATACAGGGTTTTACAAATACATGAACACTATCATCTAAAAGGTGTCATTTGCAAGTAGTACTTAAGGGCACCACTGTACTCAAGTTAACAGAAGATGAGCAGCAAGGCTGCCTGAAGCACTGCTGTGCATATGCAAAAACAGACCGTCCCATATCATTGTTCTCAGAGACTGTTTGATATGGGAGCTGAGGCTGAAGCTTCTACAGTGGAATGACTCTATTTTACTTTAAAAAGTAGCTTATCTCTCAAGTGAGTTCATTTTGTGTGCTGCAGTCACTGACAGTGCTGAACCTGTCTGTTTTACTGCTCCATCGCTGCACTCTCCACTCTAAGCCATTGCTACAGGAAACCCATTTCCAGCTGGAACTCAACACAGAGCTTCCACTACACTTACTTTGCTAGCATAAGTACCTATTTTTCAGATCATCGAGTGTGTCGGCAAATGTACCTACTCTTTGTAAGTGTTCCTTAAACCTACACTTTAGCTGGGCTATGAAATGGCAGAAAACCGCATGTTGGATCTATCATTACTGGGGGGCAAAGAAGAGGAGAGAAGGAAAAAGCGTTGTATGGTGTGTGAATAGAAGAGCAAGGAAGATTTTCATTACCCCACCAGTCGTTATTCTGAGAAAAATGGAATGAGAAGTCTTGCGGCACTCACGAACATCAGAACCGAATGGGCCAAAAATGAAATCTATCTCCAAACGAGCGCTTACCCACATCTAACTCCTTGCCTATGATTTCAACATCTCCATTTTACGTGGCATTCTTCTCTTCATGCTCCAAATTGCTGTGAGACATTGCTATACCGCTACGACTGCCCACTGCTGCTGTCAAAGCAAAATCTCTACTAATGGTTATGACTCCATCCTTCACAGTTCTGTCTTTCACCACATCAGTAGAGAACAGTTAGCCATTTTGAAATTTAGCAAGCAAATGAATAGATATCTACCTTGTGATGTTATGTGTGGAAACCAAAGTGTTTTAATAAATAATTTTTTTTAAATTAAGTATTTTTTAAAATACTTCCCCAAATGACTGGAAGGTTGCTTTTTTATTTGTTTATTTATTTATTTTAACTTTTAAACTTCCTTAATACCCAAGCGATCATTTTCTGCACTTGTATAAAACAAAAATAGTTTTGCTCTTAAAAGATGAGATTTGGCACTCAGGGCAAAATTCTCTTCTCCAATCTGCAATGCAGATGCCTTCGCCGCAGAGCAGATTTCAGCTGCCTTTCTGCATTCATCTCATGCATAAAACTTCTACGGGCATCTATGGGAGCTCCATGCATGGGCACTGCTCAGACAACACAGAACAGGCCTCGGGGAAGAATATTCCCCTGGTTTACCTTTTATGCCCAGGTCCAAAGTTGATATGAGGATGGAAGCCAGGCTGCTTGTAACCATTTTAAGATGGTTCTTACACGAGGAGGAAATTTTCTTAGGGGAACTGCCTGTTGGAGAAGTTGGAGGTTTGGCGATGGTTTGCGTGCTCCCATGGCTAGCTTCTCTTCTCTGCGTGCAGGGCTGTTACCCTAATTTCCTATAGTATGCCTTAAAGGCACCCATGTCTCCTTCCACTAGCAGCTGGGCTGGAGCAGTTGGAGCTTCCACCCCATCCTCCTGTCACACACGAGACCACGTGCAAAATATTCTATAGGGAGGAGAGCCTCAGGATGAGGTGGCAATGAATCCTTTCAGCATTGGTACAGAGGAAGGGAACTTCTTCCCTTGTATAGGAAGAATATGCTAAAGCCAATGCCAATTGCTGTTTCTGTGTGCCTTGAGGCAATGCAAGCAGGATTTTCTCTTTACATCACAGCTAATTAGAATGAATACATCCGGTGAAACAGCAGCACTGAATATTAATTGAAATACCCTCAGTCTCACTCAGATGGCTTTTGAATTTTCTAAAGAAAATTTTTCTATCTGAAGTGTCATACACATGCATGTACGTATATACGCATGTATGCTCATGTGATCACGCCCTAGTAAGAAACTGGAATTAAAAATCACATGCCTCAGTGGAAATGTATTTTGATAGTAATCAGCAGCAGAATTATTTATTCGGCCATTTTGAAATCTGTTTCCTCCCTAAAGCACTACATCTGAGAAAAGGTAGGGGGCAGACAAGGCATCCGGTTCTGATTTCTGTGACAGATGTGGTAAATAAAGACACAGGGTGAAACTTGGAAAAAATATTGGGATCTAAGCACCCAGCATTCCTGAAAATCAGTGGGGCTTGGAGAAATCAGTCATTTTTGGAAATGGTACATGAAATGTTATTTCTCCTCTGGCAAGAACAGAAGTCAGCTCAGAGAACCTTCAGTCCCCTTTGGGTTCGGGGAGGCCATGCACATGAAATGGGTCTTCACAGGTCCATTTGCTAGATACAGTGTTCTTAACGATAAAACATAAAGAAAATAATCCACATTAATAACTTTACTTAGGTGTTCTTGATGCAGTAGAAGATTCTTTTCCCTAATTTCAAACAGACAGGCAGTTTTCCCAGGGCAGTAACATTGCTGTGATTAAGGAGAATAAAAATCTTTCTGGAAGACAGACGTAACATAAAGTCATACAATTTCTATTACACAGGAAGAGTAGGCAGACAGATGTAACGTCTCACTACTGACTTAGTACTGCAACAACTAGCTTACAGCCTGAAGTTAACCTCCTTACAGAACAGACTGTTTAAAACGCAGTATCGCATACACCTTTGTCAGGAATTCTGTTCCTTGAAGAGATGCTATTTTTACATTCCTTGGATGAGGTAAGAGGCCTTTCAATGTAAGTGCTTGTCTTGGTTCTACAGTTTCTGTTTGGTTGTTTCTCTGTACATTTTTCATAACCCTGGGCAAGCTCTACCTTATTCAAGCCTAGACTGGATGCCAACGGCTGGAACCTGTGTGCTGACTTTGCCCCTCTCTTACACTTAAGAAAAAGCCTCAGGAAGAAGGAAGAGGAACAATTAATTAGCATTGCTTCTGGCATTACTCATTCGCTCCAAAAAGTTGTATGGTAAGATACAATGGGATTGAATGATCAAGGTTGATTAAATATATGAAGTGCATTTCTTTCAACGAGGAGGTGCTGGGTCAGTCTTAGAGAAGTTTGTGAGTATTCCTTTGCTTACATAACTTATGTGGATTTTTGTTGTCATATTGATTGTTGGTCTGTTCAATGAAAATGCAGAAGGAATTAAATTACCCTTTTCCTTTTCAAAATAACAGAAAAGTTGAAACAAATGTTCTATACATCCTTATTTTTAAGGTATATTTGACACAAAAGTTAGAACACGTCACAGAGTGCAAAGTCTGCTGTTTGCAAAGTCATCAGTTCCAGTGCCCCAGATCAGCTCTGAGTCGCCCAGTACCCCAGGTCCTCCTATCTCCTCTGCAATGAGATCAGTGGAAGTCTCTGGGATCGGTGTCTCTGCTGTGCACATTTCCCATCCACAGCCTGTTACTGTAATACACAGAAATCTCCCATTTAGCCTCTAATGCTGGCAAGCATTTCTTGGACCATATCACTTTCCTTTCATGTTGGCCAAGTTTAAAGGGGAAGAAGAAGAAGGAGAAAGATTAGCCAGCTGCTTTTAAAACCCATCAGTGCATGCAGTGTTTACTGAGATGTGTAATAAAGACAAGCTTTGGTTCTATTGTTTTCCTTTTGGATAAAGCCTGTGTTGTGTTTGGGGAACAGAGATCTTGCACTTGTGTCCTATGATTGGCGTTCTGCTCAAGGACTGTGTGGAATAATCTTGCGCTCCAAAGGAAGTTGGCAATAAAGTTTACTCTATAAAAAGAAGCAGGCAGTCAGGATACAGTTTCCTATTCTGAGTTGAAGCAGGGTGTCGAGTCAGAAATTCCGACCTCGAGGGTCAGGAAGGATTCCAGGACTTCCTGAATCACAACTGGGATGTGCAGTCGCCCTCCTGCTCCCTTCCTTTTCACCCTTTTGGCCTGAGTCTCACTGGGATTGCTACCCAGAATTATTTTATTCAAACACCATACGATGGGTGCATACTGAAACACCGACCATGCTTTCCCTCTGCAGTAGCTTCTCCTCCTGCGGTAACCGAATACTGCTGTTCCTGCTCTGTGTGCTGTGCACATCACCAGTTTCCCCTTACTTAGGAGGTTTCTAAACCACAGCAGACAATGGATTCTCCCCTAAATTGATGAAGATAACAGCTCTTGTTTTCTGTGTCTGTTTGTGGCATTTCACTTGTAAAACAAAAGTACTAATGAACCTATAAGGTGTTTGGGTTAGTGTTTTCATTCCACAATTACCTTTCCCTCAGAATTATTTTGAGAGCACAACTTTTAAAGGATGGCTTCCTTTCTCCTTTAAAAGGCTTTGGACGCTTGAACAAAAGCACGTGCTTTGTTTCCATATGGCCACATTTACAATAAAGGCAGTGCACAGTGCTGTCTTTATTACATGGCAGTGTGTTCTTTATTGACTGTGATTTTGCAGACACACTTGTGTTAGGAACTTTCCCCGCTTATTTTTCTGTTTGTCCATATACATGCTTGGCAACTTAACCAGAGCACAGGAGGTATTTCTCATACTTTCAGTCCCATGTGGCTCTCACCCCCGAATATATGGTCACAAAATAATATAAAAATGCATCAAATGGTACATGCATACACTATATGATGTGGCTCTGTAATACTTTATGATGTGAAGAAGTAAATTTTCAAACCTTCCTGAAAGAAGGCAAAATACAAAATGAATGAATCTCTTGTAATATAGAACAGCTGAAATTTGGTGGAGTGGCACTAATAGGTCTGCTTTGCCTGGATGGTTTTGGATGTTTTTCCTGAGTTTGATCATTTACTGTATCTTATCCTCCCAATTTTCTTCCTTCTGAGGGTACACTGAATGAGCTTATGATGTAATTACTTTCTCTCCACTGTTACACAAACAGCACGTGCAAAGGAGGAAATGTTTTCATTCAGAGATAATGCAGCAAAGAGCAAACTGGCATCTAAATAGCAAAGAGAACTGGCGCCTAAAAAAGGGAAGAAAATCTAAAAAGTGAATGACAAAGTTAAAAGGAAAATTAACTTGCAGTCGAATTGAATGATAAGATGTGCAAATTCACTAAAGGACTGAGTAGTAGTTCTGTGGATCAAACAACATTCTTTTCGAAAGGGTCGACCACGGTGTCATTAGGTACTGCAGTAAGTGCTAAAACAAGGCGAAATAAGTGCCTTGATCATTGGGCTTTAATGATTCTCCTTCTCTTCTGCTCAGTATATCTTTCGCTGAGCTGCACACTGGACTATCATCAAAGGATGGGTGGGGAACCACTTCACCTGGAGCACCCTGTAATTTAGCAGTTGGGTCATTTTCATGGGAGATGTGGGTTTGAACTCTTCAGGCAAATGTCTCCCACTTCCTTGTTTCTGGGTTAAAAGGGGACGTTACCCCAACATCTTAAGAAATTTTTCTCTTGAGGAAAGACCTTAGGCTCCTAAACTTGAGAAGAATGTTCTCATTTGGGAACACAGCTCTGGTTGAGTTGAGCAAAGGTAGCCATGAAGGCCATCATTTTGTGTCTGAGATTCACAGTCTTGATGAAGGGAGAACTTCATAGCCAAGGCTCTCCTATGTGCCCTCACTGGAGGACTGGGAGCCTGTACGTTGTCCTCTGTGACTCTGTGCTTCATGAGAGCATGTTGTGAACACGCATGTTGTGAACACGCATGTGACTGTGGGCACTGTCCTGCAAGAAGTGTGCCCTCTTTTTGATGGAGCTGTATAACAGACTAGGTTCATGGCAGATCTATTCCTCAGTTCTTCTCAGTCAGATTAGCTACTCTGATAGCTCTCAGCATTAGATCAAACCAGCTGTGATGACAGCACCTCATGCTCTTGATTCTTCTTCAGTAATTAACAGGAAGGTATGAGGTGGCCCTGAATCCAAAACGCCCTATTCTGTGTTGACTTGGCACAACTTAAACTTCCTTAGCAGGAAAAAATCCGAACCAAAAATCCAATGCCATGCTGAGAATACTATTTTGAGCTCCTTTCCCATTCTAGACAGTGGCACTTGTTTATCTTCCTCATTTCTCATTTGCTATGCAATAGCCTACGAGCCTTCAAACTGTGAGAGCAAGTATGGAATGGCAGTCTTTTCTTTACCGCATTTACTCCAGCATATGCAGGTTATTTTAGATGATGATTCCTTTGCAGGAGAAACAATGAACTGTATGAATCAAACGTTTTCACAGCGATTGAAAACTATAGCTTGGCAACAAATGGGAGTAGCAAAACATTAAAGCCAATGTAGTAATAACAGATGGAGAAGAAAGAGAGAGATGCGGTGGGAGATAACAAGGTGCTGGGTAGAGCACGCAAGCTAAACAGGAAAAATTAGATGAGGAAAGGAATGTGAAAAAATGAGGACATAAAGTCTGAGAAATCTGTCCTGTCGCATGAGCAAGCTGCCATGCCTCACTGTGGGAAAAGGGAAGGTTAGAACTTTTGACTGACCTGAGATGAAATATAATATGTATTTTGCCAGTATCTCAATAATATTGATAAAGTAATTGTGTTGCACAATAGTCTGGGAAACGGGTGCATGCTATTCTGATTTCCTGCAGCCCGACCTGCTGCTGAGGCAGCCGTGTGCAATGGGATGCAGTGATGTGTTGGTGTGCAGGGGAATGGCATGTGCCATGCTGCTCACTTCCATGGGGCAGCATGTCTGAGCTCCAGGCTTCATGGTGTTTCTTAGCTGGGTCTCCACTCAACTCATATATGTCCTTTAAGTGGAGGTTTCCTTTTGTCTGAACTGCCTTTATAGAGGCGAGAGAAAAGGTTTGGGTCTAGCACTCGGAACAGAAAGGAAATGTTACAGACTAGAGGTTTTTGTATAGCTTGTGCAGGGAGTCTCAGGCACGTGGCCAAACACACAGCTGACTGGGTTTCGGTAGTGCAAATGTTCATGTGTTGAAACCTGAAGAAATTATTTTTTTACTCTTCTTATCCTGGAAATTGCTCTTAAAAGTGTGTCCGACAGCCATCTGCAATGGCCCCAGTGTTCAGCAACAGGTTACAGCTGCTGGGAGCTGCACTGGCCGTGACGTCAAAGCTCAGGACCCACTGTGTATTTCCCAGAAGCAGAGACTGAGGTCACCAAGTCTGTGGGCCCCTTTTTATGGTATGCTGCTGCACTGGGGGATCAGAACAACAGCATTATCTTCCGTGGCAATACACATGGCTCAGTGCTACCTTTCCCACCGAGCACTGCTTTCGAGCACTCCTTCACACGGCATTTGACTTTCTCTGTTTCAGCACAGAGTCCTCCATACCCTCAGTCACCCCATAAATCCTGCAGAGGACAGGCTGTGTTTTCCCTTCCTGAGCGCAAAGGAAGAATGGAGCACGTTTGGCAGGTACAGCCCTGCTGATGTGAAAACCTGCTGGTAACGCTCACTGCACTTTGCCCGGTGGCTGTGTTCACCCAGGGCTCCAGGAGAAGCCGCACAGCTCGGGCTGCTCCACATTTCCCTCTTGGTATACTCAAGCCGCTTGAAAACACAGCAAATTTTTAATGTGTGGTGTCATCTCACAGCCTCTGCCAGTGAATGTAAATGGCATAAAGAGCATGTGGAACAGATGGAATGAGACATGCACGTAAAGAATTAAAGTATTTGTGAGGGAATTTGGCAAGGATATTGGAATGCTTCAAGCACTGCATACGGGGGTGGCGAGAGGGAGACCAGGATGCGTTGGGGGGTGGGGCTGGATTCTGGTGATCCATTTCTTTCAGATACAAGATGTGACCTATTTCTGTAATCACCCTCAACACAGCAACACATATTCTTTTTCTCTCTGCTCCTGATACCTCTCTGGGAAGCTTGGGGAATTCTTTACAAAATATTTCCTTGAATATTTGTTGTATGCATGAGTTGCTTGTCAGTTTTTGGTGGTTTGTTGTTTTAATTCTTTTTTCCATAGCAATTATTAAAGCAAATGAAGGATAGCAAGAAGCACAATCACGGGCAGGAGCAGAGTGCCATGTTTCACTGTCAGGAGAGCTCATTTACCCGTGCCACATGCAGGAGAGCGATGTGCGCAGCAAAGAAAGTATTATATTAATGCTGCTGTTAAATTTACTTAAGTGAAACGACTCTGCTTTTTAATTTATAAATGGTCTGATGCATTGACTTAATCTTATTTTTAAATGACTTTTTAGGAGATGTTGCATACACAGAAACAAGAGAGCTCCGGGGAGCATCTAATTGAATCGGAAAGGAACGGAAAGCAGCGACTTAACAAAAAAACAGTGCAGAGTGGAACAGAAAACAACAGCTTCTACAGACCCAGTCCTTCTGTGCTGCCTGTAACTAGACGTGGGGACCAACATTTCCAATCAGTTTGTTGCCTTTACCTTGTGAGGTACTTCTGGAAGCTCCTGGCCACAGCATGGATTGCTTTGGGTGCAGCCCTGCAGAGAGCTGCTGCATGAACACCTCTGGTCACACACCTGCACAGCCTTCAGTGCTGCCACTGTCTGCATCACTTCACGTCTTGGGATATTCAGTCTCCCTTTCTCAGTATGGGGTGACAGAAGCCTTAGGTCTGGTTAAATATTCCTGTTCCTTGCTAATTTCATACATGTGAATAAAAGGTTTCTCTGAGGCACAGGAAAAGTAGATATATTAACTGAAAAGATTTTTGAAAGGAAAAAAAAGGATATTTGTTTCAGAAGTGCTGATTAGTGGTGCTAGGATAAGGTGTCACCCAATAGCTTTCATTAAATCCACATCACAGCTTCCAGCAGCACTGCTGGGCTTTGAAGGATGCCTGCATCCAGTCTACTCAACTCACAAGAAATCCTGAAACAATGATGTGAATAGAAGAGACAACTCAGGTTTCCCTTGGTAATCATAAAGGGCTCAAATTCCCTTCCTTTCCATCCCCAAGGGGGGCATAAAGACTTCATTTATGAGGCTGTTTGCGCATGACTAATCTATTTCTACTTGCTAATTGTAATGACTAATGCATCGTACAAGCAAATATTAGCTTGTAATAATACCTGAACAAGTAGATTTATAAGTGTTAAGCAAAAATACAAATAATTAGCAGAAGCTGACTGGTATTATCTTCTAATTAACTGTAAAGTCTCTTCCTATTTGGAAGAAAAAGCATGAGGATTTCTCAGGAAGCTGCGGAGAGAGCTGGGCCAGGCTGCCCTCCTCCTGAAAAAGAGGCACTGGTCAGGTAACATTTAATTTCATGGGAGCTGGGTTCAGTCATGCTTCCCCTACTGACGTCAGTGCAAGAGCACTTTCAGCCAGTTCCTACCTGCTGAGCCCATATGCCCACTGGGAAGGATTTGGCAGACATCTCCATGCAGAGGTAATTATAAGAGACAGAAACTGCTCTGATAGCACAGTTTGGGACGTATTTCTGCCCACCCCTCACTGCCCACTACTTAGAACGCTTGTCTGAAGGAGTGCTGTTCACCAGACACTGGATTTGATGTGTGCAGTGCATCTGACTTGGGCTGCTGTGCCTTTGTTTAACTTTGCAGTGATGTTCACCCCGTGGCAGGATGCCCCTGTGAGGAAGCAGGCTGGCTAAGCAGGCTACAACCAGAGCACAGAGCAGCACACAGCAGGTGCCTCATCAGAGAGCTGGACCTGAGGGATCAGACTGTGGCAGGAGCGAGCACGGTAGTGTGGGCACACCTTTTGCAAACTGATGGATGAGCATTACTGGCTCTTAAGTTACAAATTGCATTTTTGGCACACAAACAGAATTGTAGTTTCAAAAATAGAATTCTGGAATAACTTTTTGCAGCTCTAGATTAATTCTTCACTTGAAATCTGCAAGTATTACCAAAAATATTTGGCCTGTAGTGCAGACAGATATCCAGAAGCCAACTGACTTCCCTAAAGCCATGAAAAGACTTGAGATAATGCTACAAATGATCTCATGCTCCCAACTACTTTCTCCAGTTTTTCTTTCTTATCATTGAAACATAGAATCACAGAATGGCTTAGGCTGGAGGGGACCTTAATGGCTTAGGTTGGAAGAGACCTTAAAGATTATCTAGTTCCAACCCCCCTGCCATGGACAGAGCTGCCAATCAGCAGATCAAGCTGCCCAGGGTCCATCCATCCTGGCCTTGAGTGCCTCCAGAGTTGGGGCATTCACAGCCTCTCCGGGCAACCTGTTCCAGTGCCTCACCATCCTCTGAGTGAAGAATTTCTTCCTAACATCTAAATACAATCTCCCCTGTTAGTTTAAAGCCATTCCCCCTTGTCCTGTCACTATCAGACCATGCAGAAGTCAGTCCCCTTCCTGCTTGTAATCTCCCGTCAAGTTCTGGAAGGTCACAATATGGTCTTCCTAGACACTTCTCTATGCTGAACAAGCCCAGTTCCTTCAGCCTTTCTTCACAGGAGATGTGCTTCAGCCCTTCAATCATTTTGTGGCCCTATCTTCCATGTTCTTGATACTCTGAAGAGTGATCATAATGCCAGGAATTGCTCAGCCTGCAATTCAAGGGTGTACATCTTGCTGAACTGTGGTAAGGAGTTACTGTATTCACAGTGTTATCAGAAAGGACATAATGATTTACATGCACACATACAGTCCATCATCATGGGCTAACACTGAAAGATGAATTAGAGATTCAGTGGTATTTTTATACCTAAGATTTTCATTTTCCTCAAGTAGTTACGATTTTAGTTTAGATTTTATGCAAAAATATTTCTTCCAAATATGTTTGGAACACGAAATGTGTTTTGTCAAATACTGTATTACTCAGAGTGCTAGAGCAGATTTTAAACACTGCTGTGCACTGAGACTTGCAGCTTTGTCAATCATTTAAAAAAATCTTTATTAGTAACACTTGATGTATTTCTAACAGGAAAAAAATATCTCAGAATAAAGCTGTATCCAAAAAGTGTGAATAAAGCAAGTACATACACTAAGTGTTTCCTAATATGAGTTGAGGGGTTTGTTGAATCAGGAGAGGTGATCTTTGCCCAAGTTGTGTCCATTTGCCAGGAAGCCAAAGGTCATTCCAGATTACATGAGAACAAAATCACCTCCAGCCTTCAGAAAATGCAGTGCAGTTTCTAATGCAATCTACTGCTCTTAGTCAACATGGATAGGGGGATAGCAGAAAGCAAAGCACAAGATGAAGGGGACAGTACCTGTTTTGGACCAGAAAGCAACTGCTATCGTAACCTTGTCTTTGTTACTCTTTCCATCTGGCTTTGCAAATTAATTCACATTTGAGTCCTCCTCTGCATAAAACCTCAAAGAATTTTCAGCAAAAATTAACAACGGAGCTGATATGTAAGTATTAGTTTTATTATATGCCTTAAATGAGGCCAAAGGTCTTCAGTCTTCATATAGGGAAACAATAAATATTACTGTAAAATTCATTTCATCATATGTCAAGTAAAGACAACCATTTCAATTCCTTCCTGAGATAAGTGGCTTTCATCAGGAAAATCCATAAAAGCGGTATTTGGTAGCCTGCACAGAAACAGGGTGAACAGATATCTCGAAGCTTGCCTGGCAGACTGAAAGATGGGTTCCCATTAAACCATCATTGCAAGCCATGGCTGGTTTCCTGAGCAATTAAATCAGAAACAGTTGAAATATTTTATCACCAATGAGTACAATTTTGTCTAAGACTAGTCTTGTAAGTTGTTGATAGTAGGAGCGGTAGTAAAATTAGATTTCCTTTGTAATTTCTTTTCAAGAGTAGGGTTTGCGAAACCTTAAAATCAAGAAATAAATGAGTTGTTTATTTTAATAGGGTTTGGAAATAGTGAAGTCAGCACAGGGTATCAGTGCAGTTTGAGTGCCTCTTGTTCTTTAATTCATACTCCTAATTTCAGCAAAAGCTTTCAGCACATTTACCTGCAGATGATGGATCACCAAATGCTTAAAACTGAAGGAAGTGAACATCAAAGATACCCAGAAAATTATTTTAGTACTTGCATTCACAGTGCAAATCCCACTTTTTCTAAGTTTCTAAATCAGAAACAGTTGAAATATTTTATCACCAATGAGTACAATTTTGTCTAAGACTAGTCTTGTAAGTTGTTGATAGTAGGAGCGGTAGTAAAATTAGATTTCCTTTGTAATTTCTTTTCAAGAGTAGGGTTTGCGAAACCTTAAAATCAAGAAATAAATGAGTTGTTTATTTTAATAGGGTTTGGAAATAGTGAAGTCAGCACAGGGTATCAGTGCAGTTTGAGTGCCTCTTGTTCTTTAATTCATACTCCTAATTTCAGCAAAAGCTTTCAGCACATTTACCTGCAGATGATGGATCACCAAATGCTTAAAACTGAAGGAAGTGAACATCAAAGATACCCAGAAAATTATTTTAGTACTTGCATTCACAGTGCAAATCCCACTTTTTCTAAGTTTCATTTTCTATAAAAAATACAGTTTATGTATGGTTTGAAGACACAATTTGGCTATACATTACTATGGGTCTGATTTGTATGTCTGACAGCTGAGCTGTAAGTGAACTTGACAGCTTTGCAGTGAAAAGGAAGTCCCAAGACACAGGTTCCAGAACCCAGGTTGAATGAGGTGGAGAGGTAAGAGAGCACAGATCTGAATATTTCTTATTCTCTCAGTGTAACTAATGGTCCTCCAGTGGGTCCTGCCCAGTTTGGGGTTGAGATTGGGGCAAGGAAGAACAAAAGGGAGAATAGGTATAAACTGTGAATAATACAGAGATTATTATAAATACTGAAATACATGTGTCTGTCAAGAGAAGCACGTGGATGTAGACTTTGCATTTTTGTCTGTACACCTGTGACAAACTGGCTTTGTCAGTGTTCAAACAAGCTTATGTTTGGGGATATAAATCAGAACTTTAATCACTCTTTAAATGGTGAATTCCATGACTACAGCATCTATTTCAAACTGGTTTCCCTTCACCTCACACATTCTCAACCACCTTGTTTTATTCAGGAACAACTGCACACTGCTTTGCAGATACAAAACTTGTTTCATGTTTTCTTCTCACATCAGTTTGCAACATAATGTTTTAGCCTGAGACGCTTACAAGTACAAAACGTATACAAAGATACATTTATAATAGTGAGAAAAAAAACAAATCTAGAGGAAAGAAAAAAGGAAAAAATACAATTCAGATTAAGTAATAGTCATAATGAGCATGAATGATGGACATATGTATAAAGAAATCCTAAGAACATTCCTTCCTTGATAATCTGGGCACTGATGAAGGCTGAGGCTGCAGAGCTGTTGTCTATAACATTCTGTGGTGTGTTTTCAGCTTGTGGTGACAGTTTCCATATCTCCCCATAGGAAAGGGTTATGAAGTACTTGCACTGAATGGATACTCTGTTTTTTGTCTTCTAAAGGATCTTGTTTTCCTTTCTTGCATGTGTTTACACCAGAGTACAATCAAAATAGCCAAATAATTACACGGATGTGTTGATGTCAAGCTCATGGATCATTTTATTCACAATTACATCATCTGCAACAAGAGAGACAATATTTCTAGAAAAGGAGGAATGTACACTTGAGGGGAGAAGAGTTAGAAGGTAACTAGAGCCAAAAAGCAGAAATCCACAAGAGCTGCCCTGGGTCAGGCATTGTGTGGTCAGTGATCACCGACCACAAAACATATATTTTTCATTCCTCTTTACTGCAGCAGAATTTGAACATGACTGTAAGAAAGAACAAAGGTTTCTTAGGGCTTATTACAAAACATTTATTTTATTTTTTCCTGTAAAGCAGAATGATTTTTAGAATTAAAAATAAATAAATTATCAAACAAATACCATTTGCTTATACTTTTCCTGCTCTTAGAATGGCCAAATTGCCTCTGAGAGAATTGTTTTTCTCTTTTTTCTTTTCTTTTCTTTTCTTTTCTTTTCTTTTCTTTTCTTTTCTTTTCTTTTCTTTTCTTTTCTTTTCTTTTCTTTTCTTTTCTTTTCTTTTCTTTTCTTTTCTTTTCTTTTCTTTTCTTTTCTTTCTTCTTTTCTTTTCTTTTCTTTTCTTTCTTCTTTTCTCCTTTCCCTCCCTTTCTTCCCCCCTCTCCCTCTCCCCCCCCCCCCCCTTTTTTTTTTTTTTTTTAAGTTTCCAATCTGTGGGATGAAATTTGTGTGCTTGGCAGGACAAGCCCATATGTATTTCAGGGCAGTATTTTGCAATTTTTGTTTTAACAGCCCTAAGTATCTTCTAATGCCAAAGGGGAAGAGGACTTTAATCCAGATAAAATAGGATTCTTAAACACTGAAAACTGTACTCAGATTTATGGGCCAGATCTAATGTTTGAGCTCCCATGCCAAAAGCTGTGCATTCCACATGTGCAGCACGGGGTGTTGCCTGACTGGCTGCTTCCAGGGTTGGAGCGCTGAGCACCCACCCAGTTATCCTGCAATCTATTCCAGTAAATAAACTTGGAGTTTTGTTCTCAGAATGTGTTTGCCAAATGTTATTTCCATATTTACTTTGCCTTTTAGCCTTAAATCTTTATTTTTTTTTTTCTCTAGTAGTATTTTTGTCCTGTATCTTATTTCACACTTCTTAATAAGCTGAATTCTTACCAAGCGAGCACAACAACATCTGAAGATGAAATCTATTTCTTTGATGGTATGAAACCATGACCCAACAGGCCCACTCATTGCCTGGAGGGTTTGTAGGAGATTCATGTTAGATTATTAAGTCCTTTAGAAACTCAGGTATATTTATTCATACAGCTAGGTATCTAGCAGACATCACAATTCTTTCTTCATTTGAGTTCAAAAGTAACTCACAATTAAAAATATTTGCTATTTTGCTCTATACCGGAATAGTTTTGGTTGTCATTTTCTTCTTTCTGTCTTTCCAAATAACTCATTTGCTCCAGTACTACAGAATACTTAAATGAGATTTTTCAGCCACGTCTCACAGAAACCAGCAGGGCATGCTGGTGCACAGAATTGTTCTTTACCACCAACTAAAAATAAACATGCTCCTTTGTCTTCCTTTAGTAGCTGCCTGTGTAAGATCTTGTTGGCCAATTCACTTTCTGTAGAGATTTCTACCACATACTTATGCATCAAGTTTTCAGAGGCAGCTATGACATAGAAAGTGTTCTCATGATTTAAAAAAAAACAAAGTGAAAAAAGTGAAAACTTTTTTAACTCTCAAATAGGACAGCACATATAGGGCTGCCTAAAGCTTTCATTATTAATGTTATTTATTACCATTTTCAACGACTTTTATTTTGAGCATCGCATTTTCTTGAGTGTAACGGTTTGCATTTGACTGTGGTTTCATTCACCCTTTCCAGTTATACCTGAAATGCCATTTGAATACCACCACGACATGGGAAGGAAGTCAGTTTGCTGCTCTGCTCCTGAACTGGTTTTCTCCTTCCATCCAAAGCCACTTTTTAAAGAACTCCCTTGTACGTTCTTGAGTTGTTTGCTGACAATTTAAACTTCACATGACCAAGTTAAGCAATTTTTTGTTCCTGCCCCCTCACTTCTGTCCCTAGTAGAGGCACCATGTCATTAGGATTGCTCATTATAACTCACCACACACCTTTGGTGCTATCTTTTCTTTCCCCATTCATTCATATGCTCATACATTGGTCACCGCTCTTACTCTGCTCCTGCTGCTGTTTCATCCATAGAAGTAAGAGATGACCTCTTCCCCTTCTCAACAGTGAAAGACTTACCTGGGCTCCTCTTGCCTGCCCCGCTTCCTTTGCTGCTTCTCTTCCAACTCTTACAGCCCAGAAAACAAGGAGTTGCTAAGATAATTCCTCTGGTTCTCGTCAAAAATACCTAAGTACTTTGTTTTAACTCCATGTACAGATTTCCTTCTGCTTCACTAGAGTAAGTGTGATGTCTCCTTCCTGCCAATAGAACTCCCCTATTAATCCAAGTTTTTTCTCTTTTCTCTTTGCGAATGACATGACCTTCTGTTAATTTGACTTCTTTACAGCAGTTGGAAGATTTCTTTAAACATTATCTTGTAGGTACATTTACTGTAGTATTCCCACAAAGAAGTGCTTTTCATGTGCACGATTCTCAGAGACATGTCAAAACATTGGCATCTGCCAGGTGCATGCTTTTCAGAACCCCCCCAAACCCTGATGCTGACATGGTCGTGTTGTGTGGGATGTTTGGCCATGTAGGTAGTCCTGGTAGCATTGACAGATTGAGTCAAGTGAAGCTATACATATGTGAAGGCATTTCACTATTCCTGTGATGTAGCTACCACAGGGTCTGGCATTACATCAAGAAGAGCCCACCTTTGGTCTTTCCTTTATCCAGGAAAGGGAAAAGAAACAGAAACCCCTTGAAATCCCAGCAGCTCATTCTTGCTTCTGTTGTTTGGAAAAGGACAATGTGTAAATACTGGGAAGCTGTAACACTGTAAATAACTCAGACAGTGTCAGCTGGGGAGGTTTGGAGTCATGTGGGATGCAGTTGCCTTGCTTTTATGCATGATAAAATAATCTGTTACTCATTTTGACTAAAAATATTCTTAGTTTCTGTAGTTAGAGGTGGTTGTGAGCAGACTGCCTAGGTTTATCCTGCTGTGTTTATTGATAATGGTGGAGAACAAAGATGACTAATTCAAAGTCTACAGTCTAATCATTAATTGTTTAAACCATGGGCTTCATGAACTCCTTTTCCACAAACAGTTCTTTCCCTGATGTATTCATTTTCCTAAAAGGTAGAAGTCGGCATTTCTTCACAATATCCTGTTGAAAAACTAGGGTAATATTCTACCTTTACGAGGAGTAAATAAACTTACTAATGTAGCCTGCCCTCTTTCTTAATGACATTAAAGAGTCAGTTAACAGGCAATCTATAGATGATTAACGTTTTTTAAATATCCAAAAGAACTATTTCATATGGATTTACTGCATGGTTTGTTATTTTTTTTAATGTTAAAACAAAATACTGTTAATTCCTTTATGCTGATGAACTATTTTTCTTCTCTTGTAAGACCTGAGTTTGTAGAAGCTAAGACATTTGGTTTAAAAACAGAAAAATTACATGATCTTATTCCTAACCACTTGAACAAAAAATGTAATTATTGGATGAATTAAATAATGCTTAAGAGATGCATGCAACCTCATAAAAAGTAGGCAATAAGCCTACTGGAAATGTGTCCAAAATGAGCTGTGTGGCTGCACTATATTGCAAAAGTATGTAATAACAAACTGCATGAATCATGAACAACAAACTTCTACAATTTTTTGTGTTTCAGTATTTCTCAATGAAATTACTAACTTGAGTAGAACTTATTTAAGAGCATCTCATGGTAGGGTAAGGTACACTGGCTTGCACGATGTTCATAATTTGGGTCTCATCATTCTCCTCCATCCTATGCTTTTTAATAATGGGTATTGTGGGTATCTGGAGAGGAAAATGTGAGAAAATGTGAAAATTACAATTGGTTAAATTAAATACAAGACAATCATTACTGACACTGCAAAAGCTAGAATTCATTCCAGTGAATAACTATGGTGTCTATCTGAAATGTAGGAAAAAGTAGGATCATTTTTCAAAAAAACAACTTTCTGCTTTTTCAGTTAAACACTAAAAATGATTACACTTTTTATCAAGACCCACAGTTAAAATGAGCAAGCTATGACTTTATATCACGAAGGTTAAGATACAAACACAAGTACACACAACATTAAAATAAACTTTAAATTACCCGTATGAAAAGTTTGCAACCCTTAGTTTTTTAAGTCACTTAGGTAAGCAAAGTCCTTACAGATTTATCTTTATTATGGTGTAAGACTAAAAAATAGAATTTGTGCAGAGTAATACAAGATTATCTTTCTCTTATTGAATTTCATTGCCTTCCTTTCTGAAGTAATTTGTATTGATTGTGCCTTTGTAGTACCCATATGTCAGGGAAGAAGCTAATTTCTAAGAAAACTGGAGAGTGATAAGATATAGAATTATACAGAGTCATGAGTATAACATCGCTGTACTTCAGTGTGGTTTGGGGCACGCTCTCCTATAGAAGCATGTGCCTGTCTCTTGGCAATAATGATTGCACAGAAAACAGCAACTGAGAGGAGGGTTGTTTTACAGCTTGTTCTTCTAAGCCTTCGTTTTACCTAGAAATAAGTTATATTTGAACTGAAATGTCAAATGCTACTTCTTTTTGACGATGACAAAACTTGGCTATCTTCCGGTTCTGCTTCTGGTATAAGATGGGCCAACCACCAACAGCCAGTTGGAAGAGTCTTGCCTCAACGCAGCGCTCAGGGCAGCTGTGCTCCTCAAGTAAATGTTCTTGTCATCCATTGGAGGTGCCTAAAAACAGGAAAGTTGATGTGATTTAAGACAAAAAACAAACAAACAAACAAACAAACAAAAAAACCCAACCAAAATTGCCTGACATTTTAGCTTTGCTTTGGCCTCCTGACATGTTTGTCTCTTCCCCCATATTTAGTTTGAAGCAGAAGCAACACCTGCTGGTGAAACCAAAGTCTGGGAATCTGCTGAGCTGTCCTCCTGGAAGAACAGGTTTGATCATTACTGCAGGCCTAGGTAAACTGGTCTAGAATGAAACAATCCTGCCAACCATTGTGATTTTGGAAGGTATCTGAAAGGGCAGGTAACTCGTTCAATTTCTGAGTGCTGATGGACTCTCTGTGGTAAAGGCCATGTGTGACATGAATGAGCTCGGGGAGCCTGGGAACTTCTTTCTAGTGAAGGGTTTAGTCCTACAAATTGCAAATGATTACACCAGTGAATTAATTACAAAGTTCCTATATCTTGCTGCTACAGAAAAACAGTTACTTGGTAAAAGCAAAAAAACAGTTGTTAAGAGTTTCTGTTCATTGATCAGTTTTTAAAAGGCACTAAAATAAAAGAAGGAATAAAACTTGAATACACTGAGCTGGGAAACACGTTCCACCACATACCATCCAGGATAATGATGCGTGAGCAAGTGTCACTTGTACCTGTATATGATATTTGCAAGTGGAACAATTTCTGTTTTAAGTAACACTATTGTCTGAAGACGGCAAGGGAGCTTTCCCGTTTGGTAACTGTAAATGATTGGACTGTAAGGATTTCTTTTTTCTTGTCTGTGGTAATTGAACATAATATGAAGTCAAGTAACTGGTAAAATACTGAGATGTTTTCTTTCTTCCTTTCTTCCTTTTCTTTCTTCTTTCTTTCTTTCTTTCTTTCTTTCTTTCTTTCTTTCTTTCTTTCTTTCTTTCTTTCTTTCTTTCTTTCTTTCTTTCTTTCTTTCTTTCTTTCTTTCTTTCTTTCTTTCTTTCTTTCTTTCTTTCTTTCTTTCTTTCTTTCTTTCTTTCTTTCTTTCTTTCTTTCTTTCTTTCTTTCTTTCTTTCTTTCTTTCTTTCTTTCTTTCTTTCTTTCTTTCTTTCTTTCTTTCTTTCTTTCTTTCTTTCTTTCTTTCTTTCTTTTCTCTCTTTCTCTCTTTTCTTTTCTTTTCTTTTCTTTTCTTTTCTTTTCTTTTCTTTTCTTTTCTTTTCTTTTCTTTTCTTTTCTTTTCTTTTCTTTTCTTTTCTTTTCTTTTCTTTTCTTTTCTTTTCTCTTCTCTTCTCTTCTTTTCTCTTCTCTTCTCTTCTCTTCTCTTCTCTTCTTTTCTTTTCAACTTTCTTTCTTTCTAACTTTCTAACTTTCTTTCTAACTCTCTTACTTTTAAAACAGTGTGTAAGCTTTGCAATGCAGTGACATGGCCAACACGTAAGACCAAATGTGAGCAGCAGCTCTTCAGCTTCACAGCATTTCCTCACTGAGGGTAATGTAACTACACAAAAACAATTTTAGTTTAAAGAGTTGCCAGCTTTCATAAGAACCTGAAAAAAAAAAGGCCAAAGCAGCAGAAGTGCAAGCACATTAAAATTTCTCCCCCTTAAAACTGATCTGAATTATGTGTAAGGCTCCAGTTTGTGTTGTCTTGAGATCAAGAGCAAATTAAACACAAGAAGTCATCTCTACCCAGAAGATCCAGAGCAGAAATGCTGACAACCAGGTAAACTGTTTGGAGGGTAAGCAGTACATGGAAGAAACACAAACACACTCTTCTGCAGCGCCTAATTCTGCACACTGGGGTTAGATTTCTGGGATAAGCAGTAAATGGATCCTCAATTTCAAAGTATTTTTATACGATTTTAAAAAATACATTAGAAGGGATGTTATTTTATTCCTGAAATGTAACACATACTTTATAAAAGTGATTGTTGTACCCTAGGCATTATTTAATGATGGGATGGATAACAGAAGCTGTCACTTCTGATTTTCAGCCTTTCTTGGTTGGTACATGTTGCCTAATGTATTAACGAGTGTCACATCGTGTTCTCTGTTTATGAGAATTGCTTTCCAGAGTAACAGAGGTAACATGGCCCCAAGTACTCTACTTTCCTGGTTCTGGATCCCACCATGCAGTAAGCACTTCCTTGGATATGTCAGTTTGAGCATTTTGTCAGCTTTGCTGCCCATCAGGTTGGGATTTTCCCAACAACTTTGTGTCATTTTGATTTCCCTAAATGAAACAAAGGAGGGTAAAAGTCTCACCCCTAGCATGAGTCTAAAGTTTGTGTGGCCATCTGGTAAGTTTGAAGAAATAAACAATTGTCATGTGTTACTGAACGTGAATACTGAAATGGTCTCTGGAAACACTGGTGCAGTGGCAGTTTCTGCAGGACAGAGCCCTGTTCGCTGCAACAATGACATGGACAAGTCGTGATGAATTGCACTTGTCCGAGGGAGAACATTGAGCAGGGTGGGAACTTTCTTTAGGCCCAAACTCTCACACACTCTGTGCGCAATTTAGGAAAATGGCAGTGATGTTTGTGTCAGAGATCTGTTACTGTGAGGTAAATCCAAACAAATTCCATTCCGTCATTAGGAGAGATGCTAATCTTCTTAATTTATCACAAAGAAAAGTAAATTGCAAAAAAGATGAACAAGTAAGATTGTAACCATGATAAGGAAAGCTGCTACCAGCAGAGCTTTTGCCAATGGATCAAATCACTGTACACGGGTCACTCCTGTCCCACAGCATGAGTGCCTGCCCAGTGTCAGGGCAGTGACGGTGCCTCCACGCGGAGCTCCCAGCTGCACGGGAAGGCAGCTCCTGTTGGCTGCACCCAAAGGGTCTGGATGAACCCTGAGGAAACTGGAAAAGCACGAAATTAAGCTTGTTAGAGTGACAGCCCTTAATATTGTATTGTTAATCGGGTTGTGACTATCCTTCCTCCTCCTCCAAGCCACGACCTTTCACGGCCAAATTCCACCGGTCTATTTCCCCGGGCTATCTCCGAGCTCCCTTTACACCAGTCCCACCACATCGGCGCCGCAGAGCGCCGTCCGCACTCGGAGGCACCGCGGGCCGGGCCGGGCTCGCGGTGAACCCGGCGCTCTGCGGGACTGCCCCCGCGTTCCCATTCTCGGCAGCAAGCTCGGTGCCCCCGCGGGTTCCTCGGAACACCGCCGGCGGTGGAACAGCCGGCACAGCAGCACACCACGCCCGCACAGCGCTCCGCGCCCCGCCGCCGTCTCAGGGCGGTGCCCACCGACTTCCCCCACCCCGAGGCCGCGGCCCTGCCCCGCCCGCCGCCGGTAGCCCCCAGCGCACAGCGCCCCCCGTGGCCCGGAGGTTCTTCCCGGCTGACGAGGGAGGGGCCGGGGGGAGCCCCAGCGCCGTGCCCCCGCCCTCCGCCGCGAGTCACGTGGGGCGGCGCCGGCCAATGGCGAGGCGAGCTGCGGCTGGCGGCCGCCATTGCTGTCAGAGCGGAGAGAGGCAGAGGCGGGTGTGTGAGGAGGAGCGGGTGAGCGGGGCCGCCGTGCGGGCAGCGCCAGGCGGAGGGGGCGCGAAGACGGGCACGGACAGCGCTCCCTCTCCGGGCCCGGGCCGCCGCCCGCCTCCCGCAGCACCAGGGGCCCCGCACGGAGCGTAAACAAGGCGGCGGCAGCGGCGGCGGCGGCGGCGGCGGCAGCGGCGGCAGCAAGAGGAGGAGGAGGAGGAGGAGGAGGAGGAGGAGGAGGAGGAGGAGGAGGAAAACACCATCCACCCACCGCCAGCGGCGGCAGCAGCGAGGGGCGGCCGGGCGGGGCGGGGAGGGACACGGGCTCCGCATAGCGCCCCCCGCCCGCTGCCGCTGCCCGCGGCCCTCCCCCGCCCCTCGGGGGCCGCCGCCGGACCGCGGGAGGAGCCGCGACCCCCCGCCGCGGCCGGGGGGGGCCGGCGCTGGACGCGGAAGAAGGGCCCCGGGCCCCCCCCCCCCCCTCCCCTCCTCCTCCTCCCTCCCGCCTCCTCCTCCGCGGCGCTGAGGCGGCCTGGAGGCCCGCGGGAGGGCCGCCCCCCGCCGCAGCCGCCCGCTGAGCGGCCCCCGCCGGAGCGGGCCCCCGCCGGAGCCGCCTGAGCGCCGTCCCCCCCGCCCGCCGGCACAGCGGCGCTCCCGGGGCAGCGGGCAGTGGCCGGCAGCGCCCGCAGCCTCCCTCCCCCCCCACGCCGCCGTGCCCCGCTCCCCAGACATGCCCCGCACTGGGGCTCGCCGAGGATCATGACTGCAGCGGCCAACTGGGTGGCGAACGGGGCCAGCCTGGAGGACTGCCACTCCAACCTCTTCTCTCTGGTGAGCGCCCGAGGAGGCGTGGGTGGAGGGGGGGGAGGCTGGGGGGGGGAAGGGGGGGTTGAGTAGTGTGGAGGGTGGGCTCCGACGGCGGCTCGTACCGGGCGCTGCGGGTTTGGCGCCGGGTGCGGCTGTCGGGGTCTTTATAGCCCGGGCCGTGGGGCTGCCCCTCCGCTGGCCCCTCCCCCGGCGCGGCGCCCCGTGGCCGTGTCGTTCCGTGCGCGGCTCCGCGCAGCGCTCCGCTCGGTCCCCCCGGGTCGGCACCGCTCCGTGCGTGCGGTGACAGCAGCGTTAGGACGGCAGCGGGCGGACGCTGCGCGGCTCTCGGACCGCTGTCAGCTCCTAGTACGGCCCCGCCTGCAGAGCAGCCTGCTCCGGGACGCGACGGGAGTAGAAATAACCGTTTATTCCTTCACTGGAGGGAAACAGCTGAAGATGTTGTCTGCCGGGTAGCATCGGTGCTATCTTTCTGTATTATTGGTAATTGACAACTTGGTACTTGGATCGATTGTTTGGTTTAATGGTGCAGAAATTATGCTGTCGGTTTCGGTCAGCACCGGGTGCGTGGTGTAAATGTAATAAGACAGTTTGTTTCCACGCAGGGGCAGCATCCCTCGGAAGCCGGTGTACCAGCAGGCTGTTCACCTGCTGCCCACAGCCCCCCGTCCCTGGCTGGGCATGGCCGTGCTGGGGGTGCTGGCAGCCAGCCGAGGGGAGAGGCTCGGTGCGTGTGTGGGAATGAGTGGTGTAGGGTGGGGATGGAGGAAGTGATGGGCCGTTCCCCTCTGCAAGGGCTGGAGTTGAGTGCTGGTGGCGGTGGGAGTCTCATTTCCAGCGGAAAGGAGATTGCTGTTGGCTGTCTCGCACGAAGTAAGGGAAAGAATAAAAACAGGCTTGAAATGCGAGTGATCTTTTTGTTTAATGTTGTTTTTACCTTTCAGAGCTGTGTGTTCATTGCTTTGCCTCTGTCTGCTTGTTTATGTCAGTGCGTTTATTTGTTGTTTTGTTCATACCTATGGGCAGGAGCCCTCTGCACTCAGCTGCTGGGAAACAAGCCCAAAGCTCCTTCCATGAGAATGAATGCAAGTTTGCTTTTGTCTTTTTCATTAATTTTTCCATCACCTGGCCTTGTGCATGGACTTTTCCTTGGTGGTGCTCGCTGAACTGTAACAGCATGTTGGTAGCAGTGCTGCATGTGCAGAGGTGCAGGAGCTGTGCATCTTTGAATGGCACTCTGTATGTACTGCTCTTATACGTGAAGGAAAAATGATGAGCGTGAGGGAGACAGAGGAATGGAGTGCTCTCTGCTTTGTGTAAGGAGTTGTGAGCTCCCCATTTATTCATGGAAAATCGATTATTTTTGAGGAGTTTGTACGTGGTTGCAAACCGCAGATCTGCCTTTGGTAAAAAAAAAAAATAAATAAATAATGGTTGGCATGCAGTTAGCATAAATCGTAATGTGAGGTTACTTTGTAGTGACTGCAGCTCGGTCTGTCTGTTTTGTGTTTCACCCTGCTGGGCTGGGGAAATAGGAACTTTTGAAATAGGGCCATGATACCATCAAAATGCAGGTGGGCTTCATAATAATGGGTTTCACGTGCCATCTCTTTGTTTCTTACGTGATTTTTGTGGGAGGCATCCATACCTGTAGTGTGGTACTATGTGTCCAACTGTAATGATTTCATTATTTTCAGAGTCTAGTTTGCAAAAAAAAAAACAAAAAAAACAAAAAAAACAGTGAAATAGTGTGTGCTCTTGTGTGTTTATATTTATATATAAACATATAAATACACACATATACAAACATGGTAACTATTGGTGTGATTTGTTTTCAGTTGAATTGGTATTTGTTATGGTTTATGTATCAGTGAAGGATACTGAGGAAGGAAATAGGGACTGGGAATATGTGGCCAACAGAACTGACCTTATAACCTCAGATTGACACATTCATTTAAAAACTTATGAAGTGTTAAAGGTACAGTAGTCAGGATTACTAATTGAAGAAACTTTTGCTCATCATTTACTTTTCCAGTGCAACAGAACAGAAACATGCACAAATGAATCAGCTGCTGATGGGAGCTCATTCATTCCATAGGAGTGAGGTGAATTACTGAGCTGTTTCAAATCCATTCTGCCATTAGACACTGAGTATTACAGTTCATTTTTTATCTCCAGCTTTGTTTTGGGCTTGAAGCAAAAAGTAATGTTTTTGCCTGGAGAATTACAGTTCAGAAATAGTAGTTCTGTTTGCTCGTGTTGAAGCAACATTTCTTCCCACAAACGTTCCCTTTGTCTAAGGAGGAACGGCTGCTTCTGTGCCGGAGGAGCTGTGCTCTGCTGTGAGCCTGTGGTTGGCAGTGGCTTTAGGTTGTTCAGCAACCCGTCATTTCCAGCTTGTTTGTCTGTCAGCTGTAGACGGTCTTTAGAGAAATGGTAGGCGCTGCTGTTTGTTTGAATCTTCTTAGGGGAAATGTTTCTGAAAGTATCTTACTTGCATGGAAAATATTTTCTGAAGCTTTCTAGTAACTGGTTATATTTCATCAGTGATGCCCAGAATGCATAGAGGTTCGTAGTTTAAAATATATTACTTGAAGGAGAAGGCATAGTCTGAAGGTTCTAAAATGAGCTCTGAACATGCAGATACCAGAAGTGATGTCTGGCTCCTGCAGTGGTGTGCAGGCAGCATCCCCCGGGCGTGGCGGTGTGAAGGACTGCTCTCTGTGTTGTGCTGTACTGGCACAGGAAGCAGAGCCATTGTGGAAAGTGGGTTAATGTGTGCCTTCGGCCAGGCACGCAGCCTGTGCAAGGAAACCTCAGTGTCTGCCCTAAACATAAAGCATTTCTTAGTAAGGTGATATGAGGGTCACAGAATATGCCTCAGATGGCAACTTGTCTGTCCTGTGATGCCCGGCAGGTTGATGGCCGTGCTCATTAAGAACATGCGTTGTCTGAAATTGCTGCATCTCCTGCAGAGCAGTAAGAGTTGTATTTGTCCTAACTCTGTTCTTGCAGTAGTCAAAATGTCTGCTGCTGGAAAAGAATGCTTGTTTGTCAACAGTACTTATTAAGCAATTGTTAAGGTCCAGTTTATTTAAATACTGAGTGTTGGCTAATAACTTCTTAGAGGTCACGTGTTCTGAAGTAATGCCCTTTGTACAAAAAACTTCAGCCCAGTTGGCAGACCATCTTCCTGTGAATAATCCCGTATCATAAAAGTAGTCTCACTGAAATTAATTTGATCTTTTTTTTTTCCTGTGAGTAATGGCTGATGGTATGGAGGAGAAGACATGCAGGGAGCGTAGGGCTCTTTCCTCCCCTGGCTGTCTGAGCTGCAGCGGTGGATCAGGAGGCACGAGACAGCCCTGCAAAACTGGGCTGAGGTTGCATATTGTTTGCTGGGCAGGAGGAATAATGGAGCCAAGGGTGTCAGGAGTGACTGCAAATTTGGAGCAGCTTTCATGTGATGAGACTGGATGCTGTAGCGGTCTTCAGTCTGGAAAAGATGTGATTGTGTGCTTGGAAAGTGATATGTATTTATGTAATGCTTCGTAGAATCTACTGTCAAAGAGGTTGTGAGCAGGTGTTTAAATGCATTCTCACAGGAGCCTGCTGCAGGAGTGGTCTGACTAGCAGGACTGTCTCTGATCCATGTCACGTACCAGTGCAAATTTCTAAACCGTGAGGGTCGCTGTGGTTCTGCTTTTAGTCCCCAAACAGCGACAGTTGTTGTTTTCCATCACTGGATCTTGCTGCAGTTTTTATAGTGAAACTGAAAGGAGCCAAGGGAATCTGAAATGGCATTTGAAATATCTTGAAGGGTTTTCATGGAGTCCCAAAATGAAGATCAGGAGTGCAGAGACTGCTATAGAGGCGCTCTTTGGTACCTTGCATTATTGGCAGGAAAGGACTTCGTAGTAAACAGTTGATTGTGAAACCAAATCCATAGGCAGTAGTAAATAAACCCAGTCTTGCTTGCTGGATTATCCCAGCAGCAGGCTGTTACTGTGGCATGCAGGTGGTTGCGTCATGGAGTGGTTGGTATATTGCTGCTTTCAGATTCTATGAAGGTGTGAATTGACGTAGATCTATTCAAGAGATGGATTTAACCTCTTGAATTTTCCAGCAGTGATTCTTCAGTTACCTTTTATCCTGAATTTTGTTGGGTGATGGGATAGAAGTAGAAAAGCTCGATTAGAAACCTTTTCATTGAGCATCCAGGAGTTTAATGGAGTCTATTCAGGTGTGAGTTTAAACAAAATGCAGATTTCTAAAGGGATGGGGACAAAGCAGCATTCAAAGTATGTCACATCCAGCTTGCCCACCTTTGAGAATGGAATTAATGGCTCTGAGTTAGGTAAGTAACCTTTTCTGAGTGCTGCACAAGGAAATCAAGTGTGTAGGAGTTACATTTGCAGCTTGGGACCAAATGTGCTGAAAGCCCAGGCAAGCTGGTATGAAGTATCTGAGTGAGGCTCTATGAAATCCTGCTTACCTTCTGAATGTGTGCATCTCCTGCAGCTGTGTCTTTCCAGTAACGGCATTCTGGTGCTGGTGGCAGCGCAGGGCCTCTGCGAGAGGGCCACCGTGAATCTGAATGTAAAAGTACTCTAATATTAGGCTGATCTGTTTGAAAAACAAAAACAACTTCTGGTCAAGTATTGTAGTTTTCATTGCTTATCCTGGCTGAAAAGACACAACATTTCTGTGTTGTTCTGCATGTTTGTGTGTTACTGTCATCACAACCCTAGTTATCAAACATGTTTTGATCTTGATTCTTGTTTTTTTTTTCACTCTTTGTTTCTGAGAACGCTTTGTCACGTGAAAGAGTTTAAAGGAGGAGCTCTTCAGTGCTGTATGTGAATCTTTCTGCTGTTGTTTTCCTTTTTTATAACGCAGTTGTCTCGAAGAAATCTATAGGAACTGGATGTTTGAATTTTTAGGGGAGAAGCTTTTGTGGGTTATATCTGCTAAATATGCTGATGTAATTGGCTTTGGTCACTGGATAGGGAGAATTTGTATGTTTTTTTGTTTTGTTTAGTATTCAGAAGTATCCCTTTGGGGTGGGGGTGTACAAAGCCCTTTTGTGAATGTTCAGAGGTATCAGTGTGACTGGAATGGCATGCTTGTAAGACGTTGAACACTTAGGCCTGGTTGATAAGGTTTCTGGTTATAGGGTGAGAACTCTCCACCTTGTCTCCCATCTCCCTTGCTTACTGGGGGGACCTCCTCCCCACTTTGCATCTACCTCCTTGATCAGGACAGCATCCTTCTGCCCGTTGCTGAACTCATCCCAGCTCACACCAGAAGTGCTGCTGCAGTTTCTCTCATCCTGCAGCTGGGACCATTCTGCTCCTCTGCGTTCTTCCCTTGCTGCTCTGTCTCCTTTGGTTACTGTGATTTTTGCTTCCAGAGGCTTTGGTCCTGTTCCTCCTCTGCCTTTTATTTTTCACTTTGTGCTGACTGAGTGCTACCTCCCGCAGAGTCCAGTGCCATCAAATACTAACAAGTAACTTCTCATTGTCTTTTTTTCCCCTAGTTGTTCTTTCCTCATGGAGGAATGTTACCACTTATGCCCGCACGCTCGGGGGTTTGTAGAACTGCATAGCAGTTTTCTTAATCTTGTGAGTGCGATGCCTGCGGGCAGCCCAGTAACACGGGTGGGGGGTTCTCTTCGGGGCTGACCAGACTAACGTTATACTCTTTCAAATCTCCGCATTCCTCTGCTGTTCTGTGTCTCTGTGTGAGCTGTGTGCTTCTTCTGTAGAGTCACGGCTAATTTGTGGCTTAATTCACTCTCCTGAGCAGAATTGTATTGTAGTGCATGTGGAAATGTGATTTGAGCGTTTGGTGGCATTCTCTCCTTTGTTTATTTGAAATAGGAAGTTTTATGGTGCTGTTGCTGCACAACGTGCCTCTAGGCAATATTTACATCAGCGAGGTCAAACGTACGCAAACACCTTGTCCCCATGCTAAGGAATGGATTTAATCATCTTACAGAAGTGGAGGAAAAAGGACGGCCCTCTCCAGTTATGGTTTTTATTTAAAATAAGACACGTTTCTAACATTTTTCCCTAGGATCTTTTCTCTGCTTTCTTTCATCAGCCCCCATGGCAGTGCTGTGTGCCGTTCTTAGCTTTCTACGACAAGCCAAAAGCATGTCAGGGTGAAGGAGTGCTTCCTTCCTCCCCTGTCCTTCCTTTCCCTGCCCTAGTGCCCATGGCAAGACTCAGCTCCCATGTGTGCCTGCATCAGGGAACTTCTGCTCCCCTCTTGCCCCCACCCAGCTCTGTGCACCTTGTTCCCTTGTCTGTCCCATCTGCCCCCCCGTGTTCTGGCAGCAGTGCGGATTGAAGCTGGGTGTGAGTGGCTGTGTAGGAGAGGAGATTGAAAGCTTATTCAGTACAGCTTTATTTAATTCATCGTTTAGTTTTAAGAGGGTTGTGCTGCAGTCGTTGCCTTGTTGACTGTTCTTATAGCTCCATGTTTGCCCACAAAATAAAGTATTTAGACAGAACAGAGGATTGAAAAGAAAATCTATAGGAATACTCTCCTGTAGTACTGATCCAGGCATTGAAAACCTCCTGCTTTTTGGTGATGTATTATTTTGTGGCAGTGTAGAACCATGCTTGTTTTTTCCACTTTGGAGCTTCTGATTTGCGAGGAGGTGCTGCGTCTGTTTTGTTCAGCTGCAGTCTCTCGGTGTTGGGTTCTTGTAAGTCTCAGCTCCTACATATCTGCAGTGTTCTACAACTTGTAGCTGATTCTGGGGAAGCTATAAAATCCATTTCAGGAATGTCTTGTAGTAACCATACCAACACCTTTTTACAAAAAACAGTTTATTTGCTGACAAAGTATGCTAGTTGGTTAAGTTACCTTATTCTGGATTTGCCTGGTGTTTCTGATTTTCTTAATTCAGTGTTTGTATGTAAATAACATTTTGAGTTCTGTGGATTTCCTTCTGGGAGGAGGTGCTGTGTTCATGTGTTTGCAGGAGTGACAGTAAGAAAGCTGACTGAAGGAGTCTGCATGACTGGTCATGTAGTGGATTTATTTGCTGCTCTCTATGTTAACGAAGATTCGTATGAAAGAGTTCTAGAAAGATGTGTGTTTGTTTTGTTTATTTTCCTGGGTTTTGGCAGGCAGCTTGACAAGTGGGGCTTTGCTTGGTGCCCCTTTTCTGGGGACATGAGTGCCAAGGGAATGAGGCTGTCAGGGTGCAGTGTGAGTTGGGGTGTGAGTGCTGCCCGTGCATGGTGCGGTCCCTGAGTGCTGTTCCTGCTGCCGGTAGTGCTTGAAGGTGGTGTGTGACAGTATTCTGAGCTCCTAGTGCAGTGCTTTTTTTTTTTTTTTTTTTTTTTTTTTTTTTTTTTTTTTGCGGAAAGGATCTGCATTCCTGAACTCAGTGGGCCAGAGTTTGCTTCAGTTGTTATTTCCTCTCTTCCTCCCCCTCCTTTTTTTTATTTTTTTTACTGCTCATGTGTTAGATTACTTTGCTTGGGAAACATCTGATAGTCCGTTGTAAGACTCTGATGTTTGATATTTCCTTCCTTCAGTTAAAAATAAAACGTTGAAGGAAGAGAGATGAATCCTTCACTTTCGTATTTGCTTGTAATTTGGCTCTCTTCTGGCTGTTGACATGTGTTTTACTTTCTTTTTTGAATACATTGGATAACTTCTCTATACGAGAGGTTTTAAGTTTTAATTTGAATAATGGGCATTTCCTTAGTGCTGCTGATGTCTTTTTGAAGGGAACTGCAGATCTAACCATTCCTTCCCTCTTAGAGCGAGGGAAAGGATTCTTTGGCAGTCCATTGCACATATGGGTTTGCTTTCTTTTCTATGCTGTTAGAAGTGGTGGAAAAGTGCAGTGGTGGTTTTCATTTTATCCGTTCTCAGCTAGTCAGAAGTTAAAATGCAGTTGATCCCTTTGTGAAGGAGCTGGCTGAAGCTCTGTGGTTCCTTTAGTTGCTCGATGTAATAGTGGCCATAACCTGACCTGCAGAAATTCAAGGAACATAATATTAGGGAGAAGTTATCGCAAGTTCTTGTTTAAGGATGTGAACCACTAAAGAAGAATTTTACAAGCCATCAGAGGAGCTGGGTTATGCTTTAGTAAGTACCTAACCCTAGGGTTTATTCAAGTTGATGTAAGGTATTCAGTTCCTTCTGTCTCTTCTCAGAGGAGGCATTTTGCTTGCAGACATTCTGAAGCATACGTTGATGTATCTGTATTTATTCTCCCTGTTCTGTTCTGACATAGGTAACTGGTGTTCTACTTCTTCCTCTCTGTTGCATAAAAACACTCAAAACAGGAGCAGTCTACCACGGCTTGTTTTTGAGAGCTTTTGTTTTATATAGGTCAGTAAATTCTCCATGGATACAGGTAGATCCTGTCTAGTGGCATCCAGTGAGACCTAGATTCCAACCCATTCAGCATTCAGTTTTGTTGTTGAAATTGGCTTTTCAATTTTCCTTTCTCATGCTGGTGATGACTCTATTGTGGCAGGTTACAATTTCACAGATCTGTGATGGCCCATGGGCCAGAAGGAGCAAGTGTGTGCCCCCATGGGTTTCAGCAGCGTACTTAGAACAGCAATATCTTCTCAAGTATCTTTAGTATTTCTGATTTGAGAGCATCTTTTCAGGTAGTGGCTGAATCTCTGCCCTTTGGCCACCGGCCGGTCTTATCACATTATCCTTTCAGATCTGTATGATGGACTTAGAGCAGCCCCTCCAGTGGAGGGGAGCTGGGGAGCCAGGCTGAAGGCTGCTGGGTCTGGTCGGGGCTGGAGGTTTATTAACCAAAGCTGTTCACTGCACAGAGAAGATCTTGATGGAGCCTGAAGGCTGTCTTGCACAAACTCCTTTTGTTTTTATTTTTCTTCTTTGTGTGCCTACACCTTCAATTTATGTCGTGTTTATCTATGCTGAATTTCACATGCTGGCTTGATTTCTTCTGCGGTGTGAAATTTTAAGTTCTTTGCAGTGGGCTCAGTTCCTTCCATCTCAAATGACTTTGTAAGCAGATTCTGTCATTTTGCTAGTCTCCTCCTGCTTTGTTTTAGTGTCTGTGGAGAATCCTGAGAAACGCTTTTCTCTACATTGATTCCAGGTGTTTGCTGTTTTGGAAGGGGATGTGTTCTCTCCTTTTTTCCCATTTGGTTGGCTGTTTTTCTCTCTCAACCTGTAGTTATTCGACTTTTAAAAATCTTCTTAAGTATTTGTTAGCTATCAGCATATGTCTTATTAGTCTTCCATTTTCACACATTTTTGCACTCCAGTGCAAGTTTAGGAAATGCTGGGCTGTAGCTGTCTGAGAGATGAGACTCCAGGAAGGTGCTGTTGTTCTTCCTGTAAGTCAGCATGTGCTTGTTCATCTTCCTTCTGCTGTCTTCTATGTTAGACTTTTATTTTGGTACTTAACCCAGAAATTGTATGGCTCTTGGGATACATATCAGCAATTTGGACCTTTGTATCAGCTTATTGTTTCTTTTATGCTTGCCACTCAAAACTTCTTTGGTAGCTCCTACATCAGCCAGAACTGCTGAAACCTGAGCATTCATACTGGCGTCTTTTTATATTTTCCACCTCAAATTCCTTTTGAGACTGGTCTGACTTCTGTTTTCTGAAACAATCCCTTAATCTTCCTAGCTGCCTCCTCTCCCTCGTATGCGGGATTGTGCTGACAGCTGGGAGACAGAAAAAAACCTCCTCCTTGTCACTGCTGTTTACTTCTTAGTCATGACAGCTCACAGTGTTGGTTTGTGGCTCTTAATAATGGTATGTGTGGAGTTTTTTTTTTTTTTTTTTTTTAGAAGTATTTTGGTTTCTGGTCTTCAGCGCTAAGGTACAGTATCTCAAATGTTCCCAGGAAACAGCTCTGTCGGGAGTGTTTGTGATAATAGGATTTTGGTTATGGCTGAATCCTGTGTGGATACCTGGCAGAGATAAGGGCTGGCATGTGTACTGTGGGGCTGGCGCGTGTCACACGCAGCTCTGGGGTTGTGGTGTGCAGACAGTATGTGCTGGGGTACGGAGAAGAGGGCTGTGTGCTTTGGGGCCAGGGTGCTCTGTCAGCACACTGTTGCTGTATGCAGGGCCACTCGGGTGCATGCCATCTGTAATAGATGGACACAGAGTGGCTGACTTGTTCATCCGTGTTTTTCTGGGTTTGTTGGTGGCTGTCCTGTGTCCCTTCTCCAGCCACTGGACTGTGTTATGGGAGCAGGGCAGGAACCAAGTCAGATGGGTGTGTGTTGAAGAGAATGGCACCCAGCTGAGTTCTGCTTTTCGGAGTACCGAGCACAATGTGGTGTTCCTGTTAGTGGTGTGGATGCCATTTCAGTATTAGACTATTATTTTTTCTAATCTACTGGTGTTTTTGCTTTCTTGAGTTCAAAGTATGCACAGGCTTGGTACGGATCATCTAGGTTCTTTAAACACAGGTGTGCCAGCAGATGCCATTCTGCACTCGCTGCAGCCCATTGAGTGCAGTGCACTTCCCATTGGGAAGGGGCAGCAGGGATGAGCCCTGTGGGAAGGAGGCACGAACCTGGCCCCTCTTCCCGTAGGGATGGGGTGAAGAGGGGAGTGTTAATATGTAGCTTTGTAAATGATCTGAGTTTGAGAGACTGGGTGGGTTGAGGATGTTTATTTTATTATTACTTCTTTTTTTTTTTTAACTGAAAGAGTTAAGAATCTAGAAGGAAAAAGCGTGAGAGTGTCTGCACGTGGCTGTGTGCTGCTGCTTCGTTTCTTGCTCAAGAAAGTTGTACTGCCCCAACCGTTTTCCTTCAGTGAAGCAGTCTCCTCTGTTCCTTGGGGTGTATGTGTGTTTTCCTCGCCTTTGTTCTTCCTATTCGCTTGACAGGGACTTAGGCAGATGTTACTAAATATTTTATTTCGGCGGAAAAGGGGGGATAAGAGTTCTTGTCAGCATGTGCTTCTCTCCCCCCCCCCCCCCCCCCCAGTTAGCACAGGTTGTTACAGTGTTGTTCAGTCCTGCCTTCATAGTGGGGATGGCACAAACGTTATCTGGTGTTTGAATGGCTGAGTGGAGTGTGAAACGATATTTTGTTGCTGTGTGAAGATGATGTAGTGAAATGGAACACTCAGAACCAAAACAGATGGTGCTAATCTTGAATCTGTCTGCAAGATCTTATAGCATTTAATTAAAATGGTGGTGTAATTCCCATGGTACCTTTAACTACAGTTTAAATTCCTGGACTATGAACTAAGGGCTTTCTTATGCAGATTTCTACTCCTGTGAGTAGTCCTTAGGATGAGTCTCTAGTGGCTTCAGCGCAGCTACTTACTTGAATGGAACTCTCTAGTATGTGACTAATAAAATTGGCAAATATGTTTGTGACATTTACAATTTTTGTGTTCCAATTCAAAGCATAAATTGTAGATTAAAGACACTTGTCCTGTACAGTTTGATGTAGAAGTAAGCAAAAATTGAGACTAGAGAAATTGTTTAGATTTCACCCACCTTGAGAGACTAGGAAATAAATAGGGGTTCTGAGTTGTTCAGGGTATCTTAGCATCTTTCTTACAAAAAAGCTTTTTCTTTATATTCCCTCAAGCTGACAGCAGCTTGTTTGTAAAAGTGCCACTTGGGCAGGTACTTGGGAAGTATTTTAATGACCTTTTTTCCTCTCTGGGTCAGAGAATTGGGAGAGATAAAGATGACCTGAGCAGTGCTGCGCTGAAGGTCTTTGAGGAGGTCCGGGCAGAGCTGAGGGCTGGGCTGCATGGGGCTCTCCTGCTCAAAGGGCCTTCCGTGCCTGTTCTGTAGGTCTGTGGCTCTGTTTCTGTACATCTCTCTGCTTTGGAGGCTCTGGAGTGCCGGTCTCCCTCACTCTGTGGCCTAAATCTGCATTAACTTTTCCTGTAGAAGTGCTATATGAAGCAGGAAGAATGCCATGTAGTTGTGTAACTTCATCCTCCATCCGAAAATTCTGCTGTATGCTTAGTGTGCCCAAATGCAAGGTTTTGCAAACCTTCTGCTAGCTCTTGTTGTGTTCTGGTGAGATCTGTCCAAGCTCTGTGATAAAACAAGTGGACTTGAAGTTTTCTGAGAAGTTAATTTAGAACTGGTGTGTGGTTTGGACTACGTAGATCATGGGGGGGAAAAAGCATTAGGTGGCGATGAGCACAAGAAAGAGGTGGCAGAAGATCTGTTTTGTTTGTGTTCCATCTGCAAGGACTGCAGAAGAAGAAAACAGTCACAGTGGCTACACAGCACTAATTAAATCCTCAGGGTTGCTGGGAGTGTGCCAGAATCAAGTTGTGCCGTGTGAAATGCTGCTTGGGAATTGTGATTTTTTTTTTTTTTTTAGCAGCCGAAGCTCTGCCAATCTGAACGGAGTGATCAGCAGAAGACCCTGCCTGCCTGTTGTTCTAGTTTGAGGCTGAGGGGAGGGGAAGGAATCAGAGCTTAGGTTTTATCTCTGTTGGGGATTTACAGAGCTGAATGCTGTTCTGGAGTTAAAATGGCTCCAGCCCTCAGCTGCTGCAGTTTGTGTGGAGTTCTTGTCTGTATTTAAGGCGGGAGAGTAATGGCTACAAGAGAAGGTGCAAATTTGCTTTCTCTGTCTCTTGTGTCTATAGGAGGTATCGGTGGATACTTCCTCTTAGCTCTTCTTTTTATTGTTCTATTTGAAGCTTTTTTGCTCTGCAGAGAGTGCAATGGTCAAGACAGTCACCCACGAGGAAGGAAGCCTGCGTTCTCCTGCTTCGCAAAGGGCCGTGTGTGGCACACTCTGGCCATGTTAGTGAATGAAAGCAGTGACATAGCTGTGCTTTCATTATTATCTATTTCTTACATATGTTTCAAATGTTTTCAGCTGCCTTCATGGAATTCTGGGTTTGAATTCTGACACTCTTACTTCAGTAGCTGTCTTTGGTTATATTGGAACCAAGTCTCTGGTGTCTTGGGGAAAATCTTTTGTTGGAAGCTGAATGTTAAAGGTTTGGGTGTTGTTGTTAGACAGAGGTCTGATTTCTTTTGTTTGCAGAGCAGCCTTCTTACAAACTCTTCATTCCGTGTCCAACTGCAGTTAACCAGATTTAACAAAAAAATAAAATTCTTATCTGTGGAGCTGAACCTTTTGCAGCACAGCCCTCCAAAACATATGTTCCCTTACAGAGCAGACAGTTTTTTGCATAACACGTGATTTACTAACAATGTTGGTTAATTTAAGTATTCCTAAGTTCCTTCTTTGTAATGATTTTTAGTGTTAAGAAAATTGTAACAACCATAATAAGCTGCAACTGTGCATATGGGAGAAGATGCAAGAAACTCAATAGATTGCATCACCTGGCAAGACTTTTGCTTTATTCTGCATTCATTTCCAAATGATTATGAGCAAAAAGCTGCACGTTCACAGTTCTGTGCTCAGGCAGAAACCAAGGCTGCTGGTGTCAGTACCTACCTCAGGCTGTTTGAAACCATCAGCAGCACTGCCCTCCCTGACCCTCTCTGCTGTCCAGTCTTACTGGTGTAGGCATTTCCCTGGCTATTTAATGAACTCAGATTGAGGACTGGTCTGAGCAGAGGGAAAAAACTGTTCAATAAATGCTTCTGACTTTTAATAAGCTCCCCCTGGTTATGCGTGCATGCAGATGGCAGCACCACTGTACAGCGGGATGGGGCAGAGCCAGGCGCGGGCTGATGGGAAGGCCAGGCCTGCTTTTGGCTGCACTGCTCCTGTGTGCTGCCTTAAGGCAAACAGCAGCTTCTGCATACAGTGTAATTCCTGGTCTATGTGATGAGGTCTGTCCCTAAGGGGAACCCCCTGCTGCACTCAGCTGTGCCTTTCCCCCCTGCCCCATCTGCACTACTGACGGTGGGCGTTCTTCCATTCACACTCCAGAGCCACGGGCTGTTTGGGTTGTAATGCCTGGCTTCAGATGGAGGGCTTAGAGCTAGGAACTTCTGCTGGTTTAAACAAGTGAACGTGAAGAGCCTCAATGAGGTACAGGTCCCTCTGGTGTTAGTGTTAACAGAAAGCTGCCCATAGAGGCAGAAGATACACACTGCCTGCTGCTGTCTTCTCTTGTGCACTGCTTCTGTATTCAGATCTTGTTCTCTTGAATTCAGTTTTAATTAACATGGGGCAATTTCTGGAAGTTCTGAAGGATCAGTATCAATGCTTACCTAACACAAATTTAAGCAGAAAGAGACATCCAAATAAATGCACCAGAGAGGTTTTGCTGCTTTGACCAGGGCTTGTGATGTCTGAGATATTACTTCATGATGCTGAAGTTGGCGCCCTGAGAACTTCTCTCCCTTTTCTTGGAACTCATTTCTCATGTAAGTGCTTACTGCTGGTCCAGCTCAGCTCGGGTCATTGACCATACCTCTCAGCCCGCAGGATCGGGTACTCCCAAGGTGTGTTACTGTGGTGTTAAATTGGAGGTGGCTCTGGTAGCTTCCATGCACTTTTCTTTCTATAGATATTCCATCTCTAGTATGGATGGAGTGTTCTGGGTCCGTTCCTCTGTGCTCCCAGAAGCTGTGTATGTGAGAATGTGTGTGGTGCTGTTGAGAAACTTGGTTTTGATTTTATTTGTTTTTTGTGATCCTCCTATTCCATGGTCTTTGTGATCTATTTCTTTTTTCCTAGTGGATGGCAGCATGTAAATGCTTAACATGGTCTTTCTGTGGCTTCCCTGTGATGGTGCCGATCTCTGAGGCTTTGTGATCTGTGGTAGTATTCTCTGTACTGTTTCAGAAACTCCACACGTTCTTTTTCTATGCTGTAGATAGAGATCCATGTAGAACAGATGTAGATGTTTTGCAGAAGCATGTGTAAGTACTTTCTTTTGGAGTATTATGTCATATGTGAAGTATTCCAGCACTACATAGCATCCTACTGGGGAAAAAGTAGACTTTTGCCCTTGCCTTTTCTTTGTCCTCCTGCTTTCCTGTTTGCATTCTTTGTGCCAGTAACACGGTGTGTGTGCTGTGCATCTCTTCTGATCTGCTTTCCCATCGCTCCCCAGCACATGGAATGGAGACAGCATTTCTGAGTGCTGTGTGGTAAGTGCTGGTGATGGGTTCCCCAGCGTGTAGCTCCCCGCAGTTAGCTGACCTCAGCACGGGCAGCATCCCACTGCTGCAGTGTGGGAGGCTTTGAGGATGGATGATCAAGTAGGTACATGGATTTGAAAATGTAGCACAGCTTTTGGAGGATTGCTGAAGGCAGTAGCTAGAACTTCCACATGCAGAGAGTGAAAGGCAGCAGTATCTCTTGTTGGAGTAGTATTGGCTGTGGCTTGCTGTGGAGGCCAGCTGGCTTTTCCTGTGGGACCACCTGAGAGCTGAGCACACCATCTATTTCTGAGAGTGAGGGGTGTGGATGCTTTCAATGGAGCAGTAAAGGTAATAACAGCAGTGAGGGTGTGGTAACATTGTTAGGAACTAGAATACAAGCCCACTGTAAACCTGGAGTGTGTATGTACTGCTCTTCTCTTCGGTAATTTGCTCATGCTGGGTTGGCTACGGGGGAGGTGAGAGTCCTGCTTGTGCCTTGGCAGCCTCTGGGCCCGTGGTCCTGGCAGGCTGGAAGGGGCAGGCAGGGGGAGCTAGGCTGAGGCTAGCAGGGAGTAATGCAATGGGCAGGGCTGGTGTCAGGTGTACAGGTAGCACCCAACCATGTCAGAAGCAAGAAATGTGACAGCTCCGAGTCTCTGCTATTAAAAGCAAAAAGGAAAAAAAAATGAGGACAGTAGCTCTGCTGTCCTGGTTCTAGGTACCGCTTCTTCCGTGGTTTGAATACTTTGGCTTCTTCCTCTCTGGCAGCTGATTATTCTCTTTGCTGTGCAGTGTAATATCTGCATTCCTTCAGGTGTTCACCCTCTGCAGAAAAACTTTTTCCCCAGAAGCCTGGGCAGCCTCCTGTTCTTCTCTTGTTAGCACAGTGTTGTCAGGTGGAGAAACAGTAAGTGGCAACTGTTCCTGTTCCACTTCTGATCATGTAAGCAAAAATAAAAGGCATGCTTATTACACTTCCAACATTATCCCATGAAACTGATTTCTTTACCATTTCCTGGAAGTCTGTTGTTTTCTCATATCCCGTAGTACTTTCTGCTTATGGCTTTGGTACTTCCAGCTACTGGACTGATGCTGAAATTGCTTCACTGCCAACTGGTTTGAAGGGAATGGGCCTTGTTCCCTGTCCTCAGCTTTTATTTTGTTTCTAACCTGTTGAGTTACAGTAAGGTGACTGTAAAGTTAGAAATTCTGGAAATTAGTCTGTTGTGGTGAAAACCCAAATGCAAGGATAAGCCAGGTTTCTATTCAGTACTGTTTATAAAATTGTTTTGCTTTTTTCTTGGCAGAGAAAGTGGAAAAAAGGAGTTTTTAACTTTGGATGCTTAGAGCTAAATTCTAGGAATTAACGACAAAAATGAAACTGTTACAAATACGATGGAATTCTGAGATGGGGCTGATTTAATGGCTTTTTGTCTCCTTCTTTCCCTAGGCTGAACTCACAGGCATCAAATGGCGTAGGTACAATTTTGAAGGTCATGGGGACTGTGGCCCTATCATCTCAGCCCCAGCGCAGGACGATCCAATTCTGCTCAGCTTCATCCGCTGCTTGCAGGCCAACTTGCTGTGTGTGTGGCGCCGCGACGTCAAACCGGATTGTAAGGAACTGTGGATATTCTGGTGGGGGGACGAGCCAAACCTGGTAGATGTGATACATCGTGAGCTGCACAGTAAGTTGGCCTCTTGATTTTTTTATTTTAATTTTTTTTTGTTTATACGTCTAGTGCTGAAGGAGGAATACCATAGTTAGTAGCTTTAACTTGCTACCATCTATGAGTTAGTTCAGTTTTGAGACCTGAAGATTAAAAGAAAAAAATAAAAAATGGTACATTTGATTTTTCCAGTACAAGTGGTTTGCAGATGAGGTGCAAAACAGCACTTGAACTTGGGGGAATAATAGAACAATATCTAAATTCATTACATGACTTTTCCTGAAATCTCAGGTATGCTGTAAAAAGTGTTGTTATTCTTTGGATTATAATTTAATGACAACAAAAAGAATTTGATATAACGTAATAGTTGATGGAGTGGAGCACCTCTCCTGCAGAGCTCGACAGATTCCGTGCCACCACAGGTACTTCAGTGAGGTTCTACAAGGTCTAAACTTGATACGTGCCAGTCTACGAGAGCTGAGCATAAATGGAGTCAAGCTGCAACAATTGTGTGTATTAAACAGAAGGAAGAGGAAGGTACAATAAGTGACAGTGATAAGTTTTTGTGACTGTAAGTTTTATTCTTGGTTGTCATTATTGACTCCAGAATGTCTAGCCATAAAAAGATCGCACAAAATTAACCTCACCTGATGTAATCAATGCATTGTGGTTTTGACTCTACCTGCTCCATCCATTCATCTCTATCTTTTCATTAATGTACTGTTGCTGTGAGTAGACCTAGATTGTCTGAGAACTCTTAACTTTGAAAATATGTTTTGCTGGACTCTATCAGCACTTTCCCTTCATCTTGTCTGAGATAAAAGCAAGGAAAGTTGGGTGACCCTGGAGCAGTAATAATGATAAAACAGGAAGTTCAAGGGTCAGTTCCCTGAATTATGCAATAAACCTTCATTGTTGTAGCCTGTAATACTGTTTGGCTGCCTAGTGATAAAACTTGAATGCCAGTTCAAATATATACCACATAATGTTTGTCAAGTGTGCTTTGGTTGACCGTTATCTGCCCACCTCTCCCCATGCTGCTTGAGTTCTGGGTTAGATAGTATGTTTGTATTTTTATAGCCACCAATCTTCAGACAGTTACAGACTTCATATTTTCATGAATGCCAGGTTGTATGTTTGGTAGTACAGCCTGTGAGATCAGATATGAAACACTTTCTAAGTATCTTCAGGCGTATTTCATACAGGTAGCCATGTGATCATGCATAATTAAAGAGGTGGCTCTGAAGTGCTGCACTAAGCCATTTCGCTGATGTGAATTTTTCATGAGGCTCCTGTTTTGTATGAATGCATAGACAATATTTCTGTGCACCCAGCAGTGCTTTAATAATATATATTTTTCTCTTTGTGAAATATAATTTACTTAATATTTCATATGCAGTACATGGGACTTAAGTGCCTTTTTATTAAAGGGGAGTTTGATGGCTGCAGCTTCCATTTCTGTTGTGAAGTGATATAGCTTGTTTGTATCTAACATTTTGGTTACAATAATGTAATGCTGCAACCAGTGATAACAGTGTGGTAAAACACTGAGATGGATGAAGACCTGAACCAGCTGGAGCAGGAGGAGATGGGGACAGCAAGTAGCGAGTAGTGTCATTTTGATATGTTTTTACCTGGTCCAGGATATATGAAGCATCCCAGTCAGAGCCTTCAGTACAGTAGCTTCTGAGTGGAATTAAACCTGTGAATTGACTGTGGGAGCACTGTTCTGTAAGTGCTAACAGCAGAAGCATCACGTAGAAAGAGCTCGGGGTATTTCAGGAATGCTGCTGCCAGCTGTGTGGAAAGGTACATCTGCCCTTACACAATAGCGCTGTCATTGATATTTATTCATAATGTTCTCACAAATTAAAGTGAAGTCATGTCTCAAAGATAGATGATGTAGCAGGATGTGAGAAGGTGCAAAGTTAAGCTTAGAGATGGAGAAAGGAACGTTAATCGTAACTCATTTAGGGGAATGAAAAATACATTATAATTGAAAAAAGAAGAAATATGCTTCCGCCAACTGTCATGACTCCAAAGAATCTGGGAAGCAATCTTCTTTTCTGCTCCCTTCCACTACAGACTTTGGAATTCTTAGCATAAGTCACATAATTGCTTTACTTTTTATTTATTGAAACTCTTGTACCCACTTACCGGGTAATAGTAAAAAGTGATGTAAATTGTAAGAAATATTACCAGTAGTGCTACTGATAGAGCTGTCCTGCTTCAATGGATCCTTATTGTTCAAACATCTATATTGACAAATTACTGAGCATCAAATGCTGCCAGAATGAGACATTTATGTACACTGATTCCCTGAAATATGACAAAGGACACTGCTCAGTGTTTCCCACAGCAGCAAGGCATAAGAAATAAAGTTATTTTGGCTTCTGTTGTATAAGCAGACAATGCTAGTGAAGCATTTGAAAGGTAGAATTAGTTTAGTTTGAAAATATAATTTAGTTTCCTCAGCTCTTGAAAATAAAATGGACTTTTGCATATGAGCACACAAACACACAGAAATAAATTGCTGAAGTACACTGATGTCCTTGCCTGTAGGTTAAGCCGTGATAATAAACAATGTTTTTTACTACAGCCTAAAGATGAATTAACTGATAGCTTCAAGTCCTATGAGTTGGGTTATCACTGTGGTCACTAACTTGTTAGTTTAGTGAGCAAAGCTTTGTTTTGTGATTGTACTCAAACACTCAGAAGCCATAAATGTGGAACTGTAAATGCAATTGGAAGAATATACTCTATCCAAAACATTTCAGCTTTCCAAATCCTGCCTTTACTAAGTATGATCTCCAGGGTACCGTGGCTGTTGAGATCATGGATTCTTGCTGTGTGAAGTTGCTCACAGTTCTGGATTTGTTCTTTTTTGCCTAGATGTTGTGTTTTAAAAGTGATTTTTTTTTTTGTTAGAGGAATAAAAATACAGTGGTAATTTGAATTCTGTATTTATTAATTCAGGTCTAAATTGGAATTGGTTATCTGGAAAAGGCAATCACATGCTTAAATGTAATATCATATTGCATTTAGTGCTTCAGCTAAACAAGTCAGTGTCTAGACCAAGATTCTTCTTTCAGAAACATTTTAGTTTTGCATCTGAGCCATGTGGGTTGTCTTACCTTTGTAACATTCAAGACAGATAATTTTGGTAACAGTCTGCCTTTAATAAAATGATAATTTGAAATAGTCATAGGGAAGACAACTTCAGAAGTTATGAACAAGAGCTACTGTGAGCAATTGCAAATGCAGCAGCTTTCCAAAACTGTGTAGGTAATTAAATACTGTCCTGGGAAATTAACTAAAAGCAATTATTACTAGAGCAGCTATGGATGAGTGGAGCAGCTCAATTGGCTACACAGCTGAGAACTGGGTAGTTTTTGTGGGTGTTCCCTGTGCTTAGTGCCGTGCTTCTTACTCCTGCCAGCCTCAGCTGCTGTGTTCTGTGTTGTATTTATTGGATTTATCATTTGAAGAAAGAAGATGGGAAGTCTTTATTTTGTCCCAAGCAAAACAAGCTCATGGGCACAGGGTCCAGTGGAGGAAAAGCCAGGGTGATTTCACAAGTTTGAAAGACTTGGAGGTGCTTGAACCACAAGCATTGCTTTCCCAAGGACAAATGCCATTAATGATATTACTGCCTGAAGAGGCTTGGCTGGTGTTAGAGCTGCTGTATGTTTTCACATAAATAGTTCTGGTGAATTCTGTGGAAGAAATAGAATGGAGAAGAGGTCGTATCTGACTCTTGGTAGGTTTGTTGACAGCAAAAATGTAGATTTGCAAGTCGCTCTGCTTTCACTTGCATGTCATGCAGCACCGTAGAGAATTAATACTTGAGTTCTGTTGATTTGTTTTGCATTACACTTGCATTGTAAGCAGGTGATAAGTATTTCTTTGTTAGTTGCTTGCTTTCTTTTTGCTAGGAGTACTTATGTGATGTTTTGAACTCTTTTTGTCTGACAGTTTAGTCAGTACATTCGTCATGTGCACTGAGTTCATGGATATACTCAGCTTTGTCTGTTCCATCTGTGTTACGGAATGCTTGAGCTGTGAGGGTTCAGGCAGAGATTACTCTCGGTAGTGAAGCACATCCTACAGTTTTGGTGGCTGTACACATGACCCCAGGGATGGACTCCAGATTTCTGTTGGAATGCTAGTCAGCATCTTGAAAAAGAATAGTGAAGCTGCTAGGCAGTTGGTAGGATGCAATTTCCCTTAAAGAACTTGCCAGTTAATAGCTTGGTTGCCTAAAATACTGATTCCTGCAGGTGTTTGGCATTGCCATCACGTTTTCCTGTGACAGATGAAACAGTGGGAGGAACTGGGGACATCAGGGAGGAGTCCTTGGGCAGTTCCTGCAGGCACAGCTGTACTCAACTTCAAAAGAGGCACTCAACACTATGGTGCCTGTTCAGAGAAAATAAATACAGCATTTTGGTATCATAGTAGTATTTCTGTAATAATCATATTTTTTTGAAGTGCTGGCAAAGTTGCAGTGTACTCTTGGCTTGCTCTCATTTACATCTCACTCAGACATCTGATTCCTGGTAGGAATCCATGCTCTGCCAGGCTTCCAGCTGTAATCCCATGTGATGATCAGGGCTGAGACCAAAACTGCCAGGTGAAGAAGTGTGCTCTGTGAGGCATTCATTCCCAGGTTTTGAAGTGCATTTTATCAGCAGGTGTGTACAGATAAAGGATTTGCCTAATTCAGAGGACTTGAGTGGATGATGTTTTTCAGTATTTACTAGGGATTAAAAAGAAAGGAAAACTCTGAATTTTGTATTTTAGTTTTTGCAAAAGTGAAAGAGGATATGGAAGCAGTAACAAATCTCCTTTCTGTCTCAATCTGGTGTTGTACACATAGAGTTCTTTCAGGGTACTGTGATTTACTGCAGTTGTAAGAAACTGGGAGAACTCTTCAGGGAGATATGAAGTATGTTTTTTGTTGCTGTGTAGCGATGAATGTTAATTATTAAGACGTTCCTGTCCATCTGAACATATGAAATAATGGATAAAACCAAGAGTAAGAGCTATTTCCTGTGAAATAGGTATTCAAATTAATAATACTGCTTTTAATGAGAGTGCTATTCAATCTTCCACTGTATTATTAGCTTATAATAACTGAAAGTGGGAAAGGAGTGTTGGCTGCTGGAATTGCATTATGGCTAACTTTGATACTTTCCTAGAGGTACCGAGGAGGTATCTCCTTGTTTCCTGCTTTGGTGGGCTTAGCTGAATAACATACATGCAGGAGATACATCTTACAGTGATTTGTTTTCTGTATTCTAGAATACATAAACCTCAGAATTACTGTCACACACTGTATTGCTTGGAATGAGTACAGCTAATATGTGGAAAAGCAGTTTACTAACAGAGAATAAAAGGAACCTCACAGGGGCTGGCGTGGAAATATTTTTAAAAGCTTTCAATTTGAAAAGCAGTTATGAATATCACGCAGCTGAGTACCGCTTATTAATAATTTGAAATTAAATCTGAAAATGGTTAATTGCCAGTTCTTGAGTTGAGAGTGGAATTAACAAGTAGGTTCATATGACAGAGGACTTTGTTGGAATATTAAGTTACTGAGAAGTCTGTTTGTGGGCTGATTTTCGGTACGATAAGCCATTTGCATTTCCTTGATTGTGTAGCATAGATTATTTCCAGACATGTGAAAACAAAATTAAACTTTTAGGAAATCTTTCAGAGAAGAAGATAGGATTTAGAAGTGAATCTGTACTTTCTCAGCTCGCAGAATTGTTCTGAGACCCCTATATTTGACACTGTTAATCGGTGTCTGGTGATTGCCAGTTGTAGTTTAGCTTAGACAAAATAAACTTTTGAGGCATTTGAAATGAGGTTATTATGCCATCGTTTGGGATTAAGGAATTGCTTCATGGGAAAGTGCCAACTCCTTTTACATACAAGAAGTTGACAAGAGCCTTATCGTGTCAGGACATAATGTCTTTATTTTATTCTGTTACATTTTTTAAATAAGTATTCTTTGCAGCACCCCAGCTCCTTCCCTCTTTCTGCTCTAAATGTGTTTTGTGATTACAGGCAGCATGTGAGTTCTGTGAAGGATGTTGGATCTGGCTCTTCTGCCTAGACTTCAGGTCGTGCCTTATCCTTCCTTAGTGCTCTGCTTCAGCATTTCTTCTCTCAGTATAGCAGTGAATTGCAGTGCATATGCACTGAATACATTATCAGTTCTAGTCAGCAGCATACCACTTGAACATTCCTCATTTTTCCCTGTCCAGTCTGCAATATGTAAGTCTAACTTGTAGTGAGAAAAATGAGATTACCTTAGGCCCATGAGTTAAGTTAGCCTAATGCTTCCTCTGTCTGTGCCGCCCCAAGATTTAACTTTTTAAATCTTTCCATATTTGGGAGTTTGGATGTTTTACTGTTGATTGCAACAAATACCTTCTGAAAACAGTTTAAAGAATGGATGCTGATGATGGAAGATAAAACCAACGATTTCTCTACTGGGTACCACACTTCTCTTTCCTTAGTGCACCAGCTTTCAAAATACAACCTTGTTTCAACTGAAACAGTTGAAATTGAGAAACTAATCTTTAAGTTTCACCGTTCTGTGGCCAGTAACTGTTTTTCTGTGTGTTTTGTGGAAAAATGATTGAACATTTCCCGTGGAACGTGGCTGGCTGCGTTCTGTACTGACCAGCCCATGACTCTGTGGCAGAGCTATCTCACTTAGACTGGACTTCATAGGAAACAGTGCACATCTAAGGTCAAAACAAAGTTGGTGCTGCAAATTTGTTAGTACACAGTGAGTGTTGGAAATACAAAGTGAGATCATAATAGCTCTGAACACCTTTTGAATACAAGCTGGTGTGAGGTATTACTGGGGAACTGGAGAGAGCTATTATATAAAATGTACTTGGAATTAACAAGAGTGTTGGGACTGAACTGAAGTCCAACTTTTGAATGTAAATAAAATTGATGTGTTACCACAGGCAACTCAGTGAACCACGTAATTAGTTTTTTTCCATGAAAAATGAGACATTATACTGCAGCTGCAGCAAAGCAGTATGTAAAGGATTTATATTCTAGTTATATGAAAATTAAACAATCATTAAAAGATTGTATTTTTAAAAGTGCTGCCTGAGGGAAAAAATGGAAAAATCCAATCAGTAGAATTTATTTTTCAGCAATGTGTTGGGCAATATCATTCACTGTAGTTGATGTTTTTTTGCTTCAGGGAATTTTTTGTTTTCCAGTGAAATGAAGTCACTTAACTATGTGAAGCAAATCTGAGTTAGCTTGGAGAGAGATCTACATTAACAGAGCTCATTACTGATGCTTGTATTTTCCTGTACAGAGTAATCCTAAGAACACTGGGTAAACTTTAGTGGAAAAATTCATCTTTAAAAATAGATGAACTCTTGCCTTTAAAAAGGAAAAAAAAAAATAAAACAAAAAAACAGCAGCCCAAAAACATACACAATTCCATTATGGTAATGCAGTGTATGGAATAGTTAACGAACTTTTAGTGATTTATGCATGCTACTGCATTGCAGATAGAAAACATGGGAGCACAACTCTTCTGAAGTTAACCTGTACTTTCGTTTGAGGGAAGTATGGTTTCCATTACATAAGTTACTTACTTTAACACTCCTATTAAAGTTATAAATCTTGATGCAAAATTGTTATCCTCAAACTGGCGAGACTTGTTTCATTTGAAGTGAACTTAATTATACATGTGCACTCACTTACCTGTGGATTTGATGGTAATCTGTATTAAAGTACATTGGATACCTGAATGTGTACACACAGCAACTTTAAAGCAAGATTTGTTGCACAGTTCAGTGTGTCAGCCATGAAACGTGAGAAGCGGTGTGGTACACTGGGGGAGGACGTTTTGGAACATGAGGTCTGTTTCCTGAACTTTATTTGAAACTATGGGGCATGGTATGGCTGTATATTATACATTACTTCTTAAACAGCAAGCCATAAATATACAAAGCAAAAGTACACTTACATAGAAATAGAAGAGCAAATGCAAAGCAGTTGAGTTCAGTACATAGAGCAGTTGAAGAACGAGGCTGAATTCTTTGTTCCTTGCCCATGAGAGTTGTGGGTTTCAGTAGGACAAGAAGTGGGTGGAGTTGTGTTGCTGGCTAAGGATTTGCTTCCTGTTGAACAACAAAAACAAACCAAAAAACTGTGGTGCAGTCATTCGTGTAATGGCAATTAGAACGTGAACTTCCGGTGGAACAATGTTAAATTGTTTTTCAGTGCTTAGCCTTTAAATAATTTGAAAGAAAAGTGTACAACAGAGGGAAGGTGCACTGCTGGAATGTTCCTACGTTCACGTGGGTTTAAGCTGTAAGAATACCCTTCCACTTTCCCATCCCTCCTCCCTTTAAGATGAGTGTTGCAAGGACAACTCAGAATGAAGGTGCCTGTGCTCAGTTTGTCCTCTCTCAGAAGAGCGCGTGTGTTGTGTGACAGTCTGTCATACATGCCTTTGTACTCTGCTCAGATGCTGCCTGTTGTGAGGAGGCACTGGGTCCATTTTTGTTGCAGCTCACAACAAGGTTTGGAGCCTCGCAGCCCTCAGCCAGCTTAGTGTGCTTCTGCCTGTCTTCTACCACCTATGGAGCTGTCTTTCTCAGAGAGCACTGGTGCTTATCCTGTGCTTTGGAGCTCAGGTGTTCTCTTCTGGCCCATCACCACTGTTGGGAGTGGTTAGTGCAGATCAAAAAGCTGTGCTTTGATACTGGCCATTCTTGTTAGAAGATTTTCACGGTTCCTACCTGTGCTTTCTCTTTGTGTGACGTGTGCCTGTCTTTTCCTGAGCTTTACTCTTGGGATGCTTTTTGCTTGTGGGATAGTTTATGGGACGAAAGGATTAAATAGAAATAGTACAGATTTGTACATTAAGTTGATAGGTAGCAACTAATAACCAAGCAAAGTTAGCACCTCACATTCTCGGTACTGCAGAAAGGTCCCTTCCTTATGTGTCCAGTATTTATTTTAAAGAATACACTTCAGTTCCACACTGAGAAGTGTTCTGCTGAAGGTCTGCTTGTTAGTCACAAGCTACCTGAAAGATAAAAACAGCGAGGAAACAAAGTGTTGGAAGTTCATAGTTGATGGAGCAGAAAGAAGTCCAGAGATCCTAACTTGCAGTTTTTAAGGAATTTTGGTAACTAGGACCAAGGCTTCCAACAGGAGAAGCTTCCACAAGTTCTACAGAAGGAACAAAGATTGCTGTGATGTTAGAACAGAACAGCTCTCAGGAGCTGTGGAGTTATGTATCCTGGGCACATGGAACCAGACATCTTATCTATCTCTGGAAATAGAAATACAAGGTTCACGTTTATATACCTGAAGATACTGCTCAAAGGTGTAGAGCATTGGGAAGGAATTAAAAGTTGTTGGTACTTGCCCCGATGGGGATGCTGGAGCAATTCCTTTGTGGAATAAGGCTGATGTCATCTTCTAGAGAATAAAAAGGTGTTCTGGGCCAACGTAGAGGCTTTTGTGTCTGGGCTGTGGGTTACTAGAAGAATACCTGTGTTACTGTGTGCGGTCCTGGAAGCTACAATTGCAGATGAAAGAATTTGGGTGGCACAGTCTGAACTGAGCTGTTGCCTTGCGAGTCAGAGAGCGGAGATATGACTGAGCCTTGACTGGTTCTTGCAGTTATGTTTTCACATGGGAAGGAAATTTGGGAATATGTTTCATGTAGCCTGAGCTCTCCTAGAAACCAGCTTAAATAGTTAATAGTGCTAGTGAGTGCTGTCAGGTCAGAATAACATTTTGGTAGGCTCTGCTGGTGAACAAGGTAGGCACAATTGTATGTTTTAGGAGAAGTTTGAGTCTGGGCAGCACACGTGGCGTTGGATTTCCTGAACACCTGCTCAGTTCTGAGGCTGAGGGCTCCCAGGGATTTCCCACTGATGAGCAGAATGAGCTGGTGTCAGCCTGCTGTGGGTACCAGGGCAAGTCTCATCCGTCTTGCTTCTGTTATCAGGCCTTGGTGTGGTTTCTGACAGTGCTTGGCTGCAGCATGAGTTGATATGCAGGAGGATGACAGTTCTTGAGCTGGGAACGGGATCCTTTTGGGCTCCTGAGGGCTGTGCTTTTTGGCCAGTGTGTCCTTGGGAATGCTCCCTGCACGTGGCAGGGCTGACTTGGTGAGTGTGAGGAGCGCAGCAGCAAAGGAAAAAGGGGAAGGAAAGCTTTTCTTCAGATGGATGACATTTTGTGATAAGCAGTATATCAAAGATGGACCAAAGGAACACTTTTGTGTCATTTAAGTGTACTGCTGACATGCAGAAAGTTATGCGGTAGCAATGCAGTTGTATAGAAATGTTCTTTTTTGGGGGAGATAAGTGCCTTTTTCTGGAAAGTTTTTAAAAAATGCAACTTTCTTTGACAGTTGAGTTGGTCTGTTTTCTCTGAAACATAGTGATATACTTCATACTATCGAGAGAGACTTCAAATTCTAGATCATGAAAGCATTGTTGTGCACTGACTTCTATTTTTCACTTGAAATTCTTGAAGTTCACATATTCCATATTGCTTTCTGAAGGAATGGGAAGTATGAAGATGATTATTGTGTCTATGGGGGGAACAGGAAAGCTTATAGGCTTATGTGTTTATGGCTCTGGGAGTTGGCTGGCCAACTGCAGAATGGAAGTTCAATAAAATTTGTTCTGTGCAGAATTTTGTATTGTATGTCAACAACATTTACAGGAATCTCCTTCATAAGGCAAAATGGGAGGGGATGGTGTGTATTTTTTACTCATCTTCTTTTTTTTTTTTTTTTTTTTTTCTGTCCTGTATGAAAATGATGTTATTTTGGAAAATATCATGCCGATAAGTAGTGTGATTGTAAAACAAGTACAGCTTTTGTGTTTGATTGGAGGTCTCTGCTGTGGGTGAGCAGTGGATATCACTTTGGCCACTGTTGGGTTGGGGTAGGATAATGAAAAGCTTAACTGCACATCCTGTTCTTTCCATGAGTAGACCTGAGAATTGTTCTTTAAAAGACTGCTTATCAAAAGGAGTACTTCCCTGATAAAAGCTGTTTGTTTGCTTGGACTTCTGGCCAGAGAGCTTACTCATGTTTTCATGACTTGCTAGGCATGGTGGTTCTTTTTTTTGTTTTGTTTTGATTTGATTTGTTTTGTTTTTGTTACATTTTGCATAGGTGAGGCTAGTGTCTCCTTATGTAGATGAAAAGGATCGTAGTGTTGGCTTTGCTCAAGTCTAACAGCCACTGAAGGCTGTCAGGTTTTTGTACTTGCATCTTCTGCGGTCTAGTCTAACTTTTATCTCTCCGTCATTTCTGGTTAGTTGAAATAAAAAGCAACCCAGAGAACTAGTAATTACAATTTCATTTCAAATGTAAATCCTTCAGGTGCCTGGAAGAGGAGTGGCACTAGATGAATTCTCCTAAGGATACTTGTCGGCTTTCAGGATGCTTAACTTTGTGTAGTTTTTTTGTAGTTTTGCAGTGGTGCATATGCAGAAACTGTGCATTTGAGCAGTGAGTTTTTATAATTCTACGTTGTTTAAAAAATAAAAATAAAAAAATTAGGTAAGTGAAATGCCAAGATATGTAGCTGGAGACACTACCCACACAGAGTGATACCTTGCTGGAGCATCTCAGCGTCCTCTCTCCACCACCCATGTGCACTCCCAGCCCTTGGGTCCACCTTGCCTGGCCGTGCCCAGCGGAGCTCTGTCTGAATGGAGCAGTTTCCAGTCATCTGCTTTCTTCCTATTCCTTTGGAAACAATTTGTTCAGGAGCTAATAAACAGATGAGGTAATGCTGAGAGCACAAAGCAGCAGCACGTCACAGGGCACTCTGCGGGGATTTGGATCCTGGGAGAAGTGATCCATTGAAACATGCAACTTGTAGGCAGCTGTCCCACGTCCGTGGGGTTACTGCGCAGTTCTCAGGCACTTTGGAAAGTCTGAGCAGTGCCCCTCCGTGCCCTCTCCTGAAACTAAACCAGGATGTACCAAGTGCTCCTTTTTGTTGCTTTTGCTGGAAGCTGCAGTTAAAGCATGGAAAGTGGGAGGAAAATGTCTTGCTTGTGAGACTGCTGCTGCTTAGTTTCAAACGGAATGCACTGTGATACTCGGCCTCCTTGCTCTTCCCTCCTGGCAGCTCCTGCCTGCTCTCATCCTGAAAGCACCACTGCTCACAGAATGTGTACTGTTCCCAGCAGGGAGCCTTCATTATTTGCTTGTGGGTTCTGTTGGGGTGTCCGGCTGCTGTCTGTGTTGTAGCACCTCTGAACCGAAAGGCTCAGGTCATTTTGTATTACATAAGAAAAAGATCTTAATGATTTTATATATTGCCTATATAAAAATAAGAAGAAAAAAGAGCAACTTCTAGGAATTTTTGGGTTGAACAGGAATCTCTGTGGATTCAGCTGTCAGATTTTTGTGTTTTTTTTTTTTACAAGTATTTTCCTTTTTAATTTATTTATTCCCATAATTAATGCTACTTATGCAAGCCTGTGTTGTATATCCCCTCAAAAATGTTTGTTTTCTTTCTGTATTCAGTAACTGTGTGCAATTTACTTTATCTGTTACCATAATACACTGAATTGAAGTTAAAAATAAGTTCCCGAACTGCAAACTGGCTCAAACAAAAGATCTGTAGGAGGACCATGGTAAATCAGGAAAAGAGAGGAGGAGAAGAGGAAGGGGAAAAACGGCTGCCTGTGTGTGTTCCCCTCCCTCAATCTTGGAAAAAGCAAATGACTTCAGGATTTTCATCTGAATTCAATTGCTTAGTTTAAC